>CAWVOI010000020.1:0-1347877 GCA_963930915.1 Forcipomyia taiwana
AAGCAGTGGTATCAACGCAGAGTACTTAACCACTACATGAATTGTTGGGAAGAGAAGCGACATTTATGGATTTCTTTAAACGTTCTCCTTGAACTACTTTCTTTCCACTTTTCTTCAATTGATGCAAAATTCGGGAGGTAACATTCCCCAGATTGTTTTTTTTTTTTTTGTATAATATTTTATGTCAACATGCATTATTCTTAACTTATTCAATTCATTTGTTGGCTTGGAAGGTCTAGAAGCTTCAGAGGTGCGATCAAAACGTCAAAACGAGAACTACGATCATACGTATAGTACATATGCGTTTAGCAACTAAGGGGGAGGGGGGAGAGGGACAGAAAAACGATGTAGCTCAATTTAAAATTAATCCCACTTTTTCTTATTTTCAATCAATAACACAACTGTTGTGACAATCAAAGAACCGTGCCCAATCTTCCTCAGGTTGATAGAAACGTAAGTAGATATTTTGCTTGCATTTACTGAGTCCACTTCGATGCCCATGCCTGCGAGAAAAATGGAGAGTTAGCTCGGTGTCCACAGATGTGTCCCGAGAGACGACTCACCAGCTTGTCATGCTCCCACGATGGTTCCAAAGCAGTTTCGTTTAAAGTTAAAAATTGCTGGTATTGAAGCGAGTGCATAAAGTTTATGTTAGCTTGATTCGGAGCCATCAAGTTCTGATACTCGGTTTGCAGAGGCTGAAAGAAATGATAAATAAATTAAATTCCTGACTCAGTAGAGGCTCTATCCAACTCACCTGATAATGGTCGGCAGGAGCGCTGATCTCATCGTACGGCATGCGGGAGACCCCCAGGCCATTGGGCTGCTGCTGCTGCTGTTGTTGCTGCTGCTGCTGCTGCATCCAGGGGAGCGGAAGATTCTGCTTCATGTTCTCCATCTGCCAGGGCGCTACGCCTCCTCCGGCGCTCTCCGAGTCCATGTTGACGGAGTTGTTGTTGCTGAAGGAGCCACCGTATTTCCAGCTCCGCTCCGTGCCGATGGGACGGGGCATCTTGCGAGAGTCATCGCCTACAGGTCCGGGAGCGGCTCCGTTCGCCGAGGAGGGAGGGGGCACGGAGTTGGGCGACATGGAGGGGGAGCTGAGGACTCCACCGTTCTCGAAGCCCATGACGTCGCGGGCCCCGTGCATGCCGGGTCCGATCTCGGGGTACCAGCGCATCTGGTTCAGGGTGGAGGAAGCGCTCGTCTGGATCGGAGGTCGCACCTGGTTGTACATGCTGGCGGCGTTGTTGTTGGCGCCCCCTGGGCCCGGTCCCGGTAGGAGCTTCTGCATGGGCGTCTGGTTCTGGTAGCTGTTGTACATGTTCACGCCATGGAGCGGGGAGGGGTTCATTTTCGGTGGAAAGGGGGGCTGCATGGAGGAGGCCGAGAACGAGGAGGCCTTGGGGTTGAGTCGGGACATCTGCATGGACGCTGGGTTCATGTTCATGAGGTTGGGCTGCTGCTGGTGCGGGTACGAGTCGTTGTAGTAGTTCTGGGGAAAGGGGTCGAAGATGCGGTCCCGGGTGGCGATGGGGGGCTGCTGTGGCAGGGCTCCGTAGCTGTCCGAGAGAGGGCGCATCTGCACGTTGGGACGCTGAACGGCGAGCCCACCGGCGCTGGGAGGCTGGATGGGCGTCGGGACTGCGGGGGGCTTGATGATGGCGGCCATGTCGTTCGGCGAAGCGGGAGCGAAGGGCTTGGCGATCGGCTGGGGCGCGGCAGAGGAGGTCACGACGACGAGACCCGGGGGAGTCGTCGACTGACTGCTCGTCTTGGAGTTGACGGGCGAGCCCCGGTACCCGGGAGCCTTGTTGGCGTCCACGAGTCGGGGCTCCGAGGTGGCAACTGCGGCCGCTGCAGCCGCCTTGCTCGCTGCAATACTAGCCGTATATTGCTTGTTGTCCCACTGGCTGCCATACGAGTCGTTGAAGAGCGAGTATTCGTGCGCCTGCGCGTTGCTTCCGATCGCAGAGTGAAGTTGCTCGGGTCGGCTCTTGATGGCGGAGCTCGGGGCCGACACGGAGGTCGCAGTGGGGTTGGAGGGGGTCACGTTGCGTAGGGGCCCGATGGGCGTGATGGGTCTGGCGGACATCTCGACCTTGGACGAGGAGCTGGGAGTCTCGGGCTTGGCGGTCGCGATCGTGGGCGAGCAGCTTCCGGCGAAAACGGGCTTCGAGGGCTTCTCCGTGTTCTTCGTCTCGGGCTTCTTGATGGGGACCACGGTGGACGTGACAGCGGCCGAAACGCGGGAGGCGAACGACTGGGACGTCTTGAGCGAGGCGGAGGCCGGAACGGAGGGCGTCTTGGTGGCCGCCTTGGCGACGGGAGACGAGGCCTTGGCGCGGGAGGCTTGCGCGCTCGTGGTGGCCTTGGAGGAGCGGGCCTCGAAGAGCGTCTTGGCGACGGCTGGACGCGACTTGGCGGCCGTCCCGCGACTCTTCTTGCTCGGGGCCGAGTCTCCGTCCTGGGAGCTCGTCGTGCTCGAGGGCTTCGACTTGTCCCAGGTCCCGATGACGATCTGGCTGCTGGTCTGGGCCGCCTTCCCGATTCCCTCCTTCTGCACGTACGCCAGAATGTCGACGTCCGGGTCGCGGATGAGGGTGTTGATGAGCTGCTGCGCGTGCTTCGTCGCCTCTACGGACCCCTTGATCGTGATACAGCGGTCGGCCTGCACCTTGCCCTGCTTCTCGACCTCGATGTGGGCCCCAGTGGCGGCACGAATGGCGTTTATGTTGCTCCCCGCTCGTCCAATGACGCGGGAGATGGCGTGCGTTGGGACCTGCACCTTCTTCACCTCGATCGGGAGGTTCTGCTGCACGGAGCTCTTTCTGACGACCTCCTTCCAGCCCTCCTCTCGCTTGATGCCGTGCATCTTTGACACCTCGCTGGGGTGCTTCACGTTCAGCTTCTTGTTGTTGGAGTTGTAAAAAACGTTCTCGGTAACTTCTACGACGTGCTCGACGCTGTGGCGGTACGACGACCCGAACACGCTCTTGCGAGCCGACTCGGGCTTGAGGAGAGCCGGCACGGCTGCCGGAGCCTCCTTCTTCAGGGGCTTGGGCTCCTCCTTCGGGGCCAGGTTCTCCTTCTCCACGTTCTTCTTGCGCTCGGGCAGGACCTTCATCGGCAGGGGCTTCTTCTCCACGCTCTGGGGCGCCGGTGGCACCTCCGGCTGCTTCTCGGGCGTCCGGAGCTCATCGGTCGGCGACTTCTTTTGCTTGTTGCGACGCTTGGCGAGAGACGCCTTCGAGTCCTTGTCCTGTGGCTGGGACTTGACGTCCGAGCTGGAGCAGGAGCCCTGGCTGTTGGCGTCGATGCCAGAGTCTCCTTCCTCCTTCTCCTGCCGCAATTCGGCTCCCACTGCGGCTGGGACGGGGGCCGAAGGGGCTCTCGGGGGGGCCACGACGACCACGGGCTCGGGGACGTCCTCGTCATCCTCGTCCATGTCGTCGTCGCTGTCATCGGAGTCGTCCTCGTCGCTCTCCTCCGGCTCCTCCTCCTCCTTCTTGCGGTTCTTCTGCGTCTTGTTCACGTCCTTACCTTCCGCCTTTCTCTGCAGCTCTCGCTTCTCCTGCTTCCTGCGCTTCTTGCGCTCTCTGCGCTTAGCAGCAGCTGCCTTGCGCTGCTCTTCGCGGTTCTTCTCCATATCCAGCTCGCGCAGCAGTATCGAGGCGTTCATGTAGGCCTTCCGGGCCTGCGTCTCTTTGGCAGCCTTGATGACCTTCACGCAGTCGTGACACTTCCCAAGGATGTCCTTGTCACTTAGGGTACTAATAAAGCGTGTCATCTCTTGGTCGGAGGGGAATTGACTCACGTGGTTCACCATCCAGTGCACCACCTTGGTGTGGCCCTTCCGGAAGGCGGCCATCAGACACGACACCTTCCTGTTGTCCTGTGAGTCGATGTCCGCCCCGGCATTGTAGAGCACCTCCACGACCCCCAAGTGACCTCCGTTTGCTGCGAGCCAGAGGGGCGAGTTGCCCTTCTTGTTCTTCACCTCCACGGCCGCTCCGCGAGACAGCAGGAGCTCCACGAACTTCAAGTGGCCCTTGTCTGCGGCGATGGTTAAGGCAGTATCACGGGACGAGGGCACCGGAGCCGCGTTGACGTCGGCACCCTTGTCCAGGAGCACGCGTCCAACCTCGATGTAGCCCCCGGAGGCGGCCTCCATGAGCGGCGTCAGCCCGGTCTTGGCTCGGTGCTCCACGTTCGCCTTGCGGTCCAGGAGTAGGCTCACCACCTCGTGGCGGCCCTGGAAGCAGGCCAGGGTGAGTGCAGTGTTGCGGTTCGTCTCGATTTGAGCGTTGATGTCGGATCCCATGTCCAGGAGCAGCTTCACGGCCTGAGTGTGGCCATTCATGGCGGCCAGCATGAGCGGGGAGATGCCCAGCTTGCTTCCAGTGCGCGAGTTGATCTCGGCCCCGTGGTTCAGCAGCATCTTGATGATGTTCACGAAGCCACCGCTCGCCGCGAGGCTCAGAGGCGTGTAGTCAGAGACGTTGCGGTGCTCCTTGTTGGCCCCGAACTTCAGGAGGAGCTCCACGACCTCGTAGCGACCCCCGGAGCACGCCAGCGAGAGAGGCGTGTCCTTCGTGCGCTCCGACTGGGCCTCCAGGTCCGCCTTCTCGCGGATCAGGATGTCCACGACCTTCAGGTGGCCCGCCGTGGCGGCCAGGATGAGGGGCGTAAAGCCCTTCTTGTCACGGTGCTCGATGTTGGCTCCACGCGTCAACAGCAGCTCCACCAGCTCCTCGTGACCCCCGGCACAGGCGAGGGTGAGGGCGGTGTCGTGGTTGGAGTCCGTCTCGGAGTCGACGTCGATGGTGCGGTCGACGAGGGAGGAGGCCTGGGCGGCCACTGGGAACTGGGGCACCGGGATTCCGCTTTGGTCGAACTGGAACCCGGACTGGCCCGTCGGCGTGGGTCGCGTCGGGAACCTCTTGTCCTTGAGACGCTTCTCGGGCTTCTTCGCGGACGAAATCTTCGAGCTGCTCTTGTCCGAGACCTGCACCTGTCTCGGTGCAATCGAGGGCGGCATCTGGAGACTCGGCTGGGACGTCTGGGTCGCCACCTGGTGCTGCGAGCAGTGATGTTGCTGGACCTCGTGTGAGGCTTTCGGCTGTTGCTGGCAAGTCTGCGTCTGGGCCACGGCCTGACTAGTTTGGGTTGTCTGCTGTTGCGTGTGGACTTGCGCCTGCAGCGTCTCCTGCTGCTGCTGCTGCTGTTGCTGGGAAATTATAGATGCTGTGGGGGGCTGCGTCTGACCTCCCTGGTGATGAACTGTCGGCAATTGGAATAGCAATTGCAGCGATTGAGTGGGCTTGTCGGTGTCGACGTTGAACACAAATTTTGCCTGTTGCTGGGCATCAACGGCGGCATTCTGTGCTGCAACTTGGTGATGGTGGTGGACAGAGGGGTTCTGCTGCTGGGTCTGATGCATGTTCAAAATGTTCTGTTGACTGTTTTGTTGATCGATAGTCAGTGGAATTAGGGGCAGTGAGTTCTGGTGTTGGTGACTCTGCAAAAAGCAACTCGTAAGGGACTAGCCTGTGACTGACTATCAGTAAATACTAACCTGCAAGGGCTGCAATTGGTTGAACAACTGCAAGTGCTGCAGCTGCTGCTGAAGTTTCTGGTGATCGAAAGCTACCAGATTATGTCTGCTGTTGATGTCACCCTCTTGCTCATCATCGAGCACACCATCATCGTCCTCATCATCGTTATCGGCATCAATTTGATCTCGACTCATGCTCCTGACGCCTCCAACGATGTCGGAGCAAGCGAGAGCAGCCAAGTTGGACGCTTCATCTGCCAAGTTGATGGGAGATGCGGACTGCTGGATCTGGAGGTTGCTGCCTGGAGGCCACTGGTCCGCCCAGCGGGCTTTGCAGAATGAGTTCATGCCGAAGAAGTTGGCGTAGTCGATTTCAGAGCAGTTGGCGGTGAATTCCTGCAACACAACCACCTTAGGATCTGAGAAGCTCCGAGGGCAGTTCGAGCTTACCTGAAGAGCACCCGGGATGTCGACGGGCAGGGTGTTAAGAGCACTCAGGACCTCATCGAAGCATTCAACCCATTCCAGGTTGCAGCCCGGCTCGCGACCTGCATCGCCATCGAATACGGGAGTAAATGTCTCATCCATTGGTGGGTAAACTCCCTCCGTCGCTCCAGAACCGTCGTCCGTGCTGTTGCTGGCATCCTCGTTCAACCGAAAGATTTGCATGTTCGCCTCGGAACCCTCCAGAAGTTCATTCTCGTCGTCGGACTTCTGAAAAAGACACCCATTAGTTGAGGAAATTGCCAACTGGGACTTTTGAGGTCTTACGTTTTTGGCTTTCGGGTCACGAGGAAAGAAGTTCGGGTAGTTTTGCGCCAGTTGCGTGTAAAAAGCTTCAATGTCGGTTTCGCTGAGTTGGAAGTTCACTTGCACTGGAACGAAAAGGGCTTGTTGAAAGGCAAGAGGGGGAGAGAGAAGGGCGAGGGACTCACTGTTATTGCCATTAGAGGTCTTTGCGGGCGATCCAACGGTTCCGTTGGAGGCACCTGAGGGCAACGAAGCTGCGCCACTTCCATCAGCCTGCTGCTTGACCTCATCTCGGCTGTCAGAAATGAGCCGCTGCGCGATCTTCTGCAGCATTTCCGGGTTCCAGTGCTGTCCGCTCGTCGTCAACTCTTCCTCCGACTTGTTATTGGAGGCTGACGGGTTAGCGGACGAATTAGGAACAATCAAGGGAGGCTGTCTTGGAACCATGCTGAACTTTATGTTAGGCGCAGACGACGCCTGAGCCTGCAGAAAATGTCGGTTAAAATCTTTCTCGTGGCTCTTGAACGATGACGGTCTCACCGATGAAGCAGCTGCGAGAATATTAGAAGCTTGAGGCGAATTTGTAGCGATGCTCAGGTTGGAGAAGCCTTGCTGCAGTATTTCCATATTATTCTCCGAAACTTGAGCCAGAGGTTGCTGGAACGAAAGAGACGTTAGGGAGGTGCTTGTGTGGATGCACGGGACAGTACCTGAGCGGGGGTCTGCAAGACATTGGACAAAGCGGACATGATTGTGGACTTCTTGAACTTCCCGTCCTTCTTCGACACGGGCTTCACCTTGGGTCGATCGGCAATGGCGGTGCTCTGCGACACGTCTCCAGGGCTGGTGATGCAGGAAGGGATCACCTTGTTGGCTGGTCCATCGCTTAGCCCTCCACCTCCCTCTTTGGGGACAAAACCGGTCTCTTGCTGATTCGGATCTGCAAAATTTTTAACTACTTCAGTCCAGGTGGCACTGACGCATCCTTCAAACGCACAAAACATAAAATGGAGGAGTCAAAACAAGAAAATATGGTTGGCAAGGGTGTTAAGACATCAGGTTTGTGTAGCTGGCTCCTGAACCCGAGACTAACGATCTCAAAAACCAACAGAAGTGTCTGATAACACTGACAGCCTGGACGCCAGTAATGAGACTTCGACTTCTGAGGACCCCATCAACATCTACAAGATGAAACCCAGAGTCTTGGGAAAGTCTCCTTCAGTAAGACTTTACAACCATTCTCAAACCTGTACCGATCTTTGTCTCTCCAGAAAATAGAGTTCCACCTTGTCAATCCTGCCCAAAAGGATAGGTACCCGCACCCCCGAAGAGCCCTGAGACTCCAGCATCCCAAGCAAAGCTGCCCGTGTCGCTCGACAGTGATAGACATGCCGTCTGAGACTCAAAAGCAGAACTCTAGCTGGTTCTCTAAAATGAAGAGCCTCAAACTTCCCAACGAGGCTTCAGCCCTATCCAAACCAAAGTTTCTCTTCGACCGTGGCAGCCCGGATTTTTTCCAGACCTTCGAAAGCCCTCCGAAACTGATGTCTGATGACTTGACTGAGGTGGTCACCAAGAGAGCTGCCACGTTCTGGGCCGAGTTGTTTGGCTTCCTGAACATCATCATGGCTTTTGTCGTTACCTTCTTCCTGCAGCTCCTCAGGTTCGAAGGAAAAGTACTCTCTAGCTCTCCCAGCAGCCTGTCTTTCCAGATTCCTGGTCTTCGCGGTGTTCAGGGTGATCGTGGGAGGAGTGCTCGAAGTCTTTTCTGACAACTGCCTCAAACCCCTCCTGGCTATCTGCTTCAACGGAATCATACAGCCCCCTCTGACCCTCCTCCTAAACATCCTCATTTCCCTGCGAGACCTCACGGAACCGATTTCTGACATGATTGGACTCCTCCTGACGCCTCTCGGGACCCTGCTGCAGTCTCTGAGACTGGTGGAGGTTTCGAAGTACAGAGGAAAGTGTGGCAGGGAAGAAACAAAATTCACAAGCAAAACGATGGAGGGTGCACAAAACGTGTAATAAAAAACGACTAGAAGCCCACTTGCCTGCTAGAACTGTGGCAAGTGCAGTATTAATCTGATCAGTTTCATTGGTAGTATTGGCAAAGTTGTTAGTATCGTAGGGATTCAGGGTTAGAGAAGAGGAATATGGTGGTTGCGCCGTTGGCTGAAAGATATGCTGCTGCTGAGCACTATTATGGGCACTTGGTAGTCCTCCAAAGAAAGACAGCATGCCATTTGGAGTGCCACTACTGGCCGTTATCATAGAGTTAGTCACATTGAGACCGCCACTGGCACCATTGTAAACTAGTCCTAGCAATTAGTGGTTACTGTTTAGACACGTGGGGGAGAAACAGGGGCACAGACTCACCTTGGTTGCTGATAGAATGGATGTCGATGTAAGCAGGGTTCGGGTTATTCGGATCGTTGTGGAACATGAGTTTCTGCAAGAGAGGAGATGGATTCATTAGTCTGCCGCTTTCCCCGCCAAGCCACTCACCTTCTTGATGTTCTCAATCATCTCATCTTGCTCGAGGGTCTGGCTGTCGTCGAAGTAGTTTTCCAGTCGCTGCGTTAGCGAGGAAGCTCTTTCGTCACCGTTATCGGGAGCGCTTGTGGCCCCGGCATTGATCTGTTGACGATTTTTTCGCAATAAGCTTTTTTGCTTTCCAAGAGCGGGCTGCTGTTGACAGCTACTTACATTTTGCTGCACGCCACCCATTTGGACCGGACGGTTGCTAGTTGAGGGTTGGTTGTTGTTAGCCGAGGGACTGCTGCTAATGAGTCCCTGCATGAGCCCATCTTTGAAGCCCTGGTTCTGAACCGAGACAGTGGCCAGCTTGCGCATTTGAGCAATAAGCGAGCTCTCCTGCTCGCTCAGGTCGTGCTCGAAAACGCCGGACTGGAGGGAGGCGGCGGCCGCTCCCGGGTTCGACTCCATCATGAAGTTTGCGTTATTCTTTATGTATTCATTGTACGTAAATACTTGGGACTGATCGATCTGACTTGCGTCATTTGGTGGTTGTAACTGGAACTGCGGGTTTGTCGTAGATGAGGCACGAATTGTGGCATCTGGAAGGCCTGGTGGAGTAGCCATCATTTGCTGCTGCTGTTGCTGCTGCGTCTGCTTGCTTGGAATCAAGGGAGCCATGTTCTGGAAGTGGCCGTTCTTCACAAGCATATTCTGCTGCCCGAGCGACTGGGGGAAGTCCAGGAGGAGCTGAACCACGCTCAAGTGGCCCCCCTTGGCAGCCTCTATCAACATGGTGCTGTTGTCCTTGAGCTTGTGGAAGGGATCAGCGCCGTTGGCAAGAAGAAGCTCCACCACCGCTTGGTGTCCACCCGCGCAGGCGAGCGAGAGAGGTGTATGATCATTGTTGGCAGTTTGGCGATTGACGTCCGCTCCCCGGCTGATGAGGAACTTGGCGTTGCACAGGTGTCCGGCGCGACATGCCTTCATGAGAGGCGTGCGGCCTCCCTCGGACTCGTGCTCCAGCTCAGCTCCGTACAGCAGGAGGATCTCGGCGACATCGGTGTGCCCGTTCTCGCACGCGTACGTCAGGGCCGTATCTCCGGTCTGGGTTTGCGCATGGACGTTAGCACGATTTTCGAGAAGGAATCTGAAATGAGAGAGCATTAGCCCAATCCCACCTAATTATAGTGCTCCACTTACTTGACTAACTCAATGTGGCCCTCCTGAGCTGCTTCCATGAGGGGCGTAGAAGCCCCCAGCTCGATGTCGGCGCCGTTCTTGATTAAGTAGTCCGCCACTTCCAAGAAACCGCCGCAGCACGCGAGAGTCAAGGCCGTTTCCTGCGTCTCCTCCGTCTGGGCATTGATGTTCGCACCCTGGGACAGCAGGAGCGCCACCATCTCCTCGTGTCCCTCGCGAGCAGCTTCCATGAGCGGCGTGTATCCCTCGTCGTTGACCTCCTCAATGTTTGCTCCGCGTTCAATGAGCAACATCGCGAGGTCCACGTGACCACCACAAGCAGCCAGCGTGAGGGGCGACTCGAACGAGTCGGTCGGCATGTTTACTTGGGCTCCCGAGTCGAGGAGCAGACGTGCAACCTCAACGTGTCCGTCCATGGAGGCTTCCATTAAGGCTGTGTGCATTTCGTCGGTTTTGTGTTCCTGGTCCGCTCCGGCTTCCAGCAAGAAGCGAACCATGTCGAGGTGGCCTTTGTAGCAGGCGAGGGTGAGGGCGCTCTCCTTGAACTCGTTGGAGTGGGTGTTGATGCCCGCCCCGTGCTCAAGCAGGATCTGGAAGAGACAAAAGGGCTAAGTTTCTTGAGACTCGTGAAAACGCACAAGTCGTGGGGGAAATGCGTCAGATAAGATCAAAGCAGTCACGGCCCGAATTCGATCGTCGAGACGAGAACTCCAGGGCTCAGGTCTCGGGTTTAATCACCAATCACGGGAGAGGCTCATTGAGAGCAGAGGAGGTCTTACCCTAGCTACAGCAACGTGTCCGGCCGAAGCAGCCTCCATGAGGGGCGTGTGGCCGTTCTCGTTGTGATCCTCGACATTCGCATCATGGGCCAGAAGCAGCTTCACCGCATTCACGTGACCACCAGCACAGGCGTACATGAGCGGGGTGTTTCCCGAGGAGGACGTAGCATTCACATCAGCGCCATGCTTCAGCAGCAACTCAATTATTTCAATGTGCCCAGCTGAGGCAGCTTCCATGAGAGGTGTGCAGTCGTTCTTCTGACCGCGATCTTCCACCTGAGCTGACATGGCGAGAAGGACTTGTGCAAGCTCGTAGTAGCCTGCGGAACACGCCAAGGACAGGAGGGAGTCTCCATCATCGGTACCGTCGCTGTTGGTGTTGTTCTCTCCCAGCAACTTGCGGACAGTGGTCATGTCGTTATCGGAGCATGCAGCGATAAGGGAGCGGGATATGAGGCTGGAAAAGAATGTTCTTGAAACTTCAAAACGCGGGCTCTCCATTTCTTGTCTACTCACTTTCCCTTGCTGTCTCGGGTTCCGTCGGTGCGGCGTTTGGTGAGCGCTTGAGCTGCCTCGTCGGCTGCCTCCAACAACGCTTCGAGGCGAGCCTTGGTGTCCTGCGGACCCTGGTCAGTTTCCGCATCGTCATCGTCCTCATCGTCGTCGTCTGCACTTTCATCTTCGCCCTGAAACATTCACAATTCTGATAAGGTGTCTGCCCCTCAAACACGCATTCTATTTACCTCGCTACCGGCGCTATCATCCTCATCCCCATCCTCGTCGTCCTCGTAATTGATGGAGACCTCGTTGTCGTCCTCGTCTTCCTCATTCACGGTGCTGTCCGAGTACGATTCGGGGATTTCAATGGACTCCTGATCAATGGGGAATGAATCAACCTGTGCGAGACACAAACACATTCATTAGGACCTCGCTGGGAACCTTTTGACATAAAACTATGTAAAATCGTGTTAGTTTACACACAAATCACTCAAACTCTAACAGAACCTCACTCTTGGGCTCCAGTGATGGGCGAACTTTAGGACGACTTGTGTTCTAAGGCCAGCAAAAATTTGACTGTGTTCACAATTATGTTATTAGTTTTAATCAAAGCAATCATCACAACAAATATATAAAACCAGGTGGGGAAGGGAGTCGTTGCGAGGGACCAAGAAAACTCCAGATGACTCCGAACAAAATTTTGAATTCGTTCTGTGTATTACGCGCAGCAAATTTTAACACGCACAAGACTTGACTGACCTCTGGAGTTTGGCCAAAATTACACTTTCAAATATCCCGACTTCTCGAGATTCGCTCGCAAACGACTCCAAGGTAATTCAAAGGCAACCCATTTCTCACTTACCAGCAGGTCTGGCCTTAGACACAAGCATGCCAGTAAGATCTACAAAAAGGTTCGAGTATTATTTATCAAAAAAACATCCACGGTGACCGGCGAAAATGAACGTTCAATTTCCTATTTTCCTGCACTTTTGACTTGTCTGTCTGGTATCTATTTAAATGTGACACGACCCTATACGGAATAACAATCGTACGTGTGCAAGTAGAGACTGACTCTACACGTCTTGTACATCTGAAAGAGGTCAATGAATTTCTTATGACTCGCGGCCACTCCGAAATTCGTCTAAGAAGTTATGTTTTTTGTTGTTGTCATTGATTTCATCAATCTCTCCTCCCGTATTTTTAGCGTATTTTGAATTTTCTTTATTACCACATTGCATTTCGGGTGATCAAAGAAAATGTCGCGTAATTGCGACTCAAAAGCCCAAAAGAGCTGACCCACCCCCTCCAGACGACAATTTTCGTGAAAACAATTGCACACCGACGTGATCATGCTAAGAGAGCTATTATATAAAATTTTATTTTACAATTCACACAAGCGCCATATTTAATTCTCATTGAGCATGTGTTGGTTCAATGTGTGTGCATTTCGAGCAGAGTTCGCCGTCGTCGTTGTCGGATAATGATGAAAATTCCAATCGCACTAGCCCCTTGGAGTGCCCACAGAGAGACCCTCATCTTGCTCTCACTCCCAACCCCCTGCACTCGCTCACTTTGCCCCCTTTTTCTCTCAAAATACGCATATTTATGGCGGTAGGGGCCAATTAAGTTTCTAGACACATACGCAACGACTATTTCCGAGTTTTCTAATCGACACCCAGCTCTTCGGGGCACTCCAGGCCCTCGTCCCAGCCCCTACTGCGTTTTCCTCTCGTTTTCCCACATTTCACCTTTCCAGTTTCCACACCTTATTTCGCCTCACGGCTCACGCTATTTTCATACCATTCACGAAATGGACTGATTCGGGCTTCCGGACGTCCATCGAGCCCCCAAAGGCCCAATTGCGACACCCGAGTCGCCAGAATGGTCGATGGAATACCGCGATGGTGAGGATGTGCGGGGCGAGAGGGCAGGAACGGAAATTTTCCCGTGGCAGGCTCGGCTCCTTACCTCTGAGACTGACTCCTCATCGCTATCAGACGAATCCTTGAACCCCTTGAACTCCTCGGTATCCGACTTGGTAGGGGTAGAGTTGTTGCTAGTCGCGGTCGTTGTCGAAGCAACTTTAGTATTCCTATTTATATTTGACGACATATTCTTGCCATTTTTTTTACCACTAGCCTGACTTTGAATCATCGACTGATTCTTCGTCTTCTTTGTGTCCGACTGCATTTCGTGTGTGTTATTTGCTTAGAACTTGCATCGAAGCACACGTTTACGCACTTTTTATGCAGTGAAATGGATTTTCTCGGGTTTTTTACCAATTCTTTTTCTTTTTATTCGAAATTCACGCATTCAGGTTCTCTGACTTTTCGATTCATTGCCTCTCTAGCCGTCAGGTGGCGCCTACGTCGGACTGTCAAAAACGCTTGTCACTTTGAAGTAGTCGTTAAATTAATTCCCGAGACATGGGACGAGGAATATTTCTCGACCAAAGTGACGTACTTTTTCGGCCCGAAAACACCGAAAAGTCATTTTAGGTCAGTTGAAGACTAAATCCTCAAAATGGCACGACCGCCTCATGACGGTCATGACGCTTGAAGCCAAAATAATTTCAAATGTTTCTTCCGTTATTCCGCTATAATATTTTACAAAATGGCGCCATAACTTTGAATTGAGAAACAAAAATTTGGTAAGAAACATAATTTTATTCTATTATTATAAAATTATTTTATATTGTTTTTTTTTAAATTACTTTATTATAAAATTAGGTTTTTCTCGAAAATCAACGAAAAAATTTTTGTTGAGAAAATAGTCCCTGAAGCCTCTAAACGACTGGGTTTACCCCAAGAAACACTTTTCCAGAGATTTTGGGCCGAAAAAAACACGAATTGAGAAAAAAACATTTTTACCTAAAATTCATAAAATGACCAAACCTCCGCTCGTTAACGAAAACTCGATTTCGGGATTTTTGGCCAAAAATTTTTTATCTCGAAATTGGTCCCTGAAGCCTTAGAACGACTAAGTTTACCTCTAGAAACACGTTTACGAAGATTTTTGGTCGAAAAGTGGATTTTGGAGAAAAAAAAATTTTTCACCTGAAATTCATAAAATGACCAAACCTCCGCTCGTTAACGAAAATTCAATTTCGGGATTTTTGGCCAAAAATTTTTTGTCGAGAAAATGGTTCCGGAAGGCTTCAATCGACCTAGTTTAGCCCCTGAATCACGTAAACGAAGCGTTTTGGCGGAAAACATTTTCATCTAAAATTCACAAGAATTCGAAAAAAGTGAGCACAAAAAACCAACGCTTTTAGCGCCAAAATTAACAACTCAATCCTCTTATCTCCCTTCCTCTCTGCTCACGTGTGGCGTAACCACATTATAAATTCGTGCCAAAGATATCAAGCCGTCACAGCAGTAAGTAATGGGTGGTTTGAATGGAGCAGACGTCGGGACTCAGACTCAAGTAACGCGTAAATCGTACAATTTCATATACTTTTTATTACGCTCTACACTTTCGCCAAAGTGTTTGCTTTTATTGTTTGTTCAACAGCTTCTTCTTCTTGCTCTGCTTTTCCTAACCCATCCGACGACTCGTCACCGTGCCACCGCATCTCCCACGCGCGCTCCTTTCCGCCCTCAATCGGCATCACAATTCATTTGATGAAACGAAAATGAAAGTGTTTCTGATGAAATCATATTTTCGCCACCCCGATTTATCCGCGAGATTTTTGCTCCCCAGAATTAAGATGATTTGTCTGTTTGTCCAGGGAATTCAGTGAGATGGCTAATTAAGGTGATTTATAGCTTCTTTTGCTGTGACAAATCGGTGTCGTTTGTTCGATTTTGTAAAGGGAGTTTCAAAATGGGGGACATTTTTAAGGAGGAGGCTTTGTGTCTGTCTATCTCATACTTGAAACCCATATTTGAAGATATGGTGGTCATTTTTGAATTTTTGAAAAAAAATTATACTTTGTGAAAAAATTTATATATTTAGTTAGTGAGTTACTTTTTAAGTTGAACTTGTCAAATTTCTTTTGGATTTAAAATTTATCACTTTTTCCAATTTTTTTTAGAGCTGTGGTTCAGAATCTGTGGTCTATGGCTATCTTCACTATTAACAACACAAACGATAAAGCTGGAGATTTGGCGATTTGCTATTTTCTAGTGGAACTCCCTGATCTCTTAGAGGGGGAGAAAGGAGGATGAAATGTCTGTATGTCGTCTGGCTCATCAATAGAACAACACTTTTAAGGGAATGTTCAAAGTTTGTTACAGAAGAAACTTCTACCAATGTCAAGTTTAAGGTATGGTTTTGGGATTTTTTCGTTGAAAAGTTTGTCCTGAATCCGTCCCTCGTTCCTCGAAAATTACGAATTAGGTGTGACAAAGTGAATGCTGCCACCTCAGCAATCGCTGCCATTAAACTTCCATTGATTGCAATTCAATAAAACGACGCGAGTGCGAAAGTAGGCGGATAGAAGGCTAATTTGATACACGCGCTTGATTAATTCTGACGTGTGTTTGTTTGGAAGATAATAATTTGCTTTTACGAGCGTGTGCTCGTGTTCAACATTGTCCCGAGCTTCCACCGATGATATAGTCGGAGATTCGGAGGGAGAATAGATTAGGAAGGATTTGGCCTGTTTTATGAAGCCAGCTCGTGTTGGTCACAAAAAAGTATCCATGTAGATGCCTGGAGCGAGATACCGTGTCAATTCAGGAGCTGGAAAAAGTGCGGGACGAGCTTTTGAGAGTGTGAAAGGGAATGAGCGATAGATGGTTTCGTATAAAACAATTTACGAATATAAGCGAGAGAAAGTTTCGGTTTTTTGCGTGAAGGGAATGTTTTATCGCTGTTTTTATCACTTTTATGGAGGCAGAAAGGATATGGGAATGCCGTTATCCAGTGAGGGCATGAGAGATGGGACTCATAAATACAGCTATGTAAACAAAAACATGCGGTTGAGGGGCAAAGGAGTTTTTAATTTATGCTCTTGCACCACAGCGCGAGCGACAATGTTGCACGTTGCAGAGGAGCAACAAATTGAGTTTCATAGACGCCCGTCAAGTGCCCAGGGAAGTCGTAAAAAGTTGAAAAATCGTTCATAAAGCAGTCCAATCAAAAAGTTGGGGACAATTTCATCAGCTCACTCGGCGCAAGAATCCCGTCGCGCCATCAGTTTAAATAAAGCCGAAATAAAATAAAATTCCTCTCTGAACTGCCGCCACCAGCACTAATTTAATCTACGAGAGCAGCTCCGAAGTAACTTTGAAGTGTATATTGCCCTTCTTTTATTCCGCAACATCGTAAAAGTCTTGATCTCCGCTCCTCGGCCACCCGCCTTCAACGTCCCTTGTCTTTTAATAATAAACCGCAGCTTAAGCCTTAATTGGACGCAAGCACCGGAACAAAGCGAGCTTCCAGCGATGAAATTCCACGGCTCTGATCCCAACTAGGGGAGCAACAGACAGTCACTTACAAAGTACGTTTATTTTTTGAAAGATCAATCAAAGTTCATAAATGTTGTACAAGCTCTTCTTCATCGTATCGGCCTGGTGCAGGGGAATTGACGTCTGGGATGGGGAAAAGAGACTGTGAACATGGAAATGATGAAGTACAGGAATTACCATAATCTGCAAAATCCATTCTTGCATGCCATGTTCTGCCAACTTTTGCCATAAGTCACAAGTTTGAGCGGAAAAGGAAGGGGCCGGAGATGGGGGACTGAGCTTCCTAGAACGGGATGAACTTTTGGTTTCCTCAGCTCAAAAGTTGCTGGAATAATAATGGTGCCCGAAATTGTTTTCTTAGGCTATAAATAGCTTAATCGAATCCCGTTAGCACTCATCAAAAGTCAGTCACCTCGTAATTCCCGCAAGCCACGTCCTTTTACTCCGCCGACGGTGTCCATTTAACCCATTTTCTACTGTGAACTTGACACGTTATAATTTTTCCCAAAAAAATTAACCCCAAACACCAGATTTTCTGCCGGAAAAATCGAGACCATTTTCAGAAATTTTTTCCGAGCTTTCATCGTTTTCCTGAATTTTAAATTGGCGGCAAAAGAGGCCAAAAATTTCTCAACAGGCTTATTTTTGCTCTGCTGACAACCTTTTTACTCTAAAAGAAATGAGTCCTGGTCAAAAATGGGTTGAATCGATTTTTATTTAATTTTTTTCACCTCGGCTGGCTACGAGGAGGGATTCTCGTGGCTGCAAAAATAATCCCAAATAATCTCAAATTTGATTAATTTGGACACTCAGCCCGCGCCCGTCATCTAATCCCGCATTTAAAAAATTGTCTGGGGCTGTAGCGACTTCTATTGGAAAGCAACAAGTCACGATTTCGCGTCGACGCTGAAATTTGACCTGAGCTAAAATAAATTTTCCCTTTGTTCCGTCCCCACGTTCCTGCTTTCGAGGCACCGACGTTGGGGGACGGGAGGTATCCGGGAAGTTTTCGTCAACACCGTGATAAAATGACGCCGCTGCGGTTAGCCTTTGCTGGAAATTTCATCAGCATCATGACTTTAAAATTTCTTACATCACCTCCAGCTAGGCCGTCGAAGTTTCCAGCAAGACCCAAACTTACTTTCATGCAGTTTTCAGCGTTTCAAACTTTCTTTTCCCCCCTTTTTGTAAATGTTTATCTCCCAAAATCACCCACATCATTCCCAAGAGCTCTTGTCTGGCTGTCTTCTGAGGGAAAGTGGAGGAGCTTTTCCCAAATCGGGCCTCTTGGCTGCTCCTCATAACGCTTGGGTTACCACAAAAACGTGCCAACATGCATATTTATGTTCCCCAAAGCATTTGCGAAACATACCAAAATAGACTTCTTGCACACGCAAAGTGTGATAGTCTCGGTTCTCGGAAGTCAAACGAAACCGAGATCTTTGATGTTCGTCGCTGCAGCTCCAGTCTGCTGTGGTTCCCATCAAGGAAAGTGGAGAAAGATTGGATTGCATTATGCAAATAATTTGCGTTGGGAAAAGTGGCGAGAGAAGATGGATGAAAGGGAGCAAAAGATAGTTTCACACTTTCCAGGAATGTGTAATGAGGTAAGGAAGAAGGGGAGCTTTGAGCGTAAAGAGAAACTTTTCTTTTGACATACTACCGGCCGTTATCGAACAGTGAAGGTGGAAGCGATACTGTAGCATGCCAGTCAGGTTTCGAACTTCCTGATTGACTCAGATCAATTTCAAGGGCGATTTCCACTTGGGAAGAGTTATTTTCCTCACGTTTCTCTCGGATGGGAAAGCTTATTTCGCCCATGCATGAGGCTGCCATAAGTTTTTCGGAAAAAAAACTTCAGGTAATTTATCTAGCTTTGGAACGGTAGCTGAATTTTATTTTTGTCTTGAATCCAAAGTGCAAAAAGAGAGTAAGAAGTCGTTCGCCTACCAGTGACAGAGGAGGGACTGGCTGGGGGGGGGCATCAAATTAATTTTTTTTTCGTAGCATTATATGTGAACGATCCCTACCCTGTGTGGGGTCTGGGTGGGGGGAGTCTTGGGAAAAACATGGCCTGGTCGGGTCAGTATTTGGCCCGGAAGTAAAAATTATCCAGCAGATGTGTTTTTTTTCTTTTTCCAAATTTTACTTCCGGACTACAAATTGGACAGGACAAAGATGTCACAAACGAAAAATTGCGAATCAGCAAATTTTTTTACACAGTGTAGACTGTCAGGTCTAACGAGGTTGTCAGCTCCCTTTTGAATAGGAAGAAAAAAAAATCAAATGTCATTTTTAAGGAGCGTAAGTCAAAATTTGAAAGCTATCTGTCAACCAAAGACCACGCTTGAAAGGTGAGTTTGACTGCTTTGAAGCACAAGCCAACAGATCAAAACCTTCACCCTGCCAGATCAAGCTGCGGAAACTTGTGAAACTCCAGAAGATCCGACATCCTTCAACTTGAATATTAATTCAAGTTTTCCCTCCCATTGACTAATGAACCCTTCCAGAGCCATGCTTGCCGTGCACCTGACAGCTGCAATTTCCAAGTTTGTAGTAAATAATTAATGTGAGTAATTGCAGTGGGCCAACATGATACCATCCATTTGTTCAGTGCATCATTATCACGTGCTGCATGCGAGATATCAAGTTTCCTGCTTTCCAAGCTTTTTAGCAAGTACCGAAGGAAGCCTTCTAATGAAGCGTGAACTTCACGCTTCCGAGTTGCCAGTCGTCTCCTCTGGGACCTTCCAAAACCGCCCGTAAACGAAAATGGATTGTGCCAGGGAGCTCGATAATAGCTTCCCCGATGTCCTGCACAATCCTCGAGCGATAATGTTTATCAAATTAAAGCAATTCCATTATGAAAGTTTGGTATCGGAGAAACAGGATATGTACGTATTGGGACGAAAATCCCAGGCATTATGGCAGCAGCAACATGCGAACGTAACAAGGTTCGGGCACAGGTGATCGGGTTTCCGACATCAGTGCAGGCTTCGAGGCATGGAGGAGGAGAAGAAGGCAGTGGAGCAGGGAATTTTTGATGATACCTTGCTGCCCTTAAAAACCAATACCTAATAAATCTCAAAGTTTTCCCATACATCGGATGTAATGAATTCAATTACGAGTCTCTGCCTCGAGTCTTGTCTGCCTCCGTCCTCGCTCTTAGATGTGTTTAAATGAGACAGGTGAGGGGTAGTTTCAGCTAGCTAAGAGGCAATTAACCCATTTTCGCTGGATGAGGGCCCTCGAAACTTGGCTCCCTCTAGAATTTCATTTCATTTTGGCTACAATCAAAGCAAACATTTTTGCAGAAGCCCACAAACGAAGGAGGAATTCAATTTACCTTGGAATGTTTCTCGAGCCGCTGGTTTGAGACCTGCAGAGTTGCAATGCATAAATTCCCTTTAAGCACACAACAATAAATTTTATTGCTTCCCATCAAAAAGCGAGCCTTTGTTTCATCCTTCGTTTGTGCCATGGGAAGTCAGGTGCATCCTGTTTTCTCCCCTTGGTGCAATAACAATTTATGCATATATAACTTAATTATCTCAGGAACTCTCTTTTGCACGGTCTATTGTTGGCGTTTGCGCTTCCCAAGTTTTTGCCAAGCTCTTTTGATCAACTTTTTCGCATCTGCTTTTTCTCCCGTGAAAGCACCTCGTCGGTGTCTGCGTTAAAGCGAGAGAGATAGAGAGAGAAAAAAAACAGCCTACCACAATTAATCTTTGCCTAGCTACTTCTTTGACGGCTGGTTTTATGCGCTTCATTGTTTGGCGGAGTGAAGAACCGGGGGCATGAATATTCAGGTATTTACGAGGCAGAAAGACGGACAGGAGATGAAGTATTGTTGTGTTCAAAGGCGTAACTAGAGTTGAATCCTCTTGTAGACTGAAAGCTCCTGCCTTTATCGAGTTACATACCTGGTTGAGGTGATAATTGGCAGCATAGAAAAATGGTGCAAATGCACCGGCAGGAGGTAAATTATTCAGCATAATTATAGTCATTGCTTCGAGTTTCCACAGTAGAGCCTAGCATTTCACCGAGGTTTTGACGAAATGTGGAGGGGGAAATAATCCGAGGAAGCGTCAGAAAAGAAAAATCCTCCAATTTCTCGAGAAATCGTGAATCCAAAATACTCGAGAACCCTCCAGCCACCAGGGACCATCTCAGGAGGGGATATCGAGACCTCTTGGCTCGCAACACGGAGCAAGTGTTTGCTGTGCATTTAACGAGGCAGCACGTCGGCGTCGGGAAAACATCCACCAGAATGTTTGTTTTATTAACTTCCACTCCCCGTCGAGATGAGCCGCGCCGAGCCCACGTTAGTCGCGATGTTTGACGAGGAAGCGGATTATGAATTGTATGAGGATTGTGTACCTCCGAGTCTGATCTCAGACATATTATATTTGACATCCACACACAATTTGCGCGACATGACGGCAATGGCAGATATAATTAACAAAGTTTAGGTACGAGCGTGACATGGAGTGTTTACAGTTGCTTATTATACCTCACTTACCTTCTGTTGATGTACGTGTGGCGTCTCCCTCCTCCCCCTTCCCGGTTCTAGACCCAATTGAGTCACAATGAAAGGCCGCTTTCCATATGTATGCTATTTTATTCGTTCTTTGCTCCTTTCCATCGACGGGATTCGGGGTTTCGGGCAGTTTTTAGTAAAAAATAAATACTTAACATTACATACTCTTCATCTTCAAAAACATTTTTTGGTAACAAAATTAGATTGAAACTTAACCGTAAGTTTAGAGAGACATTAGACTTCATCTGCTATTTCCACATTTATAACGGTAACTGTATAGCTATCTCCTAAGTCTACTGCGGGCATCGTGGGCAAGAAGAGGCTTCAGAGTCGAGATTTCGGGGGAAAAGCAGACACACGGGAAGACAGAAATGCACCCCAAAGAGACCCTTGGAGGCCACGAAAACGATTTTCCCGACTCTGCTAGCCTCCGTGGGACCCCGAGCCGGCTCAGTTTGAGTTACACTACATCTAGGGGACACAGAAAAATACAACCCTAAAGGTGAAGAGACGACTTCAGTATAGTTTACTCTAAGCTAAACGTTAATTATATCTCCGCCTATTCTCTACCATATTTTTTTTTCATTTCAGAGTTTATTTTTTCCTTCTCACCCACCGGCAAAGTTTGTCGTCTTCCTCCACGCTGAAGAATGCAAAGATGGCGGGGTGGGGGAGAGAAACTAAAAATTGCTAAGAGAACTCATTAATTAATCCTCGGAATCCAAGAAGTTTTCCTTTTCTCACTTCAAAGTTCCCTCCTTATCATCTATTTTATCTTGCATAAATAATTACAGCTCCTTTACTCATCCTAAGATCATTAAAATTAAAACTTTTTTATGTGAGTGTTTTTGTCTACGATTATGGTTCACTTGGCGGGTAATTGTCAATGAAATTTCCTTAAGCTCACTTTTCCCCGAACGGGCACCTAAAAAATAAATTCGAGCCCGAGCCAAAAGTAAATATGTGTCCGGGAAGCGCATCAGTTCAATTAAAAACGGATCAAACATTTTTCAATTTGCGTGTGAAAAAAGTTCAATAAATAAGAGTAATTAATCCTCCTCCTACAGGAAGGCCCCGCTCCAATAATGGGTATCCGTTTTTCCCAGCATTTCCATGTTTGTTTTCGCAACATTGTATTTAATCCGGTCGTTGATGCAGGTAAAAGCGATATAATAATATTTGTAATATCGTCCCCGTATTATACGTTAACGACTGAGTCAGGTATATTGCAGCCAGCCCGAGGCGCGCTTTCACTTAATCCGCCTTCGACCAGCTTGGCACGGTGCCACTGGGCCGTGAAACGATGCCCCTTTGTACGAACAGAAATTGCATAAAACTGAAAATTTTCACGAGAGCCCGAACGTAAACAGGCAAGCTTGGGTAAAGCATACCTTCTAGAGAAATAACAGCAAAAATAATTCCAGTATTTTTTTTAAAGAGGCCTGGAAATTATGAAGCAATTTTGTTACAGATTCTGATAGTCAAAGTGATGACAATTTTAACAAGCCCTTAATTTTGAAAATCGGACCATCCAATTAGAAGTTATTCAAAAAGGGGAAGGCCACCTTTTTTCTGGAATACCTCTAGAAGTACATGCTTTACGGAAAAAGCACACACGCGGAGAGCAGAGAAGCGAGGAAAACTAACACGAGATCCGCAGAAAGCCGAAGAAATGTGGTCAAGACGGGAACTTGTGCCGAATGTCTTGCAGATACGTCTCAGCGTAGTCCGCTTTCGAGCGACTCTCGTGCCGGATGCTGGCTCGTCGAATCTCGATATCGAGTGGGTCATCTTCGGGACGCCACCAGGATACGAAGATGCAGGTCAGGGTGCTCTTGAACGCCTCTCGGAAGTCCCGGTTGAAGTAAGCGTAGATGATGGGATTGAGGGTGGAGTTGAAGTACCCGATCCAGAACAAAATTGCGATCACAATGTCTGAAAGAGAGAGAGAGAAGTTGATAACTACTGCCAAATGGGACGTTTCGCGAGGAAGTGCAGCAAGTTGATTCGTACCTGGAGTATAGCAGTGTTCGCCGCATAGAGAGGTGATTAGGTACCTGGAAAAGATTGCGGAAATTACTCGGAGGCGAGCGAAAAGTTAATTTCAACTGTGGAAGCGGAACATTCTGGTGTCTCGGGGCACACGTGGCTGTAATTGCTTTTCTTCTGAGAAACGGCTCTTCTGGCCCAGAAAGGGTGTAGCCACGGAGACTCAATACACCAGAGGAGGTACCATTTGAACCTGACATTTTGTTCTACTTTGACCGGCTTGTAGCTTAAAATACGGAAAACTTTTTTATACCCATTGATACCTAAATCCGTCGAGTTTGAGTAATTTTCATCGATTTTCAACGAAGAGCTATTTATCTCTCCATCTAAAATTTATAGTTTTTTTTTCACCTAGTTCTGTTTAGAAATAAGGCTACACTGGTCACCCTCCCC
The DNA here is from genome assembly GCA_963930915.1 of Forcipomyia taiwana. Lineage (NCBI taxonomy): Eukaryota > Metazoa > Arthropoda > Insecta > Diptera > Ceratopogonidae > Forcipomyia > Forcipomyia taiwana. Next base: position 23,662 of record CAWVOI010000020.1, read on the forward strand.
CCCCCCCCCTTATCAGCGCGCAAAAAGAAAAACAAATAACGGCTCCAAATAAAACAAAAACTGCTGAGATATTCTTAATTTCTCGAAATATTTCTTGGAGCCATATTCTGAGGAGGGTAAAACTACCTACTTCCCTTCTAGTAATGGAGCTCAGAGAGGACTACTTACCACAAGAAGAACGGCAGCCAGCAGAAGATGAAAGCCCCCATGATGATGCCAAGTGTGCGAGCAGCCTTATGTTCTCGTTTCATTTTGGTTAAATGCCTGTCCTTGACGGGAGTCCTGTCGAAATCGGCGCTGCTTCCGTGCTCCACGCTCGGAACTGTCAGGCGATTCGATGATCCCGAACTGTGGACCCCCTCTCCGTCATTCGTGGCGCTGCTGGAGTGTCTGTGCATCAGCATGGTGTTGCCCTGCCGGGCCGCCAACTGCTTCTCCTGCCGATCTGCCTCCCGGAATATCTGCATGTACGTGAACACCATGATGGTGCAGGGGATGTAGAAGGACATGGAGCTCGAGATAATGGCGTAGACGCGGTTCACTACGAACGAGCAGCTCTCCGGGTGCAAAATGCTGTCTGCTTTGTGTTTGTCTGTGGTGTACCAGCCTTTTGGGGACGCAATCGTTTCAATATCGTCATCGATAGGAATGCGCCTCAGACCCACATGCCACATAGACACACCATTCAAAGTCCTCTTTTTGGCCAAGATGAGGAAAATGGTCGGTCTAGGTAGCATTTTGGGGCTGAGGAGTGCAACCTCACCTGCGAAAATGGGCACGAACGAGAGCACTGCTGGCCAAATCCAGGAATTGAGAATCATGACGGCTACGACCCGCTTCGTCATATTGATGGGATACTTCAATGGCTTGACAATGGCGTAGTATCTGAATGGAGGAGCACAGAAAGGGCAAAGCGAGATTAGGGACAGGCACATGGAAACGTTCCAAGTGGGAGCGATGCCAGGAGACACAAAGTGATGGGCAATGTAACCCAGAGTCCTTTAATTCAATTCCTAATCGAGTTTCGAGCGAAACGGGCGAACAATAAAATTTTAATTGCGACTCCACCCAAGGCCCGCAGCCGTCGCTCGTCCTTGCTCGCTTTAATAACCTCGCAACTTGGCTCCTAAGCTCCCGAATAAATATTTTAAGAGCCAGGAGAGCAGAAATAATATTTACCTGTCCACTGAAATGCAGCAGAGGTGCAATATGCTGGCGGTGGAGAAGTAGACGTCCAGGCTGTTCCACACGTCGCACATGAACTGGCTGAAGAGCCACCTTTGGAGGAAATAGGGGTTATGAGAAAAACGCAATAATGTGGCGGAAATTGAAGCTATACCTGCCCGTCATTTGGACGCTGAAGTTGAACGACATCGCCAGCATTGCAACCATGATGTCCGCCATCGCCAGGGATACCACGAAGTAGTTTGTTATCACCCTGGAATATTTTAATAATTAATCAGCCTGCCTCGGATTAATCCGTCTTTTGTGAGGTAATTACGACAATGCGTTGGGGGATTAGGGGTGGGAGGGGATTAGAGAGAGCAGCGTGACCTATGACCTTTGTGACCAGCGCCATTTCATTATCTGGATTAATTTTCCCGCAAGAGAGTGTTTCTTTGACTTTTTCCGGTCGGACCACATTTTAAGTGTCTGTCTGTCTATCCTACATGTTGTCATGTGTAATCTGGAGGGTTGTCAAATTGTTTAAAAACCGCTAGAGACCTTACCAGGGGGGGTTCTTTGTCCGATCGAGTTTAAATTGAGTTTAAATAAGTCCGCAAAAAATCAAGTAAACCATGTGTGACCCCTATCTTCTACAGGAACGGAGCTGTGGGCTCCTGAAGTTCGTATGGGGAGTTAATTTTCGTTGCTTGGATTTGCTTGTGAAATTCGTTCGACTTTAACTAAGCTTTAAATATTCGGCCTTCTCCTCCCCACTTCCTCGCCAAGAAATAAATTGATCCTGCTTCCTAGACAAACATTTACTTTGCATTAATAAATCCCCATTTCTCAAAACCCCCGAAACCCAGACAGCAAGATTGTGTACTTTCATCCCCACAGCATTGCTGGATACTCTAAATCAAAGTGGACTAATTAATACACGACACTAAAAGGTCGAGCCGGAGTCAGAAGGGCTCAACGTAATTCACGTTTGATTAAATTTGCTGGCACGGTCTGAGTGGCAAGTAGGCGAGCTTTTATCGGAGAAGCCCACAAACAATCACGTGTCAGCTGTGGCGGTGAATTAAAAATACATTAAGACAGGCGAAGCGTGGACGAAACCTACCTTAATTTCCTAACTCGTACTACTGATATGATAACGAGCATGTTGCCGAATATCGCGGCCAGCATAATCAGCAACTGTGGAAGAAAAAGGAAGGAGAGGAAGCACATTAAATTAAGGGTCATGGCTGCACCAGATAAAATAGTGGCACATTGAGGTTGTAAATCAAAGGGAGCATGCATACGGGGGACACAGTGGGGCAATTTATGTGTAGCGAAATGTGGATTAATGGCAACTCCGTGGCTAGATGCAAACTCGCGGCCCATTTTTATTGTCGCAATCGTGAAATAGGAAGTTCATTTAGATGCGGCACGAGACAATTTTTTCGGGTAATTGCGCGCATGATTATCATTTTTGGGTATAAAAACAGCCACCGCTTTCAGCAGCCACCGCAAGTGAAGGCCGACTTTTTGTCAGAATGTACTTGAAAATTGAAATTCTACTGCTGCTTGTGGGAGTCGCGAGTCTCAGCCTTGCTGCCACATGTGACAGACCGAGGTTGGTTCAGGACGCCGTGGGACTCACGGCCGACACGCTGGTGAGCGGCGTGCAGGTTGCATCGAGCATTTCGGGAGCCGTGACGGACGCTGTGGCCAAGAACACGGCAAAGACGGTTCAGGGAGTCGTCGGGACTGGTGCTTCTGCGGTCGGAATGGCGGTCAAGACGGCCACGGGGTCCGTGGTGGAGGTGAATTTGTGATTTGTAGAACTTGAGCTCAGAAACTGTGAAATAAAGGCTGATAAAAACTCCCAGAGTGAAACGAAAAATTGGTTTTCTTCTTATTTGAAACAACTGGAGAGACTGGTGACCTCAAAATGCTCAGCTTCATCTTCATATTTTTAAAATTTTCAATAAAAAGTTTATCAGCCTTGTAAGACCCAATATTTCCTAGTACCCAGCTCTTCCCAGATTTATCCTCTGTATTACTCTTTTGACTCGACTAACCATCAAATCAAACATCGCGCTTCCACGGACAGACACAAGACAAAAACCAAAATCACAGCCGATTCCCATCATACCAACTTTTGATTGGAATCTGAGTGTTAAGCAAACTCTCGTACCATAATTGATGCCTTCAGCACCACCAATATTACGTCCAATACATCATCATCCTTCACAATTTCTGTTTGGTTCGACGTGAACATTTCGGTGTCGCCACTAGAGTTGCTGAAGGACGTCAGACTGCTGCCGTTGCTGTTCTGATTCGGCAACATCGTTGCCACCGTCGATAGAATGATGAACGACGGCCGCATCTGACTGCTGATAGATTCCATATTTGATTTCTTGTCGTGTGACAATTATCACATCAACCTTGATTATTCCACTCGATGATGATGGCAGAGAGTTTTGTGGAAGCAAATGTAAATAACTGGATCACAGATAAGAAGAAAAAGATGATGCGAAATTGATGACTCCTTGAGGTCTCACGATCATTTTCACGATTTTCCTTTCCCACGCACTTTTCCACTAACTCTGTGCACGAAAGCTGACTCCATTGGAGCTGGATCTGGAAGAAGGGAAAATAACGCAAAAGCGATTTGATTAATGATGTTTTGTTCCGAAACTTCCTCACACACAGACACGCAATTTGGGGGTTCGTTCACAGATACGAAATTACTCATGGGTGACTGAGCTTACGCAGTGGCCTTGGCCGTCGCTAATGACATTTTCTAGACAAAACAATAATAATGAGCAATAAAAAGTTGAGCGGGGTTCGGAAAAGAAGTGGAAAGCGTTTTTCCGAGCCGACTTTCGGGTGATTGGGCGATTAAAGTTGGCGGTTCTGTAACATGATTTGCCACATTTTGTTCTTTCCTGACCTACGTCGTTCCGCAATAAAAACTTTTTCATGGGAAACCGTAAAACGGAAAAATCATAATCTGTAGGACTCAGAAAAAGGCCGCTATAAAAATTTAAGTGGACGCTTAACCCATTGACTACCGAAAATTTCAACTTTTTACAGGAACGCGGAAATTTTATTCTGTATTCGAATTTTTACAGAAGCTCAGCTCTTTAGCTTCTTCTTGGGCTTTGTTGGGATCTATTTTGTGTTTTTAGCCAGTGTGTTTTTATGTAATATTTGAAGCAAGAATTCAAAGTTTAAACCAAAAATTAAAAATTGGTCAAAAATGGCTTTTAAAAAATTCTCATAAAATTAGAAAACAATTTAAAAGCTCAAATTTTCTTTCCAACCCATGTTTAACACTTGATAGATGTGAGCATCGGTGGTCAATGGGTTAAATCAGCTTTTGTTAAGAAGTGCGGGAAAAACCAGCCTTCGGTGGAGGGGCTCTCATGGGCGGGCGGAAAAAGTTTCACAGAAGAAGAGATAAATTGAAACAAGTGTTGACGCTTTCGTCATCTCTGAGGCGAGTGGCGGCGAGCGACGGCGAGCGACGGCGATCTCAACAGGCATAAAAAGAAACAGAAAGAAAATTTGCAGCGCGCGGGGCTAATTAGGGGCCAGAGACATGGAAAGTGACAACGCGCTGACATCACTGCGATGATGATGAAGATGATGCGATATTTGTCAGCCAAAATTAGCCATAAAAGTCTCTCTTTCTCTCTCTCTCTCTCAAGCAGAGTTCAGACGCTGGGGCCATTCCTTTGACGCAATTGGGCCAATTTGTGGCGCATTACAAATGGAGTTCCATCATCTCCGTCACTGGGATCCGCAAACACCTGCCGTATTCGCGCCCGTGCCTGGGAGCGAATTTTTTCGGGCATCATCACGTTATTTTCACAAAATGCGGTGCTCTGCCTTGAACTCAAAACGTCTCGGCACCCAATAATTCATCCGCTATTTTTGTATTACAACATCTTCGTCTTTCGCTCGTAATAAAATTTCACCGCGCTGTATCATTGTGGGAAGCAAAGTGATTTTTAATTCCAGAATGTCTCTAAAGCGCTAAATCTTCAGGATTAGTCTTGAAGGGGATTTGCTTGTTTATGCGTATTTTTTAAATTATGAAAAAAATGTACTTGTGTCGAATTTGTCCGTCTGTCGGTCCGTCCGAGTCGCAAAGGTTCCGAAACTCTAAGAGCTAGAGACTAACGGTTCTTTGCATGATATCATGTATGGTCTGGAGGGTGCTGAAAACACTTTGGTTTTCCAAAATAACCATTAGGGGGGTAACCAGGGGGGAGGATGAAATTTGAGTACGTTACAATTTGAGCAAAATCTAGCTCTATCTAGGGGCCCAGCCTCATAGGGACACACCTAGAAATTTTGGACACAAAATTTGCAAAGAAAACACCTTGAAAAATGTGTTCGTCTCAGACTGAGTTCGTCTGAGTTTGTCTCAGACTGGAATCTCCCAGCTCAGAGTCTCGTACGTACTTAATTCAATTGTTTAATAAACACTCACACTCGTTAATGATAGCTTTCCAATGTTTAATTAAGTGCTAATAGTCTCTGTCATGATCCCACACTGGCATACACTTGTACAAGTCGCAGCAGAGATTCTGTTTCCGTAATCTGGCGAAAAAACTTGACCGCTCTATAGCTCGGCGTAGGTCAATTCCGCTACAAAATAGTGCCACAGTGGATATTTCGGGCTTATCTGGATCGGACATGAGACATGCGAGAAGTGCGGGCGCGTGTATAGTAGCGGGGAAGGCAAAAAGTGGTCCAGTTAAAGTTGATATATGAGAGCTGAATGCGGCATAAAAGCGAGGTTCTGCTCACTTTGATCGCTTATTTATATATTTATCACGTCTTTTGGTACGGGAAAAAATCTCTGGGGCTCCACTTTATGATAAAACGATTTTTGTTTTTCCACACAAATATCCCTCCTCTTTGCTGTTGAAGCTCCGGGTTTTTGTGTATGCCACATCCATCTCTTCAGAATGACATCCACAAACAGTACTAGCTCAAGTGGAGACACACGGTACTGGGAGTGGAGAGTAAAAAGTGAACGATGAATGAATTACAGCAGCATCCAATTAAATTCTAATGAACATCGTCGAGAACGGAAAACAACGTACGTGCTTAATGGGCTTTCATGGCGATGCCTCAGCGCTGCAAATTTCATGTCCGTATGCGCGCACTCTCTCTACGTTAGACGAGAGCATCTGGTGGAAAATAGTAGTGTCTATTGTCTGTGGTGATGACTATTGCTGGCGAAATGGCAAATTGTAGTGCTGCAGAAATTGCATCCCCTCATAGAGCCCAAGAAAAGCGAGAGGGCTAAATGTAAGTATTCTTCGTTCTCGTTATCCAGGCACGGCTAGTCTAGAAGCCTTTTATCTTCAATTGTAGCAGATTTACAAGCCAAATACTATAAATCCAAGATAGTGGAAAATTTGAAACGGTCGAAAAAATTGACTCTTAGAACTTAAGAATTTTAAAAGTTTATCTTCAGGCATAACTGAGTCATATGGCAAATCCTAAAATTCCAAGATGGTGGAAAATTCAAAATGATAGAAAATAATTAATCACGATTTGGAGCTTTAAAGTTATGAGCCATATTTTAAATCAAAATGGCGGAAATTTCACAACAGTGCACCAGGTCTTCGTACTGCATTTTTACATATTTTAATTCCGCCCAGTTTGCCATCATCACTACAATTGCCGGCTCCAGCATCCTCCGGAAGAGTCGGGAAACCGTAGCGTCATTGAATTCTCTCGCAAATTGCCCAATCAGCTGCCTGCGGTCGAACCCGACACTGTGATTCATTAAGGAAATTGTTTTGCAACCTTCAGCAGGACACTGGACCCGATTTCAGCCTTAATTTACGACTTAATGGCTGTCATGAGTTTTTATCGGGTTTCGGGAAAATAAGAAAAGTTGACAAAAGCCCGCGGCGCGGCGTCAAAGGCACTCGTTATGATTAATAATCCCGAGGATGAGCGGACACTTCTCGGGGACTGTCACGAGTAAAAAATAAACCCCGGACTCGGACCGGAAAAATGAGAAAACAATTACCGAAATGTCCTAACCAGAGATCGTCCATAATTTATAAGGAGCACGAGGAGCATCCGTCGATACAATCTTTCAAAAGTGTTGCGAAAATACAAGCTAATGCGGGACTTGACACAGGAAAGATATACCCTCGCTCCTTCGAGAAGGTAGCAGCATTCACGGAGGTATATCAATTTTCGACGCATGAACGCCCTAAACCTTAACCATGTCCAGTAAATTGGATTTTATAGAGAACGCGTATCTCATCCCTCCATCAAGGCTAGCCATGCGGCAAGCATCAAGGGTAGCCCTCCTCAAGCTGCCGACTAGCGGCTATTGAAATTTTTTATCTTTTCTTCTCGCAAAGATTAAAGAAGGACTGTGTGGAGAGACGGGAGGAGGCCCTTGGCATGGCAGGCAGAAAATCAAAGATTGTATCTCTTAAAAGGCTCTTGAATGGGAAATGTGTGTTTATAATATTGTCCTGGAGAAAAGTGAATATGTTGCCGTTTTGGAGATGAAAAGGCGAAGAGCAGCTTTTCCTTCCAAATCATTTATCCACCTGAATATATTTGGCGATGAAAGCAAGCGATGGGGTTTTTCCTTTTTGAAGTGGTTCCACGACGAGACTAACTGGTAGTTGTCTTTCGTCCCCAGTGGAGACGACTGGCTCTTGGAGGGGCCAGAGAGAGGAAATTATTCCCAGAGACCAGCAAGTTTTGATCCCACAAGGGAGACGGTACATCCCACGGTACATCAGCACGCATCTTCACGCAGCGCAAATTGGATAAATCAAAGTCAAGTGTGTCAGCGATTCCACTGGGGAAAGCTAAATATCCATGAAAAATGTCTCGCAGACACGCCGTTCCCGTAGGTGGTTCTCCGTTTCAATTCCACGGTACGACCGCAACCGTGGCCGCAAAAAATAGTAGATCAAACAAATAAACTACATAAATCCAAATTAATTGGATAATTAAAGCAAGCGGGACGGTACCTCTGTGCACACATACACGGTCGCGGCTCATGAACGGGTCCCAAAACACTAGCCCACAATTATTCAATTATTTTCGTACTTTCTGCTTGCTTTACTTATTATTGTTTGTACACACATTCACAATGCTCGTGTGGTGTCATGAAAGCACTCATTGTTATGGCCATTCATCCTCTCTGGTCACTCTGGCAGTAGCGTATTTTATAACTCGTCGCGCACTTGCAAAAAGATGAGTCGCGCGCTGGGTCGATTGAAAATGCTCGCGGCCACTACGCGGGACTCCGCCAGACTGAACTGAAACTTGCTGCTTCTGCCGCGGTTCATTGCTCGTCATTTAGCAGCGCCACATTCTACATCCACCGTTGGAGTCTCCGAAAGCTAGAGCGGGGATAAATCTCTGATTTTTTAGTGTCGTTTTTTAGATAAAATAATCCGTCCGTCTGTCTGTCCGAAACTTAATAATTCAAGAACCACAAAAGATAGAGACATGCGGTTTTCTGCATCATGCTCTTTAGGGAGGAAAGTAAGACATTTTAGACCCCCATTTTCCCTAGGGGGGGAGTGAGGGGGGTAAAACCGTTGTATGAAAGTTCCTTATACTTTTTCCGATTGAGCTGAATTTTAGATATGTTGTAGTTCACATCAAATCTAGCAAATCATGGAACACATGTATGCCCCTATCACTTAAGGGGGCCGAGGGGGGACCTCCGAAGTTTGTATGAGGGTCAGAATTCAGAAATTGAGTATTATGAGTCCCTCAAAATATAAACCTTCGATTTTTAAATTAATAAATAATATTCCCAGAATGAAGTGGGTGCCCCAGCATCTGGAATTAGCGCCCTGAGAATGCAAGTTGGCGCCCCTAGAGCAGAAAAGAGCCTTCTTAAAAATAATCCAGAGAGTTAAGCTTCCACTGGCTTCGCCCATGAACGTAACCCAGACAAACCGACAGTCCGAGCCCCACTAGCAAGATGTCGCTCTCGAGGAAATGCGCTAGATAGTAGCGAAATAATAATAATAAAGCAGCAGCTGTACGAATTAAAGAAGAGACATGTGTGTGGCGGTCATATAGGTTTATTTAGTAGCAGAAAAACGAGCAACCACAAAAAATTGTGTGTGATGTAGTCTGAAAATAAATGTCATACACTCACGGTTTGTTGTAATATTATTTGAATATAAATTTAGTATAAAGCCATTTATTTTTGGCATTATTTCCCCATGTCTCGGGTCGTTTGGGTGCTGGGTGAAAAGACGACTACGCGGCTGTTAGAAATAAATAAATTTTTTTCCTCCTCTGAATTTTTTAAACTCGAATTTCCCTGAGTCATGCGGGAAAATTGGAACGAATTTGAATAAAGTTATGGGGGAATAATTCAGGCGGGTCGTGAAAGCAAGGACGCAAGTGAGAGCCTGCAGTTTTGGGTAGCAAAGAGAGAGAGGGAGGTGGAACGTCAGAAGCTAATTAAGACGAAGACGTCAATGGAAGGTCAGAAGCCAATTTGTACGCTTTTTGTCGCCCCGACCGCGCGATCACGAGAGAAGACAGGGTCAAATGAAGCGTGAAAAATCCCATGAAAGCTCCATTCTTCGAAGAATGGAAATCTCACACACAAAACAAGATGGCACCAATTGTGTGCGGTGAAAAGTCCAAAAAATGTAACAAAAACGGTGACGTGAATCTCGGCTGGCTCTGGCTTGGAGCGGCACCGAAAAGAAAGAAGAATAATGTTTTCTTTGTGCGTCCCTCACATTTCGCCAGACGTACTTCGGCGCTCCTTGCGGCTGACTTTCCCGTCCTTTTTTCATCTTCTTTTTGCGCCCATCAGCCGCTTCATTGTCGAGCATTTTCTGGTCATCTTTAATGTAAACACAATATGATGCGTACGTCTGGACACAGTTTAGGCCAAAAGAAAATCTTGTTGCCGTCAGCACAAATGCCGTCTCCGTGCTCCCGCAGTGTCTGTGGACCCCATTGTAGGCGCTCATCCACTTGAGAAAAATTTATTGATAATGTGAAAGAACGGTTTCGTGAATGAAATGCTCCCACTCTATGCAGGAATCAAAATAAGCTTCATGGCGGTAATTCAAATTCGTCTTCGGAAGGAAATAAGGCGACCGAAAAGTTGGCCTAGAAAAATTCACCTAAATAATACTGACTTACTTTAACGGGCAGTCTCGAAGTTCCTTAAATACCTTGACTGTCCGAAACTTTATAACTCAAGAACCAAAAGAGCTAGAAAGCTGTTTGTCAATGAAACTAAATATTATACTTCCCTAGCTAATCATTGTACCAAATGTGACCTCCGTTACTTACTGGGACGTGGGGAAGAAGCTTCAGACTTGAGATAATTTTTTACTCGGATTGGACTGAATTTTCGAAATTATTGAGTTGTTAGACTGAAGACCAAAAACCCTTAAAATTTTAACAAAAAAAACCAAGAGATTCTTGGTCACCCTAATCATAAGTGCTACTCAGTCGAGTCGTGATTTCGGCCATTATTGTGGTCGCAAAGTGGGGCAGTAAAACTTTCCCAAGTCTCTGCAGATCCATTTGCAACTTGTCGCTAGTGACCCCAGCCGTCCACCCATTGATCTCTCACGTCAAACTCATTGAATAGCGATGCATCTTGCTTGCATTTCTGACAGCTCAAACCTACTCAGAAATCCCTCGAAGCAACGATTCATCAAAGCCGCTCTTAACGTTGGCCAGTTGCAAATAATTCGAGATGACAGTCCCTCAATGAGCTGTGACAGGCTCGAAAACTTTGAAACCCGATCGATTTTTGTCACGAAACTGTCCAACTAAACGGCAACAAGACAGGTTCTATTGATTTTGGCACCGCCAGCGGAATCATCTCCTTGGCATCGAATTCCATCACCTTCAAATCTGCTAACTCACGTGTACTGTTTCCTCGTCTCTCGCGCGCGCCCTTACACAATGTAGGTGGCCCAAAAAAAAGTGCAATTGACAGTGGTTTGGCATTGATCGGCAAACACATGCCAGCAGATATGAAGTTACAAGGTTGAGCGTGTCCTGTCTCACAACCGCCACCAGCTATGATGGCACCAGAATCCCTCTCATATCTCTTCTACTGCACGAGTACTTGATAATTTTGACATGTTCATGCTTTGAGAGTCTCGCTCCGGCCAAACCACTATTTGCACTTGCTAGCTTGCGATATGAATTATGTGAAAAGTTTTTCAATATATAGGAAGGACTTGTGTAAGAGTACATCCAGTGGAGCTCGAGGAGAGTGAACTCAGATTGGTTTAGGGGAGACGTTTACTCTTGTTTCAGACTGACAGACAAGTCTACAGGCTTCCAACGGAACAGCCAGTTTCGGAACTTGTTCAATTTAGCGCTGACTCACTTACGTGGAATTAATGTGCATTACGTGGTTATATGCGCCAATGCGTAACTGAGGCAAAACTTTAATATTTCGAATCACCATTGATTACCATCAGACACTTGCGCACACACACATACTTACACTCATTACAAGAACGTGCACAAAAGTCTCCGTGCTCGTTTTTGGTAACTAACAATGTCAGCAGTAAAATTAGCATTTGCATAAAGTGCCATGTAAGGTGCCGCCATCCTCACTGGAATATAATAACTTTTGATGATGATTGCGAGAAGCATGTTTGAGAGAGCTTAAATGCTGAATTGATTTATTGGTGCGTTGTAGATTTCGGAAATAATTGCCTCATTTACATGCAGGACATGCTTTCTCGGAAGATCATAAATTTAAGCATTTTGGATAGGCCCGAGAGCGTAAATTGGGATCGAGATGGGGTGGTTCTCTGGCGGGATAAGATTTGTGGTACTTGCTGCTCTGGGGCTTCAATCAATTCTCTAGATATTCAAGCGATTTTAAACTAACACATGCTAACACTCGAAATCAGAAGGAAGAAGTGCTCTGCCCATCGTTACTTGAAAACCTGGTTCCATTTGATAGGGTATATTTTACTAGGAATATGCGCCGACAGACTCGTGGGAAGACTTTGACCAAAAATTCTCGCCTCGCCGACAGACTTTTACTCTAGTCACCTACAGACTTGAGTCTGTTGGCTCTATTCTGGCCGACGACAGACTTGTTCACACTGGGTAGTAGCTCTGTTTTCCATTACAATTATTTGTGGAACAGAGCTGTCTGGCTCTTGTATCGTCCTCAAGGGACGTGTTTAAAAATTAAGGCATGTTTAAATTTAAGAGATCAATGTGTTTGTGATAGGGACGTAAGGTTTTTTTCTGAACATCTTGATTTGTAATTTTAGTTGAAGCATCTTTGTACTAGGCTTTATTTTCAAATGAATCAAATCAAATAAAATCAAACTCCCTGTAAATAAAGAAGTTTCGGCCTTTCGGCTTTGAAGTTAGGTTTGAAGCCTGAAGATCCAGGGGTAGAAAAAAATAAATAAGTCTCGATAAGATTTTGAGAGCCCATCTGTAGGAGCAGGGAGGGATTCTAGGGTTTCCTTTTAGAAAATTGCGCCTCAAGAACGATTGATGAGAGGTTATTAATTTTGCAAGGGAAGAAGACCAAAGACGAAGATATTTTGCCCCTAGTTTGGACTGACCGAGTTCTGAAGCGAATTCCCAACACTAAATGAGAAGCACTTTTCCACACCTCCGCCTCCCTACTGACACATTTGATTAAAAAGTGATCAAGCCAGTGCCGCGAAATCAAATAACTCTCTCATAATTGACGCTAAATCACATCGAAAACGAGAGTCACGCAGCATAACGCAGAATTTAATCAAATCTCATTAACGTGTCGTGTTCCGTTAATAAATCAATTTCGAGCGTCATTTTTCCCACATGCACACGCACCACCCACGCGTGTCTCGCGTCTCCCGCACTCACGTGACAAATTATTACACATTTAAACAATTTAGCTCTCGAATCGTACATGTGAGCACCCAACTTTTCAATTACCCAAGGGAACATCTCAATAAAGTGCGATTTAATAGCGCCATTTAGCGTTTTGCGCTAATATAAACAGGGAGCCCACCTGTTTGCCAGGTGCTGCCGGTGGTGCGACATGGCGTGGCGCTACGAGAGCTTCCAGACGCGCGAAACGACACGACGTATGTGAGCATGTGCGGGCTCGAGCCAAACAAATTGTATTTTACGTATTATTTATGGCTTTAATCTATTTCAAATTTATTTGCTTCATTATTTAAATTGTCTCGTAATATAATAGCAATAAATCATGCCGGCAACATGCACTCAATCGTCGTCATGCAGTTCACTCGGATGACGATATGGTGACCGAAACAATTGATCTCTTTTGTCTTTTTTTGCTATCGCATCAAAAATTGTCATTGACCATCAGTTAGCTGGGAGCCCTGCAGTATAAATTTCAATTTGCAACGCCACTCCGAGTGCGAGTGTCAGCCCATCAGCTCGCTTCACGCTTCGTTTTTGTATCAAATTGAATTTATTGTTGGTGTTGCTCGAGCCAGATCAATTTAATGCTATCACCGAATTTAATCAATTTGGCAGAAAATATTTTTCAGAGAGCTTGTACTTTTCATGTTTGTCTCGTTTTTCAATTATTTGTTTGATGATCCATGAGTACCCTGAGTGTAGTAAGTTTAGAGCTGGTAGCTTTTAGCGACTGAAAATCTCTTTTCTTCATTCACTGAAGGATGCTTCTAAATTTTAAAGGTTTGTAAAAACATTCAGGAGGATCCTTAAAGTTTCAACAGACGTTTTCATCCACTTAAAAATCAGAATGGCTTTTCAACGATAGAAGGGTACCTCAAAAATATCAATTAGCCTCTATACAACTAAGCAAAGTCCCTAAAAATCAAAGGAGGCCTCTACAAAAATTTCACGGCTAAACGAGGAGTCATTGACAGGGTTGCTTTATTCAAATGGACTCCCCTCTCTATGAGATCCAATTTTGATTGACCAAATAGTACTTCTTTTAAAATTCAAGGGTTCATAAAAAAATGAGGATTTGCCGTCAAGAAACTGCTATGACAGAGGGCGAGGAATGCACTGAGAATTTATAGGCATTGTAGCCGTGACAGTGCATCATGAGCAGGCGGTAGTTGCATTCATTTGGATGATTAATATTTATAATATACACATTGGCCAAAAATATGGATATGCATTCGGAGGGAATTAAACGGTATTTTACAAACATTACATCTGAAACTTCCACGTGCATGCCTCAAGGGGCTGTTCCATGACTTTTCTCCCTAGTAAATGTGCAAAATGAGTCGGGTAACAAAGATTCTAGAACAGTCCCCTCCTCGTCGAAAATCCCATCATCCAAGATTGATTGAGCGATTGAAAAGCTGTAATTTAATAAAACTACACATAGCCAGCGCTTGTACACATTCCATGTACCGCAATAACATCAATTTTACACATCAAAAACTAACGAGGAGGCCGCATCACATTGCATCGTGAGCGCACATCCACGCAGGCGGCCAACCAGACATGGAGCATGTCGAAAATGCATCACTTTTAATGCGAAAATCTGCAACAAACCGTAACGCGCAGAGATCGTGATGTGATGTGACTTTGTGATGCCGGACGAGAGTCGGGGGGACCAAAATAGAAAGTCGATTTTATAAACAAACGGCTATTCTGGTCGCTGAGCCAAATTGGGAGGTGGAAAAATAAAAATCGATGAGAAGCCCCAGTTCATTAGGCGAATGGCGTTCTCCTTATTTTCCGCCTTTATTGCAGCCATAAATAAAGCTGGATGCTCGAGAGGCGGGTTCCCCACTCGGGTCTCCCATCCCACATCTCCCTCTCTCTGTTCCCGTTGCGTCGTTCCCGCTCCTCCACTCGTTAAGAAAGCATTACTTTATTTATTGTGTGTACCTGGTTACCCGAAAGATACGAGACGCGGGTTTGTCGCAAGTCACAAGCGGGGAAAAAGGAAATGAAATAGTTTCTATGGCAATCTGATTTATTCTTTTAATTTTGTCTCTGTCGGCTTCGAATTTTCCTTTGTTCTGTGAATCATTCCGGGCCCACACATTACGCTTTTTTCATTTTATTACATCTGAATGTATTATAAAATTGGATTGCCATCGTGAATAGACGCAATTCCTTTATTCTTCCGTGCCTTCTATGCCGCGGGACTTCTCTGAGGACTGGAGTCAGGGATGGAGACTTAGAGGGCAATAGAAGGTGTTTTATTCAAGGTACTTAGAGGTCTAAAAGCCCTCCCCAAAAGTTAAAAACTCTCTCAGCTCTCGAGTTAGAGCCCCAACGTGTGTCCTCCCCAGACTAGCGCGGACGGCTGGTATTTCACAAATTAGATTGAGGTGAGGAAATCCATCAGAAAATCCCATTTGTGCCAATAAAGTCCCAATTTTGCTATTCGCTGTTCCATGTCAACACACCATTTATCGCAATTCATCGCGAGACACATTAGAAGGCAGCCACACATTCCCTCAGCTCGTTTCATTTTTTTTATCGCGCGTCATTTTTACATCGAAAGGCGGCCACAATGACTTTCATGAAACATGCGTAGCTGAGAAAGGCACACACACCCGAGCGCCAACTCTCAGAACGAGACAGGTGCTTTATTTGATGGCATTTAATAAATCAAAAGTCGCTGCAGAACAAATTAGTACATGTCAGCCATGCCGTAGCTCAAATGCCCGGGTTGCGACATGGTGGTGTGGCGCTTGAGCGAATGCAAAATTAAGAGAATTTTGTACAATTAAAAGCAAAACTTGTCATGGCTCGACGGCGGGGTGCGCGTTTGTGCGAAAACTCGCGACATTGTTAAATTTAATGTTGCAATGACAACAGTAACGGAACAATAATGAAATTGAAGTAATTAAAGTGAATGAGTTACAACATCGAAAAGGTGGTGGAGGTGGATCGGGCTCGTGTACAAATGCTGGCTGAAAACACGCATTCGTAATTACAGCTCTAGAGCCCTCCGAACGCGAATTACATCATTGTTCGCAGAGATTGTTTATCATCTCCCTCCGAGCTCGTTCGTCCGTGCGCCGGCCAGTTGGTGGGGAACGGCGGAGGGATTAATTCCAGCTAAAAGAGCTGTACAAGAAAATAAATTAATAATTAGAAGTCAGATTTGCTCTCGGGTGGGTGGAGGTGTGAGAAAATTGTGAGATATTAATCGGAATGGCTACAGCCCATTGTTGAGCTAGAAATCGAGTTGTGAAGTTTTATTCAAACCTCGAAGCCTTAGGGTCAGACTTTCAGATTTTAATTTAATTCAACCCCGGAAATTTAATTTAAGTCCGGGAATCTGATATTAGATAATTTTTCTCCCACTTTATCGTAACGAAGTGAAGAAATTTTCTTCATCACGAAAAAAGTTGAAATTCTCCTTTTTAATATCAATTAGAGCTACCTAGGTGTTCCTGAAAGATCAACCTCTGAGGCTCAATTTGCATATTTTAATTGCCAGGCCAGCTCTTCTGCTCACAAAGCGCATATGCTTCAATTATGCAGTGAAAAACAGCTCACAGGTACCTGAAAAGTGTCACTCTTCTACACACAAAGAAGCAAAGGCAGGAGGAAAAATAATTAGTCTGCGCGGTACTTGCCTCCCTTTGCCGCGTCAATGAAACATGCCTACCTCTCGCACGCTCTCTCACCAGCTTCTACCTAACGAAGGTCATTCGTTTTGCTATTTCCCTCTTTGATTTCCATTCGCGGGGTAATGAGGTGCAAATGTAAGTGACGGAGCAAAAAAGCTTGGTGGCCCCTAGCTCCGTCCCTGGCGATGGTATGAATAATATTTTAGAGCCCCAAGATCCGTCCTTCTACCACTGAACATTTTTCGGAAAAATTCAAAATTTGCCCCCCCTCTCCATCCCCCCCCCCCTTTTCCTCTTTCCAGACCACATTCTAGGTCCCTTTGACAGACAAACAGACAGAAGGACAGACATTGTACCTAAAAAAGCTAAACTCACGGCAATCAATGGGTAAGTCAACGACACTGGGAGCCGCACAAAAAGGTAAGGATCCGTCCTTCAGGAACTCCGTTTTCTGGGCGCTGTTGCACACGTTTTATGTAAATGTTTGCATGGGTGGGCTCTTTATATTTGCATTTGTGCCACTGCATCCTTATCGCCGAGCCGTGATTTGGAAAAACGAAACGGTGAGAGGAGGAATAGGAAAAGTTCTGTGTATTTGTGCTTTCAACATTTTCATACGGGCAACTTCTGCTTGTATATGTTTTAGATTTAGATGTTTGCTGAACCTTTTCAAACTTTGTCTGCAGTGCGGGCTCTGCAGAATCCCCCGAAAATCAAGAGTTTCAAGCAAAATCAGAAATTGCCGAGCCCCAAGATAAACTGACAGCCGGAAAAGTTGTGTCCACTTCAAACGAGCTGGAAACTAGTGACATAACAAACCCAATTCCGCAAATCGTTAGCTAATACTGGCCCAGCTGAAGCAGCATTTTTCTGATTGAAGTATCAAAAGAATCAATTGTGCATCATTTCACTATTTATGCAACTTTTCCGACCCTTCCCTCCGATTTCCGTATGCCCTTCTGCCAAGCAAACAGTCAAACACCACACACATACGTTTGAGGGATGAATAAATGTTTTTTTGTACCTTTCTGATCCGTAATCCCCGTCGTCTCTGGTACAGATGTAACTTTTCTCTTATCGATTCCCGATGAAATCGAGAAACGTGTAGAAATAAACGTATTTATGGACCCCCACGGATTTGAACTCGCAGCCCGAGCCTTAAATTTCGGCCAGCCTAGCGAAAATCAATAGCAATCAAATTTGTTAAGTAAAGCGATCTCGTCTGAAGCCCACTCCCCGTCTTCGAGTCATACGCAGCTCATAAAAAGGTAGGATGGATTGCGGGCTTTGGCAAAAAGCGGTAGATTTATGGGTTTAAGTGCAGGCAGCTAGTTTTACGAGGGAAAGCTGCATCTCTGCAGGCTTGAGTTTGAATCAAATTGCGGGATTTTCATGGAAATGGAAAATGTAATTGAATAATTTCAGCCGACATGTCATATGGAAAACTTCACGAGAAACTTGTCCGTCCGTCAGGGTGATTTGATTATGTGGCAGAGAGAAGGCTCCCAAGTCTCCTGTAACCCTGATTTCAATCTCCCTTGGGACCGGCGCATGAAATTATGCAAATCAACTCAATTCCAGCGCCTGGATCTCGCTATTGGGGGATAAATAGGCACTTGCCACCTGTTCATCAAACCATTCCACGGCGCCTGGCCCCTTTATTGAAGTGCAATCAAGACTCGGTAAATAAAATAAAAATAAATTACAGCTCGAGTTCGCAATTTGTAGGGGCGAGAACGGGCACCTGGATCTCAGCTGGGCGCCAACTCGTGCAAGAAATTTGATTATCGCCAAATTGCCATCAACGCTCCCTGTTCGGATTCCGGAGCTATTTGATTCCCTCGGAGCGAGATAGACACTTACAATTTCAGCTATTGTAACTCGATTATCCGCGCTCGCCGATTCGTCTCTATGGCGGTCCGTGGGAGAGATACTAAGCCACTATACTAGCTCGCTGCAGAAATTGGATTTGAAACTTTTTAATCACATTTTGTAGATAAATCTTTTAATTTTTCCTTATTTATTTGCTCTGCAAGCTTCGTTTGGGCCGAACCAGCGCACAGAGAGAGAGACCTGATTATATTGCCGCCTAGCCTTTGTGCCGGAGCCGGAGCTTAAAAAGTTAAAATGAGGTTGGATTTGTACGAGTACGATACAACTTCGGTGGTACGTGAGGTGTTTGTTTGTGAGTTTACTTTCAATTTTTCTCCTTCCTTCCGTTCTTCCCCCACCCGCCTATTTTTGCACCAGAGATCGAAGTTCATGTGAACTGAGCCGAGGCCCGAACTTTGGAGCGTGGTGGGACGTCAGTGATGCTCTGAGTGGAGGAAGTAAAAGTGTCAAAAATCAAATAGAAAGTCGTGCTGAAAGAAGTGATTCGGTGAGCTTGATATGAGTGAGGAGCGGGGGGCTCTTCTAAGGTGGCTGAATGGTAAAATTTCTTGTGACAAAATTTCTGAAATATTCATGGAAATTTATGAAAGAAATCTCCCCTAAAAAAGGTAGAAAATTTAGAGAAAACTTGGAAAAGTATTTCTGATCCCTTTTTCAAGTTTACCGATGTCCCGGGAGAAATTTAGATCCCATCTCATCCCTAATGCGGAAAGTAGAGTTGGAAAGGGATTACGATTACGCTGGATCCGATATCTTCCGGGAAAACTTAAAGTTTTCCTCTAGCATAGCCCTTGGCAATTTCGCAAATCACTCGAATGACTACAACAACAACAACTCATCCAGAAAACCCAGAATTGAACGGCACGGCATCAAAATTTCATGCCAATCATGTCAAGTTGCATGAAGAGGCTGGTGCCACATGTCGATTCCCCCGCACACCCCGTCTAGGTCGCTACGAAGCACGGTGGAATTTGTATAATGGAAAATTTAGGCATCTCAAGGACAGGACCGATAAGATATCGGGCTGGCCTGGAATGCGAGGAGGATGTGGGTCGGTGTGAAGGAATTCTCGCCTCCTCTCCACGATCATAATTTTATTTGCGTGTCTACATATTGCCAGTTTATTATAACAAATGTCAAGGAGGCGGATAAGCAGGCACATCATAATCACAATCTCGCATTCTATTCATTCCTCCTCCGCCTGCGCCTGCCCTTCAGCTCCTCTTCCCCATTTTCCGAGAGTGGCGGTGAAACTGGTTGTGCGAAATGCAATATCAAAAGAGCCGTATTGAAATGCTCTCTCCCACTCCCCGTCTCGGTTCAGGACCCTCGGAGGCATGGATGCAGCTCTCATCACTTCTTGACATTTTCATTATCTCGCATGAATGCAAGCCGAGCAGAGTCTCATTGAATGAGATAAAATATGCAGAACTGAAAAAGTTTGTCATTGTGCGGAGGGGGGAGTCTGAATGAGAGACTTAGACTTGGTTAAATTTTTAAGCTGACTCGTAGCTCCGAGCCGCCACACACAGCTTTCCGAGATACTCTGATGGGTATTTAATGGAGTGCAAAGGGCGCCCAAAGAAAGTCAACACTAATCTGGAAATGTTTGTTTTCGCTTACGACATTTTGATGGCTGCTTTTTGGCTCCGCATTTGGAGAAAAAAGGAGGCAAAAATTGGTCAATGAGCAAGGAAATTGGAAACGCGTTTTTCCGGCCAAGAAGTTCAGGGTTCGGCCTTGAGCCATGGGCGTTTTTCAGGTCCATTACTAGCGACCTGTTGAGAGGATTGTTTGGGCAGAAGACAACGGAAACGTGCACCAAGTATGCCAGAAATGTTGTATCTCTGCCAAAAACATTCTCAGGTGTTTGTGCCATAAATTTTCAAGTTCACATTTATTTAGTCTGTTCGCTTGTTACTTCCTATGGTCGTCACATTGTCTGCCGTCCATTCAACCGTTGCGTGGCTTAATAAAATTATATGGGACGTGTAGAGAGGTACTTTTAATGTGTAAGAGTCTCTGCTATATGGCTACGAAGTCTCGAGTTTGAATGAATATAAAAGTATATGTATACTTATAAATAAAAAAAAGTTAATGTAGATAATAAAACCTGATCGTCTATTGTTTAAACATGTGTAAAAGTTGAGTGTGGATTTGATCTTTGGTTTTTGCATGCCGTCGAGAATACACCTCGTTAGCTCGCTGCCGGGACGGCGACTGTCTCGCGACAATAATGACGATTGTTTTCGAATTCCCTAGAACTTTTGCGGGTGAATTATTTCCTGAGAGTTGGAAAGCTCTGGAAATCTCTAAAAATTTCTGCGTGGGAAAAATTCTGAGATTTGAACTTTTGGAACTCAGATGATGCTCCTTAAGGTTTGAAAGGAGAGACTTGACTCAAGAAAAATATCGGCACGACTTTCCCCTTAATGGAAAGCCACCTGTCATCAGTCCATTTGAGGCTTGTCAAGCCAACCCGTTCCCCCGAATACATCCGCCTAATGCCAGCTCATGTACACTCACATTATTAAGTCCTCAAGTATAACTCAGCTTGACACAAAATAATGTATTGGTGCGACTCCCAGTCTCACTGTCATCCATATCGCCTCTCCACCGACTGCGACTCTTTTCCCATCTCATTTATTTATTTTCGTTACAAAACTTTTCCTCACCCAGCGCCGCGTCTCGTCGCACGAAATGAACATCGTTGGGGCTCCACATAGAACTTCCAAGTGATACTGGCAGAAGCACCTGTGCGCTCTTTTGTGCATACGGGAGTGAAAGGCGTAGACACAAAGACACATTTTATGATTGCAACATACCTACAGACAGACACGCTCTTGGGGCACAAGTGTCAGTAGTGTGTAAGCTGCGAGAAAAAATAACATTAATTCAACTTGACATCATAATTTATTCCGTTAAAACTCTCGGCAGCTAAAATGTTTTCCGTCGAGTCGACAAACTTTTTTCTAGCGGCGCGTCCTCCGAAAATAAGCCATTTTGGTGGCTTGTCTGTTTGTCTGGGAGTCGAATTTTTGGTTTTCAAAAATATTTACCATCTCTTAGTATGGCTTATTTGGTCCAAAGTCCTCTTAAAGAAGAGAGAAAAATCAAAAATGGTTCGAAAAATTTTCAGAATTTTTTTTCAAAGGAAAAAGAAATTTAGGGTATTTTCTTTCCAAAACGAGTGATCCAAAAGTCCAAAATCAAACACATCCATGAACAGGCTTTGCCTGGAATCTCCACGACACGGCCTCTTCTGCTTGAGAATAAATTTAATTTTTTTCTTCGTCGCAGCACACGAAAATATGTGGTGCGGTTGCGGTAATTTGGTGTTGCAATTTCAAAGCTATACCAAGGAATAAGGAAAATGTTCCTGGAATCGGAAGTGATGGAAGAAACATCTGTACCTCTTTTTTCTCACTCCATCAGGGAGGCTAGGGAGCGGGTGGGGTGAAAAATGCAAGCGATGTCAATTCGGTTCAGACTCCATGTGCCGGCCGAATGACGTGGGAAATTAAATTGACTGGCTATTAGTTGGCCAGGTGACAGATAAACGGAACTGCTGTGGTCTTGGAAGCTACGACGATAACCGTGTTCGAAGGATTATTTGCGGAAGAGGCCATTAGCAGCTTATGCGAGACAAACAAAACTAGGACTAGCTTAAAAGTGTGAGGGGCTTGGGCTGTACACTGGAAGTCCCACAAAAAATAGTAACTTTTTAGGGCTTTCATAAATCATTTAAGTAACCCGAGTTAGGAGCAAAAACTTACCTCCGGAAAGCACCATAAATTCAAATGGGTTTCAAATTCGTGCACCGAAGAGCAGCGCGGTCGGCAGAGAAAAATGAAAATAGAGGAGGAAAAATATTGCTTCGCCTATAAATCCACGAATTATATTGCAGTCCTTGTTGCTTTTCGGTTTTCGCACTGTCTTTTTAGTGGTTTTTCTGCCGCGCCGCGAAATTTTTCACTTTATTCTTCTGCCAGTTTGTTTGCATATTTACATAACGTCGCTTTTCAAAATAAATTCATTTGATTTATCTTCATCATCGCCACCATCACTGCTTTTAATTGTGAAACTTTTCATTAACAAATTTTCTCACCAGCCCAAGTCCCAGTGCGGGCTCCCTCCCCCTAGTCGACATGCCGTCCCCGATGTGTATTTGAGCGGCAGCGGAACTGAAGGAAAAACGCGGGGAGAAAAAGAAAAGTGAGACTGGACTGCCTCAGTCACCAGCATGAACTGCCTCGGAACGACCTTCTTGAGGTGTCGGCGTTATTTTCGCGTCGTCGTCGCGTATAGAAATAATTTTCACATATAAACACACATACACGCTCGATTTCACATGAAAATGGGTATTATTTTTGAGAAAATTGGACGATGAGTGCCAGCCAGCGTAGCATCGTGCCACAGATTCCCGATAAAACTGTGCAGAGTCCAAACATGCCTCTCTCTTTTACTTCGGCATGCCCGGTTACAGCACGTACACATACGGCCCACACACTCCGCAGTAAGCCCGGTTTACAGAGGCGCGAGAGAGAGCCCCGTTTCGTACTAGATCGCGTATCAGACGGACGTTATCAGTGTGCGGGGGAGCTGGGGGCCCGTACGTACGGGTGGAGGCGAGGGAAAACTTTGTTATCAGCTCAATGGGGCCATTCTACGGAACTGGCATGAAGTTACATGTAAGGCATCGCATAATAATCAGCATAATAAAGCGTTTTAGCACACCGTTTGAAGGAAATTGTAGTGGTATAAAGTTAATGAATTGAGTGCCGAGCGCTGATGACTCGGAATGAAGTGAGGAAGGGCGAAAAAATGAGGAGGAAAATTATTAGTGTGTGTACGGCGAAAATCGATTGGCACAGCACGTGTGCATGTGTTACTTCAAGTGCCAATTTACCTTGCGCGGCGTGCAGTGCTGCAGCAACAACAACACAACGCATCACTCCAACTTGGGCTTGCATCGCGTTGACCTGATTTTTGAGAGAAGGCAGCCTTGGGGCTCGAGAGGGTAGCCTTGAGGCAGCCGAGTTCCGGGAGGTCCTCATTAAATGTTAGAGGGAGAAGAATAAATCACTTGAACTTGAGACAGCTCCGTCAGCCTCAATTAAACCTCATGCATGCTGCAAAATCCCTTGAACAATTGCTAACAGTGAAAAATGTGTAGTACGTGAACATAATCTCGTGCCTCACTGCATCTCCACCATTTTCTAATAGGATTACATTTGTTCAAAAGCTCTTCAAAAATTCATAAGTCAAGTGTCTGCCTTCCGTATGCCAGGCTTCTGCTTTCGTTTGTTTTTATTGCTTCTGTCTGCCGGTACCTTCACCTCCGTCCCTTCCTTCCCCTGTTATTCAATTTGGACCGACGCGTTCGATGCAGCCATTATCTGTAGTGTTCTACGTGTTTCCTAATTTCGGTTTTTTCCCTGGAGATGCAACAGAGAGAAAAATAAATTTTGCTTCCAGGAAACGCCTAATTTCCACTCCTGGGGGCTTCCTGGAACTTCAAAAACAAATCAGGATGAATCAGAATTTTCGTTTCTTCTCTAGCATAAACCTCTGGGATACTACAAAATCTTGGTTTGGGGAGGAAACAAATTTTTGGAAAGAAACTCTCGCTCTAGGATAAGTCTTTATGGTGAAACCAGAACAAGAAGTTGAAGTCAAAAGTACAGCCTCTACAGGCTTAAACATGGAAAAAGGCTTTCAGGGAACTTCCTGACCAGACGGTTTTGGGAGCTACTTCCACGCCCGAGAGTATCAATAGCCAAACAATCAAGTGATTAAGCAAAACTAGGGCGATGAAGTGAATCGGCTATTAATTCGTGCGACTAAGTGGATTATACATATGTTTGGGGAGGGAGAGGGAGACTCGCTAGTTGCTGCAGGTGCACAGAATGAATGCATAGAATATTATGGCATAATTACATTGTAGAACGAGGGAGGGAAGTCGGTCGAGCTGAGACTGCATTGCGACAATTTCCCCGGCAGCCACGACTCAGTTGTTGACTGACGTTCGAGACAGCGGTCAAGGAACTCGCCGAAAGTCCCCCAAATACTGCGTACATGACTAAAATTTTCGGGCCATTTTTCCGAGAAGCAGGTGTGTCTGCTCGAGCAATTTCACTCTCCGGAGAGCCCTGAGAAATTTATGTTCCCCATAATTTTCCATTAATCTCGAGCTTTTTGGAGAGCCGCGATAAGCGATAAGCAAAACAAAAGGGGGAGGCAAAGCCTCTTGACGCGCGAAGGTGCACATAAAAGAGGGGCCAAGGTGTTGCTTGATAAGCAAAGACGCTCACTTGGTTCCTCGTTGGCGTGGTGATTTATTTTTATTTTGGCGCGGCGACAGAGGAAACGTATCGATGATTTTTGTCTCCTGCTGTTTTTATCAGAATGCGTCATTTCGGGCCTACCCTAAGGTGACTTCTTCGCTTTTTAGGGCTTGGGAGACTGAGCTGGCAGTAGGATTGAATCTAGGGAGTCAGACACTTCCGAATTCCGGGAATTAACGATCAAAACTGGGTTTGAAATTTCCGAGAATAACTCCTGAAATATTTCCTAAAAACTTTATTATTAAAAACTATTTATTATTCGTAATTGAGATTGAAAAAAATATGGTTGAAGATGAAATGGAGACCGGCTTTGAATCGCTAGAATCCACGCTAAAGAGAGGGAGAGAGAAATTTAATAATCTTCAAAAGCTTTGGAGTTGTTTAAAATAATCTGACTTTCTTGAACTCTAAATGACAGCAACCCAGGAAATAGAAAATTCAGAAATCGTTCAAACCCTAGCTGGCTGAAATTCTAGACTTTTGTAGAGCATCCCCTGGGGCTCGATTATTTATCGTCCATCAGAGAAAATTAGCAAGCCCAAATTAGACGCCCGTGATGACGACGAATTCAGAAAAAAATACTTCTAGCAACGGTATTTTTAGCCCCTCGATTCGGTCGGTTTCCAATCTTAAAATAGATTTAATTTTCACGAAGCGAATTGATAATAATACCACTGCATTCGCGGATCAGAGAGGCAGAGGCGCGACGATTCTCATTTCCCAAGAAATGATAAACACGTTTCCCACCCCCAGCTCATGACTAGACTCATTTTTCACCGTCTTCTCGCACGCCATTATCATCGCGCCACACCGCGTTTCCCTATAAATAATAGTGGGGCCACAAAGGTGGGAGATAACGCAGTTCTGGATGACAATAGAACGTTCTTTCTCGCATGCTCGCATTTCACTTGTCACTGCGTGAGATCGGAGGGAAGCACGGAGGGAAATACATGAACGCAGTCGTGACGGATTATCATCTCAACCCTGAGGTTCAGCGAAGATGAGTTCAAGTTATGCCACATTCATTTATAATGAAGACGAACGGAAGAGAGGCCTCGAGACTTGAAGTTTTGACGTGCTTAGGAATTTTCACGGCTCCTCGAGAGGTGCGGCCAAGGTCAAGGTGCTCGTCCTCCCGCGCTCTTACGCTTTGAACTTTGTTAATTTTCCTCCCCTCCGTGCTTGTTTACACCTCGCAGAGATAATTGCATTGCACTTGGAGAACATCATTTGAGCACGGCTGCCTCACTTGAAAGTTCCTCATCACATGCGAAAGGCACGAGAGAGGGAAGACAAGGTCTCGTGGTGGCCCTGGAAGTTCCGACTTCCGAACTCTTCTCACCAAAGTGATGGAAATTAATGACTCTCACATTTCCAACCGACATTATCGTGACGGGAGCAATCGACAGCTCTCTCGGTAATTACACTTCCCCCTCCCCTCCTTGTCGCTCCGAGGGGGTGCAAAAAGTCAGTGTTCGCGTTCCAACAAAATTCGTTGGTGCATCTCAGGCCGAGCGTGGATTAAATAAATCCATCAGAGAAACCTTTAGGCTCGTTTCGGACCGAATGTGGTTCAATTGTACGCTGTTCTGGGCGAGTTTGCTTTGAAATCAATATTGCGCCAAATTCCAGCTCGGACATTGACGTAATGAAGGCAATGAATGCACAGAAATGGATCAAGCTCTGGTGATTGGGAGAGTGCCCGAATGCACACAAAATGTCACTGATGCATCCCAGAAAGACATGTAGGCTGTCATGCATGTGCTTCCTGCTCCAAACGGCATTGTTACAACGTGATTTGGTGAGCTTATGGGGGGAAGGGCGAGTTTAGGATGAATTCTGGTCAAACAATGTCGTGCTGAAACGAGGATTTGCGGCATCTTCATTAACTGGAGCGGAATGGAACATCGGGAGTGGGCACAGATTACAACACTTTGGAAACGTGTGGTACTGGAACTGGTTAAATTCCCAAAAAATGATGAAAATTAATTTTGAAAATTATTCTCTTTTAACTGAAGTTTTGTTAAGGAGAGTTTAAGGTAAAACTTTTAGTGCATTTTCAGCATTTTGCAAAAAATGTACTATTGTGGCCGCTTTGCTGTCTGTCTGTCCGAAATTTTATAACTCGAGAACCAGAAGAGCTAGAGAGCTGTGGTTTTTTGCATCGTGTAGAACCTGGTCTGAAAGGGTGCAGGCTAACAATTTTACCATAGACGCCTATCTCTTCTTGGGGTGGAATGGGGGGTGTTTTCCGTTTGTATGAAAACTCCTTATATTACATCCGATTGAGCTCAAATTGTAGTATGTTGCAGTCTGAGTCAAATCTAGCAAATCATACAACCACATGTATCCCCTATCATGTACAGGGACGGAGCTAGGGGCCCTCAAAGTTTGGTCTCTCGAAATCTCCAATTTTGCTTTTTATATATTTTTGGTTTAATTTTACAAGGAGGTTTCGAACAAGTATACAGCCTCAAAACAGTAAGGAAAATTTTAAAATAGTCGAATCTTCTGTTCCATGGCAACCTATGTAGTTAAGCTCTTAGGGCTTGTTCACATATTACGTAACGGTGAAAATCGAGATTTTCGACCCCCACCCCCCCTCTGTCACGGTTTGTCCTATATAACAGTACTTGAGTTTGTACTGACTGTTACGGAGCGGCCGACACCCACCCCCCCCCTTGGACCGTGACGTAATATGTGAACAGCTCCTTAAGCACTCGAAAACCCTTCTTACCTTAACAGAACACACATCTGCACAAAGGGACCAAAATGGCTTCAACTACCTTACTTGGAAGGAGAAACTCAGGTGAGCATCAGGAAACCACAGGGTTGCTTTGTGGCCACACACGTCTTCGAATTTCGCTCTCATCTCGCAAAATTGGGTCAAGATCCTTGAGGAAATCGCTTCCACTCGGCGTTCTCAGCACCCGCAATTCTCTTCGTGGCTAGATACCATCCATTAGATTTAATTGGAATTCCATTAAGATTTCTCGTCGGTGTATTTCTTTTGAAAACCCCTTTTGCCATGCCGTGCCAAGTGCTCCTTGCCTCTCCTTGGCTCTCCAGCTCGAGTCTGCACACAAACTGCCATCATATTTTACATAGTTTTATGCCCATCTTAATGCACAAGACTGTAAATTTCCCTCTCTTTTACACATTTTCAGCTACTGCTGATGCACATTTCAGTGCAAATACTTCCGTCTTGTCTCTGTGTTGGCCCGAACGGAATGGAGAAACAAATAAAATCGAATAGAGGCAAAATCTAAAAAGCCATTAAAACTTTTCAAATTACATTATTTAAACTAAAGCGAGTCGGAGAGAATGGCGATAAAGACGGAAGTGTCCCGCCACGGATTCCCAATACAAATTATTTCGAATCTTCTGCGGATTACCGACTCGAACTCGGGCACTGCCACTCGGAGTTCGAAACAAACAAACGGCAAGAAATGGTACAAGGAAACTCCATTTTGTAAACACTTTTTTCACCATTCGCGTGTGGATTTGATTTTATTTTACAACTTTCTCCAACTTTTTCATTGATAACCTAGTTTCCCGCAGCTCATTAGTTTTGTTTTTGTTTTACGGTTCAGTGTGCACGTCAAACTTTGTAATTGACTGGAAATAAACCATTTGCAGGACCCGCAGATGGCCAAGGGCAGGGACGCCGCGTCAGGATGTTGCGGGATGAGCAAACGAGCGGACGTCGGCGATTTCGACATTTTCATTTCATTAAAAATTTATCTTCCGCCTGCTCTCGTGACCTTCGTTATTTCCTTAATCGGTATGTTGAGCTATTGTTTGCGTTATTAAAAAATTTGTCGTTCCTTCTAGAAGGGAAAGCGTTTTATTTGGGACAACGACTTTCATGACAATTTTGGAGCTCCCATATTTGCCATCATTGCCTTAAATTAAGGCCTGTGTGCTGAAATTATTTTTTCTGAATAGCCTAGACCTTTATTTTTTTAAATGTCCAAAACGAGTCCCTTAAGTTGAGTCTACGGTTTGTAACCGGCCTTAGAGTTGTCCAAGTCATGCTAACAATTTTCTGGATTTTTTGTACTTGAAAAGTCAAAAATCGAACTACGTTCAAAAATGCCCTCAATTTGGAAGTCAGTCTCTTTATTCAAAATGGGAAGCCATCAGATAAAAAATTTCTGGAAAAAGCACTCTTCGAGAAAAGTAGACCTCTACAGAAAAGAAAGCAAACATCCAGAAAAATTTATTCATAAAACCCTTAAACTTTCCAACTAATTCACGATAATTGCGGCATTGTTTCGCAACATTTCCGCTACTTTTTCGTCCTTTTCCCCAACCTCAACGCACCACCAGACCCAGCACAATGGCAGCAGAGCGGAGGCGACAAAGAGCAAGTTGATCAACGACGGTATCAGCGCGAGCGGGAAGATAAAACCACTTACTTGCGTATTTTCTCAATTTGCCTACACCTGAGACCCAGGCACATGCGGTGGTGGAACTTTTCATATTCAATAAAATAATATTGTCTCGATGACTGAGGCCACCGCAAAGTTGAGGTTGTCATTCCCCCCCCCCCCTTCCCGTTACCTCGAAGGTGTAAGACAACAACAACAACAACACGATTTCGGGTCCACCGTGGGCGGAGATCGGCATAGATTTCCTCATCTTACGTCGTCCCTTTGGCACTTCGGAGGTGGAAAGGCGTTGGGAAAGTTAATGCATTATGTTGGAACATAATCATTTAGCGGTATAAAGCGAAATGGGTTCCCGGGGAGTGCTTTATGTGGGAAAGTATGCAATATCGGGACATTTATGGGGGTTTAAGGATATGAAAATTACTTCAATAGTGCTGGAAGCTGTTGCAGAGATAAGGGTGGCATGTGTTCCGAAGCCTGCCTGGAAGCTGCAATATTTTAGGATGATTTGCGGAGGCTTAGGAGATAATATGTGTGTTTTGTCGGTGGAGAGGGGGCTCGTGCTTGTTGTTGTTGTTGTAAGGAAATAAAGTTCAGGTTCAGGTAATTTTTAAAAATTAATTTGGTAGCTAAACAAGCCAACTGTCGATCCATTGTTGGCTCTCCCCGCCCGTGGCTAATCTGACGTATTTCAATCCAAACAACACTCATCAATTACTGGATTCTGGATGTGCCCCGCCTCCAGCGAATTTCGAATCATTTAATTAAACATATAACACATTTATTTATATAACTCCGATACCAATTGCCAGGTCACATAGCTTGTAAACAAGGTGTCGCTCGGAATCATTCCCAATTAGACATAGCACGTGCATGTTTGGCCGGAGCGTTGCAGGTTGAAGACAGGCCTAGAGCTCGTGCAAATAAATAAATATTTATCGGGAAGGGGACCCCGGTGTCTGTGATTTACATCACGGGAGTCAACAAATCATACCCTCAAATGCGATAAAGATATTTGATGCGGCCGTAAATGACGATAATGTTACGAGTTCATGATTGAATTGTATTTTAATAGACGAGCTGTGCTTGGAGTCGGTGAGGCAGAGGGAAAATGATATGCTCGTAGCAGAGTATTGAGTTTAATCAATTTACGATAGACTGGTGACCATCATGAAGCTCAAATAACCGCACTTAATTGATATTGGTGTTAGTACAAGTTGTTTAAAGTGGCTGATATCTTGTGTAAATCTATATGAGTAATCACCGCAATTACTCGATAAGGCTCATTTTAGGAGCTATTGGTGCTTTAACGGCACAAATATTGGCTAACCCTTCGCTGGGAGGTTCGTGAGTCAAGAAGTCCTGAGTCAAGAAAATTTAGGCTGATTTAAACCAATGTCTCATTGTTTAAAAGTTAAGGGCATGTCATCCTTCTTCTCTCGAAATTTGATTTATAGAGCAGCAAAAGCAGCTTTAATTTTAAAGTTTATCTTTTTCTAATTCTACAATATTTAAATTTAAGTCAAAACTACTTTTTTGAAAAAAAATTTTGACATAATTTCTCCCAAAAAAAAATTTTCAAAAATTGAATTATTGCGAATTATTTATATGAAACATTAAATAAATTTCCTGAAGCTGGACGCAGTTTTAAAATAATGGTAGCCAATGGGTTAAATTGAAGCCAAAGCGTACACAAAATATTGAGGAAAGAGTACGTCACCATGTGGATAATTGAAAAATATGGCTACTCGGAAAAAAACTCTCCTGATGCGAAAATAATGTAGCTCTTTTGAAGTCCCAAACTAGATCTGTCTAGTCGCTTGAAAAATAACACTCGTTGCGCTTCCAAATTGATATTATTTTCTCACTAAATGGCATCGAATTACAAGGCAATCATGAGAATCGAGGCTTAATGGAAAAATTAAACGAAAAAACTCTGCCATTCGCGTCTCGTATTCCAGCGCACTGTAAAGTTGTGCCTCCTCCAATTGTCGTTCCGTCACGCTTATCAGATCAATTTGCATGTCAGATTGATAATAGTTTTGCCAGCGTATCTCTTTTCACGCCACCCAGAGCTGTTTTTATCGCTCATTATCCGTCATTACTCAATTTAAAATCGTTTTGTTGACTTTTTCGATTATATCAATAAAATTCGCTATTTAGGCCCGGATATTTACGACATCTTTCTGCCAAAAATGCTGACACGGGAAATGCGAAAAATTAATGGTGATTTCCCGAAATGTGCTCCGGATCACAAAGTAAGCCTGGCGCGGACGACTGGTGTGTCGTGGCGAAACCCCCCGAAATCCGCGCTGGGCCGGCAGAAAGCGTTTTGTTTACGAGCCAGATCCGTGAAAGAGGAAAGGAGTGAAAAATCCCCATTTTCCTTGCCTCCCCATTATTTACATTCTGCACTGGGGTACCTTTTTGGCCGGGGTGAATTTCACGCGACTTCCAACATGGAAGAGTCTCGTAGCGCGCCGTTGCAGTACTAGATCCGTACACAGTGTAAACCCTGTGTTGTGTTGTGTGTGCAGATGTAACCTCTCTGCAGCTCAGTACACCTTTGGATGTTGTAAAAAGTTTCTCGCAGCCCAGTTCCCATCGACGATTGATAAGATTCGTTGCTAAAAGCGAGAAACTGCGGCACTGCAGGTCTCAGATACCCCAGGTTGAGGCAAAAAGGAAATTTGGCACTTGGAAAAATTTAGTCTCTGCGGGCGCGAGTGAAGCGAAATTGATTGGCTCGAGGAAATTAATTGCGAAAATAAATCAGAGGAAATTGGTGGAGAGAAAAGTCGAGTGGCCGAGAAGTCAGTGATTAGCTGCTAATTAGAATCAGGAGCCCCGCTCGCACAATTGAATCCGACGGCGCGGCGTGCTACTAATAATTTACATATTTCAATTAATTACAGTAATAAGTAAGTGTAAGTCTGCTTGCCCGTGCGTCCAGTGATAACCTGTAATTACTGCCTCTTCAATCGAGAAAATCGGTTGCGTGCAGATTAGTTGGGAGGATAACAATACAAAATCGGATTAAGTGTTCCTTTCCTTCGCTCGTTACACATTTCAGTTCAGTTGAATTAAGAATTATACTTCTGCTGGAGGAAAATTAAAGATAATCTTATGTAAGTCAGTGCCGGAGTGTATAATTTAGCGCTGCTTCTGGCAGTTGGTGCTCAAACCGCGGAGAAGTAGCTTCGACGGGGCGTGAAGGAAGGGAAATATCTGGGAGAAAAAAAAATCTTGAAAATACAAAAAGAAAAGTGAATGAGTGGAGAGAACAGAGGCGCAAGGAAAATAAATAATAAAAGTCAGAGTCAGCAAAGTAAGTACTTAGACGCATGATACAATTTTTCTTCCGTCGCGTCGTAAATTCCGCATTCGCAGGCCCAAAGCCCTATACATGCTGCGGTATCTTCAGAGACGTTATTAATGTGAAAGATAGGAAATATGTTGATGGCGCTCCGCTTCAGTTGAGCAGTCGAAATGTCCCTGGACCGAGTGGATAAGCGTCGGCATGTGCTTTCAGAAAAAAGAGCGGGAATTATTTTATGGAAATAGAAAAAGCCTGTTCCGGGGAAAATATAATAGGCTTTTCCGGAAAACCTTTCGAGTTTTAAATTAATTACTTCAGAAAGTTCTTGATAAATAATTAACTACATATTTTGCGTAGACTGAAAAGCAAGCCCTTTATGAAATTAAGTTTGCAGTAGAAGTAATTTTTTAAAATAAATTTAAAATTCTTGAGCAAACAGGAAGCTATTTTCAAGGATTTCAAAATAATCAATAAACCTAATTTTTTAAGATTATGTCTCTAGTACAACGAATTTGACCCTTCCAACTTTGTCCGTGTTTTGTATTTCAGAATTCAGTCAAAATTTTCCGAGAAAAATTTCAAAAGTCTTAGTGCACATGCACTCATGCTGTCCACAACTAAATGCAGAATTTTCAACCAATTTTTTTTTTCGCAAAAACAGTCCCTGAAAACTTCAATCAGCTTAGTTTAGCCCCTGAATCACGTAAACGAAGCATTTTGTTCCAAAATGTGGGTTAAGGAGAAATTTTTTTTTACCCAAAATTTGAAAAATGGCTTAACGAAAACTCGATTTTAGGATTTTTGGCCAAAACTTTTTGTCTCGAAATTGGTCCCTGAAGCCATAGAACGACTAAGTTTACCTCTAGAAACACGTTTACGAAGATTTTTGGTCGAAAAGTGGATTTTGGAGAAAAAAAAATTTTCACCTGAAATTCATAAAATGGCCAAACCTCCGCTCGTTAACGGAAACTCGATTTCGGGATTTTTGGCCAAAATTTTTTTGTCCCAAAATTGGTCCCTGAAGTCTTCAATCGACTTAGTTTAGCCCCTGGATCACGTTTACAAAGCATTTTGGTCGAAAAAGTGGATTTTGCAGAAAAAATTTTTTTCGCCTGAAATTCATAAAATTGCCAAACCTCCGCTCGTTAACGGAAACTCGATTTCGGGATTTTTGGCCAAAAATTTTTTGTCCCGAAATTGGTCCCTGAAGGCTTTAAATGACTAAGATTACCTCCAGAAACACGTTTACGAAGATTTTTGGTCGAAAAGTGGATTTTGGAGAAAAAAAATTTTTCACCTGAAATTCATAAAATGGCCAAACCTCCGCTCGTTAACGGAAACTCGATTTCGGGATTTTTGGCCAAAAATTTTTTGTCCCGAAATTGGTCCCTGAAGGCTTTAAATGACTAAGATTACCTCCAGAAACACGTTTACGAAGATTTTTGGTCGAAAAGTGGATTTTGGAGAAAAAAAATTTTTCACCTGAAATTCATAAAATGGCCAAACCTCCGCTCGTTAACGGAAACTCGATTTCGGGATTTTTGACCAAAAATTTGATGTCACGAAAATGGTCCCTGAAGCCTTCTATCGGCTTAGAATCACGTTAGCGAAGCATTTGACCGAAAAAAATATTCGAGAATAGATATTTTGATACAAGCTCATAAGTAAATAAGGGAGGTCCTTGAAATGTGGAAACGGGGTCATTATGGTCCTTAGTGAATGAATCAATTGAAAAAAACATATTCCGACGCATCAAAAAGGTTTTAAAAACGGCAATTTTTAATCCGATTATTGCCTGAATTTTTTTAAATCCCTCTTAACTCACCTCTGTCAATGTACGTGTCTAGCAGTTGTGCTCTTTGGTTGTCTGAAACTAAAAATAAAATTTCGCAAACACAAGAAAGAACAACATTGCCTTCCTTCCCTCCGGTCCCCATTCGTAATTAGGATCCACGTCCTTGAAAGCGGGCCGCTCATTGGCAAAAAGATATCACTTATGAAGAATGAAGATGTATCTGTGGTCCCAATGGCTTAATCCGATGCCCTAATCCCCACATCTCGTGCTTCTTCCCGCGCCATTCCATTCCGTTTCCTTGGGCCGGCAGATGCTCGCGCACATGCCAGCTGACTTGTGCTCATCTGAATCGAAGGCTTAATTACCAAACAAGCAAATCCCAAATGGCTCCCGCATTGGCAGTATGACTCCACGTTCGTTTCCAATTTATTATAATTATTGTCATGCGCCTAATATTGCTTTCCTTCCTCGCCATTTTTCCCCGAAAATAAAAGTAAACGATCAATATCCGGACACGTTGCTTATCGGGTCTCCGAGGACGCACCGTGCGATTATTTATGCGTGGAGAAGCGGTGAAAATTTTGTGAAAATCACCCAGATTGGATTTTGCAGAGACATGGGTGGAAGACGGAGGATGATTTGAGTGACATATGGAAAGTTTTGGGAAAAGTTTGACTCACGATTTTCCCGGATGCGCAGATGGGCAGATGGATAAGATTTTCCACTCCCACGCACCTATTTCAAGATTCTCCCAAGAGCCGTCTTGGGAGCTCGGAAAACCACCCAGATAGTTTCAATTTGCATATCAAGGAAAAGTCTCAAAAAGAATTCTCTATCACCACCCCTTGGGGGAGACGCGTTGAGGCAGGCCAGGACATGTCCAGTAAATATCTGCAGTGGGCCGACGGCGCTCCAAGGGGACAAGGTGATGCGTGAATAATTAATGCAGGACTTACGGCGCACGCCAGCTCGATGATGAGAATGGTCTGGTTGTGAATGGGAAAAGCCGAAAGGGCGAAATGTGATTGGAAGTGGGGGAGGATGTGTGAAAGTTTGAACAACATTTGCCAGTCTCATCAACCCTGTCGCCTGGCGTATTTGAATCTTTTGTTTCCCATGTTTACCAACTCGGTCCGACTCGGCAACTGAGACTATTTCTATTTATACCCAAACACACAATTCAATCAATACCCACTTTGCATTCATTTTCCGTCCTTGAGCACGACCATTGGACGTTGTTCCCATGACTATTTCACTTCTTGGGCGAGCAAACAGACTATTTCTACCGTCCACCGGCACGCCAGCACCGAGCTGAGCAGTGAAATAGGCAATTTAGGGCCATCACACAAGTTCGGGGACCGCAAATATTCCGGAATGCAAACTTCTTGAGCCACCAAAGTCTTCAAGTTTGCCTATAAAATTTCCCCCATTGCTTGTCGGTTGCCGAGAAGCAGTGGGAGAACAAGCAGAAGTTAATTAAAGGTGATGCAACGTGGGAAAAGTTGGATACTTGGCGAATCAAATTAGATTCGAAGTTCATGTTGTTGTAAGTTTGAGCTTAATGATGGAAATTATTAATGAAGTAAAATGTTAATTAACGCGAATGGAAATATTTGTAAGTAGGTTTGCCTCATTGCGCTTCGACGGTTTGCGACATTCCGAGAATTCGCTTGATTGACGTCGAACCAGAAGCAAGACATTGAAACGCTTGATTGGACGCAGGACAAACCACGAAATGCCTTTGATAGGGAATTTAATTAATTTTTCACGTTCCGATCTAATTAGCGGGCTCAAGTGCCTCCTAGTGAACTCGTTGAAATTGCCCTTGAGTGGCGCTCACCTGCTGAAGGAAACGAGGCGGCAATTAAAATATTCCGAGAATCAATCTACGATCGAGTTTTCCGCAAGATTGCACTTTTTCCTTTTCTTCTCCCAATTAATCTGCGCAAAATCTGCCCTGGAAATACATCAACTAGCTTGTGCAAGTAAAGCCATTTTTTTGAACAGAAACGAAAACTCGATTTTGGGATTTTTGACCAAAAATTTTTTCTTGTAAATAAGAAAATAAAAAAAATTTCAATTAATGAATTTCTGATGACCTAGCCGATTTTGAGAAGGGTGTAGGGAAAGTTGAAAATAATTAACCCGAGGAAACAGCGAAAATTCGTCAGACGCAAGTTTCCGCTCTCGACAAAATTTCCCTCCCGAAACCGCAGGCAAGGTTCCACAAATTCACCTCTCGACTGCAAAATATATAGCACCTTGTTGGAGATGGAGGGAGGTAGCGGAATAAAGCCCAACAAACACCTGCTGGAGGTGGAAACTCCCTAGAAAGCGGCACTCGAAAGTTTTGCTGCAGCGCACAAATTAATTTACACCACAAACTCCGCAGCTTGGGGATCCCGAGACCCGACTTGCCGAGTGTACGGCAGCCGTGAGCTAGGACGTGTGAATTTGCGCTCGACTGGCTCGAGATTTGTCCGAAATGTGCCTCATTAGGCAGCCTGGCAGCCATAAATTCCTAATTCCTCCCAATTTCTCCCCAAACGGCCCCTTATCTGAAGCCAATGGAACAACCTAATGCATTTTCCATGTGATCTATCCGATTATCCCTCTTTGTTGGCATTACTGGGGCCATGCTGCCTTCCTACGTCCCTGGAGCGGGATGGGGCTGCCAAAAAACGAGAAAAGCGGAAGAAGGCGAAACTTTCGTACACGCACTGATGCTTGATTGAGCAGAGAGAAGCCATAAGCCCATTTTATGTGTTCTGTTCCGTCGTTGCTCAATCAAAAACTATAAAGGAAGGAGCACAATTCCCATGGCTCGGGAGATTAATGGAGCGAGAGCTAGATTTTGAGCTTGCTCGACATAACTTGAGCAATTTATTGACTGCTACATTGTGTGTTGGGGCCTACACATCGCACAAATCCCACAAATTCACTGGAAGGAGCACAGTCAAGCTGTTGCAAGACGATTGAAACAAATGTCGCTTCATTTAGTGCGATTACGAGTTGTTAGGTTTGTCAGTGGGTTTTGAGGCTGGAGAAATGGGATTGAAATTGGGTGGCACTCTGCACGTTTTGATTTAATTTCCACGTAAAAGTCCCATCAAGGATCTCACATCGAGCTGTTGACAAGACGGTCTGAGAAAAAAATGGCGAGCTCTTCGAAGATTAGCTTTCAGTTTGTTAGTACGAAAACCTAGTATTTATTCAATTTTTTCTTGAACTTTTTTCAAGAAGGAGAAACCATTAATTTATTTCTTAGTCTGGTTTCTCCGCCCTATTCGAGGCCTCAACATATTTTTCGGGGTTCCTTCCTGTCAAACACAGGACTACTTCCAGATGGAAATGAGGAAATATTTTCTTCTACAACCTGGACGTATTATATACTTTATTCTCCTGAAAACTTGAGGCCATATTGTTTAGTGGTAAGGCATTCACTCCCTGGACAACCCCTGTTCCGAAGAGAAATCACGTACTTGTCTGTGCCGCACCTCAGATTCAATTAAGCCATTTCGTATCGCCATTAAATTTTCCATTGCCACCGTCTCCCAACGCCCGACCACGAAGCTCTTAATGGCAATTTTCGTCAGCTTCTCCCCACCTGGCATGGTGCTGCAGCTGCCTCGCCAAGACACGCTCGTAAATTGCAACTTTCTCGTGCACACGAGACATTAAAAATGTGCTACCGGATAATATCACGTCCTTCATTCTGATGCGTTGCCTGCTTCCATCCTTCTTTTGATTCACAGCTCTCTGCTCGCTATCTCGACCCACGAGGCGGGACGACGGGTGTATATTGCAGAGAGATATGAAGGATGGTGCCTCCTGGATATGATGATGTAATTATTGTTTCTCGTCGTTCTCCTTTTTCATTTTCTTCCTCCTTTCCCCCATTTCATTTCGTGTCAATTTCAAATGTTACTTTCAAGTGGAAACTCGGGGAGGAGGAGGAGGAGGATGGGAGGAACATCGCACCTGCAATGCCACTTTACCCATGAAATGAGTGACGTAAATAAAAACGCTCATAATGTTTATTGTCTCTGGGTCATGGGTCTGAAATGGACCGAGAGCACAATTGGGACGGGTATCTGAAATGGCCCACTCCGAGTCACGTCGCCCTTAACTTGATTTCCCTCTCAGCGACGCCCGAACTTGGGCCGTCTCGAGGTTTAGGTCGTGATGAGGCGACAACAATAGCTCTGCATTTTTTTAATCTCTCTAAAAATAGCAACAATAAATTGTCACTTACATCGACAGCATCCGTGGCACCGACGATTAAATGACACGGCTCGCGAGCAATTTGCGAATGTGATCACGTACAGAATTGTACTCACATGATATGCAAATGTGTTCCGTACAGAGTCTTCTGTGACATATGCAAAAATGCCTCAGCTCGATGATGATAAAATGCGGTTTCAGCGACGCGACTTTGCAGACTCGTACTCTCTGGCTTACAGAGAAGTTATTAAATGAATGTGTGAGATACCGCTTAAAATATTGAAATGTGGGAATGGGGGGCGTTCGCGTCGTATGCTCCAACACGACACGGCTCCGCATCGTACGATAGACAGATTATCTAACAAATGGCTTACAACTTTACATATATTTAAGTCTGCCTGGTTCTGGTTTGTGCAGCCGGAGATGAGATAGCGCACGGAAGGAAATTCGCGCTCGAGGGGTTTTGCCTCCAGCCAATTCATAGAAAGTAAGTTTTTTTCTCGAAGAAGAACCCCAGATTAATTTGGGTCAAGCAAAATTACTCCCTGAGGCTTTTGAGAGACCTTCAGCGACTCTTGCTGTCCCAAAAGCATTATCGGGGACCAGAAAGGGTTATTTTTCGTCCGTGAAGAAGCCATTTGTGCTCCAAGATTAAAATTTCCCGGCACTTGGCGCAACTTAGAATATTACTTTGCCTTCCTCGGTGATTCCAGTCGCACATGTCGCCTCACCCCTTCCCCCGCGATCCCTTTTTGCGACTCGTACAATACCGAAATTAATTTAGTCAGAAGGCGTGTGAGCTGTGAGAACAAAAAGCCGAAATTAAACAAAATGGAAACATGAGAATTGCCTAAAATTAATAGTGCGAATTAGTTTGGCGTGCGAGAGACGAGTGATGCTGCAAAAAGCCCGTTCTGCACATGCTTCAGCTCCCATTCCGTGTTTGCCGCTGACACTTGCACGCTCATTATAAATTTATACTTTCATCCGACTCAACTTGAATCACCGGCAACGGCGACGTCGCTATTTCATTCCCGTTCCCGGATAAATATTGTACATTTCACGGTTGTACGCCTAAATTACATTGTATTAGCTCTGCCAGTCAGCGGAAGTGAGATCAAATTTCGTGAATGACACGACTCTCGTGAATTAAATAAATTTGTTCGTGGCATGGACGTTTACATTGCGCTCTAATTGGATGCACTCAGACGACATTTCGCGTGGAAGCGACATTGATGTGGCTCGAAATCACTCGCGAGATGGGGAAAAACGTGCATCCTTGGCGTATCAGTAGCAGTCGATAACACTGTTTTGACAGCTTATCGGCCTTCGCTATCTTACGATCGAACAGTAATTGAGTTGAGGAGATGAGTCTATGGAGGGATTTTTGAGGCATCTTGCTTCATAGAAAGCGCATACTCAAGTCCCAGGACACTGGGGTTCACATTTTTCGCTTGGAGCGCCCTTTTAAATTTGAGGTGACAGGCTCACGAATCTTGGGGAGCCTACTTCGAACTTG
This sequence comes from Forcipomyia taiwana, assembly GCA_963930915.1. NCBI lineage: Eukaryota > Metazoa > Arthropoda > Insecta > Diptera > Ceratopogonidae > Forcipomyia > Forcipomyia taiwana. Next base: position 63,886 of record CAWVOI010000020.1, read on the forward strand.
GCTCTAGGGAGGATGGGGATAGCTTACCTGTGTGAAAAAAATGTGTTTGTTTCCTTTTGTTTCCTCTTCCAATTTGCAGTCCGGAAGTAAAATTTGGAAAGAATGTCTGCCTGAAATTTTTACTTCCGGCCTGTCCAAGTTTTTTTCCGGTACGTCGGCGCCGACAGACTCGGTCAAAGATTTCGAACAGAAATTTTCGGCTCGCTGATAGACTTAAGTCTGTCGTAAGTGTGTCGGTTCCATACTGGCCACCGACAGACTTCTTCACTTTGGGTACCAACTACGAAATTAGAGGTGTTAAGAGGAAACCCTAGCTACGCAACTGAAGCAGAGCACATACAGTAGGCTTCAAAGTAAAGAATGGAAATGACTGGCAGACTCACAGGCGAATTCAAACCCCTGAAAGCGCTAGAAGCCTCCAACCTCTCATTTGCCGTCATGTAGTAAATATTTGTTTTCCCGAGAAATTACTCTGCCGGGGAGGAAGAATGAAAAGTCTCGTCTTGAACAAGTCGGTGAATGTAAATTTATCAACCTTCGAAGGGATGGAAAGTGCGTGGGACTGAGATGGGAGATTGGGATGAAAAACGTGACGTCTGTCGTCCGGAAAATGTTAGCCTTCCAGACAAAATATTTATTATCAATCCAACAGCTAGGGTTCATTTGTTTCTCGGTCCTCCTTCCGTCAGATCCGTGCTAGAAAATCCTCGATGCCGCTTATCTGACAAGAAAATAATAATAAAAGTTTGTCTTTTTGATTGTTATCGCCTTCCATGGTCCCTATTGATTCACCTTTGCGGAAACAAGATTGTGCTCGCTGAGCGGAAATAATTTTTGTCGGGGTGAATAATTGAAAACATTGGAGAGACTTTAGGTAGGGAATCGTGGGAAGATTGCCGAATTCCTTGGAAGCTTTTAAGTGAAAAGTTTACTTTGAGTTGCCACAATCAAATTTGCTGGGAGCGCTTTCATAGAAAGGCGTGAAGTATGAAGAGTTTTCCACGGAAGTAGGGATAAACATGTTTTCTGAAGAAGAAGATGAATTGAATTTTGAAAATCTGAGCCTAATCCCCTCGAAAAAATAGCAAATTGAGATTTTACGTCTCTCTCGTCTCCAGAGAAGCTCGAAGTCTCCCAAGACCTTCATGAGAGAAATCTGACGCTTCAGTTTATAAAAGGATCTGGAAGTTTAGAGTGAAAAGCTCAACTGATCATAGAAAGTTAACTTTTTCAAGGTCAGTCTCAAAAGAGAGCTTCAAAAATGACAATTCACTTGAAAAAATTTTGTTTCGAATCAGATGACAGGCGCAAGCAATGAAGCCATGCTCTTGAGCCTACGAACCATTGATTTTACCAACACGCTTTTTGGCCATTAAATTTGGTGTAGCAAAACTGGCAGACAAGCGAACTGAAACGCGAGCAAATGATTATTCAATCAACTATCAATTGTTCATTTCCCAATATTCAGCATCATGGGTCGATATCATGAAAATTTTATCAGTCGCTGAGCGCTCAAAATCACCATGTGCACCCCTCCTACCCCCCACAGAGACACAAACTGCAGGCCGAGAATGAAATCCGTCGCATTAAATAGAGCTTGGATTTTTTTTTGTGCCAGTGCCACACTGGCGAGAGTCCCTTGAGCATGAAAATTTGCTGGGATTGCAGCAGTTTCGTGCCCAATGGGATGCGATTGAGCACCTCCATTAATTCGCATTATTTTCATCGAGCGAGTACATTGTTCCTGAATAATTTATATGTATGTATTCCGAATGAAAACTGTCATCGCCCATTCAGCTGCTCGTCAAGTCGCTGTCAAATGGAAGGATAAATAAGTGATAATTGCGTGTTTCGGCCAAATTTAAATAGCAATTCTGAATGGAGCTCTTGGGGAAGGGGAAAGCGTATCCATGTGGAACATTGGATTTGGTGGTGCTCATTAAAAAAGTCCTCCATACGTCGGTGCCTGTCATCGGGTAAATGTGATTGGAGGCAAAGCCGAGCGAGCGGCGGTTGTGAGATCAAAAGGAGAGCACGTAATCCTTTCATGCGCTCAGGTTTGAGACGAGTAAGCCAATGGGAAAAAGCAGCTTTGGATTGATTACTTCCTTTGATATGTTCACTAGGCTTATGAGGTCTCCGTCGATCTTATTGTCTCTGCTTGGAGGGATGGTAAGACGGTGAGAACTGTTTGTGAAAAGCGAAATTGAGTCTGAGAACCATTTTTGAAACATTTCTTGATGGTGCTATTTTTGAACCCTCCTTGAACGTCCTGGCTATGATTTTTAAAATTTTAAATATATTAAAAGCAAAATCGGAGATTAAGCTTAAGGGTGCATTTTCAAAGTTTCGAGAAGACTGAACTTTGAGGACCCCTAGCTCTGTCCCTGTACATGATAGAGGATACATATGGTACCATGATTTGCTAGATTTGACACAGACTACAACATAACAAAATTTCAGCTCAGTCGGATGTAATATAAGGAGTTTTCATACAAAAGTAAAACACCCCCCATTCCGCTCCAAGGAGATATGGGGGTCTAAAATTATTTGCCTGTACCTTTACAGACCAGGTCCTACACGATGCAAAAAACTGCAGCTCTCTAGCTCTTCTGGTTCTTGAGTTATAAAATTTCAGACAGACAGACGGAGAGACAGACAGACAGACAGGCAGACGGCAAAGCGGTCACAATAGAACATTTTTTGCAAAATGCTGAAAATACACGAAAAATAGGAATACCCAATTTTAGTTAAAATTTCTGGGCTTCGAACAACAATGGGTGAAAGAAAATTGGGAGAGAATTTCAGCATTGATTGGCCTCAAAATTGGCCGAAATTCATTAAGCCATTGAATAATTCAGCAGCCAATTGAAATAGCCCAGGACATTTTCCCTCAACAATGTCAACAAAGCTCCATCGATTAGAGCACAAACAAGGCACGAGCGTCACCACACACACTTTGAAAGGACTTTGAGGAAATTACGAACAAAACCACTAATTGCGAGCATTCAACAAACTCCGGCTGAGCCAGCTCGTCTCCTGTCGACTTACACTCAACGTTGCAAATCAAATTTCTTTCGCTCTCTGCCCCAGCTCTCCCCCCAGCCTCATCACACGAAATTGTATGTATAATGCTGTCTAAATTACAGCCTGATGCCACCAAACACGAAACAACAGTTCACATGTTTGTTGTTGCCGAGTGAACCAACAGCAATGCATGGCTGCATGCTGTCTAATTTAATATTCTGGATGGAGAGGAGACTGGGTTTTGTGCAGCTCGGCGTAGAAACGAAGAGAAATGTTTAAAATAGTAGACAGCAATCAAGTTGCACAATATGGATTGTACGTATGGGGAGAGAAAGGAACAACTACTCGTACAACTAAATTTGAATATCGTTTTGTTGTGTTTTGTTTGCTCCACTCCGTTCCATGCGGAAACCGGAGTTGAGCCCATTGTTTGACTTGCAGCTGAAAGTTGAGAAGCATTTGGGGTGGCTCATCTCCACAAAAGAGTTGAGGAAGATCATGAGGTTGCGGGGGATTAAAATTGCGTTTTAATGGAATGCTAAAGGATGTCAGAGTGCTCGTAATATGATCTGAGGAGTGCTTGAATGAGACTGGGAGCTGCTTAATCGCCTTAAAGATCTCTGATGAGTCTCTTATGATGTTCTGTGGTTCTCTGAAAGCCTCCTGGTGCTCAAAAGGAAGCCTTTGTCATCCCTAAATGGTCAATTTAATTTTCTACAAAGTCTGCTCAACCTTTGTGGAAAAGTTTTAGAAGAGCTGCCAGCAAACAAGCTTGAAAGTAAGCCAAACTTAACTTCCTTTCGAAGACATTGTGCAGCAAAAGTTTACCATTCAGCTCGAAAGTTGTCAACGCTGAAATTTAGCTGCAGTCTTTTTGCCAGTGGCCCATTGAATGCACACAGCACACTCCATGGTTCCAATTTGCGAGCTCAGTATCATGCCAATTGGCTGGCTGAAAGGAGAGAAATGGTACCCCGAGGCATCGTAAATTGAATTTTAAAAGCTCATCATAGGCGGTGAGCGAAAACAGCTTGGGACGTTGAATGCATTCGAGTTCCTCGAAGTAAATTGTGATGAGCTGATTCAGCAATTTAGCCGTATTGTTAGGATGTGGAAAGAGTTCCAGTCAAGTTTTTCTTCCTCTCTCCAATTTCCCAGAAAAGCTCCCAGGCTTGCCATCAGGTGTCTGCACTTAACGGTAATTGAGTTACAGAGTTACAATGCAGTGCAAAAGCGTGCCATGTGTCTTCCCTCGCATTCAATCTCTGTGATGTATAGAAAAGAGCTGCTGGCAGTTTAGAGAAGAGAGTGTTGAAACGGGAAAATTTTCCGTCGCTTTGCCACCTTCAATCTATTTTGTGCTGCACTTTTCTATATTTAGCACCCGATTGTTTGCGCACCCATGCCGGACATGCAGTAGTAGATCTATTTATTTAAATTGTGTTTTGCAAGCCGCTAAAAGGTCCCGCTGGAGCTCCCCGTGCAGTTTATGTGAGACGAGAAAAACAGACAATGACATTGTCAGCGAATGATGACCAAGCCGAGTGATTTATGTTCATTTTATGGTAAGAGCGCGAGATGTACTGCTCTTGTTTCACGACCTACTCTCTGATCCATGAGATTCTGTACCCAGTGGCTCCTTATTTTCTGATTTCCGCAAAACCCCCTCCCGTTTAGACACTGATTTTCTCCTACAAAATAAACGAGACCCAAAAACTTTTGGCCCAGAGTGTTCGCGGCTGGAACCACTCTGAGAGCTGTTACAGCAGACCTGATGTTTGCTTGACGTGTGTTATGCAAGTTGACGGCTAAATGCATTTCTCTTCCACGTGCAAATGCCTAGCTATCCGAATCAACGTGTTGACGCTTTGAACTCTGCTCAGCTCCCCTCCTAATTAGATGACCGGTTTAATTAAAACAAAGAAATTTCATTAAGAAAAGACTTACGGTTCCGGGAAGTCGTAAAGTCCTAATTTGGTCCGTTTCGATGGATCCGGACAATAAAAACGCCCGCTTGGCTGTCGGCAAAATTAACGAGATTCGAGTTACAAATTACGTCCCTCTTAACTGGAGCGTCTGCAAAAAATGAGAAATGGTGGAAAAAAAATCGCACAGTGATAATAAAAAAGTGTAAGTAATTGAGAATGAAATATATCCAAGTCATTCTGGATTCATTTTTTGCGAAATCTTTTGAAAATAGAGCGGGAAAAAGGCAAAACACAGCTTGAAACATATTCCATGGAGCTAAAATGAGATTTTTTGCTTTGCAATTTGGTTCTTTCATGTTCTTTTGTACTCGTCTAGCAACAATATGCCTGCAATACATTGTTCCTGAGCAGGACTGGGAACCGAGATGGGAGGGAAAATTATGCAAATTCGAGAAAAAATGGGGCTTAATATGTCTGGAAATTGGAGTCATAATGTGATTTTTCTCCAGATTTTTCTTTTACATTCATGGCGAGAACGCCTGGCTCCTTGTCTCAGCAACGAGTTCCTAATTAATTTAATCCAAATAACTTGGTGTCATTGGGCAAAGTGCAGTACCCATAACTGATTTGCGACCACAACTGTGCCCATTATCCTCGGAACAAAGGCAAAATGCTATAAATATTTGATAGTATGCAAGGAATGGGCGTCGATTGTAAACAGTGCGGTTTTCTGATGCTTCCGTAATACCCGCAAAGCATCCGCACACAACAAATTATTAATAATTGGCTCGATTAGTTCATGTAATGCGCTTTTTGTTCGAGTAGTGCTTTCAGGTGGTCCCTGAAATTTCACGGCGCGCCCCGGGTTCCGCAATCGCACTAATGGTTTTCCTCTGTTTTCGCAGAAAAAGCACTAACTTTGATTGATTTCCCTTGATGGAGTAGCAAAAATCAATCACTTTAAACGAATCTCGCACTCGCATGTGAACATCAAAGAGAAACTTGTTCCTTCCGTCCCGACTCTCGGCCCACCGCTCGACTCGTCTAGTCGTCATGCGCTGGGTCGGAAGAACCACTACCGAATTCAATTATCCAATTGTCTCTTTGTTGTTCCCGTCACTTTACTACAGTCATCAAACGCATGCAAAACATCGTTTTTAACCCATTTGCTGCCAATAAGAGTTGTTTTTTTATTCTTTCCATTTAACATAAATTTAAATTTCAAAAGGAGTCTTTCGAAGGCTTAATTTCCACCAAGGTTAGAATCAAAGTGTTCATTCGAAAATTTTACTGGAAGTCAAAAGTCATGGAGGGTCCAAAAATCATATTTTGACCCATAAAGTCAAGAGGTGAACTTTCCAAGGGAAAAAGAGGCCAGAAAAGGTAGATAGATAGATTGGTGGTGGGGCAAAGGGTCACGCAGGTCCCGAAGGTCTTATTGTGACCCAACCCTCGGTTGACAATGGGTTGACACCCTCTCGACTTGTCCGTTGGTCCAGAAGACTGAAAATATCACCGCCCTGGGCTTTATATCCCTCCATTGTGCCTCAAAAGTCCCACTACGGAATCCAACCGGAAGAACATTGAACTTGGAACACACACAGGCACCCAAGTGGAAAACTATTGATGCACAAAAGGTGTGGGGAGCTGCTCCGTCTCGTCTCTCGACTCTCGGTGCCAGCAATCAAAGAAAGAGCAGTCGGATGGCAGATAAATGATTTGAATACTCGCTCGGTGATGCAATCCATACGACTCGCCACGATTGCTGCGGTTATGAGAGCTTTGTGTGTGCGATTGAGTGTACTCGTAGCAGTAATTTATCGCTGATGTGACTGCATTCCGTAATAAGTGGGTATGCTGTTCGTGGAGATTCAATTTAACGACTGCAGAACCACCTTGAACTTCGTTTCGGAACCGGGAATCAGACATTTCATTATTCTGTCATCTGCGAGTCGTGTCGACCCATCTGTCGGTCTTTGACATTTTCACGGAACTCGAAACCGCCACTTTATCTCTTTGACACTCGCAGATACCCAGCTGCGATAATCCGGGGATAGCTCCCACCTACGCAGCATCTAATCTCTCCCTCAACCGCCACTATATACCGCTCGTAATAAAAACACAATTGTGCGCTGAATTTCAAGCGGACACATCAGCGAAACACATAAAATAATAATGCAAAGTGTACCATTGGAATGAAAAATGAAGGGATTATGTTTGCTGGTGGGCGTTCTGAGAGCCTCCTCCCGCATCTGAATGATCCGTAGTGCGGCCTACCGGGGGTGCGTTGGCGGGTGCAGAAAATTCGTGGAAGAGCGAATGAAAAGTAACGCACTTTCCGCCGTGGATTGTGGAATCACTTGTGACAATTTTCCTCTCCATGGAAGGAAACTCGCTCAAAGCAGAAATTGAATTTTCAAGAGGTCAGGGATGGACTTTCGCTGGGGTTGAAGAAGAGATTATTCTCAAATATTTTTTTAAGAAACCAGGATTTTTTTTGGGGAATATATTTTTGAAATGTTTTGTTTCAAAATTCTCAAAACCACTGATCTTTATTAAAAAAAATTTTCTCCAGAATTTCCAACACAACTCACGGAGATTTTTAAAATTTCTCGAGTAATGGAAATTGCCGAGAATCGTTAAGTTCTCGAAACGTCAAGAGCCCCAGGTTCCATCCCTGACAAGTATGTATTTTGGCAACAATAACAACGCCAGTCTGGGGAAGCAGCTTATCTGTATTACCTTTGTTATGTGAATCCATAGATTTGCATGTGATTGAACTCTTGTTCGCAGTCTCGTCTTTGGCTTTAAGCCTCCCCATGACTCTTCTGTTTCAGCTTAGTTTTGGAGAACACGGCTCCAGCGACGAGAAACCTCCCGCGGATATTAATTTCGGCTATTTGCTTCCCTTTGTACGGACGTCATTGAGATCCGTGGGTGGCTGAATGTAGCACATGATGTAGTTTGTGGACCATTGAGCTGCTGGAATCCTGTTATTGTCTCTCTAATTAATTACAGTTGCGGCAGTGGGGGTCTTCGAGACTCACAATTGCCTTCTTTGTGAAATTTGTAATTGAATTGCCACTGCAATTCAGACCCTTCTTATGGTCCTTGTTATGGTAACGAGTGCTAATATTTCTTAGACGAAGGGAATTTAATATTGCAGCACAATAAATATTTCTTGCGATAACTGAGGACGTTTGGGTCGCCCCATAATCAGTCATGTGTGCCAAAAGGTTCCTTTGCATGTGACTCAAATGTCTCTAAGCTCTTGGGTTTGACAAACCACACCCCGTAATAAAGCGCCAGTTCATGTCTCAATTCGAGAGAAGTGAACAATTTCGACCGAAAATGTAAAAGATGATTCCTGCAGAATTTAATTAAATAGCTTTCCACTTGCCATGATGCACTTTCCCAGGAGAACATTTCCATTTCCAGCTTTGGTAGGTACGGAATGTTTTTTGATTGCATTGTTACGAGTACTGGGGCCATGAAACATTTTTACCCCTTCTCTCTCCCTCTTGATTGGCCACATCGCTAATAACCAAAGCCCGGGGAGCACAGCAGAAGAGCCATAAATCAATCCATAGTTTGAATTTTTTATTAAATTTAATTTTCCTTCTCTGCTATTCTTATTTTCTGCGCTCAGAAACTTACCCAGGGCCAGTCGCGTCGACTTCCGATTCCTCCTCTGCGCCTTTTCGACTCCCCATCTCTGTCAGCACTTGAATAAATTAAGCACCAATGAGTACATGAAGGAACTGGCTCTCGAAAGTTTTCCCAGCTCTCCACTCTCCCGCCGCTCGTACACAAAAAGGAGTGGAAATAAAATTGAAAGATTGCACAATTCTTCTAATGAATTGCCAGTTAGATGAGGCTTTATTAAATTTATTGCTTAAATGGCTCATTATCTAACGATGCTGACGCTTCGTGAACATTCAAGCGATCCACTTCCTGGCTTTTGGTACGGTTACTCCCTCCAAGACGTGCCTCAGAAGAAGAATTTGCCGCATCATTTAACAACCTGTCGGAGGAAATCATTCTGGTATCTCAAGTGGGCCAGCAGCACCTTCATGAGATCCACCCTTTGCCGTTGTCGTGTGCAAGAAGAAAAAAAAGTGATGGGAAGCCATCAGTCTTGACGCTAACCGCAGCTTGTAATTTTAATTGCTGCCCAGACGAGACCCAGAGCTGTGCCTGGGCTGAGAGTCTCTGGGGAAAGATCGAGGTGGTACGACCGCAACATTACATAAACTCGTTACGTGATGCGGTTGGAACAATAAGATGAGTTGTGATGAGTCAAAGGAACGATAAAGTCGGACTTGTTAGCTGATTAAAATCAGATGTGCACGGCAGACACATTTTTTTCACTCAGCGAGTCAGCGCCGATTGTTTGTAAATCACGATGATAAATTCATTAATGAACGTTTCTGCCAGTTACCGAGACACGGAGAAACCGGAACCCGATCTGTGTTGATTAAATTACATACACGCTGCAAGCGATGTCAGTGAACTGACTATTGAGTCGTGAGCTTTCTGACTTTGACGCAGACAGAACTTGACATTTGCGAGAGGTGGACCCCTCTTCCTTCAACCGAAATCGCCTTGGTACTTTGCTGAACAAAAACTCGATTTATAATTTTTAAAAATTAAAAGTTCGTAAAGTGTTAAATTTTGAGTATGTGTACCTTGAAAAAAAGCAAACAGAACCGATTTCTTATTAATGAAAAAAAGGAAAAGTCTCAAACGTCTTCTGGTATCCAGTTGAAGCTCTAAAGAAACCAAAAATCCAAAACGGCAGTCAGTGAGTTGACTCTATTGTAATTAAAAGATGATGCTAAAATTAGTCGTTGAACGTCACTAGACATTTCTTGGAACTGTCTAGCTCTAGAAAACAATTTTAAAGAGAGAAAACACCCTCAAAGCATGTCGCTGAGGCCGTTGAAAGCGCTCGAAGCCACACTCCATTCACAGAGACCGTCCTTAAACCCATCAAAGGAATGTTTTAATCCTCCCTTTATCGTTTGTAGCAAACTTTACCGCAAAAAGTCTCTCTTAAACATTCGAGAATCGGATTTTCCTTGTGCCAATTCCTCCAGTAAAACGGAAATGCACCACCAGCGGAATAAAAGTTGGACGCGGAAAAAGTTGCTGGCGCTCTTTTGTGACAGCAAAATGCTCGAGTCTCGGCCGAGTAGAGGAAACACGCAGTAAATTATTTTGTCAATGAAAATGTCTGCAAAAAAGTTCCACGGATTTTTCGCTGTACATCGTAATTTTTTCGTCCTTTATTTGCTCCAGTCACAGCGCCAGTCAGCATGTGTACGCCCTTCCGTCCCCTTTGCCGGCTGTCCATTTGTCAGCACTTTTTCTGCCCTCACTTGGGCTCAGAAACTTTTTGTGTTCTTACATTGTCCGACGAATTTGCGACAAAAACAATTTTCTTCGGAATGAACTCTTGCTGACCGGTGTCAGGAGTGAATCTACTATCCCCCTCCCTCGCAAGTCCGTCCCTGGCTTCCGTGCTGATGTCACAATTTGATACGTCCATCGTACGAAGTGGCTCACGATGCCCACGGGGAAATGGACGCAATTAGACGCCGAATTTACAAGCCGTCTGTCCCTGAGGACCAATTTGGCGATGAGGAGCTGGGGACCGTGGCAGTCGTCCTGGAAACGGGGTACTTTCGTGCTCCTTTTCAAGCCCAATTGATTTTTCGGGAACGCAAGCATAACATACGACCACTTTGGGTGAGGTGGAGTCAAGATTCCTTCGTTATCCTTTCGTCGGTAATGGAGCGAAACAGTCGAGCGAGGTGAATTTATCAAATTTTTTTCTCCTGCTGCTTCAGAGAAAAAGCCCATAAAAGCTTTGACTAAAAACCCGTAAACACTCGGCCTGTTAATTTCCTCATCTACGGGGCCGTCGAAGAGAAAATCCTCCTCTAGTCAGCCCCTTGCTCATCTACTGCACCTCTCAAAGTGGATGATGATGATGAGCTTTTGCGCTACCTGCTCACAGAATATTAAACGACGACGCAACTCTCGAGACATAAATGGCTTTAACGACACGTAATTTTATGCTCTTTAGGCAGCTCGTGGAAATTAATTTTTCCAGCGACGTGTAATTACTAATAAATTAGACACAGTGACATAATGCGATCCTGGGTTCGCCCAAAATTGGATTTAGCCGGATTATTGGATTACTGATTAGGTCTATGGCTCACTGGGGCTCGCCCCAAATGAGCAGTTTATGATGGGAATCTCGCCTGAATAACTATTGTATTTATTCATTTAAGTGGTTTGATTAAAAACTGCGGCGTGGAAAATGCGTGGGTGGAAAATGTGACATTTGTCCCATTGGATTGAACCCGTTTCTCGGCAACGCCAAGAACCCCTCATTAACCTTACTCGTGCGTCTTTCAAATTAGCAGCTACGGCGAACTTAATGGCCAGCAGTGCATGGAAATATAAACACCCGCACTCGTAACTCAAGAACGCTGCAATTACGCGAAATGAGCCACTTTTTTGAATTTTATTTATTTACTTTGTGGGTTTCCCACACATCCACTCCAATAGCTCTCCCTCTCGTCGAGCTTGTTTGTTTTTACTACCACGTGCCGCTAATTAAAATTCTCTCCTCTTTACGGCTTCTTTGATGTTTTTTGCTTGAGTGCGGAAAACATTTTAAAATGAACATGTGGAGGGGCAAATGCTCTCATTTGAGCTCCAGCTTTGGTCACTCCGAGGCCTTTGAGAGATTTTCTCGCTTCGTTTTATTTCGCATGTCTTTTTTCAGTCGGCGAAGCAGTAAAATTTTTATTCAAATAATAGAATTTGAGAGGCTTTCGTTCTGAAAAATCGAGGTAATGGCTCTCGAGCATAAACGAGGTAATTAAGAGCTATATCCGTAAATCCTCAGCATTCAGTGAAAAATACTGAGCTCAGTTTGAGATCAAGGGAGAGAAAAGGAGCGCCGAAGAATATTAAATTCAGTGGCAGGTAGGCAGTGGCATAGCCAGAGTACAGTTTTTTATGATAGAAGGAACCTTCTCAAGGTTGGAAAGCTTCTTTTTTAAGTCATAAGGTGTCTTAATTAGAGCAGGATACGACTGTTTTGATCATGATTGGGTCTTTTGGGTCCAAATCGGGTCAGGAGGCATCTTTATTAGGTCAAGAGGCATCTTCATTAGGTCAGAAGGCAACTACTTTAGATCAAGGGCCACTTTTTTGAGTCAGAAAGAGCCTTTTATGGTTCAAAAATGACCTTATTAAGTCTAAAAGGGTCTTTAAACTTAGTGAGGAGGTACTAACGGCACCTTTTCCATCTCCAATTGAGAAACAGACCTTAAACCAATGATTAAAGTCAGCTCCCGCTACACCACTGAGTAAAGAAAGGATGGTAATTTTATCTCGGTGCCCGTGATGCTATCGATTCAGGGCGACGAAGGTGTTGGGTGGGCTTTAAACTGTTTAAAAGAAAATTTATATTATAATCAGCCTCTAGTTAATGCAAAGCGGGGGCGTGAAGGCGGACGAGTTTTCCAAAGGAGGTGGCTCGGTTCACCTCAACTCGGTAAACATTCTATTTAAATTTACCCGTCCTCTGCGTAGGTGCCACGTTGCTAATCTTTACTTGATTGGCACGGAAAATCAATTAAATGAGTAATTAATTTGGAAACTTTCGATGAAAATTAATTGGGACGAGTGTGTGAACGGCAACGACGTCGGCGACCCAAAAGTGAATATTAAGTAGGCATGAGTGACACTTCGGAGAGGCTAAATTTATTCCATGTGCTGGCGTTCTGCACGTACGGGAGGAAAGGGCACGGAGAGAGGTGTACATACATGTAATCTTATTCGGTGGTGACATTAATTAGGTGAATGAATTTGAGAAGTTGGATGTGTCTCGTTTCGGATGTCGGTTGATGCGGGTAACCGATTTCCCTCCAGCTTGTCACAGCTCACAATGACGCTCAAGTGAGGGTTGAGAATCCCAGCTGCTTTTCCTGGCCGCTTTGAGCTCTGAAACCTCATACAAATCAAACCGTAATGTGAAATTCAACAACCAATTTCATTAACAGCGTTGCTAAACCAGGAAATTGGTTTCCTACAATCATTAGCCCACGCATTAATCTGAAAGCAATCGGATTTCAATCAAGCTGGAGTTTCATTACGCAGCTTTTTAGTCGATGGGAATATCCCGCACCCTCCGAAACGCAAATTAGCTATTACTTTCAGCATTTCATCCGTTGAGGGCAGAGTAATGTATTCAAAGCAAAGCACTAAATAACGTTCTCTTCGATCTGGTATTGACTTGGCGCTGCATTTTATCGCTTTTATCTCAAATTGAGCTCCGGGATTGATTTTATGGTGTTTATGGCCGCGCCTCCGTAGACTTTTGTTCGCAATCAAAACAACGCACTGTCATGCCCTCTGCTAATGCGACGTCAATAAAAGTCTGGTGGCGGTGGGGAGGAAATTGATGGGCCCAGAGTTCAGCGGCAGCTTCGGGAGGACCGAGGACCGAGCTATAACGATATAAGCCAAAAAGTTTCGCCATTAAAATTTATTGCCATATTCTCATATATGTTCATTCAATTCCGTTCCTTCCAATTGTCGTTTGTCGTGTGTGGAAGGTCTCTCGAAAGCGGATAAGGGAGAAAAGAGGGGTTGGAGGGGGAGGTGAATGGCGCACAAGAGCAAACAAGCGGCCTCATTAGCATAGCTTTAAAATTCCGGAAAGGATTTCCTAGTTTAACAACATGTCATCAAAGTGATATCATTGTCATGTGAAATGGTTGGGGCACAAAAGGGTCAGGGATGGGGCTTTGGAGGTGACGGAGGGTGCGAGTTGCTAAGCTTGAAAAAAGGGGAGCCAAAAGGCGTTCAAAGTCCTTGAAACTCGAATGGGAAACGGACCCTCCTAACCCACTTCTGTCACCGCTAGCCTTGAAATCACTCCGAATTGACTGACTTCACGTTGACGTACAAATTCGAGACAATCTATTTAACGAGTTGTGAAAATTGCAGTACGTGAGGTGGCTCAAGTCTGCCAAGCCGAGTCGAGTCGAGTCGGAAGAGAAAGTTTAAAGGACCTGTCAAGGTCGCAAATAGCTATTTTTAGTCCTTTTGATCCCTTTCATGGCAAAATCGATGGGAGGCTGAATAAAAAGTCCCCAAGACGCCAATAATGACCATGGAGTGTGTTCTCCGATACGGCCAAATAGATCATTAAGTATCACCGAGGGGGAGGTGGGTGGAAAGTAACGACGAAAGGTTGGCCGGCCGACAAACCTTTGCGCTGTAAGCACATATAACACATCCCTGTCAGACATGAAATTGATTTATGCCCATATTTCCAGGAGCGAGTCCCGACCATAAATATAATAATAAATATATTGCAAATATAAAAATTTCATTCCGCTTCCTCGGCAGGTCAAACTGCCACTCGCCCCGAGCCTCGCGCCTATCAAAAGTCGCAGTGATTTATAGACGGAATTAATCAATATTCCTTCCACCTTTTCTCCTTTCAGAGCCTCACTTCCAACGCACACACGTAAACAATGGCTGTTGCGGCTCGGAAATAATCAAAATCACATGGATTGGAGCCAAACGAAGGACAGCAGAGAGGAAGAGGGAGGAATAAATAAAAATTTTTGAATGGATTTGGATAAGGGTATGACTTCATTATTTACACTTTTTGTTCTCCATCTCGTATCTCCTCCCCCGCCAGCCTGTCTCCCACGACCGCAAATACACGCGAACCTAACCTTGAACGCTTGTCGTCCTTCCTTTGCCATTTTTGCCCCACACAGTCTGGCGTTCTCGATCGAACTTTGCATACTAATCGGCTTCTTTTCCGCGCGCCTGAATTTATTTATTATGAAAATTAAATTCCTTGCCAAGTGACCTAGCTACGGTGGGGCTGTAACGCTTCTGGGGGAGGGGGTGCTGGGATCAATTCGGGAGGCAATTGCTGCAATTTGTGAGAGGCTCTGGCAAGATGTCATGTCGTCTTAGAGGAAGCCAGAGATGCTCCCTTTCTCATCCCCAAATGAGTAATGTCTCTCGGCTTGGAAATTGCGTTGGGGAACAGACTACGGATATTGGAAATTTGACGTTGAAAGACACACTCGCAAATTGATTGATGATGTTTGGTGAATAAATACGAAGCTGGAGTGTATCAGTGCCTGCAGAGAGATTCAAACATGTGTTTCTTTGATGTTGGTTTCGGGATTTATTGATGAGCACAAGCCAGTCGTCTCCACTTGCACCCCTTTATCTCTCCCAGAGAGCGAGTGCGAAGCTTATCTCGAAAGTCAAGACGTGCTGCATGAGCACAACAAACACTCATAAGACGCCTCCCCCGTATCGTTCCACTTCATCTCCCCCCTTCTTAACCGCCTGCATTGGTAGCTGGAACCCAAATGATGATAAGCAAATATGCGGATTTTTGTTTCATACTCTTTTCCACATTATTCAGTAGCTCACTGAAGTGGGCTAAAAATAAGAAGCCAAGCAGTTGAGTCAAAGCCAAATAGAGATAAAGAGGAATGGCGTAACGCGGCCTGGCGATGGAAGGAGAGAAAGAAGTTTGTTTCCTGAGAAATGAGAATTTTTAATGAAATACTTGAAGCACTTTCCTCGCTCGTCTTCCATCTCTGATGGCTTCTGGTACACGAAGAAGTTTATCAAGCGGAAGAAAATCAAATGCGGGAAAACTACCAAGCACTCAGTTTTGTTTGGGATGCAACAAATGGGATTGGAACGGCACCAGGAGCCCAGTTGTGTAACCTGGGGGAGGCCAAAATATCTTTCTGTATCGATTCCCTTTGGTGCCCCCTCACCCCACCCCCTTAAGTGATAGAGGTCAACATGTGTTCTATGATTTGCTAGATTTGACATGATGTATAACTTATCCAAAATTCAGCTCAATCGGATGAAGTATATGGAACTTTCATACAACGGGAAAACCCCCTTAATTACCCCCTAGGCAGTTTTTCGGGAAAACCAAAGCCTCTCGCCCACCTTGCAGACCATACATGACAACATGCTAAAAACCGCAGGTCTCTAGCTCTTGTAGTTTCGGAGCCTTTGTGACCCGGACGGACGGACGGACGGACATATCGGATACATAAGTGCACTTTTTTCAAAATGGATGTAAATGGTCCAACATGTTTTTTAAAATAATTCCTAAATTGAAAACCCTTTTTAGAAGCTGACTTTGGCGTAAAATTTTAAGAAACAAAAATGCAATGAAAATTTTTTGGAAAAATCAAGACATTTGAAAATCGCTTTTATTTGACTTTATTTCCCTGATCCTCCCCTTTTATCTACGCCACGGATCTGGAGCTCCATCTCTGGTAGCCAATGAATTAGCGAATCTCTGCAGTTGCAACAAACCTGCAGGGTTGTGTATTCTGCGCTCATCTCTAATATTTGCTCTTTTGAGTTATGAGTTTCCTCTCTCCGAAGGGAATCAGATTGCGTCTCTGCAAATAGTCCCTCTTAATGGGTTGCCAGGCCCTTTTGAAGAAACGCTCCCAAATGCCCCAGTCTCGCTAAAAATACCGCACCGAGTGACAGAATCACCCGCGGGAGGTGGCCAAGTAACCCACACACTCACGAACCCCATGCCGCTTTGTCCTCCGAATTTCGCATGAAAGCACGTTCGTCTCGGGGAACGGCGGGCGAGACGCGAGCGCGAGTATGGAAAGTACGAGGAAAATAATAAACGCGTGACTTTATCATGTGCAACTTCTCCCAGAGTTGCTCACATATCGGATGTAGATGGAATTTAAATTACATTCCAGAGCCGTGAACAGCGTGAGGTGACAATACGGCCCGAGCTCGTACGGTGGAGTGTTTATGGAGGAGCACGCATTTTTGTATTTTTTATGGGTTAGAACGTGTGACTTCTTCCGGAAACCGTGTCGTTCTCGCACACAGAGGGCATGGAAGACTGGCAGAATTGGATTTCCGTTTAAGTGATACTTAACTTGATTTTCTTCCTTCGGGAAATGCGATATACTCGTGTCGATTCGCCAGCTTATGCCGTGAGAGCTTTATGATAAGCCGGCCTAACTGCTGAGTGGGGATTTGAGACTTTGCAGCGCCCACCCGCCGCTTTGGCATTAATTTTTAACTTGAACTCTCAGAATGAGGGGATGTATCTTAATTTTGAAGCAGGTGGGATTTTTATATCTTTTGACTTCTTTTATTTAGAGGCCAAAATGGGTTCCATAGCCAAACTAGCTTCCATTTTCCTTACACACAGCCCAGCTTCAAAGTTCAGTGACCCCCTGATCCATCACAAATCCGGGTTATTGGATACCATAAAAGCCATACTCTCTCCCCAAACTGCCGGAGGGGTGTTTAATATCGGAATCATCAGTCGGCTCTGTTTCATAATTCCCCCAATAAAATTGGGATCGCATCAATGGCGCGTCCCCAGGGGCCGGAGCCAATTGAAAACCAATAAAAATCATCATCGGGCTCGCAAAAAGGTAGCATCTGCATCAAATTTCCATCCATTCTCTATTTTATGTACTTTTCCGAGATGATTCGATCAGGTTTCAGTTTATTGACGGGGTGCCAAAACAACATCTGAAACGTGCAAAAAATGTTCCTTCACGGTGCTCGAACAACTTAATATACAAATTGTCTTGTACCTCGCCGGGGGGAGAACCTTACTTGAACCGGCTCCGGCTTGCGAAAATGGAATTTTGAAGGGAACCAGAGGAGCTGCGCGGTCGGGTCGGCGGGAGAAGGAGCAAAAAAACGAAATGTTTACACGCATCCCAAACACCAGACGCTCGGCCGGCAGCCGCATTTAATAACTTTCCCCATTGTGCGATGACTGACATGTCTATTTTTACCTTTTTTGCTTCCCTCCATTACGAGAGCTTGTCTTTCCACGAGCCCAAATTGCAGACATCGAACAGGGAAGACGGAAAGAGAAAAGGGCGCCGAATGGGAGGGTCCGATGCCGAAAGAAGGAAACGGAATAACCACTTCAAATGGGCTTTCTTTTGTCATCAGCTTAATCAAAATTTATGTATTCATTTTTCAGGCACGTTAGACTTTTAAAATGATTATTCTAGCTCCAGGGCATCTGTTTGTCATATTTTAATTTTTTATGACAAAAAAAAAATGATGAAAAACTCAGACCCAAAAAAGCTTTTATACCGATATTTGAAGTCCGGTATTATTCCTCGCCCATCTGAGAGCAACATCTGGCAAATCTGGGCTTTGCCACCCCTAAGCTTTCTCCCGGTCTTCACTTCCCATTGTGAATGAGCTCATTTTTGATGAATGATACTGATTATGTCATATTCTAATGTGCCTACTTCTCTCTCTAGCTATGTGTTTTCCCCGCGTCTGCCCAGCGCCACTTCCCTTCCGTGACCTGCCAGAGAGCGCGTGCACGATGAGTTTCAGATTGGAGGAAGAATCGTTTTCATATTGAAATTTAAGGATGATCTCTCTCCTACTTCATAATCTACTAAGTCATCACTGGGGGATGCTAAACTCGTAACCTCGCACAAGTGACGAGATGCTGGGCACGATTTCGCCTCTTCGTTTTTGATATAAAAATACCCTGAAATAGAATCAAATAAATGAAATCCAGAAAAGCCCCTTAATCGCTCAGGTACGGTTTTATTACTTTAATTTATCAGCACAATGGACTGATAATGTATGCGGGGATGATGAAATGGAAGAAAATTGGCGTGTTGAGTAAAATTTATGGGGTAGAGGGAAATGGCTATCAAAAGCTTAAGAGCGACGCCTCAAGGACCTGGATGCGGGCTCTCCCCCCTCGGGACGCGACCCGCTCATTTGAATAGCTAATACCAGGAGCAGCAGCATCTCGTTTCGAGGCAAAAATTGAAACCGTTTCGAGCCAGCGCCATCTAGACTCCAGTAGACGACGAGAGCTTTCGAATCCAAATCAAACCCTCCAACGATAAAAAGCTCGTTCAAAATGGCCGTTGGATTGTTCCCAACAATTATGTTGCAGCCGAACCCAAGCCTAATGAGTCACAGACCTAATTAGCAGCCCCTTGGGCTCGGAAACCGATACATCAGAGATCCACCTACTCGAGCTTGGTACCCAAAACTTTGTAATTCGTATCAAAAGTTTGTTTTGATGTTTTGTTTCGTCTGACGGAGCGAGCGCACGCACGTTACTGCCGACCAGAACTTGGCTGGAGATCAGCCGCAAGCACTTTCTGTGGAGGAATACAAAATACGACCTTTAACCAGCCCCTAATCCGTCCGTATCGGTTGGAAAAAGTTTGCAAAAAAAATACACAACTTATGCATGCATGATGTGGTGAGCAATGAACTTGTTTCGGGGTTTGGGAGCGATAAGCGGGGATGTAGGCCCAAGGAGGAAGTGGGAGATGAGAGCAAAGAGGAATCTCATAAATCATGGACGAAGAAGAAGTGGAGGGGAACGAGCACCTAGGGAGTTGAGACGCGCAAATTGGTGCGACCTTGGAACGTCTGATTCGGGAAACGTGAAAAAGTGACGTGCGAATTTTCTAATTGAATTCTAGGAAGCTCTTGTGATGACACCCTAATGCGCCGATTTTCATAATTTTGTTTTCACCGCGACTCACGAGACGCAAAAGGTTCTCGGGGCAGGGCGTAAATCATGCACACAAAGCAGTTTCCGTGATGTGCTACATATTCGTGTGCATGCCGACACTCGACGTATCAGCGATTTAAAATTTATGCGACTTGGAAACTAGCAGGCATCAGGCGAGCGACGCTGAATTTGCCTGAATGGGAAAATTAAATAATAATTGGGTGAAAGTGGGGGGATGGGAGGTCGTACGTGAGTTTTGGAGGGAAAACTTTAGCGATTCAGAAATATTTCATACAAAGGCAATGCAATGAAATTGTTACGAGGTTCTTCAGGTGTGAAAGGGGAGAAAATTATTTCGTCCTTGGAACAGGTGCTTTCGACTGCCTAGACCCTCAAAAAAACCTCAGTTTGGTTTGAGGCTACTTGAACAATTACTCTAGAACAATCCTCTTTGAAGAGCCAATAGCTCAGATTCAAAACAGAAGAAGAAGTTTCAGGGGAAGGCAAAACTTCTTTTATGGCCTTAAATGAGTTAAAAGTGTTCTCGACGGAAAAGTTCCTCATTATTTAAATGCCACTTTGAGTCGTCATAACAAATTATTATGTATGCAAACAAGCCCCCTAACTATACTGGCAGAGAAAGCAAATCTCATTTCATTATGCCCGTTTGTTTCCTCAATTTTGCAGAGAATTCTTCATCGCAATGCACCCAAATTAAATCAAACGTAAAAGCAACTATGAAAACGCAAAGCAAAGTTCCGTCATAAATAAATTATATTCAGAGCGAGAGGAAACAGCATCCAGCAGCACAATTATGGGCTCCATCAACGAGATTTCCAATTACGTAATATCCACAACACCGACGTCTTCGCTCGCAAATTCGTCTCTCTTCGGAGGCCGTGGACCCCCAACGCTCCTGGCATCGACCTCCGCGAACTTTAGTAATGCCAGTGAGCCAGCAAGCGGCGTGCTCGATACCGACGATGATGCATTCTCATTGCTACTTTTTGTGCTAAAAGTGTCCATTATGGTAAGCAAATCTCCTTCACCTGCTGCCGACTCCCAAGTCTGGTATTTCATTATTAAATTTTTCTCCATCTTTTTATTTTCTTTCTTTTTCTCCCGCTCACACAGTTAATGATAATGATAGCTGCGATATTTGGTAATCTTCTCGTGATAATATCAGTTATGAGGCATAGGAAATTAAGGTGAGTTGGATTTATTAAAAAAAAATGAACACAAAACCTTCTACGGGAAATCACTTGGGGCGGCAAGTAAGCGGATATCGAGAGTAATTTTGGATACCTGAAAAGTGAGTCTTGAAAGCTGGATCAACGAACTTTAATGGCCTCCAACCGTAAGGGAAAACTTTAACTCTGACGTATCCGATTTCACTTTCCATAGAGTTCCGAGAACTGCTTAGAAGTTTCTTAGAACTGCAATTATCCAACACTGGAAAATTTGCTACATTTATTTTGAGGAATTATTTGAAGTTAACCATCAAAGTGTTCAGTCGTTGTTGTAAATTACCTCAAACACCCTATTCCCTATTCCCTAAAAGAAAAAGAGGGATGCTCTATTTTACCCCTTTTTGCTGACCTATTTTCCTGTTTTCAGAATAATCACCAACTACTTTGTTGTATCCCTCGCGATGGCTGACATTGCGGTCGCCATGATGGCAATGTCATTCAATTTTAGTGTGCAAGTGACAAACAGGTAAGCTTACTCTCCCACGCCAGGGATTTGTGCAACCTCACCTGCTTCCGTAATCCCCTTAATTAACTGGCACACTGAGCTCTATAATTCATTATGCCGCTCATTCTTGCTCCCGAAAATACTTGCATAAGAGAAGTGCTGAAAAAAACCCAGTCTGTCAGTTGAAAAGAGTTCCCATCAGGCTCAGATTCTTCAGCTCTCAAAATCCAATTTGTAGGTGGCTGTTTGGACCATTCATGTGCGACGTGTGGAATAGCCTGGATGTTTACTTCTCGACTGCCAGTATTCTCCACTTGTGCTGCATCTCGGTGGACAGGTAAGAAGAATGAGGCTTTGTTGGGCTTCACTAAAGCGAGCTTCCCATTCCGACCCACCAGGTACTATGCCATTGTTAAGCCACTGAAATATCCAATCAACATGACAAAACGGGTAGTTGCAATAATGTTATTAAGTACGTGGATTTCCCCAGCGATAATCGCCTTTGTACCCATCTTCGCCGGTACGTCCGATTCCGTCCCCATTCGACCACAAAGTAACGTATCTTTTTCAATCGGCAGGCTGGTACACGACTGATGAGCACCTGGAGTACATCCACTCCGATCCAGACTCGTGTTCGTTTGTGGTTAACAAGGTTTACGCCGTCATTTCAAGCTCAATATCATTCTGGATCCCATGCACCATCATGATTTTCACTTACTTCCAAATTTTCCGGGAAGCCAATAGGCAGGAGAAGCAACTGGCGGCGAGACACGGTGCTGCCATGCTCATTCACAGGCCGTCGGGGACGAATGGAGAGGCGCTAAGTGGTTCGGGGTCGTCGAAAACGTTGACGGCGCTCAATGATCCGGAGATGGACCACACCCCGACTAAGGATAGGAATTTAATGAAAATAAAGCGAGAGCACAAGGCTGCGAGGACGTTAGGGATCATCATGGGCACCTTCATCCTCTGTTGGATTCCGTTCTTTGTCGTGTAAGTAGACTCTCTCTAATCTCTCCACTCTAGAAATCGCAAGTTTATCTAATCACATAATAATGCCCCGAGAAAGCCCTAAATAATTCAATTCAGCCGAGGAGGGACGGAGTCTTTGAAATCCCCCCCAAAGACAATTCATGGTCTCTTTCGAAATAATCAAATCATCATCAAGCCAGAAGCCGCTCCATGCCTCATATTGACATTGCCGAGGATGAATTTCAGCTCGTTCGAGTGGAAAACTGGCAAACAAGTTTTCTCCGGCTGTTTGCTTTTACGACAGCAGTTATTGCTCTTCAAGCGAACTTCATCCGATAAACTTGCCTCCTCGACTTCAAAGCTCAGTCTCAAATGCATTTTCTCCGGCCCCTTGCAGGTACATGATTACATCACTGTGCGACGAGAACACCTGCCCCTGTCCAGACTGGGTTGTGGCGGTCGTCTTCTGGCTCGGGTACTTCAATTCCACCCTCAACCCCATCATCTACGCCTACTTCAACCGGGACTTCCGCGAGGCTTTCAAGAACACCCTCGAGTGCATCTTCTGCTCGTGGTGGCGCAGCAACTCGCCCCTGGACTTTGAGATCCGTCGGACGAGTCTCCGGTACGACAGTCGCGCCAAAAGCGTCTACTCCGAGAGCTACCTTCGGCCGCACCACGACAGACGCAACAACTTCGATGCACCTGAAAACCTTTAACTTACTCGTAGGAGCCTATTTTTAAGTGAAGAAAAATGTTAACAATTTTTTACACAAAGAATTACTTTGTCATTGTTGGTGGTTAAGCCTCTCTTATTCTTCCTTTTTCTCTCTCCCTCTTTAAATATATTATACGAGTATTTACGTTTAGCTAACCTTAGGAACGCCACCAAGCTCATACCAAGGCTCGTTTATTATGTAGATTTAATATTCGTAGAACGGGGAATTAAGTGGTTGAGAAATACCTCCTATCCCTCGCAATACCCTGTACCCCTAGACCTTATCGGGAGCCGCTCCGGGGCGGCAGAAAGTACCAAAAAGTAGCGTTAGAGTAACTCCTAAGCAACACAAATCAAAGATTTCGATGTTTGTAGATGTTTTCGGAGATTCCAAAATGGATGTTTTTCTTACTCGTGTACACATAAAAATAACACACACAAAATCAATGTCGGATCCAAGAGAAATTGAGTGAGACTCGCACTAGTTTTCTTATCTGAATCTGAGACAAACAATCGTCCCGACCCTGAAACTTTGGAGCGTGCCAGTGGCGGGACGGAAAGTGAAAGAGGCGCCCCCACCCCCGCAGCAGACAGAGCGATCTAATCAAGCAAAGTAGCGATTTGCATTATATTTTCCACAAATACTTCTTACAACGACGCAGGCTAGACCAAAATAGAGTAGTATAAGAAGAATCGAAGTAGGTCACACTGAAATTAGGTCACGAAAGGCTGGTTCTCTCAGTTTGCAGTGAAACGTTCGCCTACCTGTAATTGGTTTTTTTCCCGCTGAAATCCTGTTTATTTATTACTTTCTTTGAGGCTCAGAGGCAAGTGTCTAGAGGGTGTTTTTACAGTTAACACTTCAAATTCCTCCTTCAAGCAAATCCTAGGCCAAAAGTTCGCTATTCCTCTAGACACTCGGCTCCACGCTTTGAGATATGTCAAAGATGAAATCTGGAAATGTAAGAAGCAATATTTATATATGGTAGAGAAAGTAATCGTTCGCCCCCATGCGTCTACATTAGCTTGTAAAGTGAATTTATTAAGACCTGTTGTAGCATTTTAAGATTGTGACTTAAAGATTATTGTTAACAGTAATTGAAAATGTTGTATAAATCGATGTTGACCTTCTCCACACAGAAATTGCCCACGACACTGGTGACCCGATCCTAAAAGCGGCTACTAGTTCTTCCTCGAAGTGTGGAAGCGCTAACTGGTCCTTCCGGGGGCGGGTCACTAATTGAACTCAAACAATTAGCGCTGCACTGCAAATATGTAATTTCCTTTATCAGCGAAGCGACTAATTTGCTAATACGCGCTTTGGCAATTTGATGTTAAATTTGCAGCAATAAAGTGACACACACACAACATGTACGTATTCAAATTAAAAAATTCTAATGTGCGACAAACAATCAAAAACAAAACTCAAAAATTCCACACGACACAAAGGGAAGGGTTCAGGTTCGAGTACCAGTAGATGACTAAAATCCTTCCAGAGTAACCAAATGTAGAGGAGCCAAAAATTAGTGTGTAAAAGGATAAGTTAAATAGGAGCGTAAGAATTAGGTAAATGAAAATGTTGATGACAGAAAAGAAATAAAGAAATGTTTGACGTAATTCTGTTGTTGGTTCTCGAATTTTGTTTCGTTAATGTAGTGGCTGCGAAAATTTTTTGTATTGTCCTTAAGGCCAATTCCTGATGTAAAGTAATTGTCGTAGCTGCCGTTGAGACGATAATTCTGTTGATACCTCTCTCAGGTCCGTAGCTCTTAAAATGGCTGAGCTAGAGCGTTTGTCCAGACTGTCCTGAGGCCCTCGAAATTCTGTCCAGATGTCCTATCGCAAAATACGCCATATGATAATCGTGGCGGGTATCAAATTGTAATCTACATTTCTACTAGCCTCTTAAGGCTTGTAAACAGCTAAATCCGGTCACACAAAAATTGAAATAAAACCCAAAAAATTCGTTTGAGACCCGCAGTTATATATTTTTTGTTAAACTTGGTTTA
This sequence comes from Forcipomyia taiwana, assembly GCA_963930915.1. Taxonomy (NCBI): domain Eukaryota; kingdom Metazoa; phylum Arthropoda; class Insecta; order Diptera; family Ceratopogonidae; genus Forcipomyia; species Forcipomyia taiwana. Next base: position 88,831 of record CAWVOI010000020.1, read on the forward strand.
TTTTAAGTTCAATTACAGTCAAACTCAAGCGTCAGTTGTTTCGCGGGAAAACTTAAAAATTTTCATGCTTAACCCTTTCATTAAATTCATTACCGCGACTTTGTCGAGCTTTCTCGAAGCTTCATTCCACGCTTTTTGGAAACTCTTATGATCCTTCGCAACTTTGGGCTTATTTCTAAGTATCTGCTTGATATGAGCCCAGTATCTCTCGATTGGCTGAAGCTCAGGGCAGTTCAGCGGATTAGCGTTGATTAGAACGACGGACACATTTTTTGCTTCATACCACTCCATTGTCTCCCTAGCATAGTGAACGGAAGCTAAGTCTGGCCAAAATAGTGGCATAACATTATGAGACTCCAGCAGCGGCAGCAAACGTTTCTGGAGGCACCTTTTGATATAAACTTCCTTCTTTATTGTGTCCTTCACGACATAAGTTTCACTCTTCAAGCCACAAGAGCAAATGGCCTGCCAAATCATGTACTTAGTCGGAAACTTCGATAGTGCTTGGTACTTAAAACGCTTCTCGACACCAAAACGCTTCACTGCTCGGTAAAACGACCATCCTGGCAACTGTTTGAAGTCCGCAACACAGTAAGTCTCATCGTCCATGGGACTCAGCGATTTTTTCCGGACAAGTGTTGTTCATAGAGCCTTCGAGCTCTAGTTTTGGCTCTAGCTGCTTGAACATCATTAAGATTTGAACTTTTCTGACGTGGTAGGCTTGTAGGTTACTTTTTTAGAACATTAGCAACCCAGGTGTGAGAACGTCCCTACTTTTCACCCTATTTCCTCAAACTGGCATTTGGGTTGTCTTTGACCGACCGAATAACCTTCCTGGCTAGCTTCGGATCGGAAAATCTACTTCTTTCGTCACACCTTTTGTTCTGGTCGACGGACAAGGTTTCCAAAAAACGATTGATGATATCATTTACGGTGGTTGGGGGCAATTTTGAGCTTCGAGCGATCAATCGTCGCCTAGCTTCCTTATTTTCCATAAATTTGGAAATGATTTTTTTTCTGACCTCAACTTCTTTGGTCATTTTTTCCCTAAACTTGTTTCGAAAAGCAAACTTTTTGGTATTGATGTTTTTGTTGTTCTGTCAGCAGTACAAAAAACCATGACGGACCTGTCACTGCCAACAGCAGATTGCTCTGTAGTCAAATATGTGTGACCGGATTTAGCTGTTTACAAGCCTTATCTGCTGTTTTGGCCGAGTTAGACCACTTGGACACTTTTTGAGGGGGTCATTTTTCGATATTTATTTTTTTTATGAGCAACTCAATTCACTTAAGGATTGTCAAGTACTATTTTTAAAAAGAAAAATTTATTGTGAGCATACACACAAAAATTTAGCTCGCTAGGTACATTAGTTGCTCTTTTATAAGTGACAAAGTGAAGCTAGAATGGGGCAAAATTTCTGTCCAGGGGGATTAGTTTAAACATTTGAGCTGAAACTATTTTTCCTGAATAGCCTTGATCATAAAGTTTAAGACAAGACCAAAACGAGTACCATAGGTTGAGTCTACGATTTGTGACCGGACTTTGAGTTGCCCGAGTCATCACATGCCTATGCGGAGAAGAGGCCAATATATTAAAATCGATGAAAAATTTAGTTTTCAAGCTAGATAATTGGACATTTGGGAAAGCAGGGGAATTGTAGCATTGATTGACAGTTTACTTCCCCTTAAGGTGGAAGCATTTTTTCCATGGAAGCTAGAAGATAGCTGCAAAGCCTTTAAAGTCCTTCCCTTGAAATCCGTTAAGCTCTTTTAAGACGGAAAAACATCTCCGAGGTGAATAAAACTTTGCTTCTTCTCAACTCTTCAAAAGTGTGTGGGAGCAACTAGCGAGAGAAGGAGAAAGGTGGGGACGGCTGGTGTCTGGTAAACCCCAAATCCTTCGCACAATTCATTAATTCTTGCTTAATGATGGCGTACTATTAATTTATCATCATCACAGCTCAGCGCAGAAAGTGTCGAGAGAGCTCTGCAACAAACTCCGTGACCTACTCACCTTCCACTCCGCTCTTCTTGCCTCTCGACGCGCCAGATGTTATGGCGACAGCGACAACCTACGTCAACATAATATGTAGATACGGCCTCCTCTTTGAACTTGAGCTTGAGCCAAGTTCGGGGTGCTCGTGGCGCCAAATGGAGGACGCAATATCGACCAAGAACTTGCTCCTTGTCATTTACTTTTGCCGCCTCTCTCTCTCTCCCACCAATTTTCGGAACATAACATTTTTATTTGTTATTTATTAACATAAATTATACAGCAGCAGTAGAGATTGATTCGGTAACAACTTCCAACATAAACATTTACGAGAGTGCAACATCTCTTAACAATCATAAAGTCCATCAATTACGCTAGCTAACTAAAAGTCGAGCAGCAACTTCGTGACCTTGTGCACCGTGGGCTATACGTAGTAGACGCTGTGGCCTCCGTAGGGGTTCTTCTTGGTGCCGCACGGCAGGATCGACTGGAGGGTGTTCTTGAAGGCTTCCCTGAAGTCTCTGTTGAAGTAGGCGTAGATGAGCGGGTTGAGGGCCGAGTTGAGGTACCCGATCCAGAACAGGATGGCCACCACGATGTCGGGACACGGACAGGCTTTCCCGCAGAGGGTCGTAATGACGTACCTATAAATAGACCAGAAATGGGTCAGACTCGTATTTGACTTGGACGTTGTTTGGCGAAGCTTTTAGCAGCTACCCGAACAAACGATGTGAAAATACAGAGCTAATTGCTCTTTGGACGCCGCGGACGTCTGTTATCATTGTCAACCGCACACAAAAATCGTCCGCATGCTTGCTTTGTGAGTGCAAATAAATATTGAAAGGTTGGCAGTGACAGTATTTTTGTCATCGGAGAACCAAATCGGATCGCAGTAATAGAGGAAATTATTTCCCCATTATGACCTGCGCTTTTCGAGGAAAATCGAAGCAGCCCGTCAGCGATCAAATATTTTTCGGAGAATCCAACAGTCAAAGCAGCCTAACATCTCAATTGCAGCTAACGAAACTGTCCCGGACACATGCAGTTCGGAGCCAAATGAGATGTTAAAAGTTGAAAACTACTTACCAGCAGAAAAATGGAGCCCAGCAGAGGATAAAAACGCCCATTATGATGCCGAGAGTCCTCGCTGCCTTGTGCTCAGCACGCCATCCTTTGGCTGGCCTGGTCGAACACGCACCTGGTTTCGAGTGGCGGAAAGGGGAGAAGAAAAGAAAAATGAAAATGTGAAAGTAGAGCATCATTACCGTCCTATATAATCTACATGCTATTCGCAGTCAAAAACTTTTCTATTCAAAAGATGGAAGCGGCGGAGCATCACGCAACTATGTGAGATGCCAGCAAAAGTCTACGGATAAGCTCTAAGCGTGTTAAGCCTATTATGCACCAACTAAACTAAGGAGCAGAGTTAAGCGTAATATGAATTGAGGGATGGAAAAAGTTTAACGATCTCAGTCGAGTCTCTACGCTGAATCTCATGCAGAGAGAAGTTATTACTAAATTACTATTTATAACAGATTCCGAACCATTATTCACACCTGACGTTTCAACGGTTTCACCCTGACGTCTCTGTTCCGTCTTCGTGCGACTTTATGTGTCACATCTCTCCCAAATTAGGCATGACATTGATTGAGGAATAATTTAATTCGGGCTGTACTCTCGGCTCGGTGTTCCGGAGGTAAGCTGTGGGAATATGGCTTGGCAGCAGCAGCAATATTCGGGGTAAGTAATTAAAATGGGCCGCATTGTCTGACTCTACGGGGAGCAACGAGGTCACTTCAGTCTTCCTGCCTTGCCTCGAGTGGGCGCCAATTTTTCATTACTGAAATGGGTTTTCTTCAGAGGATTATTTTTTCAGTCAAAATACAGACCTCCGATTTCACTTGGGAAAATTTAATTTCAAATGATGCTGAAGCTGGCTTTTTAAATACTCAAAATTTCCTGCTAAATATTTCCTGAAATTTTGCATCCATGATTTTTTTAGTTCCCGGAGTTTAATTTTCCGAAATTTGTTTTCCCTTCGAAGTTTCTTCATCTTCCAAGAAACAATTTTCTCCGAAGTAAGCCTTCTCGTCATTATTTTCCAGATTCCCTGCCAAACTCATTTTCCAAGTTTTCCTCCAATGTCGGTGACTCGTGCTCTTTCCAGCACCAAACTTCAAAACAATTCCCGAAATCCTCTGACAAGAGTTAAAAACGCCCTACCGCCTCTTTCTCTCTCGTGTACATAGCTGAGATAACCTCATCAAAGCTAGGAGACTCACGAATACGAGAAACTTTTCGGCATAAGTTTTCCAAATAATTTATTTCACTTATTTATACTACCGGCTTTCTTTCCCCCGGACCCCGAAAACAACAACAACAAGTCACAAACTTTTGATGAGACATTGTTCTAGCCATTTCATCAGGACGAACGCGAAAGAAGCACGATACTGTTCGCAAGAGACTCGCAACTGCAGAAACTTTTTGCTGAGCGTCGCGTCGCTTTTGTCGGTTAATTTTCTCTGATTAACTTGCGCCACTTTTTCACGTCTCCAGCGTGCGAGTAAACTTTTTTCCTCTGTCACGACTCAACCGTTTCTGCCGAAAAGTTTTGTTGCTCCACGCTTTTTGGGACACTCTCGAACCTGCCAGTAGCAGTCAAGCCGTAATTGATTTAATTCTTGGTTCCTTGCCGACTCACCACAGTCTAGGCACTTCAAAGCTGGGACTGAGCGAAATTGCATTAGCAGAGACAGCGCTAATGAACAGACTTCCTCGTTCTCCTCTCGGATATAATAACAACAAATTAAGAAGATACACACGAAATGATAAAACAATCACTTTGATGCGATTAAAGTCACGCAACGACTTACTAAATTATTTCATTTGCGTTGTAAATAACATTAAGATTAAGTAACGCCAACAATGGCGAGGGGGCGCGAGCGTGCTTGTGTTTAAGGCTGCAAAATGTAAATAAACTTCTCGCTCGGTGCTTCTTTGTCGGGCTTCCATTGTGTACCCGGAAGGCAGCAGCATGAGGAGGGTAGTGCAAGTTATTGTCTTCATTATTGCTTTTTTAGCCGAGTTTCTCGAGGTGAGCTCTTTGCAACGGGATTATTGTTCTAGAAAACAAAATTCCAGGCCGATTCCGTCCCGGAAGAGCTGTCGGGGGAGGACTTGGAGGACGACAGAGCCCTGCAAGACGTGATGGGCTGCGTGGCGAAAATCATATCGTACTTCGTGAAGCTGGTGAAGACCCGGTGACAGTGCTCGCGAGGTCAAAGGGTGTCTCTGACCCATTCTGTGAATTACAAGGCTTAACATAAAGTGTCATTGTGTCCGTAACGACGTGATAATGTTCATTCACTTTTATGTGGTGTGTCACAATGATTTCGGCGGTCCTGATTAATACTGTCGATGCCTAGCATTAACTTTTATTACGAGCTCTCAATGACTTCTCTAATGGCCGTCGACTTGGCATTCAATTTGCGCTCCAGTCCTCTCTCTCTCACACTCCAGACACGCGCCACACAAGGAGCAGTTTGTGCACGCCCCCCCAACACTTTTGGTGGACTCGCTTCCCGGAACATCGCGATACCGTCGTTTCCGTGAACTTTCACGAGCCTCCGCCTCCAATGTTGAGGTCACGATTTGGCGTTATTGGCAGTAATAAAGTAACATCGTTACTGCATCACGTGACTCGCAGACGTTAGCACGGTCGACCTCCAGGCCGCCCGACATTTCACAAATAATGACGTTTTTATGGGATTTCATTCACATTCCACTCCTTTGTGCTCGACATTCCACATAGCCGAATGCAAAAACTGCAATGTGATAATGAGGATGTCAGATTTAATCTCGTTCCTCGGTAGAGCGTGATACCCAGGAGCTTTGGGTTCGTTCTGGCCAACACACGAGACATCCGTAATAGATAAATAATTTCATAGATGGAAATTTTTAAACTGCATCAACTTAGTCTCGAGAGACACGAAGAATAAGTTTCTGTGACACGAAAAATGGAATAAATCACAACGACAAAAGCAACATCCAAAAAGCCAGGCAAGTCTGTCTCTGTGTTCCAAGTGATTCTATAATTTTCTGTGTAATGAATGCAACATGAACTCTACAGAAGCCTCGGTACTTATCAAAACCGCAAATGTACGAAGTGAAGTTTCTGTGGCTTATTTTAACTTGCTTTGAGGCGCAAGCAGGCAGGCAGGCAAGGCAGGCAATGAATTAAATATCAAAAAACAATCTACAAAAGAGGCTCTTCTATGCTCAATGAGCGGCAAACTACTACAATGCAGAGTAAAAAACAGAGGAGAAACAAGAGAAGAGACTAAATGCAAAAAAATTAACGAACTAACCTTCCCCTGTGGATGGCGTCGAAGGAACGGGTCGCATTTTGCGTCCGCGAAACCGCTGCCTTGCCCGGAAATGATTCCACAAATCCTTAATAATGTTGCCGTTTTTCGAAATTTCCTCCATTCTATTACTACTATTGCTATTATTATTATTATCGTTATTGCTTGTTGTGTTATTCGCATCAAACAAATCAACATCATCATCGCTAGTAGCGTTCACTACGGCCTCATTGTTAATTACAATGCAAATCGCTCCACGCCGATGGTGCTTCGTGCTCGAGCCTGCCACGAGATGATGAAGGAAGGAAGTAAGTAAGAGTTTTAAATGTTTAAGGCCCCTATCCCCCTATGCTCCAAAAACGCCGAGGGCGTGTCTCGAATTCCGAGAACTTGTCAATGACCTACGAGAAGTCGCTCAAGTGACTTGTCGCTGGGCGGCCTCGAAATCATGCGAGATAACGAACAAAGTGCAGATCGTTGTCGGCCGAATCTAAAATGAATAATTTATCACTGGTGCGACATTAGCTTTAATGAAATTCAGTAATTTATAACCATTAACAACTTCCATACAAGAAAATTTACTCCCATTTGTATCTTTTTTGCCCTCACTGATCCCATTTTTCACTTTCCACTTTCGCAGAAAATTGATTCCTCCAATCGCATCTCGCATTCATTCCGCCTTCAGCCCTTCTTTCTTTCTCACTCGATCAATTGAGTCATCACATTGTCTTGCGAGGGATAAATCAAATTAAAACACAGTCACAAATCACCTCAGTGTCGGAGCCATCCGGTTATCAACCTGCTAGGAGTGTAATGAGAGGGAGGAAGGGGAGTCTCCAGGGCAGCTGCGGTCCTTGACAGGTGACGTGGGAGCAAATTAAAACTGAAAATCACATTAAAAGGTGAATAGACGGGACGGGCCGGAGGCTGATGGACGTGTTCATTCATGCTCGGAAGCCTACATAAAATATCTCGGAGCTAAGCCCTTAATCAGGCCTCATAAAAATGAAATACAGATTCGATCCGACTCCTGGCGAGTCATTCTATTTCATTATTCCGGACGCTGGGGCCGAAAAGTTTCAGATTATTTTTTTCGCCAATTTTCTAAACCTTTCGATTTACGGGAAAATTTTTTGTAGCTTAAAAAATTATAATGTTGGCCACCATTTTGGATTTTAATTTTTAAATTGTTCTTCTTCCTTTTGTGGAGCCTAATTGCCTGAAAAATGGACCTATTTTTCATTCAATTTCTCTAACTTATTCTTAAATAAAAATGTTCCGGTAGAGGGTTAACCCTACCGAGAAAAAGAGCAGCTATTTCTCCGTCCAGAAACTTTCTTCCCAGAGAATCCTGCAGCCAATCTTCCCGGCGTTAAGATAGATGGATGTTTTGCGTGAGGCATGCGGTTCGTGTCTGTGTGCTTGCGGGAAAAACGTCAACCACATGTCAGTGTGATGAGCAAACAAAGAGACGCAGAGTTATTACGATGAGAAAAAATATTATTTATTTAAATTTAGATGGATGTTGCATGACCGGCGGCTATCGATTTTTTACTTCTCCGTACCAGTTTGTCGTCCCTCACTCGAAATCCAATTTCCGTGCGTCTCTTTCGCACACGAATTCTCCTTTGGAATCCGTGGTCTCGTGTCTCTTCCACTTGCCCGAAAATCACAACTTGAACTTGACAAAATAATATTGATTTTTGCGGGAAAATCGCAGTTGTAACGTTAGAGGTCAGCTCATGTGACAGGCGAGTCAAATGAATTTTTATTATCATCTGTCTGCCGTCCAACACACCCTTCAGATTTTCCAACAGACTTAAAGGATAAGAAAAAAGGTCATACACATGTATGCTCAAAGTACAGCAGTCAGCAAATTTAAGGTCAGCGGATGTCGAGGAATAGCAATTTGTATGTTATGAAGAGTGGTACACATATTATCGTGCGCACAATGAAAATCGATATAAAATTGGTAAGTCAAGTTCGTATCCCTTTGCGAGTATAGTGCAGGAGCATTTTCGAGGCGACGATTCCCCAACGCAGAAAGGGTTGGCCGATGTAAAATCAATTCTCGTGTATGCAAGTATCGTATCGCGGGAAAGGAAGGAAAATTACAGTGTCCTATTTGGAAATAGTTCGTTATTTACGGTAATTGGCCGAGACAGGCATGCACACAGTCCGAACTAGGCATTTGGGGGCACAGTGGGGCCTGGGGAATCTAACTAGAGCCTTAATGTAACCTTCTTGTTGAAATTGACCTCAAATAATTTCCTTCCAACTATCCGAGGGCCTCTTGATTGCAACAGTTCGCGTAATAGAAATTCAAGCTCTGTCCTCAGAGTTAGTTGAGGACAAAGTTTGAATTTCTATTAAAAAAAGTGTTGATAAAAATCAAACCAAATTAAATTAAATCAAATAAAAATACAAAATCGAAGATCAAGTATGAGAAGTGCATTTCCCGGGTTTATATTTTGAGGGAATCTAATTTGAATTCATAATACTCAATTCCTGAATTCTGACCCTCTTACAAACTTCGGAGGTCCCCCACTCAGCCCACTTAAGTGATAGAGAGAAGAGACTCTGCCTGAAGAGACTCTCGGGTAATAGATCGGTTTTTGGGTATTTTGGGTAATGGATTATGAGAATTAAACTGGCAATGAGGACTCTAGACAGGACCCAGAACCAAGAGAGAAAATTGATTCAAACAAAATTTTTTTTAAAAATTGTATTTGATTAGAAATGATTGGATTTTATTCGACTGATTAAGTTGGTATTTGATTAGAGCAGATTCGATTGTTTTGGATTGGATTGAACTGAGTTTTGCTACAGAAGATTCACTTAGATAGCATCTAGCTTAATTTTTACTGGATTAGATTGGATGGATCCTAATTTTAAGTGAGATGGAACAATTTTGATTGGATGTGATTGGGAGAAATGGCATCGCTGAGGAGGGAAAACAACACATCATACCGGATTGACCAACCTTAACTGTGTATGAGAAAGGAAAACAGCAAACTACTCACTTGTCGAGCTGTTGGACCTGGCATTGCTTCCCCGCAGGTGTCCCCCTGTGCCTTCTCCGTTCTCCCCGAAGTTGATGACGTTCACGTTGTAGGTCACGGAGGTTGATTGTCGCTTTTTGGGGCCACTTGCCTCATCCGTCGTGCTACCGTCGCAGCTGCTCCTGCGTCCCCTGCTCTCATCCATCATGGTGGATGAGATGTCGGGTGGTTTTGGCGGCGGACTTCCCGGTCCCCCCGCCGGTCTCACGACCCCAAACGGCTGCAGCAGGTTATTGGGCATGGCAACGAGATCCAGCGAAACGGTGGACGCGTCACTCATCAGCTGCGTGTTGGTGGTGGGGGAGAGGGACTTGGCATCTGCGGCGACCGTGAGATGCGTCGTGGTCTCCTGGTTCTGCACCTTGGGCGTGCAGGGCGTCGATGGGGGTGACAGGAGGAACATCTCGCCCCCCAGTTCCGTCGTGAGGCCGATGAGCAGCTCGTTGTTCATGAGAACAGCCTCGCTGCTCTTGGAAGTGTTGAGGACCTTGTCCTCGTCGGAAGCGGGTTGAAGGACGGGCGACAGGATGGTGCCAAAGTCGGAGCAGCTAGAGCTCAGGGCGGCGTCTATGAGGGAGTCGATGTTCGTTAGGTTGGCCTTTGTGATCAGAGTGTCAGTCGCAGCCTGGATGTCGTCGTCAATGTAGTTGTACTTCTTGTCTCCCCCCAACGAAACCTCCAGGTCTATCAGGCCCGTCATCAGGTCGGGTTTCTTGCTGGCATCCAGGTTGCGGTACTCCATTCCGATCCCCTTCCCCAGAATTATTTTAAGCAAATCCGCTTTGTTGAAGATCGCTTCGGTATTATCGGATTTCGCTGCCGCACGATTCGTGATTTTGCAATAATCAGCGGCGCCGCTGCCTCGGAAATTCCACGAGAGGAAATCGGAATCGCTCAGCGCATAAATTAGGTTGTGCTTGGACTGCTTCAAGCGGTGCTTTCCGAGCATCGGAGGCACCCTATTGTTGTTTCCCCCCGGCTGGTGTCGCATCGCGAGAAAATCCGACTCACTCGCAGCTATCTGCTTCTTGCTCGTCTGCTTCAGGTTGTTGTTGATGAAGTTGCTGTCGCTCTTCCTGAAGCTGCCACCGTTCCCGTTGCTGCCCTCCTTTGAGTTGTTCAGCGCCAGGTTCTGCTTCGATTGATTGTCGCTTCGCTTGAAGAGCGAGGGCGGGAAGAAGTGCAGATTGCCCTTGCTGGTATTCGCCTTGTTGCTTCTCAGCTCACGCGCACTCTGCTGCTTTGCCGAGTACTTTCCGAGGGGCTCGCTTCCGCTGTATCGCAGGTAGTTCTCCAGCTTGAGGGGGAAGATGGACGAGCTGCTGTCTACTTGTGCGATCTTTGGATCGCCATGCTGGTGCTCCAAGTCCCGGAGGTCTATGCTGCTCCGGCTGAGCCGTCGAGGTGGTGGAGATGGGACCCGTAATTCGTCTTCTTTGGACTCCTCCTCTGCATGAATTGGAATCTGTGGGAGAGATGACATTCGTTTAGCCCATTGACCACCGAAATTTTTATATTTTTCAATGCTCAAAAACCCCAAAATCAGCTTTCTAGTTCCTTCCTGGGCTTCGTTAGACTCTTTGTTCTAGGTATTTGTCCCATACACAAATTATACAAAATCATTAGTCCTTTTTATAAGGTTTTCTGACCCTTTTTCGTTTCAAGAAAAAACTGTTCAGATGAAGCCAAGTTTTTGGCGAACATTTTAGGACACTGCCTTATCATAATTTCAAAGCCAATTAAATAGCTTGATAGTTTCAGTGCCAGTCGGTCGGCAACTCACCGGTAGTCAATGGGCTAAACTAGAGTCCGATATTCAAAATCCTAGTCACGCCTCTGAATCAGACACTTAAATCAGAAATATCGCGAAAAATGGCATGAGAACTTCCTTCGCTACCACCGCACATGATTGACAACGACGCCGACGTCGGAAACCTTCTAAAAATAGCTACTTTTCCCTTCATTCTCATCGCCTCTCTTTGCTCCTCTTTGTCATCGCATCGCGCCACGTCGTCTTTCACGAATCGTGACAATGTCATGCCTCGCAACTTTTGCGTTGTACATAAATTAGGGTTTGCATGCGTCTTGCTTTAATGTAATGTTCCGAGGCTAATTTAATTAAGAAAAGAGAGAGGAAAAATTTTTAGGATGCCAGGCCGAAGTGAGCTGAGCCAGGCGTCGTTTGCATCCCATGATTGAAAACGGAGAGTGGAGTCGTGAAAGGAAGAAGAAAGCAGAATTTGGCGCTCGTGGGCAAATTACATCAATTAAAATGCTGATTTTCCCGACACCAACAACGCGTACAATCTAACCTTTGCGTGTCGTGAACAATTAAAATATTTTACTTGGTCGATGAGAAGTTTCAAAAACACACGGTCGCACTCTCGGAGCAGCTTTCTACCCTTTTGTGAAAATGTGGACTGTAACAGCAAGGTAATTCTGTGGAAATTATAATGTAGGTAGAAGCAGATCCTACGGTTTCTCTGTTTTTTCGGAGGAAGCACTGTAACTTTTGGAATCAAAAGAGCAAATTTTCTCAAGTTCCCCCATAAAATCTCGGAACTCCTAGCTTCCGTCCCACACGAAGAATGACTAAACTTTTAATGATCCATTTAAAAGCTGACCATTTTCAAGTGCTCAACGACCAAATCAGATCTGCTGGTGCTACGTTCCAACCCGATAGGGATTGATTTAAGGGTCTGCCATTCGAATAAATCGGTGAATAAAATGAAGGGTACGTTTCCATGAGAGCAGCATATGGGCGAGTACACAAAAGAGCTTAGTGCGGCAACTTACATCTAAATCACTAAGCTCGCTATGAGTATCCGTATGAATTTCTTTGATTGTTACTCCTAAATCACAATCGCTGGTACGTAAGTTGCTGTTCACATGGTGATGATGGAGATGGTTGGGCTGTAGTTGGTGTGATGCGTTCTGGATGTGAACGCTGTTCAACAAGATGTTGGAACTTGTGCGACTTAGTGCCTTCCTCTGACGAACAGCCTCTCTGGCGAGAAACGAGAAAAGCCAAATAATTACATCTATGCGTGTCTCGGAGTCTGGCACATAAAAAATACAAATGTAAGACAAAAAATGATTGATCCAATTTGCCGATGTGGATTCGAGAAAAACGTGATGACGCCTATAAAAAGATATACATCTCGATTTCTATGGAAAGGAGTAAGCCCCAACATTTGTCACGGAAAGGAGCCCAGTTGCAGGCTCAAGTTTCAATGGTTTCATGAAAGAGAAATTTTTCTCCTGCAAAAAGTTAATAGCTTCAAGTAACGTGAAAGAGTCTCCATAAAAGCCGCTATTAAGCGAATTGAAGATTGAAAACACCCCGATCCCAGCGGGAAAGCGACGAGTTCAGCCTAATGATTTATTGACTTTACCCTTTCTGCCGACGGATTCCTTTCAAGTCGAGCGAGAACACGAAAAGTTTAGACGCACCCACAAAAGAATTCCCAGTCATCTTCAATCATTTCGGAAAAATACTCCAACTCCCCTTTTGATTTAGATGTTTGTACTCCTCTCATCGGATATTAAATTCCTTCTACTATCGAACACCCACGCGGACCGAAAGTTGGGAGATATCAAATGAGAGAGGCGAAAAAAATCAGCAGAAAAAAGTTTTTACGAGTTTCATAGACTTACTTGTATATTCTATAGTACATCGTTATCATAACAATACCCGGTATCCAAAAGCTTATGCTACTCGAGACGATGGCGTACGGCTTGTTGACAAGGAAAACACACTGATCGGGATTTTCGCGCAGCCACGCCAAATGCTCTTCCGTCGTGTACCATCCAAGGAAGATTGGTGTGAAGGAAATGATAGCCGGCAGTACCCAAACGTTCGTTAGCATGAAAAATACTGTGCGTTGCGTCATGTACAGTGGGTATTCCAGGGGACGCACGATTGCATAGTACCTGGAATGGCGAGGAAGCAGGAAATGAGAAGCCTTAATTGTGGATAAAGATGGGGTTTCAGCTATCTGGGCTAGGAAAATGGGCTATTGTACGCGGTTTGTTTCTTAGGGCTTTCACTTGTCACATGAACGTGATGCTGGGAAAAATTCTCCGGAGTGCAAGCTTCTAGGACTGATTCTGTGACTAAATATTTTCAAGCAAAAATCCCGAAATCGAGCCGAGGTTTGGATGAAATTCGAATTTCAGGTGAAACTTAATTTTCCCCAATTTCCATTTTTTCGGCTAAAAAACTTCGCAAACATGATTCTAGGGGTAAGTTATGTCGTTTAAAGACTTCAATGACCATTTTCGAGACAAAAAATTTTCGGCCAAAAATCCCGAAATCGAGTTTCCGTTAACGAGCGGAGGTTTGGCCATTTTATGAATTTCAGGTGAAAATTTTTTTTTCTCCAAAATCCACTTTTCGACCAAAACTCTTCGTAGACGCGTTTCTAGAGGTAAAATTAGTCGTTCTAAGGCTTCAGGGACCAATTTCGAGACAAAAAATTTTTGGCCAAAACTCCCGAAATCGAGTTTCCGTTAACGATCGGAGGTTTGGCCATTTCATGAATTTCAGGCGAAATTTTTTTTTTCTCCGAAATCCACTTTTCGACCAAAAATCTTCGTGATCGTGTTTCTAGAAGTAAACTTAGTCGTTCTAAGGCTTCAGGGACCGATTTTGAGACAAAAAATTTTTGGCCAAAAATCCCGAAATCGAGTTTCCGTTAACGAGCGGAGGTTTGGCCATTTTTCAAAATTTGGGTCAAAAAATTTTTTTTCTCCAAAATCCTCTTTTTCGACCAAAAAACTTCGTAAACGTGTTTCTAGAGGTAAACTTAGTCGTTCTAGGGCTTCAGGGACCAATTTCGAGACAAAAAATTTTTGGCCAAAAATCCCGAAATCGAGTTTTCGTTAACGAGCCGAGGTTTGGCCATTTTTCAAAATTTGGGTCAAAAAATTTTTTTTCTCCAAAATCCTCTTTTTCGACCAAAAAACTTCGTAAACGTGTTTCTAGAGGTAAACTTAGTCGTTCTAGGGCTTCAGGGACCAATTTTGGGACAAAAAATTTTTGGCCAAAATCCGTGAAATTGAATTTTTCTAAACAAGCCAAATAAGGAATTCAAAGGTTAAAATTTATTTTTTTTTCGGGTTCAACTTTTTTTGAAGAAATTTCTGGTTCAACATTCCAAAATCGACATTAACTTTGGCCTAGAAAATATTGCCTAACACCTCTTTTATGTAAGTTTCTTAAATTTTGTCTGGTTCCCATGACAAACGGAAGAAAACGGTTGCTGGCGTGCGATTTCCGAGCGCACCCCGGGAGCCCATCGTGCGGAAGAGAAGCTGGAAAAAATGTCAATGATGAATTGCATAAACTGTCTACTCACCTATCTACGGATATGCAGCACAGGTGCAGAATGCTTGCGGTAGAAAAATAGACATCTAAACTATTCCAAACGTCACACATGAAACGTCCAAACAACCATGTACCCGTTGATAATTCCACCGATGCATTGAAAGTCATGGCACAAAGTGCCACCAACATGTCAGCCATGGCAAGTGAAACCACGAAATAATTGGTAATTACCCTGCAAAAACATCGAGGCAATCAGTGAGGAGTTTCCGCAACATCCGGCTGCAATGAGAATTTGCATTTGACTGCAAATCTCCCAACTCGATTGGGCTGTCATTTCCGCTGATTTACTGCTAATTTTGGAGAGGAACAAAGAACCAGTCGGCCTCCCCAGCTCCTGCGCATGCAAATGAAATTGTCAAACATTCATCTCATCCGACTTTTGACGTTGAATGAGCACCATAAATCGCATAATTTAATTAGTTCTGTCAAATAACAATGGCGCACGCCCTTCACCCACTCTCCTCAAGCACCCCAACCATTGCTCGTATACATGTTTATCGCGCACGATGCAAAGTCATGTGAAGTGCAGGCAGGTTAAAATTTGTGAAACTTTTACAGCACCGACGACGCCAACGTATGCTGGCCCCGAGCCTGTCAATTTCATTTACACGAACTTTCAAATGAAATTTCACGCTCAAGTGATGGCGAAAGTGCACATTGCTTTGGATCGTACTCGAATGTGTACGTGGAGGCTTTAGAAAGTTGCCAAATGGAGGACTGTTTGGAGTTGAAGGCTTGCAAAGTGGGAACCTGTGAGGCTCCAGCTGCCGAGCCTGGCCCATTTTCTCCTCGCTTTTTTAAATCCAGTGAGTTTTCTCACCAGCATTTCCTGTCCCTTATTATGGTTCTTTCTCAATGATAGACCAGCTCATTGGAATCCTCTTTGAGGTCGTTTGGAATGTTACTGCTCAATACCTCTTCAAGAATTTTTTTTTTTGGACTTACTTAAATTTATGTTCGAGCTCAGAAAAGATGTCTTTTGCGTTCGAAATGAGAGATCAAACTGTAAGGATTTGAGGTTCAAAAAGAAGCTTCCTGAGGACCGAAATGGTGCAATAAATCATCCCAGAGAGAAGATGGGTTTGCAAAATACTTATGAAGTTTCTAGTGCATGCTCTTGGAAAGCGACCTCGTTGACTACAAAAGCCGTGCTTTGAACTTTTCAAATGAATCACTATTTCAGCTTCTGAAAGCCTCTTTTGAGCTCACTCTCATGCCCTCAATGTTGCTCTAATGAACGCAGTGAAAGCACTTACCTCAACTTCCGGTTCTTGTGGACCGAAATGATCACCAGAGCGTTCCCCAGGACTGCACTTATGATGATGGTTCCGAAGATCAGCCCCTTCAAGCACAAAATAGTCACGTCTATTGTGTTCGAAACCGCCGAAGTGTCGCCCCCAACCGATATCGAGGTAGTGAATACAGACGAGAGGTTCTCCTGCACACTATTGCTATCATTTATTGCTGTTTCTATCGTCGCTGCCGCCTTTGTTGAGATCAGAGACGCAGCACTAACTGCTGCCGCAGTGGTAGATGATGCTGTTGTTGTTGTGGTTCCATTCAAGTCAATCTTTGTGGCTGCTGTCGTTGATTGCGGGAATGCAGTTAGGAGAAGCGACATTTCTTTGATCATGCTACACGTGTGTGCGTGCCTTTGAGACTCTTAAACCCCCCACCAAGAGCTGGACGACGCGTGCAAGGGGTGCCTGAGCCCTTTTGACCTTGTTGCTTCACGCGCGCGTTTACCTGGTCCTTCACCTCTCCTCGCTCATGCTGGGATCCGTTTTTCTCCTATTCTGCCTCCTCTAGCTCTCCTGCAGTCCCTTTGAACCCGTGCTGGCAACAATTAAACGAGGCACGGCTCTTCATCGTGGAACTTTGCATCTACTGAAACAATATGGAAAGCACTTAATTTGTGTTCATTTGCATCAACTCTTAAGTCTCTCGTGGCTGCGAGGTCTGAGAGGAAGGGGAGAAGGGAGGGAGGAGCAGCCGCCCTTTTTGTCGGCATTTGTGCTGCTTTGTCGGCGAGTGAATGCGAGTATTGATTAGTTTGGAAGTAACGGAAGAAGTGTGAGGCTCTAAACAATAATGAGCATCAGCTGTGCTCGAGCTAGTGTGTATTGAAATATGGGGCTTTGTGTTCCTGTTTCTGCCAATGTGCGCTCGTTAATTGCTCGACTTATGCCTGCTACTCTTTCGCTCTGACAGTTCAATGGGGAAGTTAAAGAACTAATCTTGGGGGGTTTTTCTCCGGGAAAAGCTCATCTGCAGTGCTCCACGTGCCGCTGAACTACGAAAATGACTCACTCACGAAGCCAAATTACTAAAATTCCCAGCTCTAGCATGCAATATCAATCTCAAATTCCTTTATCGTCATTGCCAGCCAACACACCGCTCCCGGCCTTTTCATTCCTCGCAGTTCCGATATTTTCTGATGTAAATAAAAATTGAACCAATATTATTTCTTCCTCCCTCACAACGTTTGAAGGCATTTTTATTACCCTCAGGTACTTACAAGTGCTGCTTTTTATTACACAATTTTTCCTTCTTCTTGTGTGTGTGTCATTCGAACAAATTTAGGTGTTCATTTATTTCGTCTCCTCACCTCCGTTTCTGGCTCACGAAACACTCGATTGAAACACGCCAACATGTCAAAATGGGCACAGACGTGTTTTTGATCACGTTTTGAGCTCAAAGGCGGCACTTTGGCCGGCTCGAAACCAGCACAGGAGTCCACGGAAGCGAATGACGCCGCCAGGACTTTTGTGTGAAAGGCCAAAAGGTTACCTCATCACTTGATTCAATCAATGTGAGTAAATAAACCTAAAAAGGCTTTTAATTCAATTCAAACTGATTTAATTGACTTTGTATTGATCGGGGAAAATGGAACGACGGAGTAAAATTGATGTTGATTTGAGTTGTAAAACGTTTTCATCTCCTTTGTTGCCGCATATTGGCACTTCACATGGCTGCTCAACATCCTGAAAGGCAGGATAAGCAACAACAACAATTGGTTCTCTGGTGAATAGGGTTGCTTTGTTGCGACGCATGTGTCAATTTATTCAAATAAACCGATAACGAGATTTCAGGATGATTCAGATTGGCAAAACTTTGTTCTTGGGAAGCCTGAGGAGCGCAAATCTCCTGCTCAAATTTACGAGGAATTCCCTCGGCTAGATGAGCTTAACACGGAAATAGAACTGGAACCTTGTAGGCCTTTGGTGAGCTCATAGCTTATTGTTCTAAAACATGATGGTGGAGCAACATTCATGGCTGTTTTCAGACATATTCAGTCTACTAGGGTGCTTGGTTCTATCTCTAGAATTCTGGCCTCTGATAGCTCCTTGCAAGTGATGTAACAAAGAGTACGGATGTAAAGGGCAGTCCAGGACCTGGAGCCATGATATGCGTGCGCCCTTACAGTTTATATAATTAAAGGATCCCACAGCATAGGTAAAGGTCCCCTGGATGTCTCTGAAACTCCAGATCAAAATTAGGCCCCCTCAAAGCCGAAATGAGAGATCTGAAATCGAAATTTGGTTCCTCAAGAGCTGAATAAGGTGACTTAAGAGTAGAAAGCACTCTCGGTATAGCTTCCTTCCGAAATTCAAGCTATTGCCAGTCACAGCCTCAGTACGCATTCGCTGTTTATTAACCTTTTCAATTTCCATAACCAATTTCCAATCCCCTAGCCGAGCTCCAAACTTGGAAATGATATTTCCCTCTCCGTGAAAGTCGTCCCAAAGCTGTCGGCGTCCAAAGAAGCCCATTCAAAACAACTGCTTCGAGTGTCTAGACTGGCTGGTTTTCCATAAAACCATCGCCAATAACACGATTGATGTGTGAGCCCAAATTGAAGCTCCCTGTCAGTTGCCCGATGTAGAATCAGGTCTCAAGGGGGCTTAGCGTTTTAATTCTATTACAAGCTATTACCATTAACGTGGTCGTGAGCAGTATCTCCCATTGGCAGTTGGCACGAGAACGCTCCACAATTTGGATTTATGGCTTCTGCCACGGTAGAGATAAGTTTTTTGCGTCGCACCATTTTTGCCGTCTTCGACGAGTCTGTATTTGTTATTTCCATCCAAATGGAACCGAAATTGGTCAAGCACTTTCTTCGGGTGGGTTATAACAATGATTTATCGCGGTGATGTTGTCATTTGATAAAAATAAATCAGCCCATTTGCGATTTTAATTCCGTGAGGAGGCCGTTAGGGATCGAGGTAAAAATCGATTTGCGATGGAAAAGCGCCCCTGCCTCCGCCCCCGCACCGGGCCCCTAACGCTGAAACTTTTGCAATAGCATAAATTTTCCGAGCTGCTCCTTGCTAGTTTTCCCATAGTTAGCAATTTGCGTAGGCGTTTTATCTGCATCAATGATCACAACAAAGTATCGTAACACGCTCACCCAAACCTTGATTTCGCCAGCCAGCTTGTCTGCCGCTATACTTCGTTATGTGCGATAATTTTTGGCCACGGCTGGCCCGGGGAGGGATTGAGGGGAGCTGCGATACGAGAAGGACCCCCTACTGCGGCCCTCGATGTTTCGTTAACTGAATCTCTTGCACGCCATTGAACGTGTGTACTTTGTGCGCTTGCCCGGGTCTATTAATTTTTAGGCTCACTTTGCCACTATTTACCAACATTATTTTTTCATCCGAAACAAAATTTCCCTCATCAAGGAAAGACGGAGCGAGAGACTGTGCAGCAAATCGCCATTATCGACGGAATTTATCAACCATTTTTGGGTGACAGTGACAGCAGAGGAAATTTTCCGAGTGGTGTTTACAGCATTATAAATAAGTAGCTAAATAAATAAGGCAAACAGAGGAAAGTGGAAGCGAGAAACGGGGAAAGTAACGACTATTGAATGTTGAAGTGAGCGTGGAGCGGAAAATGGTGGGCAAATAGAACTACAAATAATACAATAAAGCAAGATGACCGGCATAAAGGGAGCCGCGTGACCTTGGGGCCTTTGGTGGTCTAGTCATGGTGGTCTAATGTATGATGTCGACTTAGAATTTTTTGTGGTTGAAAAAAGTCCTTGAAATTTATTTAGAGAATTTTTATTTCTTTTTTAAGTCATTGAGTCATTCAGCTGAGGTCTCCAAAATTTCAAAAGATGTGAGAGAAAAGTCACCGTGCTATTTCTTGGCCTGACAATTAATCGAAGCAGCCGGTCCCCAGAGCAAAAGACAGAGATTAAAAAGTTAAATTTTATCGGCATCCGTGGAGACGTGATCCGCCCACCCGTAAGGGGCAAGACAACGCCTCATTTGCTCCCCAATCGCATCCCAATCAAAAATTAATGGCGAAGCTCAAATTTTCATCGGCCATAATTTATTATTCAAAAGACACTCATTGGCGCCCGTATACCAATTTTCCGGCTCGTGGGCAATTTTCCTTCCCAACCTTGATTTGTAGCAATTAATCGTTGCTTACAAATGAAATAAATTTCCGTTTACCCGGCATAATTCAGAACTCCGCTCTGTCGGATTCCCCCCGGCCTACAAAGCGTCTTCATTCAAATGGAAATTCACCTATGTGAAGTGATTCTCAAGCAGCCATGATCGAATTTAAAATTCAGAGACGATGGAACGTCAATCGATTGAAAACAATATGCGGGCCTATCTTTAGAAGCGATGGTAGCACGCAAACAAGTGTGTCATGTCGTGTGTCCTCAAGAGCCCCAACTTCCAGCGCCCACGAAACCAGCGAGGGAGGGACGAGAGACACAAAAGGAGAAAGCTCGTATGCAATCACTTATCTTTCATCTCTGAAAGCTACGGGGTTTTGCGTACATATTTGCTCCTTTGTTTTCCCACATTTCAGCTCGCATCTACATTTTACATGAACGAGCTCCTCTTGTCGCTGAGGGTGGCGGCTGTTTGCGATCGAGATTTCTGATATCATCCGTGTTTTCTTTCGCAGTTCAAGGTTAGTCTTCGTTTAATGGAGTCGCTCTTCGGGAACACCAAGGGTTTCGTCACCTCAACTTTCTCTTCAATCGCTAGAGCTTTTGAGTTAAGTCGTCTTCTTAGATTCTGAGAATTTTTGGAGCCCAAACCACACCCCTTGTTCCCAATTTTTTTTCCTGATTTTCCATAAAACCTGTAATTCCAATTTTCTGCTTCTGGGAGCTTCAGCTTTTCCCCGGTTCGACCCAGCAGTCCAAAAATAGTACTTTTACCTAATTAAACGCCTCTCTGACTCCCCATGACCCCCAAAAGGGCTCTGTCAAGTGGAAATGAGCTGCACATTTACCGCACCTCCAGCCCAGCTTAACCTTAATTCAACATCTACATCAAACTACGCCACACTGTATCGTACGAGTGTATCTAAAAATAAGTCGGGTTCTGCCAGCAGCCGACATCGGCATTTACAACATCCTGCGAGTGAGTTTTCATAACCTACACGAGCGCTCGAGCCGTCACATGAATTTATACGAACGCATTGTTGTCAGCCTCGGAAGGTGGCTTCCCGCACGAAAAAAAATCTATTTAACTGCCTTGCGATTATTGCTAACCTTCATTATGATGACGCGGCGTGAGAACCGCTGGCAAAAAGATTCCTGGTCGATGAACCTTGAACGTAAATAATGGGCGTCGATCCACGAGCGTTTGAGCGAGGTGCTCGTTGGAGGAAAGAATAATCTAGGACTGAGCCTGGGGCGGAATGACTCACCACTTTGTTATCTCTTCCCCGCTAATGCGATAATTCCCCCGCAGAGTGGTAGCGTTTTCACTTTCCATTCTTCATAATTTTCCTCCTTTGTGTTCATCTCGCGGTTCGCCACAGCGAGTGTCAAAACGATAACCCTAACTGGGACGTTTTGGTAGTCACATCCCACGCATCAAGCAGGGCTCTTCATAGATTCGAAATATTTTCCTGGAAATTTGCCTGAAAGTTTTTGATGAAAACGGATTTCGAAAATGTTATCCACACAAATTAGCTGGAAATTTTCATCGTACGAGTGTAGCTAACGAGTTGAACTTAATCACACCAAAAGTTATGAATTTTCCAGGAAAATTTTTCGATTCATTTTCGCTGAAGATTCTGGAAAACTTTGAATGAGAAAAATATAGATTTTCCGTGGGTTCCGTTTTTTGCAAGGAGATTTTTTTCTCATCCCTATAATTTTTTTTACTAGAAGTGCTATCCAAATGTCCTTCAAGGAGCTTTAAGACCTTATCAGAGTTAACACTCGTACCAACTGTCATGAAGCCACCATAAGCGGTTTTTTTTAGACCGAGTTTCTAAGTTTTAGGCCCTCTTTTTATGGGAAAATGGACCTTTTGATTAATATCTTCCCCCCAGGGGACGCTATAAATCAATCACTTCAAATGCCTTCTCCCTTAAAGTCTACAATTATGTGTACCAAAACTCAGACCTCAGACCTCAGACCTCAGACCAAGTTTTTTGGAAATGGGAGATGATGAATGAGTCAGTCTGAAATATGCCTTTTCTCAGAATATCACAGAAATGAAAATTTTCCCAGAAATATTCATCATAAAATCATTCCAGGAACACTTTTAGATTTCCCTCAAGCGCTTCCCTAAACGACCCCTCTAATGCCACAGCACCACTCGATCCCTCTAAATTATGGATTCAATCATAAATTTACGAGGGATAGCGCATTTTTTCGCCTCGTCTGTTGTTTTTCCGACACACCACGGTGCGGCGTGGCACAACAAATTTCCTTCCAGGAAAAGAATCGACGCCTATGATAAAGTGCACGTGTCCTTCCCGGCACCATTTATATGTACCAACACACATAAACGATTGTGATATTTGCTTAGGAGTGAGTATCTCTAATTCTGTACGTGATAAGAAAATCGGGTGAAGCAATTTTCCGCCTGCTCCCTCATAAACACTCTCAGGTGTGGCTGGATTCTGCTCTGGAATATCGGAATGTTTACAAATCAAATGAATTGTGATGAGGCAGCGCGCTCAAGGTGAGAGAAGAAGGGGGACACGAGCGAAAATTCAAGGCTTGAGGAAGTTTGCTCGTTCACACACGATTGTGCATTATTGGCTGCCACAATTCAGGAGGGAAAGGCTGGCAGACCAGTGGCGTAGCGTCTAAGATTTTTGTGAGTGTTTCAGGAACAGCTTGGAAGACCCTCTGATTATCACTGTCACTGTCTGACTTACCCCAGGTAATTTGTCTGTCTGTCTTGGCAGCGAGAATTAAGCCACTTTGCTGCTCTTGATTGGGGTTAACGTGTCAGAAATGAGCTCTGGGCCCAAAATATTCGCCTCAAGGTCGCACACACATCCTCATATATACTTAATGCTCGTGACATTGACAAATCGTTACAGGGGCTCTCACCTCGCGGGCTTCTGTAACTCGGCGCTGGTTGAAGCTCGTTTTGTATGATTTATTTGCACCTTTTACGCTTACCCTGTGAAACAATTTGTCAATTTGTTTGCGCCGTGACAATGAAAAATTTGCCGATAATGCAAAAGTTCAGAATGTTTCGCGGAAAACGGTGAATGTGGCGCTATTTATTTTCCACTAGGCCTCACGCGGGGATTCGGGGGAAAAAGGAAGGCAGGTAAACGGCCTCTTGGTCAACCCCGAAATAAATCACGCACAAACACGCTCGATGGACGTTCGTCAAGTATTTATAGCCCGGCCAGTCGTTGCGTGACGGACTCCCCAAAAACGTGCATGAGTGTGCTTGGGGATTATTGTATTGGTTTAAAAGATTTCTCGTGTAAATCGGCTAATGGTGTTTGTGTAAAGTCACGATTGTGGGATCGGCTCCATCCATCAAATCGAGGGAGGGCGTTGAGCTCAAAAATCCTTGAGGTCTGCATTTTTGACAAAGAAAGCTTAATTGATTTCTTTCTCTTCACGGGTGACTTGACGCGGCCCATTGAAGGCACAAGGAGGGAGAAAAGTGAAAAGTCAAGCCACTCGGATGGGCCTGAGACCCTCTCTATTTGTGAATGAATCAATCATTGTTTGTCTGTGCGAGTGGCGACCCTCTAAATAAGTAATCCCTTTGTCGACCGTAATGAGTTTCTGGGCAGTGCGGGAGAGATTAAGCGTCGGGGGTACTTGTCAACGTCGCCCGAAGTTTGATCGCCTCATTGATATAATTGGGAGTCGGACAGGTGCTATTTTTAGTGATTATTTACTTTTCCCTTCCGTTTTCCGGATTTTTCGTTTCGATTTCACCTTCGCCCCGTTCCTAATGACCGGATTGGGGAAGAGGAATGGCCATCGGTTGCTAGTTGGCACGAGGAACTAATCAGCGATGGCTTGTGCGACAATGTCATAAAACTTTGCTATCATTCGCCCCGAAACGGACCTTTAATTCGTCTCCTGTGCTGTTTTAATTGCCGACACGGAAACTTTCCTCACGCAATTTCGTTATTTTTAGATTAAGTGCTCGGAGGTTGTCGGTCTGGAATGTGCTTAACAATTATAGTGTTTAATTGGAGAGCTTTGGGGGGCAATTGAGCGTGTTCAGCTGTAGAAGCGGAAAAGTTTTACGTCTCGAGAGACCCTCAGAAAATATGGTTTTTGGGAAACACCGAGAATCCGCTCATCCTCGGCGGTGATTCCCAGAACGCTCCAAGCATCCTTGCTGAGAGAGTTTGAACAACACTTCGCTAATATCTCTTCCCGGGCACTCGGCAAACAAGGCTGGCTCATATGTGGCACGTTTTCAAGTACGGAAAAATCGATAAGTGGAGTAATTGGAGATCAATGCCTCCCAAACCTCCTCCAGCTCCTCCCAGCGCCTGGTCTGCGATACTCACTGAACATTAACACGTTTTTGACTCCTTCTGCAGTCACTTGGGTTCCTCTAAATACTCTTCTGAAGATGTGTGCACATGTATTATTTCGTTACACAACAATATAGACACTGATAAACATTAGCTTCTACATCTACACTTCATGATTATTCAGGTTTGGTATGAACGCAATATCTGTGTTTGCTGTGGGATTTTCCCGTGTTTACAATATGTGTCGCCCCTTTCCGTTTTTCGCAAAACAATAAACTTTTTATGGAAATTCACGTTTTATGTTCGACATTGCGTTCCAACACTTGTGAGCTTCTGCCGCCTTGATTTGCTCAAATATACACACACTGTCTGGAGATTAAAATGCAATGTAAATCCTAGTCTGGGCCGGAGACACGTCCAAGTTGGTCGGGAAATAGCGGAAAACTAAGTGTGGTGGCAGCATGCGAATTGAGTAAGGGTAGGAAAGTGAGTGGGAGTGACAGAGACGGCTTCAAGTGGAGGGGAAATGTGGGTGCTGCGCCCGAGAAACACCAGCTGCTGAGTGGTGATTTACTGCTTCCATTGCAGAGCTGCATGTCGTATCGAAAACAATGCTGATCCCTGCCACGTCGGGCTTTATTGCATAAAATTACAGTTTGGTTGTGCGGCACTTTTTTACTCCCAGGATTTACACAAAGTGGGTCAAGTGGCGAGTGATTTTCTTCGGTGGAAAAATTCATGGTAGGTATTTTTTTTCGCTAAGATCTTTCTAGGGAATTTATAACTAGTAGGCAAATTTTTTCCTTGAAAAATTTATTGGTAGTTTTTAGGATCATTTTTCGTAGTGAATTTTGCAGAGCTCATAAATACCCGTAGTACCCGAGAATGCCAATCAAAAAATTCTCCGAAGCCTGAAGTAATTCCGCTGCCAACAATTTCTGCTGGAGCCATCGAACTGGATGATGATTTCACGCAAAAATGAGGAAAATGCCGCCACAAGCGTTCACACCCGCTGCGCTTTCATTTCAACTGATTCATTCATAAAAACGTGCCTCCGCTAACATGACAACGGTGTGGCACATGATGTTAATTAGGCACCTTCATCAGAACCAAAACACTCGTCTGTCTCTCGTGTCATGTGTACCGACGACTGTGCGGACCAAAAGTTAACACAACTTCCAACATTCCCGCCCCACTGAGCTGCGTAATAAATTTCAATACCTCGTCAGCTGAAAAGTCTTAATCAGGATTTATGAGTGTTAGATCTGATTGAATATTCCAAATTATTATCGCGAATTTTATTGAATCTTGTGAGGTGGAAGAGGAGGGGGACGGTGAGTGGTCCCCACATCAGGCTGACTCTTTCTGACTCCCGCGCAGCCTCAGTCGGGACTTTCTCACGTTCTCACCGAGCCGAGTTTTATTCGAGTCTGGTGCCTGCAGACACAAATTTGTTTCTATTCCGCCACCACATATCCCTTTCTTCTCTACTTTGCATCTCGCCAGCCGTCTCGTCGATCACCGTTTGTGGATAAATTGTTAATAAAATATTCATCTTCTTCCCGACACTATTGTTGGGCGCTGCATTCCCAGACTCGCGGCTGCCAAAAGCCTCAAGTACAACGTTACAAATTGGCTTTCGAGCCCCACTCATAACTTACTCCATTCAAATGAAAGGAGCGATAGCGTACAATGATATTGATATTATTATTGCAGAGCATTTCAATTGGGACTTATCAGTGTGGGGTTTGAGGAGCAAATGCCTTTTAGTCTGGTTGAGGGAGGCAGTAAACTCGCGTTTCAAAGTCGATTAGGCTTGATTGTTTATAGATTGAGTGTGGGCTGAGCTTTATTTGGATTACATCAGGGCTGCTGAGAGGCTCTTGAGAGCTCTGAGACGTCTTTTTGGGGTCGTCCTGTCTCAGTGTCCACAAAACGTCGGTATGAAATTCAGTTTGGAGAATCCCCATGTTGGTGGATTACGTGAGCCGTTTGAAGCCATTTATTTGGGAGAGTGTCGGATGAGTACGTGAGTCAGCTTACCTTAAATGTGATTTTAGTGGTTTTCGGGGTGTTGCTTAGAAGATTTTTTTTGCCTAAAATTGTCACTCTACTAGAGATGGAGCCTTCGGTGATTTTGGTACATAAGTCATATCCTGTAGACTGGAAATCTGCAAAAAAAAAACACATTCAAATATTTTTTCCGGAACTCTATCAAAGCTCTAAAGCGACCCTCTCACACAAAAGCCGACAAAAGCTGTCCATTTAAACACAAAAGAATTAAATTATTCACACACCCGTGGCTCGATTCGAACGTTTTTGTTTCAATCACCACTCGATGTACCAAATCAATTCCACATAATGCAAGATGTGATGAAAATAATAATAGCCGCGTGCGTGTGAATAAATGAATTTCCCCTGGAGCCATGGAAATCACCGCGATATTTATCCCCCATGTCACGTCAATCGAATCCTGCATTTTGGTGATGAAATGTAGCCGACGAGTAAATTTTTGGCAGCTTGGAGTGAAGTATTGATTGATGCTGGGAAGGAGAGAAATCATAAAAAACATCGCCAGTCAGGATTTGAGGGGGCCAGAGCTGTAAAACGGAATGAAAAATCGTCTTTTCGTTTACATAAATTGACTCGCATTTCCGTCTGTCATCTTTTGAAGGGACGCGCATATACATAAATTTTGTAGCAGTCTCGCGAGTGAAATACATATCCCTCATTACAGATCGTCATGTAAAACCACGTCGTAAAAGTAATCTTTCGCTCTTCCTCAGAGTCACATCTTTGATGATAACATGAGCTCTATAAGGAGATCTCGAGAGAAATCAAAGATTACACCACACACAGATTTTGTGAAAAATTCATGAAATATCGGGCTGTCGTCAATCATTAAAGTGCCATTTGCTTGACGTCTACTTCAACGTCGTAAACATGAGGAATTATGATTGAAAACATATTCCGGGCATGCAAGTTTGTACATCATCGAGCCACTTGTCTCACTTCATAAATTCCCAAATCGATGCTTGAAATTGTTCGTTATGTAATGCCATTACTCCACAGCGGACTCATAGCCAGATGGCTGGATCAAGGCCAACATGGGGCTGTTTATGGAGGAGTCAGATTTCTTCGTCCATCCATCTGTCCGTCCGAGGTTGAAAAATTGTTAAGGTTTTGCTAAAAAAAAAACGCCAGGGGAGTTTTGAGCTGAAATTTTAGTATGACGTAGTTTGTGCAAAATCCAGCAAATCATGCGACTATGTGTGGCCCCTATCTCTTACAGGGTCGTAGCTAGAGTCCCTTAAAGTTAGTAAGATGTGAAAATTTTATTTTGGTTTGAATCCTGTATTCTACGGATTCTAGGGACGGAGTGAGGAACCCCTCTCCACAGGCTCTCTGAGCCACACCATTTGAAGTCCACCCTGCTCCCTCACATACCATAGACGTAAAAATTTAATTTCAGACATATGCGACTTCTCTCCGTCTGCGGGTTTCGGCAGATGATTACGCCGACGTACGACGACCCATTAATTCTGTCTTTCAGCTGCTCTCCCAGTCCATATACCTCTCACATCTCGTCATTGTTGCATCTGAGAATGATGCACCGCATCATATATTTCCATGTTAGAATGTCAAACATTTTCCTCATCACCGTATTCGAGACTTTTCATGGGCACATGTCATCCATCATCCCATTACCACTCTCGGAGCCGGTCTCCACAGTCTACGTTTTACTATCCCAATTTATAACGAAAACGTGCCACTCAATATAATTCCTCCAAATTTATTTTAACACGTTTTTGATATTCCCTCCTTCGACGCTTATCTCCGACACCCGAACCTGCATGAATTTCCAATTGAGCTCGGGAATGGTGAAGAGTGAAGGCAAACAAGTCCTCAGGCTATCGCTTTTTGCTTCTGATTTTACAGCTCACTCGATTCTGATTCGGAGAGGAGAGAGAGAGACAAACAAGACGAAGTTTGCGGCAACTTTCCTACAAGCAAGTGCAACAACATGTGTAAGCTGTTGTCATTGCAGTCATTGTGTGTCTTTCTCGCAAGCAAACACAAAGCTTCCAGCAGAGTAAGTCTGCATAAACACAATCAGAGCAATGAGAGTTGGTGGGCGACATCAAAGGGATTCTCACTGAGATGCACGAAAGATACGACTTTGTGCAAATTATTTCATTCATTAGTTTCTCGATGAGAGATGTTCGAAGTCGGGAGCTGGGAAAGTGTCTGTTGCGTCTGTTGGTAAGTGGTGGGGAGACCGGATTTTTTGGGGCTTGATTTGTTTGGTCTAGAATGGGAATATGAAACCTTTCTGGGCCTTTTTTTTAAATATTTTCTCTGAAACGATCTGGGAAGAACCGCCAATGCAGTACTAATTAAATTCCGATCCAACCTAAGAGACCTCGTTCTGTCAAAGAACTGCCTCCATCCCGCTTTAGCCGTCCCTGATACGCTCCAGACCGAAATTAAGCTAATTAAAATGAGAGTCAGATATCACAACAATAACGTCATCAGCCCGGACCGGACTGCTCTAATCTGACTGCAGCTCATGAAATTTTTAATTAAAGTCGCCAGTTTCCCCCAAATTTAATTCATTATTTAGCGGTCATCGTGCTCACGAACGGGCAAATTAACCTTCCTCGTGAATGATCATTCAAAATGCATTAGCTCCCATAATTGATTTACAACATTGGCAACAGAGTCCGATGGCGGTCACCGCACGAACCATATGTCATGCCGGGCAACTTTATGACACAGCAGACATCCAATCAATACATGCACTCGAACGTAATTATTGTTTGTGTGCTCTTCAGCTCGTCCTGTCCGTCGTCCTCTTCGGTGCATTCTCGTAATTTGTTATTGTTTAGCTTTTGCAAGACAAAGAAGCAGGCAGAAAGTCCTTTGATCTGCCGGTTCATTCATTTGAGGGGCCTGTTCAGGCGAGTTGGGTCGAAAAGTCTTGCTAAAAATTCAAATTCCGGCCTCGTGAAAGACCCCTATCCACATAAGTGCCTCGATTTGTATCCAAGTTCCCGGAACGCAATGAAATATGACTCCGAGTCGCACCACACGCACGATGCCTACACAAACACAAATATCCTTGCATGCCGTCTCCATTCACTCCACAAAACTTTAAATAAACAATTTAGCTTCGTTTCGTAATTCGTAGCAAACTTGCTCCTTACTCTCTCTTTCTCTCGATCCTGGATTGCCTCTAAAGCACACATGGAGCACACATTCCTTCCGCTTATTTGGATACTTGAAGGCACGTTTCGCATGTGTTTGGAACCCTCGAAACCCACACAAACCCTCACTCGTATCGCGCAAAGGCACGAGTGGATTTGGCTTCAGCAATAAGGATAAATTTTGTGGTGCGCCAGGCGGATTTACAGAGCCACTGCGATTAGACAGGGACAATTAATTTTAATTTAAATGCCGTTTTTTCGGTCCCCCTGCCTCGTCTGGCCTAGTCTGGGCGCAACTTTGCATAGAAATGGGCTAATTACGTTGTTTGTGATTACCTGTTGTCGGTACCTGGAGCTCTCGAGGACGAACTGCTGACCTGGATTTCGACCTGGAGCGCCTAAATTACTGGAATCCTGGACAATTGCTTTGCAGGAGCTCTCAAGCAACCTGAGGTTTCCATCACGGTTGAATGGAAATTTTCAATTTGATTTAATCACTTCAAATCCTCTTTTCTCCGACGCAGCGTGAAATGGCCAGCTCTGAGGCCTTATGATTCCATTAACAGCCCATAAATGCCAACTCAACCGATGCTCGAACACAGTTCGGGGCGATAAAGTCCAGCCTGTTATCGGAAAGATAACGCAAGAGTCCAGAGTTTGAGCCGGATTTGAGAGTCCCTGCTTTCCGCCACTCTTCATACTAATGACAAGAATAAATGTGGATTCATGGAAGCCCCGTTCGCGATCCTGGCTCCCACAGCGTTGCCAGGGAGGGAATTATTTTGTATTAAAGACATAAATAAATTCTCGTGCGCCATGTCCCACATTTTGCACCCTTGCTCCTAGCAAGGCTGCTTTACTGCGCCACGGGGAGTCGATAGAGGAAGCAGGTGAAAAGCACTCTGATCCGTCTCGTCTCATCTGCTTCCCATTAAACTGCATTTCCGCAATCCAGGCTTGTGCGATATGTTTCCCCCGAGTCCTGTCTCATCCTGTGCCCGTTCTGGGCGCGCGTGTGTACGCGTCTCTTAGGAACAGTCTTGCACGTACAAACGCACTGGTGCATTATTTTATCATTTTAAAAATAAAACATGCACTTTAGACGCACACTCAGCGCGGCCTGTGAGTCCATATATAGCCCAAAAAGGTACAACTTTGAAACTTCAGCGCTCCAAAATAAACTCTAAGGCATGCGTCGGTTTGAGCGTTCGAAAAAGAAAGAAGTTTGTCAAAAATACACTCACACACTGCACTAATGAGTGTTGCTGTGCGTTCCTGCTAGTTTTATCGTCTCCAGACCTTTGCCTTTTATTTTGTGTGTGATTGCCAACAGCAACAGACGTATACAAAGCGATATCGAGTCTCTTCCTGGTGGAAAATCGGCGAAAAGTTGGAATTTTGAGGGCGATTAAAAATCAAATAACGTGGAAAAAATCCCCGCGAGAGGGAAATGCAGTGAAAAACTGTGCGGAAGATCAAAGAGCCATCTGCTTTTGAATGGAAATTAATTAAGTGCACTGTGATTGTGATTAAGCGCCATCGCTGGAACCAGAAAGTGATTAAAATCGAAGCAGAGTAAACAGATTGTCAACGCCATGGCGGGAGTAATTAAAATTATGCTGTGCATGATTTCCGTCATCAGCTTGTGTAAGTAACCCGTGAGACCTGCCCCCCGGAACTCCCCCCAAATTAGCTGTCCAACTTTCGTTTCCGTCGCCCATGAAATATGCAGCTGCACAACCTCGGCCTCATAACGTTATCCACTTGAAGGTATCTGTCAGTCCCATAAAGGAGCTCACCATTGTTTTAAAATTTGCTTCCTTCTCTCGTCTCTCATAAAACGGCTCTAAACTGATGCCGTGCCGGTGCCTCAAAGTGGAAGGAAAATTTTACAGCCACGATTCAAAACGCAGTGCCAAGTCGAGTTATTACACAATTCTCTCAACGCCAGCAAATGATATTTCATAGTGCCTTCTATGAGGAGGACGAGCAAAGCCCAGGGGACCCCATCCGGTGCTTGTTTATCGATAGTACAGGGAAATGTCGGCTAACACGACCTTGTGCCACTTTGCAGGTCGCAATTCTTCGAGGAAGGACGGACAGTTGGGTTGGGAAAGGGTGTTTTTAGGAAATTTCGTAGGAAGCTGGAGAAAGCTGGCATCAGACATTCAGAGCAGTCGTGGTGGAGGAAGGCACGCTGGAGATGAAAAATTACACGAGAAACTTTCCCGTTTTAAAGTTAATTGACAAGTTTTAGTTCCAATTTAGTTTGAGATGAGTTTCTCCTTTCATACCATCAGGACCTGGCATGTGCTCCGCAGCTCTCGGACGCAGGCGAAGTCAATGCGAGGTCGGGGAAAGGGGGGAAGTGAATAAAAAGTTACATTAATCAAATTATGACGGAATTTACGTGAAGAATGGCGAATGAATCATTTCCTTCCTCCACTTCCCTGGACTGTAGTGAGCTCGCTCGTGGACGACGAAAAGTTTGCCTTAATGCACTTTCGATTAATTCTTCTTCCTCCCAAAGAAACATGTTCAGCAACTTTTTAGAATTTGAAAATCCTGTACTTAGCTTTCTAGTGAGGAGTTTTTGACATGTTCACTGCTGGTCGGTTGAAGTTTTCTCCATTGATGACGTGATGAGTGAGGTTCCGCTGGAAAAGCCAAGACAGCGGAGATTGACCCGCGATGTCTCTAAAAGTTGGGGCTCCATGAAGTATACCTTCCACAACCTTTCTATATTCTCATAACTTTTGATTGGGAAGTTACCCTAGGCTAAAATTTTTTTAAAGACTAGAAGCAGTTTTTTAAAAATTTTATTTGTCAAAGTAATGACAATTCTAGCGAGTGGACCACCTAAGCAGAATTTTTTCCTAAAATTCAAAATGGTAAGCTTCCTCCAGCTTAACGTTGTAGTCAAACAAGGCAGCAATACTCAGAAGTCGGGTACTTGATGACCCAGGATGAACCACGCAGGCAAAAAAGAGCAGTCTTGGAGGCTGAATGGAAGGTTTTCCCAGAGGAAAACTCGGTTTCCCTCAACCGCATCTCGCTTATCGACAATAGCTGCAGCAGTAAACTACTTCCCCGTAACGCCAGGCTTGAAAGGTGTCGTAAACATAAAAAGTGTAATAAAATCATGGTTGCTCTGGTTGTTCAAACTTTCACATCTACTCGTCGCATCGTTTTTCTCGCCATTCACCATTTCAACGGTGCTGGGTGGCGGACTGGGGGAAGGAAGGGACTTAAGTACAGTGCAAATTTACAATATCGTAATAACTTATTTACGTAGCCCAATCCCTTGTTGCCCCAGCGAAAGGTGTACCTTTTCTCGCCTCCTCGCCACACGACGATTCCTCACTGAACTGGAAATATATTGCTTACATGAGGCTCGAATTTTCTCGCTCTTCAGGTCCGTATTATTTTTCATTTACATCAAAAGCTGCAGAACCTTCGTTTTCGCTTCGGAGCAAGTGCAAGCGAGACACGCTAACCTAGGGTACAATTAAAATAATTAATGGCTCCGGCTTTCGACAAGCAAACTTCTCCTTCGCCGGCGCTCAACTCGGCTCGACTAATCCACTCTCTTAATTCGATGCTTTTATTACTTTTAAATGAGGACGTGGGATGGGGTTGCGAGCTTGGGCCTAATTCAATCTTATCCCTCTTGCAAATGTTTTTCTTGATAAAATATTTTTGATGCTGAAACAACAAAAGGGGAAAATTGGCTGTGGGGGGGGGGGGGAGGGACTTAAGTGAGGTACAGAAGGGATGAAATATGCCGACATTCTCGTGGTTTTCGGGCCCATTCCTGATTTTTCGGTATGCTGCTCGTCTAACAAAAGAACTTTATCGCATTTCAGGCTCCTGCTTCATCTCAGTAGACGAGGACTTGGCCGAGGAGTTTGCAGAGTCCGAGTACCCGTCATTCAAGCGTTCGATAGCTGTCGATGTCGAGAACGAAACTGCCTCGGCAGCAGAAAACCACACGATTCAAGTGGAGGACTTTAACTGGCCGACCGAAGCCGTATCGGCTGATGCGAGAGAGACTGATATCACTGAGCTTTTCGAGAAGTACGATAAAATATTCATCAACAATGAAGATGCCGACGGCAACAGCACGGCCGTCAGCAACGTCACCACTACAGAAGCCTTTGAGGGCCCTTCCACCTACGACTTTGACAATGCAACTGCGTCCTCGGCCCCAATTGTGGAGGATGAAAGCATTATTAATCAGTTTGATAACAGCAGCTCGTGGTCTGTGGCAGTGTCGTCGCCGGAAGAGTTTAATACGACCGTAATTGTGGAGCCGGAAGCCATAAATGTTACAGTGCCCCTGATAGAGTCGGTTGAGAAGATTCCAGATAAGGAGATTCGGGACGAGTTCAACAAGGAGGTGGAAACGGTCCCTCACGTCTCGCTCGAGGCCTCAAAACCGCTCTCGCCCCTCGACGACCTCTCCGGGTACGTGATCGAGGACTCGACCATGGAGTACAGTGCGGGAGGGTACGAGGAGAGGCTCTTTGTGGAGACGGAAATGAAG
The DNA here is from genome assembly GCA_963930915.1 of Forcipomyia taiwana. Classification (NCBI taxonomy): domain Eukaryota; kingdom Metazoa; phylum Arthropoda; class Insecta; order Diptera; family Ceratopogonidae; genus Forcipomyia; species Forcipomyia taiwana. The sequence continues at coordinate 123,136 of CAWVOI010000020.1, forward strand.
CCCACGAGCACCACTTTGAGCAAGAAGGAGGAGCAGAATGAGATATCGTTCGTGGAAAAGTTTTTCGAGACGGTGACGCGGAAACCGGAGCAAGTGGCGGAGACAGAGACTCAGAAGGAGGTAACCGAGCTGCCAACTGAGACTGCTGAGACGGTGTCAACCGAAACCGAACCGACGCTCGTCGAAAACACCACAGAAATCGATTTCGAGCGCAGGAAGGAGCAGCAGCTGGAAGAGGAGGAGATTTCTACTTCCGTCTTGAATGAAACTTTCTACGAAAAGTCTCTGGACCAGGAGGCAGAGGAGGAGGCCAAGGAGGAAGAGGAGGAGCTGATGTTGGCCATGGAGAGCGGTGGAAACCTTTCTCTGGAGGTTGAGGAGGTGTCGTTCAACACCACTGAGGCCGGCTCGAACCGATTGGAGTCCAGGGAAGCTGACGTAATTCTTGAGGTAAGATCTAGTTTTTTGCAAAAAATGCACTATTGTCTGTCTGCCTGACCGACATTTTATAACTCAAGAACCAGAAGAGCTAGAGAGCTGCGGTTTTTTGCATCGTGTAAGGCATGGTCTGTAGGGGTGCAGACTAAAAATTTTAGATCCCCATCTCCCCTTGGGGTGGGATGGGGGTGTTTTACGTTTGTATGAAAACTCCTTATTTTACATCCAATTGAGATGAAATTTTAGTATGTTGTAGTCTGTGCAAAATATAGTAAATCATGCTACTACATGTGACCCCTATTATGTACAGGGACGAAGATAGAGGTCTTTAAAGTTTGGTCTTCAGTAATCTCCGATTTTGCTTTTTATATATTTTTTCAACCTTTCACAAGCCTACAGAGCCAAAGAGGAAAAATACTCACATAAGCTAAAAATTCAAAAGTGAAACTTCCCAGCCCATGTCACCCGTATAATCCCCAAATCCTTTCAGGTCGTCTCAGAAGCAGTTGAAACTTCGTCCGTAACTCTCCCAGAGACAGTCAATGAGCCGGAAGCCACAGTCACCACAACCGAGATCGGCCCAGAAGAAGTTCGGCCGACAACACTTGCGTTGTCTTCTCCCACCCCGCCTCCCCTCGCCGCAGCTAACGATGCGGTCGATGAAGCTACCACTATCGCTTACGAAGACGACAATTTCGTCGCCACTGCAGCAGCCATTACCGCTACAGCTCCCGTAATTGTCTCCCAGGAAATCGATTGGAGCACTCAGGCAGCGCCACAAATTGAATTGCAAGCTGATTCGAGGGAATCAGTGGGTGATAACTCGTCAAGGGAGCAGCAAAAGGGAGCAAGGAAGCTACTTGAGCCTCACAGCCAAGTGGTGGTGGCTGCGTCAAAGAATACGCGGGAGCTGGTAGAGGTAGGGGTGAAAAATGCACTCGCACAGGAAATAGTGTCGTCAAATGGGGCTGAGAGGAGTGCAGGCGGCAACAAGGATACTGAGCAGATGGTGATTGCCACAACAATAGCGTTCATTGTGCTCTCTATCATCTCCAGCGTGGCCATTGCCGGCATCTTGCTCACGAAGCGACTCAGAGCCATCCGCATCGATGATGATACAACGCAGCCGGCATAAAACGGGGCAATGAGGCGGGCAGTGGAGCATTATTTAGATAGCGTAATTTAGTAGACACGTCACGGATTAGTCATATCATCTTCTTATTATATTGTATTGTAAGGATATACATATTATAGGAAGGCGAAGGCGGAAGAGAAAATCAGACAGAAGCGAGAGAAAGCAAACAGTGTTTGTAAACAAGATGTCTTCTTGGCCAGCAGTTTTTGTACAAATAAAGTAGTTATACGGCATAAATGGCGCAAGTAACTGGTGGATTACGGACATGATGGTGCATAAGGAGTTGCAACAAGTTGCTCATTGCACTTGAATATAGCTGGTCCGTCTGTCTGTCAGTCTGAATTTTTTTTCCAAGACTTTTAAGACAAATTCAAAAATGTTAGGTCAAAATAGAGAAGATTTGGTGTTCACTTTTGGCTTAAAATTGGTTTTCACAAAGTAGAATTTTCGGTGTGGAAATTCCGTTAGTGATTCCTCTGAACATGAAGTGCCCCTAATGAGGCTCTTCTCGTTTGCCATATATTTGCATTCCCTCCCCCTCCTCGCAGCAGTTTTCCAAGTATTGTGCAAGCACGCGGGCGGACTTGCATGCCCAGACTGCATCCATATTACCCGACCATCATTTATGAGTACATGAGCTGCAAGCGACGCGGCATGACGAGGTTCTAGCAGCAAGGAGACGTGCAGGATAATGATGAGGACGAGGATAATCTAAAGGTTGGCATTCAAGGAGGCGATGGGGGATCTAAGGCCTTTGTAGCTAAAGTGCTGGCTGGGGAATTAATTAGTGGCATATTTGGAACGGCTCGGAAATCATCGCTGTTGGGGGCCCATCGAAGCGCCATTCGCAATAATTTTAATGACGCTGTAGGTTGTATTAATTGCATAATAATAGTGGGATCAAATTCCACCACTTGCGAACAATTTGTAGCCATTTAATTTTATTACGCAAACAGCCCCACGGAGTTCCACCCGCAGGAGCGCACAATACCCATTATTGTGGAGAATCCCATTTATTTACTGGTACACAGGTTCACTTTAAAAACCAATTACGAGTCAACAATTAAGCTTCCTGCTGTCTGCACCCATTTGTGCCTCGTTTCTATTCGTTCCTGTGCGCTTTTCACTGCCACCGAGCTCGTCAGAATGCTGCCAGAAGAGACGTAAAAAAATAATTGCAGCTTTGATGAAGTTGGAGATCGAGTGGCTGGACCCAGTAACGGGTAATTTGAGCCACCATCAGGGTTTTTTGTTTCTCGAGAGTTTGAAAAATTTTGTGCTCAAGCGCAGCTATTTGCATCCCTTTCCCGCCATTTAATGAATACCATTATAACTTTAAAGTAGTTTTAATGCAATGCAAATTGTATCTCACGTTTTAGCCTGAATGGAAATGCGCCCAAACGCCGATCCTTAGATCCCAGATTCAAGTGGGTGGCTAATAAATTATTCAAACTAACTTAAATGAGCCACCAAAGTGCTTTCCACATTCGTCTGTTTGTCGCACCAGTCCACTCATTCCCCTGGGCTTTTGATGCTCCAACTTTGGCTCATAATTTATTAACACCTGCTTCGCTACAAGATGACAATGAGTTGTTCTCCGTTTAATTAGATTCACACCACTATCAGCCCTAGTCGAGCTCAGAACTCCCACTGTTCTGTCATCCGTTTACCCTTTTTCCTCATTTTTATTTTCATTTTCCTCTCTGTGTTATCCACGCCTCAACAAGTACATGCTGCAATTCTACACCGAAGCAACGCGCTCCAGTGAATCTGTTTGCAGAAATATTTATCGGTGCTTCAAATCGAACTTTCAGAGGGTCAACATAAAGTGAGCAGAGCATGCTATGCAGTCTTATCGGTATTTTTTCTTGGAATTTTCCAGCCAAATGAGTCCTGAACTTCAATTTTCCCAGTTTAGCAAAGACACGAACCATAACTATCGGCTTTTTGAATGTGGGTTCCAGGAAAAGCTGTTGGATTTCTTTTTGAATTTTTCGGCTATTTTTGAGAACATGAAGAAGGAAACGTGTTTATTTAAATTCCAAAGTATTCAAATGTTTCTCTGAAACTTGGGCTTTTGTCATACTTTCAAGGCTTTAGCTCGCATTTTTCTAAAGAAAGAAGTCCAGGAGTCCCGTTTCTTTGGCCAAAAGACCCCATTTTTATTCACGGGGAAGCCTCAATTTTATGAATAAAAAATCTTGTTCCTTCGTACCTTAATTGTCTTTCGAGATTACGTCCTCAGGTCCCAAAATTGGTGGTTTGAGAAAAGTTCCAAGGTAAACAACAAATCAAAGTGGCGTGTGTGAAAGTGGGCTACTCTTACTACGTGCTCATTGCCCGTTTTCCCAAGAAAGTACCTTCCCGAACGGCAGTCTCGATGAAACTTTCAATCAACGCGGTCAAATTTTCCCGCTTCGTCGCCAGCGACACTTGATAGAAGCATCGTCTCTTCAAATACAGCCAACGCACGCGAAAATACTAGCAGAAGTGTAAACAGACTCCTCGAAGGATAAAGTGACCTATAAAAATGTTGTCGGACAAGCCCATTGGGGGAATCGATTGGATTGTTTTGAGCTAATTCACCTCCCCCCGCGCATTTCAACTTTTGAGCTATGCCATTTCAGCTGATAAAACGCTTCACCTTCACCAACCTAATTGGTACGCGTCCTTGACCTTTTCTAAGGATTTTTCTGTTGTGGTCGGGCGCTAAGTGGAAGTCTGCAGCTCGTGAAATGTTGATGTGTTGCTGTGATTGGGTTCATCACACGGACAAACAAAGTAAAATTCAATTTCCAACGCTCAGAGTGGACACGCAAGTCGGCCTCCAAGGTGTTTGGGGAAGTGGAGTAATTAGCTCGCTTTTCAGTAAACAATTAGGTATTGGAAGTTCAAGGGCTCTCTTCGCTCCAATCAAGAAACGACTAGCGAGGTTCCCAAGTCTGTTGTGTCTATAGGTCAGAGGCGGAGACAAGATGGGGGTTAGGGTGAACCAGAGGCACTTTTTCCAGCTCTGAACGACCTCTATGGGTACTCACTTTGGCTCAAAAGGGCCCATTTCTGCTCTCAAGGCACCCCCTTCAACTTTTAGGGTCGCAATTTTGGCTCTGGTAACAATTCAAAGCACCTGACATGGCTAAAAGGCTTCCAAAGAGTGCCCAATTCAGCTTGAGAGGCCCCCATTCCTTCTATGAAAGACCCCTTTTAGCTCTGGGGCGCTAGCTTCACTACAAACACCAGTTCTACTCAAGCTTTGGAGGCACCCCAGCCTCGCCACTGCCACAGGCCGCCTATAAGCACCTCTGGCCTGTACAAATCAATGCTTGCACTTTGTTTTAATCAACTAATTTGTCTAGCGGAGCAAATACGATAGTCTGAGGCGAGTCAATGAGCGACGTAAAGTAATATTTGGAGGACACGTACTGAATGCGAATGCTAACTCTCACGTACAAGAACCACACGCGCGCACACAATTGCACTATGCGAGCTTAACCCAAACTCGTTTCATTAATAACTTATTTATTTATTCATTAATGAAGCAGTTCAATTGAATCCGTCCGCCGAGTAAGACTTTCGACACGCAAATCCTGAGATCGCGAGAATTTTTCGAGAATTCCCGAGTAAAGTGAGAAGGCACTGGCCGTCATAGAATAAGTCTGCAGAAGAGGCTCCGACAAGCCCGCAAGTGAACCGAAACCACAGTGACAGAAGCACGTGACTCGCGCGCGCAAGGTCGATCGTGCACTGATTTAGTTACAACTTCTCCTCCAACACCGGAAACGCTTTAGCATGAGATGTGAGTAGAATGGTCCGAAATCATGTGACTGGAGCTCGGTATCTTGTGCACTGTCAAGTTTTATGATTTGCAGCTTATTGTCTGGGCTGAAAGAGCTAATTTCGTACCACAAATCCGACAAAAGTGCAAACAACACTTATCTCGGTTGTCTTCTTCTCCACACTGCTCGCTCAAATTGCTCCCACGTGACTCCGAACGGGCTCAAAATAGCTCCAAATGGCTTTGAGGTCACTCGAGAACGAAAATAGAGCAAAAACGGTTGTTATGGGGGCCTCTAGCTCCGTCCTTGTACATTGGATTTTCTAGATTTTAGTCAAACTTCAACATAACAAAAGTTCAGGAAAAGGAATTTTTATACAAACGTAAAATACCCCCTATTCCTCCCCAAGAGAGTCTGCACTCCAACGGAGCATTTATAAAGTTTTTAGACAGACTGACAAATTGTTAAAAAATTCACAAAAAATGGAGATTACTGTTTCGGTCACCCATCCGTGTGAGAGACGCGTTCGTCGTTGCTTGACCTCAGGTGACATGGAGTCAATTAGCGATCCCACGAGTCCGTTTTGGAGCCAATTAGCATCGTCGGGAGATCGGAGCGTAATTGGGAGGCCCCTAAAACGCCACTTCGCCCTCTGTCAACAGTCGTGCCCGTCCAATTTCGAGCGCGAGAGGTGTGGAAACATCGAAATTGTATTATCGCTTGGCACAATTAGCATAAGCTTGAGCACGCGTATGGACGGAGTCGGGCGGGAAAGGGAAAACTTCAAAGTCTCTCCAGTAGTCACAAGACCCAAAGCCGCAGCTTCAGCCTCCAGCTACTCTGTTGGACTCACACATCTTCATCGCTCGCTGCACGGTGTGTGAGTCGGTTCTGAAGTGAAAAATATGAAAAAAAAACGAGGCACAATTGTACACATGTGATGTGTAATTGTGCCACCAGCTCTCGCGAGTAGCCTCGTATGTCACTTGGAGCTCCGTATGCGATCCATGTATGCGAACTAACTTGTATATTATTAACGATTTGATAACTAATTCGATAGTGCTGGGCTCAGAGTCACCTTAGTTTCTTTCCGATACTCGTGGAGGTGATACGAGAAGAGAGTTATCTGGCCTTTTGAGACCACATCAAGTGCAAATTTGATCCCAAATCACTGGTGTAGATCACCGTTAGTTTGCAAAGTTTTTGAATTTTCGGTAGGTAGTGGAATTTTTAAAATAATATTCAGGCTTTCGGGATGAAGCCATAAAATAAAAACCATCAGAAAAACTGTTCTGAGGACAGAAAGAAAAATAAAAGCCTAGAAGGGAAAAATTTAAAGAGAAGAGAAGATTCGGAAGTGGAAAATGAGTTCACGAGACATCAAACAGCCCTTCAAAGGACACATAAAAATACACATAGAAATACAGAATTGCAAGTGGCAGAGAGACAACCAAAGAGCCTTCATCTCCGCCTGAGGCACTCGATATGCGCGACGATGCCCGATAAGATGATGAAAAAGTGTATTTATACAGTGCAAACAATGACGACGGAGCTCGATCGACAGCCGATCGCCAGTTGCGGGTTTTATGCTGAGAATTTTACGCGGTTTCACGGCCCAATATCGGAATTGCGCGAAGCAAACACATCTGTTTGCATTTTCAGAAGACAGAAGGTATTTATATCGATATGTATTGAGCGGAGCTGAGCTCGAGGGTCACGAGGAAGACAATATCGGATCATATGATTGCAGCGAAAATTTTCTCGACTACTTGCGGGGCTCTAAGTGGCAGCAAATTGCGGTCCGAAGGCCTCTCCAGCAATTTACGTAGTTACTGGGACGTCACGAGGCTTTTTCTTTGTTCATCGCGAGTTTTGAGGTTTTTTGGGCCCACACGGGCTGAACAAAAGGTTTCATGAGCCGCGAACCCTCGTGACTGCATTTTTCTGTACCTACTCTCTGGAGCTAATCAATCGAGCTCGGAATTTCTTCGCGATCACGAGAAGTATTTCTTGCATGCAAAGCGCCTCAGATCACGCCCCGACAATAGCAACAGGCTTTTATGTAACTCACCGAGCCATTTTCCCTCTTTTTGAACTACATCGCAACTTGAGTCAATATCAGAGCTGGTTTTTTCTGGATTCCTCAAGTTCAAGTGTTTTCGACGCAACCCCAATGCTCGTGTGCCGATCGATAACATCGATAAGAGCGTTTTGTTCCCAGTGTATCCGAGCAACGATCTGAAATGCATGACTGCATCTGCAGCACCTCGTGATAGCCTATGTCGCTCATCACATGGTCGGTTTTTAATAATTTCACTTTGTTAGGAAGTGTTTGACTGGAGCCTCGTCAAGCGTGAAGAGCCGAGAGAATCGTCGAGGCTCGTTTGAAAAGCACCTTACCGCATGATCGTTGGCGTTGCAGCGCCATCTGTGATCGCAAGAGCGAGCTTTCGGTCTTATCACGCGCCAAAGCTCGGGCTTCTGAGCACTAAGTGGCTTTTATGGCGCGATTCGCGAGCGTACTTTGACGTAGGTACATTTATTTGGGCTAATCTGGGTGATTTAGGGCTTATCAAAGAGAAACGTCTGCAAGCACACGATTTATTTTAAGACACTGCGGCTTTTTGGGCGGCGATTAGGGTTTTCCATTGAACTTGCTACCTGCTATCGGTGCCGGTGTAAAATTAGAAGTCATGACTAAGCGCCTTCCTGAAGCCCATTCGGGTTACATAAGGCTAAAACCCCTACCTCATTATTCAAATCAGCTGCTCGAGCCTACAGAGACAAGTGCCGCATAATGAAGCTAGCGGGTTGGAACTAGTTTTTTGTGACTCACGAACTCATCTCACACACATCAAAAACCCCCAGACAGAGTCAAGACGCCGTTGGAATCAGTTGTCTCGTATTTGCTCGCTTTATCAACGGCCGACAACGATGACCCACTAAAGCTTTGACAAATAACCAAGTGGATAAAACGTCTGTACGGTAACCCGAAGCCCATGGGGTTTCTGAGAGCTGCAACATGAACGAATTTCTCCGAAAAAGTTCGAGACACACCTCAGGTCACCGCACATGAGCCTCGTTGCCTCACTCGTACGTGCTTGTGATAGCCTTTCAGCTGTCTCTGGTGGTGCACATGCACAAGACGTCCGCGTCGCGGCGCAGACGAAACCTACTCTATGGTCTCATAGGTCTACGAAAGGCCCTGCTATGATGCACAGTGGGTCGGTATGGAGAAAAATGGTTGCCGATTTGAATTCCTCAAAATGATGAGGATTTCGGCACATTTTATTATTTTGGAGAAATTATCTACCTTCAAAGTAGGTCTTGAATAACATCTTAAATAGTAAAATTGTTCAGCCTTCGTATGTAAGTAGGGTCGAGAGTAGGGCAGTGGGGCACAAAGGTTCCTACCCAGAGTGAACAAGTGTGTCCGCGGCCAGTATGGAGCAGACAGACTGCAGACAGACTCAAGTCTGTCGGTGACTAGAGTAAAAGTCTGTCGGCGAGCCGAGAATGTTTGTTCAAAAGTCTTCTCGCAAGTCCTTCCGTGCGGACAGACTGGGAAAAACTTGGACAGGTCGGGTCAATTTTGGCCTGGAAGTAAAAATTTCAGGCAGAAATGCTTTTTCTCTTTCCAAATTTTACTTCCGGACTACAAATTGGACAGGACAAAAGATGTAAAAAAAATCAAAAATTAAAACAAACCAAATTTTTCACACAGGATAAGATCCTATTGAGTATGATAGCCTAAGAGATCATCATCTAAGCCTGGGAGATTTGAGCGGAGATGAAAAATTAAGGGTCCATACAACAAATCTACTTCAGGGCCGGCTTTGATTAGTTAGCAAGAATCAAAAAGTAGAAAAGTATTTTTGTAAAGATTCAAGTTAAAATGGCCACAAAAACCGTAATTTTTAGTTCGAGACTTTTAGTTAGTCTTGTCACTTAGGAGAGCTGAGCATGTTTTTGGATTGGCTACATCATCATCATGAAGGTCTTCAGTTGAATAATTTTTGACTCCTACTCCCACCGAATCTTCCCACTGTGCCCCGTATCTGACGGAGTAGGAACGATAAAGTTGCGCACAAAGGTGTGCGAGAGGCTCACTGACATTTTATCATTTTGGTCGGCGTCGTGTTGATGTAGTACAAGCTACTGCCTCGCCTCACCTCGCATATTACCTCGCCTCTCAACTAGACTCCGCGCTACGACCGTGGTGGCACTGGCATATCATGAACGTGAACTACTCCATACCGCGCGAACACGTTTACTTGGCGGCATGGCATTTGAATTATTGAATCAGTCTTCGTTCGATAATTGTGATGTCCATAGCTACATTAGCTCGAGTCATTTGCGAGTGAATTAAGAAGGCGAAAATCGCAAAAGAGATCCACTTAAGATTTTTGATATGCTTCTTGCTAATTGGAGGTGCTAAGATACATTTTAGAGTGAATAGGGAAAAACCAAAGACGGCCTAATCATGCGAAACAACGACTACACGGCGGGTAAAGCTTCCTTGAGTCCTTCCTTCAGTACTTGGGGTCGTTCAAAGGCCGACCTAGGCGACTCCCGATAAGACGCCGCGCCCAAGACTTCCAGATAAAAGCTCTGAAAATATATTTACGTCAAAGTGATCATGATATGCATTATCTTCTTGTCTATTTATAGTACCTCAGAGCGAAGGGGCAACGGCCAAGGCTCCCAAAATGGGTTCCCTCTTCCGGAGCGAGGAAATGGCGCTCTGCCAGATGTAAGTACTCCAGAACCTTTCCCAGCAGCGTCTCACTCCCGCACCTTTGCAGGTTCATTCAACCCGAGGCGGCTTACACGTCTCTCTCGGAGCTTGGAGAAATTGGAGCGGTGCAGTTTCGCGACGTAAGTACGACCTTGAGTTCAAAACAGGATATTCAGGATTTCGAAACCGGCGCCACACGTGCGTGAGAGAGTAGCAATTATGTACAATCGAGTTTTTGTCAGCGGAGTACGACTCCAAGGCCGTCGATCTCGGGAGACTGGAGCCCGCAATGCTTCAGTTCGATCAGCTTTCGGGCCAAAAAGATAAAGAATGACGGCCTCAAATTAATTTTAGCAATTTTATCAGCCACGGATTTGTTTGCTAAGCCCTCGAAGTCACATTATAGCGACTAGTTGTTTGCTTTTCCGTTTTCCTCCAGCGATACAAGCGGAGGACCTGAGTGCCAGTCACTCGTGCTCTGTTATCTTATGGACGAAAGCCACTGTCGAAACCTCGGGTCGTAAATGTTTTGAGGTCTAAAGTAGACCGCATCGTGCTATCTGATTTATGGTGACGTGAGTCAGTGACGGTTTGGGTAGGGAAGAAATTAATTTTGCCCTGCTCAGGGGGGCACTCAAGGGGGTAGTTATATCTAGGGCGCCAACATTTCTGTTCATTTTTAGTGCATTTTCCCTCAAATGGAGAAGTTATTTGTTCAATCAGGTCAGCTTGGGTCAATAAGTCAACTCTCAAGGTCAATTGTTCGATTTATCAAATAGAAAAACTTTTCAAATAACAAACGATAATTTTTTAAAATTTTTTGAAATCTAAATGAAAGAAAATTTTTCCAGATTTTAAATCAGATTTAATGAAAGTTTCTATGATAATCCATAATTTTCTAGTCAAATTTAAACGTTTGCTAAGGAAATTTTTTTTTGCGACATATTGAGGGTTCTGGAATAGTTAGGAAGCAATTAATCAAGGTTTAAAATTTTTAGATTAAAATAATATTTTTTGTAAAGGAAACTGAACTGTTTTGGCGCCCTATATTTCTTAGAAATCTACCTCTGAGCTCGACCCACGTCAAGCGGGTCAAACTAGCTAGCGTTATTAATTGTGAAGCCCATAACGGAGACTCATTAAAGGCTTTTATGATGATTAGAATTTTACACCTGCCTCTGCGTCGCGAGTCCTGAATAATTAATTACCCCATTCCAGCTGAACCTCTCCGTAAATGCATTCCAACGCAAGTTCGTCTCTGAAGTCCGTCGCTGCGACGAAATGGAGCGCAAACTCCGCTACATTGAGTCGGAGGTCAAGAAGGATGGCAGCTCGGTACCCGATGTCGAGGCCGACGATGTGCCCCGGGCCCCAAACCCCCGAGAGGTCATTGACCTCGAGGCCCATTTGGAGAAGACGGAGAACGAGATCCTGGAGCTGTCCCAGAACGCCGTCAACCTCAAGTCCAACTACTTGGAGCTAACGGAGCTGAGGAATGTGCTTGAGAGAACGAGTGGATTTTTCTCAGAGCAGGAAAATCAGGGCAGCATGGAGCAGTTTGCCAACGAAGATGGAGCAGGTCAGGCGAACCGGGGACGACTCGGGTTCGTCGCTGGCGTCCTCAATCGCGACAAGATCCCCGGGTTCGAGCGCATGCTGTGGCGCATTTCCCGCGGAAACGTCTTCTTGCGTCAGTCCGAGCTGGATGAGCCTCTCGAGGATCCCCAGACCGTAAGTAATATTTCTAGTGACTCGCTCCAGTGGCGTAACTTCGAGAAAACCCTTACACGCAAAATAATTTCCAGAAGTAGTTTTGGATTCTGAAGCTTTTTGGGGTTTAGATCATAGCTTTTTTTTGCATAGGAGTTTATTTTTCAAATAAAAATTAAAGAAACGTGAAGTCGAATATCTTGTTACGCCACAGTCAAACTGGTCCCGCCCTTTCATTTCTAATGCAAGCTGAGCAAGCACTGTACATAATCTTTGAATTTTTCATGCTGCCCTTGAAGATGGGGGTAACGTAGAGCGTAATTCCTCCTTAAGCTTGCTAAAAAGTTTCATTTTAGGGGAACGAGCTCTACAAGACGGCCTTCGTAGCGTTCTTCCAGGGAGAGCAGCTCAAGTCACGCATCAAGAAGGTGTGCACGGGCTACCACGCGTCGCTCTATCCGTGCCCCAGCGACTACAACGAGCGCGAGAACATGCTGAAGGGTGTCAGGGTGCGTCTGGAGGATCTCCAGATGGTCCTCAACCAGACCTCTGACCACCGCCAGAGAGTCCTGTCGAGCGTTGCCAAGGACCTCGGTCGCTGGCGCATCATGGTGAAGAAGATGAAGGCCATCTACCACACCCTCAACATGTTCAACATGGACGTGTCCAAGAAGTGCCTCATCGGCGAGGCCTGGGTCTCGGTTCCGGATCTGCCTCGCGTCCAGAAAGCCCTCTCGGACGGGTCTGCAGCCGTGGGGTCCACCATCCCGTCCTTCCTGAACATCATCGAGACGAACGAGCAGCCGCCCACGTTCAATCGCGTCAACAAGTTCACGAGTGGCTTCCAGACCCTCATCGACGCCTACGGAGTCGCCTCGTACCGCGAAGCCAATCCGGCCCTCTACACCATCATCACGTTCCCCTTCCTGTTCGCCGTGATGTTCGGAGACCTGGGCCACGGCTTCATCCTCTTCCTCTTCGCCCTCTGGATGGTCATGAACGAGCGCAAGTTCATGGGCAAGAAGTCCAACAACGAGATCTGGAACATCTTCTTCGGGGGTCGCTACATCATCCTCCTCATGGGCATCTTCTCCATGTACACCGGCTTCGTCTACAACGACATCTTCTCCCGCACGATGAACATCTTCGGGAGTCGCTGGACCATCAACTTCAACGAGAGCACGGTGCAGACAAACAAGGAGCTCCAGCTGGACCCCAAGCGGGACTACAGCGTCACGGACGCCTACCCCATCGGCATGGACCCGGCCTGGGCTCTCGCCACCAACAAGATCATCTTCCTCAACTCCTTCAAGATGAAGCTCTCCATCATCTTCGGCGTCGTCCACATGATCTTCGGAGTCTGCATGAGCGTCGTCAACTACAACTTCTTCCGACGCAGCTACAGCATCTTCCTCGAGTTCGTGCCCCAGATCGTCTTCCTGTGTCTCCTCTTCGCCTACATGTGCTTCATGATGTTCGCCAAGTGGATCTGGTACGGCGCCCTCAAGGAAGAGGGCCCCTACCAGCCCGCCTGTGCCCCCTCCGTCCTCATCCTCTTCATCAACATGATGCTTTTTAAGCCCGGCGCACCTCTCCCCAACTGCAACGAGTTCATGTTCGACGGCCAGGGCGAGATGCAGCGCATTTTCGTGTACATTGCCCTTCTGTGCGTCCCCTGGATGCTCCTCGGAAAGCCCCTCTACATCATGATGAACCGCAAGAAGCAAGCCAAGGGCCCAGCCTACAACGGAGACATCAACCAGGGCATGGAGCTGACCCCCGAGAACCCCGAGGATGCCGTCCATGCTGCCGGACACGAGGGTGGAGGCGGCCACAGCCACGACGACGAGCCCATGAGCGAGATCTTCATTCACCAGTCCATTCACACGATCGAGTACGTCCTGAGCACGATCTCGCACACCGCCTCGTACCTCCGTTTGTGGGCTCTGTCTCTCGCCCATGCCCGTAAGTTCATTTTTTTCTGCCTCCTGAAACCATAGAGGCTTAAACTAGAGGGTGTACGAAAACTCTTTCGTTCCCCCTCTAGTATGAATCTTCTATTCCTTCTAATGAGAGCTGAGTAAAATTTCTTCCCTATTCCAGAACTCTCCGAAGTGCTCTGGAACATGGTCCTGCAGATCGGACTCAAGCAAACCGAGTACACGGGAAGCATCACCCTATACCTCACCTTCGCCTTCTGGGCCGGCTCCACCCTAGCTATCCTGGTCATGATGGAGGGCTTGTCCGCCTTCCTCCACACCCTACGTCTCCACTGGTGAGTTTTTACTGCCCTCATTTCCCGAACACCCAAGCTAACTTTTATCCCTTCCAGGGTCGAGTTTATGAGCAAGTTCTACGAAGGCCTCGGCTACGTCTTCCAGCCGTTCTCGTTCAAGCCGATCCTGCAGGGCGACGACGACTCCGAATAAAATCCAACTTATCCCAAAACTTATAAATTTTATTCCTTTGTTTTTGAAAAACCAGCTGAGTCAGTGGAAGAAGGGACTTGAAAAAGCTCCTCCTTCGACTGACTTGCTGGTTCCCTTGAGCCCAATAAAATGTAGATTGATAGTCAGAAGTGCGTTTAATTGACTTTCTTGGGGGGTGGAGGGACGTCGTCTTCTTCCTCGTCCGTCTTTTTGTAGAAGCTGAAGGGCTCGAATGCGTATCCCTTTCCGTCGTAAAATTTGCTGCAGAACTCCACCCTGAAAAGACAGACAGTGAGCCTTCCATGGCGCCTTTTGAGACTTCAGGACTCACCAGTGCAGTCGGAGACAGTGCAGGAAGGCTGAGAGACCCTCCATGGTGCACAGAATGACCACTGTGATGCCCGTCCAGACCGCAAAGATGTACCAGATGAGGAAGATCTGGATGTAGGGGTTCTTCCAGCCCAGAGCCACGTTGAAGAGCTGTCCCCAGGCCACCTCAGAGAGCTCTGTGGAAGACATTGAGGGGTTTATTCGACTTGTGAGAGACTACTTACGAGAATGGGCCAGCGAGAGGGCCCAGAGACGGAGATACGAGGCCGTGTGCGAGATGCAGTTGAGCACGAACTCGATGGTGTGGATCATCTGGTAGATGACGACCTCCGACATCGGCTCCCCGGGGTGTCCGTAGTTGTGGTGTCCGCCCTTCTTGTTCATGATGGCCACCAGGATGATCTTCCCGAGCAGCAGCCACGGGATCATGAGCAGAGCGACGGCTATGAGGATCATCTGGAGGGACGACTGGAAGCTGAACATGTAGGCTTCGGTGCAGTTTTCGGCGGGAGCGGAGGTGCGAAAGAGCATCATGTCGATGAAGAAGATGAGGACGGAGGGGGCGCAGCTCGTGCCCTTCTCGATGTCGAGTTCGGGGTTCTTGGCCGTGTACGAGACCCACTTGAAGAAGATCATGAAGACCATGTAGCCGAAGAGACAGGTGAGGAAGGTGATTTGGGGAATGAAGTCCGTGAGGATCTGCCACTTTCGCTTGAGGTGGAAGAAGTTGGGGAGCTGCATCGTGATGCCGAACATCATGTGGAGAACTCCGATGATGATGGAGAGCTTCATCTTGAGCGAGTTCTGGAAGATGATCTTGTTCGTGGCCACCATCCAGATGGGATCGAGTCCGAAGGGATAGACGCGGTCGAGGGTCTCGTTGCGGGGGTTCAGAGTGGCCTCGGGGGGTCCCTCGTTCACCTCGTCGAGATCCCGATTGACGTACCAGGAGGAGCCGAAGAGGTTCACGAACTTCCCAAAGCAGTCGTTGTAGATGAAGCCGGCGTAGATGCTGAAGAAGCCCATGAGGAGGATGATGTAGCGGCCCCCGAAGAAGATGGTCCAGATCTCGCCCGCATTCCACTTGCTCAGCCGTCTCTCGAAGAGCACCATCCAGCCCCCGAAGAGCAGGACGAGCAGCCCATGGCCCATGTCGCCGAACATGACGCCGAAGAGGAACGGGAACGTGATGGTCGTGAAGAGGGCCGGGTTGACCTCGCCGTAGGTCGCGATGCCGTACGAGTCAATGAGGTTCTGGAAGCCCTGCGTGAACTTGTTAGTCCGCATGAAGGTCGGGGGCTGCTCGGTCGTGCTGATGACCTGCAGAAAGGACTTGATGTCACTCCCCGAGGAGGCCCGGTCGAGGGCCTGTTGCACCTGCGAGATGTCCGACGTTGGGACCCACAGCTCGCCAATCATGCACTTGTGCGTGAGGTCCATGTTGAACATGTTGAGGGAGTGGTAGATGGCCTTCATCTTCTTCACCATGATGCGCCACTTGACCATGTTGCGGGCGATGCGGCGCAGGATGAGGTCTCGCTGCTCGTTCGTCTGGTTCAGGACGGTGGTGAGGTCGGCGAGACGCACCTTGACGCCCTCGAGCGTCTTGGAGCGGTCGTGGGGGTCGTGAGGGCACGGGTAGAGGGTGGCGTGGAAGCCCTCGCAGACCTTCTTCACGCGGCTTCGGAGCTGCTCGCCTTGGAAGAACAGCACGAAGACCACTTTGTAGACTTCAGTTTTCTGGAAAAATCAGGGAAAACATTTGGTTTAAACTTGGCTTTTGAATTATTATCATGAAAATATTCCCTCCCCAGTCCCCCAAATTCCCATTTAAAGGGAGTTTTCTAAAACTCTTACATTTCTGATATTTTTAATTTTCTTTTGAACTTTAAATTTGAGCTTCAATCTATTTTTTATTTAACAAAAATAGACCAAACCTTGGATAAAAAATAAAAACTTAAAAATAAATTGTTTAATTAAATTTTAAATGAGACATAAACACATAAATTTTTTAGCATAAAAAAAATTAGGTAGGCAATGGGTTAAGGAGGTACCTTTTGGGGGTCATTGAAGGGCGTCTGGATGTCCTGTCTCCGGATGAAAATGTTTCCACGCGAGATCCTGTGGAGCATCCTCTCGAAGGCCAGGAACTTCTCGATGGGAATGAGGCCAACGACAAAGTCCAGCGGACCTCCTTCCTGCGGCTCGTCGATATCTGCGAGGATGTCCTTGGACAGAAAGGCGTCGTCGGACCACTTGAGGGCGTGCATGAACTCCGTCAGCTCCGAGTAGTTTTTCTCAAGTGCAATCGAGTTCTCCGCCAGCTCGTGAATCTCTGTCTCGTCCCGCTCAATTTGGGCCTCGAGGTCGAAGATTTCGCGAGGCAACGGAGCCTGCGGGTTGTCATCACTCCCCTGCGGAATCTCGATCTTCTCCCGGATCAGCTCGGCCCGGATGAAGTGCAGCTTCCTCTCCATGTCGTCGCATCGCCGGACCTCGTTGATGAACCTCCGATTGAGGGCAGAGATGTCTGGAGTGAGCTGGAATATAGACAATCGAGTGGGGAAATTTATAATTGTCGTATATCTCGGGGACCGTAAAAACTTAGTCATGCCATAAAAAAGTGAACTCAATAATAAAATGATTTTATAATCGGGCTCACTCGTGACAAGCGAGATAGGCGGGTTGCTGAAAGTCATGTGAAAATCTGGACATTCCCTAGTTCCCCAGTCATGTGACCTACGTCTCTGAACTGCGCCACCCCGATCTCCCCGAGGTTCGAGAGAGCCTGGTACGCGCTGTCTGGCTGCAGGAAGACCTGGCACAGCGACATCGGGTCGCTCCGAAATATTGAGCCTGACATTCCGAGAGCTGTTTTTTTTTCGACACTTTTCTCACTTTCTTGCTACTCCCAAAACCAACGAAACTGAACTAACTCGAGTTCATTCGAGCTGCGCTTTAAATACTCGTCGCACTCGCCATTAGATTTGAGCCTTCGTGAGATACGATAAGGAACTAATCAGGCATTGATTCTCCATGTGGGTTTCCATTCGAGCCCTGATTAGGGTCACGGGGCCTAGAGAAGTGACGTAACGAGGATTTTGAGGCCAACAGAAGCTCGTTGTATAGTTCAGCTACCAGTAGCGATAAGGCTTGTAAGTTGTAAATTACGTTATGGACTGGAAGAAAATTCCAACAACTGATAACGAGTGTGCTGTGTAATCTTTTTATCTTGATACAGCATTTTAATAACGATGGAAGTTTGTTGTGGAGATTTGGCAGGCTCAGATTTTCATGCACCAGAGACGAAACGAGGGGTTCAAAATGAAGGATTAAATGAAATCTTGAACCCTTGTCTTGGGCTTCCTTTAAAATATTTAGGGTCTCTAAAAGGTCATGAAAAACTTCTAAGGAGCTGTTCACATATTACGTCACGGTCCAAGGGGGGGGGGGGGGTGTCGGCCGCTCCGTGACAGTCAGTACAAACTCAAGTACTGTTGTATAGGACAAACCGTGACAGAGGGGGGGGTGGGGGTCGAAAATCTCGATTTTCACCGTTACGTAATATGTGAACAAGCCCTAAAAGTGTTCTTCCCATAATCCCAAGAACACCAGGACCAAGATACTGAAATAAGTCAGAAATCTAAGCAAAGTCAAGTTTCATAAAATATCCTTAAGTCGAAGCCCTGGTCTCACTTGAGGCTCATGAGCTTAAAACAGTGGACCTGAAGCCTAAAAATAGAATAAAAAAGGTACTCTACGCTAAAGAAATTTTAAGTCAAATAATTTGATATATTTTAAAAAATTTTCAAAAAAGTTTGACTGAAAAGCCGAATTTTTTCTGAGTTTTTTTTCGATGCCCATAAATCACAAAAAAGCTTTCAAGCTCTTTCTTGGGCTTTCTAGGCTCTATTTATTGTGTTTTCGCCCCATTGTGGAGGTTTTCTTTCTTGAAGTAAAAATTTGAAGTTGGAGAAAAAAATAAAAATTAATCAAAAATGGTCGCTTTGAAAGGGAATGCAGATTTCAAAGCCAAATAAATTTTAATCAAACCATGACACTTTGAAAGGAAGACTGAACCTGTTTTTGCTTGGAGAAATATTTTAACGGCTCTTGCAAAAATTTAAAGCCCAACACCACCGTTTTCCGCACTCACACCAACAACACATTTCGCCGGCTAACGCACACTTCCGCATACGACAATCTTCCTCTCCCTCTCTTTTCTACGAGTGCGATAAGAGCGAAAGTCCCCTCGTGGGTCGCCAGAAACGTCGAGTCGAGCCAAACGCTGCACCGAATTGGCCCTCCACTGCGCTGCCACGACAGCAAATTCCTTCGTTCTCCGCAAATACAGAGCCTCTCGCAGTATTGACGAGCTCTTCGGGCAGCTTAGTCGACGTCTCCGGGAGTGTTGGGTGCAAAAATATTGCCGAAGCGACAGGAATTCGTTTATCTCTACACATCACTTTGCCAATTCATCATAAGTATTACATCAACAGTTTCGGTGTGCCATCGGTGGAAAAAGTTGAAAATTCAGGGGAAAATTGTTGTTTGGGGGCACAGAAAGCAGGATTTCCGCTCCATTTGCTGGAAAATTTGCGTGCACACAGAATCATTTTTAATTGCAAATTAATAAAGTTTGCAGACGAGAAACGTGTTTGCGACGTGCGAGTGAAGTAAAATCGGGGGTCGCGTCGGCTTCGGAGAGCAGGAAAAAGATGAAAATTAAGACGTTTGGCACGCGGAGGACATTTGGTGGTGAAAAAAGCGGACAATTTATGCTTTGATATTCATTATTCGTGTCGTGCACTAGAATCATACATACAACAACAACAACTTAATACAGCGAATTTCTTTTGAGTAAACTCATACACACATTTTGAGTTTTTGCCCGTGCTTGAGTGGAACTGAGGAAACTGCAGTGGAACTGAATATGACGCTGCAATCGATTAAGTACAAGGAGGGCAAGCTGGACATTCTCGATCAGCTGGAGCTACCCAACACAATTCGGTACGTGGCAGTGAAGGGAGTCGAAGACGGCTGGAAGGTGAGAATTTTGCTCCTTGAGTCTTTATCTAAAGTTATTACTTTCTCTTATTCTTGCAGGTCATTAACAAAATGCAGGTAAGCGAGACCGAAATGACCCGAGATGAGAGTAGAATTTTGGGCGATTATTGGCATGACAGGCGTCAAGTAACTAATTGCTATGAATAGCTTTCTTAATTCCGATGGCACATTTTTGGCGGGAAGCTCACCCAAAAATTGCCAATTTTCTGGGAAACCTCGCGCGAGAGTGATCGCGTGTTGTAGTAATTTGCTAAAGGCGGATGCATAATTGATTAAAAGTAATTGGAGTGGAAATAAAAATTCACGGGCGCGATTATAAATTGAGCATCAGATGAAGGTTGCCTTGGTACAAAATCATTGGGTGCAACTATTTATTGTGACTGTTCTGCCCTTGCCAAAGTCCTGAGTGACAAGCTGACAATTTTTCTTGAAATTTTCTAATGGTTTCCGAGACCAGAAAATACCCACTTTTGTCCCAGAAAGTCGCCAATCTGAGGAATTAGCTTATTTTGGGCTTTAGATCTGCTCTTAAACTTTCCCAAGTCTCCTGGGACCTCCCATAGTTGAAACTTGGCAGAAACTGGTTTTTGAAGTACGTAGAAAAGTCTAAATAGAGCCCAAATAGGTTTCCACGTGGAGATATTCAGTGGGACTATCGAAAAAAAATATATATTAGAGGTCTCTAGCTGCTACAGAGGCTGAGAACCGAGGGAGAAAAGGTTGATTTTGATTAAAATCGACAAATATTAAGCTCTTATCAGGAGAAAATGTTTTTGAGTACTTTTTAGTTGATAGACTTAAGAAGAAAAATCCCTCTCAAACGTGAATTTTTGTAGTTTCTGAACAAAATACTTGATAATGTCACAATTACACTAAGCTCCTGATACTGATAAAGACCTCATTTTTTCTCTTCAGACAGACAGACCGAATCTAGTGGATTTGGCTATCTAGAAATCGAGAGTCTAACTAGCATATCACGTTTGCTCATGAACTCGCCGGCTCGACAGTCGGCGCTAAACGACTTATTTACGTTTTATTGTGTTTCGTTTATTCGTTTTTCATTAGTTCTTCCGTCGTGTCGGCGTCGCGTCAGTTGGGTCTGGGCCCCTTCGACTTATCACAAATTCACAAGGCACGGACTTGCATGTCAACTTATTTTTAGCCCAATTTTCTTCCGCTTTTTCTCATTTCCAATTTATTAGCGATTAGCTTGCGACGCCTCGGTAGGTGTGGATTTTGCGAGACTCTTGCATTGACCTCCGTGTGGATGCGCGACGCGCTCGACATAAAAGTTTGGCACGAAATTGGCGTCTCGCGTAGATTTGCGGCCGTAATTTATGTCTTGACGAGAGACTGGGAGCTCACAGAAAAAATCATTAATTTAGTATTGGCGTGCGTCGATTGATAAAAGTGACGATCCCGAGATTAGGAAACGGAGGGAATTATGTACTCAAAGTTGCACTGATAAGAAGGTCACGCCTAAGTCACATGTTTGAGGGTAGATAGGACGGCAGCGTGCGATAAGAGCTAACTGTTGAAGGAGGTGAAGAAGACCAGTCTGAAGGTCAACGCTATCTTCTCCAGGAATTTTCCAGAAGAGACGTTCTAGAGGTACTTTTGTGTGTTCCAGGTCCGGGGAGCTCCAGCCATCGCCATTGTGGGGTGTCTCTCGCTCGCAGTAGAGCTGATCCAGGAGACGTTTGACAGCAAGAAGACCCTGAGACGCGAGATTGAGGGCAAGCTAAACTACCTGGTGTCCGCCAGACCGACGGCGGTCAACATGAAGATTGCAGCTGATGAGCTCATCAACTTGTCGAATCAGCTGTGCAAAGATGAGGAGATTTCGTTAGAGGAGATGAAGGCGAGGTTCCTCCAGGCCACCGAGTCGATGCTGGAGAAGGATATTTCGGACAACCAGGCGATTGGGACGCACGGTGCCAACGCTATTCTGAGCTCCGTGGAGGGTGACGGGCCGATCCGCGTGCTGACCCACTGCAACACTGGGAGTCTGGCTACGGCAGGGTAAGGAACTGCCTTTCTAATGAAGTGTGACTTTTATCTAAATTGTTCACTGTTAGGAAGAAACAGCTAATTGAACTTTAGAAGGATAAAAAACAGCAGTAAAAATTGATTCACTTTGTCTAGTTTTTTTCAGCTAAAAAATAATTGGTTTTCTTTTTACCCTCAGGTACGGAACTGCACTCGGAGTTGTCCGGAAACTCCACGAGCTGAAGCGACTGGAGCACGTCTTCTGCACCGAGACCCGGCCCTACAACCAAGGCGCCCGTCTGACTGCCTTCGAGCTCGTCCACGACAAGATCCCTGCAACTCTGATCCTCGACTCCATGGTCTCCGTTCTACTGCGAACCCGAAATGTGGCCTGTGTCGTCGTTGGGGCCGATCGTGTGGCCGCGAACGGCGACACTGCAAACAAAATCGGAACCTACCAGATTGCCGTGGTGGCAAAGTTTCACAACGTCCCATTTTTCGTGGCAGCTCCACTCACTTCCATCGACTTGGCCATCCCGGGTGGGGACCGGATTGTCATTGAGGAGCGACCTGAGAGAGAAATGACGCACGTGGGAAGTAGCAGAATCGCAGCTCCAGGCATCAATTGCTGGAATCCCGCATTCGATGTCACGCCTGCGAGTCTCATAAAGGGCATTATAACGGAGAGGGGCATCTTTGAGCCGCACGAGCTAGCCCAGAGGGTCCAGGAGTGCTTTCAAAACGACCTAAACAACAAATGAGTCGGCGCTAATTCTCTTCCTAATTGCTTTAATCAACTCGCAGAATTTTTCTAAGACGCAAAATAGCTTTTCAAGGACATTAATAAACATCTTCGAGATGAAGAAATTAACGAACTAGACATTTCGGAAACATCACTTGATTTTGAGTCCCACTTTGGTTCCTGGAATGAGAACGAAGGTAAGATACCCAGACTTTGGTTGAGCAAAAATGAGGCTTCCAATATCCAAAAATAAAATAAATCGAATAAGGACCCAAATGGTAATTATTTCCTTTAAAAATCACCTTAATGTTCATATATTTTCAATATTTATCATTTTGGATACTGTTTTGATTTGATTTTAACTTTGAAGTACCGCACACACGTTCTCTCCGGACACTAGAGGACTAAGGAAATATCCCTAATGAAGGGTTAAATTTTAAGACCTTTATTCGTAACTCTATCATACACAAAAGTATAATCTCATATTTCCTTAAACTTACTCGTTACTTCTAAACTTACCCTTAGAGATCCTCGAAGTCCTCCAAGAGCCCGTCGTTGAGCCACTGGTGGGCGTCCGACTTGGGGGGCAAGCGGAGGCGCCACTCGTCCAAGAAGTGGTCGTAGACGTCGGTACCCAGACTCAGGATCTCGGAGGCGAGCTTCTTCTCGTCTGTCTTCCACTCCCGCTCGTTGGACCCGAACATCTCCATGCGCAGCAGCACCGCCATGGAGCTCGACAGGTACCTCTTTATGGCATTGAAAAGCTGGGGTTTCGTCATTGGGGTCATTACTGTGCTCGGCTTGCTCTCCTGCTTCACGCTTGGGGCCGGCTGACTCTCGAGCTGCGAGATCCGAGCCTGGTAACCGGCGATCTCGCTGCGGTACCTCTCAAGCTGGGCCTGGCATTCCGCTTCCTTCTCGGCCATTCCGGCCTCGAACTTGGCAGTCAAGGAAGCTATCTCGTTCTGAGAGACCCTCGGTTCCGGCATGGGCTTCGACATGATTGGCCGCGAAGGAGTGACCTGGTCGACGCTGAGGATCTTCACGACTTGGCTTGGCTTGGCCTTCTTGATCCTCACGGGGGTCAGCACCTGGATATCGGATGAGGGTGGCTTTGAGGCGGGTCTTTTGACGCCCACTTTGCTGTTGGCTCGCGTGGGAAGCATGCTGATGGTTATCTTGTGGGTCTCGGGCTCGTCAGGCAACGCGAAGTCCTCCGAGTCTTCCGCTTTCTCGATCAGGAAGTCCTCTGACTCGGAAGCTGCGGAAACCATGGGATTGGTGAAGTTGCGGACAATTTGTGGAGTGACTTCCGGAGTGTAAATGGCTCCCTTGATACGCACAGCGTCATCCTCGATTAGGTCGTAGCCGACAGTCCACGAGAGCTTGTACAGGTTGTTCTCCTCCAGATCGATGATCTCCCCGGAGCTCAGCTCCAGGAGTGAGGGGTAGGCGAAGCGGGTCAGGCGCTCCTTCTTGACGTTCATGAACATGTGGAGCTTATAGTGATCCTCGCAGACATTCTGGTTCTTGAGCTTGGAGTCCTGAAAGATTAAATGATTAAAAGCCTTTTTATAATTTAGAGAATCTTAGGGATCTGCTAGCTTACTCACCGGATAATCTCGGAAATGGTTGTTTCCTGACATCAAAATCCATTTTTCACACCTGGAAAAATTCCATGAAGGGGTTTTCAGTCCAAAAAGCCAATCCAAGCGCTCACCTGATTTTATCTTTCGCAGGAAAGTGAAAGAAGTGCTTATTCGGGCTCTTGGCAGATGTATTTGGGCAATTTCGAAATGTACACTTGCAGCCTCCCATCAGAGCCTTGTTTTTTACCTCTTAATTGCCAAACTTATGCGAAAATTAGCGCAAAAATCCTAAGCGTCTTTTTGTTTATGTTTTTGTAGTATTGAATCTTCGAGGAAAAAGTTGAGCGCAGTGATGGGTCACGCTGATTGGTCGAGCGCAGTGTGCAGGGCAATCTGCGCGTGACCCCGATTGGCTGTTCACTTTTCGGCAATGTTGATAAACAAGTACCCAGACTGGGGGACCGAGTACCTGGACTTACTGAACCTGGACTTGTGAAAATTTCGCGTCGAAAAATCCAGCAATAAAATGAGCGTCGAGAGCCCGCAAAGCCCCACCAATGACGTGGTAAGTAGCCTCAATCGCGAAAACTCCCAGTGCGGCGCAGGATAGGTGAGGAGATTGTGCGAAAAAAGTGAAATTTGAGGGCAAATACTGATGTAATTTTGATTTGGATTTTGACAAAGTCCAAAATGGCCGAAGACACGAAATTTTCTAAGTGTCGACTCGAATCCACGTCAACTTTGAAATTGAATATCTCGCGAAATACGGGTCCAATTGGGGTTCTGAGGGTGGCGAAAGGTGTTTCGGGACAGTTTCCACTTATGTCTGTGAAAATCAGAAAATGCAAAAAATTCGCCAAACTCTGAATTTTCATTTGTCCCTCACACACTCGCATGCACCCACAAACGCGATATATAGGAGCTTTGTGTACGATTCGTACGGCAACTTCGACATGTGCAACTGAAAGTGTGTTTTTGCAGGCACCTAAGCTGACGAATGGCGAGGTTAATGGCTTCAGCAATGGGCATTCTGAGGGTGGAAGCTCCAAGCATCACAAGAGCAGCCATCATAGCAGCAGTCACAAGTCGTCGAGCAAGGACAAGCACCGGGATAAGGATCGGGATAAGAGCCGGCATAAGGAGCACAAGAGCTCGAGCAAGGACAAGCATCACTCGAGCTCGTCCTCGAGTCACCGGGATAAGGACAAGGAAAAGAACTCATCTTCCCACAAGAGCAGCACAAGAGACAAGGTGAGGGCTTATTAAGGTTTTAAGCTTTTTTATTTAAATTTAAAATTAGCCGTCAATTTATAAAAAGATAATTTTTAAAAATCTTAAATAGTTTAAATTAATTTTTAAAAATTTAAGGGGATTTATTTTGTCTATTTTAATTAACCAAATAACTATCTGATTGACCTCAAATTGATCGTCGAAAGTTCATGAGTCACGACTAAATATTTTTTTAAACTTCAATTACAGGACAAAGAGAGGTCGAAAGAACACAAAAGCTCCTCCAAGGACAAGCATCGCGACAAGGACCGGCATTCAAGCTCATCGAAGGACAAACACCGCGACAAGGATCGCCACAAGAGCTCGAGCAAGGACAAGCACCGTGACAAGGAGAGGTCCAAGGACCACAAGTCTTCGAAAGAGAAGCACCGAAGTGAGGGGAAGGAGCGCAAGGAGCTCAAGCCAGAACCGGTGCAAGACTCGCCTCCGATACACCTGCAGCAGACTTGCCAAGTGTCCTTGGAGCGCGTGAGGCCCGAGGACCCCTTCGTCGATGTCAGCCAGGGCAGCTCCTGCGACTACAACATGTCTCAGTTCGACTCGCGTGAGCCATCCTTCTTCATCAAGGCCGAGGCCGAGGCAAGTGACGCGAGTGAGCCCGAACAGCCTCCTATGAAGCGCAAGAGCGGCCTCGAGAGCGAGGAAGAGGAGGAGGAGGAAAAGCCCCTGATCTTCCGCAAGAAGCCCAAGGTCGACGACGAGTCTGAGGAAGAGGTCCCGTTGGCGGTGCGGAAGAAGGTGAAGGAGGAATCGGAGGAGGAGGAGCTCCCCCTGGCGGCTAGGAAGAAGGTGAAGGAGGAGTCCGAGGAGGAGGAGCTCCCGCTTGCGGCGAGGAAGAAGGTCAAGGCCGAGAAGAAAAAGAAGAAGCGGGCCGACAGCGAGGACGAGAGCGACGAGAAGCCGAAGAAGAAGAAGATAAAGAAGGAAAAGGTGAGAAATCATGAGAGAAAAGGAGCGAAAAATAACGACTTCTTCGTCTAGGTCAAGGCCAGAGCTGCTCCAGAGCCCGAAACTCCCACGAAGGGCGGCCGCAAGAAGAAGGAGGACGAGCAACAGGAAGTGTGGAAGTGGTAAGTGTCGGCTTTTCTGGCCAAATCGAGGCGTGAAGTATCCGCGGTCTAGAAATAAGTAGATTCCCAGCACCGGATAGTTAGTCTGGTCCCAATTTCGAAGGG
Source organism: Forcipomyia taiwana (assembly GCA_963930915.1). Taxonomy (NCBI): domain Eukaryota; kingdom Metazoa; phylum Arthropoda; class Insecta; order Diptera; family Ceratopogonidae; genus Forcipomyia; species Forcipomyia taiwana. Next base: position 149,544 of record CAWVOI010000020.1, read on the forward strand.
AATGAGAATTTTTCGTGCAATCTTCCTCGCGAACTCGTTGACCGTCTCTCTTCCGCGTGCCCTGAGCTTCTGCCACGTCCGCTACATCCGGTCGGTGTGGAAGACGGCGCTGTCGGACCGCAGAAAGTAGAAAATCCTGAGCATGAGCACGCGACTGACTGACTTGTTTTGTTGCAGGTGGGAGGAAGAGAAGCGCGATGACGGAGTCAAGTGGAAATTCCTGGAGCACAAGGGCCCAGTTTTCGCCCCCGACTACGAGCCTCTACCGTCGAACGTTAAGTTCGAGTACGACGGAAAAGTGCTAAAGCTGTCGGAGGCAGCTGAGGAGATTGCCGGCTTCTATGCAAAAATGTTGGAAAGCGACTACTGCCAAAAGAAGCAGTTCAACGAGAACTTCTTCAATGACTGGAGGAAGAACATGACATCGCACGAGAAGAACACGATAAAGGACTTTAAGAAGTGCAACTTCAAGCACATGCACGCCTTCTTTGCGGATCAGTCGGAGAAGAACCGGAATCGCAGCAAGGAGGAGAAGAAGGCCCTTAAGGAGAAGAACGAGGAGATCATGAAGGAGTATGGGGTCTGCACCATCGACGGTCACAAGGAGAAGATTGGCAACTTCAAGATCGAGCCTCCAGGTAAGCCTCCCTTTTCTTCTTGAAGGAAAAGAGGTTCCCCCGACATTTTCGGGTCAAAAATCCCCAAATCAATTTTTAAAAATTAAATGTTTAAATTTAGCGTTCCGAAGAAAAACCGTACTGAATTTTTTTTTTTTTTAATTTGGAGTACATTTCCGAACTTTTGAGTTGAAATTGGTTAAATGATTACTCTAAAATTTAATATAAAATTTCTCCTTAGGCCTGTTCAGAGGACGCGGAGAGCACCCCAAGATGGGGATGCTGAAAAAGCGCGTAATGCCCGAGGATGTCATCATAAACTGCAGCAAGGACAGCAAGTGGCCCAAGGCGCCGGACGGCCACCGATGGAAGGAGGTGCGTCACGACAACGCCGTGACGTGGTTAGCCTCCTGGATCGAGAACGTGCAGGGCCAAGGAAAGTACGTCATGCTCAACCCCAGCTCCAAGCTCAAGGGCGAGAAAGACTGGCAAAAGTACGAGACGGCCCGGAAGCTCCTCAAGCACATCGACAAAATCCGCGCCACCTACCGAGACGAGTGGAAGTCGAAGGAAATGCGAATTAGGCAGCGAGCAGTGGCTCTCTACTTCATCGACAAGCTCGCGCTGAGAGCCGGCAATGAAAAGGACGAAGACCAGGCCGACACAGTGGGTTGCTGCTCGCTCAGAGTCGAGCACGTCGAGCTCCACCGAGAGAAGGACGGAAAAGAGTACGTTGTGGTGTTTGACTTTCTCGGAAAGGACTCGATTCGGTACAACAACGAGGTGGAGGTCGAGAAGCGGGTTTTCAAGAACTTGGAGCTCTTCAAAGAGAACAAGAAAGACGGGGACGACCTCTTTGATCGGCTGAATACGTCGGTCCTCAACGAGCACTTGCGAGAGTTGATGGACGGTCTCACTGCAAAAGTGTTCCGTACCTTCAACGCCTCGTACACTCTCCAAAAGCAGCTGGATGAGCTCACGGACCCCAATATGTCGGTTCCGGAGAAGCTCCTGGCGTACAATCGGGCCAACAGAGCGGTTGCTATTCTCTGCAACCATCAGCGGTCAGTCCCGAAAACGCATCAGAAGAGCATGGAAACCCTCAAGGAAAAAATCAGACTCAAGAGGGAACAAGTTGACGAATGCGAGCGGGAGTACAAGGTGAGAAATGTAGCTACTCATTTACCACTGTTAATTTTTGATATGTTTGCAGGAGCTAAAACGAGGAAATCCAGCACTTCGGGAAAAGAAGAAGAACCAGCTGGAGCGGCTAAAAGAGCAACTAAAGAAACTGGAGCTGCAGGAGACGGACCGTGATGAGAATAAGACCATCGCTCTCGGGACCTCGAAGCTCAATTACTTGGACCCCCGCATCTCAGTCGCATGGTAAGTTTCGACATTTTTAATGATCCACTTCATATAGTACATAACGCTGGTATAGAGGGCGGGGGCCTCAAATCTCCCGCACTGCTTGCTCCCCAGACTCACGACTCCTATCGCGAAAATGCGGGGTCCCTTGTCCCGGAACGCGTAGGCCCGCATGAGGGGACCTCCCGAGTCGCCTGAGCAGCTGTCCTTTCCTTCCTCTCCGCCCGCGCAGATCTGCTCTCGGCCCAGCTCGAGACCCAGGAAAACTTTTCGGCACTTCTTCATGGCGACCACCGGAAGCTGGAAGAAATAGAAGGGCCTTTGCGTCAATTTATCGCGTGCCATTGATTGATGTTTTATGATAGAGCGTGCGTAAATTGATGTCACCCATTTATGAATATATCCGAGCGATAAGAATCCAATAAACTGCGATTTATGGCTTACCTTCACCGTTTGTAAAATAGAGGCACCTTTGGCGTTGTGGCTGTGAGTGAGACCCCAGCCGGCCACATCTGCGTACGTTCCCATGATTTTCCCGATGTTCACGTCACCCTTCACTGGCAGACAGATTGGCCGAACCCAGGCTTGAAAAGAGGAACAAAAGCCAGTTACATAGGAATTTTTATGAGTCTTGAAAGGTTTTAAAATTTTAAGAGCAATTTTTAAACGAAAAATGCTGGTATCTGGGATCCATTATTTTAAGTGTAAGTTCCATTGAGACCCGTGGTTTTATTACAAGTGCCTTATATGATCAGGGACGTAACTAGAGAAGATTTAGTTACAGGGTGTGTGATCAGGGATAGAGTTAGGGAAACTAGAACGACGGACGGACTAGGAAACTACTACAGTTCGACTCGACCGCAAAATGAGGTTAAAATGTAAAATATCAATTTTCACTCATGCTGAATGGACCGAGCTATACGAGGCTTCAGCCCACTGAGGGCGAACTCACTGGTAATTTTTGCTGGTTTGTTTAGCTTGATGATTGCAATGTCATGCTTCATTGTGGGATCGTTATACTCCTCCGGAAGCACGATTTCGACAGGTTCAAAGGTCTGGATGGGATCTGCGCACTTGTCCAGAACGCAATCCTCATCCGTGCCGGTGTCATATTCGCCCAGGTCAACTCGGACGCTGCAGTAGAAGCAAGCAATTTTTCGCCCATTCGCATTCAATTCGATCACATTACTTACACCATGAAAGGCGCTATGTCCTGAACGCAGTGCGTTGCAGTGAGAACGTGCAGTCTCGTGATGAGGGCGCCACCACACTCGAATTTGAGCCCGCTAGACTCTGCAATGGGGGAAGATTAGAGTGCGAAAATAGGGTTGCAAGAGACGCACTGTTGTACCCGAGTCTCGCCAGCCACGGGTACTGGCCGATCTGGGCGTTGACGCCTCCCACGATGCGGTCACTGAAGCTAAGTCCGCAAGTGTCTTCGTTGATTTTGATCACCTCCTCGGGACGCCCGAGGTGGCTGAGAGCTGCGACATGGAGCAGAACGAGAGCCGTGACTCGAGGCATTGCCACCAAAGAAGCTGGAACTGCACTGAATGTTGCAGCCTTGTAATGAGGTGTAGAAAATTCTCAAATGTACGGTCGTGTAGTGCGTCTGTAAATTATTATGGCAAAGTTTCGTTGTGGTTGTTCGTTGACACGTTAATCTTTCACATAGAGCGAACAGAATGCGGGACCACTGAGGTGGAAGTGTTCTATTTCAGCAGGTCTGATTTATGGGACGTGCCTTTTCTCCCCGAAATTCGCTCCAGCCGAGTAATAAGGAAACTTTCTTTGACATTGCAGGTGCAAGAAATTCGGCGTACCGATCGAGAAGATCTTTAACAAGACACAGCGCGACAAGTTCCGCTGGGCCATCGACATGGCGGGACCGGAGTACGTATTCTAAGCAGTAAGCATTGCCGATGGGGAAACCGCCACCAACTCGTGTGCTAATTGAAGACATGCATAAACATAAATTGAGCTATAGAATAGATTTCACCCCCCCCTTCCCCCTCTCCCGAGCTCCCACTCGTGACTTGTGCATCAAGAAGCACAATTTTATACATATTCATAAAATGCAGAGTACATATGCTGAGATAGATGTGTACATAAGCTAGCTGATGTGCAAACACTTATATTTTTCTTTGAACCGACCTCAGTTCCTCGTTGGAAATTTCAGAACATGGTATCGAGATGCTCGTACTCTTTGGAAGACAGATTAGAAAGTAACAAAATTCAAAGAAAGAAATATTTATCATATTTTTAGAGGCTAGGCCTAGGTTTTATGTAGAAAAATTATTAATTTTTTAAATTGACACCCATCTAGTTAGTAAGCGAATGTATTTCGGCTCTAGAGAAATTACAAGAATAGTCTTCATTTTCCAGTAAACAGTGTCCAGACGCTCATGTCGCATAAGGCAGAAGCGTGGGGGACGGACCTAAGCGATTGTAATGATATGACATAGAAGTAATAGCCTTAAAAATACACAAACTCTTAATTGTAATGGAAGCAATTCGTTGCTTGGAAACTTAAACGGTAAATAAAATACATACACATACACATTTTTAGAGATAAGATTACATAATGATGGAAACAATAAATAATTGATTATTGTGCAAAATCATTGTTTCATTTCTTAGGACGTTTCCCAAAAGCCGAGCTTCCCAAAGGCTTATATTTCCAAGAAGTTTTTCGGAGGAATATAAAGAGTCATATCTGAAATGGAAATAATGGTGGAAGGGGTCTGTTGGTGAAACTTTCTACTTGCCTGTTTCTAATACTCTCAAGTCAAAAAAAAACTCCCAAACTCTTAGTTTTCCAGCCTCTTTAATCCTTAACTCTTTGTTAATCATACGTATTTTTGACAATGAGAACCTTTATTTGAGCTTCTTAAACACTTTCGTAGCTTCCCTCCCGCTCGCTGGGGTCATTTTGTGCCAGCAACTCCTGAATCGCCCTCGCCATCGCCAGTTCTCGCAGCTTCAGGTTATCGGGGTCCGGATTGCTGCTCCCATAGGCTCCAAATCGATTCCATATCCTCTGGGGCAGCATTAGTCGAGGCTTGATATCACTTTCAATGCCGTTCTCGTTAGCTTCGTGTGGCTCAAACTTGTTTGGGCTGGGAGGTTGGGAGGCCTCTGCTGCAACAGAGGATCGCTTACCGTGTGCTCCCCAGCATGAGTGTCCGAAGCTCAAACAGGATCCTGCAAATTGGATAAATAGAGGTGGGTTCCGTCCCATTTGGTGTTCGAAATTGAAATACAATTCATGGCAAAAATCCCGCCACGTTCTGATATTAAAGCATAATATTTTTCCATTAACTGACGCTCTGTGAGAGAAAGGAATTCGCTCAAAGGAAACAACATCGTGTACGGGTTGGGGTATAAATAACATTTTCATTCACTACAAAAGGCTCTGCTGGCTTGCTGAGTGCAGTATGCAATCAAAATAAAGTATGTTCAACACCTGTAGCTAACGCCCGCATGGATGTGACTTTTAAGCGGATCAGGGTGTGGGATGCATGCTAGCGAAACCGAACCGATTTAGCGGAGGTTCTTAGCAGGGAGCTCTCTCAGTCGACCACAGTTCGAATGTAAGTTATTTTTTGCGATCAAAGTTTTAACCCCCAGCCTCACGGATGTACCTCAAGAAAATACCAACATTCTTTAGTTCACATTTCAGCTGCTTCCAAATATTTTGGGATTGCAGGATTATTGACCAAAAATTTCATATTCAAAGGCTGAGGGTTTTTCTGTCTCAATTCCAAATAAAAAAATTTTGTGGGTTCTCGTAAAGTTTCGAATATGTTCCAAATGAAATCAGGCAAAGCTCAGAGAAGTTTTTAAGCCAATTTTCGTTGAATGTGAGTGCGATCTGCAGATTTTTTAATGCTGCAAGTGAGACCGTGAGACACTTGCTTTGCTCATGTCTGCCTCTGATGCATAAGCGTCAGAAGCACTTTGGCATTCATTTTCCTGACGCGGTACAGAGAGCAAACGCACCTTTGAGATTTTCACAAGACTTGGGGCATTAAAACCCTGAGTCCGGGGCAATCCGTCTCTGACGGATGGGTCACAATAGGATCTTCGAGACCTGCGTGACCCTCTGCCCCACCCCAGATCTATCTATCTACCAATTTTCGTTCAGAAATTGTTGATGTAAAAGAAAATTTTTGGGAAAGCTTCAAAACCGTACTGATGGAAAGAGTGATTAAAATATCCTCAGCCCAAAGTCCCAAACACCACAAGTTATCTCCCCGAGAGACGCCGAGAAACGCGTATTTTCACGAAAACTTATGGGAAACTTCAACATGCACGAAGAATACGAACCTTGCGACAAGTGAACGAGCACCAGCACGATAAACACGCTCCTGAGAGCCCACAAGCACTGAGTTTCCAGGTTAGTTTTTGCCATTTTCCAAGTTTTCAATTTTTCTCTTCCGTTATTTTTATTCAACGTTTCGGATTTTATTCACTATGAATCACTTCCGCTTGGAAATCTCCCGGAAAACCGTCCGAACGGAGCTAGAGCACTTTTCCGACTAACCGCTTTCCCGCCTGCACGATGACTTTTATACGCGTATCTCTGCACGAACGAAATATGTTCCTCGTGGTACATTATATCACTCACATGCGTGATAACAATAAAGTGCCACTGAAGACCGGACCTGTGAAAGCGCTGGAAATGAGGAAAATGATTGCAGGTGGTAATTATTTACATTTGCTACCGACTCGGATATCAAAAGGCTCTCAAAGTGCATCGGGGGCGGGTTGAACATGTCATTTAATTAGAATATATGCATCAAATTAAAACACGGCGTTCCGTCTGCCGCCGTTTCTACGGAGATCTTAGGTTCGTTCACGTGACGGTGAACATGTTAGGCAAATATTTAGGCATGCAGCTCAGTGGAAACTGGACTCTAGGAGCCATTGAGTAATTCGTACCTTTTGCAAAACACACAATTGTCAGTTTACATAGGAGTAGCAAAAATAAAAGGTTGACTCTGGACAAATATTGACCCAAGTTCACTTACCTGACAAATTGATTGCACATGTCTTTTCACCCCGAGCGTTCATTTTTCGCGGCGCCGAGCGTGGGAAAGTCCGCCCATATTTCGTTCCCGCTGCCATGAGTAATGAAAATGGAAAAGTTGTTGACTCGGGGATCAAGATTTCGCGGTGCCGCCATAATTAGAGTAGCACCCAATACTTTGCGCTCGTGATGGGACTTATCAGGATTTGTGGCACGTCCAGGGGCAGTCCCAAACGGGGTCTCTATGTTCGGGTGGATTGAGGAAACCCGGACGCTTTCTGTCTCTGGCCATGATTAGCGACATTTCGAGTGTCGATAACGAGTGATGACGGGGAATGAAGTTAATTATTTCTTAGATATTCGCGTGAATGGGGAAATTCGATAGATATGCGTCAAAGCCCACAAAATTTCCCAATCAGGGGGTTTTGGCGAGCTCAAGGGATCAGACAGAACATTATGTAACCGAATGACCGATTGGGAGGACACGGAGGCTTATACTAGAAATACATTTTTGGACTTTGCTATTTTGAGTTTTGGAGTTTTGGAGATTTTGAGGTAGGAAGAAATCAAGATTTGACCTTGCTTAGGGAGCGAAATTCTCAAGTTGCCAATTCAGGGAGTATTTTCTCTCTGAACGATTTTTGAAAAATTTATCTGAAAAGTTCAGTTCTTACCTTTCAAAGCCACTACCCTTCTAAAATGATAAAACAGGGGTTTTATTCAACATCTTTATTCATGACTCATGAGTAAAATTACTAAACAAAATAAAAAAATAATGACGTAAGTTTATTTCATTCATTAAATATCACCTCTCGGCTGGTGAGTTCTAAGCATTTCTCGTAAATATGGCATTTTTGTAAAGCAATCAGTTCAGGCCATCACTTCACTATTTTGTCACTTTTTTAATAGTTTTCTTTTCCTACTGTCTTTTTCCTAAATGCTTCGTGTATCTCGGTCGGATTAGTTACTGAAAATGAAACTTACCGACAACCGTTGAGGTGAAGGTATTTACAGCCCGTATCGGAGCACTCGCCTGTCATGTCGAAGGGACACAGCACGCCGTCCGGGTCATTTTTACTTGAAAGATTGCGATTTTTGAATAATTCCAAAAAGAGTAAAGGGTCGTGTGAGATCCAGAGACGCCAGAAACGCTCACTTACCTCTCCGTCTCAAGGCAGTCTAGCGGGGATTTGTATTCCAAAATCTCCCTAGAGTCCTCCCGCGGCTCCTGGACCACCGGATCCTCCTCCATCCTATCTTCCACAGCCCTCAGTTTCTTACCCAGTGACTTCAGAGTGCCCGTCTTCACCGACAGCACCTTCAGCTTCTGAAAGATCTCGGTCTTTGAAAGGTTCTGGAACCTACGAGAAGAGTCTCCGTTAGTTGTCTGACCCATCTCGAATGCACTTTGACCCACTGGTAGCTCTCCCCCTCCACCAGCTGCCCCACCCGGATGCAGCACTTGCTGAGTTTCAGGTACTTGTCACGGCTTGAGAGAATGGACTTGTGTGTCTTCGTGATTTCCGGCAGCATTTTGGACACCTTGCGTTTCTGCTCAGCTAGCTTCGTTTCTGCCACCTCCAGCTGGGACCTGAGTGCAGTCACTTCGGTCTCCATGGCCACCTGAGCTTCCTTCTCACTGGTAACGCTGTCGATTTTCGATATGAAGTCGCCCAAGTCCGACAGGAACTCGGAGCTGGAAGGGAGAAACTGTGAGTGCGAGGTCTCTCGAGGATCCGCGGTACCTGTGGTTGTTGAAGTTCTCCTCCGCCTTCTGCACCACCTGCTTCTTCTGCTCATCGGAGAACTTCTGCAGTCTCAATTTGAAGAGGTCGGCCTTGGACGACTTCTTCTTGCACTGGACCTCAACGACCGGGACTGGGTCCGGTGACGGAGGTTTTGGGGGTTGTTGTATGGTAACTTCGGTGCTTTTGGGTGCTGGCTTTGAAACCTGTCGGCGTTGCTTCTGAAGCTCTCGCTGCTTCTCAAGCTGCCGCATTTTAGCTATCAGCTTTTTGTACTCTATTTGGGAAGACATCGGGAGATGCCGCAGAGCCTAAAAAATTTGTCAGAGGTATAACACAACTTCAAAGCTACTGAAAAAAAGGCGAGATTCAGATTGATCCCCGTGGTTCTCAGGAAAGCTTTTGGTTCAAAACCAGCCAAGAATTTCTACGGAAAAAAATTTCTTGGCCCTAAAACCCTAAATTCGTATTTCTTTGGATAAACTCAGTCCTGTGGAGACTTCAGAATCGAATACTCACGTTGGGAGTGTCTCCCGGTTTGGCCTCAGTGACGGGAGCTTTCGTAGCCTGGCTCTGCTCCGTTTTGGCTCTAGCCTGCTTCAGAAACTGGTCCAGTCGCTTCTCAAACTCCTGGTCCACTCTCGGCACCGAAGACGGCTGTTGCGACATCCACGTGTCCAGTTCCTCGTCCGAGCTCGACGAGTACCCCAGCTGGATCACGAGTTTCGGTACTGGCTTGGCCACGAATTCGTCCGTCTTGGACGTCGACGGACCTGTGACTTGCGGCAGCTTTGGTGGTGGCTTTGGCTGGGGCTTGAACGGCACGTTGATGATGCTGGAGTTGGTTTTCACCTTTCGCTTCATTATCACAGGCGCAGGGAGCTGCGGTGGGGCCTTTCGGAACTTGCTGGCGGCCAGCAAGGAGGTCATTGAGGATGTGATCTGGGCGGGCTTGAGCTTGCTCAGAGCCCCGAGATTCTGGGAGTTGGAGTTCTCCTTCACCTCCAGCGCCCTCTTTGACGCATCCGAGACTTTGGCAGTCTCTTTGACCGCTTGCTGAAACCTGGGATTAGCTTTTGTAGCTTCTGGTGGGATTTCTGCTGTATTTTTCACATTTAAATTGAGTTCTTTGGACGTTTCTGGCACACCTCCATTCGTGATAGCCTTGTTTTTGAGTCTCTCGACGACCTCCTTCAAATTCACGACCCCAGCTCCCTCCCTCTCCCCCTCCTCGCCGATTATTTTGTTCAAGTTCGCGTCTATCACGCTTCTCTCCTGTTCCGTGAGCTCCTTTAATCTCAAAGCAGCCTTTTTCAAGTTGCTCTCAATAGTCTGGTTGTCAGTCTTGGACGGCTCCTCCTCCCTCTCCTCCTCCATGGCCCCGAGAGGACTCGCTGGGAGCGACTTGGTGACCTTGGGCTTCATTTTGGCCAACAAGAGCGAACGGAGAGCGCTCTCCTCGTCGTCTAGGGAGTCGTGGAGGGACCTGCGGCGCGCATCAAGGGGTTTTGCGTAGCTTGGGTCCGTGATCTGAGACGGTGGAATGGACGTAGGGTCGAAGTAGGAGTAGAAAGTGGGTGGGCTGTTGGAAGTCTCGTCCGGGGTCGCGATTTCCATGTCTATAGGCTGCAACACTGCGTCCTCGAGGGTCGGCGAGGGACTCGGGCTGATCTCCATGTTGCTCTCGACGTCGCTCCCGGCCGCAACTGCGGTCAGGGTATCGGTGGGGGAGTAGGGGCGCTCCTTCTGGGCCTTCCTCGTCTCCGCCTTCTTCATCATGGCGGATTTGAGGGCGATAATCCTGAGCTCCTGCTCGTCCGTGTCGTCGGGCTCCTCGTTCTCTGGCCGCGAGTTCAGCAGCATCTCCACAGAGGGCGACTCGCTCATGAGCTCCCGCACCTCCTGCTTGGACTTCAGGGCCTGCAGACGGAGCGCAGTAAGCTCGTCGTCCTCGTCCGTGTCGTTTTCCTTGTTCGAGTTCTCCTGCAGCCGCAGCTTCTTCGACAGAGACAGCTCCTTTCGGGCCCCGTTATCGCCGTGTCTCAGAGCAGCGTCAAGCTGGTCGCGATCTAGGTCCTCCTTCTTCGATTTCCGCCGCTTTGCCCGCTTCACTCGGTCTTTTGGTCTTCTCCTTGCCTCCCGACTAACGTGTCGGCGTTTTCGGCCGGGACTAGAGACCTCGAAAAACTCTTCGTCCGACGAGACGTTCACCAGATCTGTGACTGAAAAAGTTCCCAGTTGATAATTGGGTCAAGGATAACTGGATTCTCACCATAGTTCAGCTGCTTTCTCTCCTGCTTGGCGAGCGCTGCCAGCTTTTCCAGCTCCTGGTTTCTCGTTTCCAGCTGCCGAATGCGTTCCCGAAGATTCTCCTCCTCCTCGCTAGAGATATTACGGAGACACATGATGGCTTGCTGGGAGTGAAAAAAACTCACCTTGAAACTTGCTCAAACACATTCTCGTCTATAATCTCTCCTTCTTCGTGGTCTTCGAGCTCTCGAGGCTCCGAAACCTCGGTAGTATCCATTATTAGTAGCATCTACTGGTTTTGCTAGAGCAACCTCATGCTTACTCACAACAAAGCGATTTTCCTTTGCTAATTTTTAATGAATTCCCAGATTCCACCTTCTTTTGTGAAACCTGGCGTGTGTGTCTGTCGTGGATTTTTGTGTGACAGCGTGTCGGAACCAGAGACGTAACTTGGATTTGAAAGCGGGGGGAGTGAGCCTTGAGAGTGGGCCCCCCCTTGCCATGACATATCCCCCCTTGATTCAAAAGTGGGCCCCTTTGAATTTAACAGTGGGCCCCCTCGAATAAGAAGGTGGGCCCATTGAAACAAAAATGGGGGCCCCCTCGAATAGGATGGTGGGGCCCTTGATTAAAAAGTGGGCCCCCTCGGATGAGAAGGTGGGTCCCTTGGAACAAAATGAGGGCCCCCTTGATTAAGATGGTGGGCCCTTTGATTCAAAAAGTGGACCCCTTGAATCAAAAATAGGGACCCCTCAAAGGAAAAAATGGGCCCTTTAAGGGCCTTATTTTAGAATTTATTTTTTTAAAATCGGGCCACTTCGGGACCTTTAAAATAATCATAAAATTTTGGGGCCCTACGGGGCCCTACGGGGCCCTCTGAAAAAGCTCGGGGGGGGGGGGGGGGCTAAGCCTACCCTAGCCCCAGGCCCGACGAGAGGGAGGGGGGTAGAAAGGGGGTAAACCCCCCGGGCCCGTGATTTTTTTGGGGCCCGGGCCGGTGTCCGGGCCCCTAGAATCTCGAACATTTCCCTTTGATAGTACCGGGCCCAGATTTTCTCTCGACGGCACTGCCTAGCCTTCCCCTAGTTACGTCTCTGGTCAAAACCCTCACAAGCCGTTTGGGCTAAACACTCGAATATTGGGCTCAGAAATACTTTCACAAGCTACAAAAATTTACAAATTCTTCAAAAATTCCAACTCCCAAAAAAGCATATGGTTTTTAAAATGTTTTGGCCAGATACTGAATTTGAAACAGCTGATCCGTTTGACACTTCTGCATCGTTCACGAATTCCATCACTATTTTTACACGTTTCTGTTTGGTCGATATCGGCGATTCGAGTTCTGTGCTGTTTTTGACACAAAAAAGCCCTCAAAATGCCAACCATCAGCGTGAATCGGGATGCTCTGTACAAGGAGCTCGGGAGGACCTTCAGTGAGTAGCCAAAAGCCCCAAAAGTATCTCATTTCACAATGTTTATCCAACTTTGCAGCCGAGGAGGAGTTCGGGAAGTTCTGTTTCGAGTTCGGAATCGAGCTGGATGAAGTCGTAAGTCGCTTGTTTCCATCTTTTCTCTCAAAGATGCGAGTCTCGTTGCGTTTCAGACGTCAGAGAAGCAGATGCTGGCCAAAGAGCAGGGCGGTGATGTGGCAGCTTCGTCAAAGGATGCGAGTGATGACGTGATTTTCCGCATTGAGGTCGGCGCCAACAGGTCGGACCTGCTGTGTCTGGAGGGACTGGCTTCTGCCTTGAAAGTCTTCATGGGGTCCGGCGAGATTCCTCGATTCCGAGCCATCAATCCCGCATCCGGATCTCTCGAGCGACTCACGATCGCCCCAGCCACCGCCCAGATCCGCCCCTTCTGCGTGGCCGCGATCCTGAGGAACGTGACCTTCACGAAGGAGTCCTACGACCGCTTCATTGACTTGCAGGACAAGCTGCATTTCAACATCTGTCGCAAGAGGACGCTGTGTGCCATCGGAACCCACGACTACGACACGCTCAAGGGTCCCTTCCTGTACGACGCCCGTCCTCCCCGTGACATCAAGTTTCGGCCTCTGAACCAGGACCGTGAGTTCACTGCCGAAGAGCTCATGGAGCTGTACAGCACGCACGCCCAGCTGAAGGTCTATCTGCCGATCATCCGCGACTCGCCCGTGTACCCCGTGATCTACGACGCCAACGGAGTCGTTCTCTCGATGCCCCCCATCATCAACGGGGACCACTCGAAGATCACCCTCAACACGAAGAACATCTTCATAGAGGCCACGGCGACGGATCTGACCAAGGCAAAGATCGTGCTGGACACCCTCGTGAGCCTCTTCTCGGTCCACTGCCGGGACAAGTTCGTGGCGGAGTACGTGGAGGTCGTGGGTGCCGACGGGAAGGCAGTGAAGTACCCCGAGTTGGCCTACAGGACGGAGAAGATCACGGCACAGCAAGCCAACGAGTACATCGGGATCGAGGAGAGCCCTGAGAAGATCGTCAGCTACCTCAATAGGCTCTATCTGAGGTCGGAGCTGGGCAAGAACGGGGAGATCTCCATCGAAATCGGGCCCACGAGGCAGGACATTCTGCACCCGGTGGACATCTTCGAAGACATCGCTATCGCCTATGGGTACAATAGGATCCCCAGAATCCCACCAGGTTCGTATTTAACGAATTTAATTCTTGGAAACTGGCAGAGAGATTTCAGAAAAAGCCTTGAAGAGGAGAAAGAGGAGAATCTCTGAGGAAGCCTCGAAGAAGACTTCGAGGTAGAGATGTGAATTAGGTTTTTGAATTTTCAACTAACTCATTTGGCCTTAAGCTTTTAAAAATATCTTGTTTAATGAAGGAAGCCTCATGGTTCCTTTTGGAATAAGGGTTGAAAAATTCTGGGTCATTTTTCAAAAATTCGTCCAAAAAAATGAGCTAAAAAACAGTCTTTGCTTTTTAAAACAAGATATTTTTGACTTAACTTAAAGTCAAACGAGTGATCCACAAATCCATCTCTACTTGCAGGGTCCGTTCCTCCTCTAGTTAATATTCTCCCAAAAAAACCTTGAAGTCTACAAATTCGTCTATTTCCAGGTATCATGCAGGTCGCTAGTCAGTTCCCGCTGAACAAGCTGACGAACCAGCTGCGCGAGCAGGTAGCTCAGGCGGGCTTCACCGAGGCCCTAACCTTCACACTGTGCTCGCGGGACGACATCTCAACGAAACTGGGCAAGAAGCTGGAAGACACGCCTGCAGTCCACATCGCGAACCCGAAGACTCTCGAGTTCCAGGTCGTAAGACCCACCCTGCTTGTGGGTCTGCTAAAGACCATCGCTGCCAACAAGAAGATGCCTCTTCCGCTACGGATGTTTGAGATCTCCGACATCGTGTTGGCCGAAGATTCGCGAGAGACTGGGGCTCACAATGAGAGGAGGTTCTGTGCGGTCAACTGCAACAAGACGGCCGGGTTCGAGGTCGTCCACGGGCTCCTGGACCGAGTCATGCAGGTCTTGCAGGTGTCGTGGTCCAAGCAAGACGGGTACTACCTCGAGGCGACGGAGGACTCCTCCTACTTCCCCGGCAGATGCGCCAACGTGACCTTCAAGGGACGAGCCATTGGCAAGATCGGGGTCCTCCATCCGGCCGTGCTGCACGCCTACGAGATCTCGAACCCCTGCTCCGCGCTGGAGATCACCATCGAGCCTTTCGTCTAACTTATTCAAATAAAGATTGCGGTCTTTTAAACTTTATTCAACTTTATGGCGAGTTATGGAAATGTTAGGGTCTTAACTACATTTACTTCTTGGAGGCCTTGGCCTTTTTGTGATTCTTGTTGTTGGTCTCAAGCTTGGCCTTCTTCGAGGGTCTCTCGAGCTCCACGATATTCTCGGCGGGCACATCCTCGTCGTCAGATACCTCATCTTCGTCAGCTTCCTCCTCTTCCAAATCCTGCTCAAGATCGTCCATGATCTGCTCGAGGTGCTGACCGAGGAGATACACGGGACCCTTGCCTTGGGCCAGCGTGAAGATCACGGGAGAGTCGGGGAAGTCCAAGCTGACGCGCAACTGGTTCGTCTCACCCTTCTTCAGGACCGCAATGGGAACCTTGACCTTGTCGCGGCATGAGACTGCCTCAACCTCTATGACGTGCGTCTCGTCGCCGGCTGTTGGACCCAGCAGAATCTGCCGAATCAGGAGCTTTGACTCGGTTCCGATGGCCGGCCCGTTGTCGTCCACCTTCGACTCTTGCTCGCCATTCCAGGTGAAGGAGGCCTTCTCTCCGTCCAAAGTCACAGCTGCAATAGTATTTTTCGTCAACACAAAAACGTGTGGCGCGCGCGAGGTCTTTCGGCCCGATTTCGCCCACAATGAGGTTCGTTTGGGCCAAGCTCGAGGGGATTGCGAATGTACTTACCATAAAAGAATTCCTCAACCATTTTGGCAGACTTTAAGTCGTTAATTTCAGTAAAAAGCGGAAAGTAAGTCGGAAGACGGCGAGAGTTTGTTGAGAAAGAAAGATCGAGGTTCCACTTCGGGCCGCTACGAAACAGCGCCACGTGGAATGGAGGAAATTGGAACCGTTGAGATTCAAATTTTCGAACAAAAAACACGTGACTTGCATTACTTTGTTTTTATTCCAATCTCTTGGAGGTCACTGGTTGAGTAAATACAGTTACAGCTTCTCTATAATACTTCACTATATATTTAATGATGTCTCTGATATGTTTCGTTTCATCTCATTATAATTTTCTATCTCAGAATTACTTTAAAATCACAACAATTCAAATATATCTCTCTGGGATAATTCAACAGAACAGCTTTTGAAGCTCTGAAACAATTTTGGAGTAGTCTTTGGTTTGATTGTACCTAAATAAGGACAAGGATTGATTGAATCATAATAATTGGTAACAAGGTCGTAAATCATTTGAGTTCTTAACAGTAGGTACACGTATAGAGGAATAGCTTCCTTAATTCAGTAGTGATATGTTTCGTTTCGATATGTGTGTCATACTAGATAAGTACTTGATATGTTTGGTTCCACTAGAGACTATGTAGGCTCAAGCCCCGCGCCTAGTTCTCGTGCAGGTCCCGCATCATGTCGAGCGACTCTTGAAGAGATTTCGCGAATCTCGATGAGCTTGTGGTTTCGGCCGAGAAGAACGACGAGATACAGAAGATGATCTCATTGGCGTGCGGGTTGTAGGAGCATCCGTAACCTTTCGGAGTCACGGGCCCGTACCCCATGAAGCTGTTGGTCGAGCAAGCCACCTGGAGAGGAAGCTCAAATGAGTCGGTGGGCCGAGCAGAGTCCAGAGCTGGAACTCACGTGCGATTCTGGGTGCAAAAGTGCGGAAAAACTACGTGCAGAGTGCGGAAAAGTGGTGTCGAGGAAGTACCTGACTCGTCGAGAGCAAGAAGCAGTTGGCGATCTTGTAGCTCTCGTCTGTGAAGAGCTCATGTAAACCTCCCTCGACCTCCTTGCACGCCTCCCGGAGACCCAGAAGTGGGATATCCAGACCCTTGCCCAGGATGTTCTTCACCATGATCTCGGTCTGGCGTTGGACGGCGCACCGGAAAAGCTCACGGACGTGGTCCTTGCTGTAAATCGTGAATGAAACCTTCTTCGACTCTGAGGGCTCCAGGTCCTCAACGTCGCTCTCCAGCGGGACGTTTGGAGCCTCGTCCTGGTTGATCGCCTTCACCCACTCCAGGGCTTCGGTGGACGCTGAACGAATGCAATCGACACGTCCAAGGAGGAATCTGCGGGTCGAGGCGCTTTCGTATGTGCTGACCAGATGTCCGTAGAGCCTTCAAGATGCAGATTTTGAAATTTTGTTGAAAGAAAGGGCTTCTGTGAGGGGCCCTTGAGCCTTTTTCAGCTTCTTAATTTGAATTTGAAATTTCGATCCCTTAGCTTTGAATTTGAGGACCCCTCCTTTGAATTGGAAACTCTGGAGAGAGTCCCTTATTTTGAAACCTCAAAGGATACAAATGTTGACCCCCAAGAAATTAAATCTCTGAATAAATAAAAACACTGAAAAAAGTGTTTGCCAATTCCTAGATCTCAAACCTCAATCTTGCTATCTTTATTGAGGCTTGCGTCTAAGATTATATAGATTAGAGATTAGATTACTATCATACTTGAAATATGCGAGCTGCAGAGCAAGCTGGATGTAGGCGTCGGGGCTGACTTGGCATGACTTGATGAAGTTCTTCCCGTAGCCCTTGTAGCGATAAACGAAGAAGTCAAGGTCTTCAATGGACCTGATAACGACGGAAGCATTAGAGGCGCAGTAAAGTCACACACTGCAACTTACTTGTCAATGCCCTGGGAAGCGACGGAGATTCTCCGCTTAATGTCCATGTCGAGATCCCACTCGAGACGCTCTGGAGGCGGCAAGTGACTCTGGATATTTGCAGCTTCGGGTTCCGGCATCTCGTCTATCTTGCGTACGAGTCCTTCCAGCAGCTGGACCGGAGCAAGGCCCTCGGAGGGCGAGTGCTCGTAGCAGAGGCCCCATGTGCCGTCACTTGTGATAACAACTGAAAATTTTGGAGATCAATTAGATTCTTATCGGGCAGAAGATTGCAGAAAAGATCGCGATTAGAAGACTGAAATAGGCGTAAAATCTTATCATCGTATATCTCAAGCTCGTCCTTGTATACTGTAGAGGCGGGTATCCTAGAGAGGTAACTTGAATTTTCATTAAGAAAGAACTCTAAAATCTGACATTCAACTTTAAAAGGTACCATAGAGCAATAGAGGTATAAACCCAAGAGAGGTGACTTGGAAAGACTTGGAATACGAACATCGACCTTCGAGCTTGAAGGCTATTTTTGACAAGTGCTTTTACCATAGAGACACATGTTCTAGAAGGAGTTACAAAAAAACATGATTATCGTAAAGTCCTTAAATAACTTGAAGTCCGATCTACTACTTCAAGGGCTTCTATATTATAATCATAACATAAGTCCCATAGAGGGTCACACCTGGAGACTAATTTTGGTCGCTGAACAAATTAATGATGTGTGTACATTTTTTTCCAATAGTTTTTCGAACTAAACTTAATTTGTTTATTTCATAGTAATCGGTCTATGTACGTGATCCGAAGAGACACACAGACCTAGAGAAAAAGGGTCACTGAAAACTGATTTAGTGAAGCACCTAAGATTGAAAATTTGAAAAGAAAGGAAGAAAATTGACCCTATTCTTCTTCATTGGCTTTATTTCCTGAACTAGGAATGGGTAGTATTTTAGTTAGTCACTAAACAGGACACAAAATGACACAATTCGGAAAAAATTGCTTATTGAAATATTCTAAAGAAATATATACATATTTCAATATAGGTATAGTTATTTTGAAAACAATTGGCCATTAGCTGATTCCAAATTATGTTCACTCATTGAAGTCGGACATTAAATTTTCACGAAGATCGGAAACCTGAAGTTCCGTTGTCTCTCTATTAGTTATCTCTAGATCCAAACATTCGATCTACAATTGAAATCTAAATAAAAGTTCGTTATCGCTCTGGTCTATCTGTCTCTGTGGAGTCTATGTGCATGTGCCCAATACGGCCGGGTCGTAATCTACTCAGTCAAATCGAAGCAGTTGAGCAAACCGTGCGCATTTCGCTCTTTGGGGCTTCCGATCGCGGTTACCTGGCTGTAGTCTATTTTGAGCCACCGACAAAACCTGACGCTATAGTCTCGAGCCGCAAAAATGCCGGGACTGCCGAGACTGTCTGGACTTACTGGTAATAATAGCTGGTGTTTGCTTGCGATGTCGAAGATTTCGTAATCGGCATTTTTTGTGAATTAGGTTGTTTTGTAGCACCGAACGATGACGATTATCGCGAGCGACTACCGGCTTTGGGAGACACGATCAAGAAAACGGCGCAAAACATCTGTGCCCTGAAGACGCTCAAGCGCCGCATCCCGATATCGCTGTGGCTCCCCAAATACAAGCGTAGCTATCTTCTCCGGGATGTGGTGGCGGGCTTCACGGTGGGACTCACGGCGATCCCACAGAACATCGGCTACGCCCTCGTGGCCGGCTTGCCTCCCCAGTACGGGCTCTACTCCGCCTTCATGGGCTCGTTCATGTACATCTTCTTCGGCAGCTGCAAGGCCGTGACTCTGGGCTTCACTGCCATCATGGCCATCCTCACGATGCCTCACGTCCGCGAGGGCAACGCCGACTTCGCCGTTCTGCTGACCTTCCTCATGGGCTCCATTACGTTCCTGCTGGGGTTCTTCAATCTCGGCTTCCTCGTGCAGTTTATCCCAAGCTCGGTGATATCGGGCTTTACGACGGCGGCAGCCTTGACGATTGCAAGTGCGCAGATAAAGAACCTGTTTGGGCTGCCTGGGCAGGGAACAGAGTTCGTCCAGGCGTGGAAGAACTTCTTCCGCAACGCCAAGAATGCGAGGCTCGGGGACAGCTTGCTGGGAGTGGGCTCCGTTCTTGCCCTCTTCGCCTTGAAGGTAGGCATTTAACCCTTTTTTTCCTACACTCTTTTTTAAAATGTGAATTTTTGGTGAATTTTTTGTCGTCTGTCTGTCTGTCTGTTCGTCCGAAATTTTATAACTCAAAAATTAGGAGGGCTAGAGAGCTGCGATTTTTTTATCGTGTAGAACATGGTCTGTAGGGCTTCAGGCTAACAATTTTAGACCCCTACCTCCTCTTGAGGTAAAATGGGGGGTGTTTTACGTTTGTATGAAAACTCCTTATATTTCATCCGATTGATCTGAAACTATAGTATGGTATAGTCTGTGCAAATTCTAGCAAATCATGGCACCACATGTGACCCCTACCATGTACAGGGACGGTGCTAGGGGTCCTCAAAGTTTGGTCTGCTTTAAATCCACCCTGAAGCTTAACCTCCGATTTCGATTTTTATATTTTTTATGATTTGAATTTCAGAAAATCGGAACCCGAAGAGGCTCCTTCGCGGTGGTCTTCAAGTACATCGGGCTCGGGAGAAACGCGCTCGTGGACATTTTCGGGGCAGTACTGGCATACTTCTTCTTCATCAACGGCAGCGAGCCCTTCAACCTGACGGGGAACATTGCCAGTGGCTTTCCAGCCTTCCGGTTCCCGCCCTTCTCGACGACAGTCGGTAACGAAACCTTCGGCTTCCTGGACATGGTGAGGGATCTCGGGATGACGCCCATCAGCATCTCGCTCATCGCAGTCCTGGACGCCGTGACTCTGGCGACAATATTCTGTGGTAATCTCGACACGAGAGATCCAAACTTAAGAGCTAATCTCTGGTGATTTGCAGAAAAGGGCAAGACCGTGAACGCCACTCAAGAGATGATAGCCAATGGCGTTTGCAACATAATGGGCTCCTTTGTCTCTTCCATGCCAATCACTTCGTCCTTTACGAGATCTGCCCTGAACAATGCGTGCGGAGTTCGGTCTCCCCTGGGAGGGATTGTGACTGGCACCATGGTTTTGCTGGCTCTGGGAACGCTCACGCCATATTTCTACTACTTGCCCAAGGCTACGCTGGCTGCCGTAGTCATCTCGGCCATGTTTGCGACCATGGAATGGCGGGAGATTTATGAGGTGTGGAAGACGCGCCGGATCGACGTCGTTCCAATGATTGCCACCATCCTCTCGGGCGTCTTCATTGGCCTCGATACGGGCATCCTCGTTGGGGCCGCAGTCAACTTGTTCATCTCCCTCTACACCAACTCGCGTCCCGACGTGGGAACTTGCTTGCTCAGAGTCGCCGAGACCGAAGCCGTGGTGGTCTGTCCCAACCGGGATATTGTTTTCTCGTCCGCTGACTACTTCCGTTACCGCCTCACGAAGACTCTCATGCAGCACCCAACTGCCCAGTATGTGATAATCGACGGCAAGTTCATCCAAGCATGTGATTTCACTGCGGCAAAGGTGAGCTTCCAACTTTTTGCAACTCGCTGGTTCGGATTCAGCTCGCATCCCACATTTTTGGGTATTTTTAGACTTTTTCATGCTCCTTTTGAGACTCATTTTCATCAATTTTGAAAAAAATGCACTGATGTTTCTGATATGTCTGTCTGTCCGTCCGTCCGAGTCACAAAGGCTTCGAAACTACAAGAGCTAGAGACCTGCAGTTTTTTGCATGTTGTCATGTATGGTCTGGGAGGTGGAAGAAAGGCTTTGGTTTTTCCGAAAAACTTCCTGGGGGGTACTTAAGGGGGTTTTCCCGTTGTATGAAAGTTCCATATACTTCATCCGATTGATCTGAATTTTGGATATGTTATACATCATGTCAAATCTAGCAAATCATAGAAAACATGTTTGCCCTTATCACTTAAGGGGGTAGGGTTAGAGGCCCCCAAAGGGGCGAAAATTTTAGTTGCTCCGATAAGGCTGAAATTCAGAATAGTCTTGCAAAATGATAAATTAAGCAACTTTTGTTTGGGATAATGGTCTCTAAAATATAAAATAACGGACCTGGGGGTTCGATAACTGGCAACCCAAGACTTCCTCTGGCTAATCAGATTCATTTTTAACTTCTTTCGATTGCAGAAATTCGTAAACCTGATTGAGAGTCTCCAGTCGGACAACAAAATCGTGAGGCTCTGGAACTGGCCACGAGAGTCTCGAAACGTTCTCCTGAGATACGACCCGACCATAAGAGAACTTATCATTGCCGCCGTCGAGATCGACGACCTCCTGATTCAGCTCAAGTTCCTGCACCAAGTGCAAGCCATTTCCATTTCTTCCCCATCGTCTCCACAGTAACTTTGGGAATTTTAACCGTTGATTAAAATAATTTTAGTACTCACTTTCGAGAGTTTTGTCGAACCAGCGATTGCCGCTGTTGACCTTGCTGCCGCCTCCGTGAATCATCTGATGAGCCATGTTGGTCTCGTCTCGGCCCTGAACAAAGTGCTGGCTCGAGGGAGAGCCTCGGAAGCCGCGACTGTTGAAAGTCCCGGGGAGTGGCTCGTCAATGCAGAGAAGGATCAGGGCTTGCTCGACCAGCTCGATGTTGCGCTGATTCTGCTCACCTTTGGGAGCAAAAAAGTAGGTCGTGGGCTTCGAAGCTGCCGGACTTACCTAATCCGAGAAGGGTGTTGCGGTCCTTGGCCCAGGTCTGACGGGACTGGGAGGTCAGGATTCCCACCGGCGGCTGCGGTTGCTTCAGAGACGGGGCGTCGTTGAGGATGTGGAGCAGCTGGAAGCTAATGTCCTCCTCCGAGACCCTTCCGCGGTCCGGAGCCTTGACGGGCAAGCAGTACATCTGGAACCAGGGAGACGTGAGAGCGGATCAGAGGAAGCTTTTTGGAAGCCCTACCTGGTTGCGACAGAGCACTATGACGTACTCGTCCTCTCGAGGCTCCGGAAGGTACTGGGAGTCTCGAGGGATCCCAGGACGACGACAGCCCCCGAGAAGTCGGTAGAACTGCGCCATGCACATCGGCTGGTTCTTCTCACGGGATGTGCAGCGCTCGAGGGGCAGAAGCCCGCTGCAAAGAACCTCTTGAAGCTGGAAGAGGAGGTGGGGATGTTACCTGTCGAGGGTATCCTTGTGCTCCATGATCAGGTCGATGATACGCGCTCCGAAACGGGCCAGGTCTTGGACTGAGTTGAACTTGCGGGGAGGCAGGACCATGCCGGGGTTGGAGTTGATGGGCAGGGGGAGAGGGTTGTCCATATACATGTCGTTGAGCCAGTAAGTGTAGGCCTAGAAAAAACTTTTGAGTGGGAGACTCTACGGGGTTTTGGGGTGTGAAATCGAGAACGAGAGCGTCAAGTGCCATATCTTATGTAACCATGGCGTAAAAGAGCAAATGACACCCGTATTTCGAAGAAAAAGGACGAGTGTGAAGTCTATATTGACGTAGTGTGGGTGCGAATTCAGGGTTTAATGTCGGGAGTCTGGAGTTACCGAATCCCGAGAAATCCCAACCAAAGTTAACTTTTAAAATGTTTAAGACTTCCCGAGCAAATTTTCCAGGCAAATTCAATAACAAAAATACTCCTGAAAATTTATCCTTAAGAATTAATGATTTACAATCATTAAAAAAAAACGTAGTTAAGATAAGAAAACCTGGTCAAAAATGAAACGAAAAAATGGCTTTGAATCATTAAAATCAACGCTACAGAGAGAAATTGAATAATAAAGAAAAATAAATGAAATTGGTCTCTACTGAAAGAAAACAACAGGTATCAGCTCTCAGATTGTAAATCTTTGAAAACAATCTGACTTTCTTAAATTCTCAAAATTTTTTTTGAAAAAAATCCGAACAACCCGACCAAAAGCTGATGCTTTTTGAGGCACTGCGTTAAAAAAACCAATAAAGAACTCAATATTTGGTGGTAAAATATGTGAGGAAATTTTCCCGGGAAATAGAAAAAGTCGAAATCGTTAAACCCTAGTGTAAAAGGTAGGTCGTCAAGGAATCGTACCCAATTATCCTCCGTATCTCGCCGCTCTTCCAAAAACTGCTGCAGCTTTGGTCCTAGTCCTCCACTGAACTGCCTGGCAACGGCCTTCGTCTTCTCGAGCTGCGACTTGGTAGTGATGGGCTCCAGCACACGCACGTATTCAGCCATCGTGTCCTCCAAAGTGGGCAGCGGAAGCTTCGGGAGAGCCTACAAAGGTCAAAACCGGCTATTTTGACAATCCCCCTGTGAAAGAGCAGCGTCACGTGATTGGATTTGAAGCTTTGGGGGAACCGGCGGTTCCA
The DNA here is from genome assembly GCA_963930915.1 of Forcipomyia taiwana. Classification (NCBI taxonomy): domain Eukaryota; kingdom Metazoa; phylum Arthropoda; class Insecta; order Diptera; family Ceratopogonidae; genus Forcipomyia; species Forcipomyia taiwana. The sequence goes on from CAWVOI010000020.1 coordinate 173,225, forward strand.
TGGCAGGCAACATGATAGCCGGGCACTCGATTGAGGAGACAATAGAAAGGATGTGCTTGAGCTAAGTGGATCAGCTTTAATAACAATTTCGACGAGCGTAGCACAAAAGGTCGAGAGCGTATCGCATTTGAGGAATGGCTTTTGGAGGAGGAAGCGAGACAAAGGAGAGAGAGAGAGAGATGAGAGGAAGGAAAATAAAGTTTCCACGGATGAGGAAATTCACTTTGTCGTAATCCAATCTCGCAACTTTTTCTTTGGAAGAGCTCGAGGTCCACTTACCTCCGGGTATCCGAACTCGTCGGTTGCCCCTGATTGAGAGAGCCACTTCTTCGGCAAGGACATGATCGAGTCCTTCCATCCTGCAAAGAGCAGAGCGACAAGGATGCCAAATTAGCCATAATCTTTTATGTGGTTATCTCCAATCTCGATGCTGACAGACAGAAATGCAATGACATTATCATCATCAAATCGTACAACCAATTTTCCACGCACAGCATTCCGACGTCTCCCCTCCCTTTGTTTTATTCATATCCCAACCTCAGTCTAATCCCCATCTCCTCCCTCCGCAATGCCTTCACGTACGACACGCATATAGAGACATCAAGGCACCCCAGGACGAGCTGGTATCGACGCTCTCGAACGTATTCCGGGCACACAGCGGGCGTCGAAGAAGCGAGGAGAATTTTTAATGGGCCAGTCAATATACTTACGAGCGGGGGTTGTGTTTGCATAGAGGAAAAGAAAGACTTTAACATTTAACAATTAATTTTTTAATGTTGTTTCAGTTATTATAGTTTTCCATGTAATTTAATTTACTTTTTTGTAATGTATAGGTTATAATAGTCACTGGTTCAGTTAAATACGATATGACTCTGATTTACATTCGTCTTTTTGTTAATTGTGGTCAGTACTTATGTCTTTTTGGTTATTCTCTAACGATATATTCTTGTAATTTACTTCAAGAGATTGTAGTTTCCGTAAACTTTGAATCCAACTTTGCTGTAAAGCGAACATTTTTTATTCTCAAACGCAAATCCACAAATCAAGAGTTTCTGTATCAAAAGAGGAGATAACACACATTTGAAATAAAATAACCTGCCCTCCAAGAGAGATGGGGACCCCTAGATGGCTCGAGAATGCTTCTCATATTTTTGAAACTTTCACAATTGTTTTTAAAAATTCATACACATTTTGAGAATATCGTGGAAAAAGTCTACTATAATTTCTGCCAATTTTTAAATCGAAAATCAGTTTCATTTGGTTGTTGAGAAATTTTTCATGAATCTGTGAACTCCACAATTTACTAAAAAAAATTATGCTGGAAAAATTCTATGAGAACAGTCACCAATTCTGGTCATTGAGAGGGTTAAAACCATGAAATTACGAATCACAAGCTGTACGAGGAGTCATCATCTCTTTTCCAAATAATCCCAAAGTTTACTTTAAATCAGGCCCGTAGCCAGGGAGCTCCTATCACGAGTCCCCCTTCTCCCTCCTGAGCTTGTCTATCCCCCATTTCCCGAAATCCCGGGTACGGACCTGCAGAAATCACAAAATTTGGTGGTAGAATCGTGGTTACATGACTAGCAAGCTAAGCTTATGCTCGATTATTCCTTCTCCAGATCATAATGATTCATAAAATTTATGATATCAGTAATTTATCTAATTAAAATGTCCTTTTATATATCATTACTTAATGGCTACTAAGAACTCATTTATTATCCTAGCTGTATTACACTTTTGCCGGCGCACGGTTGCTTAAGATTATGCAATTACGACTACTTTACATTATTTTTGTGATACTTTGTTTTCCACTTTTATTTTAGCTTTAAATTAAATTGACATTGGAGCGGCTGTATCTAGCTAGCAACGCTGGCTCAGACACCCCCTCAACGTCCTACGAGCTACTTAGCTTAGTCGCAACAAAGCAATTGAAGTTGAAAGGTTGAAACATCTGTAATTGTCTGGGACTTGAATCTGCTTGAAAATCGAATAATGTAAATACAAACGCGGATACGATAGATAGAGTAGACAAGCACGATTGATTGACATATTCAACAAGTGAGGAACAACATCGATAATTCTTCTAATTCTTCTTGTTTTCAAAGTTTTTGAGGCAAGTTTAGTGGCAAAAGCCATAATATTCTCTGTACACTGGAGGAGGGGAGTCCAACGAAAGCGGGCCAATGCTAATATTGCTTTTTTTCTCAAAATTTCGGGTGCTAGGGGTTTCCAAATGAGCTTCACGAAAATGTGAACAATTCAAGGGGGCTGAGGGGGCTTCTACATCTGACTAACCTACACATCCTTACGCTACCTTACCGGCTAATTTGACTATTATTTCCACTCATAATTGTTCTGGTTACGCTTTTAATTGATAGTAGTTGGAGCATTATTTTGTTTCATCTTTCAAATGTACAATAAAATGTTTCAATTTCTCGTGTTACATCTAGTTATCGTGTTGTGTGAACTTGATATGCCTTGATATATGCATAAGTATATGTGTTATTTCAACTTAATCCTGTCTGCAGTCTTACTCACTAGATCCTTACGATACCCTAATTCTCCACGAGGCGCAGTGCCTCTGATATGTTTGCGATATTAGGCTGTCGAATTGATTTTCCTTAAGTACTGATAAAGCAAAAGTTTTCCACTCGAGTTACTTATCGTAATCATTGACTTTGACATATCGTTAGATTAAAATGTTACACAAATATGCTTTACTTTTATGTATGTATCATAATATGTTAATTGCATCGATACGGACAGAGCAGATGTTTGCATTAAAAATTTTACAAGTTTAACGTAAAACTTACAAACACAATTTTTCACATAATTTTTTACGCGCAAAACAATCAATTTTTACATGTTTCCTCTACAGCTAGAGTTAGTAATAGTATATATATGTATATCATGATAATATCACTTTGGTAATTTCAGGCGAGCCGGAGCTCTGATATGTGTCGTTACCTTGGTTGTATCTAACGTTAGAAAACTGTGATAATGACGCGGATAGCGCCGCTTACCATGCAAAAGAAGGAGGAAAAGTACTCAAATGCCTCACTGCCCGATCGATATCTCCGTCCCTGCACCCACTTTGTTCCTTCTTCGACTGATATGTATATGATATTGGCACAGGTCTCGGATCCACGTCTCGGGAGCGCGGCTTCTTACCTATTCTTACGCTACTTTTACCTAGAATTTCGATATTTCCGGGTCCAGCGGGTCGTCACTGTTTGGGCTTTTCATGTCTCGAGCCATTGCTGTTCTTGAAAAGAATTTCGAGACTCACTGGAACTTTTACCTCAAGGTTAAAGAATGTTGAACTTCTGTTGAGCTTGAGTATGGACTGAAAACCGGGATCTTTCTTTGACGACAATTTTTCGTACAAAATTGCGCTCTAAACTATCACACAAATCCCTACATAGAATAAAATAAAAATGACTGAGAAAAGCTTAGACACTGGACCGCCAAATGAGTGACCACCCGCCATCCCGGCGGTACAAATTTAATAATCTGAGACGTCTTGTGTACAGTTTGATGCGTCCACTGATACCATTACCTAATACTTTGGATAGAGACTTTGAGAATCAACAAAACGAGGTCCTTAGAAGCCTTGCTTGAAAGGATTCTGTCGAGGCGCACCGCTGGGCTGCTGGGGCTGCTGTTGCTGCTGCTGCCCGAAGGGATTATGCTGTCGCTGCTGAGGCTGTGGGGGCAGGTGGCGCGTCTGCGGCTGCTGCTCCTGGTACCCACCCTGCTCCTGGTATCCCGGCTGGTACCCGTACTGCTCCTGCTGCTGGTACTGGTACTCGTCGTCGACATTCGTCTCCTGCACGCCCCCCTCCTGCGTCCCGTACTGCAGGTGGTTCTTGTACTCGCCCTCCACGGGCTGCTGGTTGTGCATCGTGTAAGTCTGGTACTCCTTATTTGGCGGATCCTGCATCAGGATATTTGCCTCATTTTCAAAGTGCTTGAAATCGTAAATGTTCCGGAGGTAGCCAAGCACGGGGGCGTAGAGCAGGTTGGAGATGGCGATGAGGATGTTGAGGGCTGTGAAGCCGATGAGCTCCACGATGCCCCCGGCAATAATGGGTCCCACGGCATACGCCATCGAGTAGCTGATGTCTGCGATGGCGTAGATGCTGCCGTAGATGGAGACGTACCGGACGTCGACGATGTACCCGAGAGTGGGCAGGAGAGCGGTGTCGATGAGGGCGATGCCGAAGCAGATGACGCAGATCGGCAGCATGAGCATCTGGTAGGAGCTGGAGAGGGGAATGACGAAGCAGCTGAGACCCTCGAGAGTGAGCCCGATGGCGGCCATGAGCCACTGCTTCTGGGGATACTGACGGGCCAGCTTGACCGTGAGAATGACGCCGAAGACGTGCGGGAAGAAGGCGGGCAGCCACACCATCCCGATCTTCCAGTTGTCGCGCGTGAGGTTGTCCTCCATCCAGGTCGATATGGTGGGCTCGAGGAAGGCCAGGGCCACGTTGGACATCGTGAGGGCGCCCGCACATACCGCGATGTAGGGGTCCATGAGGAGCTTCCAGATCGGTATCGACTCGGCCTTCTGCTCCTGACTCAGCCGGATCTGCTCCTTGATGGGCCGCATCACGAGCAGCAGCATGGCGCCGTCTATGAGACAGACGAGGGCGAGGATGAGGAAGGGCACCTCCTTGCCGGCGAACTGGTAGAGAGCCCCCCCGAAGGGAGGAGCCACGAGACACCCGAAGCTGATGAAGGCAAGAGCGATTCCCAATGCTTTGGATCTTTCATTTTCCTCCGTGTATCTGTCAGCGATCATAGCCAAGCCAGAGGTGTCGGCGAAAGCAGAGCCGGCACCTTGAAGCGAGCGGGCAAAAAAGAGAAGCCCATAGCTACGACCGCAGGCAAACAGGGACGTTGATAAGAACATAATGGTAAGTCCAATCATCATTGGGAGCTCGTAGCCTATCTTGTCGATAAGGGCGCCGGAGAAGGGGTTCACCATGAGCTGCACGATGGCCTTGGAGGCGAAGAGCAGCCCCGTCGCCGACTCCTGCCCCGGGTGGTGGATGGGCTTTGCAGTGGTCGTGGGACCCGTGTAGTTCTTGGGGTAGGGCGTGGGCGTGATCACGGGGTTGTCGTCGTCGTCCCAGGCCCCAATGTACTGCAGGTAGTCTGGGATGATGGGCACGATGACCATGTAGAGCATGTTGTCGAGCAGCAGGGCGATGGAGACGATGACCAGGATGATCCGCTTCTGGTTCGTGGGCTCCTTCACCCGCTCCCAGAAGAGGGCCTTGGCCTCGTCCACCGTGATGTTCAGCACCGGAATCGTCTTTGACTCGCTCATCCTGAGGCTCTGCTGAGGGACTTCCGGTGGCTTGCTTAGAGAGAATTTGTGTAGAGACTATGTAGATATGTGTGTTGATATGCGCTTAGAATCCTTTGGTGGTCATCACGTGCCGGTGGCGGAGGCGATTCACTCGATAAGGCAACCTTTAAGAGAACACAGAAACAAGATTTCGTTATTACCGGTCCAATTTCGGTCCAAAACTGCCAAAAGCCTTCCCAAAATGATTCAAAGACGCGCAAAAAAGAGACTTAGTTAGAGACACTTCGCGACATTATGATTGAAATGTTGTTTCTGTGATCTGAAAAGTTTACAGGTCGCTAGTTTATAAGGCTAACATCTATAATGGTTCAACTTAAGAGAAGCAACAACTATTACAAACTATTGCGGGGGCTTCTCGAGTAGGTCAAGAAGCCTCCTTGTTGACTCGAGCTAACATTTCAATCATAATTATTTGATGAGCTTCACATGCTTCATATACTTCATCTGCTACGGTATTACCGAGAGTACATATTTACATACAAATTTAAGGGTTTATGTAATAAAGTCTCTTTTGTAACCCGTTTTGTCTGTCTTTCCGTCAACTTTCTTCGTTTTTAGCATATTTTTCAACAATTGGCCATACGCATGGGGGGGAGTCAAGGAGGGTAAAACCCTAAGATTCTTTGGAAGACTTTTCAGAGAGAATCTGTAGAGACGCTAAAGGGTGCATTTTCAAAGATTTGGAGAAGACCAAACTTTAAGGGCCCCTAGCTCCGTCTCTGAACATGGTCGGGGTCACAAAGAGTACCATGATTTGCTAGATTTTGCACAGACTACATCATACTAAAATTTCAGCCCAATCGGAAACGTAAAACACCCCTTATTCCGCCCCAAGAAGGAATGGGGGCTAAAATTCATAGCTTGTACCTTTTCAAACTATACTCTACACGATGCAAAAAATTGCAGCTCTCTAGCTCTTCTGGTTCTTGAGTTATAAAATATTGGACAGACATTCAATCTTGCGTTTTTAAAGACTTTTAAAGGCCTTTGTTGTCGGAAGGTGGCTCGGCTCATTCACTGTAAATCCAGCGGGCTTAGAAACAAGTCGACACACCCGCTGAAACTTTTCCAATTAAACTCGGCTAAACTTAAAAGCGGCCGCACAAAAGCGCATTAAAAAGTGCAAAAACTTTACCACAGACTCACGACCGAGGCAATTGTTGTCGCTCCACTAATTGGCTTCCCATGTAATCCCCCATTGCAATTATTTATCTACGCTCCTGCTCGCGTGCCTCCGTGCTCCCGAACACACGGCTTAGGGAGGGGTGTCTAATGAGATGTAAGCCAGCGACTCTGGAACAATTTTTTGTGTTGAAGAGCATCTCTTCATTGAATGGTCGTGTTTAATGAAATGTAAGCAGTTTATTGATATCATCTTGCACTCTCACTCCCAGCACCCCTCTCGACTCCGCATTGTTGTTCCGGCACCACTTGGCGACTCAATTCGATTTAATGTGCCATATAATGTGGCAAGTGACAAATTCGTTTCTGGTGCCCTTGATCGATTCACCGCTTGATTAATGACTTGCCGGATTCCGTAAGAGTCCCAGCAATCAATTTTTCAGGCTCTCTTCCGAGAGTCCCTTTGTCAAATCAATTTAGCTTAATGGCGTGTCGGATTCCCTCGGAGGCACCTTTGTTGGCTCTGCTTCTGCCGAGCTAAAAATAACACCGCACTTTGATTTTTTGCCACGAGAGTCTCGAGGACTAAATATTGAATGAGGAGCGGAATGTAAATCGAGGTGCGAGCAGAATCGACTGAATATGTGCGCAGGTCAAATGGGGATTTTTACGGAGATGTGCTGTGAGGGGCTCTTAATTGCTTCGAACGAGCGAAAACTGACACCAGAAGGCACTGAAAGAGCCTCCACCGCTTCCAAGGCGTTGGAACTCCTGCTAGGCGATAAACGACCAAATCAATTCCCATGAAATTTATCGTTCAATTTCATGCCGTCACTCCGACAGCGACAGCACTCTGCATGTGACAGGGACTCGGAGTTCGCTGTCTGAATAGCAAATTAAATTTTTCATACATCATTTTGTCTCGCTTCGACATGGCTGAGACTGAAAGTGGTCTTGCTGCGTCTTGTTTGTTTTCCATCACCGCAAATGATCTTTGTACGAGAGAGAAAATCCTGATTCCAATCGGATTAATCATGTTGGTGGCTGGTGCTTAGACAGCCGGCAAATTTCTCATCCGAGCTGGAGTTTATTTTGAGCGAAAATGGCCGGGAAAAATGCGGATTTTCGCCTCCACCTTCTGGACTTGGTCTCAGAATGCTGTTCATTTTCCAGTCATGAGTCCGCATATCAGTGCAGAAGGGGCCGAATTTCCTCATGTATGTGAACACCGGCATGAAAATTTAATGAGAAAATCGATTTTCTTCTTCCACTGCTTCCTTCGCTTCTGCACATCAAACAAGGAACTTTCCGTATTTGTGTTTTTCACCTCACTCTAGCCGCCGTCGACTCACGAGTTTCACGACAACGACGAGTCGACGGCTCAAGGTAACCCCTCTCGATTATATACACGGACTTTTGCCAGGGGGAGCCCGACTATACATATAACGCTGGGGGAGCGAGCGCAGAGTTGGCAATAAAAGGTACAAATCGTGTACAAAAATAGGACCAACATTCAGGGAGTAGAATTGTGTAAAAGGTAATATTCATGGGAGCGACTGCAGATGATGATGAAGAAAGCGTGGGGCAGGGAGAGGGAAAATTCTTAGGGGAGATGTTGCCGAAATGATAACGTGAAATATTGATTGGAGCAAGATTCATTAGCAGACCCTGCAGTGTTTCCGTCCGAGCTTAATTGTAATTGGATAATGTGGGAATGATTTTAACTGTTGTAATTTTGCGAAACGGCCTTGAGAGCTCTCTCAGGTTCGACAGTTGGCATTGAGACGAAGTGTAAATTAAAATCTCATAAATTAGCTAGAGTAGAGTAACTTCTGGTAGTTGCAAATATTTGACAACCTCAGAGCAGGAAAAAGTCCCCGACAGGGGCCAAAGGGAGGTGGTTTTCTCACCGAAGGATGACCTTTGTCTCGTGCACTCAAAATACGCGTTTAAGCGCCGAACGAGCAGGTCATCCGAGAACAACAGACATCCATTCCGCTCCCATGGAGTCGAATTTCGCCAAACAGCGCTCGAAAGGGAGTCATAGTAACACAATATTTATATTTGCCGACATACACATCGCCCTCCCTCCCATTTGCATCTGATGTTTTTATTATCTTTTGCTCTTTGCGTTCCGCACCAGAGTGTCCCAGTCCCGGGCCGACACAGTCTTGCAACTTTCGGTGTTTCGCATTTTAGTGAAACCATGAGGAATAATAATGTTAAATTATCATCTTTCCGCTGCTCTTGCTTCCTCTCCTTTCTTTTGTTCAAGCGACAGCGTCAGTCAATGCAAAGTCTCTTGTTTTGTTTGTAAATTGCCATCGTCTCCGCGAGTTTGCGAATTACTGGGGTTGCGATGATTTCGTTATTCCAGTTTGTTACATACGTATTTCTATAAAACAATGCGGTTGCCGCTTTGTCTCTCACACAAACAAACGTGTCAGTGAACGAATTCTGTTGAGCAATTAGGAGATGTGCCGAAAATGTTACTCGTTCGGGTAGACTTGAAGGTCTTGCTCGCGTCTAATTCCTTGATCGATAGCCAAAAAGTGAAAGATATGTAAGTGCCATAAATTGGATTATGAAGGCTTAAGTGGAAGAGAAACTTTGTCGTGTCGACGAGTTGGGGAGGGGAAATGTGTGGGAGGAAATTAATCTGTATTCCCGGAACGAAGGAAAAGTACTTGAATGCATTAAAACTTCTGGTTGACATTCCGTTGGATTGAAACGGGTTTTCTGCTTTTCCAGAAGGGCAAAAAAAAATCATTTTTTTGGCAGAATGAAAAATCAGCAGAAAGAAAATCATAATTTCAGAAGGAAAATTAAAATCATGAGGAAAACTCTATTTTAATCATGGAAAATGCTGCTTGTCCGATGGGAAAGTTTTCTGTTTTTCCGAGGAAGTGTTTACTCAAAGTGGCGATGGCAGAAGATAGTTTAAAATAATAAATTATTTTCCATTTACTTTTCCTGGTAAATTTAATTTCAGTTGCTGTTTTTTTTTCCGATGATAAATATTTCTGGGAAATGAAGTTGGACACCAGAAGTTTCGGAGTGTGGAAACCCGAGTCTGTCATGCTTGAAGAGTGCAAATAAGTCATAAAGCAATTTTGCCAAAGCACCTGCCACACATCTCACCTGAAGCTTTTGGAGTTTTGGTCTCTGAGAGAGAGGAGCGGCAGACGAGCCGGAGGAGCGTAGAAAGACATGGGAATGGGCAACGCAAACATCATTTGTACGTGAGCCTACCGCAGAAATAACACACAAATTCACTCGGATTGGATCGATAAAAGTTCGTCGTTATGTAACGTAGCCTAGTAGCGCGACTAGCTGAGCCCAAAATGGAAGCCATTTTGTTTTGGAGATTTTCTCCCGAGCGCTGAATCATTTTCGGGGGATCTTGGGGGAGATGCGTACTCACCTGTTTCTGGTATGGAGCCAGATATCCGTTCAGCGAAGAATCCTCGTAAGTTAGTGACGACTTTTTGAGGCGAACCTTTGGCAGCCGCCCCAAAAATTGAACCACCTAATTTCGAAAACAGGGCGGACGATGGTTCTCCGCCGTTATTGCCTTCCGAAGACGCCACGATTCACTCAATTTATTAGCACCTTTTGAAATTTTCTATGCTTTCACTTATTGATTCTCTTCGCTTTGCTTCTCTCGCCCCGAAACCTCCGTTACTTCCTCGCTTGCTTCTTCCTTCTTTTTTTCAACAAAATTTCCAACAAATTCTTCCTCCAATTATGTAACAAATTTAACTACTCTCAATCAGGGACTGATGTCGAGTGTGTCTAGTACATGCTGCAACAACAATTTATGCCCACTTTGGATGTACTTTTCAACCAAAAAAATTTCAATGAAAATTAGTGTAGAGCCGAGAGGTGTGCGGTGCGCTCGACCTGATCGTAACGAATACACGGTGGAGACGAATTTTCACACACTTTCGCTCGCATATCCTTGCGCATGCTTTTCGACTCGGTCCTTATTGGTAACGCTTCCCATACATCGAGTGTGCGTGACGTCATCGTTAAGGCTCGCTACGAAAGAGAGAGCGGGAGCTTTTGACGAACGTGTGTCCGTCGGTCTGGAGGTGAGGTGGTTTCCACCTGATCGTCTTTCGTCCCCATTTAAGTGACGATTCGGTGTCTGGTGGATGCTCGGAATGAAGCGTGACCCGAAGATGCCGACAAGATGAGTTTTAATCGATTGAAGTGGGGGAAAAGAGCAGAGAAAAAGGCATAACTTAGTTTTAGCTCTTTCTGAATGATCCATCTTGGCCCACTGAAAATTTTCACAAGCTCAGGAAATTGGAAAAAATCGCTTTGAGGATTTGATGGTTTTTTAGTTAGAAGTAATAATTTTCTTTTAACCCAATCGGTGGTAATTATTTAGTCCAATTAATCGAGGCTCCATAATTTTTTTCACAATCAAAATTTTTCTTCGAAATCACGACGTTTATTATTTAAATAACCCTCTCTCTTTCAACAAACAGAAGTTCGAAAAATTGTTGATGAATAGAGGGTTAAGGCTTTGACTCCCATTTGCAGCCACTCAGGGACCTACTTCAAAGCTAGAGTTCCCGTACAAAAAGGTCTCATTAAGAGGAGTCACACCCCCGTATTTCCCAAATTGGACACTAATTGCCCATTTTTCACGTTCCCCAATCTGATATTGGGCTCCTGATGAGGGAAACGGGCCGTCCGGGGGGAAATCCGAGTCACTTGAAAGGTCAAGAGGGGGGCACTCGACACCCCATGCAGGTCCTGGCAGAGTGATTTATTGATTTCCTTCACATCCGCACGAGCGACAAAGTGCCTCTAAAGCCCTTTCGTCACTAAGCTGCTGGTAGCTTACGTGTGTGCGAGCGAGCTCACAAACAAGCCCATCAATCATCACATTATGGATGGTCTCTTGAAGCAATACTACTTGCTCCGCTTTGTGCTACACTTAACACAAACTCGGAGACGGCGATGTTGGAGGAATATGGTAAATTTGCCGTAAAGCCCGGCTACATGACTCGAGATTGCTATTATATTGCACAACTTTATTGACAAAACGATGGGCACGATTTCACATTGTTCTTGATTGAGACTTCTTCATCGGAGCTCCGCTTCTCCACTCTGAGTTGGACGTAAAAATTATAATTGGAGTTGCGAAGAAAATAGCTTTGCTTATATGGATTAATTCAATACTCTGAAATTGGGTTAGCAACTTTGCAGCTAGCACGATAATCGACGGCAGTGGTAGCTGCCTCCATAATCGCGAAAGTAAAAGTGTGTCAACCGCGCTCGATTCAATCTCCGGAGACTCCGTATTGTTATTAGTTTCCACATTTCATGAGACATTAAAATTTTTCAAGTCACCTTAATGACTCCAAATTGCACGTTTCAAAGCGAGGTCAAAGTTTTCACTTAAGATTTTCGCGTTTGCGCGAGACGTCAACAATTTTTGTCATCTATTGGGGGCTGGAAGAGGTGGAGACTCTCTTTGGATGAAGACTTTGCTAACCCATTTTGTACCAATCTCGTTTTTGGGCTTTGATAAAAATATTCTTCAACGAATTATTTTTCTATCCAGAGGCATAAAAACTAAAGAAACTTGCATCAATGCGAAGTTAAGCACATTTTTTCAAAAATAATGCCTTAAGGGGGTCGAATGTGGTATCAGGAGATTCTTTAGGCCCCAAAGATTCTGGAATGCTATAGCTTGCCAAAAACAACATCCTGAGAGCCTCGCAATCAGCTTCCAAAGTTGAGGGTTATTGGGGTAATGTTAATGCTCCTCCGGGGGTCCTCCGAGAATCCTCTGGGAGTCCTCCGAGGGTCCTTTGAGTCAATTTTTTTTTTTTTCGATTTCAAATCTTGTCACACTTTTCAGTCGACTGGATTGACAACTTGGCAGCAGAGAGGAAATGGGTTAAATTTTGGACTCCTAAGAATAGCACTTAAAATTCAATTTTCTCGGTGAGCAAAGAAACCCAAGTCCCACGTCGAAAACAAACATTTCGAATGCCCCAAGACAAACGAGCCAGTCTCGAGAAACGCTTCATCATTCTCGAGCAAATTCGCTAATTACGGAATTGCATCACTGCACGCTGCTGCTGCTGCTCCAGCGAGTGACTGCATCTCCGGCACTCGGTATGAAGGACTCTCTCATAAACAAATAAATTCATCTAAATAATTGTGCTCGTTAATGAGCAACGAAGGAAGTGGGTAGGTAGGTGATTGTGTTACATTTACGATATTGCCGCCAAGCAATATTTTTCATGTCAAGGATACCTGATCATTAATGTTATTATTATACAATGTTGCCGTTTCCACATATTATTAAAGCTCCGTGTGTCCGTCCTGGTGAGAGGCCGTGGTTTTTCCTCTCGCGCGCGCGAAAGCAACGGTGAGAAAGCATGTGGGTTCTCGTGGCGTGTGTAAAAGCAACGACATCGGCACGAACTTGAATGAAATGGTGGCTGCTGCGCAAGCCGGAGGTGTGGCTTGTTCTCCCAGTGTGGCTCCGTGTGCTGGATATGCGATAAGGCGGCTTGATATAATTGTTGCAATGTATTCTATTGATGTAAAAGTTACGTTACTCGAATCGATATTTTTTCTCGCTTTTCCATGTTAGGCGATATTGTGTGTTTTTGGCAATGCCGAAATTAAAGTCGTGGTTTCGCTCGTACGTGAGCCCGAAATGGATCGTAGCTCTTTTTGCCAGGACCGGAGTAGGTTTCAAATATGGCCTCCTACAGGTCTATCTGTATTCTCTGGAAGTGGTTTGATTTTTTATTAAAATTTTAGTCATATTGAAGGTCTCGAAAAATAAAAAAAAGGCTCTCTTGAGGGTCAATCCTAATCATTCAATCAATGAATTGTAGCTAGTTTTTCCAGAAATGAAGCTGGTCTTAATTTTTACAGATCCTAAGGAGGTCCAAGAGCCCAAAAACGTCCCTGATCGTTTAAGCTTTTTTTTTCTAGGATCAGGAAATCCGGTTCGAGGAAGAAAATTTTTTTTCGTGAGGCCCAGATGAGCAAATCAATGGCCCCCCAATCCCACCCTGGCCGTTTAGTTCTTTTAGGCTCCTTCCAAAACGGTCTGAGGCGCGTCAAAAGCGCTATTTATGCTCTGCATCATGCATTGATGTGGTTGAGTTCATAAATTTAGCTCTTTTCGCGTTTCTTCATTCATATTTATACACCCAGCAGAGCCCGCGATGATATAACACGGAGAGCCCAGTGAATTCACTTTCGTTGAATGTTGCATGTGTTTGGTGCTGTAATTACTGGCCTGGTCCTTCTTAACACGTTATTTTCCACGCGCAAGGTCATTGTGCCGATAAAGGCCATTATACTCTTGGTGCTTACGCAAGCAAATAGTGACGACATTGTTTTGGTTTTAGTTTTTTTGGTGGCGGAGATTTGCACCTTCTATCACGACATCGCACAACAAAGCACCACAATCGCGTATGTCTGGGTTGCGCAAATTATGTTTTACAAACATCATACAAATTGCACATTAGATCGGAGTCGGCGTGAACTGCAGCTCGGGCATGATTTGTGGGAGATGTTAATTGACGAGATGCTTCAAGATTTCTGTGCGGTGAGCTCGCTAATATTCTGCTCAAACTGAGGTGACTCTTGTGGGGACTTTGCTAATTGCCTCGGTTGACTCCGGGTGTCGTAAATTTCGAGAATGACGAAAGGAGCTCCCTCCTGAGCCCTAGCAAATTTTCTCCGCAGTCATCGTGATAATTCGATAAAATTGCGGGTACATCATTAACCTCCCGGTGACTCTGAGAGACTCAGAAGCGAGGCTCTCATGGGCCCCGTAGACACGTTTAGTAGCTTTGCGGAATAAACGCACCGTAAGTCATCAACTTTATGCACCTTGAAATCAATCATTGCCGGTTATTCTCTTTGTTTGCGCCACCACTAGAGAATCAATCGTGCATAATAAATTTATGCGATGGATTTATGGCATTTTAACAATCCGCTTATGCTGTGGAATATCGACGTTTTTTGCGAATTTATGTCAAAATCAATTTCGTCAAGCATCTCGTTAGAGCCTATCATCTCCCAATTTGTCTGTCTAAGATAGAGTTGTCGATGGGTTCTCCAGAGCTTCGGGCGGAAGGAATTATTCTCTTGTATCATAGAGTCTTAGGAGCTAAAGTGAATTTGCTGTGTCTGTGATTTTGTACTTTTTAAGTAGTTAATTTTTGGGCCAATGTTACAATCAACCAAAGACCAGAAACGATGAAAAATACTATAGAATCATAGACTACCATGTGTGAAAAAATTTGCCGATCCGCCATTTTTTCGTTTGTCTTCATCTTTATCCCGTCCAATTTGTAGTCCGGAAGTAAAATTTGGAAAAAGAAAAAGCATTTCTCCCGGCAAATTGTTACTTCCGGCCTGTCCAAGTTTTTCCCATCAGTCTGTCGGCGCCGACAGACTTGCGAGAAGACTTCGAACAAAAATTCTCGCCTCGCCGACAGACTTGAGTCTGTCGTAAGTCTGTCTGCTCCATACTGGCCACAGACAGACTTGTTCACACTGGGTAGAGATGTAACGAAAAAAGATTGAATTTAGAGACTTGATATTGTTTTCTCACTTCTATTACCTGAAAATATAAAATACATGTATTAGTAAAATCGTTATTCTTCTAGTAAATGTCTTTTTATTCTTATTCGGAAGACCCTAGCTTCAATTCATCGTCTAGCCAGTGAGAAGCTCTAGGGGTCAGTGTTGGGCCACTGAGAGCACCGTCCCTTCCCCCAGTCCCACATATGCCACTCAGCGTCTTTGTTTGAGCACGTGTCGCAATCGAAATGTAAACTTTATTTCAATTATACGAATGCCTAAAATATATAACATTGGTGCCGGTGATGGTTCACATGCTTTTTATGGAGCCCAGGAGTGTATGTTTATTTGTAGGAAACTTTTGCAAGCAGCAACCGAGTCATATATTGTGCAGGGGGAATCAAAGCTCCGATAAAGAACAAAACTGCAATTTGCCAACATTTTCAGAGACCGTCACATATGCACATGAGGTGATTTATGGCTTGCATTTCGTGTTACCTGTTCGCGTTCGCGGAGCTGTAGTTAATAGATCACGATCGTGCAAAATTGTAATTGAAATGGCATACATGAGCTCAGATGCAGGGCCTCTTCAAAACTTTTTCAATTATTTACCAGATGCGGCATTAATCATATGCGTTAGATTGCGGTTTCTGCGACCTTCGGGGATCCGCTCTGGATCGGAATTGTGGCAATTATATATTTTTGAGTATCACATGATGTCATGAGGGATAATGAGTGGAGAACGATCACAAAGAGAATGCAATTGGGCTCTTGACCTTAGATCGGATCTTGTGAATTTTTTTGTCTGAATTTCATGCTCTTGACGGGGCATTGAATTATGAGCTTTTAAATTGCTTACAATATTTTCACCTGCTGGCATATCGATGGGAATTTCTTGGCACCAGAGGCGGGTCCGAAGGGCACTTCCGTCCCCCGCAAAACCAGATACCGTTGGTAGGTCCGGAAAAAAGCAGAGACTTTCCCTTTTTCCGCGATTTCCCCAACCCACCTCTGTCCCAGATGTACCTCAGTTATTCACTTTGGCGCTCAAACGTACCAGACAGCCGAGAGACGCATAATTATAGCTTCTTGCTTACCCCAGCTACGTACTTGGGCACCGACGTGACTCGAAAGGGGTCTTTCTGGGGTTTTCCTCGTAAACCATCATCTTGAAGGGAGACAGAAAAATAGTCTCCGTGAGCCTCAATCCCGAGTTACGCCTCTGGGGAACGATGCACACACGCTTGCATAACAAGCACATCGTGTGCAGCATGAACGGTATGCCACTAAAGATTCAATTTTTGCGTTTTTGCTGTAAAAAATTCAAACTACATTTACCACTGCCGCTCATTTCTATCCACTGAATTGTGTAGTGCAAGTATATGTATAACAAATATTAGATGTGCATATTCAAATCACTGGCCCAAGCGTATATAAAGCCTAATCTCATGGAGTAGAGCTCATTGTAGTTTTATCTGTCGGACAGTTCATTGGATTGTTGTTCCGAATTTAGTGGTTAGTGACTTTATTATATCCCAAAAGTATTTCTGGTGAAGTTTAAAAATAGAGTTCGGGTAGAGGCTCGTGATGGGAGGGAAGAGCGTGATGTCTGAGCCACACACATTTACCGCAAAACCACACGAGCACGAAACGCTTTTCATTTCAAGAAGAAGGGTTGGTCAATGATCTCAAAAGTTGTTCCGATGGCTTTACATTGTGGCGAAGCAATTACAGCTTAATTGCTAGGGCTCTGAAGGGCTCTGGGAAAAATACCGAATTCGTCATTGTGCAAGTGTTTAAATGGGTTTCTTGAAGCCCTTTTTCATCATCTAAAAATCGAGTTGTAAGCTCAGAAGTCCTGAGGGGTGTCCGAGAGTTTCTCTGAGCCTAGAAGTCTATAAGTAGGTCTATAAGTAGGTCAAAAAGTAGGTCAAAAAATCTCCCAAAAGAGTTCCCCAGAATATCAGCTGCCCCCAGAGTCTCGCTGAATCTGATGAGCAATCTGCTAAACGCTTTAATTGCCGAGGCCATTACTGCCCAATTTCCCCTCTACCTTTTCCACAACGAAGTATCACGCACTCAATTGAGCCAACGATCCCCATCGCGATAAAAGTAATGATGGTCCGCGACCTTTGATTTCGCTGACTCCAGCTGGGCTCCATTTTTCGTCACTTTTTGACAGTTTGAGCTCCTCACGTTAAGCTCTCGACGCCCCAACAAAGGTCGGACGCCAGAATACATTATGTAAATGGAGCTCTCTGTTATGATCACATAATGCACGTGGTTCTCATGTCTCACGGTGTTTCATCGGCATCGTAATGATGCTTTTTAACAACGAGAAATGTTCACCTCTGGTCCGCAATTATGCACAAATTACGTATCCGACGACTAACGCTGTTTCTGCTCGTTTCAGTTCTTTGACCTCGAAACCCGCGTTTTCACACTTAAGGATGCATTGGATAAAGGTTCGTACAAACATTTTCTAGACTCTAGGTCTAAAAGTCTCGCTCGTAGCACTGCATCCTGACATTGCTGGTAGCAGAGGCAACCTTCGGGGCCACGGTGGTCGTCAAGAGGGAAGCCCCAGTGTCGCCCAACTACCTGCCTCCCGCCACCTCCTACGGCGTCCCTGATCTCTCATCCAATGCCCTCGGCTTCGGAGCTTCCGGCTACGACAGCGGAGACTCTGGAATCGCGTCTGTCAGCTCGTTCGATAGCTCTGCCTCGTTCGGGGGAGGATACCCTGGCTCCGGACCTGCAGCCGTGAGTCAGAGGTACGGGGCTCCAGCTGCCTCAGGCAACGGCAACGGATACTCCAATGGAGGAGGAGCAGCACCCTCTGCCCAGTACGGACCTCCCAGCAACGGAGGCTCCAACGGTGGGTATGCCAGTGCTAATGGTGGGTCTAATGGATACTCCGGCGGTGGCTCGAATGGATACTCAAGTGGAGGCTCGAACGGATATTCCAGTGGCGGACCTCCGTCTTCCCAGTATGGGCCCCCAAGCGCGAGTGGTGGACCTCCATCTTCTCAGTACGGACCTCCAAGTGCAGCTGCAGGACCCCCATCTTCCCAGTACGGACCTCCTAGCGCGGCTGCAGGACCCCCATCTTCCCAGTATGGACCTCCTAGTGCGGCTGCAGGACCCCCATCCTCCCAGTACGGTCCTCCAAGCAACGGAGGAGGCTCCAACGGCTACGCTGGGGCACCTCCTTCTTCGCAATACGGACCCCCAAGCAACGGAGGAGGCTCCAATGGATACTCAAATGGCCCTCAGAGAAACGGAAACGGCGGAGCTCGGGCCCCATCTCAGCAATACGGACCCCCCAGCAACGGTAACGGAGCAGGAGGCTACTCCAACGGCGGAGGCCAGCGA
This sequence comes from Forcipomyia taiwana, assembly GCA_963930915.1. NCBI lineage: Eukaryota > Metazoa > Arthropoda > Insecta > Diptera > Ceratopogonidae > Forcipomyia > Forcipomyia taiwana. Next base: position 191,685 of record CAWVOI010000020.1, read on the forward strand.
CCTTCCCAGCAGTATGGACCCCCGAGCAACGGAAATGGTGGTGGATATGCCAATGGAGGCGCTCCAAGGCCCTCTCAGCAGTACGGTCCTCCCAGCAACGGTAACGGAGGCGGTCGCGGCGGTGCTCAGAGACCCTCTCAGCAGTATGGTGCTCCCAGCAGCAGAAACGGCGGAGGAGCTCGGGCTCCCTCGCAGTCCTACGGCCCTCCCAGCAACGGAAATGGAGGAGGTGGGTACTCTAACGGCGGAGGACAGCGACCCTCGCAGCAGTACGGGCCCCCCAGCAACGGGGGAGGCTCCAACGGATACTCAAATGGCCCTCAGAGAAACGGAAACGGCGGAGCTCGAGCCCCATCTCAGCAGTACGGACCCCCCAGCAACGGTAACGGAGCAGGAGGCTACTCCAACGGCGGAGGCCAGCGACCTTCCCAGCAGTACGGCCCACCGAGCAACGGAAACGGCGGAGGCTACTCCCAGCAACCTTCCCAGCAGTACGGCCCTCCTGCCAACGGAAACGGGGGCGGATACTCCAACGGTGGAGGCCAGAGACCGTCACAGCAGTACGGCCCACCGAGTAACGGAAATGGAGGCGGGCGACCCTCTCAGCAGTATGGGCCTCCAGCTAACGGAAATGGAGGCGGGCGACCCCCATCGCAGTCGTATGGGGCTCCCAGCAACGGAAATGGCGGTGGATACGCAGGAGGAAGTCCCCCGTCGCAGCAGTATGGCGCTCCGGGCGGCGGAAACGGCGGGTACTCGAACGGAGGCGGAAGGCCAAGCAGCCAGTACGGAGTTCCCGACACGATACCCCAGAAATACGACGCCAACGGCGGGTACCAGTACTAATTCAGTTGCTCCGGAAGCAATGTGGCCATATCTCGTAGCGTCTATGCCCCCCATTTACACATAGTGTATGTACAAACTTTCAGACCCTGCCCTGACCGTCGTCTTTTATACATTTCCACTCCATGTAACGTTATTTGTACAGAGAACAGAATAAATAATTGAAATAAAACACGGCATGTCTTTTATCATTTTATGGTTTATTTTTAACAACAATATAATTGTTTGTGTATAGTTGATATGTATATCGATCTCCACTTTAGAGCTATTTATTTATTTATCTTATACATTGGATACTTTTTGGGGGTGGAACTCAGCTGAAACAATTTCGGCGCCAATTGGTGAATAAATTCAACATTATATATTATTTAAATTCAACGAGGAACTCGAGGCTCCAACTCAGGATACTGCAGACCTTATTAGGCTAGTTTTAGAACATTTCCACCTACTTATTTTTCCTTACAAGCAAACACTGAGTGAACTTTTTCGATAATTATATTCCCCATCAATGAAGCTGACTTTTGATTGAACTAGAACACATCCAGAATGTATGGAACACGAGAGTACTGCAAAAAGGGGGTACGGAGGTAACAACAGAAAGTTTTCATTCGACTGCGACAATGATTGATTCAAATACTGTTAAACTTTAACACTGATTTCAATAAACTCTCAACTCTCTGCGCTGGGAATCATAATCTAAAGCTTGAATTCAACATTTATAATGTTAATGCGATAGTATTTAGATGCTTTACTGGAAGGACACCTCTGATATGCTTGAATTTGATCCATTTACTTAACTATTTAAGACTTCCCTTAAGCACTAAGTAGTCACTTTTCTTGATATGTATTTTGTTATTTAGTTGGTTGCTGACCAGAATCAGGTTTCATCAGTCCACTATTTGATATTCATCATTTATGTATATTTAATTGCTCTTCTCTATTCTAATACTTGTGTTTTGTCTCCTAAATCCTCTACCGAAGCGTTCGCTACGATCTTCCTAAATTTTGCAATTCAATAACAATCTTTAGCAATTCAATAACAATCCGTAATTTGTAACAATATTTGTAGTTTAAAGCTTAGAGAAAAAGATTCAGAGCTTCGTGTTAGTGCCAGAGTTGTATTAACAGGTAACTTTGATGTCAAAAGTGTAAATTATCCTTGATTGCCATTTAAGTAGTTTTGTGAGACAGATGTGAAAGAAAACTCAACTAGTTGCGGGTCGGTTCGGTGCTGTTGGGGGCTTGTCGGGAAAGGCTGTACCTTAGAGCCTATTATCTAGAGGGACCACTGACCTCTTGGCTTTTAGGGTCTTTTGAAAATCCAAGATAAGTGCCATATCAACCTAATTTTCACTTTCCATCCCTGACACATTTTTTAAAGGGTCCCATAGGCTCCTTGTTCCATATTGGCCGCGGGGATCCTTGTTCACACTGGGAGCCCAATAACTTTTTCAATTGGGCGCAATTTTGGGCAATTTGGGGGGTTAGCTGATTTTGGCATCACCCTTTTGGCGCCCGGATTTTCAAGGAATTTGGTAATAATTTTTTCGCAACTTCAAATTCCACACCCATTTTCTTAAACACTTTGTAAGACACAAAAACTGAAGTGGTACCAAAACAAAGCTTATTTATTCGTCTGTTCAAAAAATAACGGGATCTGTCACACATCAACTGTTAAGCAGTTCAAATTGACCTTTGAAAGTGAGCAGATTTTTTCGATAAAAATTTTCGTGAAAATCGAATGTCATGGGAAGCAATTCTTACTAGGCTCTAAGGGTAATACTGACTTCTCGGATATATTTTCAAGGAAAAGTTCTGTGCAATTCCGTTCTTGGGAGTGGATCCCCAACAGCCTCCCCACCCCGCCGGGAACTAAACCTAAGCTAACTAAAATCACCAGTTTCCATTCCAATTTCTTTTGTAAGCACTTTCCACATCCTCATTTGGTTTATTTATAGTTGCTGCGTTTCTTCTTCTAGATTATCACTAAAAATATATCCTCTATTCCCTATCTTTAATGGTATATTTGTGTGTTTCTATCGATATTTTTTCACATGAGTGTCGAAGTTAGGTTACTCTAAACCTGTAATTGATATGTTTATATTGCAAGTCATTTCAACTTCTTTTTCTTGCTATTTTACGGATTACGCCTAGATTGATATGTTTCGGTTGCATTGTGGTTTTGTTTGTTTGTTGTTGTTGTTTCACTCATTCACTACGTTACTTCAGCAGTTGACACGCACAAAACACTAAATTTAACCTTTATGTAAGTTTACGAGGGAAACCGATTAAGGGTACTCCTAAAAAGCTGTGTGGCCCTGGCCACTCGCGTTTCCTCCTCCCATACTTGGCAGTCCTCCAATGGCTGCGCCTCCACCCCCACTCTGGATATGCCGGTGAATCTGTTGCTTTGCTTCCGCAACAGGCAAGTCGTCGTCGGCTTCCAGAGCCGGGTTGATGCGTCCGTTCCGCTCGTCCTTGCCCACCATCGTGGCGGCCCCGTACATCTTGGCGATCGGAGCTCCTGCCATCACGTGCATCTGGGGGAGAGTGAGAGAGAAAAACGTTAGGTAAGGTTCGGGGGAGGGGGGAACTTCGAGAAATGAAAATTTTAAAATCATAAGTTACCTCCGAAAACTAAAAAGCCAATTTAAAATTCTTTAGAGGCACCTAGAAGCAGTTGGAGGCTTAGAAAGGCGCCTGAAAGGGACAAAAGGCTCACCTGCTCGCCGATCTCGGAGGGGTCTTCCACGCGCTGGACGTCCTCGGGGATGTTGACGACGCACCTGAAGTAGTCGTACTGAGGGGCCAGCCGCCCGGTCTCGAACAAGAACCTGGAAACGAAACGGTTCAGAAATGCTCCATCAGAGGGAACTTTACTCACTTGCTGAGCCACGAGACGAAGACTAGCGTGATGAGACTCATGATCATGGCCATCGTCCGGAACGGGAACAGCTGCTTGTCCTCCTCATAGTCGTAGCCTGGGAAGTGGATGAAGGCGGGCAGACCGAGCATCTTCTCGCCTCCCGACATCCTTATCAGGAGAGCTATGATGTAGGCAGAGAGGCTTCCGTAGGTGTTGCAGTGGTTCTTGAAGTGCACCACCATGAGGAGCTGCAATGAGATGCTTGAAATCACTCTGCGGGGGTGACTTAACAGGGAAACTGACCTGCGGGAACAGGATGCAGTAGACGAGGTCCGAGCACATGGACCACAAGCCGTAGATAGAAGGAATGGTGAGAGCCATGACGGTTGCTAGGATTCCCACGATGATAATCGAGACCCTCATCACCCAGATGATTTCCATTTCGGACGCCCTGATGCGGAAAATGAGCTTGTAGACGTTCCTAGCGAACATCGATGCAGCGGATAGAACGGAGGAGTCGGCCGAGGACATGACAGCTGCAAGGATTGAGGTCAGTATTGGGAGACTTGATCAAGTCGAGACTACTCACCTGCCGAGACGGCTCCGAGTCCGAAGAACGACACGAAGTCTGGTGTGAGGTATTGCAGAACCATCGGAAGAATCATGCTGGTCTCCTGAATTGTTAGGGGCCAAGGTCCTTTGTAGTCGGTTTCGTTCCACGCTGTCAGACAGGAAATCGATAGGGTTGTCAGTTGAGATTTTGAGTAAAATGAGGCACAATGTTGCATAATACTGAAGCTTTCTGAGAGATGAGACTCCCTACTATTGCCTTTAAGAGCTTTTTTTCCCCAATAATAATAGACTAGGTTCTATTGTAACCAGTGACGGATTTAACTTTTGGAGGCCCTAGGCACATTATGTAAGGGGGCCCTCCAAAAATTTCTAGGAGGCCCAAAAAAAACCGAGCGCTTTCACCTATATTTTAGGGGTTTTTGAGGTCAAGGGGGATCCTTTTCCTGCTGCCGGGGGCCCCTCTCTAAGGTTGAGGGGGCCCCTTTAAAAATTTCTGCCTTTGGCAGAGGCCCTAGGCACGTGCCTAGTTTTCTTTATTTTACCTGTAAATCCGTCACTGATTGTAGCTCTTTTGAAATGAAATCTATCGCTCAAAATTTCTTTTTAAATGATCAAACCTGCTCTGAAAAATCTCTGGTAGTCTAATAATCACCATTTTGAATACTTACGTGTGGCTTTTGCGATAGCTCCTATCAATACCGGTGGGATAGCCATTAGGATGCACCCGAACGCCGCCACATACGAGAGAATTTGTGCCCTGCCAGCGGTCTTGCTGGACAGTACTCGTTGGAAATAGACCTGCCATGGGATGCCACCGAAGATGAGCAAGAGACCGTAGTCGATGTAGAACCAGAAGTCCTTGTCGTCCACATTCCCAATCCAGTCCACATCCATGCTCGAGAGACTCTGAACGTGGTCGTTGGTCCACGCGAAGGGGATACACATCCAGAGACCCAGGAAGATGCAGAAGAGCTGAATGACATCGGTGTAGGCGACGCTGTAGAGTCCCCCGAAAAGCGTATAAAAGACGGCAATGCAAGCGGAGAGGATGACGGAGGTCTCTTGCTCCATATCGATGATGACGGAGAGCGTGGCTCCGAGGGCAGCTAGGATACCGGCGGCCCAGAAGACCTCACCGCAGAGGGCCGGGAGGAACAGGAGACCTCCCATGCGCTCGCCAAAACTGTCCTGGAGCGGGTCCAGCATCGTGATGTAGCCCTGCTTCCGCATGGGGTTGGCGAAGAAGATGCCCCCGAACACCAAGCTGAGGGCATACCCGAAGGGGGCTTGGCACCACACCAATCCGGAGGTGTAAACCGCCTCTGCTGTGCCGTTGATGTAGCCGCCTCCCACCCAGGTAGCTGCCGGCAAGAGAAAAGAGACATGAAGAATGAGGTGTCGGAGTCACGATAATGAAAAGTGACACAGATTTCTACTAATCGCTCTTCGTTGTCGCCCACAACCGAGCTCCACTAATCCATGCAGAGGCGTAACTAGGGCTTTTGACCCAGCGATAAGGTTTAAAATTTCCAAGCAATTTTTCCGGGAATTTCAGGAATTTATTTTCATGAACGATACTAATTCCAATCAAAAAATACCCCTGAAAAATTTTGTCCTTGAAAAATTTCAACCTTCAAGTCTCAAATAGTATAGAAATATCATAATTATCTGACTTTCTTCAATTCTAAATAAAAGGAATTTTTCTACAGCGAGAAAAAAACCAGAACAAGCACAACTGGATGCCTTTTGAAGATTTTGGCTCGAAAAAAATTAATAAAGAACTAATAAAAATTAGATAAAAATTTTTGTTAAACCCTAACCACGACCTATCCCAGTTACGTCTCTGGATCTCTGTCAGGGTGTCTGGACAAGTCGTGAAAGCTTCTAGGAAGCGAGATCCCTCACCTGTCATCGTGAATATTCCAACGAAGAGACCGATGTTGCGGCCTGCCAACATGACCTCCTCCTCGGAGTCATTGCCTTCCTCCTTCTTGCGCCCAGCCCAAATTCCGACGGCCAAAATCAATAAGTAAACTGTGGAAGCAAGAGATATTAGCCCTCCCTCATGTACTCATGTAGTTACATCGAGTGGCAAGAAAAGGCACTTACATAAAACAATACTAACTACTCCAGCCACGTTAATCATTGTCTCTCTCTGGAAATTGCTCCGTTATACGAGTGTTCCACCTTCGCGTCAGCCACGTGTGGAAAATGCATTGGGACGGAAAATCGGAGGAGAAAAAAAAACGAAACGAAGGAAAGGAGAAAATTACTATTTTGTGCAGACTCGCGATCAATGCTCACGTTTTATTCATGGCTCAAACATCAAAATCGATTATTTATTTATTTAGGTAAAAGGCAAGGCAAAGGTACGCTCGGTGTGTGCTGCGAGGCTTGTCAGAGACGGGGAACCCCTTTGAAGTCCAACCTTGGAACTCCGTCTCCAGACCCGTCTCTGGGCTCACGTATTGTCACAGTGGGAAAGGTCATTGATTGGCTGTAATGAAGCGCGCAATTTACAAACCGTCTCGGGCACACGTGAAGCGACTAAATTGGGCCATTAAGGGAATTGTGTGACCAAATTGACTTTTTGAGAAGAGATTCAGGAATCAGGAGTGTAAGTAAGTTCAAGTTCCTGTGAAAAGCTCTTTCAAAGGACATCACCTTTCTACAAGACGGAAGGTATGTTCCAGCAACTCTAAAATCTGCCCGATAAAACTTTCACGAACTCATCTCGCAAATGAATGGTTCCATTCATGCTTCTTCCATCCCAGACGAAGCCATGATTTATTCATAGCGGGATCCCGCCCTGCAAGAAAGGTATCGGGAAGCCGAAAGTTTAAACAATGGATGAGAAGCGGATTCTGTGAAATCCAATTTCCCCCCACCGGTCGTGATAAAAGCTACGACACACTTCCAATTATATTTAGACAATTTTCCCTCATATCCCCGCCAGTTAACGGACGTCACGGAATTTTATTGATTTGTGCAAGGCAACCATCAATTTGTGGCCTTGTCTGGTGCCCATTACGGCATCGTCGCCGCGTGAACTGGAGTGACTGAATTCCAATTCTCCAAACTCACGGCCAAGTTTGCGGCTCCCGGACATTTCTCATGGGTTTAATTACGTTAAGCCAGTAATTGATACAGGTATTTTGGCATTTTTTCCGCCAGTAATCACTGATGGCAGCTAATGAGATTGCAAACATTAATCTTCAGCACTCTCCATCGATCAATTAAGTCATCATTGACAATATCCACAAGTTCCATCATCATTTTATGATATTGACAATTTGTGACAGGTCTCTTTCCTGCATATAATTGTAGACACGGGGGTTAGGGTGGTTCATTTGCGGTTTATGATTTGTTGAATTAGCGATAATCAACAAGTCTTTCCTCAACTGCGAGCTTCGCGATGCCCGATGCACTTTTTATACCCCCGGCAAGCTCTTTGATGTTAGAGCTACCTTTTTGCTCAAAAAAAAACGACCAAGGCTGCCTTGATGACGTTACTGCATCAATGAAGTACACTTACAAGCAAAATTAAAGCAATGGTAATTAAGCTTTTTCTTCCCTTCTTTAAAAGCTAAAAGCTCAGCAGATCTTTCTGCCAATTTAAAAATTTAACTAACACTTATTTTCAAAAAATTATTTATCCAAAAATTTTTCTTAAATTCTTCCTTAGAATGACTCTTTTGCTTGCATTTCAAGCTTAAAAAATTAGAGGGTAAATATTTCCTCGCAAAGGCATCAAATTTCAACCCCCTCTGCCCTCAGGAACAAGACCTACTGGGAAGTACATTGATAAAGAAATCTGACTTAAAAATGCACTTTAATGCTTTCGTCCATGACCAAGCTTATCAGCACGTTTTCCGTCTCGTCCGGAGGATTCCCTGCTCTATTCAACAACAAACACTATCAGGCTTCTGCTAAGCTGTAACTTGCCTGCAGGAGCTTGGAATTACACCTCCCACGCAAGCAGAGCCATCAGATGCACCTCCGCTATTTGCCCAGAATGGTAAACTGCGGTACTTCCCACGCAATCGAGAGTGACCTTCAACTTTCACGCACCCTCCCCGCCTCGCTTCAGTCGAGTTTCGCTTTGGTTTCTCACCCGTGTTAATTACAACTCGGCTCATCCTTTGCCACCGTTCATTACATAACTTTTCATAGGCTCTCCCATTACCGCGTTTCTCCAATGACACCAGCAGACCCAGTGGTGGGGCATTTATCGGGTATGTGCATGCCAGAGTTGGCAGGCTGGCAAGGACTTAAGTGGCGCATTACATAATGTGCGTTAGATGATGACGAGGAGTTTTATCGCGCGCCTTTTTCCTGCCTTTTGCGGAGCCCAGAGCCGAGAGGGAGCACGCCGTTACTTACCTCAACACGATGTTTATTGATCTGTTTTTCGTGGAACTCCGAGCTGCGTCTTTTCGCAACCTCTAGTCTTTTTTCGCTTCGCCTTTCAGAGTTCACAGTTTCTCTCAATTTAGTCTTCAACTTTATACGTATATTTATGATTCAGTTAATTTTCCACTTTTGGGGTTCACTATATGTTCGTTTTGTCTCGAGTCACCAAAATGGCTCTGTGAGGGCATTAGTGTTACGAAGATGAACCAAAGTAGAAATTATCGTGGCAGAAGAGATGCAATAGAAGAGCAGACTCAGAAGCTGTAAAGTTGAAAGCAGCAGACAACGACGACGGTGGTGAAATAACAGCTATCGCCCCATCGCAAGGACGTCTTTTGAGACGGAGTATTTCTTGTTTTGAATCGTGACCCGCACATGAGACCCCAAAATTAACCAAAAACTCGTGACTTTCCACTTTTAGAGCATCACCCAACAGAATTCCTAAATTTTCTCAACTCCGCAACAACACCCGAAAACCGTGGATGTTCCTCCTTTTTGGGTCAAACTCAACTAAACGAATGCTAGCTCCTCGCTCCTTGCACTATTTTCCGTTCCACAATGTCGACGACTGTAGCTTATAACGAAAGTAAACGACGACGAGAGACAGGAGAGCTTTTGTCTGACTCGTACGTGTGTGTATTTTTATGGCGGTTATCAATGAAAAAAAATGTTGTAGCTCGGAAAAGGAACAGAATTTTCTAAGCTGTGACTGCTTTCGTGTGGACCACCGAAGGTGTACTGAAAGCTTGCTCCTTCCTCTCTCTCCATGGCTCTGCGAATGACGAATAACGCATGCGTATCTGCTGGAGGTGACGTCAAATGGGGCTGCCCCCCAAGTCTTGCGAATCGAGATCCTGGAGCTCGTGAGTCGTGCTTCGTGACGAGCTAATAGCGGTCACGTGGCCTACCAAGTAGCTTGAGCGCGAACAAAAGTTATCCGACAGTAAAATCGGGCTTTCAAGGACAGACCAGGGAACAGACTTTTATGAAAATGCTAGGTTCAAGTTTCTGAAGAAAAACTGAGCTGTAATAAGCCGAAAATTAGCACGAATGTAGAGCATTGGAAAATTTTGGATCATTTGATGAATTTAGAAAATTTACTTTTGAATCAAAACAACATTTACGGCTCCATGGAACAGTTTATTAAACTCGTGTATCAGTTTTATGTTTATACTTATACTTAGTTGATCATCAATTCTTTCATTAATGTTTTATTATCAGAAACTGAGAGTTTTCCGAGGCTTCTATTACATTGAAGAATAAATATGCAATGCTAAATCATAATCACTACCTCTCCTAATTTCATTCTTTTCTATTTTATTTTTGTCAGTATAAAATACAATGCAGTTAGTTTTTTTTTCCTTTGCTTTTAACATATATTATCAATGGAGAACATGACAAACTTTCTTAAGAGGACGAAATTCTATGTTTTTCTTTGTATTAATATGAATACTCTTGAGTTAGCTTTGAAAAATTTCCTTCGTTTTCTGTAAAATCTAAATCTTAATATGTACAAGTTACTTTCACTAATATGCAAAATTTTATTATTTTATTTTTGTCTTGTTGCGGCGATTATTCTGAGATTATCGAGGGAAGAAACATTTTTCTGATATTACAAATGAAAATGAATGGAATCAGAAACGAAAACACAGGAATCCTTTATGAGTTCGATAAAACTACGTTATGCTATACGTATGAAATGTACGATGGATCTTCTTTTTGTGAGTCAGAGCGGTAAAGAAATAATGAAATGCATGTAGCTGCATTCGATGGCGTGCATGAGGAATGATGATGCCCGTTAGATGAACAATTTGTAGCTTGTCGAAATCAGATTTGTGTAGTTTGCGGTCTTAGAACTATTCTGAAAGAAAGGGGAGGGGGTTAGTCGGAGAAGGGAGGCGAAAGGCCGGGACTCACCACACAAAATTTTAAGTTTAGTCTGCTGTTGTGTCCTGTGTCTAATCCTATTTTTCGCCTTAGTAAGGCTGATGTCTCTGCTGGCGGCCGCCTCGCTGCTTTCCTCCCTGGAAGTTGCCGCCACCGCCGCCGCCTCCTTATTGGGGAGAGAGAAAGGGAAAACATGTAGTTTGTGCAAGCTCTCGCGTCTCTCGAAGCTTGGAATTTGGAAAATTTTTGTGGTCATTCATGCACGTACTTTTGTCACTCGAATGTTGGAATAAGGAAAGCTACTAATTGAATCTAGTAAAATGCTATTCAAATAAAAGGTCACTGTTATGCAAAATTTTGACTATCAATGGCGTGCCAGAGGTAAGGATGAAAACAAAACAGCATAAACACATAAAAAGTTTGCAATGTGGAATTCTCTATATGCTGATATGGATACCTTTGCCTCCGCGTGGCCCGGATCGTCCGCCACTATAGCCACCTTCATAACCTCCTCCATAACCGTAGTCTGATAGGAGAGAAGAATAGATTTTTTAAGTTTTACGTTAAGACTATCATTGCTAGTACTGGCAAAAATGTGTATGCATGAATAATTTGTATTCTCCCTATAAAACACCCGGAAAATTGACTTTTCCACGTGGGGTAAAAAAGAAACTTTATCTTCCACATATTGAACGCTGATTTCTTTCACGAGATTACAAAAAGAATCATGCTGCCTGTTTATGTGGGGTTCGGAATCTGGATTTAGCGCCATTTCAACGGACGAGCTTCTGACGGACGGACTGGGGGAAGTGGACTGGGATAACAAGTCTTTTCAGCAGTAAAGCTCGTTAGATCATGAAATTTGTTCTCCTCTTGCTTTCAACTTGGTCTGGAAATGTAATGTTTCTTTCACTATCTGAACATTTTTTACAACTGGCTCTTTTCCAAACTCATTGGTACCAAAACTAGTTTCACCAAAAGCTTCCATGAAAAAATGGTATCAAAATGCCTGAGCCTAACTTTGAAGTATATCTTGATCCCAGTATCTGAGTGACTGGGAGAAGGAAAAAAAAATTCCATGATCTATTATTGAGTTGCCTCTGTTCGTCACAAAAATTTATATAAAAGAAGTCTTTAAATTCTGGGATTTAAATGAAGAGGTCTGACATCTTGCTGGTACTCAGTACAGCTCTCTGTTTCCATCTTTGAGCCTCAAACAGAAAAACGTTCAGAAGCTTGTTATTCCAGTCCTATTTGCCAAGTACAATCGGATAATGTGAGAGCCAAAAAAAGTCATACAAACCGAAATCTGGATCAAATCTGCGCCAAATAAGGGAAACACATTGTCTGTCGTTTTGCAAATTTTTATTCTTTTTTTGTTTTCATAAAATATTTTGTGAACATTTTTGTCGTTAGACATTCAATATTTGTCAAGTTTACACTTTAACAGCGCAATGGCCTCTGTTGCTTTTAAAATATTTTTTGAAACTTTTGAAAAACGTTGCGATTCCTCAAAAGCCCAAAAATCATTGTTTTTGCAAATTTTCATGTTTCACAATGTATTTCCATTATTTTGATTATTTTTTCCATTTAAGTTTGATTACGTTACGTTATACAGACAATTAATTTTCTTTTGATTCCAGATTTCGGTTCGTCCTCTTAGATTTTTTTTCTTGTTTGCTTTGTTGAAAAATGCATTTCCCTCAACAACTTTACAAAAACATAAGCGCAAGAAGAGTGTGGCGGAAATGAACTTTTCGGGTCTCTTTTATGGGAGATTAGATTTTCCTTTTACTTGGCTCACACAAAATCCGTGAATAAACTACTCAAAAAAGGGTTTAAATCTAGTAGCAAAGATGAATAAGTTTTGGGTAAATATTTCTAATAATAATCATTTATATGAATATGCGAATACAAAAATCAAAAAAAGAAGAAAAGAGGTTATTTGATACGTTAACTCTGTGAACCACTAAACGGTAGATGTGAAATAAATTTATCATTATGTACATACTTGAAAAGAATCATTTTTCGTACTCTACGTTTTGATATAGTTGGTGTAGTTGGCATTTTACTCCAATTCGATCTTCTTTTTAAAGTTAACACAAAAAAGAAAAGTAATTGCATCGCGTTGAGAAAGTCGGTAAAATACAAACTGAAGAACCCATAAAATTATTAGAAACATTGGAAACATGCAATTTTGTTGCTCGACAATGTTTTTGGCACATTTCTAGCCCTCGTATAAAGGACACGCGTATGCACCCGTAGGAATTAAATAATAATATATACGTTAACCTATGTGTATGTATATATATAAAAATACGTTAAAGTTAGTAACATTGCGTCGAAAGAGCGTTTTGTGTTTGAATTCGGCTTCCTTGCGTAATCTTTTCTCTGAGTAAGTTACTTCTTAAATGCACCATTGCGATTTGTGACATTCCATGCAAGAAAAATTTACGACTCTTTTACACTTACTTTAACCATTTTATTAGAACCGTGGAGACACATGAGACAGATCTTCGGCCATGTGTCGCTGCGGTAAGAACCCAGAAAGCGGAGGCGAACTCCGTCGACCCCTTGATTACTGAACTCTCAAGCGGGGGCGGGGGACCCCCTTCTAAGCCAAAACTCAAGAAGAAATGAGGAGAAATTTGGAAAACTCTAAAATTAAGGGACCGCAGTCCGCACTTAGGTCAAAATCCAACTACTAAAACCCATTTTACGAAAAATCCTGCAATGTGTCAACAAACTTTTGTCATTGGACGCAAATGGTTTCTTGTCAACAGATGGAACGGTGTTAAGACTCTACTTTGACATTGCAAGAATCGTCTTTCTCTTTCTTTCTCTTATTCTCTTCTCTAAAATGAAAATGATAACTCTATCCTTTAAATTTGAATCTTATTTTCAAAGCTTGGCTCTCCAAGCACCAAATTCTTGAATTTATTTGTGTTTTGCCGGCACACCATTCCATGTCTCTTTACTTGTATACGTTAATGTGTGGTCTCTTGAATGTTTAGGTATTTCGTGTGTATTGTCTTTCTTTCGACGTTCGACAATTTTATTAACAATTGCACAGCACTTTCTTTCTACACAAATATCAGGTACAAGATTCAAATTTAAGACTTTAATGGTTTGTTTCCATGGTGCATGATCTTGAGATCTTTTTGTTAGTAGGAAGATTGCACCATATCTTTTTCGTTGCGTAGGGCGGAGGAAATGGCGTGTTGGTTTCCTCCGCCCTACCTGGACTTAAGCTTATGTTAAGTTTTATCATCTTCATTATACTCGTATGTACGTGTGTGTGTATTTAAAAATATATTTCACATGTTGCAGAAGAAATTCAAAATTTCCTTTCTTGCGGTGTGAAGAAAATCAACTGAATTTCTAGAAAGTTTGGAGCAAAACTTTATTTTTAATACAAAAAGCTGTGATTTTTTAAGGCACATACTTTTCATACCGATTTCAATATGTTTATGTTTCTTTCTTCTGGTAACTTACAATTCGCTTTGATTTCAAGGTTTTCTATGCTTTACCAAAGAGCTTTAGTATGTACATAAACATTAAGAGGAAAAGAAAGGACAAATGGAACTTAATTTTGACCAAACATTAGTAATTAAAATAACCTTTACTTCTTTTTAGATTAAATTCCGACATACAAAAAAAAAATAATTATGTGAATATTAAAGTGGACGCTTGAAAATGGCGCTAAATAAATTTTTCTGGGTGGGACTTGACAACTTCATCTGCTCAGCCACCCATTAAGCAATCTACTTGTTATTTCTGTTAGGGGGGTTACGTGGTACTTTGTTTTGGTATTTACCGTAGGCAGGATATCCGCTGTAGTCGTATCCGCCGCCGCCGAAGTATGGGCCGCCATACGGGCCGTAGTTGTCGTAGCCGTAGTTTCTGGGGGAGAGAAAGCGAGGGACGTTAGAAGCGCGAATTCACCTTGCTCTTCGCCATACGACCGAGCCTAGCTATGCTGAGGAACTAGGCCCCCCGTACAATTTAGAGCCCGAGAATTTTGAGACCCTGACGATCATCAGGTTCCCAAAATTTGTCGTTCCACCTTGGCGCGCTCGACTTGGAAACATCGAGCTCCATTCAGTAAACGGCGGGAGTGGAACTTTTATCTTGCCATGTACGATTAAGGATATCCGCTCGTAAGAGCGCAACTCCTTTGCCCAGGGTACAAGGCGCACAAGTAAGGACTCTAAAATTCTTCCAGTTAGACTTACGACGATTCATACCCGCCATAGTTATTCTGTCCGTAGCCTCCGTAGTTGTTGTATCCCTGATTTCCCCATCCTGCAAAAGAAAGAGTTCCGGTGAGCATGGCTGTGTCGGGGGGAGTAGGGGGAGGGGGTGTCTCTCCAGAATAAGTATGCGATCTAGTATTGGGTAAGTAGATCACAGTTGCAATATGGAGAGTTGATCTGGCACTTTTTTGAAAGGAAAACCCGACGGAGGGAGGAGATCCAAAAGTGGAAAGTGCTGGCTGACGGGAGAGCTTACGTACCTTTTCCACGTGGGCCCCCACGTCCGCCGCCCATGTGACGGCCGCCACGCATCATCATCATCTGTGGTCCATTTTCTGGTTTGGGTGTTGCTCTCTTTACATCTACCTCCTTGCCGGAGATAGTTTGCTTGGGGGTCTTGAGGAGCTCATTAACGACTTGCTCGGAGTCAAAGGTGATGAAGCAGAAGGCTTTTCGCTGGTTCTTCTGCTTGTCGAAGGGCATCTCGACCTCCACAATCTGCAAGAGAGAGGGGCTCGTTTAGAAAAAGAGGGCAGTGGGGAGCTTTTGGGAGAGTCTGGGGTCTTTCAGTGAGTTAAATCATCAAGAGAATCAGAAGCAGATATGATGCTGTGGATGAAATTGTTTTGAAATCATCAGGGAAGAGACTGGGGGGCGGGAGAGAAGCAAGCTCGACTCACGTTTCCAAACTGTCCGAAGAATGACTTGATCTCGTCGTCGCTGATCTCAGGGGTCAAACCACCGATGAAGATCTTTCCATGTCGAGCCTTGGCCTTCTTCGGGTCTACCTTCTTGCCGTTGATGACGTGCTCGCCAGCGTTGTTTACCTTGTCCAGGGAGTCGGCCGACTTGTACACAATGAAGGCGAACCCTCGCGAGCGACCAGTGGTGGGATCTGTCTTTACGTTGATGCTCTCAATCTCGCCGTACTGGCTGAAATGTTCGCGGAGTTCCTCTGAAACAAAAGAAGCCCACAGTTAGTCCCGGCTGAGATGCACTCCGACTTTTTCTGACGACTATCGAGCTCAGATTTGAGAATCATCAAAAAAATCAGAAGCAGATATGATGCTGTGGATGAATTTTTGAGAAATCATCAGAGAAGGTGGCTCAAAACGGAGCACAGCTCCGATACTCACTCTCTTGGGTCTCCCAGCTGAGGCCGCCGACAAAGAGTTTCCTGCAAAATGAAACAAAGAGCGTTAATATCTCGTAATCTTCCACGTCTCCTGTGATGTACCCTACATTTTCCTTGAAAAAGTTAAAAATTACGTTCATTACGTTACTTTACTCGTGAATGAATCGCTAAAATAGGAATAGAAACAATTATTTTCCGAGATGGAATTTCAGCAAAAGAGGAATTCAGCACAATAGGAAGTTGGTCTCTGTCTTAACAACCAAGACGCTTCTAGCGACACAATTGAAGAGTGAGTAAATGACAATTGGGTGGCGGCTCTGAACAAGGGATTCAATGTCACGACACTTTACACCACCCAAAAATTACTTTTTGAATGCATTCTAGAAACAAATTCAGCTTCAATCTGTTTTCATGTTTTCTCTTTCATTTTGCTTGTGTGTCTGTTTTTGTCATGAGCAAACCCTGTAGAGCTGGATAAATACCATCTTCGTCACCATTGTCGTGTTTTTGGGGCCGCCAACAGCTCACGGTGGCTCCTTTATTTGCTGCGCAGCTCATTTTCCATCATAACACCTGAGAGGGTTCACTCACACCTGCCAGAGGAGAGGAATAGCATTAGTTTGCTCTGTTCATCCGTACAGCCTAATCTAGAGTTTTTCATTCTCAATTTTGTCTCTATCGAAATTCTATCCGAATTTTTGATTTCTCTCCCAGTGAATTTATCCACATTACTCGTCGACCTTGGCGCCATTTCTTTGCCGTTTCTTGTGATGGGTTGGATTGAATTAGGAATTTCTTTACTTTAATCAATCTTTAGGTGTGTCTCTGTCTCTCTCTTTCTCTCGCATGAGCAATCAATTTATCAATTAGCATTCAAATTTTTCTTATTTCAACATTTACTAGAAAATTAAAAAAATATTTATTTATTAAAAAGAAAAACGGGCTTCACCAACAGTTCTTCAAAATATTTATTGAAACAAATACAGCTTATGTTAAAAGTTATATACATTCAGTTTATACTTATCTTCATATATATTTAATACTACGTTATCAGTTTAAATTTATTTACTTATACGAATGACGACTTGGTCAATTTTCGTTTTCCGTTAATGATGAGCAACTCGAAGCAGGGCTGACTGGCATCTACTCAACTCTAAATCACATGAACTTGGAATTTATCTTCAAAATTTATCTTCACGTGGTCTAATTTTGGAATTCCGGACGAAACTCGCGAAAAACGACCAAGTCGCCGTCAAATCATCAATAAAAAGTGGTGTCGACGATGTGAAATTGGTAGAGACCGCCCACGTAGATTCAAGGGAAATTAAACAGCGAATTTCGGCATGCCGGTCGCCGCCATTTTTGAAGCCGCGCGTCACTTTTTTTTTTCGGGACCGAAACGAATGATGCGAATGGGGAAAGCAATGCGAGAAATGCTTGAAATAGGACTGAAAATGTTTCCGAAGCCTCGAACACGCTGCCAAACGTGCGCGTTTCAGAGAAATATGACGTCAAAGGAAATACGACGCCATTAGCAATTTTTGAATTACTCGAAAAAACCTCTATTTCTCTTTCGGCCAAGCCTGAGGGCTTTCGGGGGGATTATTTGCACCTACCTGTCGTCATCCCGGACGGATCCGGCTCCCGTGCCATTGTTGGCGTGCTGAGTGTCGTCACCCCCGCTGCCATTCATCTGATCGTCTTCTGCGTCCCGCACGTCCTGGGAGAAGTCTTCGCTTCCGTTCATCGGTTGGTCCTTGCTATCAGCCATTGTTTTCACTTGTTTTTAGTCTGTTCTATCCGCGAAAATGCACTTGTAATTATTTTTTTCTGATTCTGGTCACCACGAGGCAGCGTGAAGAAAAATGGAATGATTCACTGAGCGAGACAAAAGCTCCTGCTAAACTTTTGACACCTGCTGAACAAGTTCGACCCATTTTTGACAATTGCTGAACACGTTGGCCGCAATGTCGCTCATGCTGCAACGCAAGCCAACCCTCAAGTGCGACATTGGCGACATTTGAATAACTCGTTTATTTGTCAGTATCTCCCGAAAAGCCCTAAAATTATTTGCATGTGGATGAAATGATTGAGGAGTGAGGTGAGGAGGAGAAACAAAATGTTTGTGTTTGGTCGAAATTCACAAAAGTCAGGAGCGAGTCTGAGAAAAACTCGTAACGAGTTTTGGAACTATTTGAAAACCACGACTCCGGTGGCAAGCCGAATGCAGAACGCAAGCCTCGATCAACTCAAGCCACTAAACTCAAGCAAGCGAAGGCCGAAGATTTCGTCTCTTTTCCATTTTATCGTCGAAAACAAAGTGTGTATCAATTAGAGGTTTATTGAATTTGAAACTGTGATTCCGATTCTAAAGGACTATAGCAAGGAACTTAATAAATTGTAGCCAAATTTGCTTTTCATAAGGTGAGTCGCTCTGTCTGGGCTTTCGTGCCTCATTTCGCAGCTCAATTCGCCTTGTGGCGTCCAAATGCGTCTTCCCGGACGTAATTGGCCGTGAAATACGGCAGTTTGGGGGGAAAAGAAGGCTCGTGGTGCCAGGATATGGCAGAAAAGGGGCCATTTTGGGTCCACCCTTTGTCAAAAAGTCATTCAGACGCCATAAAACGTAACCTGCGACATGCGTGTTTTCCGTACTGCGACATTCCTCCTTTCCGGAGCTTTGTGCGGTGCCTCAACCTCCTCCAAATGCTCACCCCAACGAAAATTGAGGCGTCCGGGAGGTTTTTGAGCCAAAATGAGTGATAATCGGCTTCTTATCACGGCACTCGATAGCCGCAAGCCCCGCACCTCAGGGTTCACCCTGAGCACCCCTTTGACTCGCTACGTTAAGCAACGCAGCGTTTCAGCTTGGCTGGGCCGCCCTACTCGGTCCTTGGCCGGGCGAAACTCTTTGTTCTAGAAAACTCCCCCAGCCGAAGCGCCCTCTAACCGATCCCTCAAAGGTCACATACGTACACATAGCGCAGCGTCCTTGGTCCGAATCGGAGCCACACACGTTCAGATCGTCCCCTAAAGTGGCTGCAATTCTCATTCCAGACTACAGGAATCCCATTGTACTGGTTTAAAAAGAATGGTAATGGAGGCACAACCATCCCCGCAAAACGTTGGACGCGAATTTGTTCGCCAATACTACACCCTGCTGAACAAGGCGCCGGACCACCTGCACCGGTGAGTATCGAGACCCGGTCTCGCCAGGCCCCTCTCTGACCTCCGTCCCTTCTCTTCCCGATCAGCTTCTACAACAACTCCTCCAGCTTCCTGCACGAGGGCTTGGACTCCAATAGCCGTGATGCGCCGCAACTGGTGGTGGGCCAGAAGCAGATCCATAACCGGATCCTGCAGCTGAACTTCCGCGACTGCCACGCCAAGATCAGCCAGGTGGATGCGCAGGGAACGCTCGGAAACGGCGTGGTGGTCCAGGTGACTGGGGAGCTGTCGAACGCGGGACAGCCGATGCGTCGTTTCACGCAGACCTTCGTACTGGGCGCCCAGACGCCCAAGAAGTTCTACGTCCATAACGACATTTTCCGCTACCAGGACTACTACACGGAGGACGAGGTCGAGGAGAACGGGCGCTCCGATACGGAGGAGGTGGACACGGATGCCAACGAGGCGTCCGTTACACCCGCCATTCCGCAGCAGCAGCCCATCTACTACTCGGCCACGACCACCACGAACTTGTACCAGAGTCCGCAGCAGCCCCCTCCCCCCACCATGAACGGGCTCCACTCGGGCGTAATCGAGGAGGTGGCTCTGCAGCAGCCCGAGCTGGTGGACACGGAGGCCGAGTTGATCGTCGATGGGGGTCTCAGCAAGGACGAGGAGCCCTCTGGGTACGAGGATGAGCGTCAGGACGCCCCCCAGGTGTTCTCCAACGAGCCCAAAACGTACGCGAACCTCGTGAAGCTCGGAGGAGGCGCAGGAGCGGCTCCCCCAGCGCCCTCCTACGTTCCTGCTCAAGCTTCTCCTCCGCCAGCCAAATTCGAGAACAACCGCTTCGACCCGCCTCTTGGGGCCTCGGGCAGTAGCAACGGTGGACTCAACCGGGATGCCATCACAGCGAACAGTACGACGCAGAAACCCTTGGCTCAACGTCCCATGCGAGGTAATTGAAAGTTTTGACCTGTCTGATGAGAAATAAGCATAAGATGGTATTTTTGGGGGCTGAAAATTTTAACCAGGATTATTTCTTGCACCCGAGGTCACAGAAAGTTGGTTTTAATTTTACAAGAAGCTTCCTAAATTTCGAGTTTTTGTTGTTGATTGATTTGGATTGATTTTAGGAAGCTTGGTTTCCCTGTCACCTCGGAACACAAATTCTCATGTCATTCCTCTCCCCTTAATTTTAGCCATCGATATAGAATTTTTTCTACGGACCGAAAAATTTATTTCTTAGAAAAGTTCAAAATAGTTTAGTACAAATTTGGAACACTAAAAATCCAAACAACGACCTTTTAAAAACAATAATAACCGAGGCAAAACGAAAAAAGTTGAAAAGACTCACGCAAGGCTTTTAATTATCTTTAAAATCAAACAGGAAAAATAGTGTGAAAAAATTCCTTAGTAAATTGAGTTTCCAGTTTCTCTAATCATAAAATTGTGATTTGCTTATGCTTCATCTCTGACCTCCAAAAGGTTCTAAAAAGAGTGGTCTATCCATCTCATAGAAGCCCCATTTTATTACGCTTCAGTTCCCAAAACCGAAAAAAAATAATAAAATGCGCGTTCACTGAACACTGTGGGGTCAGAGGTGGATCTCGAAATGCTGACGATTTTTTGTATTTTTAGAACGCCGCACAAGCAACAGCAATGTACCGAGCAGCAGCAACCCGCAACAACAATTTGCTGATAGTCACCAGCTATTCTTAGGCAATATCCCACATCATGCTAGCGAGGAAGAGTTGCGTGGATTGTTTGGGCGCTTCGGAACCATCGCAGATCTGCGTATCTTGTCGAAACAGGGTCAGAAGATCCCGGGGCAACGACCGCCACCCAACTACGGCTTCATCACCTACGACGATGCGGCTTCAGTCCAAGAGTGTCTTGCGAACTTGGTGAGTTTCTCAAACCGTCCTCTTTGAGAGCTTTCCTGACCCCTCAATTCTCCCTTTGCAGCCCCTCTACTTCCCGGACAACTCGCCCGACGGCCAGAAGCTGAATGTGGAGGAGAAGAAGACCCGCACCAGGGCTCCTGGAGAGAGCGGCGGACGCATTGGAGGCGGCAACAACTTCAGCGGAGGCGGCATGAGCAACAGCCTGGGCGGAGGCCAGCGGCAGATGTCGGGAGGGCTGCAGCAGAACCGCAACGGACCCGGTAACGGACTCGGTCCGCGCAACGGAGGGAATCAGCAGCGCCAGCCCTTCAACCCCAATCGCGGGGGATCCTTCACTCGCACCGACAGAAACAATGACAGGGTCGGGGGCGGCAACGGCACCGGCACCAACACATTCATCAACAACCGCCGCTAAGTGAGGCCCGGAGTCCCCCAAATGGAGCAGCGACAGAAACACCCAGAAGTCGTCTAATAATAGTAATAATAATAATATTTACATTTAGCCGTAAACACAGTTCATCATCCTCACCAAAAGCATCTTCTTCGAGTCATGTCGTCTCTTTGAACCCCTTGATCTTCTCATCCAATCCATGTCACGTGTCCTTATAATATCCAGAAAGTCGGCTACCAGAGATGTGCAAGCAAGTGAAGCGGGAAGTGAGTCTCCCTTAATTTATTATACTTTTGAGTAATAATTCACAGAAGTACTTCAAAATTCCAAAATGTTTCTGCATTTTAAAGAACATGTTCAGTTTTACATAATAAAAGAAAACACTTTTCCTTGTGGCTTGGAATCTTAGGGCATAAAATTTTCGCATTATCACGATTTTTTGGGATGGAAGGGGGAATTTGGGAGCCACTTTTCGATTGGGGAACCCTTTGTGACATGATTAAATTTGAAATATCAAAGTACCTACCTCCTTTTTGCCTAAAATAGCATCTTGAGGCTCAATGTTCCAAAAGCTTGAAGTTTGATAAGTTTGATGTGAAAATTTTACGCTCGAAGCTCGGAGCTCTTTTGGTTTCCCGAAAGGACACTTTCATCTCTCGCTTGTCCCCCCAAGGCCACGCCAAGGATGTCAACTACATTCACCGTTTCATCTATTTTTATTATTTTAAAGTACATATATGTTAGGATTTGCATACAAAAGGGAACTTAAAAAGTAACAAAAAAATAAGTAAAGCTAGGAAAGATGAAGCAACAATTAGGCTCTGAAGAAATTCTGCCGGAGAAGCAATTTTTATAAATTGAAGAAAAACCTCAATAAAAGAAGAAAGATAAAACAATAATACGCATATGCACCCAAATGAAATCAGTATTACGATATTTCAATCTCTTGCGTGCTTCCTTGCGTTCCAGGCCAAACGACTGTTTTCATTTGGGAAATTTTGGTTTTTCGTAGAAAAATTCAAACCTTCAATTAACTTTTCATATCAACTGCAACATAAATAATATAACTAAAGTAACGTAAAAGCATAAAGTAAATTAAAACACTGTAAATTTGCTCTATAACGAAGGCTGTTTTATTAAACAAAATTTTCGTTTGTTTAGTTTTTTTTATTATTTAAGTTTGTAGGTAACAAAACAAAGGTTTTTCTCTTGATTTTCCTCCCTCTAACACTTAAATGGAAATGATGTAATTAGTTACACAAAATACAAATAAGCAAAGTCAAGCGAAGCGAAAATTGTGACTTCAAAACGTAATCAGTGTAAAACGGAGACCGGACTGACGGACGATGCCAGAAATAAGTGCGATTTTAAAAATTAGAATAACGGAATGCTTTTTGAAAAGAAATAAAAAATTGGAAAATGGTTGTCGATAAAAAAAAAGTAACTAAAATTTTTTTCACTCATCATTTGTATTTTGTGTAACAAGAATAAGGAAGTACTAACTACTAACAATTTAAAAAATAACATGGAAGTAATATTTCATAAACAAAAATAAAAACAAAAACACAAAAACAAGGAAAAATAGATAAAAGGTATGAATGAAATATTAGAACAATAAAAGCAGCATATGTAAATTTACCATGTGTTTGAGTCCTCTGCTACTTTTTAGGTCTAAGACCTGTATTGTTGACTTTCGGTTAGCTAACTGAGCTTTAACCAAAAACTACCCTATTTTAGCTAGATTTTTGAACAAAGTTAAATTTCAGAAGACTCAGATTGTGTAATTTTCAAAATTAACCCGGAGACTCAAAGCTAACGGCACATCAAAGGGGGGGGGGGGGGGTATTAAACTAACCGAAGGTGAACAATACAGGCCGAGGTTTCCTTCATCCTTCAAGATCCACATCGTGAAAAATTTTTTTTCTAAAGAGTTTCAGAGACGTACCTAAGGGGGGGGGGCTAGGGTAGGCTTAGCCCCCCGAGCTTTTTCAGAAATTTATTATTGTTTTAAAGGCCACAATTTATTCGATTTAAAAAAAAAATAAAATAAGACCTTTAAAGGGCCCATTTTTTCTTTTGATGGGGCCCCTATTTTTGATTCAATGGGTCCACCTTTAAATTCGAAGGGGCCCACTTTTTGAATCAAGGGGGGATAGGAAAGGGGAGTCCACTCTAAAGATTCAGTCCCCCGGTTTCAAATCCTAGTTACGTTTCTGTTTGGTTTCGTTAAAGGGGTGAAATTAATTAAAAATAGTCTGACGTGAAAAGGGCCTTACAAATGTTGAATAAAACTAACCTGAAAAGATTTCCCAAGAAATTATTTTCATTCAAAAAAAATTGAAATCTCGTTAGCAGATAAATTAAAATTGAGGTACCAGGTCACCGCATCACATTTTCCACCCAATTTGTGAATGAAATCTTCTCACTTTTATTTTCATCACGTGCACTTAAACGCACATGTACACAAATTTCTGCATTCAATTTTCACATCAATCGCGCGATATAGTGCTCATTTTCCGCCAACGTCGATGCCGCCACCGCCGCCACAAACCAGACACATTCATTCTCTTTTCCCCCGAACCGACGCGAGCCGCGAGGTGTGTGTGTATGTAGCTGCCGAGAACCGTTTCAGTTTCACGAATGTACAGACGACGACTCACATTATTATAACATTTTTATAATTTTAACTGCGCGCCTTATTGCGAGTAAGTTCATGCATGCTCGCTTGTACGCGAAGAAAGAGCACAAGTACGCGTAAAATACGCTCTCGAATGGAACCGCGACCGATTCACATAGCTCGGAGTGTGGAAGTCAGTGTAAGCACGGTCTGGGTCGGCTGCGGAGCGATTTGCTGTGCCAGAGTTCCGAAAAATCCGTGAATTTCCGAGTTTATTGATACTTTTCCAATTAGCGGTCTGTGAGAGTGGACCTAAGTGGCGATTTGACGAGTGACAAAACTGCATAACTAGTCGACGTAAGTACGAAAATGGAACTTTCTCATGTTTGAACACACATTTCATGTGTTTCTTAATTTAGACACTACAAAAAGGCATATATTTAAATCGCAACTGCTCGTAGTATTTATGTTTCATGGATTCAATAACCCGCTCTTTCCGAGCCGCTATATGGAACACTGAATAAGTCTCAGAAAACAGATGTTACAGTAGCTGGGTGCTCATGAATGAGTGTGATTCTAACCATGCACGCATTCCTTTTGCTTGTTTTGGTCGTCATACGTACCCTTTGCTGCTGGACCCGCTTCGGCATCTGCACTTGAGACACTTCTTTCACCTTTCATGTTTCTGGCTGAGGCTTCTAAAAATACGATTCTTCTGCGGTGAAAAACCAACCCAAAAACCCCGATTTCTGAAGGCTTCAAATGCAGCACGAACCACCCAGAGTGGAGCTGTCATGGATGTCCAGAATCTCGTAATTGCTGCGAGCCTCAGACCCGCATGGTACTACCTAGACCTAGCATTGCTCTGAAACTCCCAGGGACACACATTTTCCTCCCGAAAAAGGACGAAAAAAAATCAAAATCTGAGATTAAGCTTAAGGGTGCATTTTCAAAAATTTCGAGAGACCAAACTTTGAGGGCCCCTAGCTCCGTTCCTGTACATGAAAGGGGTCACATGTGCTACCATGATTTACTAGATTTAGCACAGACTACAACATACTAAAATTTCAGCTCAATCGGATGTAAAATAAGGAGTTTTCATACAAACGTAAAACACCCCCCATTCCGCCCCAAGAGGGGATGGGGGTCTAAAATTTTTACCTGCACCTCTACAGGCCATGCCCTTTACGTTGCAAAAAACTTGAGTTCTTGAGGGTTCTTGAGTTCTTGGGTTCTTGAGTTATAAAATTTCAGACAGACAGACAGACATCAGCATTTTTGTAAAATGCTGAAAATGCACTAAAAATTCCCTTGCTCCTCACCAGAAGGTCTATCGGTCTATGTAGACTTGGGACCTGAGCTGCGAGCGCTCCTCCAGCCTGCAATCACCGCAATCGGATTGCATTTCCATTTAAAACTTTTCTGATTTTCCCCACATTTAACATTCAATTTTGTAACACAGCGGCACTCTGATGCAGCTAGGCGGACTGAAGCAAATGCTGAAAAATTACGTGTTTGCCAATTTTGCATAAGTCACGAAGATCACGTCGGCGAATAGAAGTCAATTTTCATTTTTCAACACACCAGCTTCTATAAATAAATGTATCATCAACGGTTTTCCAATCCAATGCCGGCGAAGAAAAGCGAGCTAGGCATGCAACAACGAAACAATGTGATGTGAAAATGAAGAGCCTCTGCCAGTTCTCGTTATTAGTATTGTTTTTTTGGGAGTTGGGAGTTCTGGCCGAGGCTGAGCACAATGAGAATCATGTGAGAGCAGAACGGGGGAGCTGTTACAAGGATAATGAGGAAATTTACTCCAACAATGCACCGAAATTTAATTTGCATATTATGGTTAGAGTTCTGAGGCGCTCACGAGCCACGAATGAATGAAGCCATTTGGAATTTTCTCGCCACTGCATTCACGTTTTCCACAATTACATTTTTCATTCACGTTTTCATCACATTTAAATGCGACTTTTTTGCAGAGGGCGGATGTGGGGAGGGGGAAGCAATTTTGGGCGCCACTGTCAGGCCTTTCCGGGTGGGCTTGGCTCGCAAAAGGTATTAGTTTCGGAATTCGGACGGGCTTAGCTGCAATCCTATTAGTTTGCGCTCAGCTTTCGGCTCTCACCGCGAGAATGTGAATAAAAAACTGCATAGCGGCAGCATTCTGTCATAAACTCGTAATTATTAAATGCCAATTTGCATGTCAGCGCGCGAAACTCACTCTCTCTCTAGTAGTAGACTCGCAAAGGGTGCTTAACATTGACTCATTTCTAAATTAAGGACACGGCACAGTTCCGCGACTCAAATCGAGCTTGTAGGTATTTTTTGTCGGCAAAAAGCGATTCGATTCGTTTGCGGGGTGCGCGATTTACACGGAAAATTAAATTGGAAAATCTTGTTCGCAACAGTTCTGAGTGGCGTATCGGAGCCTCATTCGGGAAGCTTATCAACAGAGAGCACTTGATTGATACGCAAATTGTGGCAGAGATTAAAAGTTTGGGGGTTCTTCTGGGAATTCTCCACGTCATCATATTATTAAAATAGAAGGATCCAAGTTCTCGACTTCGGAATTCAAACCTAAAACTTTGAGAGCCCCTGAAAATCTTATCAAAAACATTTTTGTGCAATTGCATTTTTTCGGCTCAAAATCTCCGGAATCGTGTTTCTTGAGGTAAAACAAGTCGTTTAAAGGCTCCAGGGAACTTTTTCTCGACAAAAAATTTTTGGCCAAAAATCCCGAAATCGAGGTTTCGTTAACGAGCGGAGGTTTGGTCATTTTATGAATTTCAGGTGAAAAATTTTTTTTCTCCAAAATCCTTTTTTTCGACCAAAAATCTTCGCAAACATGATTCTAGGCGTAAGTAAAGTCGTTTCAGGGCTTCAATGACCAATTTCGAGACAAAAAATTTTTGGCCAAAAATCCCGAAATCGAGTTTCCGTTAACGAGCGGAGATTTGGCCATTTTATGAATTTCAGGTGAAAAATTTTTTTTCTCCAAAATCCTTTTTTTCGACCAAAAATCTTCGCAAACATGATTCTAGGCGTAAGTTAAGTCGTTTCAGGGCTTCAATGACCAATTTCGAGACAAAAAATTTTTGGCCAAAAATCCTGAAATCGAGGTTTCGTTAACGAGCGGAGGTTTGGCCATTTTATGAATTTCAGGTGAAAAATTTTTTTTCTCCAAAATCCACTTTTCGACCAAAAACCTCCGTAAACGTGTTTCTAGAGGTAAACTTAGTCGTTTTAAGGCTTCAACGACCAATTTCGAGACAAAAAATTTTTGGCCAAAAATCCCGAAATTGAGTTTTCGTTAACGAGCGGAGGTTTGGTCATTTTATGAATTTCACGTAAAAAATTTTTTTTTTCTCAATTCGCGGTTTTTCGGGACAAAATCTCTGGAAACGTGTTTCTTGAGGTAAATCTAGTCGTATTAAGGCTCCTGGGACCATTTCATTGACAAAAATATTTTCGATGAAAATTCCGAAATTGGATTTTTGTTTCTCCAATATCCACTTTTGCGACTCAGAAACCTCGGAAACGGCTTTTATGAGGCGCAAGTAGTTCTCAAACTGGGATTCAAGATGAATCGTCACGAAGTCCGTGAGAACCCCCATGTGAGCTATTTGCAATAAATTTCGCCTTATCGATAATCTCTCAAGAGTACACAACAATTTTAATGCATTCCATCATCGCATAAATGACAGCAAAGTAGACGAATAACAAAGCGTTTAATAAATTCAGCGACGCGACGGTAGCTCAAGCTAGCTTAATTCCCTCTCGTTTGTTTCATAGCTTTGCACCATGTGAAGCCATTTCTCGCGGCCGGGAGACCCACAAGAGGCGGGTATTTGCCATTCAGTCGGCACGCGGAACGGCACAACATCGCGACTCGCGCCTTTGTGATGATTTTAGATTGAATTTCGTACGCTACGGAATTCCATTCAGTAGTGTTTGATCACAAAATTGAATTGATTTAATTTCACGAAAGCTTATTGACTTGTCATCGGGCCCCACCGTTTAACGGAGTACTTGTTTGGCAGAATTAATGCATTAACCCGCGATTTCCGGGATCTGGGTTGCGTTGCCCGAGATTGAAGTTTAATCTCTGCCTCTACAATAATATTTGCGTTTGATTTTCTTTCAGCTGCCTCCACATACATATTTTCCCCGCCCTCGGCCCCTTTCCCGGAAAAGTGCAGCATTTGCGAAGGAAAACTTCTTCGGAACAATAAACATTTAGCTGCCCATAAATTCAAATGTGTAAAACTAAATTGCAATCGATAATATAAACATCACGGTTGATGGTTCGGAATCGGGCAGCGATGGAGTAGATCCAGCAACAGTGGAAGTTTAAGATTCCGCCTTCCGGTGGATGTTCCTGCGAGTGCGAGTGCAGACAGAAAGCAATTAGAGAAGCGGACAGGGAGCTCGAGATGTCTCTGGGTGAGTGAATTTCTCGTACTTTCGGTAAATTATTTATTCCAATCTGCCCTAACACGTCGTTAAATCGCCATAAAACTGCACTTTTACGACCCGAAAGGCACTAAATTTTATCAAAAACCAATAAACTGCTATCGCGATCTGCAGTCCTCGACGCTCCTTGACACGAGACTTTGTTTGAAGAGTCACAAATGCACTATTTTCGCCCTTTTGTTCGTCAAAAGGGGCTGCTCCGGTCCAGGAGAGTCTCCTTACGAGCTCAAAATGCATCGCGATAAGCTCGAGTTTATTTAGGACTCCTCACAGTACAATGTTTAATGGAGGCAAATATAATTTTCTCGTCGTTCTGGCTCTCACTCCTCTATTATTGCGAGAACGCGAGCTAAATAATGAAATAAGTTTTGCTACCGCAATTAAAGTTCTAAATTTGATGAATGAACCGAATGGAGTATAGAATTTCATCGGGTGACCCCATTTGTGATGGATTCGCGTAGTGCCATGTTGAAATATGCATAAAAACATAAAACAAATGACATTCTGACAGCCGCTATTTCGTTATTATTTATGCACAAAATTTTATTTTCTTGATTGGCGACAATTGTGACAATAGCAGTGACAAGCTATAGACATCCCAATGCGAAAGTGCTAAAAGCGGTGCGGCGCGACAGTCCTAGATTCGGAGAGTGGCGTGGCATGATCTACTGAGCATGGCAGAGGCGGGGGAGGTGGATCTTAGACACCATCATGGACACCTTTGATGATTGTAGTGTCCTTTAAATACTTTGACAAGTCAAAACTATTTTTAAATTACCTCCCAAATATCAAAAAGGCTCTACGAATTTTTAAGATACTTTTAGAGGTCTCCTGAAATATTCTTATAATTTTCGGGTTAACCCATTACGAGCCAAGGGATGGATTTCTGACCATAAATTTTAGAATGTTTTTCTGACAAAACGGTAATAGATAGAAAGCTAAATTTTTCTCCCGTAGCTCTTAAAACTAGGCTTTTTCGACCATATTTTTTAAAAATTCCTTAAAATTTCGTCTTTTTCAATTTTTGTCTGAGATTTTGATGACTCAAAGAGTAATAAATAACCATCACGAGAAAAATCAAGTTCTTCCCAAATAAGGCTTTTCAAAGGCTTAAACTAGGCTTCAAAAGTTAATGAATATATTTTTAAAAATTAAGAAATTCTATAGTGGAAATGATGTGGATGAAAAAAACAATATATGCATTATATAGTTGAAATATATCAAAAATACAAAATAAATATTCAAATTATATATCAAATTTTTCAAAAGAGCTAAAATTTAAAAAATGTCCGGCCCGAAATGGGTTAATAACGGTCCATTTGAGGCCGTTCGGTTTAAATTATTCCATGAAACTTCGAAAAACAGCCCTCCCATTCACCCTCACGTGAAATAAAAGCACCGTTAGAGGGTAGAGAGCCTAGTGGGTCAATGAACCCCCTGACAGTCCATCCTAGCCCGCCATGTCATTGTTTTGAGTGCCCACAACAGCCAACACCTAATCCCCCATAATGCATTGCCGCTTCCAGAGTCCCAAGATATTGGCAATCATCCATTTATGTAGACTGATGAGGGTATATTGATTGTGTAGATTAGATAAATGCCCCCCTCCTCCATCGTAGTCTTTTGCACCAAAAACATACGGCACTTGCATCAATCACTGTTCCGTGTCACCCTTTTTACGCTTCCTTGCTCGCCAATTCGCTCGTTCTCTCACTCATTACTCCGAGGTCCATATTGGCCGGTCCGTTTCCGGCGGTCAGTTCCGCATGAAAATTCCTCCGCACATTAGTGCGGGAACGCCAGTGGGGTTCCGTTGGCATGACACACAAATCCACAAGTAAACAAATGGACTGCGATTTGTGATTTACAATCAGCGACTCAGCAGATTATGATGCTCCCAATAACAATAAATATACGGCATCTTAAATGGCAGCATCATCATTATTATCATCAGCGTCTCGGCTGGGCCCGGAGATGATTCGACTCGAATGATAAGTGCTCGTCAGGCCTGGCACATGTGTGAGTGAGGAAAAGTTGGTCGTTGCGTTGCATATGGGATGATTCTCACAGTCATCGTCTACGTTCAGCCAGATGATCCATATCTAATCCCATACATGAGCTTGTTGTTGCTGCTCTCCTCCGCTGAAAAATGATGTCTAAATGTGTAACACATGTTTTGGTGGAATATTTGATTCTCCATAGACTGATTTACATGAATTGATATGGTGTTTTTCGGAAATTCACAGGAGCCAGCGGGTTCGCGTCACGGGACGGTAGTCCATTAGGGAATGGGGGAGTTGCAAGTGCTCAACAGTTCGGCTCCTCTGTTTGCTTAATTTTCTCCAAGTCATCATGGTGATTCGGAAAATGCGGAAAATTCCCCCTCGTCAGCGTCCGCACACTCCCGTCTTTCGATAATAGCGCGTCTAATAACTGATGATTAGGATCGTAGCCCCAGCTCATGCCAAGAATTCCAATATGCAGTCCAATAGGACGTAATTGCTCCATCAGGAACAATTAAAAGATTATGCTAATGACAAGATGGTATCGTCACCGGGCCAGGGTATGTGAAAAACAATGCAGACAAACATCATGTGACACACAAAAACAAAGTCCGTATCGGCCACTTCCATCTCTTCTTGGATGCTTGCGTATTTGCCGTAACCACCGTGATCATCGCCTATCATAATGTCGTATATTATGTTGCTTCTCATATAGTCGCCTTTTGCTTCCACTCCCAGTGCATGTGCACCATATTGCACGTAGACTGTGGAACCGGGAAGAGGAGTAGGGCTGGTGCATCGCCAGAGATACCAGTGGCATCATGTGAAGCGGAGCTCGACATAGAGCGAAAACATTTCTACGCTCAGTGACTATTAAATTAAACCATCAAGCTATCATTTCATGCAGGATATATGCCGACGATACAGTACGCCACCGCTATAGGCCGTCTATGTTGCGAACCATAGACGAGAGTGAAACATATTGTGAGACACAGATGTAGGTATGTAGTTCAGGCAAGCGTAGAGGAAAGCGGGTGTCTTCTAAGCGGACACATTTTTAACTTTGTAAGTCTTCGAGCAGGAAATTTTCACCTTGGTCGTTCTTCTCATGGAGTAGACAAACAAAGCAAAATTTTCAGCCAATATTCGAGGTAGTAGGGGTTCGAGACCTACTTTGATCGAAAAAAAATCTGCCGAATTCCTGGTGGCTGTTTTTTAGGGTCCTCCTAGTGATCGTCACCAAAGATGGGAACTCTAGTCCCCGTACTTTGAGAGCTAGAGAAAATCGAAATTTTGTATGGGAAAACCAAAATTCCATTTTTCTCTCGAAACACTCAAATCTTCGAGGCAATCCTTCGTTGGGGGACCTGTGGTCGTCTCCAGAGCCGATTCTGATCCTTCTTGACCCTAGTCCTTCCGCGCGGAAGGACTGCGAAAAACTTGGACATGCCAGGTCTTTCGGACTCTTGGCCCGGAAGTAAAAGTTTCAGGCAGAAATGCTTTCCAAACTTTACTTCCGGACTACAAATTGGACGGGACCACATTTTTTCACACAGGGTAATTTTAAGGCACATAAGAAAAAATATGCGAAATAAAATGCCCTTACGTCGAAATATTCTGTTCGAGTACAAATACCCAAAAAAAATAGAGTTTCCAAGATATACAAGATAGGATTCTATGAGTTGGTCCGCACAGAGGAAACCCGCCTTCCTGATACACCAAGAACTCGTAGGAAATGTCTACATTGTGCTGAGCATAGAAGTCGCACAGCAAAGGGCCCGCCACCGCTGCTGGTCTGTTGGAACTTGCTGCCTGCCGCATTCGCTCGCAATAGTTCGGGACAATCGTGCGTATTGTGTTGGAGCCCATAAATATTACGATTTAATTCCCGGAGTCCGAGTCCGAGACACATTTATATAAATTAAAGTTGTTGCATTTAAATTACGCGAAGTGTATTATTTGTGTATCAGAGAGAGTTTATCATTAATCATCTCGAGCTCCCATTGTGTGTGTTCCGAAATTTAGTGTCGTACCGAGAAGGGCGAACTTTACTCAAAATATCATCATCTATCTGTGTATCGAAAGTGAAGTGGACAAAAGTGGGATTTAATCGTGAAAAATGATGCGACAATCAGAGATAATGATCGCCATTATGTTGGTCGTTGCTTTGAATGAATGAAGCAGATTTATTATGACATTATTTTGTGCTTGAGTTTGCTCCTTTTTTGTCAAAAGTGGTGGCGTTCGGAGAGCACGAGACAAGAGCGGATCTAAAAAATTATTACAACTCGGAGGACTGCTGACACAAAAACGTTGAGAAAAATGAGCTTGAGTGCCGATTACTACAATGCAAATTGCCAGCTCGGAAAGGAGAGTCTGTACGAGAGCCCGAAAAAGCCGCATTTGCTTTCGGGTGAGTTGATTTGAACGTAGGCAGGTACATGGGAGTGATGCAAGGTGATGAATATTTATCACATCCTATCACTCAAAATGATCTTCGTGTAACGAGGTTAGGCAGCACAACATGTTCCCTCTCTCATTTCCTGAGGTACGGCCCAACATCCGAAATCCAAGAAGACGATGCACGGCACGAAAAAAACTCTGTTCGACATCTGTTTTCGAATGCACCCGAGAAGTTACAATAGACGTGTCTTTAATTCACTTTGGCCCGGCTTGGCATCTTGGACTCGTACGTTCGTGCCTCCCAGTTCGGGGAAATGTGAAGTTTTCCAATCATGAAAACGAAATCAAATTAAGAAGTTTCAACTCGTTCTTTCTGGGTAGCCTCACCACCACTTTGGTTAAACTCATTTCAAAGTTGACGTCAATTCTGCGGTTAGCCTTTGATTTCCTTCCTGGCAGGGAAGCAGGACAGGGCTTTTTTCTGCTTTGACTCAGGTTTCAAGCACAAGAATGAGGTCGACAATGAGTTCCTTGGGACAACTTTGACAGAAGAAATTGCTCCTCAAAGTTAAAAAGCCTAAAAGCATTCAATAAGCCGGTGCCAAATCCTAGCTGAGCTGCCAGATCATCCGCAAAACTTGCAAGCAATTACCTTAAAAGCCTCCTGCAGCACTGCTCTGACGCACGTTCAGGCAGGCGAGCCCCAAAGTTTCGACGTTCAAAGTGCCTCCTCCAACTTCCCGACCAAGTACGTAGTTATAAGCGATTAATCAAAACTTTATCTAAAAACTTAATACGATATACGACCACCTCCCACATAATACATCCATATCCTCCCAAACGTGGGATAAATCCTTCTCCTCGCTTGCTGGCGGATTTCTTCCCTCCCTTTTGCACTTCTTCTAATTCTTCCTGATGGTCTTAACTTATAACTTTTTCGTTCCTCGTCGTCGTCCTACGTGACTTTAAATGTTGCACTTGCATTATTTGTTTTTTCGCTCCTTTCTGGGCCCGGTCCTCCGAACAATCACAATGTGCAGGAATGCTGCGAGTGTTTCCAAAAAATAAATAAACTGGAATAAATAAAAAATGCATAGGAGTTGACTGTCAAAAATAAAATGCAGGCAAAGTTGTGCAATGCCTTCCACCACCTGAATCGATTTTCTGCAGCAGTCAAAACTCATCATAAAATTCTAACTAGCTAAAGTTTTTAGTCTGTGCCCGTGCTTCGTGTTCTGCCGTATCCTACAAACCTAAATAAAGCTCCACCGTATGCAACAATAAACGCGAAGGACAAGGTGTAGAAGACGCGGATTTACATGAGGTGCTTGGAATAATTGTATATTGCACCGTCGTCGCGATAATAAATTCGCGAATGTTTATGAATGGAATTGCAAAAAAAAACTCACGCCAGGCCGTGCTGCTCATTTCCATAACGAGCGAGGATACTGGGCAGGGGTGGACGGCGAGGAAGCGCCCAATCTCTCGCACTTTCTTGCTTGGAAAATATTTTTTGTACATAGAGTCCAAGAAAAATTTCTTCAAATTATTTTATTTTATTTTATTTCAATAGAATTTGGTGTGCAAATTCTATGGACGTTAGCGGAGAGTCAGAGTATAGGTTGGGCTGATCGGAATCAGGACTAGTCTTCCTTCTTCCAGGGACCCACGTCCTTGGGCGGCTGCCCTCACGACTCCTTCAAACATCCGAGGGAAGGGACAACGTTTCGCCCGTTTTGGGACCCTCACCCGAAAGCCAGTCCTGACTCAAGCCGGCCTGGGAAACGTGTTCTCGTGCGTGGAAAATGCTTTTTCCCAATGTGGGCAGGAATGAAGCCATCTCCTCGCCCGTCAAAGCCGCCCAAGCACAAGAACAAGAAAGCGAAGGATTATGCTTTGCATCAAAGTTATTGCAATAGACAGCCTCGTCCTACTTTAGATTTTTTGCTCCGCCGCGCCGTTTCTCCTCCTTCATTCCTTTCTTCGTTCTCCGCGCTAGGCCGCACCGCCAAATGAATTATGTGATACCTATGACACCCATGAGTAATGTATAAACAATGTTTGCAATGTTTCTTTTGTGTTTACTTCGTAGTTTTTGCCCCTCTCGCCTCCATTTCTTTTATTTTGCACCTTTGTGCGAGAAGTCGGGGCACCGGGCGCGGGTGCCTTCAAGTAGTGAATAGCGAAATGCGAAAAAGTAGGCAAAAGCACGTTTATCGCACCTGTGAACGGTTGGTTTTGTGAATATCAATGATGAAAATTGCACTGTTTGTGTCTCCTCTCCCATTTCAGATAACCCACATTATTTCAACACGGCTGCCGGCAGCAATTCCAAAGATGGAAGCGGTGGACGTGGATTTTTCCTGTTTCGGCGGAGGAATTCAGTGTCGAAGAAGAAGAGCGACAAAGGCGAGGGCGGAAGCAGCAAACAAAGGGGAAGTCTGAGGTGCCTGCTGCGGTCAAAGAGCGGGAGCTCAACAACCATGGTATTTATGGCTCTTTTTGTTATTATTTTTCACGAAAAAAAAATTTATGCTTCCAAAAACTGTCTCTTGAAGAATTTTGACTCAACATTTTTCTGTCTGTCTGTCTAAAACTTTTTAACTCAAGGACCAGAAGAGTTAAATAAAAATTAGAAACTAGAAAATTTAGACCTCCACCACCTCTTGGGAATAGGGGGGTTACATCAAATTCGATTAAGCTAGAATTTTAGTATGTTGTTGTTTGTGCAAAATCTAGTAAATCATGGTACCACATGTGATCCCTTTCACCTACAATGACGGAGCCATGAGCCCACAAAGGTTTTTATGGAAGACAAAATGGAATGACATTCAAAATTTTCTTGTAACATGACATAACTTTGGACATCCAAATCTAGAAAAAATAAATTAAATCCAATCTAATTTCGTTGAGAAGGGCTGGAGTCGTAATTTTTCAGTAAATTTTTCAGTAAGAATATTTTTTTCCTTCCCCAGAACTCGACTTTCACCCGCTCCTCCGTCGACGAGGTGGACTACACGTCCCCAGTATTTGGAACCACTGGCCGATACCGCTCTAGACTGAGTTCTGGGAACGACAACTCGGCTTGCTACGATGACGAAGTGTTCGTTCCCTCAACGAAGGAGATTCAGAAGCAAAAATTCAGTGCCACGCTGCGCCCCAAGTCATCAAACGTTGAGAAATCCAGCAACCGTCGCCACTCCATAGGGTCTTTTATTGCCAAAGAAAAGTGCCGCACTGGTTCGGTATCGGATGAAGTGCCCAAAATGCCAGCGCCAAAGCCGCCCACCTACAACGTCGGAGCACGGCTCAAAGATCATTTTAAATTGGGTAAGTGCGTCTCCGTTGCATAACGTCCCTTTTGTCTTTTCACTTTTGTGTGTACTCCAACGCGCGGTGCGGTTCCCCGAGAGCGCTCTTGGGTTGGCAATTTTAAAGTTTATTCTGCCTCCGTACGAGCATGGATCTCGGCTCTCGCACTGGGACATGGTAAATTTATTTCAATTCTTATAAATTAGAGACAATCGCACATTTCCTTCTTTCGCAAGAGACGATAAAGAGGGGCATGGAGCGGCAAATGGGGAGAAAAATATGCTCATTGTCGTCGGGAAGGCGAGATGCTGCATGAATTTATGTCTCAGATTTGAGATTTTGCATTGAGAGATGTCTTTGTCGTGCGTTCCGGTGATGAGGTTTGACACAAAAGTGGCTCGGGCTTTCCAGGAATCGATTAACCCAATTAATGCTGCATGAAATCGGCCAGCCTGATCTTGGTGATGGATATCGATTGATTAATTTCTTCGTGGGTAGCCAAAGCAGGGTGACTCGAGTGGTGAGCCGCTATCATGTGCTCTGAATAATTTAGGGGGATATTAGAGGTTTTACAGTGGCGGAGGCACGAGGGGGCTGGGGAGGGCAACTGATAAAATGACTTAAGAGTGCACTTTTGGGGAGCTCTTGGGGAGTCTATTTAAGCTCTAGGGATGGTAACTTTAATGGCTGGGAAAGTTCTAACGACCCAGGAACTCACAGGGCATCACATCCAAACGTCTGCGTCCAACTCTACGGCTCTCGAATTCACTCTCGACTCTGCCAGACACATCGGTATTCAAAACACTCGATATAAACACTTCAGCGCCCAAAAATGACGAAACAATTCATAAATCACCGTTTTGAAACTCATCCAATTGGCTTAGTTAAGCTTTTTGCCTCCACACCTCCAGCCTTCTCGTGCTCTCCTCGCCACTCTTGCCGGATTCCGAACTCAAAAATAGGAACACGTTTCGAGTGTGACAAATTGCGAAACGCTGGCACTTGATAAATTTCATCAACATCTAGCTCTTTCTCCAAATTACGTATTATCGCGCCCGTTCCTCATACAAATCGTCCAATTTCCCGGCCTGCAGATTATGAGGTAGCCTAAAAGGTAGTCGAACAGCAACTTTATTAATAGTGATATCACACACGCGTTTTGATATCAAGATTTAACACATTTGGAGGCAAGTCGTTGAATCTTTAATGCGTTATGTCAATTTTTTATATTATTATTGACTCGAAGATAAATAGAAATGTCAACACGAGAACGTACGGGTGGATAGGAAAGAGGAAGCTCAAACTACTCGACAAATACGTAAAATTTTAATTTGAAATGTAATACAGTCGTAGTAATGGAAAAGGAAACACATTGGAATACGTGATGAAAATTATGATTGTCCCAGGCAGGTCTTGATTAAATTTTACAACCGTTTCATAACAATATAATTATCGCGATGTTGAATTACGGCCCTCGTTTCCTACCGCGTTTGCATTAATTCGGCATACATCTCGTATGCGGATGAGTTTTTGTCCTAGCGCGCATTCAAGTCTTGCGTCCTTCCAGGGGCCACGTCAGAGACGAGCTTCGAGGGAAGGTCGTGTTTATCAAGCCTCGATTTCAGAACTTTAGGGCCTATTTTCGGTCAATCCAAACTCCTAAGTCCTATTTTAGGGGGCCTTGTTTTAATGATTTTGGAGTCAAGAGGCTCTAATTTTTACAACCCAAGGTGTCAGAGACTTCTTTTTGAACAAAGAAACCCCCCTGTTGTCCCATCCCTGCTCGAAAAATATGGAAATTTTTTACGACAGCACTTGTCCCGGAACGTCATTTCCCGGATTAAAATTTCCAATCACAGTGATGGAGTTGATAAAATCCTTTGTTGAGAGAGATTTACAACAACGACAGCAACAACAAAAACATGAGCGCCTGACGAATTCGGGAACGGAGATCAGCGGCATTTGGGGAGCAAGAGTCGCGCCAAAACGAGCCCGAACAAGGCATGAAAATCAATTTATAAGTGCCACCCAGCAAATATTTGCATGCAAATACGTCGATCGATCATAAATTATGCGTGCTGGTTATCATGCGAAAAACATATAAATATCAATACAAATAAAAATTAATAGCGACGAATGAAGTTGTAGTACCTAGCCCGTGTGCGTGAGGAGGAGGGGGCGGAAGGGAGAGAGAGAGGTAGGCTGGCTCGTGGATGAGCAAAAGTAAACAGTCGCTAGAGTTCTTTGTTTCGCGCCACAAGTGAGAATGCAATAAGTTTTATTGTTCTTTTACACCGAGATGGTCGTAATCAATGGTATGTTACGAGACAAAGAGGCACTTTAAATTATAACTAAACATAAACAATTGGGTGTGAAGACCGAGAGCAGCCGGGCGAGCAGCACACATTTCGTTTAATTGGTTCTGGTGAGAAGCAAGTGAAGCGTGTGGGTGCTCGGCCGACGTGAATTATGCATTCAGGGCTGTGTCCTAATCAGCTTAGCACCGAATCATCGCATGTTCCTCGGGTTTTCCGAGAGTCCCTTTGATTCCTCGTAATGCCTTTTAAGCTCATTTGGTTGCGGATTCGAAACTTCTATGAGTAGTTTGACCTTATTTTTGGGAGTTGAACTAGTGCTTCTTAAAATATTTAACACGTTTCTGGGGAATAAAATTTTTTTTTAATGTGAAAGTTTGCTTAAATATTCTTTTGGAGTTTTTGGTTTGAACAAAAAATTGAAAAAATCTTCACAAACAGATTTTTGCCTAACCGATCCTTCATGAAATTCTTTTGAGGAAATTCTGGGCTCTTTGCTTCTTCCTCTTTAAGCGGCAGGATGACATTTTAGCTAGTTCCAACCACATTGACCTCCTTCTTACTGCTCATTTGCAACCCCCCCCCCCCTCTTCATTAACTCCCTAATTGCCTCCACTGGAGCAACTGTAGCGACTGTAGCCTTCAGACATCGTGATAATTCTGTCAATTAACCACAAAATGACATCGGCAGTGGCATTCGCAGGCTCCACATCGCACTTAACCTTAACATTTCATACAGCGTACATGACTTCGTGCTTTTTTGCATATTTCTGCCGTTTTGCCAGCGCGCCCGAGCACTCATTAGTTACACTTTGCAAAGTATTTCCCGAGAAAATGGACTTCCGCATTTGCAATGTGCTTCCATTCTTCGTGCTCGTCCGTATCTGATATAACGCGCTCAGCAATGGAGGAAATTCCGATGATTATGGGTAGTTAATAATTTGTTCTCTCATAATATAAGTTTATTAGCATTACAAAACACATTTTCCCGCCATATACACCCTTCGCAGTCCGCTCCATCCTCAAACTTTGAACAATGTGTTGCCAAGCCATGGGCTGAGATATGGCAGCAGCATGTGATGCGTCTTTAATGACCCATAAAGTGGGTTCCTTTGAACTTGCTGCTCCCGCCGTCCACCGTCCGAGACGTCTTGTGCTCCGACATTCGGGGAATTCGAGGAATTTCAGCGAGGCGAAAAGGGGTCTCCTTAGTATTCACCAGAGGTCTCGCTGTCGCTCGTATTTCAAAGGCCAGACGACATAATTTTGTCAGGTTGTTAATATGTGTGTAATAATTCGATTGAATGCTGCAGGTTGCATGTTTGGGAATATTAAATGGCCCGAGTGCGGTGTGCTGGCATGGCGAGGAGAATTGACTGGTGATTTATGCGTATAATTGTGATTCAGTACCCGAAACACGTTATGTTACTTCTTTAAGTTATGGTTGGAACAATGAAGTAGAGCTCGAAAGCGCATTGACTCAAAAATCACTTTCAATTTTTCTCAAGTCTCAAATTAACGACGCACATGTTCTGGAATCTCAAAACCTGAACCTTGCTCGAAAATTAGAGCCGAGATTCAGGTCAGAAAGAGAGTTGACATCTGCCTGCCAATTATCGCCTCTCTCAAAACAACGCTGGAAAAAACGGTGCGACAAAACATGACACTTTACACCCACCCTTGGTGCAATCATATCAGATATCTCTGCTTCCGGAAATGCAGCAATCACTGCTGTAAATTACCGAAAATAAAATAATGCCTCCGCATTGCATATCTTCCCGAGTCTGAGTTGAATATTAATCGCGCTCCGGGCCAGGCTGGCAGGCGAGGCGGAAAATCGGTGCAATAGACAATAAAAAGCAGCTTCCTCAAGTCATTAGCACGTGCTCTCATTTCCAAGCGTGTCTATCATCGAGTGGAAGATTATTATAAACAAATACCGATAATGGTTCCCTTCCATTTCAATTACATAATGGTCTTTCCTGCTCGCTGCTGCGCTGCTCCAAAGAGAAAATAATAAACAATCGGCCTCAAGCCCTTTTCGGGCGACGCAACAAAAGTGCCAATCAACTCCCGAAAAGATGGAAGCTTCCGGTACCACTTTGGAGATGTGTGAGCGCGCATTTATATACGACATGAATGCATAATAGTAATCAGTTACAACCCGTATATTGGTGTCATTGCCCCGCTCCATCGTTTGCTCTCTAGACGACGACAACGACGACGATCGCGACATTTTAGAACAATATTAAACTCACAAAGTACATACATGAACGAGTGGAATTGGATATTTTTTGCTGCTGGCTAGCGGTATGGCAATTTAGAGCTGCGTGTAAATTACTACGAGATGAGCAGGAAGGATTTGGCAACTGCACCGGGCGCGGGCTTCACTGCACGTCTGACCAGACAGTGAGGGAATCCGACGTGTGCGTTTGTCTGTCATATCTGCATCGCTCGCTTCATTTCGCAGAGCGTCGAGTAGCTACATTAATTTGTCGCAATGTAGCGTGAAATATAATGGAGCAAATTGATGTCCGAGTCGGCAGCTGCGTTGGCATAATGTGGAGTTTGCTTTGTTGCCATCTCTCTAACTCTCCAGCTGGCTTTTAGGGCTGTCTCGGGAGGGCCCTTCTCATTTCCGTTTGAGCTCCAAGGGACCCAGATGGTCAATTAGCTCAGGAAGCTCCATCTCTCAAGGTCAAAGAGGTTATTTGTGTGTAATGAGTTTCTTTAAAAGGTTAGTTGGGACTATTTTTCCTGAAAATAGTGTTTCATTGGCAAGAAAAGACCTAAAAGCTCGTCTTCAAGGCTGATTATTAGGGCACCAAAAAGTCAATAAAGTCAATTTTCGACTATAAAGTAACCCAAAAATGCAGTCAGTCAATTTTTACTCGTTGGGTCAAGCTTAACGTTATTTTGCCGTTTTAATTTCACATTTTTTATATTAAATATATATTTCGTCAGTTTAAGTTAAAAATTAGGTCAATTTTACGAATTTTGATTGACCAACTTTTTAATTTATTCGGACAACTTTTGATTTTTATGAGTCGAATTTTTTGGTGCCCTACTATCTTATGATGAATCGGCAACTCCATAAAGGCCAAAACTAAAATCTACAAATCTATTAGAGAGCTATGGCACTGAGAAGAATGAGTTGCCTGCTAGAAGTCCAATTAAGGATTTGTAATTAAGGAGAGAAAAAGCATAAAAGAGCACGTGACGGATGAACTGCCATCTCTTGAGGGCACGAAAGTGCTTGACAAGCATACAAGAACTTTCTAAGTCCCGAGAATTTCTTTCATCAGGAAAATATGCAAAAAAGCTTTTAGTGGCAAACATTCCCCCACCCCCCAAAGCCTACGTTCCTCTTTCGGGCTGGCAAGCACCACAAAATGAATTGTTTTAATTTACAAAAGGACACGTAGATAAGCAAGCTAATGAGTTTCTTTTGCCCTCTTTCGCCTCTCCGAGTTTCCGCCATCCCATCCACTTTGCCCATGTTCGCCAAACAAAAAGCAGAAAGCTCCTCGGGTTCTCGAAACTGCACTCACATGTGCTCACATCATGCGTACATGTTCTCCGTCTACAGTCATGCTTTGCACAAAAGTATCCACAAGCAAATGTGTTCACAATAATGCCATTCTCACTCCTTCGCTTGTCGCGTATTATTTATTTTATTTCAGTGCTAATTCAACTTTCGTCGGCTTCGGACTCTTCCATATCGTCGTCGCTGATTAGAAGACGCAACGCGCATTTAATTCAATAATAACAACAATAGAGAGAGAGCTGCTTTGTTTGCACCGAGTCAACTCAAACTCGCCCCGACATTCGTTTCCATGTGTGTTACGTTTCCTTTCAACGTTCTATTCTCAATTTGGCTGCCGGAGCCACTTCTCGGCTGCATTGAATACTAAATAAACCGACACAAAAGACTGCAACGGATCGGAAATGAGAGAGTCGCGACTTTATCAGGCGCGCTGATATTCATTACAAGGAACATACTTGACCTGCGACCCCTCATTTGTGATTACAGCAAGGTTCAGTGCGAATCAAAGTGAGATGAAAGGGGTTTTGTGCGATTAACATGATGTCATCGGGGATTGCTGTGAGCCAAAAAAACGGTTAGCAATTACAAATTGGAAGTGAGATAACCGGGGTCCGGGCCTCGTAAAGTTATTGTGAAAGGGGGGTCAAGTGCGGACGGAAGTCAGATTACCCCGAACTCTTAGGCAATTAGTGCCGAATCCGACCCAGA
The DNA here is from genome assembly GCA_963930915.1 of Forcipomyia taiwana. Lineage (NCBI taxonomy): Eukaryota > Metazoa > Arthropoda > Insecta > Diptera > Ceratopogonidae > Forcipomyia > Forcipomyia taiwana. The sequence goes on from CAWVOI010000020.1 coordinate 234,511, forward strand.
CATGGAAGCAAGTGTCCCTCTCCAGCTCGAGATCCCGCCAGATGTTTTGTGTAAGTGCTGACGCATGGGCTGCGAGACGAATTTGGAGGCAGAGAAGGAGCTGGACCAGACTAACAATTTGAGAAAAAAATTCCAAAATTTTCTGCTATAAAAAACTTGTCCTTGCTCCGTCTCTGGATGTTGCAAGCGTCTCGGCAAAAAACCGAGTGTTTCCTCATAAAAACAGACTTTATGTTTTGCATCTGATCCGACATCGTCACAAGAGATGTTCATTTGATAATTGAATAATTAATTTTCATTGTCACTTTATATTCCAATATGCATAATTTATGAGTGAGATATGGAGCCTCATTAAAGTACGTTAAAAAGAACCATAAAATTTGTGGCAGCATTGCGTGCATGTTTTATGAGTCAGCAAGTTTAGGAAACGCGGGAAGTTAATTTACTCAAAATTCATTAAATTCGCATATTTCCCGGAGCCCCAAACCATAATTTTCGATATCCTGTCAGCATCCCCATAAATCACATTCATGAGCTCAATGAAAATTTCATTTGCAGGCGACACCCATATGCAAAACAGCACCAGCATGGACGACATTCTCGTCATCACTGCCAGACACAGCGAGCCGGGGATCCTCTGGGTCAACTATCTCAAGACCTGCTTCGACAAAATCACCAAGCAGAGGGGTCGAGTGCCATTCAAGTGAGTAATCTGGTAGTTCTGCGAGAGTGAAAAATTAACGAGACTTTATTCCAGCTTCCTCCATCTCAAAATCGACGGAGGGGACCTCGCTGCTGACCTCGTCCAGAGATGCCTGTCAACGAAGCTGCAGATCGTGGTGATTTGTCCCTCTCTCATCGAGCTCCCGGGGGCCTTCTTGCTGCCCCAGCTGACGTCCATACTGAAGCCCGACAAGGTTCTCGGGCTCCTTCTTGACGTCACAGAGGAGCGTATTTCCGACATCCACAAATCCCGTGAGTTTTGGTGCATATTTAATTTGTCCGTCTGTCTGTCCGTGGGTTCTGCAAAGACCCCCAGAGTCGTAAACAGGGCAGTTTTTCTTCACAGATTTTTTCCAGGGACAGAGCTAGGGCCCCTTAAGTAAAGATAGATTGTGGGTGACCCACCCCTAAAGTAAAAATTTCCATCCAAATAACGCTTCCTGTCTTCTTCCAGTATTCCCTAGCTACAAGCAGTGGCGTCGCTGTGCCGTGCGAAACCAGGACCAGTCCTTCGTGTGCGACTTCCTAGGCATCGCCACAGACATCCTGGGTCGTGCTCTCCGACAGCAGCCTCTCGCTGATGGGAATGCGACCCCGGCCTCCCCCATGCACATCAGCACCCCGACATCCACCAAGCTCGGCCAAGTAGACAACTTCAGTATCATTCCGCGGAAGGTGAAGGTGGGCCAGAACAAGGTGGTGGTCCTCCTGAACGACCCCCTGGCCCGCGACGACTGGATCAAGATCAAGATCGAGCGCACCGGAAACACCACGGAGATCACGAACGTCAAGAGACGCAACCCTTACGCCATACAGTTCAGCATTCCCGAGGCCTGCATGGAGGTCTCGATGATGATCAACATCCGGGTGGAGAAGAACAGCCAGGATCTCGGGAGCAGGCCCATCAAGTGCGAGAGTCGCCTGAGGGAGCTGGAGCAGCTCCTCAAGTTCCACGAAGCCCCCATGGAGTTCATGTGCACCGCCTTGGGGGTCGCCCACAGCGATCGTGAGAAGCTCGACTCCCTCCTGGTGCAGTGCTTTAAGAAGAACGTGCCTCCAGACTTCCATCTGCTGGCTTCGAGTGGACCCCAGGACCAGAACACCCTGAAAGCCCGCGAGAACTCGCCTCTCGAGTTCCCCACGATGCTCCACTTCGCCGCCCGCTGGGGTCTCGAGAAGCTCTGCGTGCAGCTTCTCGACTCTCCGGGCAGCGAGGCGGCCTGTGAGCTGAGGAACGTCCACGGGAAGACCCCGGCAGACGTCGCAGACACCTCAGGACACGTCAAGCTGAGCTCCACGATCCGCAACTTCAGCCAGATGAACGAATTCTCGACCATGTACCAGTTCTTCAAGGGCATGAGCGAGAAGTCGGTGGATTCGAAGCAGGGTCAGAAGATCGAGGGCGAGGGGTATCTCGTGATGAGCGCCAGTGGGAGCGACGTGACGGACGCCGCGATCAACGCCGTGAGCAACCTCAACTACATCAACACCGAGACCGAACCGGAGGCGAGCAGCAGCCTGGAGATGGAGGAGAGGACCACGAAGGAGCTGAAGATAGTGGAGCCCAGCTACTTCGACTCCGCGGACCTCAACCTCATCGAGGCCACGAATACCCTCGAGCAGCTGTTGCCGTCCCTCAATTCCTCCGTGAGCTCCAGCTCCGACTACCAGAACGAGGCGGTTGTCTCGCGGGCCATGAAGGAGGCCTCTCCCATGACTCGCCAGCCCCTCACTGCCCCCAAGCCCCAGGAGTTTGGGGACTACCTCACGCATCCCTCGAACATCCCCATCTCGAGCCCCAACTACACCAACATCTCGGTCGTGTCGCCCAAGAAGATCCGGACGACGTACAAGGAGGAGGCCTCGCACCTGCGGCTGCACTTTAAGCGGAAGGACGAGGACCGGGCCAGGTCTCTGAAGCGGCAGGCGAGCGACGTGTCGAAGAAGAGCGTCGACGACGAGCTCCTGGAGATCATAAACGACTTCAAGAACAACGTCTTCACCATCCAGGAGGTGGAGCAGCTCGTGTCGACGTGGAAGAACCGCAACGACGTCCAGAAGAGCTTCATCGAGAAGGCGGAGCAGCTGCAGCGGATGCGGGAGGAGTACGACAGGATCCAGAGGGACATCAAGGAGAAGCTCAAGCGGCCCACGCCCTTCGAGAGAATGAAGAAGCTCTTCAGCAGAAGCAAATCGGGTGGCCCCAAGGAGGCCTGCTCGCCCTCCGAGGCCTCCACCCCGACCGTCGACGACATCAAGTTCTCCCTCGTCTCGGCCCAAACCCCGACCTCCACGGCCCCCTCGGGCCACCGCCCCATCAGCAGCCTCAGTCTGCACAGCGTCTCCAGCTCCAGCTCCGGCCGCATGAGCACCGGCAGCGCCTGCAGCAGCCTCGGGGACAGCGGCACCCACTCCGACAACGACACCCGACGCAACCTCTACGCTCGACCTCTCCTCGACAACTACCTGGTTCCACCGGCCCCCCGACCCGTCACCACGCCCTCCTCCACCCCCACCCCCGTCGAGGACAAGCTGAGTCTCCACTTCCCCAAAAACCCCTCCTCCGAACACTACATCATGTTCCCCTCCAACGTTCCCTTCACGCCCACGCCCTCCACGGAAACCGACTACATCAACTACTCGACGCCCCTCAAGACCATCGACGAAACGGACTCCGAGGTTTCGGTCTCGATGCAGCCCATCCAGATCAAGGCGGAGCCCACGTACGCCCAGGCCACCCCAAAAACGACGCAGTCCAGCTCCTTCAAGCCCAACAGCCCCGCCGTCACGATCGTCAACGGACACCACGTTGTCGAGTCCTACAACGACGTCAACAAGAATACCGAGCAGCTCCTCGACGAGCTCAAGTTCAACGAGATCTGCAAGAGCATCGAGGACCTCACGATACGCAGTCCCCTCAGCGGCACCAGCAGCGGCACCAACAGCATGATCCAGAGCCCAATGCATCACGAGTACATGAATATAAAAATCTAGGTGTTAAAAGCCGGAATCCAGAAATTTAGACGGCCGATGCTCCCCGAGCGAGCAAAGACTATCTGGTTCTAAATCTCTGGATTCCAACCGCCTTTTCGTTCTTCTCTTTATTTATTGTTACCAGTGACGGAAGTCAGGAATTCCAAATATTAAATGACTACTAAGTAAATATATCAGCTAAATACTCTAAATATATGTATAAGCAATACTTTTGCTACGCAGCAATAAACCAAATAACTTTTATATTAAAGAGAAATCTGCTTAAGTTAGAGGCGAGTATTACGTAACGTAGCCTAGAACGTAGCCTTAACGTGACAAATTCAGAAGCTATTTATTAAATATCCACTTTATGTAACTTTACCGATGCAGATGCGGAGAATAAAATGTACCTACTATATATGTACGTTGAGAGAGGAGTCCTGCAATGCTTGAGCCAAACGAACAAACGACTTCTGAATCCACTTGCGCTTGTTCGCCGGATCAAGGAGTACAGAACCCGGGTTTCAGCTATTCCAGGGGCAACTAGAGACTAAATGAACCGCGATACGGGGTCTCGGAGCGCGGAGCTGCGAAGCAGAGGTCTGTTTCGTGTTTGCATTCCACGTCATTGTCTGCTCTGTATTTTTGTGTCGGACGTGGACGTTGAAGTTTGAACAAGCATGACCTTATTTCGAAGGTAGGTTGGAGTTTTAGACGAGACATATTTCCCCAATATTTCATAAGCTTTTATTTTATTCTACTTCACCCAGGTTCCCTCAAACACCTAGAGCCTTAAAAGGCTTTCGCTAACATTTCTGGAAAATGAATTCATTTTTATGGGTCACAATAGGATCTTCGGGACCTGCGTGACCCTCTGCCCCACCCCAGATCTATCTAATTCATTTTTAGTGCATTTTCAGCATGTTGCAAAAAATGCACTATTGTGGCCGCTTTGTCGTCTGTCTGTCTATGCGAAATTTTATAACTCAAGAACGAGATGAGCTAGAGAGCTGCGGCTTTTTCATCGTGTAGGGTATAGTCTGTAGGGGTGCAGGCTAACAATTTTAGACCCCTACCCTTTCTTGGGGGGAATGGGGGATGTTTTACTCCTGTATGAAAACTCCTTATATTTCATCCGATTGAGCTGAAATTTTGGTATGTTGTAGTCCGTGCAACATCTAGCAAATCATGGTACCACATGTGACCCCTATCATGTACAGGGACGGAGCTAGGGGCCCTCAAAGTGTGGTCTTTTCGAAATCTTTGAAAATGCACCCTTAAGCTTAATCTCCGATTTTTCTTTTTTGTTTCAAAGATGATTCCTCTAACCTTTAACGTATACTACCTCTATTTGTTCAACGGTCGTTTTGAAACCAAACGAGGGAAACTCACGACCACTCACCTTCCCATTTGAATTTCGCGCGTCTTTCCGTTTTACGAGAGAGGTTTTATCAATGAAACAGCTCACCTGTCCTCGCATTGTAGTGAGAATCGCCGAACAGTGCGGTCGTGTTTAGCTCTGCTTCCCATTTTTATTTTCGCCGGTTTACACATTAATTGCCGTGAATCTGCACTCGACGAGAACGGTGCAAGTGAAGTTCGATAAGTGCAGTCGGGGTATGAATCATGAATGAAATAGTGTCAATTGATTCAAATTACTCCAGTGCCGGCTAATTTGCCGATCAAACCAGAAGAGCGAGAGTGGCACGAAAGAAACAATAAGAAAATTATGCAACTATAAAATATGACCTAATGGTTGCGATTGTGATGAGTTGGTTAATCGAGGAAGTTTATCAGTGAATAATGAGATGATAAAGCGGTGATATAAAAGCAAAGTAAAAATATAAATAAAGAAATTAAGACTCGGGGTAATGCAAAGATACCAATATTGCTGTACCATTTGTTACGGTTGAGGAAAAAAGAAAGCACGTTTTTCTTTCGCGAGACCGGATGAGGCAATCTGTGCAGCTTCTTCATCCAGAGCGACTTGATAGCTGATATTCATCGCCGCCAAATATACTCCAATTCGAGCGCAATAATTATCTCTGCCAGTGGATTACCTGTCACGTCGGACCGAGTGTTTGCCGCCCGCAAAAAGTCAACAAATATACTCAACATTTCGATCTAATTTCCCTATATTAAATTGGTAAGCGTGAAATTCATGATTAATGTGGTAAAATGGTTGGTTTCGTAAACTCTTTTTCCTTGGGTCATTTCTGGGCTCTATTATAATTATTTTATCCAATTTTGTTGGATTAAATGAGGTGTTTGGAAAAGTTTTAAGACATGAACATTTTAAGCTTCAGCTCAGGAAAACTTTTGGGGGTCTGCCTTCTTCTGCTCTAAAGTTCTATGGTTTGCTAGTTGACCCCCTCTCAATCCCCCCTTAGGGTTCTTAGGGTTCGGGATGAACGGACAGACAAATCAGTTTCAGTTACTTCTCTTCCGTATTTTACATCGACGTGGAGACTTTTTTGAGTGTTTCCCAAACAAGAATGTCTTCCTCTGAAAATATTTTTGTTTCGAAAGCGCATATGCAAACAAGCAAACATTGAATGCGACATGAAAATCGACAGTAGCGAGAAATGCACATTGAAAGCGAACTAACAATAAGAAGCAAGCATGCATAATTAAGCCCAAAGAAGTGGCTTGTGATATAGAAACTAAAAGAAAGTGCAGCGGCGTATTTGTGGCATCATATAATTAAGCCTCCATCCATATATTGTTTACATTTTGAGTGAAATCAAGTGCAACTGGGTGCTGATTACCATTTTCCCGAGACTCATGTGGACTCTCCCACGAGGCCTAACGGGAGCAGCGTACGAGGGAAAAGTCCCAAGTCGAAGGCTTAAGGCTTTTAATGTATCAATTGCGCTGGGAAAGAGTCGTGGCTTTAAATTTCGAAGCACTTGCTCGAGTGTCTCCAAGTGCTCTCTAACGATGACTGGATGACTGAAATACCGCGCGAAAGTCGGGTGATGTTGAGTTGAGACTTGAGAGAGATCAAGTCCAGGTACTACTTCTTATTTAGGTGGCAGAGAATTAGAGAGGAGAAAATGAGACAAGAGAGGTCACAGGACGGAAGGAACTGACTTCCTGGCTTCCTGAGAAGAGCAAACAAAGAACAATGGAGGGGAAGTTCTCGACTAGTTCCGCCGTCCTCTCACCATCTTCTACAAAAAGAGACGACAAAAGAGAGGAAGAAGAAAGGTACTGAGTTGGAAAAACGCACGAACCGGAAGAGGGGAGCCACCGAGCAGGAAGGAGGTCCGAGCCTCTCCCCGCTCATAAATTCCAAATTTATGCTACACCTATCGTGCCAACTGGCGAGCAAGAAGCAACTTCAGCGTGACCAAGCTGGTGCCATTACCCTCTAAAGCCGCACATATGCGGGTTAGCGAGTGAAGGTACATGAATTTTGACAATAACAGCGCGAGCAAGTCTTATTGGAGATGTGGAAAAAGAGCTACAAAAGGTAGAGTAGTGGAGTAGTAGAGCAGCGAGTTTTTGCGTGTGCGTGAATTACTCGTATCAGCTATGTGATGGTCATGGTGCAAGAGCACCCGTACCACGAGACCATGAAGTTCGGCGAGCTCGTCTGGATGGGCGAGAGAGCCGAGGATGAGTAATCGACGGACGGAAGTGCAACTTGTGGAATTCTAGACAGGTAGGGCTTTAACCCTCGGCGTCCTTAGTTTGGTAGATTCCCTATCCCTTTGAGAACCATAAAAATATTAGAGGATCATTTTTCAGAGCTAGGTTTTGAAGAAAATTGTAGAGTTATTTCTTGCTTAAAAGCGTAAAGTTTGCTTTACTTAACCCATTTCGAGTCAAGGCTAAGATTTTCGACCATAAACTTTGGAATTTTTTTTCTGACATAACGGTAAAAGGTAAAAAGATAATTCTTTTTTGTCTAAATATTTCATCTTTTGTCTTTACCTCATAGAAGAAATTTTTTCTCCCGAGGCTCTTATAATTAATTTTTAGGGCTTTTGAAAAATAGGCTTTTTCGAACTTATTTTTTAAAAACTCCCCAAAATTTCGTCTTCTTCAATTTTTGACTGAGATTTTGGTGACATAAAGAGTAACAGTCAAACAACATGGGAAAAATCAAGTTCTTCCCAAATAAGGCTTTTCAAAGGCTTAAATTAGGCTTCAAAGGTCAATGATGACAAAAAACACGTTTTTTTTGTATATTTTGTATATGTATGGTATATTTGATAAAAATATATTTTTAAAAATTTAGAAACTATGCTGCATATGATGTTGTTTAAAAAAAGCCATATTATCATAATATAGTAGAAATATACCAGAAATATACAAAATATATATGTATGAAATATATATTTTTTTACCTCAAATGCCCCGGGCCTCGGAGCCAAAAGGAGCTAAAATTTCAACATGTCTGGCTCGAAATGGGTTAAGAAATCAATGATTTCGAGGAAGGAAAAATTAGGCGGGGAAGGGTTAAAGCCATTGGACTGCCCGCCCTTCGACTCGCATTGTCTTTGCCCAACTCCCCCATTTCATTGCTGGCAGCGCAATGCACTTTTCAAATCGGGCCCACTGGAGTGGAAACGTGTGCTTGGAAGCCAAATGACTGACACATCGCAAGTTCAATGAACAAGTAGCGATTGCATAAACAGCGCATTCCGAGTTTCCCTCTGCTTATTCGGCAACAAAATGTGCCCAAACAGAGAGACGACACCTTCTGAACTTCAACCTTCGGCAGTGTAACGCGAAATTATGTCACTACATATTTCCCACCGAATTTCGCGCATGTAAAAATTAAGTAGGAGATGTTTCTGTGACACCGCGACTCCGACCGCGAGAACTGTTGTGGAGTGCACTGTGCAGCTATGCAGAGCCGAAGTAGGGTAGGAAAAAGCCGATGATAAGCATGAGTGGTTTTATGAAATGTTAATGAATGAAGTGCTCGGAGTCATAATAAAGTGTACCTCATGGTGTTATGTCACGGAAGCACAAACTTGCACCAGATGGAAACAATGATGTGTTGGTCTTGCTCGTATTTACAAATGCCCGAACAATTAATATCAAGAGACACCACGAAATCGCGATCCATTGTGGATTGGGATGTTTGTTCAGCGGAGATACAATGCTTTACATCGATAAGACCGAGTTATGCTCCAGATACGGCTCTTATAATGGCTGTCTGGTATCTTGGGTTAATTAACGATGCTCTATTACTTTGGCAAGACAGACGGACTACTAAATACTTATTATCAAGCCTCATGAACTTGATGGTTTGAGTTGTTGGAGCCAGTTGATGAAGCCTTCAGCCGAGTTTCAGTCTTTTTTTGTGCCGTGGACTTTTCTTGCTCTGTCAGCAATCATTTAGGCCACGAACTATTTTCTAGGAGAAAAGAAGGCTCTTCGATCCCACCTTTCCTGTGTGAAAAAATTTTCTGATCCGCCATTTTTCGTTTGCTTACATCCTTGTCACGTCCATTTTGTAAAATTTGGAAAAATAAAAAGCAGTTCTGTCAGCAAATTTCTACTTCCGGGCATCGGCCAGTCACAAGTTTTTCCTACGTCCCTTCCACGTGGAAGGACTCGCGAGAAGACTTACGTACAAACATTCTCGCCTCGCTAATATGGCTGCGGACAGACTGCGGACAGACTTGTTCAGGAGTGATCTATAGTTGTCAAAAGAATTCTCAGGCCTTCTGTTAACTTCTTTCGATGATCTATGTGTCTCCTCAGGAGATTTGTCACTCTCTACTAGTCTCCTGTAAAGAGCAGACCAGTATCTTCTTCAGTAAGTAAACTTGGTAAATTTTTAAAATATCGGCTAAAACAACAAAGTTCTAAGCTCTGACGAGACTACTCTGTGCTTGTCAGCCAAACAGAGCAATGCGTGATGACATAATAATGATAGATGGCAAGGAGGAAATCGTTCTAACCGTTCACAATAGACACCATTTTCGGTGGCACGAACCGTTTCACCCAGCCACCGCCTAGCGTTTCTAATGAGTCTCTCTGTCAGCGGCACATTATTGAATAAAGTTCAATTTAATACACACTCATCAATTAGCTCCAGCTGAATATTAACCGGACCCGTTTGCATTTCTCTCTTTCTCTCACCCACCGTGTTTACAAACAACAATTGGCGAGCGATTAAACGCGGAAGCACAGTTTATGGGCTAAATGCAGGTTTGGCGATCCCCTTGCATCGCAATGAGGCCCAAATGTTCTCGAGCGATTAGCGAATGCGGGAAATATGATGATTATGAAATTCAGCACAATGGTAAAACGCATATTAATGAGTTGACAGCATAATAGGGGGTTCGAAGCCTTCATGCTTCGCTGGCCAGTTCTCTCCGTGAGCAAGCGCGGATTATGCAAGATAAAAAGAACACGTCCGTCTGTCGGGGGGATCTCACGGTATGGGTTCTGGCTTCTTGACATCTGGGCCGAAGCCCGCATCCCAGTGTGACATTGGCGTGGAGGAAAAGGTCGTCGATCAGCGCCGATGACGATGTAATTCAGGGCTTTATTAGACCAGAACGCTGAGTTTCGTTAATCCCCGAATCCAAAATCCACATAAATATAACAGAAGAAGTGAAATCAAAAGTTAATTTCTACCTTTCACGGGGGACTCTGACTTTCAAGTCCAGATCACACGAAGAGAACCGAATCTTCTCACTTGACCAGTCGTGTGAACGAATATTTCGCGGTCAATTAAGTAATCGAAAGGGTATCGGAGACCAATCTGTTACACAAGTCCCGCTAGCCGCTGCAAGATAAATAATTTAGCTATTAAACTTTTACTTTCAACAATTTCAACGAGCCACAAGATCGCAATTCACAAGAGCACACACGAGAGATGGGTCGTAATTACAAATTGCGGTATAAATAGCTTAACTTCAGGGCTCACGTATGCACGTAATGTTCGCGTATCATCGTGGCAGAGAGCAGCCGTGGTGGCCCACTGCTCGGATCCAACAATGGGTGTTAAGGTTCAGTTCCTTCGAATAATGTCGAGCGTCGTTGAGATTTGTAATTCGCAGCTATTTCTTTTGGTAGGGGTTATTCTAAGGGATTAAGGGCCAAGTGATTCATTTTGGCAATTTTGACAGGGATTGTTTTAAGTTTTTTCTTGAAATTTTTTTTTGTAAAAGGAAAAAGATTCGATTAGAAAAAAACTTCAGGGTTATTTTAACTTGTTTTAAATCACAAAAATTATTCTAAATTCAGCATTTCCTTTCCAGGTTTTTTACCGAGAGCATGCAAAGCTAATCGAAACCATGGACCTCAGAAGACAAAGCACCAAGAACGTCTATCACTCCTGCCAAGCCTTCAAGAAAGTCCGCCTAAAACGGCCCACTTCCCTCATCTTCGTCTACTTGCTCACCCTCTTCCTGCCCCTCGCATCCGCCAATCGATCCCCAAGGTTCCAGATTGAAGGATACTCCTCCGAGATTATCGTGCGGCTAAAAGAGGGACCCGAGTCTCCGCCTGGGACCCTCATTTACAGACTGAAAGCCTATGACCCGGACGGAGACGAGATTTTCTTCGGCATCAAACCCTCACCCGATGGAGACGTGATCCGGATAGAGAAGGTGGGCGAAACGGAGGCGAACGTGAGGCTGAACCGGGAGCTGGACAGGGAGGAGAAGGACGAGTATCACTTTGTCCTGACCCTCACGGACCAAAACCTGGGAGACGGGAACTTCATCACGCAGAGACTGCTCCTGGTCGTGGACGACATCAACGACAACATCCCCGTGTTCAAGCCCTTCCACTCGGCCTTTGAGATCCCGGAGGACAGCAAGCCGGGGATCCTGACCACCCTAGAGGCCACGGATCGGGACGAGGGGGCGTACGGCCAGGTCGTGTACTATCTGCAGGAGCTGGAGGGGGACGCAGACACCTTCTCGATATCCACCTCACAGGGTCGCGGGGTCATCAGACTCAACAAGGCCCTGGACTACGAGAAGAAGAGCCTGTACCAGCTGAAGGTGCTGGCAGTGGATCGGGCCAACCAGGGTCCCGTCAACACCGGCACTGCTGCTCTCCTGGTGCGGGTAGGCGACATCGAAGACACGCCCCCCGAGTTCGTGGCAGCGACCCCAGTGCAGAGAGTGGCAGAAGGAGTCCCCAAGGGCACCGAGATCCTGCGCGTCAAGGCCCTCGACGGCGACCGGGGAGTCAACAATAAGATCCGCTACTCCATCCTAAGGGGCGACGGTGGCTTCTTCGGCATCAACCCCGACACTGGCGTCATCTATAGCACTCGCGAGATCGACCGAGAGGAGTCCCCCGACCACATGAACGGAGCCTTCATCCTCGAGATCCTTGCCACAGAGGTCACCCTGGCAGTCCAGCCACCCCCGTTTGTGCGAACGGAGGTCACGATCATCGTCACTGACATCAATGACTTCGTTCCGACCTTCAAGTCCCCCGCCTACGACTGCGAAATCAGCGAAAACGCGCAGGAAAACACCCCAGTGACGTTCCTTGGGAGCTCCATCAACGAGGTCTACGACCTGGACCACGGCCACAACGGAACATTCGAGCTCAGCCTGGAGCCTCCGAACGACATCTTCGACATCACGCCCAGGAGGGTCGTGAACGAGGCCAAGTTCCTGATCCGGGTGAAGAACTCCAAAGTGCTGGACTTCGAGAAGATCAAGATGCTGAACCTCACGATCGTAGCCCGGGAGGTGGTCAAGAACGGACGAATGAAGAAGGTGCCCGTGGCCATCAGGATCAAGGACACGAACGACATGTTCCCCGAGTTTGAGCGTGACCTGTACGAAGTGGACCTTCCTGAGAACAGCGGGATTGGCACTCTGGTGACGAGGATTCGGGCTTTCGATGCCGACTCGGGAGACTTTGGGACGCAGGGGATCAGATTTACGAATATCACAGGATCCATAGCTAGCTTGTGAGTATTCTGCCTATTTCTGAACCGATTTGGCTCATTTATTTCTCGTAAGAGTTTAACGATACTCGACCTCTTCTATTTCCCGGGAAATCGGGAATTTTTTCGAAACACGAAAACTAAATAATTTTATAAGAGATTATTTCCGACTTCCGAGATTAAACCTTATTTCTCTCTCTCTCTCATCAGGCTGAACCTGGACCTTATTTCCGGGGCAATTTCCATCCGGGACGTGAGAGGAGACGCCTTCGACCGGGAGATCAACTCGAAGCACTACTTGACGATCGAGGCACGGGACGACAGGGGGCGAGGGAACCGAAACACCGTCCAGCTCATAGTCAACTTGGAGGACGTCAACGACAACGCTCCCGTTTTCGTGCACCAGAAGTACGAAGCAAGACTCTTCGAGAATAGCCTGGAGTTCGAAAACCCCCTCTTCATCGAGGCTCGAGACGCTGACCTCGCCGGAACGCCTAATAGCAACATCACCTACCTCATCTGGGATGGAGCAGACTACCGTAAGAATTTTTCCCTGGACCCCGCTACAGGTCGCATGTCGCTCCTGAGACCCATTGACTTTGAGGGTCTCAACACGGGTGGACAGTCCAACATACGCTCCATCTACTTGACTGTCATAGCACAGGACTCTGGAATTCCGAAGATGATGTCGAAGGTGCCGGTCGTCATTTACGTCCACGACGAGAACGATCACGCCCCCGAGTTCGAGAGACTCGGGTACGAGACCTCCGTGCTGGAGGACACCAAGCCCGGGACTCCCATCGTGCAGGTCAAGGCAGTGGATAGGGACGGCTCGGCTCCCAATAACGCCATTCTGTACCGCATTCAGGAGGGCGACGCAAAGGAAAAGTTCTCGATTGGAGCGGAGACAGGGGTGATCAGCGTGGCTCTGGGGGCCTCTCTGGACCCCGATCTAAGCGAGTCCAAGGTCTCCCAGTACTCGCTGAGGATCATCGCTCTAGATGGGGGGATCGGAGAGCACCAGCTGAACTCGACCTGCGTGGTCAACATATCGGTTGTGGATGTGAACAACAAGGTGCCGGTTTTCCTGGAGCCCGAGATCGTCGTGATCAGGGAGAACACGCCTGTGGGGACGTTCGCGTACCGCCTTATGGCCACGGATTTGGACGCCAAGGCAAAGCTCAGGTACTCCATAGACTCGAATCACTCGGAGGCGAGAACGGAGGACGGGGTCCTGGTGAAGCTCAGCGACTACGATTTTATCTCGGCTTTCGAGCTGAACGCAGTTGATGGATTAGTGAGGGTGAGTTATATTCCATTAGGCCATTACTAACCCTCGTCGGTGACCTCTTTGATGACCCCATTCTTGACCTCATTTTGACCCTTCTATTGACCCTATTTATGACCCCGGTTTGACCCCTCTACTGACCCTATTGATGACCAAATTTTTAAGCTTTTTGAGCCATATTACTTGATCCACTGTTGACTCCACTAATAGCACCTTTCTTGACCTCTTGACACTTTTGTTGACCCTAACCGTTTGTAAGGAGAAAAATTGTGCAATCTGTTGAACTTTCCCAGATCGTGAAACTCATTGATCGCGAGAAAGTGGAGATCATCAAGCTGGCAGTCTTGGTGGAGGATGTAGCAGCCCAAAAGGGTCGCCAGGTGGCCTCAACAGTGCTGAACATAGTGATCGAGGACGAGAACGACAACAACCCGAGGTTCCAGCAGCCATTTTATAAGAAGTCCGTGCCCGAAAACAGCCCCAATGGAGTCCACATTTTCAGCGTTTCAGCCTCCGACTTGGACAAGAACAAGACTATCCAGTACTCGCTAGAAGGCCCGAAGGAGGTCACGGAGCTGATTTATCTGGACCAGGACACGGGCGAGATAGTCGTGGCCAACAAAATAGACCACGAACTCTTCCAGTGGCTGAACTTTACCGTGCGAGCGACGGATTACGGCTCACCCACGCGCTCATCCATGGTCGAGTGCTTCGTCCAAGTAATAGACGGTGAGTTACTGTGGGGAGTTTTTCCCGACCGACTTATCATTTGGGGGTTTCAGAGAACGACAACAACCCTTACTTCCTGGGAGATATCAAGAACTTCACAGTTTACGAGAACGCTCCGATCGGGACCCGCATTGCGATGATCAAGGCTCAAGACCCAGATGCAGGAGAGTATGGGAAAATTACCTTCCTCATCGACCGGATCAGCTCTCACGGCAAGTTCTCGATCGACGCGGACACGGGAATCCTGGTGGTGGCTGAGCCCATCGACAGGGAGCTCAAGGACTCGTACATGGTCGTCATCGAGGCTTGGGACAACTACCAGTTCGGGTACCTGAGCGGGGAGAGCCGCAACGCCTTCAAGCAAATCTAGTGAGTTCAGAAAAGGTTCGTTCTTCAGTTTGCTCATATTCCAATCCACTTTTCAGCATCACGATTCTGGACGAGAACGACTCCCCTCCGCGTGTCGAGGTCCCCGAGGGCTGCGTGCAAGTCACCGAGTTCCACAAGCTTCATGAGCCCATTCTGAGCCTCAGGGCCTCTGACAAAGACAACCCCACTCTCCCCAATGGCCAGATAGAGTTTGAAATTATCGACGACGATCGGGCCCTGGATCTCTTTGTGCTGGATCAGACCGATCCTTGGAACGCCAACATTTCGCCAAAAGACCCCTCAACGGTTTCTATGGCAACTACACGCTCCTGCTGCTCACGAAGGACCTGGGAAAGCCCTCGAATGTAGTCAAGAACGTCATCGACATCTGTGTCCTGGACTTTAACGATCACGCTCCCATTTTCATCTCGCCCACGAACAACTTCACCATCAGAGTCCCGGAAAACGCGACTCTGGGGACGCAGCTGATCCAGGTGAAGGCTGTGGACGACGACGTGGGTCCCAACGCGGCCATCAAGTACAGGCTGAAGCACGACATCATGGGGAACTACAGGAGCTTTGCGATCGACGAGATATCGGGGATCATCAGCACGAGGGCGCCCTTGGACCGGGAGCGGCAGAAAGTCTACGAGGTGAGTCCCGAATGAACCCCCTGTAGGAGAGAGTAGTAATTTTTGGATCCTTGTAGATTCGAGTGGAGGCCTATGACCAGGGAATCCCGACCCCCTTGAGCTCAGACCTCGACCTCACTATCTACGTACGCAACGTGAACGACTTTGAGCCGCAGTTTCTCGTGGAGGAGATCTCCGTTAACTTCACGGAGCAGATGAAGCCCGGAATCGAGCGCAAGCGACTCCCCGACACCGTCGACAGGGACGAGGTGGACGACCTCAATGACCTCCCGAGCACCGTGTGCTACTTCATAGTCTACGGGAACGAGAAAAACTGGTTCCACCTGGACCCCGAGACCCACGTCCTGACGGTGAGTTCATGCAGACCCTTGGGAGGCCTTGAATTATAATTTCTTGCTTGCAGACAAACAAGGAGCTGGATCGGGAGAAGCAGCCCAACCACACCCTCATCATAAAGGCCACTGAGGACTGCTCCAATCCCCCACAGGCTCTGAACTTCAATCGTCCCCAGAGCCTCGTGAATTCCACGGGTTCGGTAGAGGAGGAGGAAGAAGAGAGCTTGAAAATTGTTCTGAACCACAACTCCAACAAGTACCTGGACCAGTTCGACCGCTACAAGACCTCCAAGAGCCTCGAGACGTCTGTCGCCGACTACTACTTCCACCCGGGCTCGGGAAAGTCCAGCAAGGAGACTTCGGGATCCGGCATTCTCGTGATCGAGGACAGCACTCTGGTGCGGGTGTTCGTGAAAGTGCTCGACATTAACGACTGCTCTCCTCAGTTCGTGAGCCCCGTTTTTACCGGGGGCGTCACGACCACCACGAGCTTCGGGGCCGAGTTCATGAGGGTCTCGGCCACAGATGCCGATGAGGGTCCCAACGGAGTCATCCACTACCATCTCATGGGAGAGGTGCAGAAGACTCTGGCAGAGGGCCTCGACAGTCTCAAGAACGAGCCCTTTCTTGTGGATCGCGATACGGGAATCATTTCCCTCAACTTCTACCCCCAGAAGGGGATGAAGGGGTACTTTGACTTCATGGTCCTCGCCAACGACACTCACGGGTTCCAGGACGTGGCTCACGTGTTCATCTACCTCCTGCGGGAGGACCAGCGAGTCCGGTTTGTCCTGAGACAGCACCCGGCAGAAGTCCAGGACAGAATATATAAGTTTAGAGAGTAAGTGCCCCTGAAAGTATGCAATTGAGTAGAATGTGACTAATTCACGCGTTTCAGGATCCTGAGCAATGTCACGAACGCGATAGTGAACGTGGACGACTTCAAGATCCACGAGAACAAAGACGGCTCCTTCGACAAAACCAAGACTGACCTATTCCTGCATTTAGTGGACCGTCGGGACAACTCAATCCTGGAGGTCTCTGACATCCTGAAGCTCATCGACCAGAACATCGAAGTCCTGGACGGCCTCTTCAAGGTAAGAGGTCTACTTTTTTCACTACTAAGTATTTCTTTACAATGTTGGTTCTGCAGGAGTTCAACGTCCTCGATACTCAAGCGGCCGAAGCACTGCCTCTCCTGGGCGAGCTGGGACCCCAGCCCATGCTGGTCTACCTGGTCGTGTCCAACCTCTTCCTGGGAGCCCTTCTCATCGTCATTCTCGTTCTGTGCGCCACACAGAGGTCCAACTTCCGGCGCCAACTGAGGGCAGCCAAGGTGAACGCCTTCGTGACGACTCCCCACGAGATAAGCACCAAGATCCTGCCACGAGTCCCAAACACCAACAAGCACAGCGTCGAGGGCTCCAATCCGATGTGGCTGAGGAACATTACGGCGTTCGACAACGAGTGGTACAAGGCGGATGGGGACGAGTTTGGGGGGCCACAGCAGCCAGACTCCATTGACGAGAATGTCCTGGCAGCGGAGGAGTACTACGGGATCAAGCAGAAGCAGTTCAACCTCTACCAGCAGATCGACAAGTTGCACGCGAAACACATGGAAACCACGGAATTGTGAAGCATTTTTGAATTTTGTAAATAAAGTAGCTTTAATATTTTTTAAAAATTCAATTGACTTTTGCTTAGTAAAAATACCCCTCACCCTCAATTTTTTAGTCCACTCGAAGTTACCAGTGTCACAAAATTAATGAAAAAAACCACGAGTCAAAACATTTTAGAAACTCTCTTTAAGGCTCTACTGGAAATCCAATAGCTGTTTTACAACCTTATTTTGTGGTACGGATCGAACCTCGATCATAGCCCCCTCACGTCAGATTTTATCACACTCTTTGGTAGTTTACAAGGAACACCGCTTCAGAGGGCTGCGTCAAGTCCCGACACACGGGGCAGGACCCCTTTCGCTGCACCCACTCTATCACGCAGTCCCAGCAGAAGATGTGGCCGCATGGGAGGCTCGTGGCGTTGGCTCGGACGTCCATGCAGAGGATGCAGACCCTGCTGCTCCCACTCCTGACCTCCGTGAGCTCCCTCAGCTTCGACTTGCGCTTGTGGTCCGAGACGAGTTTTCGCCTCACGTAGGAAACGAGCGATATGAAGGCCTGGGAGAGGGTGATCCAGCCGAGCACCTTGTAGCCCGTCACGGAGTGGTTCTGCTTCAGCCAGTACCGAACGAGGACGTAGTTGATGCCGAAGAGACGCTTCGAGAGCTGGTACTTCTGGCCCTGGAGGTAGAAGAGGCCTCGGTGGAACGAGTGGAAGATCGGAATGAGGTCGAGTGTGGTGTCGATGAGCGCCAGGAAGAGCTGTCTGGCTTCCCTCGTGAGGTCCGGGTTCTGAGACGTGCTTTTTCGAACGTGTTTGAGGGCATTTCGGAGAGCCAGCTCGCCTCCGAACTCCAAAATGACGACCAAAACTTGGGCCTGAAATGCGTATTTTAGACTAGGGGAAACTATCAGGGGAAATGAAGGATTTCTCACCAGTTGGCTGGGCAGAGATGAGTATTTGGAATCGATTTGGATGATCCCCGTGTACTCCTCGCCGATGGTCTGGAGCCCGCAAGCGGAGTGAAAGGCGAAGTAAAAAATCTTCACTCCAATTTTCAGCAGCTCGTCATACTTGATCCAGAGCCGGTGGTTGAGCCGCGAAAAGACCTCCGACAGCTCCTGGTGGACCTGCTCGATGTACTGCTCGTCCTTCTGGGCGCTCCGGAGAATCTCGGCTTGGCCCGCTCGAGAAAGGAACAAGCTCATTTTATTTCGAACTTTCAACTTTGGTTTGTTGATAACGACGAGATTAACGAAAACGCTCGTATAGAAAAAACAGCTGACGCTCAGCTGACTTGTTTGAATATCGCTGGAGCGAATTGAGTTGTCCATGAGCGAGATTATTTCAGCGTACGTGTACCTGAGGCTAGTCGCACGAGGCTCTTGCTCCCGATAGCTCCCAAAAAGTCCCACAGAAGTCGTAAAAATTTCAATTTTCGGGGAATACCAGCTCTGCTTCAGCCATGAGAATTAGGCAACACACCTTGCTGACCTTGGCCCAGATCTTCGTCGTTTTGGGAATCGCAGACAGTCAGAATCACGTTCCACCTGGAGTCAATCCACAACACTACGTGAGTTTTTCGTTTCTTTTTGAGTTGCATAGAGTCTCATATTCACTTTCGGTTTCAGCAACAGCAGCCGCCAGCTCAACCTCAGTACCAGCAACAACAACAACAGCAACAACAACAATTCCAGCAGCCTCAATACCAGCAGCAACAGGTAGTTTCGAGACATTTTGTGAGTGCCATTTCAAAGCTCTGATTCGGTTTCAGGCACCTCCTCAGCAAGCCCCTCAGTTCCAGCAGCAGGGCCAGCAGCCTCCGCAGCATCATGTAAGTCTGTCCGTCCGACCGTCCGAATGACGATAGCGAGTTTCTCAGCTGTGCAAACACCGAATCATTATTTCAAGTTCAGCGTGGCCCGATAAAAAATTATTGTAGTTTCCGTAACACTCAGAGAATGTTCTCGTTTTGCAACAGGGAACCCATCAGGCACATGCGCCAGGGAAGATCCTGGATAAGGAGAACCTGGAGCACGAGAAGGACCACTTGGGAGAGCACCTGCATGCCAAAGTTGACACGAGCAAGATGACGGAACAGGAGCTGCAGTTCCACTACTTTAAGATGCACGACTCCGACAACAACAACATGCTGGACGGATGCGAGCTTATCAAGTCCCTTATCCACTGGCACGGTGAGTTGGCAGTCCCGCTAATTGAGTACTGCATCAAGGTGGAACCTCATGGACTTTTAATTTAGAGACAATTTTAAAACCTGATCCTAGACTCTTATGGGATGTGGGTAGAGCTTCGAGCATGGAAATTTTTTTGGTCGGTCGCCCTTCTCATGGAGTGGACAAACAGAGCAAAATTTTCAGCCAATTTTCTTGGAAGTAGGGGTTTGAGACCTACTTGGATCGAAAAAATAATTTCCTAAATTACTTAAGTCCGGAGACTCCGGTGGCTGTTTCTAGAGGTCCCAATAGTGATTTTCACCAAAGATGGGAGCTCTAGCCCCCGTACTTTGGGAGCTTGAGGAAACCAAATCTTGGTGAAATTTTCAAATACAAAAATTTCAAAAAAATTCAATTTTCTCTAGCTCCCAAAGTACAGGGGCTAGAGCCTCCATTTTTGGTGACGATCACTAGAAGGGCCCTTAAAAACAGCCACCAAGAGATGAGCCTCCGGACTTATGTAAGTACTTTGGGAGGTCCAAGTCGTCTCAAATCCAAACTTCCACGAAAATTGGCTGAAATTTTTGCTTTGTTTGTCCACTCCATATAAAGAGCGCCCGACCTGAAAAATTTCCATGCTCGAAGGGGTAGAGCCAATTTGCTTAAAAGACTTAACTTAAACTTAGTAGGATAGAAAGTCCTTTATTCAAACTCCTGAGATTCCATCTATGTGTTTATTCATTTATTGTCTTGCTCAACTATACACGTTTGTGTTTGTCCTCTTTTTGTGCTCATCGCTTGCTCAAACACATAACATCAATATCACCCAAATCATCCTTGCACTTTGGAACTAACAACATGTGCAGCTCAAGGCAAGGATGCTCACGGACAGCAGGCGGCCCCGAAGGTGTTCTCAGACGCAGAGTTCCAGGCGATGATTGATCCCATCATGGCCACAGATGACATGTCCGGAGACGGCTACATCGACTACTACGAGTTTGTTCTGGCCCAGGAGCGAGCCTCCAAGTCCAAGCGGGCCTAAACGCCCGCTTCTCGTTTCTAACAGTGAAAGCAAAGCGCCGCTTCGCTTTCGAAATCTACTCGAACAAGCTGCAACTAACCCACTAACTGCCGCACTTACTAAAAATACTCAATTCCGTCCCTAAAAATACTCAAACTCATCCTCTCAGCTCAAGCGAAAGAGGGCCAGAATCCGGAGGCCGAAGAGGAGGTCACCATCTACACAGACGAGCAGCTCTCCCAGAGCGTGGAGCTCGTCCTTGGCGTCCTGGACCTCGACAAGAACGGATACGTGACCTTCGTCGAGTACGTGGCTGCCAACAAGCAGCTGGCTCAGCAACAGGCCCAGCAGCAGGGATGAGACTCATGATTTTCGTCATTTTAAGCTAAGCTTTTGTAAAAATGTACATTCCGACGCTTCTTGGGGGTTCTTAGCGTAACGTTTTGGTGTAACTGTGCCGTTTCCTAGATGATAGTGATAGCGAGGAAGCGAAGAAGGAGTCCAAGGTCTCGTACTCGGACGAGATGCTGACGAAGATAATCGACGAGGCGTTCGACCTGATGGACGCCGACAAGAACGGGTTCCTCGACTGGGTGGAGTATAAGAAACACATGTAAATGAAGACTTTTGTACAAATTAATTAAATCGTCCATTTTGAAGTTTGCGAGAATTTTATTTGCTTCTTATAGGTACACGATGGTTTGCACAAAGGTCTACTTAAAAGCTCCTAGGCTCTAGGTTACATGACAGCTCCTAATTGAACTCGTGATGATGTAAAAATACATGTTATTTAGAATTGAACTCGACGGTGAACTTGTAAAACTTACGTGCGATGTGCTCCTCTGAAGGTCAAGACAAAAATGCACTTTAATCGTAGAAAATGATGCTCTGAGTATTAAGTATTAATTTTCGGATTTTAATTTTTTTGGGTTTTGTGTTTTGCTTGAAGTTGACTAGGGGCTACTGTTGGGCTCGGGGCTCTTCGATGAGTTGTACTCTGACTCCTGCCTGGTCTTAAAATTAAACTTGACTACTGAACCTAAATTTGACAATTTTTAGGTTTCGAAAATAAAGATTGAGAGCTTCCTCCGAGCCCTAATTACCGTAAAGTACTGATTCTGATTTATTCACATAAATGTACACTTATTTTCACTGTTCTACCTGATTCAGCATCTACCCGAACCTCTCGTACGTTTCGTACATCCTAGTGCAATTGCTTGGTGGCCAGCAAGAAGCCCATCAGGAGACTCCCGAAGGTGGTCATTAAGCCCGACATGAGACTCGTGGCCTTGGAGCAGTGCGTTCCCTTCACATCTTCCTCGTATCCAGCTTCCTCGTCGCAGAGACAAACTTTGTACTGGCTAGTTGAAACTTTTGCACCAAACGCTGCCGGCTTCGTTGAGTTCTCCGGCACACAAACCATTCCGTCTTCGCAGTTGTCCACCTCTTGACACAGGTGCCGCAAGGCTGTGAGGAGAAGGAAGGAGAGTGCGAAAATAAAAGGTGAGAAAAATCGATGGAAAACATGTTTCACCTGTTGGAAGGCGAGAGCAGGCAAACATAATTGTTTGCTATATTACAGTGCAAAGGGGGAGTCCGAGTCCACTTCGCGCGTAAATTTATTTTTAGCACGAGCCGAGATTGCAGCGCGGAAAATGTGAAATTCTTTCTGTGGAAAAACGGCACTCGCCACAATTTGTAATTGGATGAAATTTCCGTTTTTGAGGCGTGTAGACGTCGAGGGCTGATTTGCATAAACTTATGCTGATAATAAATTCATACTCATAATTCCTTTGTGTGGTCGGAGTGCATTTGGAGAAAGCTGGGCAAAAAGTGTGGAGTCGGTCATGAAGTAGGTTAATCTGAGTGCTCAAGGAAAATGGACTTGGACATGTGAGGAATGAGCAACATGTGCTTGATTCGAGATTGCGCTTAACCCAGTTTTTGTGGTTGGGTGAGTTCGACCTAGGAACTTGGCGGTCTAGACGGTGGAATCGAGGTTTTCAAAAAGTATTTCTCAATGAAATTTTGCTGAATTTGAAGCAACATTTTCTTTTGAATTCGCGGGATTTCCCTTTTTTGAAAGGTATTGATATCGAGCAGTTAAAGGTTACTAGAAAGGTTAAAATAGCTCTGTCAAAGCCTTGGCTTATTTTGAGGGCTCCCGTGAAAATTTAATAAAATAAAAAGTGCGAAAAAAACGTACCTTTCAACTTGGATTTGCACAGCCCATTGATTGGAGGGTTGTTGTCTCCGCAGAGGCACCTTAATCGCTGGTCTCCGGGATCCTTGACGCAGCTCGTGTTCTCAATCCCAGCGCAGTCGGCGTGGCTTTGGCATTCTTTGGCTTTTACTGGATTAAACAAAGAGAATATTGAGGCTGCACGCGAGAGTGTTAATAACTTGGGAATTTAAATTGAAATGTACTCATTTGCTATATCGCTACTGTGCGGCAGTGGAGTAAATATTTCTACGTGAACTGACTTTGATGGGCAGTGGCGACGTTTTCCGGGTTTGAACGCGGCTTTGACCTTTGCAAGGCGCGTCATTGGCCTGTACCTGGAAGTGCCTGGATCCGAAATCACAAACTTTTATGTAATTTTGCAATTGATAATCGATAACTAAATCAAAATAAACGTCGGGCGTAGTGTTGTTTGTAAACATGCAAAAACAAATCGGTTGCTGAGCTATCGAGCAGCGACGGAGCCGAATTGGGCGAGCTCTCTTCATCATGCATTTTAGTTACGCCTCTGAGAAGTGCTCACGTGCCTTTTTCGGTGGAGCTCGGGGTAATAACCACCAAAGTCATGAAGCTATTACTCTCTAAGTGCCTCCATATACGCCAAATACCTCAGCAAAAGGCCCGCAAGGTCAATCGTTTTCACCTCGTGAGTGAGGGAATCGCGAAAGCGTAATAAGTGTGAAGCGTATACGTTTTTCCAGTCGGAAAAAAATTCCAGCACTTCCTCAGAAAGCGAAATAAGTGAGAAGAAGTACACAATAATTGCTAGGTCAGGCAGTTAAATTTCTTACTCTCTTCCTTTACGACCGGCGGAGCAGCTGCCTCGTCGTCTTTCGGCTTGGCTTTGCCAAACGTCGAGAGTTTCTGGGCACGACAATGGGCCACGACTGCGAGAAGCACGAGAAACTTGAATCCCTTCATGTTTTTTGGGCCACAAGTACCTTTTCGTTCTACCCAGGAGAGACCCTTGTGCTCGCGAAATTCGATAAACGACTGATTTGTTGGCCGGGCTTTTGCCCTTTTTTGTGCAAAATCCGTACATTTGATTGCCATTCACGGAGCGAAACGACGCAGATAACGACGAAATAATAAACAAATAAATAAGCAAATACGGGCATTTGCAAATGAGCAGAACCGAAATAACATAATTTGCCAAGTTTTCGTTGCTAGCTGTCATGCAGACGTCGACCAGACAGGCCCGGGCTCGTTGCAGGAGTCAAAGTCAGAGGTGAGAGATGTGAGGAAATGTGGAGGAAACGGACTTACTTGGTGGAGGCGGTGGAGTATTATTTAGATTAGGATTTGTCTTTCCGAAGGTGGTGAGTGCTGTCGAGGTGACTCCGAACAGAACCATGAAAACCGTGAATATCAGCGTCAGACTACAGCACTTCGTGAACCTTTTAAGTGGTGCTTTGGCCATCTTTCCCCGTCTTCTCCGGCGTATTCGTCAAATTTTTAATGGCTTGGGGTTGTCTAAAGCTTCACTAACTCCAGAAGGTCTTCAAACCTCTTTTTGTGATTCAGTTTATTTTACTTTTTTTTTTTTTTAGAAAAAGTCTATCTCTTTTCTGAGCTCTGGTTCTGGCGAGAAAAAATTCAAAGTCCAGAAATCACAATTTTAATTGACGAGTAAGGAATTTCCACAACTGACCCGCGAGAATTCAACTTTCAAACTGTGCAAGTAACCGAAAGTATGGCAAGAATTTCATTTAGCAATTTTCTTTTAAAAATGTTAGAGGAGGAGAGTTTCCGTGTACGCTCGTGACCATCGTGGTGTGTGTATGAAATACTGCCGTCAGTAAATTGCCATGGCATAGGCATATGAGTGGCCCTGGGGTGGAAAATTTTCCGGACAAAAGAGAGTTCAATATTGTGAATTTAATTAATTTTACAAAATAGGAATTTTAAACAAATTTTATTTTTATTTAGGACACAACTCAGGTACAGAAACTTCCTGGACACAGGACTCCTACATACTCGTTCTTTAGACTCTTGCCTCTCAACTTTGAAAAGCCGTTTGAATTTCCAGAGAGTAGGCATGCGCTAGTGAGCTAGGAGACGCGGCTCTGGGCGACTCCTTTGGGGCTGCCAGAACCCGAGCTCGCACCAATTTCGCACGTTTCGTGTCAAACGAGCTCTCGTTTGGTGTTTCTTGTCGTACACAAATACCTGCTTTTCCCGGCACGAGTCAAACTGTCGCGGCATGAGCTCCAAGACGTCCAGAGGCGCACTTAATGCTGGTATTTATGACTCGCGACCATTAGGGGGTTTTAATTAGACGCAATTATGTTGTAAAAGTCAGCCTTCGTCAGCGTTTTTGCGCAATCCTGGCCGTCTCCAAGTCGCATTGCATTTAAAGGTGCCAATTAGAGTCGACTCGAGTCCGTGTTTGTCGATCGCGAGCACGTGTTTAGCAGCAATGACTAGATTTCAGCTCCCCCTCCCCTTGCAGGTCTTTCTTTCTTCACACACGTTAATTAACCTTGAACTTAAAAATTTCCCCATTATTTTACTGCCTTCTGCCTTCTTCGCGTATCACTCATGCAATCTGAAGCAATAATAATGGACTCGGGGTATTCTTTTCTTCCTCAGCCACCACCTGCCTGCTCCAAATTCGATCCACCACCGCACCATCTACATTTCTAATGAATGTCCGAGCGTGTGAATGCGCTGAAGTCGTGTACCTTGCCTGCACCTTTCCTCCCCAATCGGAGCCTTCTCACCTTGACTTGGATCTTGATTTACGGACGTGCCTTTAGCCTCGCTTTGTCCGTCCGTCTGACCGTTTTCGCATTAATTTTTTATGTCTCCACGTCAAATGAGAACCCTGAGCCGATATTGCGGTGAAGGGTTACGTGTGTGTCGAAACTAATAGACCAGCACTAGATACTATGCATTTTTCAGAAGGTCTAGCGAAAAAGGATGAAGGACAGAACATTGAAGAGGTTGCATGTGCTCCATCAGACACGTTGATTAACCTTTCGGCTCCCCTCTCCGCTCCGACAGCTGACTGACGGAAATTGCGGACTTCTTCTTTAAATAAATCAGGCCCATTTTGTAAATCGTCTCGTTCGCCTCCAGGAGCTGCGTCTTGAGCTCGATGTTTTGCCTCAGAACGCGGTCCGTGAACGCCCTGCTGCTCCTCCTCTGCTCCTTCAAGCTGCTCAGCTCAGCCAAGAGGTTCATCCTTTCGTGGGCATACAAGTCTCTTTCGTGCTCCAGCTGTCCTTCGAGAGCGGCTTTCGCTTCCATTGCCACCTGCAGCTCGTTCAGAGCCTCGTACTTCTCGCTGCAGGCCTTCCTGGCGGCCTCTTGCATGTTCTGACTGGAGGTCTCTGCGTCCTCAAGAGCGCTCCTGAGCACCCAGATCTCGGCTTTGAGGTGCGAGACGTCGGTGGCGGAGATCTTGTCCAGCTGGGAGTCACTCGGTTCGGCTTGGAGGCAGGAGCAGGGCATGGTTTGACGGGGCTTTCCGTGCCTTCTAGGTTGCGAAAGGTGAAGACGCGAGGTTCGACTCTAAAAATAGCTTTTTCGGTGAGTAATGAATAATTCACATGAACGTACGAATATGAAGTGGCTGGGAGCTAAAAATAACTGATACCAGAGATTGTGGCCGTCCGAAATAGCTCCTCTAGAAGGTGTTGCTGCCCATAGCCCGAAATATGGCTTCCGGACTTGAGCGATGTGTGTTTATCTGGCAATCAGTGACGTTGGCATAATTATGGAGACCACGTGGATCGAATAATTAGCTGAACGGCAGCTACGGCAGCTCAGGCGACCACGGTTGATTTACGGGCAGACATTTATTGCTTTGTCGTGATGTTGGGGGTTGTGTGGAAACTGTGGAGAGAAAGGCCAATAAAGTGTGGTATTCGCATGTATAAATATTCGCATAATTAGTCAGAGGACGCGTTGAGTCTCGCTCTTGAGGCTAGTACTGCAGGCTTTCGAGCTACTGGGCGTCCCCGGGGCACGTTTCTCAGGTGAGGTCTTTGTGTTTCCTTTTGCAGTAAATCAAAACTTTATTGGTGGTTTGAGAGTGTGAAGGAGGCTTTTTATGGCTCTCGGGTCAAATAGCCTGATTCATGGGTAACTCAGCCTACTACCTCTAATTTTTTTTAATAAGAAATCAAAGCTGAGGGGCTCCACCAACTGACTGAAAAGCCTAATTATAGGTTTTTAATACAGCTTTGAATCAGGCTCACAAAAAGAAAGCCTTCTCAATTTCCTCCCGAAGCTCAAACCCAACCGGTTGTTGGCAGGAATCTTGATTGACATTTGACCGCGTTAGCGTTCAAACCTCACCTGCCCCCAGCCGATAAGATCAGCGTGTGCCCAGCAACAGTAAAATCGTGGGGTTTCAAGTACCAACGCCCGAATCGCCAGCTCAAATGTCAATTTTTGGGCACTCGCACACAATCGTTTTGCTTTATTCAGCAGGCTGGTCCGCTTTACGAGCCCCCATCAGGCCATCAGGCTGAGCTATTTTGCATATACTTATCAAGATAACATAGGGGAAAATAAAAGAAAATATATATAATAGCGGCCTGGGTTTGGGTGTAATAATAATCACCTTGAGCATGGCTACTCTCTTACATGCGGAGGCAGAGCATCAAAGGTTGGCGCGGTAGTGGGTACTTGTGCCATTAGTCAAGACTCTGGAGCCTTTCGGTCGGGCAAACAAAGCAAATCGATTTGCCAAGAGGACGACGATTGCGACGTCAGTGATGGATTATGTGGAGTGCGGAGCGAAATGAAACGAAGAAGGCCTTTTGTTGTTGTTGTGGTAATTATCTTGCAACCCAAGAATCCTTGAACTGTGCCGAGTCACGCAACAGATGACGTCACGAGTCAGGTGTCAAGGTGCTCGGGAGCATTCGTAGTCGTAATAGAATCGTGGAAATCGGTGAAAGTAACAAATTACGGCTGATAAGACTTCCGCCCGATGGGAATTTGATTAGCGAGGCGTGATTTCGGGAGAGATTATCTGTTTCCTGCAAAACCCCAGCGTAGTTGAAAGCTTTTATTTATTTACAAATCATGTTAGAAACGTAACAACTTCAAATTGGCTATTTGGGGGCTTTTCCGGGGCCGGAAAATCCCGCAAAAATTTCATCTCACTTCTAAAACAGTTTAGTTGTTTGTTAAAATTTTAAGTTCTTAAAATTTTAAAAATCTCAAGTTCAAGCGAATTTTCTACAATCCTTAGAAACTCTAAATTATTGCTTTGAAGCATAGAAAACCAGTGCATTTTCCTACTCTCTAGATTATTTTTGACATTTTCCTTTCTTTCCGAGAGATTTCCTCAAAACTTTTTTGTCTCTTTAAAAAATACAACGAGTTAGATGCTCAGGAGGGACGATAGGAGTTGGTTCTGGAAGGTGAAGCTTCGGCTTTATGGGTAGTAGGCTTCCTTCAAGGCTGATCCCGTGAGCAGGAAAGCTGATCCGAACAGCAGCATGGTCACGATTTTTAATGGACTTGGACGGTTGGAAGAATCTGGAATGGGATGAGAAAACATGAAAATAATGCGCAAATTTCGCCAAATTACCCCTCGCTAGTTGCTCAGGGGCCTAATAACTACCATCTGACGTCTCGCACAGGTGAATTATTGTTTTGTCAAATTTAATTTACGATTCTCGTGCCCCGCCGTCATCAAGAGCGGATTTTGTGTACTTTTCTTACATTTCTCGCGACAGAAGTCGCTCGTTATCGAGTTACAAAATCAAAGAAGGAACGAAAAAAAACATGCAAATAGCAATTTAGTGTCAAGAGGCAAGGAGTCTAGGCTCTGCGAGCGGCGGGGCAAGGCAAACTTTCCTCCGTGCGTTTAATTTGGTGGAAATGTAATTTCATGTCAGTTCCGATTTGTGTCATTAACTACAGCAGCAGCAACTTGTTTGCAAGAAAGTCATGCAAGAACTCACTTTTGCGGATCCTCCGGCCGGGCCGAATGCACTTTTGCTGCTCAATGTCTGGAGTGTACTCGACGTGGCACTTGCAGACGCTATTTCGACACTCAGCGCCATCTACGGGATCATTGACGAAGCACTCGCTAGACCTCTCACAAGGCTCATTGAGGGCCGTTTTTTCATAGCACCGACCGTCTCTGTAGTGGTCCTTGCCGCTCGTGTCACACATACATTTTTCATTCATGCACTTGCCCAAATCGCCCAGGAGGGGCTTGCATTGTTCCGAATCCTTGCACTCGTCCTCGTACTTTGTTGCTAAAAATGAGATTTAAAATTTATGGAGAAGTTATTTTTAGATGGTATTGTTTGACTTCACAGAACAGAGAAAGGGAATAGCTTGTCAGGGAAATAATTTAGCTGCTCTAGAAAAAACGGTGTCAAAAAGTTCCATGGATTTTGGGGAAGAGGTCAAAGAGCTCTTAGGGTAAGGCTTGAGGAAAAAGTGGCTCAAATCAGAAATTATGAAAACCCTCCCATAAAAATTGTTCTACAGTTGGCCCCAGAAACGTAAGGAATAAAAGCTAACGCAAGTAAAAATTTTCCCATGCGTTTTTGGGTGATCCTAGCTCTTAATTTTTACGCCAAACTAGGGAATTTAGTGTTTTAGAGGGAATTGAAACCTCAAAAGTATAGCTTGCCAACAAAAAATGGGGCGAAAATCAAAAAATAAAAATCTACCTTTCCTGAGACACTCGTCCCCGATGTGGGCATAGCCGGGCTTGCAGGTGCAGAACTTGTTGCTGTTGGCCGTCGGTCCTCGTCTCTCATTCACCTCAACGCACTCCGCATTCTGGACCTTGCACTCTTTCGTCTCAAAGCAGCTGGCTCCAACGCCCGCCTCGCATTTTCCCTCCCGCTCCAGATAGTCCTTCTTGCACTCACACGTGTTGTCCTCTCTGTTGCACGTCGCATTTGGAACGTCGGCACAGTGCTCATCCGTCTTACAGAACTGGTAGAGTCCCACTCGCTGCTCACAGAGCTGCTCGTTGGGATTGTAGAGGGTGTATTTGCGACAGGAACATCTCTTGTCTCCGGAGCTGGCGGGACAGTAGCCAGCATAGGGCGAGCACTGGACGTCGTACGTGCAGGACCCATTGAACTCGGCAGCTGAAACGGCAATCGTGAGTATGAAGGTGATAGGAATGTGGATGAGAGTCCTCACGCTTGAAGCACACTCGGAGCGAGGGGGTCATGAAGTCGTTCTTGGAGCAGGCACACTTGCCGTTCTGCAGCCTCACGTTGGGCACGCCTCCGCACTCGGACACATCGTCCACTTTCTCGCCCAGCTCCGCCAGACACATGTTGCGGGTTCTGCTGTAGTAGTAGCCCAGTTGGCAGTGGCACAGGGCTCTCTTGCACACCGAGTACTTGAAGGCGCAGGGCTGGAACTCGTTCGAGCACGGAGCGTTGTCTGAAAAGGCCTCGTTTAGAGCCGTTCTGGGAAGCTTGGGAGACACTTACACTCCTTTCCTTCCTCCTGCAGGGACGAAGCGTAGCTGGATAGAGATTGCTTTAGGTTGAGGTCGCCACTTGTGCTATGGAGGTGCTTGTAGCGCACCGAGTCGACGCTTGGATGACTACTTTCTAGGCTAAACTGAGTTCCAATGTCCCGCGAGTGGGACTTGCTCCCACTCAAGCTGGGAGATGAGACGCGGCACTCCTCCACCGGAGCGTCCTCCCCTTCGGGCCTGGAGAGGTCGCACGTGAGCCCTTGTCCTTGGCAGTCCTTGTCCACCAAGCAGGGGTCGCCTTCAGCTGCAAGAAAGCGAGAGTCAGAGCAGCAAAGAAAAACAAATTTGCAAAAAATTTGGAGAAGACCGAACTTTAAGGGCTCCTAGCTCCGTCCCTGTACATGATAGGGGTCGCATGTGGTACCATGATTTACTAGATTTTGCACAGACTATAACATACTATAGTTTCAGATCAATCGGATGTAATATAAGGAGTCTTTATACAAACGTAAAACACCCCCCATTCCGCCCCAAGAAGGGGTGGGGATTAAAAATAAGAAGCTTGTACCTTTCTAGATTATTCCCTACAAGATGCAAAGAACTGCAGCTCTCTAGCTCTTCTGGTTCTTGAGCTATAAAATTTCAGACAGACAGACAGACTTCAGCATTTTTTGCAAAATGCTGAAAATGCAATAAAAATTTACGAGAGCCTCACAGGTCGAGATCCGTCGGCAGACGTTTGTGCTGCGTTCGTAATAGCCCTCGGCGCACTGACAGCGACCCTGGAGGCATTCGACGCTGTTCCGGTCTCCGTAGTACACGCAGTCGACGTCCTGAAAATCAAAGAAGAGATAAGAAACTTCCACCCAATTCCGTTCCTCTTACATCGGTGCAGTTGCCTCGCAAGCCCACGATCTTCCGGCACCTTCCCTGTGCGTAAAAATAGTCATCTGCACAGCGACATTTTCCGTTGAAACACTCGGCACCGCTTAGCTGGAAAGTAATTCCATTCTTTAAAAAAAGAGACCGGAACAGGAGGTGGAACGGACGCTCACCATATGAGAACACTGAACTGGGTCTGAGCAAGCTTCGTCATTACTTGATTCCTTGAGGCACTTTGTAACGTCTGAGCTGAAAACGTAGCCAGCAGGGCAGTAGCAGTATCGAAATTTACTGCACTTCGCATCCTCTATGACCGAGCTACAGTCCGCGTCTTCGTTGCATGGCCACAGAACGCTTTCGGCTCCTGCAAAACAACGGTAAGTGGTAAGTTGTTGGCGCCACGAGGCTTCAAATTGGAGGTAAAAAGTAGGTAGCAAGGTAATAAATGGGTCATTGATGGAATTGAATATTTTCAATTGTGATGAATAAGTGATGTGTCTGCTTGAATTTGCGGCCGTTTGAAGCATGACAGCATGAGTAGTGGAAATTGGAAAAATGAGGGACTGAAGTTTTAATTTCCATTTGACATTTTGGCTTGAAAACTACGAAAACGTGATTTTAGAGTAAAAATTAGTTATTTCAAGACATAAGAAACCAATTTCTCGACAAAAAATTTGTAGCCAAAAATCCCGAAATCGAGTTTTCGTTAACGAGCGGAGGTTTGGCCATTTATGAATTTCAGGTGAAAAATTTTTTTTCTCCAAAATCCACTTTTTCGACCAAAAAACTTCGTAAACGTGTTTCTAGGAGTAAACTAAGTCGTTCTGAGGCTTCAGGGACCAATTTCGAGACAAAAAATTGTTGGCCAAAAATCCCGAAATTGAAGTTTCGTTAACGATCGGAGGTTTGGTCATTTTATGATTTTTAGGCAAAAAATTTTTTTTCTCCAAAATCCACTTTTTCGACCAAAAAACTTCGTAAACGTGTTTCTAGGAGTAAACTAAGTCGTTCTGAGGCTTCAGGGACCAATTTCGAGAAAAAAAATTTTTGGCCAAAAATCCCGAAATTGAAGTTCCGTTAACGAGCGGAAGTTTGGCCATTTTATGAATTTTAGGCAAAAAATTTTTTTTCTCCAAAATCTAATTTTTGGCCTGGAAACTTGATTGTTGTTGGGCTTCAGGAACTATTTTTGTTTTTTGGAAAAGAAACAAGTAAAACTTAAACATTTTTAGAAATTCATTCGATTTTCCTACCAAAAAAATTGCTCAATCACCCATCCCAGGAGCCAGTGCGGCGCCTAATAGCTAATGAAATTGGGCTCAACAGAGCGAGCAGCAACAAAAATTGCATACAATAATGGTCGAAAGCGTGTCAAGTAAATAATTGATGTCGCTGTCAATAACAAGACTCAAATGGCCTAATATTTACGAATGTTTCTTTAAGCACCTCGTACACACAAGCTCACTACCAAGTGACGTCATTCTCCCCAGCAAACCCCCACGTTACCTATCACGAATATCCTCCGCGAGTCGTGGCGCAACGGCGATGACCAAATGAAGGCTGGAAGGCCCTTCTTGGCTCGGTCGACGCAATCAAAACGGACGTGCTTCTTCTGTTTCCGCTCACCCCCACCAGCCCGGAGCAACATGCAGCCGCTGCCGATAATGCAATTGTCACTGAATCGATGATATAGCCAACGGTCGGTGGTGGCAATGCAAATATTTACATTACTACTTGTGAAAATTTCTCTATACTATTTTCCCAGCGGAGTCACATGGTGACGCGAAAATCCAACACACAACGATGACGGAGACGCGGGGAAAACGAGGCACAAGTCGTTGCTCCATAAATGTTCGCCGCAACACTACTAGCTGGCAGCTTAATAATAATGGTAAAACATCATAAAATTGTAATTCACATGTGAGTCCGTACGATCGTGAGTGACCAGTGCGCGCGCGGTATCGCGGGGAAATGTGGGCAGCTGGAGGTCGGGCGCAATTTCCAGCAGGGGGGGGGGGAGACACTGCTTCCGAGGGAGCCGCTTAGAGGAGCACTTTAACACCATCTCAATTATGGGCTATTGAGAGGGCTCGTGATAGGCATCTGGACGCGCGGGACTGAGCTATGAATGTAAGTCGGCCATGGAAAAACGATGAAATATTAATTTTCCCAGACAATGCCCCAACAAATGGTCTGAGCTGGCTATCACGGAAATGGTCGTTACTAAGGCTTGTAAAAATCATATTTTGAAGTATTTTTATCATTCCTTTTATTAGCGTTATTAGGCTTATTTTCAACATCAAAATTGTTCGAATGACTGAAATGTTTTATTTGAAAATTATTTCAAGCATCCTAGAAATTTTTAAAACTACACTTGAGCCCCTTTAGAAAGCACTTACTACGAGGTTTTTTGAATAAATATAATGTTAACCCTGGTCATAACTCATGACGCTCGATTTGCGCTGACTGGAACTGTCACTTGGGAGCGAGAGCTATTTTTAGGCCTGGTATTGAGTTCCCTCTCATCGAACTTTCTTACGTCTTTAGATTTGTCTCTGATCGAAATCTTTCAACTCGAAGTTTTTGAATCAAAAATATTTTCACCAAGTTTCCGAATGCGTGTTGAAGGACGAACCTCAACTGCCTCAGAAAGATAGCCACAGAGGCCCATCGACCACACACACCTCATAACCTTGCATAACTTTCATATTCATGACGTTCATTAATTATTCGACAAACATTTGCCTTCCACCTTCGCGAGGACCCGAGGACACTATTTTTATCACACAAAGCGATCAAAAAGCCATTTGCGTACTTGCAATCGTGATGAGCAGGAGTCCAAGTGTAATTTTGAGCCTCGAGTTAGTCATGTTTGTTTGAGCTTGGAATGAGAACTAAACGGTTGGGTGAAACACCTGCACTTTATCGCGAACTGATTAGGTTTCTGCCGATAAGAGACACCTTTATGACTAAGTAGCAGTTGACAAGAAGGGAGATATCTGATCCAAAGGGCCAACGACATCGATAAGGATATGCGTGCCAGGTTTTTGACTTAATTACGGGACACCTTCCGCTCCGTCACCGCGTACTGAATATTTGCTGCAACCGTCGCATGACGACCGAAATGGGGTTGCAGCTCAAGTGGCCTATTTCTCACGACGTGACGGCTAGAGCGCGGCCTCAAACAGCCCCCGCACTGTGTTTCCGAATCAATATAACGCGGGCCCTTCGCTTGACGTATGGCACTGCAGCAGTCGGAAAAAAAGACGAGCTCTGGGTTTTCTTTCGCACTTCCACCACCTTAATGGTCCACACATGTTGAACTTGGTAAACAACAGTCTTCTCACTGTGCGTAAACACACATCACGGAGTCAGATTTATATTTACTTTTGCTGTTGCCCTGCTTCGGGTAGCAGAAGAGCTTTGTTTGCACTTGGAGAACGACGCAGAAGATGATCTTGGTGGAGAAAAGGAGCAGGATACTGAAACTCTTGACGACCATGGAGGCTGCCTTGATCTTGCCAGGTACGACGGTATAATTGAGCTGAATTCAAGCTCGTGGCTGACTCAAAACTAAATTGGCAAAGTGCTAGAATGGCGGTGAGAGGCGGCGTTGGAGGAAATATATGTAAAATGGGTTACGTTCAATGAAACACCGCAAAGTGGCGTCGAAGTATACTTGCATAATGAGACTTCCGGTCAACCTGCCAAGAACTCATATAAGCATGCCCAGGCCCCAGAGCTCGCTCGTACTCAAAGGCGAATTTTTTACACAATCGCTAGCCTACATTGCGACGAAATTTCATTCAAAGGCCCAGCTCTAGAACTTAGACTTTCCTCCACGCGATGACGGGCTGGATGCTAATTTCAAAGATTTATTGGAGACGTGGGCTGAATGGGGCTGGAACAGGGATGTGGGTGCGGAGAGGGTTGTTTTGGAACCCTTGAGAAAATTTCTAAAAATTAGGTGGTCTTGAAATTTCTTAAAATTTTAAAGAGTTTCTAAATAAGACGTTTTCTTGTTTTCGTATTTTTTGTCTTTTTTGAGAGAACTTTGTATGGTCCTGAACTTTTCTCTACTCTTATTTTTGATAACAAGGTAAAAGCCAACCCCTTCAACGACTTCAGACACTGGGGAGGCTTGAAAAACGAAATAAAATAGACAAATAAAAATAAACCTTAAGCTCTCAAACTCAGAGACTCGAAGAAGAAAGAGGCTTGGAAGTAAAAAATGAGGTCCGAAAATATAACTCCATCCCTGACCTCTGTCTCCGTCACATTCGCAAATGAGGCGGTCGTCCTAAGGAGCCCATTCACTTTCACCTAATGCTCACGTTTCACCCTGCATGAGTTGCATAATAGCCGCGTTTCGTGACACAGAAAATAACGGGGGTGGAAATATGGGTCGCAGATGGGGCTCTTACCTTTTTCGCAGTCCAGAGATCCAGACGAGTCCGCCGCAACTCCCTTTACCACCTGAATCTTCAGCTTTCCGTCGCTCTCTAGCTAGTGTCGCCCACACACAAGTCAATCAGCTGTCCCCGATAGCTTTTAACATAATCAAAGAAATACGACTTTATTGATCACTTTTCCCAAGGCAATGAAGCACTTTCACTTCGATTTAGAGCAGATACGCTGACCGGAGCTCCGAAGGTCGCGAGCTACAAACTTTTAAGTGCTTCCGGGAACTTTTCATTCAGTTTCGGATTTTCCACTCGGAGCCGCTCTTTTTAATGGACGGAAAATTGTGTTGCAACATGCATTCCCGGCCTCTGTGGCGCGCCGTACTGAAGTGACTAACTAACTTACATTCGACGGACTGGCAGACGGACCAGAGCAGACACGTACATAGACACACTGATATATGTAGTCGAGAGCCCCGCGAGTCGGGCCGCCACTCATTATCATCATTCACATATGGTCATTTATAAATTGTTAACACGCACATGGCAGTGTGTGAACAAGTCGGGCCGTGGTTGCCCCTATCAGTCAAATTGCATTAGGCACAGAGAGGCTTCGTGTCACTCCGCGTGTCCCCTCTCAGTTTTCAGGCTCGTGGACACGTCCTGTGAGGAGCGAGTAAAATCAATGCTCTGGCTGGCGAGGGGCTTTTGAAGGTCGCGGAGGAGCAACACCTCTCATTAGGGCATCACGCGTAGGGGCTCATTAGGAGCGTCCAGAAATAGAAGAAGGGGCTAAAAATAAGCTAATAAGGCGCTAATTGGCGGTGTGGTGGTCGTAATTAGGCCCCAGTCCGCCTCTCCGTGGTCGGGGAGTAACAGCTTCCGTGCATGAAGTCGAGCAGGCGTTCGGGAAAACCCCGACAGAGGGCGCCCGGCATTTTCTCCATACGAATTGCGCGGCAAAAGACGGTCGTTATTTTATATACTATTTTAAAAACTTTATTATTCAAGGATAATTTGCAAAATAAATGTCATATGGATGATCACGAAAAACAATGTAATAAAAAATGATCAGAATAAATTGATAATAATTTTTATACAATTAACATAATAATTATACAATTTGTTTTAGACTTTATAAAATTTTTTCTTAAGTATTTTCATTTTCCTAAAGATTCATTTTTATTATTTACTTTTAGTATTCTCACGTTCTTTTTTTGTTTTCTTTTTTTCATTTTAAAGGTAGATTTTGGTTACAAAAATTTATTAGTCCAAAACATTGAAACTTTTGGTAGTTTTCCATTATTTTTTCGTTTTTCATCATTTTACAGAGCTTCCTTTTTAAAATTAATTTATTCCGTTTTTCAAGTCTAACATTTATTTTCTATATTCACTTTGTGTTTCTATATAGGGTTTCTTTTTGTTTAAATTTTTGCCGCATCGTAAACTTTTGGATTTCTCTTGTTTCTCATAACTCTTGGTCGAAATGTGCATTTTTGTTACCTCGAAGTGATTGCTCAAAATTCCATGTATATGCAACTGAAGTTGTAAATTTTGGTTTAATTTTTGTAACGCGTTAGTTCTTTTCTGTGTTTCGTAAAGATGATGAAAGGAACGTCTAAAAATACGATAAGAACTGAGGATTGGAAATAATGAGACACATAGAATCAAAGACGGTTCTTACGTACGATGAAAATCAACCTAGGATGAGAATATCATAATTTGCTTTAACGTTATTTTATGTCTTACGGATGAATGAATGGGTTTTATTATAAGGTTTTTATGTTTTTTGCATCTTTTATTACACCAAACAGTTGAAATTTCTAATTAACATGTAGTTTTCTCCTTATGTGTGTTTTGTGGACAATGACACGCTTTAGTCTTAAACATATACAGACATATATCATATAATTTAGTAATCATAGAAATTCCATCGGCCGAAAGTGCGCTCCCTCTGCAACCATTCCTTACTTGGTAATTTTGTATTATATATAAAAATGCTGAAAACCCACAATATGCACAAAACATTTCAATTTGGAATTTTATTTGTACCATTCTCGAATGTAGCCTCTAATGTCTTACAATTTAGGAAAGAAACTTACGAACTAATCGAAAACACCTAGAGAGAGTTAGAGAGAGGAAAAGTTTGTCATTACTACTTTTGGGAAGCTGAAACCAAGCGTATCTCAGCTCGTACAATTTTGAATTTAGCCCTTGTGCCTAAAGTAGCCTAGAGTAGCTTGTCCTAAATTTGCCTAAACGAGAATTTAGCGAGTTTTGTCTTCACAATTACCTAAACTTGACCGAAACGGTATGTACAATTTGACTTTGACAAATTTCCAAGAAAGCATAGACATGTTATATGTTCTCTGTGTACGGTTATGATACAAAGCGTGCCATTAACGCCAAATGTACGTCAATTATACACCACTGGGTGGCCGTTCTTCGACTGGTGAGAAAAAAATTTAGTCTCCTTCACATTAGCTACTTAACCATTTTGTCTATTGCAGGTTTGTTGTTTGATTACATATTTCTCGATTATTCACGTCGACAGTGTATATTAATGTTCAATCAATAAAATATGCAATACATTTAATATTGTTGCTTCCTGTAAAATAAGTTCTCGTGAAACGAAGGTTGTTGAGGTGCAGCTCGGCGGGCGGGATTTCTGTATTTGTTTTTGCTTCCTTCCTCGGGGAGAAGGGAATCGGGGGTCCAACGAGCCCGCCCAGCTGCCTTGCTGTGATATAAAAATATAAATCTATTGACTATTGTATATCATATACTGTTATGTGTGCGGCAATAAAATCGAACTGAATCCTTGTTATTGAAAGTCAAGTAGCATTATGAGTACACAGAATGTTTTACTTCTATTTCTTGCGATTATTCTTTCAGTTTGCATAATAATTTATTACAATCAGAGAGAAGAAAAATTCCATGGGTTCTATTTTGTTGACCTTTCTTATTCTGCATGTTTGATTACTTTGAATATTGTTTAATTTATATACTTAAACACTGGTTTGTTGCTTTCTTTCCTCCTTATTACTTTTATGGCTAAGCTATGATGTATCATTGTTTTAAAAAGTGTTAGCTGATAAGTGACTGGTTTTATTTCTGAACATAATTGACGAAATTCCAAAATATAACTTTGCACGTTACATCTTCTTCTTCTCATTACTTTTCTTCGTTTGGCATTTCCGGGGGCTAAAAGAGTGTTTAAGAATACAATAATAATAATAATGAGAATCATAGTGTGTATATTGAGTGCTTATACGGTTAGACTATTTTATGGTTATATGTGAGTGTGTGGGCGTGTATAAAAATGCGAAATGCCCGGGCGGGGTGGGGGCGGGGCGGGAAATCAAGTAATGATAGCCAAAAACTAACTCAACAATATTTACAATGCAATATTACTTCCATAAGGTAATTGTAAAAACGAGTTAAATCAACAGGTTATTTTCGCTATTTTTGAGCTATTTGTTTGTGAGCGGAGCCGAGCAGAGTCTGCGTCCAACCAAGGGATGTCGCCAATCTTATTGCACCGTTTATTCAAATGTGGACATTTGGCAACTAAAAGAGGAATGTAGTTGTAGTAGTAGTAGTAGTTATTTCCAAGAATCTCATTTACGACAAAAATTTTAACTATGCTCTCTTGTTGACCTTCAGTCGTCTTCCGTGTCCTCCTTAAGACTTATCTTTAGTATAGTTAGGTAATTGTAATATATATGTGTGTGTTTTAATCATGAATTAATTAGTAATTTTATACGATGTATAGTAATGATACTACCGCTAATCATATATAAGTCAAGTGTAAGTATATTTGAAGATGTCACACTTCATTCTTCATTATTCTCGTCGTCGCTCAGTGTGGTGGTTTACAGTTTTTCTTAATTATCATATCATGCTTTTGTAGTTTACTTTCTTTGCATATATGTACGATCATGGAGAAGGAAAACAAATTTTTCGTATGACCGCGACTTTTTACATTCATCAGAAATCATAATGCGTATATTCACTTTTTGCCTTATACATAACAATTCATTTTAATTTAGATTATTCATTACATTTTGCTTTAGACTAACTCTTAAATTTAGATTACATCGTTTTTGTTAAATATACGTCTTTCAAATGCCTTTTCTCAATCAAATAAGTTTCTAAAAGTCCCCCTCGGGTGCCCCGGAGCTTCGCGAGTCGCGACCCTTGCCCTCTTTGTCCCACAAATGATGCAGTAATGCGTAATCCCGGCGCCAATGGTGCAGTCCTTTGGGGTAGCGAGAAGTCTATGTAGGGCCTTTTTGTTAATGTTGCTTTAAATATGTTTTTATTTGCATTTTCTTCGTAAAAATCAACATTTTCATTTTTAAATTTTCGTTTGAAGGCACTTTAGATCGGACGTGGCGGCCCATGTTTGTTTGTGTGCATTACATGAGTGAGTCAAAATTTCATTTATCCAGACTTGATGCCAATGGTCGTGTCCTGCCCCAACCCCCCTCTCTCCATCTACATGCGTACGTCTCTGGAGGGGAGGGGCATGACCGTTTATTATTGCCGAAAAAAAGTAAAAGTAACATTACTTTTTTACACCGAGATGTCCAGTCTATTGTGAGATTTTGCAGTGTTGCCTTCATTATTCGTGACTATTGCATTTAACGGAATGGATGCATTACATGCCTTTTGAATCCTACGCACGCCACGCGTACTCGATTCAAAGTGACTATTTCAAGTTTTGAGAGGACTGCACTATTCGAGGCGGGTGCCAACTAAGTGTGTTTGTGTGAACTTCTCAATGAACTAATTAACCCCCAAAGTATCAGAGTGAGTTCTGCAAATCATGAACAGAGGTCTCGAGAACGACAGACAACTGAAATCCGGAAACGAAAGCGTTACCCGAAACTGTAATTGGCGGGGCGGCCACAAGAAGGACCTCAACATCTAGGATAGTTAGTTTTTGGTTTCCAACAATTTATTATCATTACATTATATGCTACATATTCCACATTAAAAAATGATGATTCCTTTTTTTGCGTTGAATTTGACAATTTTTTGGTTTTTTTTAGATTTTTTGAAATATTTTTCTTCATTACTTTAGATATACTAATTTGAGTCTGAAAATTTTTGGATTCAAGTTTTCCGTGTTGAATCGCCTCATCAATTATGCTTTCGTGTGTGTGTACGTATCTCTTTAATAATCGAACAATTATTATGAATGTTGATGACGATGCAAGAATGAAATAAAATACAGAAATGTCCGTGTTTTCTTCCTCATTTTCATCTTCTTTTTTTTCACTTGCGTGTATGCTGATATGGGCTGTGTAAGCTATTTCTGTCGGCTGGGCTAGTTCAGTATTAGTTCTGCGTTTCGGTTTGACGGGAAAAACTGTATTTGAGCAACTTATGGTTGGTTTTCTTCCATTTCCTTTATGTTATTGTATTATACTTGTGTTGAAACAAAATGTCATACAAAAGTGCCTCGCTGGGGCTCACCGGGCTATTGCAAGAGAGAGATTTGGGGTCCAAAGGGTGGCTTGAGAATTCCGAGAGCCAAAAGGGTCTTGTGAGTTGTTGAGCTCCCAGCTCGGCGCTATTTTGGCCTATTGTCTCGATTCGGCGTGTGAGTTTTCGGGAAATCATAAGTTTGTGTACATCATTAACATTGCATACTTGATGGAAATGATAATGTTGTAATGGCGTGGCTCAAACTGAGGATGTCTATGGCGATGTAAGAGAACGAAAGACTAATACAAGAGTATCTGCTGCAAACGAAAACCGGATAATTTCTGATTTACTCTATTTTAATGGAAGCAACCCATGTTGGTGTATACAATCGAGTTACCTTCTGGCGGTGACTCAATCACATACAGAGTAGTTTTTACATCATATTAAACGTGTTGAAATTTTATAAGTTGAATATTATGTTATCATACTAAGTCTATTTCTATCATGAATATTTCATTATTTTTCTCTTGTGTGTCTGTCTATCTTGCTTTGTAGTGGGCTAATGTGTTTATATCATTCCTTGTTGACGTCCACGTTATTGTTGTTGTTGAATGATTGTATTGATGGTAATGTTCGTTCCAGTTGTTCATTGTTTTTACTCAAAATGAGAGTCCAAAGAAAACTATGACAATGTAATTAAAGACGATACTAATCAAAGAGAAAGATGATGTGGCATACAGCAAAAAAATCACACTTCTTAATTTTGTATGTCCTTTTTCGTATCCTAAAATTTACTTGATAGCAGTAGGGGAATTTTTGTGTCGAAATGGTTGCCATTAAGTTTCCTAAGTTTATTTACTCACTTTTAACCTTATGTTATTACATGTGTTTTTGTGTTGTCTTTTTGTATATACGAAAATATAATTTAAGGCAGATTTTGGTAAAAATTACACACAATTGTTTGCTCAAAACTTTTACTCTTATTATGTCATTTTAAATTTTATTTCTCTCTTAAAGATAAGGCGCGAAGGTGCTTCAAATAAGCTTGTACTTTTTTCGTGATATATTTTTAGACCGGGTTTATATCCAAACATTGCCGAGACTTTGTTTTGTTTTCATTTTTTATTTTCGCGAAATGTTTCTTTTTCATGTCATTTTTGTATTATTTTCCGTTTTCTCCTTTTGGTTTCGTTTATCAGTTTTTGTTTTTGTTTCTCAAAACATATTCTCAACTCAGGATCCTCCAAAATGTGTTTCATTTTAAAGTCGCTGAAGAACGAAAGAAGGTATAAATTTGGTAAAAGTCGCCTGTAAATAAGAGATTCCGTTCGATCGGGTGTCGGTTGTTATCTTGTATCACGATTGTATTTGTTATTATTGTTATTTCAGAGCTATCTTTTGTTTGTGTGTAAACTGAAAGAACTCAAATAGAGACACAGAGAGAGGGATATACCGTCTCTGTAGAGTGATATACCTGACAGTACATTGTGAGTACCGCAGGTATTTAATATTATATATCTCAAGTTTATGTATATATATATTCAAAATGTCCGGTGAACTTGAAAATATAACGTCGAATAAAATCGCCAAAATTTATGCCGAAATATTTCTGCTTCTATTGAGATAGTCTCTTTACATAATTACTCATTTATCTTCTATATTTTTGGTATGATGGCTAATATGCGCGCTGGAGTTGAAACCAAACAATCTGGCTTATGTATTTGCTGTAATGTTGATGTTGCTTATCAATGATAAAGTGCCGCCCTCGAGGGGGGCAAGAGAGAGAGTGAGAGTGTACTTAGAGAGAAGAAATCAAAGGAACGAATTGAAAATGCGTTACATTTCATAATTTTCTGCTGTTGCCGAGCATCTTCCAAGTGTTTCAAAGGTGTGTTTGTGTGAACAAATCTGATTCCATATACAATATTGATTTGAAATCTCCGCCGCTGGCATCCAGTGGAGCTTCGTGTCACGTTTTGTGTGAGATCTTCTTCATAATACTAATATTTTACATTGATATATTCTTTCGGGGGAGACCGCTTGGGGCACCCTTAATTTTGTCTCGGTTGTGTCTGTCAAATTTGGGGTCATTGCTGACTTGGCGGGTCGAGAGGGCTGAGCTGCGTCCAGAGGGTGGAGGTGCCCCATGCTCTACAAAATGGAACTGAGCGTGTGGGAAAAAACTTGAATCCTAAATTACTTAATTACTTCAGCCTAATTCACTAACTTAGTCATACAATTTGAGGTAGACGTAGATGCACACAAAATTTGAAATGGGGGGAAGGGGAGGGGCAAGAAAAACGTAAAGTGACGTGTGAATTTCTTCGGTTTGCGGTGTGGTCCAATCATGGTGGCACCACATCTAGTGCTAGCTGCGATCTTGCTTGCATGTCCATATGCGATCTTTCATTCAACTTATACTCTTTGTTTGCAATCATTAAATGCCTTGAAATGTCGCTTCTCCCCGCCTTTTGGGGGCTCTTGTTTTTCTCTTAATATGAATTCTAATGTATGCAGTTAATGTCCATCTTGATTTGTCTCCTTGTCTATTGTTAAACAATCACTAGAATATTGTAATAAAGTAGTCGTAGTTGCGTTACTTTACATCATTAC
The DNA here is from genome assembly GCA_963930915.1 of Forcipomyia taiwana. NCBI lineage: Eukaryota > Metazoa > Arthropoda > Insecta > Diptera > Ceratopogonidae > Forcipomyia > Forcipomyia taiwana. The sequence continues at coordinate 278,282 of CAWVOI010000020.1, forward strand.
TTGTATCGTTATCATTAGTCTTATGTGCTACGGCTCAAACATCCATTGTTTTATTTCCTATAACAATCATCTTTGATCATGAATTACGGTGTGTGGGTGTGGAGTGCTGCTGCTTCTTATTACTGTCGAGTTGCGGAAAAATATGATAATTGTACATCAAAAGGAAAATCATTGTTGTTGTTGTTGTTGTGGTGTGTAAAAGTTCCCTTCGAAATCATAATCTTAACATCCCCAAAATGCGCATTTGCGAGGCACTTTGAGTTTCGGTTCATCATATCTCTTATACGCTAAGTATTCAGTGAATGACTCTGCTATTGTAACTTATTGTGGTAATTTGAACTCAATCCGGTTGCTGTATTGTATACATATATATAGTTGTGTATATATATCTTCTCCATTCTTAATATTGATTACTATTGTTGGGGTCGGCTGGGGCTCGGGGACCAGGCGCGAGGTCCGGCCCCCGAGAAGGACGAGTGGGTGGTACAAAAAAATGTTCACAATCTATTGCGGTTGTATATTGTGGCAGCTCCTATATTCATCATAGTTATATATCTGATCACATTGTAACAGTCTGTATTTCATATTTCATCATTATCATTTGAAAACGGTGCTCGGAATCGAGAAATAAGGATGAGAATTTGACGGGAAAACCTTCAATATATATTTGTATAAAAATATTTACTTTCGGCTATTGTGTATATGGCTTTGTATATAAAAATTTCCGACTATTGCAAAGTGTATATGAATGCAGTTGCTTGTTGTACTCTAAATTAATCCGGTTGCCTCCCACCAGAGTGAGGTGCCTTTGACTATTGCAAATAAAATGTTGAGTTGTGTGTTGAGATTTAACAAAACGTTCTCTTATATTTCTTCATATATATTTTTATACAGTGAATATATTGTCTTTCATTGTGGTTGCGGCGAAATGATAAGTTTTCCGTTCTATTGCAAGTGTAACACAAGAGTTCAGAACCATGTACGCGTTTTGATTTGAATTTCGAGTTTCGGACCAACTTTGATTATTCATTTCCTCTCCTTCACATACGCATGTCTCTGATATGTGTCCTACATGTAAACGTTATACTAATCCTTACTGCTACTATGAATAATGTTGTCTTTGTGTGGTTACCAAGTATTTTTTTGGGTATATATATCAACCAATTTTGAATTTAGTTCATCGAAACTCCGCGAAACTTTACAATTTTTGAATTTGAATTTCTTCTGCTTCACTATTACGATATAATTTACTGTCCCGGGGTCGCCTGAGAGCTCCCATGGAACGATACTTTTGTTCATTTAAGTTTATAAGAAGAGTAAAACATCCAAGAGATCTATACAATTCAATTGAATTCGAACCAAGGATGGATAATCTTTATGTACTCGTGAGAAAAGTTTCACCCTCCAAAGCATTGATGCCGGTGTAAAAATGCCTGACTCACAAAAGGCCCCGGAGGCGGGTCCGGGGTCTGGTGGCAGGCGGAAATGCTAAGATTAATTTTTACAAAAATTGGAGGGTCAAAGCTAAAAAAAATTGATCATTATTATTATTCTTCATATTTTGTGTCCGTGTATTTGGTAATTTTGCATCCTCAAAACTCCTTAGTATCTCTTAAAGTGGTATTCGAAAGTTTTGAAAGTAAAATGTGATCAGATTCGTATGACTTCTTTTGATTATTTTTTTGCGTTCATTTTATCCATTTTTAGTTTAGATATTATTAATCATGATTTTCTATACACATCGAAATATGTTATTTTGCTTCGTATGTAGATTAATAATATGAATGGTGGTTAGAAAGACGGTAATATGTGGAAATAAGGATGTGTAACCGAGGCTCCGAAATGGAAATGAAGAGGGGCTGGTGGATGGGGGCGGGTTGTGAACTGCCTGAATTCATGGAGGACTGTGACGTTTAAAAAGCTGCTCTATTGTTTGCATGAGACGTGCCAAAGTCTGTGAATTTCCGTTGATTGAAATTTTGATTCACCAAAGTGTGCGGATGCCAAAGACAATCAATTGTGGAATTGATATATATTTTTATGGCATTATTCTTTTTTTTATTTTGTTATTTTGCTATTTCGGCTGCCTATCATTTTGCTATTTTTCTTCGAATTTTCTTACATCTTTCGTTATTGTTTTCACGTTTTTGTTCATCAACATTGGTGAAGTTACTATTGTTGCTTATTGTTGTGGTGTGTTTATATCATCATTAATCTCGTTTCCTTTTTCATAATAATTATATTTTTGTGTGATTCTGTGTGTGGTTCTGCAATATTATTCAAAATCCAAAAATGTCATGATGAAAACCATAATATCAAAAGGATAAATTGTAAAGCAGAGGACATTAACGTGCATCCATTTTCATTCCATACATTATTTGACTACATCTATATTTTAATCCGTACTGCTAAGCTTATTATTTCTACACAATTTAAAGTTGCGCGTCACTTTCCGCACAGTGTTCAAGACATTTAATTTGGTGGTTATACAATACTATGTTGGATTTTTGACAAGCAATAAATTTGCAAGTACAATATTTTAACTTCTTTTCATTCATTATTTTATGTTATTTGCATGAGACAAAAATTATTATGGTGAAAACTGTACAAATTCCAGTGCTATGTCGCTGTTGCTGCTGTTGTCATTATTGTTGGTGCTGCTGCTGATGCTGCTGAAGGTGTGTGTGTGTGAGTGAATCCAATTTGTTATTATTTTTAATTATCCTTTTTTCATTGAGCAATTAATCATTATATATTTTGTATCATCTGTAGCAGGCGAATATGTCCTGTCTCGTGGTTTTATATCTGCTGAGTTGAACGTTTCGAGTTTAACTTAAGACTCTAGATCCGGAAACTAAATGAATTGTTGCTGTTAAAGTAACTACTGCTTGTCATACAATACTTATGTAAACTGTAGTGGCAGTTCTCCTGCTCCTTATTGCTGCGATCCGGCTCTCTCTGTACTACCTATGGCGCGAGACGGGCCCGGGCTACTCTCTGTTCAGCGAAGCCCGTCTCCGCGCGAAACTACGTCCTAAAGCTTGGTGAGGAAGCATTCTTATCTCTCTACTAGCTAGTCACATCTTCTTGTCTATACACTTTCCCGAAACTAATTCTCCGAACAAGGGCCTAAACTTCATCAACATATAAAAACTAAATTTCGTTGATATGACTTACATTTTCTTTCCATTTCCTTAATTAAAAACGAGCCAAAATTTGCCTAAAACATCGTTCACAAGAAAAAACATTTCTTTCCCTTAACAAGCGTAGCGAATCGCTAAACAATCCATTGCCTTTTCATTTTCGTGCAATCTTCATTTTCATCAATTTCGTCTAAAACAACTCAAAAAATCAACACTCTCTATCACATTTCTTTCTTTTCATTTCTTTTTCTTCCATTTTCTTCCTGTCTTCCAATTCGAATGTGTATTCTGGTGTCTCGTCGCGCAACGATGAAGCATTTTAATCTGGAAAAACCATAACATACAAACCGAAGGAAAGCATAGAAATCGAAATCATAATTTTAAATTAATTTATTCATAGTCTTCACCCATAGAAAATTTTATAATAGTAATTCAGTGTATTCACAAGAGCTGGAAATGATAATTTACTAAAGATACATTCATATATAAAATTACCTACTCATATTTGTTTCAAGGTGAGAGTCATACAGGGACTAGTGAGGTGAAATCACTCCAAAATGAAGGTAAGAACTAAAGTGGAACACAAAAGTTAAGGCTAAATGATAAAACCTAAATGCTTTGGTGTCTTGCGTACGTTTTATGCTGCTCTGCTAGCATATTTACATCATTGCGGGGGCTCGGGGAGACGCGGTGGGGCCGGGCGCCGATCGCAGGAGGGTGTCTGGCTCTGTCTATTGAGAAATTTTGAATTTCGCGAAACTCCGACTCGAAAAGATCCCAAAGGCTGCGGTGCGATCGCGCGGTGCGGCCCCTCCTCGTCTCCCGGCCGCCCTTCTACCTCTCCAAAGAGTGACAATACAGTTTACATGACTTGCTTGATGTTATCATCTTATCTTTCGTTGAATTCTATTACGGTCTTTTGTGGCTTTAGATGCGTGCGGCATTTATGGGTCCTATAGCTGTTGTTGTGTCTGTTTTTCTCTATTTTTCGTTTTTGAGGAGTTTCCAAAAGTGATCCCAGAACGTTTAATTTTGACGGCTTGTTCAAACGAATGACGGTCAAAAGTGAATTTTACTTCATTTTTTAAAATTCTCTTGTCTCGTAAATGTTTCGACATTAAAATTTTATGATTTTTCTTTAATTTCATCATTATCTCAAATTTTTGAAATGAAGGCCTAAACGCGAGTATTCGTCGATAGTTGCAGTCGCTTTTTGGACGTAAGCACACTACATTATAGGAACCACAAAATGTTGTTAAAATACATGTTTTTGTTAATATACTTTTCCTAAATTTAATTGTCACTTTTTGTCATCTCATAGTAGTAGTATTACTTTAAATTTATGTATTTTAGTACACATTAATATTTTTGTCTTTCACAAACGAAATTTGTTCAAAATAAACGTAACCTAAACGACCTTATATCCAAAAGTGATTAATTTTGTCATTCTTTAAGCTGAAGAAGAGACCAATTTGCATGATACTTAATGGTTACGAATGTTAGATTTACACTTCGCTTTTACTCACGGTGACATTACAATATTACTCATTGCTCCGGCGCGTCTAGCGTGTCTACTCCAGCTGCTCCAAGAAGTTCGGAGACTTGAAGTACTCTGGCACGGGGTCGTCCAGACGCGAGATGATCTTGTAGATGGACTTCTTCCACGACTGCTCCTGGTCCTTGCCGCTCTGTATCGCCTTGAAGAACTCCCTCAGGGTCTGCTCCACGACGAAACGGAAATTTTGCGGAACCTAAAAGACGCGGAAATCCGTTAGACACCCTCTCTTGGGGAGCACTCGTCGTCACTCACCTCTATATGATTATTGCGGTTGTAGTGTAAGTTCAGTACTCGGTAGATCTCGCTTTCACATGTTATATGGATATCATCAACGCTCTTGAGGCCTTCACTAACTGCCTGTCTCGCGTACTTTTCCATCTGGATGTAGTAAAACTCCCTGAAAAGTACCAAGCATACGCAAATGAGTTAATTGTCTTCGGCTCCAACACCTTTCAAGAATTCCGTAATTGCCCAAAATTGCAATTCCAGAGTTTAATGGCACAATAATGATATTATTAGGTTGCATAGAGTTGCTTGTTTGGTGTGGAAATGGGAGAAAGTGTTGAAGATTAGTGTGCTTAAGGGTTGCCACTTGGGAAACGCATTCGCACACTCAAGTGGATGTGCTTAGTGCTGCTTTGCGGTTGTCTTCCTAACTGGTTTCCTTTTTAGCGTGGAAAGGGGCCCCGAAAAGAGCCTGATTTGGGAAGTTTTTAAATACCAAAAAGTTGAAGTTTTCGAGCCTTTTCTTTGGCAGAAAAAAAGGAGCCTTTTTAAGACTCCCACGAGCTTTTACAGTCGCAGAATCGCTTGAGAAAAGATTCTTCAGACTGACAGACAACCAGAAGGAGGGAACTTTTGCCTCCATTTTGGGCTCGTGAATAAAAAGCCGTTAACATACACACTTCACACTCTCTTTTACACTCTTCGCACCTTTCAGTGGCTGGAGCCACTGTTGCTGCTGCACACACGCTGAATATTCATGTGCTACTCGAGCCTCCATGGAGAGAAGATGCGGGGAATATGAAAAAAAAACACAAAACAGCTCGCAAAAAACGTTACGTTGCCATTTTCTGAATGAATGTGTTCGAGCCTGCAGCCACGATAAACGCACATTAACATAACGAAGTTGAGCGCGCCATCACAAAAGGAGAGGGAAGGCGGGAGATAGCGCGCGGTAGAGAAAAAAATCACATCGCGTCGAGGCAAAAGGAAACTCGCATGAGATAGCGCTCCCGTCGCCGAGCGCGAATCGCAAAAAGATGTGTAATGAAAAATTTACATGCATGAAAGCCTTTAATTGATTGTTTTTGAAGCTCTTCCCTTTGTTTTGTTGTGCCGCGCTTGTTGTTGTTGCTTTTTCTCAATGCGCCCATTGTGGAGCTGTCTTTTTTTGTCGTCATTATCGTCGTCATTAGGTACATTTTATCGTCGTTGAAAGTAGCAATGTGTGGATTCGCCAGAGCTCGTGCTCGGCAATGTTTCCCAAGGATGCATAATGGAGCTACTGGGAGTGTGTGTGCGTGCGCGTGTGTATGTTGGGCCGGAGGAGGAAGAGACGCGTGTGTGGAGCGAGACGGGAGGGCTGGCATGTGGGATGACAAGCGAGTCAGCGAGCAAAAAAAAGATACAAGCGAGTTTGTTTTATCATACATTACTAGCTACTCTTCCTTTATCCCAGTTTCTGTTTTCATGTTTATTCTACTGATCAACTATCATCCTTTTGTGAGAGAGGCTCTTTTTGCATGTCGCGGTAATTTTAATTGCCGCACAAATGGTTTAATTAAGTGCTCGGGAGGCGGCAAGTGGTAGTGGGGGCTTCAGTGGGTTCCTTGGGGCAGGTTATTGGCTCGTATTTCCAAAGTACTCTAAAGTACTTTGGCCTAGACTCAGCGTGTAAATTCTCAAACCATTCCCTAAGATGCATCAGAAAGCCTAATTTCAGGTCAAGAAATATGGAGATACAGCTAGATTGACCCTCAAAAAATTGTTGTAAAAAACACAGGACCCAAAGGTTCTTTTTGGACTTCCATCAGTGAACCTCAGAGCCCTCCCATTGTGAGCCAGTCCTCAATCTCGTGAAGAGAGAGCGGAGTAATCAGCGCGGCGACAGCGAAGGGGTGTTGAAAAGCAAGCAACAAAAATTAAAAGTATGGCGCGAAATACGCAAATGTGTAACAATAAAATGGCAATTGTGACAGATAAATTTTTATTTTTATTCTCGCATCGCGAAACTGCAGTCATCATGTGAATGCATCATCATCATATGAGCCTCGAGCACTTTGCACAGAGCGATGCAATTTTTTGGCACGCAAACTGCAATTTCGTCTCAGTCTAAAGCGTCGTTCATTCCACAGACTCGCAGTTCCCACCAAAATCTACCCTCATGCTCTCAACTCGAGAGTTTCCTCCAACGGTTTTCGTCTTGAGACGACGAGTTCTGACGACCCTACCCTCATTCTGAACACATTTTTTGCCTGCAAAAGCGCGCGCTTTTCACCCGAACAAAGAGACCCAAGGAGGAAGATAAGAAGAAAGACGTTGTAAGACGTTCGACGCGCTTATGCGCTTATGGCCCGTAGATACGGTTGAGGGAATAATGACATACTGCACGACGCACGTTTTAGGGCAGGTAAGGCACACAATAGTTCGTTCCCCCTTCTGTGCTTGCAGGAACCGTGGCCCGAGTCAAAAAGTAGGAAAACAATAATTTTTAACGAACATTTAAATTTCTTTGAAACCGGTTCTGCGATTCTTTTTAAATTGAATTCAATTGAGGAGGGATTTTAAATGCCCAGAAAGTCTCTCTAATTAGAAATGTGCAGAACCTTTTGTCTGAGGCGTTGGAGCTACGTGGGGCTCGAGAAGCCGGAACAATGTGCGGCTAAATAGCGCACTTCAGAGGTAATTCTTAATTAGTGCACTTTGCTGGTCACAAAAGAGCTGCACCGTGGAAGATTGAGAGGTGCTTTAACACCTCCCGCTAATTAGAAACGTCCTTCATTGTTGTGACATGAGGTAATTAAGGTTTGCTTACCTGAAATTTGAAAACCACTTGACGAGCTGCGCCGTGTTGTTTTTGCCAAACTTGATGTCGGGAAAGTACATCTTGAGCACCGCCGAACTCGGGTAGCGGACCCAGAAGAACATCAGCTTCGCCTTCCTCAGATGCATCGGCGTCAGGGTAGCAGAGTGCACAGAAGTTAAGGAATCTTCTTGACTAAATGTGTTGGTTTTGAGGAGGTTTCGAGGAAGAGAAAAAAGAAAAAAGCAAAGCTGCTTAAATGTTCGTGATCGATGCACTTCTTTTGTCCTCTCTTTGCGCCTCGACAGGTACAAGTATCATACTTTTGATTCGAAAGGATTATTTGTGTGAGCAAAGCAAAGACAATTTCCGAATAGGTAAGGTTTCAATCAATCTCGTTAAGGCCAGCAGCGAGTGCATGTGGCGCTGTGGCAAAACAGAGAATTGGAATCTTTACAAGTGTCATGGGGTCGTCGTTATAAATATCGCATGTAGCTCGATATCGAACTCGTCTAATATAATTAAAAAGACTTGCATCAAGAAAATTGTTCTAATGACATTAAATGCCGGGTCGGGTGGGAGGCTTTCACGTTATCATATCGTAATTAAGTTGAAAGAAAATGTAAATTAATGGCTGTCTCTTGTGACACCGTCGTTTCCGTTCCACTCCGTACTGATACTTGCCAACAAATTGAAGAAAGACTGCACTCAAAAGTGCTAACCGACAAACCCTATTCGATATGAGGCTCCGTTCATTGCTCATGGGAACCGGGCGGAGGACGTTCACAAGAAACGAAATCAATGATAGCAGCTCGCTGTCGGTCGTGAATTAATAATCGACGATCTATTATCGAAGTGTCTAAGCAATGATCCTAAAAGCAATTATGAGCAACTTAAACTGGCACTGCGGCTGGGACTGGGACTCAACAAGTCATGACCGCGTTCCGGAAATGGCTGTCATTTATTTCATTTGAGCGACTCAATTACGTTATTGGGATAGGAGGGACCCGGTATCATGCCGAAGAAAGGGGTGGTTGCATTAACCAGCCGAGTTGCGGGGAAAACACCGTGAACAATTAAAATTGTAAATTAATTGGCTGTGTGTGTGATTGGGAGGCAATTCAGGAAGGCAAAACGCCAGTTGGGTCGGTTCTCAGCAAATTTTCTTCAACTTTTCCTGGGAGTCTCAGGCTTTGAGAGTCTGAAAAATTCATTCAACAACTGCTGATGCTCGGAAAGTTGGCATTGAGCTCGCAGAGCCGGTGCAATCACCAGCCCTGAATAATTTAAAGCGTTCCAAGTATCATTGCTTCGCGTCGATTGAAGGACCACAGACGGACACAGAAGGAGGTAACGTGTAATAAAGTTGGAAAACAAGTGGAAAATGCCGCGTTTTTCTCACCGCATCGAGCTTCGGGGTTTTTTTTCTTCACAAAGCACAAAGTGATATTTTAAAAAATCAACAATAAGTGATACGTAAGTGGCTCTGAATAATGGAGGAGATTCGAAAGTACGAGCTAAATGCGATAAAGACTGTGTTTGAGCCCTTCCCTAAGCAAAGAGAGAGACTATAAGGTACAGTAGATTTCCCCATAATACGGATACGACTTGCTTTCGGATTAAGAAAAATTACAAATTTTAATTTCACTGAAAAATTTCAGAGACTTCAAAAGACAGACAGACAGAAAAGCGTGCCAAAAATGGGCAAAATTTTCGCGTGCCGGGAAATCTACCGTGGAAAATGCATCAATCACTTACGGCTTGTTGCTGCAATAGAGCTGCATTAGGTTATTTTTTGAAAAGGATATAGTAGGCGGAATCCCGTCGTAGGAGATGTCGCCCGAGTTGCAGTCGCTGTTGCGGTCATTGGCGTCCATGGCGGCCCGGATGTGGCTGAAGTCGGGTGAATTGCCATGATGAGCTGCCAGGAGAGCGGGATGAATCATGGTGGGTGGATGGGGCAGCGGGGGCGAGTCTCGAGGGTCCATCATGTTGCCGAGACCCGGAGGACTCGCGCTCATGTGCATGTGGTGGAGCTGAGCCCCGTGCTGCGGCCCATGTGGCGGCCCATGGGGGTTGAAGAAGGGCGAGTAGGGCGAGAAAACTTGCGACTCGTGCAGAGACGGGTTCGGTATCGCCACGGAGGTGGGCAGAGAGACGGGAAGCATCGCTGACGAGACGGGTGGGTGGTACGACTGGCGCGGTGAGGGGCTCTCGGAGGGCACGCTGGGCACCGCTTGGCTGGGCTGACTCGGGAACTGCTTCTCCTGCCCCGGAGCACCGTTGCCTCCAGCACTCACGTTCTGGGGCACGATTCCGTCCTGGGCGAGGATACGACTCACGGTTCTGGGGGTGATGCGGGTGTCCGTGACCTTGTGACGCTTCTTCTTCGGCGTCACCACCAAACTCAGCGCCTCCGCCTGCTCATTCGAGACCTCCCTCGACTCCTGCTGCGGCATGCAGAAGGGATTCATGGGGTTATTCTGGGCACTTAGCGCGTTCATGCTGTTGTAGAGGGCGGCGGCCGCAACGGAGCTGATCTGCATATTCGTGGGGGGCTTCGGTGTCTGGAACATGGCTGCTCCCGCTGCAGATGGACGAACGGCATGATTAGCAATGGAATCACTGGGCCCATTCACGTGCATTGGCGGCATCTGCGGGTACGTTCCGCTGCCGTTCATGCGAGGAGGTGGCTGGGCCCCGATATTTTGATTATTTGGTGCTTGCATTTGCACTACGTTTGATTGATTGTTACCGTTATTGTTTAAATTAGCATGATTACCTGGGGCTGGCGCCGAGTTGGGGGGTCTCCCATCCTTGCCCACGGCTCCCACACTGCCCGTGTTGCGCGGGGACTTGCGGTCCAGGAGCTGGGCTGCGTTCAGCAGGTCCTTGCTGAACTGCTCCGAGGCGGCCGCGGCCTGCTCGGACGCCTTGCCTAGGAACTTTCGCTGGGTCAGGAACCGCGTGAGGATGGTGTCCACGAGCGTGCTGAGGGAGGCGCTGATCTCGGACTTGAGGAGCTCCGCGAGTCCCTCGAGGTCGTTGACGGGTCCCTGGGGCGCCACGACGGGCCGCATGAGGCTCGTGAGGCGCTCCGTCAGCTCCGGATTACCCTTCGCCTGCTGCGTCTGGGGCTGCTCTCGCTGCTGGGGCGGCCCCTGCTGGGACTGTGGTGCCACCTGGTGGCCCATGAGGTCCTGCTCCTGCGATTCCTTGCGTCTCGCTGCCGCCTCCTGCTGCTCCAGGAACTTCTGGTACATGGAGAGGTGTGGAGCCTGGGCCTGCTGGACCTGCATCTGCTCCTGCATGGCGGCCTGTTGGGCCTGCAGGTGATGCAGGAAGGGGTGCTGGGGCGGCGCCAGGTGCGGGGGCATGATCTTGGCGGCGCTCATCATCTTGCTGAGCTGCGAGAGCATCGTGTTGGGGGTCGTGGGAGTCGGCACGGGCTTGGGGGCGGGGATCTCCTTGAGCGGGGGCGTCTTGGCGAGCACTGGGGAGGCCGCCTGGCGCTTGTTGAGGACCTCGTTGTTGAGGTCGTCCTCGACGATGTCACTCGAGTTCTCGTCCCCGCTGCCCAGGTCCGAGCTCTGCTCCATGCGCGAGCACAGCTGGAGGTACTTCTGCTGCATCTCCGCCAGCTGCTCCTGCATGCTCTTCAGCTGGGACTTGAGGATGTTCTTCTCCACGCGCTTCTGGTGGATCTGCTGAGGCTCTGCCTCGTCCTCCTCCTCGTCCTCAACCTCCGTGGGCGCGCCCACCCCGGCGTTGTTCATCATGAAGTTGTGGAAGTTGAGGCCCAGGTTGAGCCCCACTGCCGCGGCCGCGTACCGCTCTATCACGCTGCTGTTGTCGTGCTGCTGGGGGTGGTAGAGCTTGCGTTTCTTGCAACCGTTCACCTGCTGTGGACTGGCCCGCATGGAGCTCACGATGTTCTCGACACGGGCTCTCTTGAGGTCGATTTCGGGCTTCGAGGGCGTCGGACTGGGCTCCTTGTCCGAGTCCACGTCCATGACGTCGTCCTTGTTGTCGCCCCCGTTCGAGATGGGCGACTCGGATCGCGAGTCCGAGGCCTGCAGGGCGTCCTCGTCGGTCGGCTCCACCTTCGTCACCACCTCCTTGCCCCCCTCGTCTCCCTTCTCCGGCACCTTCTCGTCGCTCTTCTTCTCACTGGATTCACTTGCACCGTTCTTCAGCACATTCTCACTTTTTGCATCGTAATTATTGTTATTCGTGATGTTGTTGTTCTTGTTCAGGATATTGTTGTTGTCGGGCAGGTCGCTGGAGGCCTCCGAGGCGGCCTTCCTCAGGAGCTCCTGGTCGAGCGCCAGCAGCTCCTTCTTGCCTTGCAATATGTTCCGCAGCATGTGGTGCGTGAGATCGGACGCGGCCTGAGCCACCGCCGAGTCCTCGCAGTTCATCGCGGTCTCCATCACTGAGGCAACGTCTGCCGCTGCCTTCGCGACAAGATTAGCACTAGAATTTGAATTATTTACTTGATTTGATGGACTTATACTTGTATTCACACACTGTTGCTGCGGCTGGTCAACACTATTACTTAGTAACTGATTATTATTCGCGCTATTGTTACAACTTGGACTTGGATTATTACTACTAGATGTGGAATTACTTTCATTCGCAATTGCCGTACTGTTTTGGGCTTGCTGCCCCAAAACGTTAAACTGTTCTTGCTTCACTTGCCTACCCAATAGTTCATTTAGCATTTTGGCCGGTCCATATCCGCCCGGACCGAATAACGAACCGAAATGTTGTTGATTTTGTTGGCTAAAAATAGCCCCGTACAAACCTCCGCTCATGAAGGCTGGCGGTCTTGAACTGAACGTCGGAATCGAAGAATACGAGTTTCGTGGTTCACCCGCGTCTACACGTTGCCTGTTACGTTGCTTGTATTGCTGTAGTTGCTGTTGATGTTGGAGTAATTGTTGCTGTTTCTTTAGCAGTATGCTGCAGAGCTTATCACCGAACAATCCAAAAGATTCTGTTGATTCCTCCTCTGATGACATCATAAGAAAAACGACACTTTATTGGCCTAGGAGACCATTAAAGTGGGAGAATCGGGCTTCTCCACCTTTTCTTCCTCCTTCGTGCTACTCTTCGTATTGCAACAACCGCGTTTCGCTTTTCCTATGAACTGACACTCAACGTGAACGTGAACCAACATACAATTCACCAACTTCGGCTTGCTTCGTTGCCTATTGTATGCCCCTACTCCTAATTCTTCACTTGCGATGTGTGGTACTCGCCCGGCCTTACAAATTCCCCTTCCATTCAACAGACCTGCAAAAGAAACGGCATACAGTTCATTCATTTTTCTCCTCGGCTCTCGTACAGAGCTCTTGTATTGTTCTCGGTTTTTTTCTCATGAAGAAAAAAAAATTTTTTTTTTCAGCCGCTAAAAATTTTTTTTTCCTTAAATTGTTCAAAAATTTTATTTTTTAAAATGAAAATTAATTTATTGTATTTTTAAAATAAAAATTTCAAGAACATTCATTTGAGCTGAAAGTCAGCCCCGAAACAAAGCCAAGCCAAAGACTTAATTGATGCCGGTGTGTCGTACCCTAGTTTGCCGCTACTGCACACCTGGAGTAATTTACCTTCTGCCTTATGCTTTCCAACATAAATAATATCGCTCGCAGTCTCGCACACTAGCAAGAGGAATGAGGGTAAGACACATCATTTAAAGCGAATGGCGCTCGCTTAGAAAAGCTGTCAGCTGTTCGACGGATCTCTCGCTGGAAGCAGGGACTCCAGAGAATGCCTCCAATTGCAAAGTGCATCGGCAGACTTCCTTGTTAGCGTCTCACCACGGACCCAATTCCCGGGAGACCAGAGATGACGGATGACGTAAAGGGTTATATGAGTCTGTCTTGCATTTAAATTTATGTGCATACCAGCATCTAAATGCAACATCCTCTTTCACACACCAATCATATCGTCGTTGCACTTAAATGCATGCAATCGCAGTCGCGGTCAAAGAAAAGAAGCGGTTAAGGATGAGGATGTGAAGCGAAATCAATAATTCGACTTTAATAGGACTTCATACTTGATGACACAAAGTGTAAAAAGTCAGGCGATACGCTTTTGATTTCTTTCGCTGGATGTGGAGGATCTCTGTCCGAGGAAATTGTCTTAACCACCGTAGCAAGTGTCGATTACTGCGAGACAGAGACGTGGCGTCATTTCTGTGGTAGAACTTCTCGGAGTCATACAAAGGTCCGTCTCTGAGCCAGCGAAATCAAGGCATGAGAACCGTCAGTTGGGAATATTTCCGTTACACCTTTGAGTGGCCGAGCAAAAAAAGCGCTTCCCTTCACCTCAACTCTCGGCACCGCTCCTCAAGACGTTTCGTTCCTTGAAGGGTGACTGCACACCAGAAGACGTTTGTCGACGCAAGACGCTATGGGAATTCCACCTCGGTCTCATATTTCACGTTGAATGATTTCTTGATACCGCACGAGGGGACAACCATAGGGAGTAAGCCAACGAACTTATGAATAGCAATTAGAGTTTCTCACTCAAGTGCATTTTGTAACGAATTTTTCTCCATCTGGGTGCGCAACTGGTCAGTTGAACCTGTCCCGGGCCCCGGAGACACACCATGGAAGTGCTTCTTCTTGAGAAAGGAGAACTCAACGATTTGTTGACAGCTTGACCGGATATTCTAATCAAAAGAAATTTGTATTTTACATCTCGGAAATGATGTTTACAAAAGTGGGACGAGATGAATGAAGAGAGTGCTCGGACGGGGCTGCTGAGAGGCGAGGAAAAAGTTCACTCGACTCGGAATATGTAATAAAAGTAATTGAATTGAATTTATCACGCAGTCATTTGCGATGTGAATGAAGATGCAACGCAGCGAGCATGCTTTTCAATTTACGTTAAATTAGTACAAAGTATCTAGTGTCGTCGCAAATTCGTTACAAGAGATGATGTGTCACTGCGGGAGTGACTTTTTAGGACTGGCTTAGGTTCTTTTTCTGCTCTTTCTTGATTCTTGGAGTCTCTTTCTCCCTCTCCTCCTCTTTGACCCCCTTCTGACCCCTAGATCATCTGCTAATTTTTTAGACCAATTTTGCTGCTAGGCCAACTGACAACCAATAAAAATTAATTGCCAAAAAAACTTGCAACAGACGAGGCAAATCAGGAAACTTTGAGAGGTTTTTTTGTCAGAGAAAAACTTCAATTGCGGCTCAATTGTGGGCAAAAAATTATTCATTGCCCGTATGTTGCGTAATCTCTTAGAAAATTGTGAATTGGCGTCATGTGCTACCTACTTTCGAGCTCGTTGAAAACCGTAGCTCGAAAACTCTTCGTAGGAAGCATTCGAGCACAATGACTCCGAATGAACTGGATGATGGTGAAATCGCTTGGGACCTCGAAAGCGAATGAAAAGCAGACATCTCAAGGTACGAGCGCTATTTGCATGCAGTCGAAGCGATACGGGTACTTATCATCGAAATACGCCTCCTTCTCTAGTCGCACTCGCAGTCTTTGGCGATAAAAGTGTGCCCCAGCAGCAGAGAGAAGAGCGGAACCATGCTGGGTCATTGATGCGGAATATTCATGGGTTCCATTCATGGTGCATCAGATGTTGCGGACCCCAGAAGCAGGCAAAAGGTAGCGAATCATCTGGCATATGCCTCTTCCCGAGTCCCGATCCCGTTTTTAATTATTCCGAAATCGCAGAATCATGCCCCGTGCCGTCTGCTATTGCACATTTTTTTCCCTCCCTCCTCTCCGTCTCGACGTCTCTCCGGCCAGCGAAGGAGCAAATCTTCCAGAAAAAGTCCCAGACACGAATTCTCAGGCGTAAAACAATCGGACCTTACACATGTACCGGGCGAAAGAGAGAGATTAGATTTGAAGAATCCGCCCGCATGCCCGTTTGCTGCCTGCTCTTTTTGTTGTTATTCACTTTGTGAATTTCTTTTGTGAGTTCTTAATACATGTGTAACATAATCGTTTTGGCCCGTGCGGTTAAATGACGTTATAAAAGATGATAAACCATATTGCGCCCTCCATTCGAGCTCCTGGCCGAGACCCCATGGCAAATGAGGTAAACATTAAACACCTGGTTGCTTTCAGACGTCAAATTGATGCTCAAAGGGCGGGCATATTCATGAGATGCGCTTACAACAATTAAAATGTAATAATTGATCGTCTTGTGGGCTAATTTTCTGGTCAAGCGTGGATGATGGAGAGGTCTTCTGGGTCTGATTCTGCAATGGCATTCCAACACTTGAAATCCCTAAAACCATTTCCGTACAAAATGTTATCCCGACATGTCCTTTCCTGACGACTTTCCTAATGAACAAAACTTTTTCATGTCACATTCGATTCAAATCCTTCCATTCTAATCTCGCAAATCATGGGCAGCCCTATGACCCTTTCAGTAATTGAGAGGAGCTAGGGCTTCCAAAAGTTGATACAAATCGGTGATTTCGAGAAGACCGAAATTTGGGGGCCCTTAGCTCCGTCCCTGGAAGTCCATGATTTGCTAGATTTTGGACGGATTACGACATGCTAAAATTTCATCCCCCATACCCCCCCTGGAGGAGTAAGAGGTCTAAAATCTCTTGAAACTCTCTAGCTTTCCCGTTATTGATTATGAATTTTTCCCAAACTATTTTTTAAAAAACATTAGCGATTTTTTTTTTCGACAATCGCTGTCTAAGGCTCTATCCCAGTCCACAGAAGTCCTGATTTGCGAGCCAGCGCAAAAAAGCAGATTTCATTGTCAAATTTACTTGTCCCTGGGCATTTCGACGTGACACGTACTCCTCTCTTTTGATGGACGCAAATGCAAAATTCACCCCAGCAGCAAAGCGCCATTCGCACACGGAAAAAAAAACTATCCTGGAATAAAATATTTTATTTGTCCTGCAGTTCGTGCAATTTTGCAGGATCAACTCTCTCGCTCTCGTCCCCGGTCCGAGGCAGAAACAATGGATGTGACTATTGCGCGAGAGCAGCGGTGGCACTGGAGCAAAAAACGCGTTCGGACGAAAGTCACTCATGCCTCAAATGATTTGTTAAAAATTCAAAAGTGTCGCGGCCATGTCATTTAAAATTTGTGCATTTTTCCAAGTGCCACTTCTGCGATATGCATTTTCCGCGAGCATCGAGCAATATGTAAATTTTCCTATGCAGATGATGTTATTTTTGTTTTATGGATGCATTTTTGTCGATTTTTATTTATTTTTACTTTTCGTGATTTTTCAAACAAATGACTTCTGTGGCAAAGTGGCACTTGATTCAAGGGAATTGAGTATCGAACTGCGCGGGGATGTGAACGGAGTAATTGAGTCAATTAGCGCTATTGCTTTGGAGAGTGATGGTCAATTGGGAGGTATGCAAATGAGTAATGACAAAAGGACCGCTGTGGAGCTCTGAATCTTCCTTTGAAAATATTTAGAAAAAATGGTCGGTTCCCCAACGGAGACCCTTTGTTTGGAGGAACATCCCTTTCACGGGGAAACATCAAACAGGAAAGGAGCCGGTATTGATTTTCGTAATCCTCAAAGCACATGCGGAAGCGGTTCTCATTAACGGGAGAGCTGCAGGAGGAAAGACGAGGACGGAAGGAAAAACAAGAAGAACGCAAATCCTTGATTATTAATGCATCATCCACCGAATCAAAAAATAAAGCGAACCCTTTCTTTAATCACCTCCCGCCCCACTGCACCTCCTCCCGCCCTCCCACAGCATCTCAAACGTTTTCTGCAATCATCACACTCACAATTCATCATCATCATCGCATTATGGGGCTTACATGGCGCGTGTGTCTATGCCTTAGACGACGACGACGTCAACAGCGAACACGACAAGTCGCGGTGAGGAGAGCGAGCGAAACAGAAAAAAATGCTAAAAGACGAAATCTGCAATCCTGCATATAATTTTCATGGTGGATGCGAGAAAAAGAAAGGGTTGGTACAGTGCAGTGAAATGAAATTCTGGCGGAGATTATGACGACAAAGTACACACAATAATCATCATTGTCTGGCTTCTCTCGAGGAGGAGGAAATTCTTGAACAAGTGCAGAGCGCGCCGCCAAGAAATGTCTGAGGGTTTGCATTGTGCTGCACTTCATGCATCCCCTCGTCGTGCATTAGAAGAATGAGATCCGAGGGATGCAGGAAGGAGCGAAAGGGAGATTTAGGGATACTTGACAAAATGCATCTTGATAGGAGCTCATGGTGGCGGTAGTACTTGTTTCAATGCTCAACTTCATCACGCGCTCGGCTCAGCTCGGCTCGTCTGGGAGATTCCACTTCAACTCCGCGCTGCACTGCATTGTTTTGCAAATGCGTTTCCAGACATTGTCTCCGTCTTGTCCTTGTGGGGTTGGAGCACCAGAGGGGAACTTAATGGAACTTTTTATCCAACTATCTGGCTGTTTTCTGGGACATTAAATTTTTCTTGGCAAAAAAGCTTTTAAAAAGCAATTTTTAATTAATTTTTTTAGAAAAAAGTCCCAATTGCACTTCTTGTCAGCAGTTAAAACGGTTAGAAATGGACAAGAAAACATTTGCGAATCCCTGAAGAAAGGGGGAGATATCATAGACCCATTAAATCCCACACATTAGCATTAGGAAGAAACAAAACTACGATATGTCGAGATTTGCCGCAAAAGTCACATACTTGAGAGTTTTACCGAAGTTTAAACACAGCCCGCGTTAGGTAAATATTGTCACTGCTTCTGTCGCGGTGCATACGCAGCGGCAGTGGCAGTAGAGACAGCAATCAACATAACAATGAAACGCTAATGGCATAATTACACGTTCCTAAAAGTCTCGAGAGCGACGACGGCGGAGGAAATGTGGTATCAAATTTCAAGGAAGGAAGCTAAGATGTTCCTAATCAAATAAACGCCCGAGTATCTTTTCTTCCCGCAGTGGAAGTGCCTCTAATTGTCTCGATGATGGTGTCATCGCATCAAGAATTGGCATGGGAATGAGAATGAGCGGGATATTAAAATGCAGCATCTTCTGCTCCGACTTTCAGAGCGCTAAATAGTTATCCCTTTTACGGCTCGAACTTGTTGTTTGTTTTTGATGAGATTTTTGCGTCTGTCTGTCTGTCTGAAGTTTTATAAGTTAATAACCAGATAAGCTAGAGAGCCGTGGTTTTTTGCGTCGTGTAGGTCCTGGTCTGTAGGGGTGCAGATTAACAATTTTAGATCCCTACCTCCTCTTGGGGGGGAATGGGGCGTGTTTTACGTTTGTATGAAAACTCCTTATATTACATCCGATTGAGCTGAAATTTTGGTATGTTGTAGTCTGTGCAAAATCTAGTAAATAATGGTACCACATGTGACCCCTACCATGTACAGGGATGGAGCTAAGGGTCCTCAAAGTTTTAGTCTTTAGCCTAATCTACGATTTTGCTTTTTATATATTCTTTAAAATTAATTGCCGACCTGGAAAGGGATAGTTCATGCAATGAAGACAAAAAGTAACTTATGAATATTCACGCAATGCCATGGATCACAATTGATAAAGAAATGCTCCAGTTTAAACGAGAGTTAAGTGAAGATGACACTCGTTTCGCGATTTATCAACACATTCCGCGATCTTCCTTCCTCTGTCTCGTCTCGCACTCTTCGCGTTCCTCCAGCTGACACCCTGACGCGCTCCGTCTCGAGACTCCGTTCTAATTTATCAGTGTAATAAAATAATTTTACGCCCATTTCGACTTCACGGTTGGGTCTAACGGCCGGGACCGTCCAAAGTGGTCGGAAGAGGAAGAAGTGAAACTATTGATTGAAAGCTGCTCTGCGTCCGCCCTCCCTCCGGTGCGCTTTCAAGGGTAATTGAACTCTCAAGACTCTCTTCTTGAACGACAAGACGTTAATGACTTGATTATTTATGCTCCAAAGTCCAAACAATTAATAAAGTCTGTTAATTTTTATAGTTCGGTGCATTTCCGATGGTGACTTGCGAGTCGAGGCAGTCACGTTCCATCGGACACAATGGGTCCAGCTTGGCGATACACAGATGCAAAATATCCCTTTACTCCTTCACCTTGTCCATTGTGTCTGTGTGTCTGTTGATCAAATTGATTAGATCCTGTTCGAGCAGTTTGGGCATTTGGGTGTGCCCGTAACAAATAAACATAAAGACGTATCGACTGGTGTTTGAAAAGTAGCAAAAGTGCTCTCGCATTTTGTAAATAAATAGAGTTAAATGTATCATCGGAGTGGCAGAAAACCCAGAGAAACCGCAAACCAGATTTTTGTCCATATTTTGGGGTTGTTGTCATTGTTATTTATACTTTTTATTGTGCTGCATCTGTCCCATGATGACGATACGATGCGATGTGGCTCAGATGAGCTGAACCCTTTATGCATCTTGAATCTCTTGAGTTTTTTTATGCGATATCCAAGCTTGCGAGAGCGAGTTTTGAGGACCATTAGCATGAGCTAGAGGCAGAGGTGGAACTTTCCATAGTTCTTCAGGAGATTTCAGGAGTTTTTGGGCTCTTTTGAGACCACTTTTTGGTTCGAGAGAGCCACAGTTTTTTTTTTGGAGCTGGAATAAATTCCTTAATTCAGTTCTGAGTGGTTTTGAGGCTCTTTTAGTCTCCCAATCAGAGGTCATAGACCAGAAAAGCCCCAATCTTACCCCCATCCCTGACATTTCGAAAGATAAATGAAAAAATTGCATACTTTCATGTTTGAATTTTTGTTATAGAGTTTTAAAAGATTTGCACATCCTTTGTGTGCGTCGATTTCAATGCAGTCCTTGACTTGATGCTGCATTTTAATCCTTTTTGAGGCAAACTACACCCGAACGAAAGATGGACGAATTGTTTTCGAAAATCCCTCTGCCTTGCCGTGAACCGTCCATAGCCATTACAACTTGTTCTTCTGAGTCCGCTCCAGCTTATCCCATTGTAAAGTTTCTGGACCGATGAGTTTCGCAATCCCTTCGGACTACAATTTATGCAAGGTCATTAAAAGACGACAATTAATCAAAAATTCGAGTTACGAGGCGAGCTCAACACTTTTCTTTTGATGTTTTGTGCCTCAGTGGCGACTAACGACGGCAAAAAGGACGAGAATAATTAATTCGATGCAACTGCAACTGGAAGCTGGGTAGAGACGGGCAGCTTGAGAAGAGCCGACAAAGTTCGGTCTTCTTTCGCCTTCATTCATCACTTTTGGCCAACTCGCTCATTCAGACTCGTCAACAATGTTTTTTTTTGTACGCGATCAATTCATGTTATTCCAAAGTGCATTCTGTGCAGGAACTCGAGGGCTGTTTGCGCACTCATGAATGTAATGTGAAAAAGTGGCGCTAATTAGCAGAGTAAAAGTTCGATGAATGACTGACCATTGCAGCTTTCAATTTAAACATATTTTTCTATGTATTTTAATAAAATGGAAAATCATGTAGGAAATATGCTCTCTCCTCGCCATGCAACTTTTTGCTAATTTTTTTGCTGGTTTTATATTTGCATTTGCAGAAGTAATTTTCGTCTGCCTTCTCCCACTTCTGGTGCTCCTTTTCCAACCCCTTCGCTACCGCCCTCGTTCCATGCCGGTTGCAGAAAAAAATGCATTTTTTTTGCAAATAAATACACGAGACTTCATCTTGCAATGTTGCGACGACGACGACGACGTGCCACCCGAGAGAGCGAGAGGGAAAGCGAGAGGAAAGCGAGCCTTGCAAGAGTTTGGTTTGGGGCAGAAGCAGCGCGCCATTCATTATCCTCGCACGGTGCATGAATGCAGACTATCCAGGGGTGGACTATCGGGGGTCTCAAATTTTTATTCGAGGCAAAATGTCGAAATGTCAATTTTTTTGGGAAAGGAAAATGCCCTGGTCGTCCACCCCTGCGACGGATCCTTGTGCTGATGTGCTTAAACACAGTCTGCGCGCTTTATAATATAAAAGGGGAAGGAAATAAACCAAAGATGCATTGCTAGGCGAGTAATTAAAACTCATAAGTTGATTCCGTAGACGTACTCTTGCTCTGAAGATGGGATAAATAAAAACGAGTGGGAGGCAAGGCACACAAAGCTCGTTCTACTTGCGACTGGTGGGATGAAAAGGAGGAAAAATGCAGTGCTGAGATACAGATAGAAAGATCCAGAGGCAAACGGAGGCTCTGCTGCATGCGAGGGAATCGTTTTGAGCAAAGAGGATTTATTTTACTTCGCAACTTTCTGAATTAATGCACTCATGCAAAATACGATTCACCATGGCTCGGGCTTCATACATGACGAGGAGACGCACGAACTCTTTAAGAACATGGGCAAAACAGAATGATAAGGATCGTCATAATAGAGTCGAGAAATGCAAGCTAGAATTCATATTTAGAATTTTTCTTTGCATCATCCGTTTTAATAAACTCCTCTTTCTCTCTCCCTGTCTTTCCTCCGAGCCTTTCAGAGATATTACGTTTGTTTCCCGAGAATGAAAGAAAATGAATAAATATGCAATTCCACTGGCAGATTGCTTGTTATCACTTCTTCTGTAGACCTCATTAAATATTTGAGGCCACTCGGGATGAATGGGACGCCTTTCAGAGCGGTTCTTGCTCCCCCGCGACTTGTCTTGGGACAGCGCGCCAATCAAAAGTTTTCCCGAAGAAAATCGCGCCGGTGTCCAATAAGAATGCCGCAAAAGCCGAGAGCGGCCGAAGAAAAGCCCACACCAACACACGAGAGCGGGTGTCTGCCAAGAAAGCTGGAGGGGGAAATGTTTGTAAGAAATTCATTCCTTCCCCTGCCGTCACGCTCGAGTATAACACCGTCTTGCGTCTTCTTCTCTCGATTTTTGTGTTCTTTCTTCGCATTTCTTTCGCACCGCAGAGCCAAGTCCCTCCTCTTACCGTGCCCTACTCACACCATCGTAGTCTCAAGGAAACGCGACGACCTTGCCAAGACGCGACGCGCGCCAGGGTGACTCTCTTTTCGGCGTCGTCACGTGGCACGGCACCAAAACGGACGTTGCATTCGTGATGCCAAAGAAGTGACAGATGTTGAGGAACAATTAGACGCCGCGACCCTTGCCTCAACCGAGGCAAAAAGTGTCCTCGACGTCGTTGGTGATGCAGCCTATTCCCTCCTGTGACGAACCAAGACCCTAACAAATACTGAGTCTGTAGTAGTGGGAACGAAATAAGCAGGGGACCTCCGGAACACCTTTCCTTGTGCCAGCGTCGTACATCACAAAGGTGTACGCGCAATGCAGAAGGGTCCCTCCTCGATAATATAACAAATTTCTGCTATAACCCTGCCTGGTGCAAGTAAGAAGCGGCAGCTGCATTTCAAGTTTGTGACGTAAAGTATAAGGGGAAGAAGCTGAACGAGTTCTGTGCATGCAGTTTTTGTAGTAAATTGTGACAGTCGACTGGCACGGCATCTGGGCCCGACCAAGCTGTATTGTGTGTACGAACTACGAGTGGAAGGGAAATTTGTGATCTATTGTTAAGTGCGTTGCGCGAGGGGTGAACCTCGATAAGTTGTAGATCACGAAAGAAGAGGGTTGCGGAGGTATACTGGCTCGGTGCGCTCGGAAGGAAGGCACAAAGGAAGCATTAGAGACTTGGTCTCTGTATGCGTTCATGAGGGTTTATTTTAAGCCGTCTGTGTCGGTTCGGGTTTCTGTTTGATCAGTGTCGGTTTCGTGACCAGCTAACTGTTCCTAGGGCTCCTCAATTGATTTCGTGCCAACGGAAAGTACGGCTTTGAAGTCGGATTTTGGCTTCATCATCTTTTCTGACTTTGAAAATTAAGTATTTTATTGTCTTAATCGGCCCTAGAAAATGTGTAGGTAGGCTTTAAGTTATCTGGAAGGTCACAAACTGCCTCTCGGAAATATTGAAGTTTGGCTTTGAAATTTGAAAATGAGAAAGCTCCCATTATTTTGGAAAATTTGGTATTTTTCTTAACCCTCTTGTTTTTTGTTCATAAATTACGTCACGGTAAAAACCGAGATTTTAGACCCCCCCCCCCTCTGTCGAATGAATTACTGCCTACAGAAATTGGAAAAATTCACTTTTCAGCTCAGAAAAAAATTAGAGATATTTTTTTCTTGACAAAAACTGCTTCAATTGTCCTTAAAAGTTTTACTTTTTGATCTGGAAAAATGAATAAAAGGAGAAGTGCGGAAGGGTTCCCGCTGATACACCGCGATTATTCAATCGCTAAACCGGGGTGAGACTTCCCCGGATCCCTCGGAAGCACGCGAGCACAGGCAACACTTAATCCTGCGTCGCGTGCCCGCTCTTCATTCCCCTCTACCTTTGCCTCAGACCCTCAGATTGCGGATCAAACCAGTTTGACAAACGCGTTCCTTCACTCGCTCACTTCCTCTCTTCACGGTTGCTCATCCAAATTGCTGCACCTTTGGTGTAATTAGCTGTGGTACGTGGTCGCAGTTGAGGCACAAGCACAAGTGAAATGAGGGAATCACTGTTTTGAAACACAAACTTCCGAAGTAGAAGCGAGCTACGGGTAATGATGGGAAGGATTCATAGTTCACCAAGTAGAACGAAGCGACGCCACGAACGTTTCATATTGGCTTCTTCACACGACATTGCGAATGCATTCAAACGTGTCTCCTCCACCTTTCCGCTTTGTTTACCCACACTGCACTTTTACACCTCTATCCTCTCCGCAACATGCGAGTATTTGGCAAATTTGAACGGCTTTCGAGCAATTAAACTCATGAAAAGAACATTTTTCCCCGTGCAAACTTTCCCACCCGAATTTGCATTCGGAGCACTACTTTTCCTTTATTTGCTAATGTTTCTTAACAGTTTCCTCTGCACGCAACGGCAATAATCAGAATGCCCACTCCTCACTTTGCCGCATAGTTTCCTCGCGATAGCGAAAAGGAGTTGCCGAGCAAGTTTGCGGAAGTGGTGAATTTGCCGTACAAGTTCCCGTTTCCGGTCCCGAGACGGCTTCAGGAAATTCGAGGTGACAGGTGAGGTCCCACCCCATTTCCAGCCGACGAAAGTGTAAAGAAACACTTGAGTCAGGTGCCAAGAAGGTCCTCAAGGAAAAGCGTTCTGACGCCGGAAAAAAAAACTCCAGCGAAAAAAAAGCAGGGGAGTCGTCGGTCGGTGGGTAAAAAAACGAAGAATAGAAAGACGGTAATTGACCGTGAAAGGGAACAAGTTCCCCCAAGACGCTTGTTGCTTTTCTTCCCACCATCTCTCCGTCCAGAGTGCAGAGAGAGTGAGTCATCGATCATAATTCTCGCTTTTTCTCAGGCCGTCTCGGGTCCTGACGGTTTTTGAGGAGGACAATAAACACTGTCCCAAAAATCGCCCGAGAAACCCTTTCTTGTCTTCCCCCATTGTGTCTCTGTCTACCTTTCTTGACATTCTGCAGGTGAGTGAGTCACTTTTGCATCTGTTCTGGATATTCATCATCCATCAATAGACGCTTGGTTTCCCTTAATCTTCTTAAATATTTTTCTTTCCCCCTTTCGTTTACTTTTCAATCAAAAATGCATTGTTGCCGTGTTGTTTCTGCATCTTGTGCATTGCAAATTTCAAATTATTGCCATTCCCAAATCCCAACCCGTTTGCTCCCGACAATTTGGTAGATGGAAAAAAACGCTCGTCTTGGTCCCGGAGGGGCTGAGACTGCGAGCAACATTGTGGCCCGAAAGGACACGAAATTCACATAAAAAGGAGCAAAAGTAATGAATTTCGTCGACGCATGAGAAAATCAGTCATTGGAACCAAAGTGTCTGCTCGGTGCGGTATGGGAAAGCGAATTCCAGCGGAACGACATATGTTTTCTTTCAGCGCCCATGCGGATACCTAGTTCCTTTCCGATATTAAAAACTTCCGAGACAATAACCCTTTGCATACTGTTCCCACATTTTCTCACACTGGACCTGCCTTTTGTGCCTCGTATCCTCGACTCCCCACCCGTCTCTCTCGCATTCTCTGATTAAAAATCATAATTACTTGCATGCTTCAAGAGTTTTCCCATTTTCACATAATCCACATGTTATGAACTTTTTTCAATATATTAGCTACTGGCAATTGTTGGTGCATGAGCGCGCGCCATTCGAAACAGTAAGATGGGAAAGTAGCCAAACAAAGCATTGACGGAAGAAGTGGAGGTAAACAGAGGAAAACAATGATTGATTTTGCTTGTTCGAGCCTACGCTGATGCGAGCTCCGATCGATGCACTTTTTAACGTACACGGGAGTTTATTTGCGCGATTTTTGCCTGCATGCTGCTGTGGATTTGCAACCTGTGTGTGGATGCACTCCCATCATCTTCATGGAATTCACGGCAAAAGTTGCCTTTTGATATGTGCAAATGGAAAAACCAAACCAAATAGAGAGCACTTGAAAAGCTGGAGTTTGTAATTTTTATTTTCTGAGTCGGCAGAGTGCAACTACAACAACAACAACGAAAATTAATTGAAAAAGAATAGAATTCAGGTGCATTTGCGTTTCCCGTTGCTTTCATTTCTCTCCAGAGTTGGTGCCACTTGAGCGAGCTGAGCTCTGTTTGTTCTTTTGGGAGGTGGAGGTACATTTTTTTTTATCTCAAATTTAAGGGACAAGGTTTAAATTAAAAAGCGACCAAAATCCGTCAAGAGATAATCGCGGATCTGCCTGAAAACCCCAGTTACGCTCATGACACATCCAATTGAATTAACAATGATAAAATCAGAGTGGCTCAGAGCAGCGTATACGCGAAGGTAAAGCGCTCATCTTTTCATTAAGTACACCGTCGACGAGTACACATGGACCACCCATTTCCGTTTCGAGAGAGAGAAGAATGCAGAGTAGACGATTGGCCGTTGGAGCTGCGGAAAAAATTCCGACACTAATGGAGGCACCGACAGAGGTGGGGAATTCATCTTTTCAGCACAAAACAACGCTTACTGGACCATGATGCGCGCATTCACGAGTGAAGGAGTCGCTCGCGGGTTTCGCAAAGTCCCCAGTTCACCGACCCTTATCTACTTAATCTGCGAGCGAGTCACTTCAGTGGCCCATTTCGATTCAAATGCTAATTCACTCCTCGCTGCCGTGTGTTTGGTGCTTGCCAAAGAAAAACAAATTACCGGAACTACCGTTGAAAGAACCTGAACTAAAAAATCAACGGCATCTCGAATCTACAAGTTGTCATTATCGTTTGTGCGGTGCTGCACGGGTCGAGGCGAGGTTCCCGGCCCCGTTCCCGTCACCGTGTAGAGAGCACGAAAATCTTTGTGCACATTCTATTGGCCGAGCGAGTGATTGCTTAACTGCTCGCTTGATGGACGTGGGTCAGGGATGGACCCCTGCTAGTACTCTGGGGCAAGTCAAACTCCAAAGGTGCCCACTCTTGTCCGCTCCTGCAAAGCCGCAGAACGATGAAAAAGCGCGCGAGGGTCAGTCAGCAAAAAAGATCAATGCGTGACAAAAAGTCGCGCAGTCAGTGTATGTGTGTAGCTAACAAGCAATCTTGTCTCGCAATCCACGCTCAGTGGCTGCGACTACTAGATTATGATGATTGTTACCTCCAGAGCACGACTGAGAGATGTGTAGTCGAAACAAAAAAAAAAAAGAATAAAGTACCGGATGTACGAGGAAGTATCGTTTTATATATGGATGACTTTAGATTGAATTGGTTGATATGATAAATTAGAATATTGCGCAGAGTCTCCAGCAGCAATAAAAAACGTGTAATTTCGAATTACTCTGCTCTGGTTAGCAAGCTCAAAGCTCACAAATACCAACTTTCGAAAGTTTCCATGATGATAAATGACCTCTCTCTTGCTTTTCCTCCGGAGCTGCTGCTTACGTTGCAAAATAAATTGTACGGAATAAATTGGAATAGTTTTGAAAGAAAATGCGGAGAAGAAACTATTACGGCTTTAAATCATGCATGAGGAGTTTAATTATTTATTCTAGGGAAGAGAGAGGAGGGAGGGGGGCAATGTAAGGCAAGACAATCGGATGGCATGAAATTGTTTCTTGGGGTAGCTGAAGGGCTTGGCACTTTGCAAAATGACAATTAATTGCCCATCGATTGAATTTCAATTGATTTATTGTCTTTTCTCCAGTGACCTGGGAAGGAGATGGCGATAAATGTTCCTGGGGAAAATTTTAGTTAAAATATTTTTTCAAAAATGTCGTTTATTTTTAAAAGTTGAGAGTTTTTCTAGCATTCACAATTTTATTCTGAGTTAAGATGTAAAGTAAAAAATTATCTGTCTTAAGGCTCTGGAATGGAGGAGCTTTCAGCAGCTCGTGCACAAAATGGCTGACAAAACTGCAATAGCCATCGTTTGCTCATCGAATCACAACGAGCCTTTCGTTCGCCATCATATTGCACCAACATCGTAAGCAATCGCAAGTTGTGCAGAATAATTTAATTCTTGTCATCGCGAGTCAAAGTGGAAAAGTTGGAGAAAGCAATTTAAATTGCATTTAAATGCGAGCGCAGCGATCGTAAATGCCTATAACGTTGACGTATCAGTTATTAAGGTGGTGCTGGCGTAATAAATAGACAACCCTTAGACACTGCGAATTGCGCGCAAATAACAATAAATTAGCTGTCGCTTCAAACAAATTGAAAGGTGACACCTTAGAGGTGCACCTTTACGGCGAGTAACAAGGCAGTTGGCGCGCCAAGAAGAAAGTTTAATCGATCGCCCAATCACAAATGAGCGGGCCGAGGTGCTCCGATTCGAGCGATTCCGATTGCCAAAAATAACATGTAGATGGAGGTGCAAAATCGCGGAATTTGACAACGTCTTTTTTGCCAGTGCGAAGCGAGCAGCGAGGTCACAACCTGCGCAGCACCACCGAAACTTGTCTGGCAATTTAACAGGTGAAACCTTATGGTGTCATCGCATCGGGGTGCTGCAAAGCGCTGAGGTTTCAGTATTCAAATTGACGACTTCGAGGCTTTTACGTGGCATTTGTCAGAATATTTGTCGAGATTGTGTATGCCCCGGATTTTCTAGCACTCGATTTTCCGAAATAGAATGCGAGTGGCTGCGCTCGCAGAAAATGTTGAAAAGCACAAGTGTCAGGATGTGAGTCGAATTGGGACGTGTCATCGTCTTTTGGCTTGGCTTGGCTTGGATTTTTTGGGCGCGAAATATTAATTTTTTTTTGCTACTTACCCAGCATCAGTTACACAAATGAGATGTAAAGTCAATTTAGTAGTCAAACTTGTATCTGGAAGAGAAGAGAAAATTTGTTGAGAAAGTGCTACTCGAAAAGTCTACTCGAAAACGCACAAGTGCCATCTAGTGCCCAAGTTCTCACATATGCTCACTTTCCCCTAGCTCACACACGACTTAGATTTATTTCCCTTGCGACAGTCTTCCTATAATACCGAAACTCGCATTCAATGTCGGGTCGTGCGAGAAGACACTCCTGGTGCGTATGCAATGCACTTTACAGTTTTACGAGTGCCTCTGTGTTTTGGAACTTGCACTTTCTTAGAATTAATTTTATTACAAAAAAAATTTTTTTTGAATTCTGTGGACTTGAATTTTTTTCAAAGACAAAACAATTGTGTTTCACTTTTCCTGGACTTGCAATTTTCCAAAGACTTTTCACACTCCGCAAAATTTTCTAAGTCCCAAAATCGCCCGGTTCCGCAATTTTCCACTTACTTTGGTTCACGGAAAACGAGTCTATCACTTGAGCTTATGCTTATACACATTAAGTAACTCTACGGTTTTATACAATTTTACAAGTTTTTCCATCGTAGCCTTCAATAGAAATTGTCACGTAATTTTATTTCATACTTTTTCAGTCACATATCGACTGTTGCTTTCCACGTTCATTTTTTATCCGCCATATGTTCACGATTTTCTTTTTTTCAACTTTTTTATCTTTTGTGCACCGTGAAAAACTTTTGCCTGTGGTACTCTCACTTGTTTGTATCGCGCGCCTCTACTAGTTTATCCGTTTATATGTGAAGCAAAGTGCATGTTGCGAAAAAAGGCTAACCACAAAAAAGACGACGAGTTTATTTCTGTTCATTAAAATTTTTGTTTTTTTCTTTTTTTCACTTTTTTGCCTTTGCTCAAATTTTTGTCTCAAATTTGCATTTCGCCCTTCCACTTTGAATTTTGTTTCGCCTTGCAACTACATATACTAGGCAGAGTCTTGAAATTTTAAGCAAGTTGATCCGAACCGTAGGAGAGCTAAATTAGATATGGTACAACTTCCTGA
The DNA here is from genome assembly GCA_963930915.1 of Forcipomyia taiwana. NCBI lineage: Eukaryota > Metazoa > Arthropoda > Insecta > Diptera > Ceratopogonidae > Forcipomyia > Forcipomyia taiwana. Next base: position 308,199 of record CAWVOI010000020.1, read on the forward strand.
AGTGACGACAGTATTATAAGAAGACGAACTCCTTGGTATCGTACAAAAAAGGTTCTGAGAGTGGATGTTTTTTTGCCTCGCTGCCTTGGTAGTGCATACACAAATAAATATATGTACCGAGTAGTATCACTTCGTATCTCTCCGTAGAGCCAGTAGTTATGTGTATTATGAAGCCGAAGAAGTTACACTAGAATTTCTGAAAAGGGGTGGTTGGATTTTATAAGTCGAAGGAAATATTATAAACTACGCTGGCGCTGGACTCCCTCCACACGTCCCTCCAGCGTGGAGGCAGATGGAAAATATGTAGAAAATTTTGTAATATGCACACACATAATATTATGTTATTTTTATTATTATTAACGCGTGTATGTGAGGGGTAACTTGAGATGCTGGACAACGACGACGACGACGACGACGGTCACTTTACACCACTATGCACAACACTACTATTTCTATTCCTGCTCGTAAGTCTAGAGAAAGTCGGTATAAAATATTCTTCGCTCTTTGTATAATTTGTACGTCCAGTATGCAGGAGTAGTGGATATAATTATATATCTATATAAATGTATATCTATATAAATAGTCTAATATAATGTGTATAACGTGAAAATGTGCGCGCCGAAGATGTTTTCCTCCGAATGTGTATATTGCAGCAACCTCGTCCGACTTTTAACTAACGACTGAAGCCTTGAGAAACGCAACTTGCTTTCTTTCCTCCTACGCCACACTCGGCTCCTAATACCCCTCGCACGCTCCCGTACACGCTCCCACGCACCCGTGCTTCGTAGTAACTCCTCACCCTTCCCGATAATGATATGCGTACGGGGGCCGTACGGAGCGTGTGTTTATCTTCCCGAAAGGGGGTTCGATGGGCATGCGCGTCTTCATCTTCAGGACCACTATCTCTGTAACATCGCTTCTTCGTATCGTGCCGTCGTGTGTATAATGATGCGGTGGGTGCACGTACACCCCCTGCGTCTGTGTGGGCCCTTCTCTTGGAGGAAAACTACCCCTTAGATTTTCCAGCGTCGTGCAGCCCGTATTACTTGCATCTACTTACTTTTCGTACCCATCTCAGACGAATGCGGAGTCACTTTGCTTCTTTTCTCGTGCATAATGTTGTCGCACGCGCGTGTGTGAGTGTGTGGCGTGTGTGGAAAAGCGGGTTTCTTGTTTTCCCCCTCTTTTTCACCTCTCGTCCGTCAAAGGCGAACTAGTGTGCGATTTTCTCACATAGTTTCTACTCGATTGAGTAGATCTCGGGAAAAATGAATCTAATGATTTGCTTAGGTTTTTTGGAATTCATAAATTTTTGAGCGTTTTTCTGATTTTCATGAAAATCGTATTTTTCTTTTTGACCTTTCATGGCATTTTATTTTAAGCTCTATAACAATGATTAAGTTTTTCGAACTTGTCATTTTTTTTAGTTTTAAAAAATATGCAACTTTTAATGTATAATTTTTATTTCAAACTTTTTTTTGGATGCAAGTTCGAGAGTTCAAATGCAGATTTGAAAAAATTTTATTTTTTAAATTTTTAAATTTGGCAAAATTTTTTCAAACCCGAAAAAACTCATTACTTTTATATTTTAATCGAGGTAAATTATTTTCAAAAAGCTTAAAATAAAACTTCCCTATTTTTCCGAAAAAAAAACCTCGACCCCAACAAATTTTTTATTATTCGTTTCCCGCTCACGCGTAACAAGAAGTCAAAGTTGTTGTTAACTCTTTGTTTTCCTTCTTCTTCCCTCATTACCCAACTCGGCATCCGCGTACTTGTGCTTCGCATTGCAAAAAAAGTTCGGGGTAGTTCAATTCCTATAGCACACAAGATAACTTTGCAATTCAATCTTTTCTAGTTGTTTGTTTTTTCTCATTTCAAGTCCTTTTTTTTCTATATTTTAATTTTAATGCCAACTTTGGTGAATGGCAATGCAGTCCGAGTTGTGTGGAGTGCGCCGAGTGCCGGGTTGGAGAGGGTAAAGGAAAAACAAAGAAAAACGAGGATCAACACAAAAAGCGAATACAAATGAATAGAAATTCGATTTTTTGCCGTACGTTTTCATCGTCTTCCCTGCGATGAGTTCTGCTTTTTAATCCTTTTAACGTCGAATTGGACTTTTTTGTTTCAACGCTGGTTGGCCGACTGCGCTTGGGGAGTCATTTTGCGTTTGATTTTTTTTTCAAAGTACTTAAATTTTTATTCCATTTGCTGGAATCCGCCCGCACGTTTTTTGTGCTCGTTTTTATGGGAAAATTATGTGGATTAAAAATTTCAGTCTCAGGTGAGCGGGACCTACCTGATAAACACCGATGATGTACTCGAAGAAATAGCTTTTTCACATTTTCCACTTGAGCAACTCTGACACTCCACGCTCTAAAGTTAAAATTTAGCTTTGTACCCAAAGTGTTAAAATCCTTGCTCTCAATTTCGTGTATACATATAAATAATGTTTTGTGCACTAAAAATTTGACTAAAAATCTTGCTTTTGGTCATTCAACATTGCTAAAACTTTTTTTTTGCTTCTGGTTTTCTCACAAGTCGTTGTTCGTGTCTGTTGCACTGTTTCTTTTTATTGTTGTTGCTGCATGGCAATTTGGGAAAACGAAAGGAACCAACGAAAAAGCGTACGTTTCTGAAAGTTTTTCTTTTTTTCTTTCCGGCTCTGATGACTATTTTGCACACACGGTAACGAAAAAAGCACGTAATTTTGCGGCGTTTCTCAACTTAAAATGTCAATTTTGGTTGGTGACTAAAGGAAACTAAGAAGGTAATGCGAATACGTAATATCACACACTTAAGTCTATTTTCCTAACGCACAATCAAGTAACTAAATTGATATTTAACTAATTATAATAAACGAACCCTTTGTCTCTGCGTTTCTGCGTGTGAGCGCGATGCACTGTGAAATTTCACTTCACATAAGTGTTTTATTATATTTTCGATACGCGATGCAATATCATGTATACACCGCTGATTTTGTGTGTAGAGATATATAATAATCTTTTTATATATATGTTATAGTTATATATATAATTTAATGCTGCTGCGTGTTGAGAAAAAGAGAGATGACGGCGATAGTCCACTGATTTTATCTTTTAGTCCTTACGACAAAACTGCTATTTTTTCACAATCATAATCTATGAGCCACTTTCTTCCGCTGATGGAGGCTGGAGTATGGCGGTGGTGATGCAAATTAGGGGATGGAACACAATCAAGGGGTTAAATATGCAATCCTTGCGACTCTTATTTGTGTGTTTTGATGATCCGATATTATTTTGTTTTGTGTTATTTTGATATTATTATTACATTTTGATGGCTAAAAAAAGTAATAAGAAAAGCCAATTTTTGTGTAAAACTATGGCATCGCGCGTTTTGGTGGCGATTACGCGTATTAACAACGACGCTTGAACAGCGTGACTGAGCGTCTCACTGCGCTCAAAAGAAAGTATTTGTCAGATTTGAAACTTTTTGTATTTGTGCGTGGCGTTTGTGTATATATTTATCTATGCTATATATGCCCTACGTCGCGCGTTGCTTATTTTCCTCGCACACATGGGGCTCTCTTCCACCCCGCGTACGATCCGTTCCGTACGAAATTGGTGGCGAGTGTTAGTAATAGATGCATACACTTTTACCCTTTTTACCACCCAACATCACAACACAATGAATGGCTCGGACTCGAGCTCGTCGGTACACGGTGAAATTGCGACGGGTGAATATTTAGCGGCGGCTTCGGCAGTGGGAGAAAGCGGCCGCCGGTGATAAGCGCGTGCGTTCCAAAATTTTTTGCTCCGCCTTTTATTTTTCCTTTTTTATGTACCTCCACGACGGCGACATGGCTGTATTTTTTTAGGCTTCCCTCTCGCGTGTGTGAGTGTAGACTTTTTTGCACACTTTCCCGAACGCGGCTCTTATGTACTCTCTCTTTCTCTCTCCCAATTACACGGACACCGAGGGGGCAGCGGACGCGCGTATGTGTGACGCACTCGCGAGCTCGCGGAAAGTGGACCCACCGAGTTCGATCAGGATACCGAGCGAATTACTTGTCCACACAGCGACTGTTTACCTGGGTTTGGATTGTTTTGAGGTTTGCCAGTCGGATGGGCCCCAGCTGCCTCCGTGTGGCGCCAAAAATGCACCAAAGCCCGGAGGAGGCGACTGGTTCTTTGTGGAAGAGCCTGCTAATTGGGCACTCGAGTGGAGTTGCTGACCCCAATCAGACTTAGAATCATGATTGAAAACTCTCGAGTCCAATTTAACCATGGCTGAAGTATCAGAAAAAATGTGGAAACCCACATGGCCACTCACGATTGAAAAAAGCAAATATCCACTTGGCTCTCGATAGCTAGTCTGGCTTTGAAAGAAATTCTGTCTCACTCAAAACCCAGAAGAGCAGGAAAAAAGCAGAAATCATTGGAAAATAATTAAAAACAAAGCGCAAACAAATTAATGACGAGATTGCTCCCCTGCTAACTCAATCGACCGTTAACGTGGCAAGCCTGATTGCTCATTTTATTACATTTGTGGTCCAAATCAACAGGTGGTATTATAATTCAGGTCCGACATGCAGAAGACGAAGAGGAAAATCGATAGCCAATTAAGCCGAAATTCAACAAAGCACAAACAAAACTTTCGACGTCTCTCGCCAGAACTTCTTGTCATTAACGCTGCCTGTGCGGTCAATATTAGCTCAGAGACTGGCCATTGAAAATTTTTCTTTTGCTCATTTTTATTTTGCAAGATTTTCACGACCGGAGACGGAAAAGGAGGAGAACAAAGACCGAGTACCGCGAAAACTTTTAATAGGATTTGTTTGCGAGTAACAAAGTGCTTATGAAGAGACGACAGCGACACTGAAATCGTGAAAAATTTGGCGGCCTGCGACAAAGAGCGAGTCGTTTGAGTTCTGAAGAAGATTTCAACGAAGAAGGATGCGGTTTTGCTGCCTTGTGAAACCCTTTCTTTGGCATGAATCAAACTCGTCAGTCTCTTAATTAACGAGAATTATTTTTGCGTACTTCGGATGTCGAGGGGAGAGTGATGTACATCCAAGTCCTCAAATTAAAAAAGAAAGGACGGGGAGGAATTGTCCGTCTGTCTTGACAATTCAGAGTAAATTAATTTTTATTTGATTTTAGAAATCATGTTAAGGATTTTTCTCAAAGAAAATTTTCCCAACCCCTCCTCCCATCACCCTTCCGTTTTTAATTTTCACAGTTGAACTTTGCATGTATCCAAGAGTTGCAACTGAAGAGCGGCGGAAAAGCGGAAAACAAAGAAAACAGGAGGATCATTCGTGGTGCGTGATTTGGAGGGGTGACCAGGGCACGACGAGGTGCTCAGGGAAGCGCATTTACAAGCGAAAGGAGCTCGATTTGGCGTCCTGTCAGTGAAGTGCTTATTGAAAGGTATGCCGAACTGATGCAATACCCATGTCCCGCACTGATGATGGAATTGGATGAGGACATTATGTTTATTTATGACCGCATTTGCAACCCCAGTCCCATTTGCACATCTAAATCCTGGCGTCCAGTGGAGCATAGCGCTCAAATGCACTCCAATAGTTCGGTCGGGAGCAGTCAAAATAGTGAAAAAATTGTAGCTGGAGCAGCATCCTTCGCTATCTGCATGAGAATGCGCCACGTTCGCGCTCGTACGAAGCTCGGTCCGGTACAGTTCTAAAAATGCATTCATTATGTTATAGGCAACATTTATTTTGCGCGCACTCGCGAGTCTAGGCACGATGCCGATGCGTCCAAAAAATTTCGCATTGACGGCTCGATGTAGGAGCGCGAGTGTATCGGCTAAAATAAATGATGACTGCCGCTGACTACGGACGAGGCAGCGGTGCCATTGCCATTGCTCTGGACGTTTGGCCGTTTGTGTAGAAAAATGTGCAAAGTGCAGCCTCGAGAGCGGAGCAAAAAATAGACAATGTGATTGAATCTGACCTGGGCAGATTCTAGGGGTTCCTCTTGGACCGGAAAAGAGAGACTCATAATTTTTGGGGAAATTTTGAGCTCTTAAAATATTGCAGAAGACATTGGTCTTGGCTTGAATACGAGTTTTGAGGATTCTTTGAATAAAGTGCCATTGTGTATTTTTTCGCTTACTCGAGTGCTATTAAAGATTTAAAAAAAAAATTGTGTGTTTTTGTGGATTTCTATAACAAATATTTTGAGCAAAAAAAAATTTTTTAAATTTCAATTTTTAGCTGTAAAAAAATATTTTTATAAAAAACCCTGTCAACTTTTTGAGTCAGTCTACCAAAAATATAACTGTTTTCATTGTTTACGCTTGTTTCAACATTAATGACATAAATTTATTCTAAAATGCCGAAAGCAAAGTACTTTAACAAATCAGAGAAATATGTGATCAGGGCTCTGAAGAGGGAAAGGGTTGAGAGACCCCGACAAAAAGCTTTCTTGTAAAGAAATTAGGGACAGAATCAAACGTTCTAAATCAGTTACGAGTTAGAGTCCTGGCTCCAGAAAGCTTCATTCTATATTATTTATAGTCAAGTTAGTATTTGGTCTATGAACTTGTCTTGCCTCAAACAAAGGGGTGCAACCTGAATCATGAATGATGCAATCATCAGCTTGAAAAGAGGGGTTTCAAAACAGATTTTTCTTCTGGGAAACTTAAAGGTTGAAGATTATTTGACCAGTAAAATTTTATGGGCAAGAAAATTCCTTTTTCTATAAAAATATCAAAATGTTTTAGAAAAATTCTTATTTTTAATAAACAAAAAAACAACCAACAAACACATGCCTTAGAGTATTCCCCGATTGCGAACTTTTATGCATTTTGCGTTTTGTCTGCGCTGACTGCACTCATCGACGAACCCAAAGTAGCAGAGGGGCAGAGGTGCGCGAGAAAAGGAGCGGAGAGGATGGAGAACACAGAGAAATAAATGTAGTGTTATTTCGCCGTTCAGCCCGCGTCTCCCGCTCCCACCCGTCCCGCATATGCCTCCCGAATGACCTCCGCACCATCCAGTTCAGCATCAATTAAATGCGAAATGCATTTTGAAAAACAGTAAAGTCCACGGCACACTCGTAGTCATAGATAGCGAACACAGTACATTTGCATCCTGGTCATTTTTCTCCACACTCGCTTTTTGTCCTTCCTTATGCACATATCGGCACCGTACCGCACCAATCCCACTCCAGATACGGTCGCGGCCGTCTCGCGAGTTTTTAACCATGTTTAACTAACTAGGTTTTTTATGCCTCCCCGATATCTGCTGCATTCAATCCCTTTCATGTGAGTTTTTTATTTTTTCTCCACTCACTGCAATTCAGTCTCCATCATCAACAAGATATATGCAATGTCCAACGCGTCCTCTGTGGCTCTCCGGTGCCTCGCGTGCTTGGCCGCTGCTGCAGCGTCTGATGCTGCGTTTGGAGAGGAGGGATGGGGGGTTGGGGAGGAGTGGAGAAGTGCACTGAGTCGAATTGCACAGAGAAAAATTCATCAAGGATGACGGGAAGATTGAACGATGTGTGGATCGCGGAAAAACCAGTACAGAGACGGAACTCTTTGGGATCCTTCTTCATTTTTGGTTCTCGAGAGGTAGGACCCAACAGAGAGGCTAATTTTTTTGGAACTAGAAACTTTATGATTTTGTTTAGAAATTTTTAAAAATTGCTCCTACTTGGGAGAAAACTTTAGTTTTCTTCTTAATTAGCTCCATTGACCCGAACAATTTTTCTTCTAAATTTTGTTTTTTTGCAAAACAAAAATTTTTTACAAAAAAACTTGTCTTGACGTTTTAATTTTTTTATATTGTTTTTTAAAGTAAAAATATTTTCAGATAGATTCGTGGGGGGGAGCAAAGGGTCACGGAGGTTCCTGAGAACCTATTGTGGCCCACTAAAAAATATTTTCAAGGAAAATTTAATGTTGGAGTCAAAAAAAAAAATTAATCAAAATGGTCAATTTGAAAGGGAATTAGAAAAACAGACACAGAGAAGAGGGACAAAATTTCCTGCAATAATTCAAAAGCCAACTTAATTATTTAAAAATATTTTAATCGCAAGAACTGTGTTTTAAAAATTAGCTAAGTCGGTGGGTCGTCAGTGGCCCATCGGTGGTCAATGGGTTAAGCTGAGCAGCAAAGTTCTGATTCTGGAAGATTCAATTTCTCTGGTCTCATTGCAGAGGGTCAGAGGTCAAGGAGAAGAGGCTCAATGTAGTTCTGAGCTCAGAGAAGAGCCTCAAAAGTTAAACTATTTTTTCGGTAGGAAGCATTTTGAGCAGATGGTCAGGGACTCAGAGTGTAATTTGTCAGAAAACTTTTTGAGCAGACGGTCAGAAACCCAGTCCAGTTCCTCCGCTGCCTCGTGGAGGATACGCGGGGCGCAAATCACCCTTGTGAGATGCATCTGCAGCACATGCACGGCTCCTGAGCGCGTCTAATCCCAGCCGCATAAGCAAACAGTACTGGCCAATGGCTTTGATGCCGTCTAGCGGATCCTTTATTGAACTTTCCGCGATATGTGCATGTTTCCGCGATATCTGGCAAAAAGTGTAATTTAATTTTTTTCCCAAGCGCAGCTCATCACAATGCCGAGCGCATGGACAATCGAGACGACATTAGGTTGCTTGATTAGTTTTTACTTTTGAATGACTCTAGCACAGAGAGGGAGCTGCATCGCGGAGCCTTTCATATTCGAGAGTCCCAAATTGCATTCATTCATTTGGACTTTGTTTAATCTGTCCTGTCGGACGGACGTTCCGACTTTGATGATCCGCGTGTGTTCCGAAATGAGAAGCCGGACAAAAGACTGACGGGATTTCGGATCGGGAGTGGGCGCAATATCCCATCATCCAATTCATCCTAACAAGATTACGGGGAAGGTGTGAAGGCAGACACTTGATATAGGGCTCAATAAACATCAATTTAATGATCCAAACACGAGAATCGAGGCAACATAATTAGTCAATAAATTGCTCAAATCGAATTTAATTCCTCCCAATCCCAAACATGTTGAATGCGTGCGTGTGAGCGGGGTGCTCCTTCTGCTTCCCTCCTTCCTTTGCAACGCACACGCCACAATTCTGTGTCATTGTGTTAATAGACCCGATTCCGGACTTTATGATTTGTTTACTTGACGTGCGAGCTGATGAATTTTTATCACCCAAGGTACTCTTAATGCCCAAGTCTGTGTCGACGTCTGTGAGACGTCATTTATTGATTCGAGCACACAAAGTACTTCAGATTTGTAAACATGTGTTATAAGAGCGGCCACAGTGGGAGCAGGACATTCCCGACAGACACGTGGACGTGAGGTGGAGAAAATTCGAGCTCCTGGGCCCCAGTGTGGGAGAGAACAGATGAAGAAGACGGAGGAGTCAGCACCCCTTTCTTAGCATGAATAACGATGATGACCAATTGACCAAAGTTTCTTGCTTATGACAGCTTCCACAACAACATTGGGAAGCAAATATGAAGAGAAGCCGAAGTTCAAGTCTTAATTACTTCTTCATGCGTCTTCTGAGACTCCGGGGACCGGGAGAGGAATTGCAGACGTCGGAGGAGCGGAGACAGGAAAGACTGGTTACTTTTGAGATCTTGATTGCGGCAAAATTGCAAAAGTTCGTGCCACTCCATGCTCTAAATCACGAATATGGGACATTTAGATATGAAGAAGGCGTCCAATCTCATCTCCAGAGAGAAACGTATCGCAGGAGGAAAAGGTCACGAAGCACGATTATCTCGTCTTTACATCTCCCAAATTGGGAACAATCTTAAGCCTTTTAAGTGTGCATACCCAAATTATACTCACAATTAGATCTTGTATTGTCATGATGCCGCATGTGGGACGACACTGACGCACAATATCAAGTAATTATGTAGAATGTCCTCAATGACTCCGACTCGGGCTGGGGCTCGGGCCCCCCGGCACGGACAATGGGAGTGAATGATAATACGGGAAATATAAAAAGAAGATCTCAAAATCACTTTGCACGCTTCAAATTAGCTCCGTTCCATGACCATTGAGATTTAAATGCTGGCTTGGTGCGGCGTAAGAAATGCTGGGAAGAAAGGCACGGGATGACCGAAAGGGGTGTTTGTGTGTTTCAATAAATTAGAGACGGATTTATCGCATCAAATAAAGGGTTTAACTCGCTCAGCAAGGGACTGGACGACGTTTCCCTTAATTTTATTGTTGATTCACTGCAATCCAAGTCAGTTAGCGTCTAATCCTTGTTTTTCCTTTCCTTGGGTATGAGCTGACAAAGGCATGAGTTTTGTTTGGAAATCATTGAAATCAGTGCTTCTGAACATGCTTTGGAGAATCTTAAGAGAATACTTCATCTTAGTTAAACGTACTCCGTTTCCTCGAAACCCCAATGACTAAAATCTAGACTTACTTGATTCTAAAATCTATGGAAAATTGAGGGCAAAACCTACTCTGTGTGAAAGGAAGTAAAATTTTAAAAGCATTACTACATTAAATTTTGACTTCAGGGCCAAAATTGACCCGGCCTGTCCAAGTTTTCCCATTTTCCCCGCGCGAGGAGACTAAAATTGACCGGCCAGAACCAAGTTTTCCACCGCCCTTCCTTGTGGAAGGACTAGCGAGGAGACTTACGAACAAACGCTCTCGCCTCGCTTATATGGTCGTGGACAGACTGGTTCAAACAGGGTGCACTCTATAAGTTGATTTTGAAGGTTACTGAGGTTCTTATATATTTACACCATAGGCGTAACCATAAGGAAGATGAAACGTCGTTCTGTCCCTGACATTACATAGATTTGTATATGAATGACAAAACTGAGCCTGGATCTCAGGTTTGAGAGCTGAAGTGAGCTGAGTTCCGAGAAGATAACGAGCCCCAGAAGACTCCCATTTCTCGCGAGACTTTCCCCCAAGAAACTGCTAATTTAATTAAAAGGTAAAAGCACGCCGAGCCATAAGTCACTCTCCGTCGACCACCTTACGACTCATCACGGAGCACATACATGATAATAATTATTATCATAATGATTTCACCACACCTTGTGTGAAAATACATACACTTTTACTTATTCCACAGAGTTTTTCTGACCGCAATTCGCCCTGGCTCGTTTTTTTATAATGACATACACATTAAAAGTGATTAACACAATGTTATAAAGTGAATAAATTTATTCAGCGCGAGTCCTACCGAAGCGGCAACAGAAAAAAGTAATATCTTGACCCCAAGGCATTATTGGGCACCGGGGGCGGTGTAGCGGTGCGGTGTCGAGCGCCGAGCAAGGATAATAACTCACTGTACATCCAAGTTGCGAGTCAAGTAGCAGACATATGTGGGTGATTTATAAATTAACTTGACTGGAGTCGAGTCGAGGCGAGGCGAGGCACGAAAGTGACTAGTCGTATATCTTGGCAGGCGATGGCGAGCGTAAGACTCCCCAAGGAACGGCACACCTCAAGCTCCGACCCCGTCACTGTCATTAGCGTTCATTTGAATACACTCGCAACTTGCTCACATGTGACTTTTACGCGCAAAAGAAGAATTTTGTCACGGCAGTAATTAATTAAGGAAGCTCATTGTCCCGCGCCCCACTCCGCCGACTTCCTGGTTTAGTTATATGTGCCGCTCGGGCTCGGGTATCTGCAATCTTTATGTCTGCCAACTTTTCTTTGTACCAACGCCCAACAACAGACCCGATTTCGCTTCATTGTCTTTACGAGCGGATACGAAATGGGAAGAAATGTGGAGGAGCTAATCAAGAAAAACATGCAAATAAATTGGTTGAAAGTTTCCTCATGAACTCCAGGTTTTCATCGGCTGGCTCAATATTATTTACATATGAATGCCCCCCGTGCGGAAGGGTAGGTGGATTCTTCGTACTCGTAGCCGGAGATTTTCTTCTTCATCAAATAAGCATAAAATTGGGGCTAAGGCAGATTAAGAGGGAGATCGGGTGAGGTCTGTCTATCGGCTTTTCCAGAAAGACTCTCTGTTATTTTTGCATATTTTTTGAAGGAACATTAGTCCCAAAAATTATTCCTAGAGCATTAGTGAATAAAGAAAATAAACGACAAGATTTTTCCAAGAAAATCACAATCGTCTCCCAATTGAAAAATTATTTACGGAAAAGTATAGGAGTTTTCCGAAAATCAAAAATCCGTTGAAGAAAAATTTCCCAAGAAAATTAAATTTTCCGGAAAACTTCTCTTAACACCCCAAATCAAAAAACCGTTGAAGAAATATTTTCCAAGAAAATTAACTTTTCCGGAAAACTCCTCTTAACACCCCAAATCAAAAAACCGTTGAAGAAAAATTTCGCAAGAAAATTGACTTTTCCGGAAAACTCCTCTTAACACCCCAAATCAAAAATCCGTTGAAGAAAAATTTCCCAAGAAAATTGACTTTTCCGGAAAACTCCTCTTAACACCCCAACCTCTACGTACGAAAGCTCGCAACAATAAGTGCAGTCTAGGTGAACTAGATAAGTTGTTTGTTAAATTAGTTCGTTCTTCCAATTTCCTCCGAGCAACTTTCTTCGGCTTCCGATGATAACTCGCAACATATGGTCTACACCCGCTTATCTGATGCAAAGTTGGGGGCGTAAGAAATCGGAAGAGCGGCAAAACGCGAAAATGAGGACTTTCCACTCATTTCCTTTTTCACTTAAGCAACCCGTTATCTCCCCATCAAATAGTATCGATTTTGTGTTTACGACGACGACATCACGGAACAACAACAAAGGTTGCACATGTGTAAACAGACGCACACAACAATGGGGTTGTTGATAATTCAAAGATAAAGGCAATCACATAAAAATAAGTGGGCAAGTGAGCGGAGTCGGAGTCGGCGGCTCGGGGCAAGCGTGTATTTTCTCCATGCAAGCGCCTTCCACCTTCATCAGTGTGTAATAATGATACCGTTGGCCAGACATTACTCCTTATCAATTCATAAAATCTCTCAATAATAAAAGGAATAATACATTCGTGTGCCCGATGTGCATTCTCGTGATAATCAAGCCATAGATACCCGTTCTGAAAGGGTATCTGGTAGTTGCTGCAGGTTTGGACCGTGGATTCCCAGGGACTCCAAGGATACCAGTGTCTGTCTGATTGCTATATAATTACGGCTCGTGGTGCCTTTTAAATTACACGTTTCGTCATATTTTTATTATTATATTTGCTGTCTTATCGAGCGCTTTTCATCTCCTCGCCGTTCGTGACACAAACATAAGTAAGTAAATCGCCGTAATGAGGACAATTCACGGAAATGGGAATAAATGATTAGTTACTTACATGGAATCTTTGTTGCTGCTGCTTTGTGATGTGTCTTCGGTGGTAATTACAAATGTCAAATTCACTTGTCTATTGCATTTTTGATTTTTATATCGGGAGTTTAAAAACTGAAAAGAGAAGAGGAGAAGTTGATTGCATACTTTCGGGGTAGGTATTGATTTTCCGGCCTGAGTCCAATTTGCGCCCATCAATGAATGCGAATTAAATATATTGTGTATCTGTTTTTATGTCTGCCGCTGGCCATCAAAAGACGCATTAATTTAGACTTTCATTGTCGCCTTGTCAGTTGGCCATTAAACTTTTACAGTCTCGCAATGGGTTCCGGCCGCAGCGCGTGGAAATGAAGGAGGCATTGGCGATGGTAATGATGATGATGTTTAAAAAGCAGCCTAGCAGTGACTTTATGCGATGACCATAAGCAGGTCAATAAAAATGTAATAGGCAATATGTTTAAAAAATAATAATAAACGATATACGATGCCGATGCCGTTTTTTGTGACTCGCCCGCTTGCGTTTGTTTGAATTCCGCATTCACACATTTTACACACCGGACAGTTGCCGTTTGTGTGTTAAGTGGCACGCTCATTTTTCCATTTTCGTGTTTATGTCGATTTCACGTTTCCTTTATGTCACCCAGAGCCGGACCTGTTGCCGAAACTGGAGCATCTCCATTGTTCCCGGCGACCCCCCAGGCCCTCCCCTGTCAAGCTCGCATTGCCAGCTATCTCGTTTTTGCTCTTTGTTGCTTTTTTTGCGGTCACAAGCGCTGTAAATAAATATTGGATCATGCAGAGTAGCCATGGGTGGGGGAGAGGACATCGATTTTCCTCGGGATGACACCTCAATGTCAGTAATTTGGCAACTCGCTCCCAATTAGGTCCCGAACCTTGAACCTGACAATTAGAAGATATTCAGTGAGCCCACGCCTCACATCAAAGCTCCTTAGTGACACGCTCTAATAATAGCCCAATGTTCCCCTCGGTAATTCCGATGAGGAGCGCGATGAAGTAAAAACGCAACGCGTGTGTCGTGTACTTTCGCACCTTTTTCTCTCCCACAGCCGCTCCAGCTGGAACTCGCACTCCCAGGCCTGTATCAATTCATTAACTCGCATTGCAAAGTAAAGTTAAGTGAAGTGAGTGAGTATCAATGGGCTGACACAATGCAGAAGATGATTGAACAGGTTCGAGTGAAATTTACGGTAGATTTAATTTACACCTACGGGCTCTTCCTCTCCCCTCTTCACACATGCACACACAGTTACTGCTGGAGCCTCGTCTCGTCACCGCTTCTTACTACAATGGAATGTTTGCCAGCAAAACCACAAGAACCAAGTGCTGGAGAAGACGAAGAAGGAGCAACAGCAGTCCTCGTGTTCCATTGAATAATTTACAATTTGATGAATTTGTATCGGCATTTGGGGTCGGAGCTGGCAGCAGCAGGCTCAGCTTTGATCAAATGCCAACTGAGGTGTTAACATCTTGGTAATCTTGATATCAATATTCGATGAACTTCAGATAGGCATCTTCTCCATTGGAACCTTTATCGAGTGATTAGTTCATGTGAAGTGGGAGATTTCAGTTCTCATGCCGAGACCTCGAACATGTTGGGTCCTTGATAGCTCTGGGAGGCCTTTGAGGCTATGAATCTAGGCCAATATCGTAGCCTTGTCTGAGCCTAACAAGATTCTTTGGCTTCAAGTGATGAGCTAAATATTCTGATCAGAAATCTACTCTGAAATCATTCACGAATTCCAAGGAAGTCTGAACTTTGATATTTTTAGGACGAAGAGCCCAATTTGATCCCATCCATGTTATCAAATCAGTGCTTGAAAAGTCGCCATGGAGGTCCAATTAGCATGAATGGAGTTAATTACGAAACAAAATACGATATTACTTCAATGAATCCCAGCATATATTGAAATTTGATTTTTGGCTGCACTGACCGCTATCCTGACTGATGCAAGCACGTACCCATCACACAATTTTCAACGTAATTATACCTTTGCTGCCTATCTTGACTACGCTCGCTCATTATTTGAACAACGAGCATATGGCTCGTCATATCAGCCACCTCGTTTTCGTTGCGATAAGTAATTTCGATATGATATTCTTTTTTCCATAATTATTATGAACTTTTGTAGGGCTCTTATCAGTGTACAAACACTGAAAGTCGCCTAGTCGCGGGATTTCCCAGGTAAATGGAAATGCTGATAAGATGTTTGCCCTGCGATAAGGCTTGATTGAATGTGGGGCATTCTTGATGGCTCGCGGTGGGTGCACACTTCTTTGAACACGGCTTTCTACTCCGAGTCCGAGGGGGGCCTTACTTTCAGGACAACGACTCTCTGGACCACCCATGGTGTTTTCTTACAGAGGAAAGAAAATGTGCTCGTGAGAGAGTACGAATACTATAGTTCTTTTGAGAAGGAACACATATTTATAAAAATAAACAAACGAGTAAAAAATAAGACACATAATGGAAAACTAATGAAAAATAATAAAAAATAGATCAGGTGCATTTTCCCTGATTATATTTTGAGAGGGAAGTCATAAGTATTCAGGTCCATTTTTTTACGAAGTAAAAGTTTCTTGTGATGTAAATTTACGTGGCTATTTTAAATTTCAGCTTAAGAGCGGTAACTAAAATTTTACTCGAAACAAACTTCGGAGGACCCCTCATTCGGCCCCCTTAAGTGATAGGAGCATACATGTGTTCTATGATTTGTTAGTTTTGATGTGATGCACATCATACCTAAAATTAAGCTCAATAGGATAAAGTATAAGGAACTTTGATGCGACAGGTTTACCCCCCTCCTAGGGGTCTAACCTTCTACCTTACAGATCAAGTACAGAAAACCGCAGATCTTTATCTGTTCTGGTTCTTGGGTTATAAAGTTTTGGACATACAGACAGACAGACAGATGACAAAGTTGGCCACAACAGGGAATTTTTTCTGACTGAGAGAAAATTCACTAAAAATAACGAAACAAAACATCAATTATTGACTTCATTAGATTGACAGTCTCAAAGAACGCGAGCAGGAGAAGAAAGGGTGGAAGAAACCGCCGCTTCTGACATCTAACGGAGGGTAGCTCCAAAGAGGTTTTTTCCCTTTGCATTTTTCCCTGCTACAGAGCCACACGCCAAACGGCAATGAGCGTGTGTGGGTAAGCAGGGGATTCTTTCGCCGAGCCGACTTGCGAGGGAAGATTTTATACCATTCCAACACATGTAACCGGGGCCACTCACTCCGCACTGGAACCGTCATCGAGTGTTGCCGTCTTTCTTGCGCCGCACCGCGATATATTGAGACGACTTTTCATATATAAATAATTGATTTGCCTATTCGCGCTGAATTGCACGCTAATTGCTTTCCAAAACGACTAATTTGGCCTCTGGACTGGCTGCCATGGCTGCGGCCCTACGAGCGCGATTCAAATGCAGTTTTAGCTTTCTGGCTTTGATCAATTTTTCATTTATTTTCATTTTCATTCGCTGCTCCTGCTCCTCAAAGCGCAGCAATTTAGTCTAGCGCGATTCACGGGTGATCATCAAAAAATACGTCCAAAGCATGGCGTGGCGCGGAGGTGAAACGTGGGCCAATTTGCGTATACAGAGAGAAACCTTTCATTACTGCATTTGAAACCTCAAATTCAAAACTTCGCTTCGCTCATTTGCAGTGCCAGGACGTTCTTAACGTTTAATTTCCTGGAAATCGCCCTTTCACCGCCATGAGCTCCTGTGACGGACAGGAAACAAAGACATGAAAAGTCGAGTCGTCTCGGACGATGCATGATAAAAATAATAATGCTGCTCAGTCTCTCGCACTCGGAATGGAATGAAACTTTTATGTTAATGATGGTCATCATCATTATGTTATAGCATCACATTCTTGCTTTTAATGAAATTTTTATGCTACCTCGGATGGCGGAGGGAAGGAAGAAAATGGCGAGGAGCAGAGTGCGAAGGAAATCATTATCGCAATTTTGTACAGACGGACGCTTGGCCAGAAGAACGTGCCGAGGTGATAATAGTAATAATAGTTAAAATTTATAGAGCAGAAATTAAGGGAATTGACTGAGAGACGCCATTTTGCCGGAGTCAAATGGACCGGACGGACGCAATGTGGCTCAAAGTAATGGAGTATGAGGAGAGTGGGGTAGGAAACAA
This sequence comes from Forcipomyia taiwana, assembly GCA_963930915.1. Lineage (NCBI taxonomy): Eukaryota > Metazoa > Arthropoda > Insecta > Diptera > Ceratopogonidae > Forcipomyia > Forcipomyia taiwana. The sequence goes on from CAWVOI010000020.1 coordinate 325,633, forward strand.
CGTTTTGAGTCTCTCGAGAAAATTTTTAACCCCCGAATTTCCATTGAGACCTTCAATAGAAAGCCAACTACAGAAGTGCTATTCAGAACACAAGAATTAAACTTCATTTTTGCATTTTACTATTCAGAAGATAAGAATTGGACTTCAGAAAATAAGAATTGCACTTCAGAAAGCATTTGATATGCATTTAAGAAAGTATGATTTGGCTTGAGTGTTCTGAAGTGCAATTCCTAGTAATTCTGAAGTGCAATTCTTATCTTCTGAATAGCAAAATGCAAAAATGAAGAGCAATTCTTGTCTTCTGAATAGCAAGTCGAAAAAGTGTAGAGGGTTAAAGGTACTTCCCAACCCTCTTTGAGACCATTGATACAGGGTTAGAAAAAGCTAGCCCCCCCCAGCCCAAGCCCAAGAGGAATAAATAAAAACAAACAATCTATCACATACCCGCTGCCGCCTTGGCGAGTCCCCCAGCAGAGGCACCGCTATAAATTAGCACTCGAAATCCACACGCAATTATTTTAATGATAGAATTTCGAACCTGCCGCTCCTTTGCCTTGTCGCAACTGAAACGAAGGCAGGCAGACGCAGGGAGCAGAGGCAGCAGAATCACCAAGTATAATAATTTTATCCTTCAACTCTTTTCTATGCTTTGGCGTCCATATCTAACATTTATCATCCATCATCCCACGACCGTTTTTATTGTGTACACGCCATGTCCGTAGCACGTGCTGTACGCCTCTGAGATGATGGGGCTGCTGGCCTCCCACCACCCCCTTCTTTTTGTACACACCACCCTATTACCGTTAGCAGCGTGTACAAGGCAGCAGCCTTCATTCCGAATTCTATCTGCATATAAAATTGAGCGGAGCCCCTTATAAAATGAAATACCCTTATACTACTTTCGCACATACATTATGCGATTCGCTTTCTCTCCTTTTTTCCTCATCCGACCATACGAGATCCTTACCTTCAGTCACCGTCTCCATGCCTTTACTTCAAAGTTAAGTTCGGCCTGTCACATCCATATGCAACGAGCATGTACGAGCTGTATCGCCCCCAAGAGGCAGCACCACCCTCCCCGTCCCCCAGCTCGAGTAAAATTTTATATTTTAATACCATTTGCATGTTTAAGAATACTTCATCCATCACACCGACCCTCATTTCGCCTGCCTGCCTGCTCTTTTACATATTTAAAAGCGTTCCATCTTCCCCTGGACTGCTTGAGAGATACGACGAGCACTATGACTTGCTGGAATCATTTATGAAAGAGGATTTTTATCGTTTATCTTCTTAAATGAGCACTTTCCACTGTCCGTGACGGCGAAAGGAGACACAAGCGACCCCTTGTTTGGACATCTGGGAACAGGAATCTTCGTAAACTACCACCAGTGGAGTTTTTAGTTGGAAAAATAGGATCTTCGGGACCTGCGTGATCTTCATATTTAGAGGTTTGGGGTCCAGCTCAAGCTTTTCAGGGGTCTCTCAAGACCTTGAAATAGGAATTTCAAATCGTATTTTCATAATATTTCACGGCCCAGTTGAGCAAAATTACGGAGAAAAAATCTGACATTTCTATTGAAAAAAAACCATCCAATTTCTGATTAAAATTTTCTAAGCCTTCCAATGAGACAAAAGTAAACCTTCTGTCATAATCCAATTATGCGCGAATCTCCACTCAGGGCTTCTACGAAATCCATCGAGAACTTTTAATTGGATTGAAAATGTTGAGTCAATTTGTATATCCATCAGTCCGCTCCCCGCTGGCCGAGTTGCGAAATTTATGCAAAATAATAATAAGGCGCCCATTTTGCAGCACTCGAGGATCTCAAGCTGATGACGGGTCATCCACCCACCCCTCCTAATCAGATTAGCTCGACGTTTAGGCAGACAATGGCGCAAATGCGTGCTTGTAAAGTGAGGAGTGACTGCAGAACAGGGCTATTTTCAACTAATTTGGTGGACTACATTATCGCTGGGATGCGCCCAGGACTCGTCGCTCGAGTCGACGCTCTAGTCGTCGCTCGAGTCGACGCTGAAAAGAGAGATGGGCGGACTGTGGGAACACAAAAGTACACGATGTCTAAAAATATTAAATTGAATGTCCCAAAACGATGCACGGCAAAGACAGGCAGGCGTTTTGTACTCAACTCGGCACAAAGGTGACCGAGAGGCATCTCCGGGCTCGACTCGACTCGGCTCGTGAAAGGAAAAAGTTTGTAAATGTAGTTTCAAATTAATTTGGGGCTTTCAAAATGAAAATTTTTATTTCTTCATCTTGTAGCATGTACTCTTGTGAAGCTTGTGAAAATATAATAATAATGGGGCTTGCTCGCTGCAGAGGTATTTAATTTCAGAATAGAAACTTTTATGCCTCATGGTAAGCTTTTAAAAGTTTGTTTTCGGAGGTTTTATTCATGCTATACGCTCCTCTCCATTGTGTGTTGGTGGATAGGAGAGCAGCCAGCAAGCAAGCGGCCCGGTGCCTAAGCAGTGGGGCCGAGGTTAGAAGGATAGGATCTCATGTGTCCAACAATACACAAACTACTTTATTTGCAACGTCGACTGCAGCAACAACCACGTCAGAGAAAATAATTTTTAGTTTTCGTTAGCTCAATGATGAGTTTCAAGTTGCCTTCCCTCCCCCATCATGCTACGTTTGCCGTAGATTGCAGGTTGCTGGAGGGATTTTTCATTATTTTCGTGTTTTAGAGAAAATTATTTTTGCATTTAATAAAGTTTCTGTTCATCCAAGCATATTTTATGGTACTTGCACGCCATTATGACCTCGTGGCTTTCGGGGCAGCATGTAGTTGTCAGAAGGCGAGTTGATTTTCGGCACAGGAGAGGTCTCCATAATTTTCTGACTCTCTGAAAGTATTTTCAGGGCACCATAATCCACCAAATGGTCAATGACGATCCGTCAAATTTAGTGAATTTTTAAATGGAAGTTTTTGTGTCATAACTACATGGTTGGCTTTTAAAATGTGTCCATAAAAATTTTTTTCTCTTTCTTTTTTGCTTGATTTTGTACTCTTCAATATATTTAAATGAAAAAAAGGTCACATCTTGGATAAAATATACTAAAAAATTTATATGTTTTCCATTAAATTATCGAGCAGAATTTTTTTTTTGAGTTTATCTCATTTCCAAATTTTTTCAACTCTCTCTGAGCTCACTTGTATTTTCTCTGAAGTCTTTGGACAAAAATTCTTCTCGAGTATTAAAGATTTCTCATAAAATCTGCTTGTTAACCGTGAAAAGAGTAACAATAAATTTTTGTTTGAGAGAAAACAAAAAAGAGCAAAGAGTTAATTTTAGGTAATTTTCAAAGAAAAAGTCTGAAACTCAAAAAATTCCTTCAGATCAAGAAAATTCCGGAATCAGAGGCAGTTCCTGTCAATAAAACGCTTCCTTAGGGCAACAATCAACCTTTCCCTTCAACATTCACCAAATCCATCCCCGGAATGGGCACGAGAGCGGCACACGTCATTCAATTATGTACCCCTCACTGTCACAAACGCAATCCACGCCATCCCGGTGAAGGGCAAGCGATTTTGAGAACATTCAAACGGGACAGGTATAAACTATAACCTTTTCACCTTGCCCGAACACGCGTCTGGACCTCTTTCGGACAATTGACTCGTCTTCCGAAAGCAGAACCAAAAGGGTTCGGGCCAACCACCGGTCTCGGAATAGAATAGAGATGGAATAATTTATTTTAATTTCCTGCTCGGCTGTGCGTCGACAAGGTGGACGGGCCGGGACGTGAGTGTTAGAAAGCGGTCAGAAGTTAATAAGTTGGAGTGGAGTTTTTGTGGATTATTTGCCTTTCGAAAAACAAAACAATGACATGCTATTAAAATACACATCCTCGACTCCACTCGACCCAGCTCGCCTTAATGATAATGAGTGAGAGGATGGCGATGGCGATGAGGATGATATGATGATAGTGTTTGTGTACACATCGAAATGCGAGTGAGCGACGATGACGCCGAAGTCGACGTCGGGGCGGGAGGAAGTGGAAGAAGGACGACGTCGATGTAATTAAATATTTAATTAGAAAAGCTCAACTAACCCGAGTGGCGATGAGCGAGGACGAAGAACGAGTTAGTGACTCCAAGTCGCCACGGATAAAATTGTTTAAATATTTGCCCGAGCCAAATACAACTTTATTATGATGATTGCCAAGACAGAGAAATGTTTAATTTAGCTCGGGCGGCTAGAATTTCAATTTGATGACCGTTGGACCTTCGTTGGTGACGTGAGAAACATCTTGGGTGCGGTTGAAACTCGTTCTCGCTGCCTTGCTGCCATGTGTGTATCATCACATCCCGAGATCACGCGCAATTATGCCGCTCTTGTGACCGGTGGACAAAACAAGGTCGTCCGAGAGGTGATTTGAATATCAAAAGGGGGAAGAGATATCAAACGGGTTTCTCGGTCTTGGGAAAGTCGCGTCTTGTGGGAACTCTTTATTCAATTAAATCCTGTTTGATATGAAAATGAGTCTTTTGTGTCGACTTTCGGAGACGTGAGATGAGCCGAAGCTGCGACTTCAGTATTTTTCAAGATTTGTGTGAGTGCAGATCGGATCACGGGTCTTGTATCGGACTTTGCGGAGGTTTCGGGTGAGTAGAGTTGCGAATTTCAGTCCCATTTGAACCCCTGCCCTTTGGGCCAAAACAGTGGCAGAATGGCTCCCTAAATTGCAGCCTCCTCTAAAAGTCATGTGGGCTCTGGCGCTTGTTTATTGTCATACACGAGCCATAAATTTCCATCAGTGATTAATGAGTTCCCGGATCTGTTTCCACATACCCCATATATAGAAATGCATTGGATGCACTTTAGATACTTTTCCCCACATACAATGCCCGTTTGGCCGATCTTTTTTCATACACACGAAGCACAAGCAGAGGCGAGCTCCCGGCCCGCTGCAACATGGCATAAGCCTAGTGCGAGCAGTAGTAGCAGCCATTATGCCCATTCGCATCATCATCATCAACATCGTCCGGACTTGAAACCTATAATAATCTACAGTCTGTGTACGTACGGGGGTGTGCGTAAAAACAGAGCGAAACTGGAAAAATGATGGCTGTAGCTCGGACCGAAAAATATATGGCATACCGAATGTTTCTGGATTTGACAGTTTGTGAGCGTGTGTGGGTTGCATTTTGATGAGTTCAGGAGGAATTATAGCTAAATATTAAACTAGACTAATCCAGGATCTATCCACCCCATCCCCCGGCTCTGCTCGGTCTTACTTGTCTGTTTGACGTCCGAAAATCGCCACCTAGCCTCCCCCAAAATGTATCTCTCCGCGCTCTGCCATGATTACAAATTGGGATTAATGCATTTTTCCGATTCGGCGTGCATGTCCCGCGTTTCTCCTTCGTCTGCACCAAGCCATGCACAAGTCTGAAGATTAGGAAGACAGCGGACGTGGACAAAAAAGCCGACACGGATGCATACATGTTTGCATTGATAAGTGCACTCCATTGTTCGCGGGGACGGGAGCTGCTGGATATTGCCTTGCACCAAGCGTGGTCGCGGAACGGCAAAAGAGTGCTCGTCTCGGACGTGTCGCGGACATTTTTGAAAATGGAAAAGCGTGAAAGACAAATATGCAGACACGATTTTACAAAATAAAGGCGGTGGCATCAGCAGGACGGAATTGCATGCATAAAATGTGTGTGCTGGAGAACAAAAAAGCTGGCTGCTAGGAGCAGTGTGCCGTGCCAGGGTGCCCTCTGACCACGGGGTTTCGGTATTTTTTTCCACCAAAACTAGGAGTCCAAAAACCAGCGAGACCCACGGCTTCAAAACCATCATCATCATCCGCGAAAAATCCGGTGCACCGCGATGCTATTCGCGCTGGCAAAAAATTTCATCGACGGCAAGCGGCGTCTCCAACGCTGTTGGTAGTTGCTATGTCAATGCATTCATGCAATTTGGATGCACACAAAACGAACCAACTTTTTTGGCATCATTGCAGTGTGCGTGTGTGTGCCGGAGCTCAGCCCGAGTCCGAGCCATTATGAAGCCGTGCCGATGCCTGTCCAATATATCATCATTATGTGCATCGAGTAACAACAACGTGGCAGCTCTCGGAGCGTCCGAAGAATATGTGGATATGCCTGTGACAAAAGGCTCCAACGACAATATTTTATGTTATTTTTGTGGAACATTGCAATGCACTACGGATATGTAGGGACGATGCAATTCCGAACTAACTGCATGGTGCAGCGAGAGGTACTGAAGAGTGTTCCTAGATTTCCTATATCTCCATTCGCAGCAACCGGAGTAAGAGGTGGGTGACTCGGACTCGCATTCGCTCTCGTATGGATTTTGTATAAACAGTTATTTATAGGGAACAAGGAAAGATTTTAATTTTATTTCCGTTTTTGATTGAAATTTATTGTCTCCTAAAGTGCATCGTTGAAATACGTCTGCATTCACGGACTGACTGCACATGACGCCCGAGCGGACATTGGCTTTCTTGCAGGGAGTCGGGAGTTCCCGGCAAAAATTAGGTTTAAAATTCCCTGGAATTCTCGGGATAATTTCCTGAAAATTTCGGAATTTCAATTTCATTTGTTTCGATGTATTTATTTATTATTTATTTATTCTGACTGGCTTAAGGCCCAAGCAACGCGGCAACAGGGGCAACCAAAGGTCTCTTTGATGGGCCACAATAGGTTCTTAGGAACCTCCGTGACCCTTTGCCCCACCTTCAAATCTATCTAGGGTTTTGAACTTAGGTTAATTGAGATTGAAGGACACATGGTTGAACAACGCTAAAGAGAGGAATTGAATAATCTACAGAAGCTTTAGATACTCAAATAGCTACAAATGGGAAAAAATAGGCCTCGACTGAAAGAAATGAATAAACCTTTGAAAAAATCTGACAATCTGAATGGGGGACATTTTTCTATAGCAAAGATTTCCTTAGAAAAAACCCAAACAAGCATAGTTGACCAAGTTATTTTTGTAGTTAAAAAAATCCCAGAAATTTCCGCGTGGCTTGAAAAAGTTCCCGATTTCCCGGGAAATAGAAAAGGTCGGAATCGTTAAACCCTACTTTCTTGTCATTGACGAATGATGGGTTTTCGAAGGCAAATCTTTCGCTCGGTTAAAAATGCGGCCTCGAGCCCATTAAAAAGATTATCTACGAGCTAGGTGCCATTACAAGGATTCATGAAGACGAATAGACGTCTGTCCAGGCGAGCAATTAGTTGATTGAAATAAAATTCCCATTGTTTAATTTTCTTTAATTGTGTCGGGGATTTTGAGAATTGCATGCATTATTTAGTTCTGCCACAGAGGAATGCCTTTTTTCTCTCTCTCGGCTCATCTCACTCCAGCGCGCACCCGTCGACGTTGTGCAAAAAATGCAAGGGACCTCGTCTGCACCGGTGCAATCTGCATAAAATGTCAAAAAGTTTGAATCCAATACACATGACGACTAATATGCTGTCAATAAATAATACATTCAATCACTTTCTGTGTTGCCATTCTCCAGCCTCGCTCACACGAATGGACCTGGGACGGAAGCAGCGAAACGGGGGACGGGGCGAGCAAGGAGGAGGCAGAGGATGAGAAATGTAAAAGCCTGCAAAATTGCATTGAATGATTCAATCAAAATTAAAATTTATATTGAGCTTCGTTCCGACTCGGACTCGATTTCGTCCCGAAATAATATTTATACAATGCCACATAGTGCACTTTTTGGACTTCTCGGTGATGAGGTTCGAAACAAACAACAACAACAATGTAAGAGCGGGAAGCGGGAAGCGGGACAGTGTATCCGAATATAGCAGTAATGCGAAATTGCAGGGACAAAACAAAAATGATGTCTGTCAAAATGAACCTGTTTACCCCCTGAGGGATTCGGCTTTGAAGCTGATATTGCTACCCAAAACGTCCATGTCCAGGTAACTGTCATGCTCATCATCTCCCGGTTAAATGTGACTGCCGCACGCATCATATTAAACTTTTCGATTGTAAAACCCAGACAATGTAGCGACGAGAGGATTTTTCAATTGTTTTGCAGCGCAAAAAGCAACCTTACGAACTTAATCAGGCCTGTTGCAAATTACAGTAATTATACCTGACAATAATGGAGTCCGAGCCGAGTCTGCATCAATAGATTCGTTTGATTAATTTGATTCATGGGCTTCTGATTCGGTCCTCGAGCCCTTTGAGTCTCGGATATTGGGTTTCGGTCGTCTACTAAAAGGATTAAGTAAATGTTTGCTCGGTTCTGGATTTGGGTTTACTGGAGACTCAATAAAGCTTTATTCTAAGAATGCCTAGAAGGCCAAGTATCTGACTCCTTTGAGTTTATTGATATAGAAGGAAAAGGCAGTCAGCTACAGACAGAAAAACGACTTGATGGGCTATAAATACAATTTCCCCCGAAGAAAAGTATTGCTGCCCATCCTGACGCACTGAAGGCAGACGTAAATATTCAATTTGGGCCCAAATAGAATTCGTATCTGCTACACCATAAAATAGTTTATTAACTAAGGATGGGAATTGTAACAGCCACGAAGTAGAGCCGGGAGAGGGAGTTGAAAAGTTTGCAGAACCGCTCCACCATGCCCCCATTCCGTTCCCGAGAGCCAAGAGCAGAGTTAGGGCTGAAAGTTATTAAAATAAGGGATATTTGCTTAATAAATTTAACTACTGACATTTTGACTACGAACCCGGCCCGACATGGTGGTCGTCAAAGGAGGAGTAGGAGGCATTTTCTTTCTTCGCATGCAGATTACATCTCTCGTACCATCAGTAACGTGATTTCATTCCGGTCCAAATTGAATTACGCATATTCTATCTGGAGAGGAGCTGGGAAGGGGAGATACAAGACTTTTCTGTGTCCATCATCGTGGGCCCTGGACTGTCTTCCTTTTTTGTCTTTTTGCCACACTCCCGGTGATGGAAATGGACGCAAAAGCGAGCAAATACATCTCTCGTTCGAAATGTGTGTTTCCATTTGTTTGTGTCGACCGGCAGGCGAGGGCGAGGTCGGAGGGTGGGGGTGGGACGAGATTTTCCTTTCAAAGGGTTTGTGGATGTACCTTAGATTGCGTGTAAAGCGGAGGCAAGGCACAAAAGGTCTTCTTTTGCGCATTCATTATGTGTATAAAGCATCCCCGCTTGCCTCGCTTTGGCACACACAAGAGGGTTGAGGAGCGAAACAGGTCTATGGGCAGCCTGGATATGAAAACTTAACATGAGTGAACAGAAAAAGGGTTTTAACATTAAGATTGTAATTTATGGTTTTGCTCAAAATGTTGTTTTTATTCAAATTCACGTCGCCTCGCCTGTTTTTCATTACAAGCGTTGCTTAGATGAGTTTAGATGGCGCAAGGGCCATCATTTTCCCTCAGCTCCATTCATTATCCTTTCTCCAAGGTAGGGTCCGGTGCTTGCAAAAAGGATTTCGGACACATGGGGCGTTGTTTTTTCTCGTGCTTAGGCATTAATTATCCCCCCACCCCAGCGCACGCACAAAAGACTCCTTCCGAGCTTCCAACATGGCGCCAGAATCCCACTTGAATGACAGCCCATGGAAGGTCTCATGTGTCCCATTCAATAATTTCAAACTGAATTGACGCCCCTCAAGTCTTATGAATTTTATTTGGAGCTGCTGTCTCTGCTGCTGGGCAATAGAAAAACGGATAGTGAATAGTTTGGACATGTCTATTGTGGTCATACACATCGTCGTTCTAGTCCTAGTCACATGTAAGAGCACATGAAGGGTAGATCCAGGGAGCAGGCTTACTCAGGGTCGGACTAGCGGGCTCGAGAGGGTCGCAGGTCGAGTTCCCAGCTCCTATCGAGGCGTCAAATCCGGGGTCTTGGAGCCGGTGGAGAGAAAGATCGGCTACGACACCCCTGGCGACTCTACCGCATGCATAATATTAAAACGGAATAAAATGGAAGTAGTGCAGGAACCGAAAGTTTTCACTAAAAGTCTGTGGTTGGTGATACAAGAGTCGAGTAGAGCACAAAGGTAATATGCTGGTATTCAAAAAGCCCATTCTTTTGCAACGAGCGCTATTTTCTATGCCGGAGCCGTTACCGCACTCCGAGAGTTACAGATAAATGGTCAAGCAGGGGGAAGAGAAGGTGCATAGAATTAGAAGGACTGGGCTGGGCTGGAGAGGGACCGGAATAGAAATTTAATTGAATATATTTCAGCATTTATCGCACACGGACTTGCCTACAAAGGCCAGCCAGCCACTTCCAAGCATCGCCATCGCCACTTCGCATACTTGTGAAATTCGTCTTTCCACCTCCTCACCCCCGGCCTCTCGCATCTCATAATATGTTCGGATTTGAATGTGCGCATATGATGTAAAAATGGAAAAGTTAGAAGGTATTCTTGTTGCTCCTTCTCCAATTCCCACCCACGCTCCCACCGCTTGGCCAGGGAAGCCACAAAGAGGAGATGTAGTAGGTACGAGAGATAAAACTAAACTTTCTATTTCGCATTTTACAACTTTTCATACAACTACCGACACCAAGTCAGGAGCACAAAGCAACGGTTATCGTGCATGTTGGAGATGTAGATCTGGGAGAACAAAAAGTTTGCTTGTTAGAGGAGCAGAGGGAGCGTTTGAGTGCTGCCACGAAAATTGGAATGGATCCACAGATGGGACTCCTGACTTATTCCTTTGTCACCGGGCTGTTGAAAAGAGCAGGATATTTTTTTGTCCCGGAAAAACCATTTCTAATAGCTCAAGAAATTCCTTGCTCGAGAATTTCTAACTGGTTATCTCAGGAAATTTGAAAAAAGTTCCAAAAGTTCTTTTCCTGGAATCAGTTTTAGTCTGAATAGGAAAAGTCGTCGAAAAATTGAATATTTCTGACCCAAACTGAGTTATTGGACCCTTTGAGACGATCCCTTTATTTGAGAGAATTTCAACAAAAATGTTTCAAAAATCTTCCTCAGTCTTAAGAAGAGAAGTCCCTGTTCGTCTTGATATCGGAGTCCCAAATCTGCGAGCCGCTCTCTGGAACGGGTATCGTCTCACACAGGGCGTTTCTTCACAACCCGCATACAAAATTCATGCATCGCTTTTACAAAGCACCCTTCTCTCGTCCCCTCGTCCTCCTCTTCTCCCGCTTCCCGCTCACATGCAAACGCACCCCCTCGTACGCTATGCAATGGCATCCGTATGAGCGAGCGGCGATGTAAAATTCTGCCGTAAACACAGAGTTGTGAAAAAGAGAAAAATAAACTCCGCACAGGCACAGCACGAACGGCCGTGTCCGTAGACAGTCGTAGGAGCAGAGTGTACGCAGGACTAGTTGTAGTTTTTTTGCATACATTTAGTCTTATTTTAGTTCGCAGGACTCCCTCGTCTGTGTTTGTGGCCTTGCTTCCCATTTGCGTGCCTGTATTGGTGCTCGGGTGATTTTTAGAGGAGTCGTTGCTAGTTTTTATCGTGTACGCAGGGACGCTCCCCGTATGCTCTATGTTGGCCATCAGTCGAAGAGGATAGACAATTTTTCTCTGAGCTTGGCTTGCGATCAATACTTTTTTGAAAAATAACTCCGCACTCCCGAACCACACCCAAATAACGGCCATTTCAAACATTCCTCCACTTTTCTTGAGCTTTCCGTAGGAACGGAACTTTTTTGCACCCAAACAAACACTCATTTTTCTGGGTTAATTTCCGCCACGACATTTGCCAATGTCATCCGTGTGGCGCGCCGTGTTGTGGAAAAAAAACAATCACGGCATTTTGTTGTGGCTTGCACGTGAAAAGCGTGTATATGGCGCAGAGACTTCGTGGGCTTCAGCTGATGTGGAGAAGGGAGTCATTTAATATCCGAAACGGGAAAAAATCAAGCGAGTCATCATACATATTTAATGCGAATAATTAAAAAAATAAAAAAGTCTCAATGAAAAATGTGAGTGTAACGATATCGAAAGTGATACAAAATAAAAATGGCAAAAATTATATGTAGGATCAACATGTACTGCCGGCTGCTGGCTGGTCAGAGAGTATCAATGTTAATTGTTTATCTTTTTCATTTTTTTCAACGCAACATTTTTTCACTTTTATCCCATTGAGTTTTTTTACGCGCCCGTACGAACCGCTTTTGTGGCTTATTATGTTGCGTATGGATTTATTTATTTCATGTATAAATTTTGTTTATACTTTTTTCCAAATGAGAATCATTGAGCTGGTCATATGATGACCTACAATTATGTAAATGATTTGGTATCGATAACCTTCTCCACTCGGTTATTTCGGGGGCGCTGGACTTTAATTACATCGCCGCTGCTATTGATTGTGGGACTTGTTTTGGCTTTGAAATGCTTGCTTCGGGCTAATTTGGGATGTGACCTACTAACTGATCCCTCAAACTAGACAGGAGCCCGTTTTCGTTTAGTTCAAGACTATTTTGGTTTTACCAACATCAAGCTTCAGAGAGAAACAAGAAGCTACAAGATAATTTTGTAGGCCAATGGCTTCAGTAAAAATAAACGTCCTAAAAAAATTCATCTTTAAATTTCCAAATTTTTGGTGAAAAGAAAAAGGGCCAGAAAATGCAAGAAAAGCTTCAAAGTAACGTGTTCGCCAAAAGCTTTCAAGCTTTCCCGCCAAGCACGATTTTTCTCTCGCCCAAAAGAGTTTTTCGCACAGACTCCGTGCTCAAAGCAGACGGAGTAGGAAGAACTGGGGGCAAGGGACACTCCGTTCTGTACAGGTCTGTACGCAATGCCAGGGTGGGATCCAGGATTTTCGGGTCTCCTCAACAAATTTTTGTTACTTTTTTCACCAAAATAAGAAATAATGGGGAAAAATAGTTCCCGAATTTCCTCGAAGCGGCCATGTGAGCGCTCTTACACCCGCCATCCCCGCTGTAACCGGACGCACTTTTGTACGGTACACAGACACGCGCCACACGCCAGCACCAATGCTTGGTTTTGTTTCGATTTTTGTTTGAATTTTTAGAACTCTTGCGCATAGCCGACTGGGCTTACTTTGGGTGGCCCGTGCGGTGGTGTGGGGGACTTTTTGCAGATGAGACGCACGCCTAACGGGCTCCCGCCACCCACTGCGCGCCTCGGTGTGAGGGCTATATCAACGCCCTTATCAAGCTCAAAAGTGCTTCAAACTTATTCCTCGACCTTTTGCGATATTGTTTTCCTACGCACTCATTAATCTTCATTTAAATATTTTAATTTATCTTTCCAGAATATCAGAATCTAATTACTAAGCACGGGACTTGGGACTCGGGGCAGCATGGACGTGAAGGGTGCTTAGCCCGTCCGGGCTGGCACGACGATGGCACCGAAACATCCGAATTCCTGTAAATCCGAGCTCAATACAACTTTGTAGCACCGCAAAATGCTTTTAGTAAAGAATTATGGCCGCTTGTAGCGTTTTCACTGCTTTTCATGCATGACCTAAGCTTCCTCAGCCCTCCACCCTATTTATCGCGATTTTGCACTTACCAAAAGTCCTTTTTGATCCTAATCCACACTATTTTACATGATTTTACTATTTTCTGATATGCAATGGAGGAAAAAAACACACCACAGCAGAACAAAAATTTTTTCGCACTGAAAACGTGAATTTAAAAATGAAATGCACTTCGCTCTACATGTAGAGTAATTGGGAAAAGCGGAAAAATGTGTTGTACCCCGCACATCTAATCTAGCAGCAGCATTCGCCGCCACCGTTCGCATTCTCTCTGTATATTTGTTGTATATTTTATGGGATGTGCGAGGCGAGCTCGGAGCGCGACGCGGGCCACGGCTCGCCGCCGCACCAGTTCATTGTGCCGATATGTGCATGTGTACGAATGCTCGTGACTCGTGAGCGCATGCATGTCCGCCGTTCTATCGTGAAAATATTGTTGGCGCAAAAATTTAACGCCGCGAATTTTTCAGCACACACTCGTACTTTTTTCGCAACTCTCGCAAATCTCTCGCGCGCGCACAGGAGCCGTGTGTGGGCTCGCTCCGCTTTTTGTTGCTAACTCCGTTCCTTCTTTTTTTGCATCGACCCCTCCGAGCCGCCGAGCCGCTCCGCGCCGTGTGTGTCGTCAAAACTTTTCTCGCGGCAGGGTGAACTTTATGATCGATTACTGGTGGCTCGTCTCCCTGGACTTTTTTTTGTTCGTCAGGTTATTTTTTTTTGGACGCAAAAAAGGCAGGGGAGAGCGCCGAATGCTGCTTCCACGGAAGACAACGTGGCATGAAATGAAGAACACGTCGTGTCTCGGTGTGTGCGAGGGTAGATGGGAGAGATTTCGGTTCGGTTTCAAGGATAAGGACGCCATCTTTGGCAAAAGACGGGAACTAGGGGTATTTTCCTTGCGTTTCCTCGTGCTGTCGTATTACTTTTTAATGAGCTTAATGACTGTTACAGCGCTTGTCGGATTTTATTGGTTTTATTATATTTGTTATCACGACAAATTTATCAGAATTTATTCCTGGAATATTGTGATAATTTTCTGGAAATGTAAAAACCCCTTTAGTAAATTTCAAACTCCAAAATTCACTCGAAAAAAAGATTTAAAATGAATGAAAAAGCATTAAACTTCTGTGAATTGCTTTTTTAGGGTTCTTTTATGCTAGAAAATTTTTCCGCTTTTCTTGGCCAATAGAAAAATTTTGGAGAACGTAAAAGACCTCTTGGGGTTCGGAACTTTTGAGAAAGCAAAAACCAAGAAAATCGTTCTCTTTTTCATTAGAAGAAAATTGTAAGAGAACCATATGGACCCTCAACTCTTTGAGACCTTAAGGGAAGACAAATCGTGAAATTCCGCTTATTTTCTTGGCTACAGAAAATGTGGGAGAGCACAGAGAAAATCCTTGAGTTTGGGACCCCTGTAGAGAGGACAAAGCAGAATTTTTTGTTGAAGGAAATTGTGGGTAGAAAAATTATAAATTTGGGGAAAATCTGTTGCAAGTCGAGAAAATTATTATTTTTGGCTTCAAAAAATCTTTGGACCTTAAGAGTGAGGAAAGTACTTGGGAAACCCTTTCTAGAGACTTCAAGGCCCACTTGGTCGCAACCCAGGCGATAACAAAGAAGTTACAGCCATTTGCAATTTTAAAAAGGAAACCGTACTGAAATTCAACCATCATTAAAATCCTCTTGGCAGTCGGTTCGTGTATACATGCGCTTTTTCTGTACACTTTTCTGCCTCCTGCTGTGCCGACTCGTGGCCATGCCGTGTTGCCGAAACGCAGCCATGATAGTCTCACTGCCACCCCCGTCCCACCCTTTGCCATATCCCTCTCGTACATAGCACGTTCCCGTACTTTTCGCCACACATGACGCACTTTTATGAAACAAACGCAAAAACCCCATATTTACATTTTTCAGATGAGACTCTCTTTGCACGCACACAGACACGCTGGCACAGCTGTACGAGCTTACATATCTCCACTGAGCCCCCAGCCCCCCTCATTCCTGCCCCCGGTCATTGCGCACGGCGTTAGCAAGCAAAGCAGCATCACTTTATGAACCTTTTTCCATACTTTTCCACCATCACGTCCCTCGTCGCCCGCTCCCACCCCACCGCTTCTGTATTTTGTTTCCTTTAATTGGATATAGAGTCGACGAACGCAACGTACGGACATGCTAGAGCGCAAATTTTTGGACCGACATGATGGCATTGAACCCCTCCGCGTCGCCATTGCCCTTGCCTCCACATAAACGCTCGCCAGCTTGCTTGCTTGGCAAAATTTTCATCCTCGTTCGCCCGCTCGCACACGTTCGGGTATTTTGGCAGAAGCAGCAGAATTTACCTACCATGCTATTCGCACAAAACATTCCCAAAAATGAAACGAAACCATTCTTTTTAATGATTATAACCATAAACATATCAAACGTACAGGCGAGCGCGATACGGCCCCGTAGATAGCATGATTTGAACCAAATTGCATTCCACATGTGCTGTGCTGCTCTGTAATGGCAAGAAGGGGGCGAGGTGGGCTCTGGAGAAAGGGATAAAGCGTGATTTTCGGGAAAATTCCAATAACTTTTGATCTCTTTATGCCAAAGTAGGAGGAATAATTTGATGAGGGCTTAATTTCTCATAGGTTTGAGCGCTTGAAAACTTTTCTTAGAGGTGTGGAAATACTCAGGAATAAGGACAAAAAAAAGGCTTTCAAATGAATTTTTTTTGGGTCAGGGAAAGTCGTTCCTTGGAGTTTGATAACTCTTTTTAGGCTTTGAAAAATCCTTAAGGCGAGGAAAAATTGATAAGAAAATCAACAGTCATTAATTAATAATTTCAACCCGAAAAAGCCTCGGAAAATTGGTTTAAAATTAAGTTGAATATGAAGAGAACATAGATTAAATCAATAAATGATCGAATTAAGTCGTGGAAGATCAAACTGGGTTTGTTAACGAGCACAAACTTCATCCTCTACCCGCCTTTGGGGATCAGAATAACAAGAAGAGCCCTTCGGCCCGAAATGGAAATCTGTTTCAGTAAAATCTCGCACATAACTCCCTCTGCGGTTACATAATGAGCGCATTTTCACATAAAACCCGCCTGCAAATGCAAAATTAGATGCAGCAGACGCACGTTAGAGGGCAGAGAGATAAAAAATAGTGAAACATGGCAAAAATGATAATGGTTTTTGCATTTCCAAATGTGTACTTTACAGCACTGAACCGCAAAAGTACCACTACTAGCAGCACATCCGAGGATTAGGTATGTGCGTTAGATGGACGGACAGGCGGGATTTTGAATTTCAAATATCGTACAAGTGCTAATGATGGTTGATGGTGCTGATGGCAGGAGGAAATTTCAAAGTGAAATTACATGCTCAGCAGCAATTTGGGCTTTTTTATTTGCATTCCGCAGCCGGATCGGAATCTGGAATGAGGGGATGAGGGTGAGTGGGAACAATTGAACTTGCAAGTTGCTGCATAAAAAGTCCATTCATTTTTAACATCAAATTATACGTCCTAATTCACTTTGGCGCACTTGAACCATGTTGCTGTGTGTCTAATAATCGATTCACTTTCGCTCTTTAAATTGCGCTCAACAGTGTGAGCATTATATTAATTTCTATTTCTAGTCAAAACAAATGTGCACACCCGCACACGTTTCCGCACACACAGAGACACAAACAGTGTCAGGAAATTGAACTACAGCCAAACTATCGGGCTCTCATGTCGAGGCCGAAGCAATTTGGGAACAAGCAAACGTACACACGCTATTGTGTTACATTTGCTAGCTCAATTTAGACATATTTTGTCGTGAATATGGTGACAATTGCCAGTAAATTGGAGTGATGGATCGGAACAGGTATCGGTTCGCTGATTGGGGGTCTCAGAAGGTGACCGGGGAAAGCGTTTAAGTTTTTCAAAAAAGAGGTGTAAATATGCTCAAGCCCAAAAAGCCCACTTTTCACAAAAAATACTATGAGATGAGTTGCTCTAAAACCAGCTAACGGTGCAGAAAAGAGGCCAGTACGGACATTTTGTCAACCTGCCATGCGTACGGCGTTGACATGCCTGATTAATATTTGATTAAATCGGTCCTATTCGCCATATTAGATTCATACCTATTGACACAAACCATTAAAATTGTAACATAAACACATTTTGGTCAATTAACGCGCACAATGTAATGTCCATCAACGATTAAATCGGGGTGGATTTATCAAACAAACAACAAAAAAACTGATTAATTTAATAATTTCATCGCCCTCAAATGACTTTACTCGCTGATTTATATCTTCCCCACAATTACATCGGGTTTATTGATTTGCCAAAATGATGGTCATGGCCGTGTGCTCGCGTGCAAAAATTGGCTCGTATCGTGGGGCAGGGGAGGGAAAAAATCGGCGACGAAAATGTCCAACTTGTTAAAAATATGTCAATATGTGCGGCATAATTAATTTAAACACAAATTGATAATGCAAACATTATGATCCGACCGGTAGAATATGTGTCTTGCATGTTAGGCTGATTCAATTACAGTTACATGGCTGACTTGGTTGGTCTCGTGACTCGTGTGCGCTTGCTACTATCATATGGAATTGAAAGCCAAGTTGTGGGACATTATGGCTTCATTTTGTTTGTTTTCAGAACCAAAGTAGCCATCTGAGCGAATTCTAGGAAAACCTGGACGCTTTTGATGGTTAAAAGGGCCAAATGCAAACAGCAAATTCTGACGTTAGGACTAGTTGATGCCGACAAATATTTTATATGAAAACTCTTCTTTATCCGTTGGGTTACTGGGCTCTTTTTCTCTCCAGCCCGGAAAATAGTCCTCCGGAAAGAGCTAATTTAGAAAAATAATGGTAAAGAACCATTTAAGCTGGTTTCTTCTTTGTCAAGTTTAACACTTGTTTTATTGAAAGAAAAATCTAAAATAATAGAAATGACCTTGATCCAAGTAAAAAACGCAACTAAACTACGCAAGATCGAATTTCAAAATGGCGATTCTTGGAACAAGTGACGTGTTACAACTTTGGCTTCAATTTTCCCGGTATTTCTCTCAACCTGCCTGCCTGGCAGAGGGTTACCCGACCATATTTATTCACCTCGCTGCGCAAAAGGATGCTTCCCCGCGTTTCTGAGACATCAAAGACTCGCTTTGGCATTCAGCAAGTAACCCTCTGTAAAAACGCAAGATCAAGAGCTCGTGCGGGCAATGGCATGTACATAGGTCTCAGCAACGCGCGATAATATTAAAATTTTGCAAATACATATGCAGATCCCCCCCGCTTCTTCCCGTTCCCACATTCCATTGTCTACTTTTTTGAACGCTCGCTGGTTACCAGGCATAAATTTTGTATGCGCGCTCAGTGAAAATAAATTGCCACCTCTGACTCCGCTCGTTCCTTTTCTCATCATCATGGCTCGCCTCAAACCCAGCGTTTGGCACCCACAAAAAGGTTGAAAAATAAAATAACGCGCACACGAGTGTGCTCGCTGCACAAACCCCAAAGGCTGGTGGAGTGGAATGGGTGGCTATGTGGGGCTCCCGTTTTATGTGCTTTGGCCGCAATAGAAAAACGAAAAATTTAAATTTTCCACACGCACACTACGAACTACGACGGCACGGCAGTTTAATCTTTTTTGTTCGTCGCACCGCTCGCTCCTATCTTCCACAGTTTCCACATCCACAGCCCGCTCACAGAAACGAGTTTTCTCATTTTTCTCCCCTTGTGCCATCGTGCATTTTATTTCCACACACAGCCACACACGAGCCGTGCCGGGATACGGGACACGCTGAGCGTGCCGGGACGAAGTATATAAAAGTAAAAAAAGTTGGGATTTTTAAGCTCCACCTTTCTCGTTTTAGGATTGGTGGTTGTGCTGATTTTTTTAGAAATTTTGTACGACTCTCGCACGCGTGTGGCAGCACGTCGCACGCGAGTGTGGAGGGAGCGCATATGCTGATGATGATTAAGAGGCTTTTTGCAATAAACGAAAAAAGGTTATTTACTTTATCTCGAGCCGAGTGTGGCGCGCTGTACGATGGGGGTGCGTGGCGTGGGGCTCAGATCCAAGGCCCGTGTCTAAAGTAAATAAATGGTTTGAGGTTTTCCGCACACTCAATCTCCCTTATTTCATGTGAAAATCGCAATACTGGCTTGTAACGACTGTTTATGCTGGGTGAACTTTGTGTGTGTTTTTTCCTCCTTTTTTTGCCAAAATATAAGAAAAATATTGACTTGCAATTTGATTGAGAGTTTAAAATATTAATGAGTTTCTTTTGTGCAAGGGCAGGTCAGCAGCCTGGGGAAAGAGCGAGCGTAGGACAAACTTTGAATGGAAAGCTTGTCCTTGTAGCTTAAAGGGGACGGGAGATTTCCCATGCGGTTAGGAAAACTCACCTTTGGAGTCGGAAAATTCATTTCCCTTGGTTAGAAACTCATTTCTCTCACTTTTTGAGTCATGAAACTCGTTTCCCTATTCGGAAAAGTCACTTAGTTTATTCGGAAAACCCCAAAATTGCCTAGCGGGAAACATAATTCGGGGAACTCACATGGCTTGTCGAAAAACTCACTTTTCTTTCCAGAAAAACTCAGAAATGAAACAGAACACTCAACCACATTGGTCGAGAAACTCCAACCACAAATATTTTATGGGAAAAATTAAAACCCGAATCGAAGTAATCCATTAGAAAATTTCAAAAATTTATCTGAAAAATCCAAAACCGAATTTGGCAGTTCATTAACGATGGGTGAAAAATGCCACTTTCAGGAAACTCTACCCTGATTGGCAGTACGATTGCTGTCCATCACTTCAGTAATATAATAATTTTCTGCTCAGGTTACAGATCTAAATAATTTTCCCGACTAACAGGATATACGAATTGGAAAAGGGGTATCAATTGAACCACTTAACAATTAGAAACAACAACCCGCGACCCATTTACTCGACTGTCCCTATTTACTGCTGCATCGGTACATTAAAAAAAATTACAAGGCCATTGTTAATCAATAAATAAAAATTATAATTGTGAAAAAGTGAAAGCCCATTATGTGCCCACAGACAATGATCAGCGTGTCGATGCACTTTTTATTTTGACGTAACCTTTTTTTCTTTTTTTTCCCGGCGCCCGCCATGCTACATTTATTCATTATAGTACGCATTATCGTCGATTTATTTATCATAAATGCCCTGTGTGTTGGCCGATAAAAAAAATCCAAGCGCAATTACAAACAACTCAATGTCATCGACGACCCGACACACAATCGCCACACACATCCGTATCCCAGCGCCCAGCAAAAACTGTATTAATGAAAATTTTTCTATAAAATTGAATAATCGACCTTCACCCGCTTTTTTAATTTTTTAAATTATCTGCTTTCCATTCATTTATACACATTATGAACGGGGCACATGCAGTGGATCGCGAGCTCAGCAAAAAACCGTCTGTGCCACATTTTTTCGCGTGATATTTTTTTTTCGGCCGTGGCTGCTGCCTGCGATGGAAATAATGTACTTTTTTCAGCCAATTATATAATTTTCTTTTTTTTTCCACGAGCAAAAAAAGTGCATTAACTCTGTAGGCAGCACGTTACAAGTGTCATCGCGCTCTCCCGCCTTTTTTCTCGTTTCCTTTTTATTTAAATGCGACACAAAAAATTCTTTTTGCTCCCTTTTATCGGGACATCAACAATCGTGCTATTGATTTCCAAATAACGCGGCTCTACTCAATAAATAATGTGTATAATGTGTGCGAGAGAGTTCACTTTGGCATAGAACTAACTTTGAGAGGCGCGTCAGAAGCGGCAACGGGACAGAGAAAATATCGAAATGATGAAAAAGGAGCAAAAAATGACGGATTGAAACAAGTGACACGCTGCCGCTGGAATATGCATGGGATTATTTATTTTATCGCATTTTATTCGCAGTCGTAGAGCCCTTTGCGAGCTAGAAGCGCATTGGAAATGTGTCAGATATTAATAAATTCCTCTTTTTTCTCGTTCCAGGACTTTGAAGGTAAGCTTGGTCCCCTGCTCTGGAGACCCTGGGAACGGAAAAATCAACAACTCCGGAAATTTGCATATTTGTAAACATGTTTGTTCGGAAGCTGGGCGAAATTTTTGCACTATTAATTACAGTCCATAATTCAGCCAGAGCAAACAACAAAGAGCTATCAATTGATTCACTTCATTATTTAACTAAACTCCATTATAATTGCCACCGCCAAATCGCGTTGATACGCACTTACACAAACAAGCGGGGAAATTAAATATGTTTTGATGCAAATAAACTGCACCAATCGGGCGAAAATCGAGCTGTAAAGCAATTCCGGCACACATCCTTACACATGCGACTCACATGTGCCATCTGCATTTTGCCACCAGTCAGCAATCTATAGCCGGCAAAACACACGTGTGAATGAATTATTGATTGGGACATTTGATATCTCTGCACTCGGTGCCAACTTTCCACAAGCAGCACACTAATCCAAACAAACGTTGGGCTCTCGGACTCCGAGGCACGGCTACGGAGAAGTTTACAAAACACGCAGAGGAGGTGGAAACCGCAGCAAATCATATTTCTACTTCGACCATCCATCCATTCTGGACTCGTCTTCATCATCTTCTGCATGCACCCGGGCTGTCGGTGTCGCACAAGACAAAGAGAAACCTTATTAATGATCATGGTCAATTCATGGACGACTCCGACATTGTTCTTTCCACTTTGTGGCCGCCCGAGACGTAGCTGGCAGCGACTCCCCAGCCCCATGTCGGCACGGAGGCTCTGCCACTGCCCCTCCTGACGACCGTCCGGTGGCAAGAGAAGATTCAAATGAATCACGAGCAAACAAATTGACAGTCCATATTTTTCAACCTTTTTCTCATTCAGCGTGTCGTGTCTTTCGATTGCCAGTGCTCACACCAGAGAAATTAATGGGAAAACGGAAGAGAGCAAGTTGTGATGGACGAGAGAGGGGCAGATGTGAAGAAGACGATAATAATTGATCGGATGTGTGTTTCGGTAATCGGCCGGCAATCGAAAGATTTTCGCCTCTCAATTAAGAGACCGTCAGAGGGACAGTGAGTGTCAGTGGGCCGTAAATTGAGCCACATCTCACAGAAATTTACGACTCAATTTTAATATTTCACGAAACCACTCCTCGCAGGCGGTCAGCCGTGAGGCAGAGGGACATCAAGATATGCGGTGCGGGCAAGCGAGAATGAT
Organism: Forcipomyia taiwana; assembly: GCA_963930915.1. Lineage (NCBI taxonomy): Eukaryota > Metazoa > Arthropoda > Insecta > Diptera > Ceratopogonidae > Forcipomyia > Forcipomyia taiwana. The sequence goes on from CAWVOI010000020.1 coordinate 348,297, forward strand.
AAAGGCATGCCAAGTCGGGGGGAAGGACGAAGGAGTGAGCGCAATTTATACAAATTTTATTTGCGTAATCTAATTTCTCCACGACTGGCTGAAATTTACACATAAATTCCTGCTAAGCTAGCGCTGGATGGTTGATTTTAATTTTATTCAATTGCACACATAAACCACCCCCGCACGTCTCCCTTCCCTCCTGTCTTCCTCCGTACCCAGACATCTCGCCTCAGATGCTGTATCTGAATGGAGGATCTTTTTTTTGTAGCCGGTTGGTTGAGCTGTACAGTGAAAAATGTGCATAATTTATTTCTTTTTCCCATCTTGCCTTCAACACGGACGGAAATTTCATCTGCAATAAGAAATATACCTCTTTTTGACCCTGTGTGAACAAGTCTGTCCGCGGCCAGTATGGAGCGGACAGACTGCCGACAGACTCAAGTCTTTTTAGACTCAAATTCGCAAGTCTTCCCCAGGGCCGTCGAGAGAAAGTCTGGGCCCGTACTATCAAAGGGAAATGTTCGAGATTCTAGGGGCCCGGGCCTCCTAAAAAAAATCACGGGCTCGGGAGGTTTACCCCCTTCCCCCTCCCCCTCTCGTCGGGCCTGGTCTTCCCGCAAGTCTGTCCACGGGGACGGACTGGGAAAAACTTGGACAGGCCGGGCCAATTTTTGGCCTGGAACTAAAAATTTGCCAGCAGAATATATTTTCTTTTTCCAAATTTTTCTTCCAGGCTACAAATTGGACGGGACGGGAAAAATAGAGATGAGATATGACTAGATGTCTCAAGGACACAAGGTCTATTCGGTTCCACTCTTAAGTCGTAATTAGAATATACTGTTCATGGCCATATCCAGAGCCCCATATCTTGTATCACCTGAAGTGATTTTTTAGAGGCCATTTATTGGTGGCAAAAACTTGAATCTCCCAACAAAAAATCACAAAACCCATATGTTTCCCTCCGTGTAATTTAATATTATTTTATACAATTTCATTTCAAGCGAAACTACTGTGCCTGCCACCATACCATAACTCCGCCTGTCTCGTAAAGCGCAAAATGCAGAGAAAAAGCACAATAAAAAGCCTGAAACGTTACGTCTCCAGACATGAAGCCTTCCCCCATGTAGGAGCAGCCATTGTGAGACTCAACCTAAATGCAGCAACAACAAGGTAGAGCCTCATATAAAATTGAAACCACGTTCCTAGCTGTACGGCTCACGCCATTGTTTTTTATCTTATCCTGCAATTTTGCAAACATTTTATTTAAAACATAAAAAGCCAGCAGTAGCAACATCAGCAGAGGAGAAGAATAATGCAAGCGTCGCAGCTTTGGCAAAACGAATGCACAACATAAAGTCAAACTACATTTAGTATTATGCGGGTGAGGGGGAGGCGAGAGCGGGGGCCGGGGCCGGGCGGTGGGACATAGTGGCATATCGGGCTAAGGCGAACAAGTTTTAGCACAAAATTTATAATATAAAGTGAGTGTGTCGGAGCGGGGGCGGAGGAGGGGGCGAGTGGGGGCGGCTGGCGGCGGCTGCATGCGGATTGTTTTAAAATGTTTTTCAAAATATATAAAATTTTATTTCATTATAGCGAAAGCGCACACCTAGCGTTTATATCTCCTCATTCAGTGCGAGTTGGAGCCGATTTTGTCTCTTCAGCCTCGCTCTCCCTGGTCCCTAGCACGCACATGCTCGGGTACGAAAGTGGAGAGATACACAACTATCTCTAAACACTCTACTTTTGCATTTAATTGCATGCACGCAGCTTGGACTCGATGGCTTTTTGGATATAAACTGCGCCATGTTTTTTTGTGCCTCGCTTTTTTGCCACACGCGCGTTGTCCGGCTGATGCCTAGATTCCCTGCCGCTCCTGCATTCTGATGCTTCAAGCCCAGCCGGAAATGAGGCCTGGGGGGCCTCATTTCTCAGACTTTTTTCTCTTGAAGAAATTCCTCGGGGAAAAAATTGGGCTCCAAAATTTTTTCAGATTTTTAATTTAAGAGAAATTTAAGGCACGAAAAATTGGCCTTCTGCCAATTACTTTTTAAATTTGATATGGAATTTGGGAGTAGAATTTGAATCTGCTCATAATGGGTAGCTACTTAATATTCAAAAATTCACGCGGGTTAACCAAGTTTCTTAGCTACTTTGAGACGTTGCAACTTAACATTTTGACGCCATTTTTAATTTTTCTCAATTTCGGGCTTCCAAAGTCCCATACATAATGAAACAAACAGACCAAACTGCTTTGTACAAAATTATGACGCTAAGGTGGGAAAAGAAGTTTCATCGGACGGACAGAAAAAGCCCTCTAGCTGAGCTCTACTTCCGAATTCCCTGTTTTTCCCCAAAACTGCTCTAAACAGACTGTACAGAGTGCGCGAAAAAGGATCGCCATGGCGAGTGCGTGGCAAAAACAGGGACAAAACAGAGACAAATGCCTAAACACGGGACAAAATGAAAATTATTTTATTTTAAAATATGAAATGAAATAAAATGAACGTGTTTTTGAATGGTTGAATAGTTAGTTAGTTAGGCATGAGCGTGGATATATTCTATTCAGTTCTCTCTGCTGCTGCTGCTGCTGCCGCTGCAGAAAATATATGTGGACACAAAAGCGTAAACTGTAAAACGTTGGACGGCAGCGGCGATATGGCGGAGATGCGAACGGCGAGCAAAACGAATGGCTGTCATTCCAAAAGATGGATTTATGATGACAAATTTAGATAAATGAAGCATTAGGTACAGACGTGCCGTGTGTGTCCGTCGGTATGAGTATTTATACACTGGCCCTCACACCTTGGATCCGACGAGGCGGAAAAGAGCGCATTTTGGTTGCATTGGAAAAAGATATTCAATTAAATGGGGGCACAATGGGCCAGGTCCGGGGTTCTGCTGAGTCAACCCTCGTAATTTTGCCTTAAAAGTCAATTTCTATCTGCTATCTCGTCTTCTGGAATATTTTGAGGTGTGCAGAATTTTATATCCTCATTCGGCTGAGGCAGTGTGTGCATTTGATTTTATCCATCGAACGGAGAGCCATGGCAATGACGACGATATGACGATGTGGTGGCGGGCGAGGGGATGAAAGCGAGGCTGCTAGGGCCCCGGCCCAGAGGACTGGGCAAATAAATATTCCCCAGCGTGCTTTTGCATATCTAAACATTATTACTTGACTGAATGCAAACGTCCGAAGCGGAGCTGACCGACGAGAGACGATGAGATGTAAAGCAATTTATATAATAGCACACTCGAATACAGCTTTTCTGGAACCCTCTTTTATATTTCCCTGCTCTGGCTCCCTCGGCACTCCCCATCGTCCCGACATCTACCGTGGCTAATGCCGCATGGAATAAATATGTAAGATATGAAGAAAGGACGACCGACGACGTCTCTACAAAATGGATGAAATGTAAGTTACATTTTCACCCTTTTCAAATATATTTATCTTGTGCCGGGCATCAGCAGGCACCACACATTGCTATGCACGTCGGGACGTGTGGGCAGGGAAGCTGAGCGGGAAGGAAAGCAACCCCAGCATTTGTATCCCTTTTTCATTAGAAACTGCACTGCATACCGCCACTCGTCTTCCACCCTCAAAAAATTTTCGCATACGTTCCAGCATGGCAGCAAAGCAGGCGGACGACAGGCGGCCATACGAGTCGAGAATATCTAATATAATATAAAAGTAAAGGAGCTTTAGATAAGTAAGGAAGGGGTTGAGGAGCTCACCATGGCAACGGCAAAGTGACCATTGGGGGAAAATGCGAGAGAAGCGAGTGGATGGAAAAGACGAGAAGATTATTTTCATTACAGTCGTTGGCATTATTCATGGCAGGGGGACGTGGAGGGAGATGGTTGAGGGAATGCAAGAATGGGCTGCTTGCAAATGGGGGAACGCAAAGTTGAAGTTTTTGAAATTACAGTCCAGTGTGTACTTTACATAATTGCTGGGCTTGGCAGGGTGAGGGAGGTCGGTGGAAGGCAAATGATATACTCTTCTGCCTCTTACGCTACGGACGTCGGCCTGGGAGAGGAAATATTTTCTTTTGGCTCGGGTTTTTTGCAAAACCCTCTTTCCTTTTTCATCATAATCTTGTCAAAGGCTTAGAAAGTTAAAAAGGTATTAAAGTATAAATACTTCAGACATCAACTCTTCTCAACACTTTGAAAATTCACCCATAATCCGATTTGGCTTGATTTGGATGTCCAAGGTTACTCGTAGGAGCACTTCTACTTGTCATTTTACAAGTAATTTTCGAATTTCAGAAATATCAAAATTTTTCTTTCATACAAAGTTAGGGGGCTCCTAGCTCCGTCCCTGTACACGGCAGGGGTCACATGTGGTACCATGATTTGCTTGATTTTGCCCAGACTACAATATGCTTAGAATTCAACTCAATTGGGTGCAAAATAAGGAGTTTTCGTACTAACGGAATACACCCCCCACTTCCCCCCAAGAGGGGATGGGGTTCTGATATTTTTAGCCTGCGCTCCTATAGACTATGTCCTAAACGATGCAAAAAACCGCAGCTCTCGAGTTCTTCTGGTTCTTGAGTTATGAAATTTCAGAAAGACAGACAATAGTGAAAATACACTAAAAAGGGTTCTGAGTTTGTATAGCATCGGTTATTCATTTCCTCGGAAGTCCCAGAAGTACCCAGAACTTCCCAGAAGTACTCCGAAGTAATCAATTAGACGACTTACCTAACAGCCACTCCGCGTGCCACCAATTAGGGTAACTCGTCTTTGAGATGCAATCACTCTTCCACAATCACTAGAACTGGAGTGCAGAAGCACGCGCCGAGCACTCATAATTGTATCAATTTTTCAAAAGGCAACGTCCGGCAGGTAGCGATAGAGAGAGAGAGTAAAAGAAAGATCCCCTAGACTAATTGCACAGCGAAATGCATTTAAGCCTTAGTCGTGGTCATCGTCGTGGATGCTTCCGCGCGCGATGCAGATGAATGTGACATTCGCTTCGCGAATAATTGAGATATACACGGGAGAAAAGGTAGAGATGGTGGAAGTGGGATATACGTACGACGCAGAATGACAGGCCACATATCATCAATAAAAGCATTCCTAATTCCTTTTTCTAGCGCTGCACCGGCACCGTCATCGTCATCGGCATATATCGCGCCTAAAAGTGTCGCATTGCGAAGTCCCGGTCCGATGCCCGATGACGACGAAAAAGAACAAGATTTCCATTAAATGAAAACAGGGAACCGAAAATTGTTGCAATGGCTGCTTCGAGTCGGGCCAGGACGCGGTGCTGAAAAAAATGGAAATGCAATTTTCAATATATCTGGTCCGAGCGACGTGCGAGGTGGAATGCAAAGGCTATTAAGGCGGACAAGAGCAAGAGCGAGGCTGAAAGTGTATCGCAAGTTTCGCTAATGGGACTCGCTGGTATCAGATGGATGGTAATTTTTTTCAGTCTTGCAGTAGGACCTCGCTAATCCTTCTTCTTCCGAGTAAGAATCTGATTCGAAAAAGTAAAACTTCGGTCAGTCTTAGAGCGCCCTTTTGAGCTCTGGGAAGACACCATTTTTGACTCCCTTCTTCGGCTCTAGAAATGCCCCATTCAGCGTTTAAGAAGCCTTCTGGAGTCCTCTCTAGCACGTGTATTTTGCTAAAAGTACCTTCTCTAGGGCAAGAGAGACCTTCTTCTACCTATTGAAGACTCTCAAAACTCCCAAGAAGTTACTATCATGGCCTCCTTTCTCGCTTTAAATAACCGATAAGAGCCTCCTTTAAGTCTAAAGACGCCTACCTCAGCTCTTAGGGCACTTTCTTCAGCTCTAAAGGCTCTCTAATATTTTCTTAAGGCTTTGGTTCCACTAAAAATTTGCAGCCAGGGGACGTTTGAGGGGTTTTTCCTGAAGGCATATCGATGCAACGCGAGCCCACTGTAGCTGCAGGCTCGTCTGGCGATGCATTAAAAAGATGAACGCGAGACGCGCGTTGCAGGTAATTGAGGCACGACATTTTTCTCTCCACGTGCACTCCGGCCTCGCATAAAGGTATTGTCGTGTAATTAAGATTGCTATCGCTCTTCTGCAGCGAAATGTGCAAGGATAACGTGGTGGAGATGAAACTCAAGCGCGCGTAATATTTTTTCCGTACTCCCTTATTGATTGTTTCGCCGTACGGCCGCGCGATGTCCATTTTTCAAATTGCTCTCCGTCCGTTTTCTCCAGAGCATAGATTTCGGTCCACGTCGCTTCTCCCCCTTCCCTTTGCCCGCGTCCTCTCTAGGCTGCAATATATGATGGTTGCTGATGCACGTTTATGAAGCACCGGCAGTCGCGAGATGCAATTTTGAATAACATGTCTATCAAAAATTCTCTTCTGGCGCGCGATAAAATCAAAATTACATTAGGGCCAGAGCTCCGGTCGCACACTCGATGCTAGAAACGCGCTGGAACCTACAGATAGTTATCGGTATATTGTTGGTTTTGCTCACACGCTGTCTATCAAATGCAATTTAATGTCAGCATTGCGTCGCATCGCGTCTTCTTTGTTTGTGGTTCGGCTCGGGTGCCGCGTTTTTTGCCCCATCCTGGCGTCAAGTGACAAGGCAAGAATTTATTGGCATCAGAGGTGGCCCCCCTGGGCTCGTGCTAGGCAGTTTCGAGCGCCCACAGTGACCCCCGGGAGCTCCGAAATGTGCTGGCGGGGATTCGGTGGGGACGGTTCAAAGAGCAGGAGAATAGCCAAAGGACCGCCCGGAAAGCCGTCTCTGCCGGAGGGATTGACAGGAGCGCTCCTTTCCACCAAAGCGGAAATTGCTGATCCTTTTTTGTTGTTTTCTCAGGCTCCGCGTCATCTTCACAGGCACGACTCGCCCGCGCCACGTCAAGGCAGACTTGAAGCCTGCGGGAAAGTGCTGGCAAACGCAAGTCTATAATTCAATTTCGTGTGTTTGTCTTTCCCATGCAGCGTGAATAATGATACCCTCTGATCAGAAGGGTTGCTGGATGGGGAGAAGAGAAACCTGGGGAACCTTCTTTGGCTCTTCTGAGGTCAATTTTATTTTTTTCAAAAAATTCTGGAAATCAAATTCCAAGGATCTCTTGAGACCTCGAGGTGCACGGTCCCAATTGAAGTTACATTGATATTCACCCCAAAACCACATTTTAGCCGAGAACTTGGACCCCTTTTAAAAGGTTAAGAGGAAATTCGTCCAAGTATTTCCAGGAAAGCCAACGTGGTAGACTCTAGAAGAGCTCCATAGTTCTAAGAGCCTTTTTTCAATCCTGAAGTCTCGACCCGAAACTCCCCCGTCAGAGGGCCCTTCCCTGCATCGTGCATCCCGCGCGCGTATTTTTTCGCCGCCACTCGCCACACCAGGCCGCATCCCGAGCTCCAATATTTTTTGGCCAGCCACATTATTTCCCTTGAGGCAGCGTTAGTTTTTGAAGCTTTTGCATCAGAGAGGGAAAGAGAGAAGAGCAGCAAGCATGTTTGCGTGCATTTTCAAAAAGAAAATTCTATTATTGACGTTCATTTTTTCGCAATCAGCCGCGAAGCAAATTTTTGCGTACGTGTGTGTTTGCATTTTGGTTATACCCTTGGTGTGCCAGCGAGAGAATCGAGTTGCTATCAAAATCGCAGCAAGTAGCGAGAAAAGGGTCCGCTTCCCGGCTCGCGAAATCAATTGGATATGCCATGGCGTGGGGTGGCGTGGCGTGCAGTCGGAAAATTGCAATACACTGGCGGACTAACTGGAGCAATCAGACAACAACAAACGTAAATTTGGAAAAAGTGGCGTGGAAAAATTAATAATTTGGATTGAAGCGTTTGACAATGGAATTTGACTTGCGTTCGGTCATCGACGGAGGCGGCTGGCGGCTGGAGAACGGAGAATAATTGCGAAAGGAATTGAGTTTCAATTGAGCGGGTTTATGTGGGTACTGACCTGGAATGGGGCTGATTCGGTCCAGGCTCGTTCGTGACTTGACGTCCTGTAGTACCGCATTTTCTCAACTGTTGAGTCAGATCAGAAATTAAAAGATCCAAACTTTGGTGTCCCTCTCCCTCGTAAATCTGTCCCGTAAGTTACCTTGTAGCCACAATAGAGTTTTCAAATAGGAAAAAGAGCCTCAAAAGTAGAGAAAGGGTCAAGAAAATTCGACCATCTTTTCAGAAGCTCCTACAGTCATCGTTCCCTCGTTCTGGAAAAGTAAAAAGTAGGCTTCTTGTCTGGTATATCATCTGAAAAAGCCCCCTTTCTGAAGTCTATTTTCTCATCCCCATTTTCAGAAAGAATGTTTGTGTTAGAAACAAAGTTTCCAGACTCGAACTTTTTCAATTATCGAGTCCATTTCCTGCAGGAAATCTCCCTCTCCCAGCCGAGACAAAAGCCATCTCATGCCTCTCGCAATTACGTCTCTGCCACGCCTCGCAACGACCAAAGATAACCCGGGGGGATTTTTTATCATTAGCCGAGCTAATTTCCTCCCAAAACGTGCAAAAGCTACGCTGCTCTTGACGGACGGACATCAGAGGGAAGCTCGGCTCCATGCGGGTGGGCTGACAAGCGGTACTTTTCATGCTTCTTCCCCCCTTTCATGCGTGTTCTCGCTCTCGTGCAATGTAACGATGATGATGAGGAAAAACATGGTTTCATTAAAAGATGGTAAATTTTTTTTTTTTTGTGAGCAAAAATATGTGCTTGCCACATGTCCGCCCCAACTCACCCGTTTTACACACTTTTCCTCCGATGAATCCTCGCCGTGCGCTCCAATCTCGCTTCCCTCCTCCGTCCACAGATAATGTTGTGCATATTTTATGTTTCTGATGCTTTTATTGCGCTCGAAGCGGCCCCTCCGTCGTCTCCCGTTCCCCCCAAATTACCTCCTCGAATCGGAACCGAGCTCGGCATGATGTTGCTAAACTTTTGTATAATTTTTGTTTAGGTACTCTGCAGATTGCGAATGATGTCGGCATTCGGAGTGGAATAAAATAAAATAAAAAGGATTACTGGTAATTTATATCCCTCTGTCATGGAACAAAAGGGATTAGATTCTTCCTGTATATTTTCCTCCTTTTTTGCATCCTTTTCCGAATGCCCGTGTGCCATCCACTTTGCAATGGCCGAGAGTGCTTCGGAAGGGTTGAGCAAAGCAATTAAAACCTGATTAATAGGCGATTGAAAGTGACGCTTAGATCCACTTCGGATCTGTACGGTCTTCGTGCTGGCTCGAGTGGCTTCTTCAAGAGCTTTCGTGCCCGTATAATTTTCCGCTTTGCTTTTTAATTAAACCAGGATCCTTTTATTTCCAAGGGAGGCTTGGACAGCGCTTGGCGGATCCTGGAAACTTTTTAGGCCTGCCCAGTCCCCATGAGTGGTATCCATATGGCACTTGCAAACCTCCAAATCAAAGGAAGTACGCTGCAAAATGTCATTTAATTAATTTAATTTAAAAATACAGCGGCAGTCTGTAAAGCAGCTGCCAAGCATTTTATAGTTTTTATAATTCCTATTTACCTTGCTGCATCGTTCACATTCGTATGGCTGCGGCTGTGACAGCTTTGCTCGACTAGTTTTAACTGTTGCCACTCGCTAATATAATTATTTTCCTGACAATGCAAATTTTTCAAATTAAATTACGGCTGCTAGATTTTGTTGTGCGGCGATTCTAGAAGCTTTTCTGCTTTACATTTTACATTTTAAATGTTTTGATGTTGACGGACACGCAGACGGGCTTTCTGGCTAAGTGACAAGTATGCGGGGCTTCATTTTGCGAGAATTGTTTTGTTCCACGCGACTCAGCTCGAGAAGCCCCAAACAGCTCTCGAGTAGACAACTCTAATAAATTAATCAACCATTAATTGGGCCCATTCAAGTGACCTACACCAATAAATCGGGCTCAGCATAACACGCAATTTCCCCAGCTTGCACTCACCTCTCCTGCACCCAAATTAATATGAAATTACAAAACAAAAAAATCATTAAAAACCTCATGCATTTGTAAATTATATTGGAGCACATTTTATTGTTCTCTGGCGCCCACACCCCGGCCCTCATACGCACATACCCATTCATCGATGGCTCCGTTGACGCACATATTGGACAAAGCCTCTCACACAGACGTGCGGTGCGCGGCGATGGAGCTGAATAAAAATGTATTCAAATAATATGATGTGGAAAAAAAATGAAAAACGCGATTAAAAAAATATAAATTAACAATATATCGAACGACTGCATGTGTGTGGAGGCACGTCGAATGATGAAAAAAAACCTGCACTTCGTGCCTCTCTGAATGCGCCAAATATCCCGAAGTTCAGTTGGCAACTTTTATTTTACGATTAACACTCATTATATTGTTTGTGCTCATTGCTCAGCGCGCGTTAATTGTCCAGAAGTGTGAGAGCCAAGTCGGAACCTTAGATGGCCCCGGAAGTACATCTAATTGGGTAGAGCTGTTGAAGCATCAACAGTTTAATCTAAGCTGTCATCTGATTATTTGTCTGGGCTGTAAAGGATACGTCTAACATTACAACAATAATAGTGCAGGCAACAATAGCAGGGAGTCAAAGCTCAATGACTAACAAACGAGGCTTTGTGTGTAGGTGAAGGCATGAAATATGCATGACACACACAGGATGTGCGAGAATGCAGGATATGTGAGCGAAAACGTAAGGAGACAAGTGCAAGAATATGGGAAATACGTGATCTGGTGTGCGGCTGGAATTCGGAAAATGTGTCTCCTGTGGAGAGTGCAGCAAAGTGGAATTAATACGACACACATTTAATTAGATCCAATTGGCTTGATAATTAAAATGATGCAATTAATTGTGTAATAGATTGATTTCGGATTTATGAAATTGATTGCGTGATTGAGGAATTTGTTCTTGATTTCCCAGAGTACAGAGTTCACCTCAAAATATGTGGGGTCCTAGATTCAACCTTCGTGATGACAAGCCTTCCTTTTTTCTCCAACATGCATACCTATTTTTTGGATCTTTTTTTATCTGCAATTTTAGAGGCCCCTAGGAATAACCATGAATAGCAAATAAAGGTCAAACAAATTTCTGGTTACGTCTCTGATACAATTTAAAGTCGCAAAACCCACTTTCAAAAACCCACTCTATAAAAAGTAATTTTCTAACTTTACTTGCAGGCCCGCCCCATGACGAATCACCCTGGCCCACCCCCTTCCCTCCCAGCCAGCACAACTTTCATCACCATTCATCAGAACTAAGACTATTATGCCAAAAATTTAGTGTGTGCCAGCCAAACAAGACACTAAATTACAAAAAGCACTTCAAATGATAAAGTGAAAATGTGGAATTTCATGAAATCCCTGTTTTGCGGGACTATTGAAACTGGCAGCACACCCGCCTCTCCAGCTAGCTCACGCAAAAAGTTGATTTGAAATCTAAAAACAAAAGTTTTCCTTTTATGTTGATTAAAATTTTTTACTCATCTGAGACAAGAGAAAAGGTTCCGCTGCTGCTCTGCACAAAACTTTGTAATTACAGAAAAGTTGAGAAAAATGGTTAGCGTCGAGTTGAGATTATGCACAAAAAGCATTCGGTGTGCGTGTGGCAGAACTTTATGAAAAATGTGGTCCCGAGATAAATTAAATGTCGACAACTTTATGTATGTAAATTTTAATGAAAAATAACATTTGCCAACCACTGCACGGACTCAGCATCGGTCGACTCTGGAGCGCAAAAAGGTTGTTTGTGAAAGGTTATAAATGAGGCTTTTTGTATTAAAAAGTACGCGCTTCCACACACCGAAATTACATTATTTTCCTTTCTTTGTATTTTGAAATCCCTTTTCGCCAAAATGCCAAAATGGAGCCCTCAACCGCAACAAGGATAATGAAAAAAGCACACACGCACGCAGCCGGAAAACGGAAAAGTAAATAAAACATGGAAAACACCAAATTTATCTACGTCGGAAAGAAAAAAAGGTTTAGTAATAACAACATTATTGTTTGTTTTTTACTGCCCACCATCGTTCGGAATCTCTTATTTAAATAAGCACGGCTCATCTTTTATCTTATTTCCATTTTCGTGGCTCGTCTGTGGAACGAACCCTGGTTGTTCCTCCCAGTCTCTGTTGTCTGTTTGTCCAATGAAGTATTTTCTTTCTTAAACTTTTGGTCTATAATTTGGTCACGGAGGTCCCGAAGGTCCTATTGTGACTCATCTGGACAGAGTCGAGATTTCCTTAGTTTTACTTTTTAGTCCGGAAAACTCCAGAAAAGTGATTTTGAGTTTAAAATTTTTCAAAATATCCTGAATTTTCCTAAATACAGGAGGGTTGGCCAAAATGTGAATTCTTAGTTTTCTTCGATTTTTTTTGTTTTGGTCAAAAATTTTATTTAATTTTTTTGTTGTAAAATTTGTCCAAAATTTCAATGTTGGATAAGAACTTTTAAAAACTCAATCTCCACTCCTTGTGGCTCAGTTCCTAAGTTCAGTTTGGTAGTTGCTTTATCCCCAGCAAGGCTCCTTTTGACAAGTCTCTCTCTTTTGCAGATAGACCAGCTTTCACCTACACAAAGCATGATAAATGAGCGTTTTTACAAATTCGGATGAGCACCCCGGACAACCGCCGAATTTCAGAAGCTCCACACGATCAATCTTCGGCTTCGCTGGCACGGCAACCATGCAGACGCTTGAGGGAGCAGAAGGGGATAAAAAATGGACAAGGGTGACTGGCATTTTTCACCGTGGACGAAAATCAGAAAAAAATCTCACAAAATTCAGAATCCCGTGAACCTTTTTAGTATCAATTTATCAACTTTTAGGGTTATTTAATTTTGTTTGTTGCATGTTTTTGTACTCACATTCATTCTTAAATCTTTTTAACCAATTTTTGTCTCTTTTTACCACTATTTATGATTCTTATTACATTTGTACTATTCTCAGAAGATTATGTGACGACCAACATCATGTCAATTTACGCAAGGTTAATGTCTTAAGTTATTTATTTATACTAATTATTTAGTTATTGTTACCATGGCTAGAATAAGAGGAGCGTACTATTGTCCGCCGAAACTTCCGTTACGCCTACTATTGTCATTCTACCATTATCCTTATTATCTTTATTAGCATTTTATAGTAGCAGTTTGTTTGGTTTTGGTTTTATTTGGTGATTAAAAAATTCATAAAATCCGTATAAAGGCAGCGAAAACATGTTTTTCATTTCGCCCTAGTAATAAGCCCGCCATTATGAGGAGTTAATGAGTTTAAGGAGAAAACAAGGTAGGCTAGGCGCTTCCTCATTATCGCATAATCCGTTTCCGGCAGAAAAACTTGCAAGTTTTACTTTCGTCGTCAAAAATTCAGAGGCTGCGTTAAAAATTCACGCACTCACACACAGCCACCATGTTCGTTGCTCGCCAAAAGGATGCTGACAACCATAATAGATTTTTCTTATATACATCGCCCATACGCACACGAGCACGAGCCCTGAGCGTGTGTGCGTAAGGACTTGGGTTTTCATTAAAAAATAAAATAAAACTCCGCCTTAAATTTTTCTAACTGTACTACTTTGCCACCAGATTGTACTTGAATCGTGTGTTCTGCGCAGCTATATACAATGCTGGTGGCTCTGCTAAATAATGCATAAAAAGGATGTTCACACGCGATACGTGAGCGTGGCTCGGAGCTGGAAAAATGGTTCGTTTATTTTTATTTCACTCTTACAAACGTGGAGGCAATGTAAGAGACTGCAAAAAAGTGAAAAACAAAATCAGCCAAAGATGCTGGCTCACATTCTCCGCCTCGGGCTGTCTCCTTTGAGAACTCATTTTTCCGAGAGTTTGCGAGAGTTTCCGAGAAAGGCTCAAAAGTATCGGAAAATTCGCCAGTCCAGCAGTCGCTTCATATACGGACGTATAGGAAGAGTCAGTGGAAGTTTGTAAACAAAGCACTCACACAACGACAGGGATCGGGCTAGGGGTAATGACTTGGTATCTTTTTGCACTTTTGATCCGTTTTTTCTTCCTCTGCACCCCTTTTACTTTCACTTTGAGGACCTGCGCAGTCTGGCTTCCCCTCCGAATCGCCAAAGATGACTTCACCCTGGCGGAAGGTAGCGGAACTACGTGGTTCGTGTCTGTGCTAAGTGTATAGGAGGAGAATCGGCAGACTTCATATCTTCTGATGAAAAAAATTAACACAGGCCAAGGGATTCTTCAAAATTTAGACTCCAATTTTTGTGAAAATTTTTTTTGATGGAAAATGTGTTTCGAGGAAAATGTGTTTCCATCAATTCCAGTCAGGGCCGTCGAAAGAAAATCTGGGCCCGGTACTATCAATGGGAAATTTTCGAGATTCTAGGGGCCCGGACGCCGGCCCGGGCCCCCTAAAAAGTCACGGGCCCGGGGGGTTTACCCCCTTCCCCCCCCCCCCTCTCGTCGGGCCTGATTCCAGTCCGCAATTTAATTAGCGTCTTTCTTCCTATTTGGTCCTGTCTTCAACTAACCTACGCAATGAAGTCCAATGATGAATGTTAAGACCAATTTTTGAGAAGTAAAATAACATATTTCATCAAAGTCTATTAAATCGGCAAAAATTTCCCCGAAGTCCAGTCCAACAAGGAATTTTCTAACGAGATCGGGGAACCACACCAATGTGAGACTTTTAATTGTCCATGCTGAATATTTGAACAGTCGCTCAGGAGACAAAAACAAAGCGAAAGGGAGCGAAAAGCGGAAAGCTAAGAATCACTTGTGCTTCCTCGTGCTCATATTTCCAAAGTACAGTCCAAACACTGGCATCGTGAGCCTGCAGCATGGTATCTCCTCGGATGTGAAAGGAAGGCAGTGGCAAAGGCAACATTAGATGAGGAGCAAAGTTGGTCTCAAAGTTTGCATAAAAATAACATAAAATACTCTAAGTACACATAATAAAAGTTTTATTCTATAAAACATGCATTGCTTTGGACCAAAAACTCAAAAAGTTAGTTTAAACTACAAGAGTTTTGTCCATTTTGCCGAGTCGGCGATACACCAGGAGGAAGATACGTCCTCTCCGGAGCCATCGTCCTTTGGCTGCTTTGTGGACCTCGTTCGCCATGGCTGGCAAGTGGTATAAGGAAAGAGGCAAGACAATAGTGTTTCCCATACATCTCTTTTATAGTCGGTCGCCTATACCCACACTTTTGCCAAGTTTCAAATTATTATAAATTTTATGTGTGCGCCCCATTCCACAGCATCTCCTTCCTCTCGCCATGCCTAGCCTCTAAACTATACACCAAAGCACCTAAAATACTTATGACGATACAACATGACCATAATATGTATAGATGATGGCACAGGCAAAGCGCTGGACGGCCTAGGCTCCAGAAAGGGAGCCCGGGAGAGACGGTGGGGAGCGAGGAGGGGGAGCTGCGAGGCCCGGTTCCGCCGCTGGCCTAGAGTCGGTTGAGAAGTGGAGGCGAACATACCGAAGAGAAGATAATTTTATGGCAAAAAACCTCTTTCAACAATAAAAGTGGCTTTTATCTGGAATAACTTTGATAAACTAAAGAATGGGTTTGAGATAGTGACGCCGTTTATGTCCTCGTCCGCATCCTTGATCCCTCCCGTCCTTGTGCGATTGTCGTTTGGGAGATAAGGAAAACCACTGGCCTCAAGGTCGTTTAAAGGTTTTGGGGCGGTTGCGGGCCCTCAAAATTCCCAGGGGTTTTAAGAAGACACTACAATAGCGTCTCTGAATTGTCTCATCAGGGCTCTGCAGTGCACAATTTATGGGGGATTTAAGACGGATGTAGGCATTGTAATCTCGGGAAAAAATTTATGGATATGCAAATGTGATCTCAAGTAAATGAGAATTTTCCCATGGAACAAGTTCCTTGCTCCCGTCTCAACATCCGTCAAAGGCCGACCAAACCTGTTTCCATTTCATTCACCCTCCGAAGTCCGAATCGGCATCAGAGACACATAAATTACCTCATTCAGCCAAGTGCCATTAATTTTTGATCAAAATTTTCTGTTCTTCGAAGGCGAGAAAATCCTGACGCAAGAAAACAGTCCGATATAAATCATGTGCACATGAACGGGGAGGTTGGGCGGGGGAGGAAAGCTAAAAATTATAAGATGAAAACCATCACTAATATGCTGGTAGAACATGCGAAAGACATGGGCATGCACACAATGTATGGAGTCGAGTCTCGTTCCACACATGGCATATAATGGATGAAAGAAGGAAAATCACCCTTTTTCGCCATGATGTTCGAGTTCGAGTTTGAGCAAACCGAAGCGCCCAATCCACCCACTTGTGCTCAATACACTTGGTGAATGTGGAATGGATGATATGGCAATTGGGAGGTGGTGGAGGACACACTTCTGAGATATACGGACGGGGTGTGAGGCTGCTGTTTCTGCAAATAAAGTAAAGAATACGTATGAAGTGTAAGGGGCCTTTCCATCCACCTCTCGCCTGTCTTGTGGGCATACAAGAGTATAAATTTGGATGTGGAGGTATGCTCGGGGGTGTGGGGTGGCGAGGGAAGGACACAGCTCTGAGATGCCAAAGTTTTGCAAACTTTTTGTGTTGTAGTCATGGCAACCAAGGACCGATTTAACCCTTTCCGAACGGGAACCGGCCTTCGATTTTCTGTGTGGTTCTGAAACCACATCGGCTTTGACCAAAACACCGTTTTTCAGCTATCGAAGCTTAGATTTTTGAACCAAGTGAAATTTTAGAAGACTCAGATTGTGTAATTTTCGAAATTAACCCAAAGACTCAAAGCTTACCGCACTTCAAAGGGTCACATGATAAACTAACCGAAACGACCTTTAATTAGAATCTGGAAATTGGATTGGAGAATAACTAATATTTGGGATACTGAGATAGCTTAACTTCAAAGGTGATCCTGGAAATCGTAATTAGAAAAGCAAACATTCATACGAGCAATAAGTTTTCCAGATTCCAGATTCCATTGAGCTCTTCAATTTTTATAAAAAATTAAAAATACAATCTTAAAAATTCTATGAACGAAAATAAGTTTTGGGTGGTCTTTTTCAGAAAATTTCCATTCGAAAGTGGAGAGTTCATTATTGAAGGGTTGATATTGAACTTTAAAAATTGCTCGGAAAGGGTTAGGTACCAGCTCTTACACAAAGAAGAGATCTACATTAAAGGGTTCCGACCATTAATTAATACCATTGCGTGTATCTTTGTCATGCATAAATACCACGTTCCTCTTACACACTTCTCTCGCATTTCTTCATCTGAGTAGTGAGCAGTGAATGTGGCGATAGAAAGGGATTTGAGGCACAAGGTAAAGAGCCGAGACGTGATTCCGGAGGGACATGCAAGCACAGCATCTAAGCTCGATTCAAACAAAATGAGCGTACAACGTGAGGATTAGAAGGGTGAAGGTTTATTGATTACTTTTCAGTTCGTAAGTCTCGAGCAAACAGCCTTTCTTCGTTCAATGGACACGACTTGGACGCGTTACTCGTAATAAAATTATTCATCATATCGTATTAAATTAAATTCGCTCAATAGTCCAATTTGAATGCACAATGAAGTCAATCCGAGTGTTCTTCGTGCAGATAAACAAGCGAGATTAGGAGCGAGAACTTTTGCAGAACCACATGCATGAAAAAGTCAAATTAAACAAAAAATACCAGTCATTTCATTCATTCCGGCCAAGCAAGAGTCCAGCAATACAGCCAGCCTCACACAATAATTAAGGGAATTGAATTGAGTTAGAAATTCCAATTAAAATTATTAGAATTGGGACTTCTCTTTTATATATTTCATTTATTTTTCTCCTTTCTCTGCTCAGATTGCCTTCTGCGCTCCCTCCTCCACCCCCGGAGCGCTTGTCTTCCCATGTCTCTTATGCCAAGTACTTTCTGACTTCGCTTCCACTCTGCAGGCCTATCGTCATTTTCAGATGATGTTGATGAGAGTCAGGGGCAGATCTGAGAAGTGTTTTGCAAACTTTAGATCAAATCGACTCTGAAAATCTAGCTTCGGCTTTAGATCGATTTTTTTTGAGACCCTAATTTATTGTCAATTTTAAGGTTAAATTTTCTGTCAATTTATGCTTACAGGTCAATTTCTTTTTAAAGATCTGAAACTCAACTATTTTGTAGACGTTGGATTTTCAATTATTTGACTTTGAAGGACCTGAGTATTGGTGATTTTAAGTCTTCATTAAATCCAATAAATTTAATCTTTTGTAACGTCCAGCTTGAATCCGCGATCCGCTATTTTCCTAGACCCTGTTTGGTTTAAAAAAGCAGCTTGAATTAAAGTTTACACATTTACAAAGTACGGCACTGCCCAACACTTATTTCCAGCACGGCTCCATTATGCACAACAAGTTTGAATATTGAGCGTCAGTCACAAGTGGAAGTTGTGCCATTTCTCAATTACGGAACGTTCAATATGAAGACATGAATGCACACATTCCGTCGTCATCGTCGGAGGCAAAGATGCAAGTTAGTAACCATAATATGGAATGTGTGAAACGAAACTTTTTCCTGGCTTTTCATTTTCTAAGGATGGTTTAGGGTTTCCTTTCCAGCCTGAATTTTATAATAGCTTGGAGAGACGGAGGGCCAGGGACTGGGTTGCAGGGGATCTAAGAAAAGAGTACACACTCGAATATCGTTCATGCCACATTGCGAAGAAAAGTTTTGCTGGCATTTTGAGAAAATTGTCATCATCTGAAACTTTCTCATCGCATTGTCCACACGTTCCTTCCCAATCCACTCCCCCGGGGGAGGCAAGAGGAGCTTCCCACCGACACCCCAGCACAAGGATTGAATCAAAGTTTTCTTGTTTAGCAAATTGCTTCTAGTTCATTAGTCCCCAAAAACCAACAATATGTTTCCTTTTTCAACTTGCGTCTAGAGTGAGAGAGAGACCGGCCAGGCTGGGCTGGAAACTGCTTCCTTCTTCGTCCCTGGACCGGCTGATTGGGCGGATATATCGAGTTGAAAAAGTTTCAGCTTGATGGGCTGTCGAGTCATCTGATGAGATTTTCCGTTTCGCCTGAAACTTTCCCTCCCGAGTCCCAGGCCGCCCGCCTAATCCCCGTCCTTTGTTGAATCATCAATACATAGGGAACACAGTTGGGCCGAGCTCGATTTCATTACCATTTTCACCCCACTTTCATCGTTTCCACAACAAAGCACTCGGCGTACATGTGAAGACGAAGATGAAGGAGAATGACCGAGTCCGGCGTGCGGGAGAAGAAAAAGGGATGCTGGATGTGCTCGAGGCACATCATGAAATTATACAAGCTCATGTTTATATGCTCGTGTATATGCGCGGCCTGGGCAAGAGGAACAACTTGTTCTTCGCCAGAGTGCCTAAGATAAAGACCCGGGCAGCGGAGGAACCCTCGTCGGCCCGAGCCTGGAGGACGCACTGATCTGGTCTCGGCTCTGCGTCCGAGTGGTATGTAAATGAATTACACCCTCCACGTCCTCGTCCGTATAAATTTCCCCCAAACCAAGCCGAGCTCCGGAGCTCGGCTCGGAAGACACATGAAGGCACATATATTTTATAACTGAGACTCGGCTCGAGCACAAAAAGATATTATAAAGCCAAGCAAGGGCATTATAAGAAAATGGCATATAAAAGGGGTTTGTTTTCATTTTAATGGTCCATATTCTCACACTTTACTGCCTCCATGTGTGCCTTGTGATATCTCTCGTTTGCAGACTTCAACACGCTGAAGCAAGAGTCCATTATTTCTTTCGTTTCACCATGGGATAAAATGGTACAACAAGAAATAACGCCAAGAATTTATAGTCTAGGGGTGGCTTTTGCGAGGCAACGGCAACACGGGAGGGATGAGGGGCACGATGGCTTGTACGCTTTTAATATTCTTATAATTTATGTGTCTGCGATGATTCTCTTATGCCGTAGTTGCTGGACTCTGAAATATATGGCGCACTGAACGAACATGCCCGGACCCCGGACGACAGAGAAAGAAGAAAAGACTTTAAGAAAATGTTGTACAAAATTAATTAGTTATGGTTTCGGGCGCCCGAAGCCGCATACGGTTCCCGTCCATTATGGCTTGGCCTGCATTCAAAAATATATCCAAATATGAATATTGAATGATGAAAAATGGGAGACAGTGGGAGGGGGAGAATCGATTTTTATTGGATTTTTCGGGCTTCAGCGGATTTCATGGGGTCCAGATAGGTAGACGAGCCTTCCCAGTGACTTACAGAAGTAGTAGAATATATCTTATCCATATGAAAATATGTATATAAAATCTAAAACAAAAAAAAATCCCCTACCGTCTATTCAAAACATTTTTGGGCTGAACTTCTCCAGCCATCTCTCTAGAACCGTCACTGCCTGGACTCCAAGAGGCAGTTATCAGCAGTAAAAAAATTTTGTAGGCTCCAATTGGCTAGCTGGAGCTGCTCCAACGAAGAATTCCAACCTGCAGTTCCCAATCGCGAGAATCCAAAACATGCCAAGAATGTCCATGTGGCTGACGAACGGGTCTCCACCGTACGGAGCGACCCGGACACATCATATCAAGTTGATAAGGGAATGTGGGCCATTAAAGTGATAATAAATTCCCTGACTCATCGGGTGAAATTGAAAAATGTATCCAATTGGAAAAAAGATATGACTTGGGCACACGAAAGAAGTTCGGAATATCATGCATGATGGTGGTATTATGTAAAATCATGTTTCATATCGGTGCCTGAGCCCGAGCCCGAGTCCGAGAGCTCTGAGCTACGGCATCGTACAAGTTTTGAATATCAAATTTCATAGTTTGTATCTCTTTGTGTCCCTCCTTCACATCCATGCATTATATCCTCCTTCGATCCGTCTCTCAAACTCCAGCGAGAGGGTGATTATTAAATGTATCTAGGCTGGACTGGATCTGGGATGCTGGAAAATGAAGAAGACCATGATGATAAATTAATGTTCAATCTGTCAGCTTTTTGTTATGTTGAAAGCGAGCCAGAAATTTTCCCAAAGTTTTTCCGGACACACTGAAGCATGGAGATACGGATGAGCGTAATAATGTGAGGAGAGTCCAAGATATCAGAGTCATTACATGATAGCAGCTCGATGGCAGAGGAGATACGAGATCCCGGCTTTCACATGCATGAAAAGTTCATTTAGCCCAATTGGGAACCGGAGGCACTACAAAAGACTTCATTTCGGTCCTATCCCTTTCGGGGTCTATGGAAATTTTATGTGTTCAAAGAAACCCATTTCTCGAGTCTCCAGAAGTGTTGGTAAGTTA
This sequence comes from Forcipomyia taiwana, assembly GCA_963930915.1. Lineage (NCBI taxonomy): Eukaryota > Metazoa > Arthropoda > Insecta > Diptera > Ceratopogonidae > Forcipomyia > Forcipomyia taiwana. The sequence continues at coordinate 369,517 of CAWVOI010000020.1, forward strand.
CTGGCCATTTTGAATAATTTGCTTAGAAAAAAAAGGCTCAGATTCAAGACAAATCTAGGTAACATGGAATCGACCCCGAAAGGGTTAAACGAGTCCCAGAAGACTCTTCGTCTCTTCATTGGAAACACTGAAACACAAAACTCCATTCATTCAATCAATTCTCCGTGTTCGACCGACATCAAGAAACTTGGTAGACATCATGAATGCCGCAACCGGAGCCGGTTCGTGCATGTAAGGCGGAATGGGTAAGTGAGTGCGTCGATGCCTTCGGAAAGAAGATGCGAAGAGAAGAAAGAAAATGGCGGCGCTGTGCCTCTTGAGCTGTGGGCCGTCCCACATGAATACAAAGGTCGGTGGTATGGGTTATGCTCTCTGCCATCACCACCACCTCGTGCGTGTTTGGGAGGGTGATTCCCGTACGGGGTGATTCCTGAAGGGTGAGAGTTCATTGTGTCACAGGGCACTGATTTGCATATCTCGAAGTGGGACAAAATGGCGCGAAAACTCGCGCATCTTTTGGGCAATTTCGCGATGGCAATTTGGCATTAAAGCTGGAATATCGATCGCAGCTCGGAGTAATGACCTTCTGCAGTAAATTCACTCTTCAACTAGAGTGTTTCGGTGTAAGGGCAAACATGTGTGCGCTACCCTAAATTTGTATTCTGTCGTTGATCGCCCTATTCTCACTCGCTTTCGGAAATTAATGCGATGGAACTGTGTTAGGATGACCATCACCCTTCTTTCTTTTATTCGTGCTCGTAATAGACTTTTTGTCGTTTCTAGCATGGGTTGTCAATATGTGGTCGAAACGAGGACCTTATGCCCACTGACTTATGCTAGTTTTGATTTTTTCCAACGCCCAAAAATCAGCTTTCTAGCGTTGAGCTTCTCTAGGCTTTATAAAGTGTGTTTTTGTCACAAAAAAGAATTTTACAAAACAATTAGTTTTAAATTTTTAGAAAATATTTCTTAAATGAAAATAGGGGAGGGAAAAAATGTTCATGCAGATAATTATAAACCATGATATTTTTAGACTTGAGCGAACTGGGCAAAGCCCTGGATCCAATTGCAAAAATTATGAACCTTTGTCATTATGAGGCTGTAAAGAGATCGCACTTTCAAGACTTAAGAGGTAAAGTCTCATCTTTGTAGATGTCCATATTTTTTGACGGAGAAGGGAACTCTACTCAAAAATGTAACCGGGACCAAATATGTAAGCCAAACATTTCCACCCCAGGTAATCACCGGTCTCCCAAAGCTTTGTTCCATTCAATAATAAAGAGACGGAAAAGGAAAGGCAGCAAGAACGGGCTCCCCCTAACGAGCTCCGGCCAACAATTTCGACATTTTATTATGCAAATATCCAAACTTCGAGACTTCCATATCTGCCCCGTACAAAATGTACACTCTTTTATTTATGCCAACAGCCATTTTCTTACACACGTTACAGCATTTTGACGACGCTTGCGAGGCTCCATCCAGCTACCCTCACCCCCATTTCCCTTTTCTTCCGCCCACACCCTCACATATCCATACATGGACGTGTTGCGGGTATGTCTTGCATATACACGCATGGAGCCCACAACACATCAAATAAAATAATAAAATATAATGTTTGGTAAAGATAAGACTAGCAGAGCATGCAAAATGTAAATTTCTCGACTCCGAATCTTCATTATCCCTTGAAGCAAGCAAGCAACCAAGCAGTTTTGTATCGTTGTGACAATCGTTTTGTGCGCTGGACGCTCCCATAGTCCACACACGAGCTCGGGCGCATATACTTGGGACGTGAAGGAAGTAAATATAGCCAACTTTGTGCATGTGAAAGAGTTTTGATGATGTTATGTTGGCAACTGTATGGCAAAGTGTTAATTTAAATAATATTCCCAAATGCAGCTACAATTTACAGAACGCATTTATGAATATTTTTGAGGAGACTCGGTCGGGGATTCGAGAGAGTGTCATGCAAGTCTCAAAAAATATTCCAACAATGACAAATTGCACACTGCATTTGATTTGGATGTAAAAGATAGGCATTTTCCATTATGAGGCCGGCATTCGTCACTTCGTTGCCCCTGTGGGTATGCAATGCACAGACAGCGTACCAAGAAATTCAGTTGCAGGCTTGCCGACAAGTAGCAATTTTGATTCGTCAATTTATACAGAATTATATTGATTTCAATTCCTTGGAAATCTACTTCTAATGCTCGTATCAATCAAAAAGACACGATACTCCTGAAAGTATGCAATCGACATATCAATTTACTAGAATTTTATTGCTTCTTATGCTGTTTCAGCCAGGACTTCTAGGCCTTGCGACAGTAGAGACTCTCCGAAGATGCCAGCAATCAGCAGGCTCGTGCCCGATAGGCAAAAAGTCCTCAAGCCGAAGTCTTCAAACGCCGCAGAGTTCACCAGAGGCAATAAAACGTTGGCGAAGAGCGTCCAGGAAGCCAGCCCGAGACTCACGTAGTCCTCCTTCGTCACTGCCACGTACCCCAAGGCCGCTATATTTCCCAGGGTCATGAGATCGGCCACTCTAGTAGTTCCAGGTAACGGCTCTCGCAGGATTTGACTGAACTGATTGGCTGGGGCGGCCAGTGCCGAGGCCAGGAAGCAAAGAACCAAGCGCTGGCCCTCTTCTTCGTTCTTCAGAGCGAGCTGGCCATTCACCAAAGGCAGGGAGGCTGACTCAGCCACCAGGGAAGACAGGTTGTGAGCCTTCTGGACGAACTTGTGGCCCTCCAGGGTAGTGTGGAGACTCGAGAGCATGCCTATGAGCCCATGAGCCATGAGAGTGGAGACGGAAATGAAGGCCAGGGGGTTGTGCTCCCACGAGATGCGAGATATCGCGAACCCAGAGGTTCCCACGAGCACGAAGTTTGCGTACCCCGAGAGGATATCGATGCTGGGAGAAGGTTCTGTCACGTCACTCATCTCTCCCGAACGGCTTCAACGACTTTCGAGACTGTGATGGGAATGTCTAAGGTCACCTCGCTCTCGCTCGAAAAATCGTGTGAGAAAATTCGCAAATTGACATCCACGAAATTAGTCTCTAATTCAAATCTAATGCCACTACAGCAACAACTCCCCTGGTCCAGCGATTAGACGTCGGAACTCGGACTCGAATTTGAATATAAACAATTAACCTGGGCCCATTGTCCGTCCATGCTCTACTTGTAATTGCCAAAAAGCATCTCCAAACCTGATATGAACCGGCGAATTTGTTTATCGCAAAATCTACTGTAAAATTGGGATTTGATTAAAACCAGTTGAATGAGCCCATGACATCTGGAATCAGAACGGGCCGAGGGATGCTGGACGGGAATTTTTAAAAATTTGAAAACTAGTTTTGCGTTCGTTGTCTCTAATGTGCGTGAACGTGGTGCGGTGGACAATAGACTGCATGGTCCAGGTGAGCTGCGGCATCGGCATCGGCAGAGAGGATGTTGACTCGCCACTCTATTGTGATTATGCTAATTTCGCCAATTCTGTTTTCCCTCCGTTTTCTAGCATAATTTAATCTTTTTAAAGACGTCCACGAAAATACGGTGGTGAAAAAAAGTGCAAGGAAACTCGACAATGTCCTCATTTCCTCGGCTCGGAGTTGGGAGAAGGAGAAGTGCACAATGGAATTGGGAGGGAAGAAACTTGAAAATCCAGTTGTCAGACAAGACAGTAGGAGAGACACCATGTGAACATCTCAAAATTGCCGAGCCGCGATGTTTCTTTAACGATCGTCGTGATCTAGTAGCATCAGTTTGATTGAATCCTTCTTAAGGTTAACATCTTAAGCTCCTCAGCTCACCTCTTCCTATAATTGTATTTCAACTTGTAATATTTTGCAAAGTTCAAAAACTACTTTGAAATAATCTCAAGTATCAGTTGACGAAAAATATGAAGATTCGAACTAGAAAAGAAATTTTCTGAGCACCAAAATGGAAATACTCGAAAGTGACGAAAACTCTTCTGAAACTCACAAAATTGCAAAAATGACAAAGAAACCCTTTGAACATAGTGAAAATGTGGAAAACTCAAATTTTAAGATGTTAAGGATGATAATTGTGGAACGATCATCTGAAATGGTTATCATTTGATGAGGTAAGTGCCTTCAAAGTCTTCAAATGGCTCGTGAAGTCGAGGAGTGAATTTTTGAAAATATCAAGTGGCAAAAGTTTCTTGAGAAGTGCAGAGAAATAAAAGCCCAGAAGAGGCCATCTTGGCTCTAATCTGCTAGGAAAATTCAAAAACCTTCAAATAGTACTTTTTTCCCAGTCGTCCGCCTTCATATTTTGCCTCTTGCATATTTTCGCCACCTGGAACGAGAAGCGTCATTAAGCTGTCCATTAGAAACGGGAAATTGGCATGAAATTAAAGGTTAATCAGATTTCCTGCAGCAATTAGGGCATCTCGCCCAGCTCCACCGCATCTCCTCCCATATCCTGCTCCTCGACACCCGACTTCCAGCCCCGTGTAACACGTTTTTCTGGTCCACAGGAAGAGGGATTCAAATTGAACTCACATAAGACACGTTTTTCTCCAAAAATCATCTCATCGCAGCATTCCATCAAAAATCTGCAATTCGAAAGCACGAAAACTCACGAAGCAACACCATCTTATACCTTCCCGATATGAATACATTCATGTTGACACCAGCGGCAGCACGAGAACGTCCAAGGAAGCGTGCTGGCCTCTACGAAACGATTTTATTAGTTATCGTATTTTTAAGCAACTACTTACGCGACAAAATTTCACCCAATTTCGACGCAACTTTATTGATGTAGATAAATCGCCATTTTGTATTCGCAGCCAGCATCTCAACATGTTCAACCTCCAAAATTCAAAAGATTTTTCAAAAGAAGGAAATGTCTAAAATTATCAAAAATGCAACAACACCAGTCTGGACTAAACGAAAGAACAAAAAGTAATCAATATTTGAAGCGTCATCTTCTTCGCCGCGCGCGACGTGGGAAAACCCGTCATCGTTGGAAAGCAGCGGGAGCAACTCACCAGAGGCACCGGCGTCACACACCATCGAGGGATACATTTCAACGTACAACATCGTCGTCGTAGTCGTCGTGTGGGGAAAATCGCGAAAAGCCGTCGGGTGGGGAAGCGCACACCCAAAAAGTATAACACGGGAAAAATTCAAACGCTCACACAGGCAGACATTCGGGGAAACTCTCACCACTTTCGTACGACACATTTCCGACCGGCAGCCAAAAGGAAGCGCTTCCCCACACTCACACACTTGCACACCCACGCCCACGCTCACGTTCTCCGGGTACAGGATCAGGACACTCAACGTTATGCGTAAATATAAACATGAATGAATTTCACTCCATTCAAGCACGACTCCAATAAGTATAACCTTGTATCGTTTCCAATTTTCTCTCCTACTTTTATACTTCTCATTTATTCTATTATTTTATAACCACCTTCTACGACTTATTATTTCTTCACTTTATTATACATGCAACTTTTATAAATAATAGATAGCACACTTATAATATAAAGTATATGAATATGATATATATTTAAATGACCAGTCTCAAGGCACTGCAATAGATCGAGGATTTATATTCTTACCTTTCTTTGACAATCACGCATTTGTTAATTGCTAAATACTGTACTCAGTTCATGACCAAAGGAAAATTATTATTTTGCACCAAACACAGCAACAGCAAAAATCAAGCAATACCACGGATTTGCCAAATTAGCGTCAAAATTGAATACTGGCGCAGTCAAGGGCTACTGACTGGGCTAGTATTGAGCTTTGGATGATGAAAGTAACCAAAAACATCTCTCACAAATTTAAAAAGAGAAAATCCTTAAATTTTATAGTCTGGCTTTCAAAAAACTAAGAGGAAAATAATCACTCAGAGCAATAACAATAGGAAAACCCGAAGAACCGTCTTATATAAGGAATCATTTGTGTATTTATGACTAATATTGTGTTTTTATGAATTTCAGAGGTATTTTAAGTTTAAGTGTAGACTCCCGCGTCACTCAATACAGCAGTAATGTCTCCGTTCCCCCGTTATCGAGTCATGTGTCTCCAATGTTGGACAATAATCAGGTTTTTCGTTGACAAAATGATCAAAAGCAGTCTTCAGACAAAATAGCCAAAATATCATTTGTTATCTTTTCCACTCCGGAACCGAGCTCTTACCGATCAGGGGTATCAAATTTATCATTTTGACATTAGAAAAATAGAAAATACGGGGAAATATGTGGGAAATAGAAAGTCACTTTTCAGCCTCAAAAGCAGTCAAATTGCCGTTTCGACCTCCAAAGTTCATGTTGAAATATGAATTCCGGGCCATCCAAAACACCTTTTCACGCCACATCGAGAGCCGCTAAATTCACTTTGAGCCAAAAACAGAGTCCACCAAATCCAAGGTCGTCCTAAAACTCCTCCTCTCGAGCGAAATCAGGCTGGGAACCAAATTCAAAACACAATCGACGTCTTCCTAATCCGTCTTCTATCATTTGAGTAGTTTCGTTTCGTCCCTCGCCAATGAAAGGGTGACTGAGGTCTCACTAAAATAGCCAAAATTGCGAGGGCACCGTCTCAAAAGCATACACATTTTGAAATAAGCCGAAAACACCTTTCAAAAGAAAGCCATGCCCTCGGCCAAAATTACACTCATCACAAGTGTCAATAGAAAAGCCAAGCATACGCCAGAAATATCTGAAAAGTACGAAACTCCATATCCCGTCCCAAATCCAAGTCGAAATCAGCATCAGCTACAACATTTCAGGAAACCAAAATCACACACACACAACATACATTTCAAGGCCAACCAAATTCACTGCAATAGTATAAATACTTTTCAGGCTCACTCAAATCACGATTGACAACCTCTCTTTTGACAGTTACTTCGCATTCGACCATCACCCGAACACTAAAAGCCGTCTAAATTCACACCAAAAGTCGTTAGTCTCTCTCAAAAACGAAACGTAATAGCTGGCTAGACACTTCACGATCCCACGACACCAGAGGGCAGATTTAAAAAAGTTCCTAGGCCATACGATTTGTAAAATTCCATAAATTGGTCAATGAGTGGGCGTCAGCCCCAATACGGTGTTAAAAGTTCCTATCGATATCAAATACACAGAAGTGAAAGTTCCTATTAGAAATAAACAGTCTCATATAGCTACAAATACCTTTCAAACCGGTTTCAGTTGGTATCCCTTTTGAGTTAGACATGGGTTCGGCTGCCCCCTCGGCTCCCAGTGTCTTGGCCCCAGCTACATTTGGAAGTGTAGCGTGCTCGCTCAAGAGTAACTTATGCTGCGGGGTCCGGGGCAGCTCTGCGGGGCTGGCAGTCCAGTGTTGGCCCCGCTCTCGAGCACGGGCTGTATAAAAAGCCACTCGACAGCCAGCCTCCTTCACTTTAGACATCCTTTTCTGTATTATTTGCCGTTCTAATAATTCTTACGATAACGAGTATCATTTCAGTGCATCCAAATTGTGTGCATATGTTGCATACTTTCGGTCCCCCGAGAGATAGAAGAAAAAAGTAATAAAATAATAATAAATTCTGTCAGGATCCAAATTCCAATGCAGGCAATAGTCCAGAATACGAAACATATATCAAGTAACATACAAATGGCCCATAATCAAATTAAACTAAATAAATAAGCGGAAACAAATTAAGATGAAAAATTGCCTTAGAAGCAGAGCAGCCACAAAATTCATCGAAATTGGTCGGGAGGAGATATTCAAGAACGCTACACGGTCCAGCAACTTTGAATAGCGCGGTTCAAAAACATGTTTCGGAAAAACAAAAGCACCCCGGTATCTTAGGAAAATGGATTTCCCCCGCTCAAAAAGACGTATCCCTCTTAACCGCACAAGCAGCCAAATTATTAATAAATCCGGTTCTCAAAATTCCTCTTCAAAAGCATCGTTCTCTCTCGCATAACGCATTTCAGATAAGCAATATTCCGTCCCGGTACAGATGGCAAAAGGCGTACATAATCTTGATTATTCTTGAATATCTTCTCTTCATCTCCCTTCCCTCTATAGCGAAACAGAATCGACATACACGAAAAAAATAACAAATAAACGGGTATTCAACGTCGCTCAGTCACCCTAAATTAATCATTTATCCAGAAGCAGCAGCAGCAGCCATTCCTCTTGCGAAAATATGCGTATTTAGCCGATGAGTCCCATATTTGTTTTCCATCGCGCACACACGGGACATTACTGCTACCATTGCAAGTCGAACAAAGCCGATTTTTATTTTGAAATAGCCAAAATTGCGCCATTTGACCCCAAATTAATAGTCTGAGAAAGATGCAGCAGCAAAAGCACTCATTGATGTAAGCCAAAAGTATCATTTTAAGTTAAAAAGTAAGCACTAAAGGATCCAAAAAGCCTGACGTGGGAGTCGAAAGCTTGCAGCAGGATCTTTATTTATCACCACGCCACATGAAGCAGCCCAATAGGAAAAAAACATGGATTATTCATGCCAAAGGACATCAGTTACCGAAAATTGTACGTAGTTTTGACAGACAAAAGTTTTAATATCTAAAAGGTTAGTACGTGTTTTATTAATTTGTACTCTTAAGTTTAGTGTTAGTGTTAATGCCTTAATACGCTATTTATAACTCTTCTAGAATTAGTCGCGGTAGAAATCTTGGCGCCTCAATAGTTCTCCCCACAATTCTTATTCTATTATAACGTCCACAAAGTCCTCGATTGCAGACTATTTGATCTACCAAAAATACTCTTTAGGTTAAGGTCTCTAAATTTAGTGTTCGGCTTAATTCATTGTTTGGTTTGAATCTTTTACTTTAATGATTTGCTAAATTTAAGTTTATTCGTAAATAATCGCTAAATTTGGTGTTTAGGTTAAAAACTACTGTCTTAGCTTGAATGTATTTGTATAGCTCCACTACTTACCAACCGAACTTGAAATTAATGCTAAAAAAAGCCACAAAAAGGCAATGTTTGATCGCTTGCTTTCCAATGAAACGCAGCCAAATTCAAAGTGAGGGGAAAAGCTGGCTTTCCCGGTCACGGGGGAGGGCTTTTCCCCAGCAGTTCTGACCACAGTTTACGAAAAACGCGGGAAAATTACGGTTTACGTAGTCGAGAAAACCAAGGTATAAGATGGAAAGCCGTCAAACATTGTTCACACGCACACAAACACACACACACAACTGCTGAGTTTTTCATCCACATGCGACAATGAACTGATTATCATTTTAAGGATTAAATTTATTATTTTACTCTTTTACACTTTTTAATGTGAATACTTGGCAATCATTTTTATTTTTTAATTTTAACCTTTAAAGTAACGCGTAACAAACGGAAAAAACGATACTGAAATGATTTTTGGAGAAAATGAGTATCGCAAGTTGCTAGTGTCTTATGTTAAACAAACCCCTAGTTTAAGTGACTAAATTAAACTTAAGTTCCAGCATATCAAAAATGTAAACTTTGTGAAAAGCTAGAAACCAAATTGCCTCATTTACACGATAAGAAAATGTACGTTTCAGTGACTGGCTGATGAAATTATAGTTTTGTGTCAGGACAGGATTGAATTGCGTGGGCTGGACGGGCGTGAGAGAGGGACAAACAGACACCAGCTGGAGCACCGAGAGTGCAGCAGAAACCGAGTCACCAGGCCGTCCATCTTTGCCGATTCCATCAATCTGATATTCACAAAGAACCAAAAAGGTGCGCACTTACGAATTCCCCAAAAACTTTCCAACCCAAAGACGAGTAATTCAATTAGAAGACCATTTGAGGGAGCGACAGAAGTCGAGCCCCTTTCCCCCAACAGCTCGATTCATTTAATTTTGCCTCCGCACTTGCCCGACTCACCCCATCTCCTCAAACGTGTACATTTGGCCCCAAATTCTCGCAATAGTGTACAGTGAAATAACCTAGACTGCCCGCATCGAGCTCCATTTCATTAGTATCGAATCCAAGTCACGTGAGACAAGTGTGGACTTTCACTCTCGACACTGCAAAGTTGGACGAGTTGACCTGTTAAGCCCCCCCCCCAACTCCCTTCCTAGCACTCCACCCACGGTGCAGTCTTGGCCTTGCTCACAGGAGATCTCCCCTTCTCCTAAGGCCTCGTCACTCATACCTGGTGTGTGCATGTAAGAGCCCCCCACTTCCCCCATCCATAACTCACAAAGATGTCATCCCCTCGCTCACAAATCATCCCGAGAGAAACATGGCGAAGTCGCCAAAAAAAATACATATCTGAGAACAAAATAACCATTATGGAAATGGCAAAACGCATTATCATAATAATACATATTAAGAAAAAGTTTCGAGCCATTTCTTTCAACTTGAAACAATTCAAATTGCAGCGGCCACTGAAATAAAATACACATTTCTCATATTTTAATATTAAAACTTTTGACATTAATGTGCCAATTCAGCCTCTACGAGCTCCCGAAATGCGCTCAGAAGGACCGAGAGTACAGCGCGCGCTGGGAGATAACAATGAATTACAACTTTACTTTTGTATGTCCATTTCTTTTTATGCGAATCTATCTCGTTTCGCAACCCCCTCCCTCTCCGTCTCTCTCTCACCCTCGTCCAGATTCGTCCCATGCAGCCGCACATATTGCAAGACGCAGCAGCAAAATGGCAGTGCAAAAGTCAGATAAAATCAAAAATGGATTTTTACCAAAAATCGAGCAAACGAGTGAAAAAACAGAGAAGAAAAATTATGTGAAAAAGAACGGAAACCGGAAAAGTCCCTGAATATTGTGAGATGTAACATATTTGCCTTTTTGAATGTAGTTCAGGTTTAAGCCTAAAATTCTATTTGTAACCAGCCTAAGTTTAATTCAAAAATAAAGTTCAGAACCTCAGAGTTTCGTATTACTTTTATGCCTGGCGACTCCGCAAACCCACTCTGAAAAGTGAAGACAAATCGTTGGAGGGAGACTTACCTGCATCAGGACTCAGAAGGTCAGTGAGTTGATGAGGTTTTTTTGTAGTCTTCCACGTGAGCCCTCGGTTGTTTATTTAACCTCTTCAGCAATACCATTTTGGTCAAAATATGACAAATATAAAGTCAGAAATATTCTAGGACCTCAAACTGGAACGTTATATAAGATTATTCGACTGAAGACCCCAAGAATGAAGGCCAAGAAGCTCGTACGGTGAGGGGTTAGGAGCCCTAGATGGCCTCTTTCATTTCAGAGATTAGAGACTGGCGAAGAAACTTCGTGTTAGTAAACAGAGAAACTTCCCCGGAGAGACCTCCCGCACTCGCTTCTTGGAATTTCTATGACGCAATTCTGTTTGCTCGAAATCTCGCAAATGCTAGTCAAAGAGTCGCGTCACGTTGCGAGAAAGAATAAAATATCGCAACTTCTTGAGAAACGCAATCAGTACTCGGTTGAATTCGTCCCAGGCAGCATCATCATCTCGAAAACCTCGTCTCAAATGAAGACCCTGATAATCTTTGTGACACTCTGCTTAGCGGCCGCAATTGCCCGCGATCCAGACTGCGACCTACCAATGGAGACCGGTAGATGTGACGCGTTGTTCTACAAGTTCGCCTTCAACCCGCAGTCCGGGAAGTGCGAGAGGTTCGTCTATGGCGGCTGTGGGGGCAACAGGAACCGGTTCGATGCCCTGGCCGACTGCCAGGCCAAGTGTGAGAGCTCACCTAATTAGCTGATTACCCCAGACTCGACAGCGTTGACGCTCGTACTTAGATTGATTGTGCCGGAGTTTTTATAAATAAATGTGAAATTGAAATCGTAAGAGCTGGTCTATTAATAGGAACGAATGGAACACTGTTCTCTTAATGAGCTCCTTCCCACGTGACGAAAGCCAACAACTCACTAAAGCCATTCAGACTCTCGACAATGACGGTTCTCGTGCTGCTTTTGACCTCTCTCCTAGCCGCCCAAACTGTCCTGGGAGACTTTCACGAGGAGGTCTGCTTCCAGCCCATGAAGAGGGGACCTTGCTCCGACGACGTCCAGCGCTTCTACTACAACAGGGTGAGCAGGAAGTGCGAGGTATTCACTTTCGGAGGCTGCCAGGGGAATCTGAACCACTTTGAGCTGCTCATGGATTGCGTCAAGTTCTGTGAGGACTACTTTGCGGCCAAGGAGCTGTGAAGGAGACTTCAATGACCGCCTTTGCAAGTGTCTATTATAGAAACGTAAAAATAAATGGGAATGCTTGTTTTTCGTGACAAAAATTCACCGAGCAGCTGTCAGATGCTGCAAAATGGACCAGAGATTGCGGTCAAGACACCCGAAAGTTCGCCCAAAGTGGGTCAGAGGTCTCGTTTTGTATAAAACGAGCGTCGTGGAGCTCTGCTCATCAGAAAGGGAAGACTTTCGGAGAGACATGAAGCTTTTTGTGCTCTTCTTGATCACTTTTGTGGCAGCTGCGAGTGCCATGAACAGGATTTGCAAGCTGCCAATCGTTCCAGGGACGGGGTCTTGCGGGCAGGAGAGGCTTCTGTACGGCTTTAATCCCGACACCGAGAAGTGCGAGGTTTTCAAGTACGCTGGCTGCGAGGGCAACGAGAACCAGTTCGACTCCTTGATTGCTTGCCAGAATAAGTGCGAGTCCAGCTGTCCATACGCTTGACCCGTTCAGGAACCTGATAAAAAATATCTGAGTATACAATTTTGTTGATCTATTAGGAAAAAAAATTTAAAGCACAAACAAAACAAAATGTTATACCCCCATAATGGGAGGAGGGATGGCAAAAACTCGTGGAATTTAGGAGCTCACAATTCAAAAAATTTCTACCTAAAACAAAAGGAGAAATGTTGAGGAATCATACAATAAAAATTATAAATAACTCAATTTATGACGATTTTCGGCCCAAAATCTCTGGAAACGTGTTTGTTGAGGTAAAACTAGTCGTTTGAAGGCTCCAGGGACCATTTTCTCGACAAAAAATTTTTGGCCAAAAATCCCGAAATTGAAGTTCCGTTAACGAGCGGAGGTTTGGTCATTTTATGAATTTCACGAAAAAATTTTTTTTCTCAATTCACGGATTTTTGGCCCAAAATCTCTGGAAACGTGTTTCTTGAGGTAAAACTAGACGTTTGAAGGCTCCAGGGACCATACTCGTGACAGTTTAAGCTGCTAAATTTTAAGTTTCTAAATTAAAAAAAAATTACATGTCCTCCGTTTTCCGATAAAGCTTTTAGTTCTTTAATTATTGACCGGTGACCCCAAAAGAAAATCTGTTTCGAGACTCTCAAGGGTGTTTTCTTAAAGACCGACCTTTCGCCTATAAATAACATAAGTGCGGTCATTGAAAAACAAACGGCGCAAACATTCAAAGCCAATCGTTCCAGATTCTAGAGGTTCCAGCCTCGATTTGAGCGGTATTTAAGCCACAGTTGCTGCTAGAGCGACAACTACTCCAAGTGAAACGCCGAAACCCCAAGCAATGAAGCGTACAATTATTTTGTTTGCGAGCCTGGCTGTGGCTTTCGCCCTCAAAGACCCGATCTGCTACCAGGAAGAGAAGGCCGGTCCCTGTCTCGCCCTCATCCCGAGATACCGTTTCGACGCCGAGTCAAGACGGTGCGTCCAGTTCACCTGGGGCGGCTGTGAGCCCAACGAAAACAACTTCAAGACCCTGAGCGACTGCCAATGCAAGTGTGAATCTGTGTGCGATCTCATTTACGAGACGGGGCCCTGCAAGGCAGCCATTAAAAGCTTCTGGTACAACCCTTTCACGGCTCAGTGCGAAAACTTCACGTACGGAGGCTGCAAAGGGAACGGCAACAGATTCGCCAGTCTGGCCGAGTGTCAAGCCCAGTGCGATTCCTGCAAGCTGCCAGCCGATTCCGGGACCTGCTTTGGCTACTTTCCTCGATACTATTACAATGCAGCGACCAAGTGCTGCGACAAGTTCGTTTATGGCGGCTGTAATGGGAATGCCAACAATTTTGAAGAGTACTCGGAATGCCAGGAGAGCTGCTCGACGTGCTTCCTACCCCTACTCACGGGTCCCTGCAGAGCTTTATTCCGCAAATGGGGCTACAACACCAAGACGGGCCAGTGCGAGGAGTTCGTCTGGGGAGGCTGCCAGGGGAATCCCAACCGCTACGACTCGGAAATTGAGTGCAAGAACGCGTGTGGGCCCTTCATTTCCTTCGAACCCCAACCCAAAGAAGCCTAGTCCGATTTCCGGGAACTGTTTTCGTTTTGTAGCTACTAGCTCGTAAACAACTAGCCACTTGTCCCACCTCAAATTCCCAATAAACCTTGTTTTCGACTCGATATGCCACCTGGGTCTTTAGTTTACACCTACATACATACCTTGGAGTGGAAATAGCTTAGCCTCAGCGCTTTTACAGTCGAGATATTTCTGCTCAATTTTGTTTTTAGGTTTTGTTCACATATAACGTCACGGTAAAAATCGAGATTTTAGCCCCCCCCCTCCTCTGTCATGGTTTGTCCTATATAACAGTACTTGAGTTTGTACTGACTGCCACGGAGCGGCTGACAACCCCCCCCCCCCCCCCCTCGCCCTAGGACCGTGAATAAGATGTGAACAGGGCCTTAGTACGTTGTCTTCTAGAATGAAAAGAAGCCAAGGCCAAGAAGTTTGAGTCAGCCCATTACCAAGTTTACCATAACGCATCCTTTGGAGTTCAGCTGGGAATCCATTTGAATTGAAAACACTCTAAAAAGCATCCTCGAGCTGAATACTTGTCATCAAGTCGAGCCAAATACCAAATAACGAGGTATTGAGTCGCTTCGGAGCACACTCGTTTCTCCATCATTCGTCGTCGAGACAGGCTACCGAGATGAAGTCCCTCTTCTCCGTACTCTGCGCACTTTCCGCCACGAGCTTGGCCCACAAGAACAAGGACCCAGCTTGCTACGAGCCCCTGGACCCCGGCCCCTGCCAGGACAACGTCACTCGCTACGGCTTCGACTACAACAGCAACTACTGTCGGGAGTTCGTGTATGGAGGCTGCGAGGGGAATTCCAACAACTTCGAAGACATTCTGGACTGCTACTCCCTCTGCTCGTCGGACAAGTGCGACCAGTATTTCATCGATGGAAGCTGCTACGGAGCTCGCGAGGCCTACGGGTACGATCCTCTGAAGGATGCCTGCGTCTGGACGGACAATGGTATGTGCAAAAATGGGTTCTACAAGTTTGACAGTGACCAAGAGTGCCAGCAGACGTGTCGGCCATGCAGTCTTCCCCTCGAAACGGGCCGGTGTGATGGAGCCTTAAGGCGATGGGGCTACGATCCAGAGCTCAGGCGGTGTCGGGAGTTCATCTATGGGGGCTGCGATGGAAACGCCAACAACTACGAGTCCTACGAAGAGTGTCAGCGGAGCTGCTCGCCATGCTTCTTGCCTCTGGCGGGAGGGTACTGCGATGAGGTGGTCGCTACCGTGTTTGGCTTCGACAAGAACGTCGGGAAGTGCAGAGAGTTCTCTTACACGGGCTGTGGGGGAAACCTCAACCGGTTCTCATCATCCGAGGAGTGTCTGAATGCTTGTGAGTTCGCCCTTTTCGAGCCAGGAACGGTAGTTTCCACAGAAAAGCCTCCATGCAAGCCCAGCACTACTCCTCCTCCCGAAACAGGATGCCCCAAATAAAATTTTAATACAAATTACTTTATTGAGCTATTTAACGCAGGCTTTTGGAGCAACTGGGGCAGCAAAGGGCTGTAGTTCAACGGGCTGGGGCTCAGCCACGACTTGATTCACGCAAGTCTTCTGGCAATCGGCTGCGTTAGCAAAGTTGTTCGAGTTCCCTTGGCACCCTCCATAGACAAACGTCTCGCAGCGTCCCGTAGAAGGGTTGTAGTAGTACCTGGTGAAGTAAGCCCTGCAAGGTCCTGTTTCTGGGGGCAGGAGACAGCCAGTGCAGGTGTTTCGACAGCCGTCGAGGTTGTAGAAGTTGTTAAAGTTCCCATCACAGCCACCGTAGCTGAAGGACTCGCAACGGTTGGAGGTGGCGTTGAAGAAGTACCGGGGGAAGGCGCCTCTGCACCTTCCCACGTCCGGGGGAAGTTTGCAAGGGTCACACCGGGTTTGACAGTCGTAGATGGTTTGGAAGTTGTTGCCGTTCCCGCCACAGCCTCCGTAGATGAAGGACTTGCATTGCTCGGAAGAGGGGTCGAACCAGAATCGTTTAATGGCCGCCTCGCAAGGACCGGAGTCCGGCTTCTCGGTGCAGTTGGTGCAGAAAGCTGAGCTGTAGCCAGCGAAGGCGAGAATCAGTAGGAGCTTCATTTATGCTCGCGAGTCGAGACGTTCTGGAGATGCGAGTCGTTCGAAGCGGCTTAAATAGGCCTACGATAACTGGGATGGAGTCTGTTCTTTGGACTGAAAATATGTAGTTACATCCTAGTTTCAAGGAATGAGGTCTCTCGGCAATACACAACTGTGTCTTATTTTTAGAACGTGCTATTGGCTTGAATTCCTAACCCCAGGTCTCAATCTAGATGAAGGAATATAAAAGCTGATTTAAACGATAGAGTCTCCCAGAACCTGTCATCTCTCGAGTAGAGCAAAAATGAAGCTCCTACTGATTCTCGCCTTCGTTGGCTACAGCTCGGCCTTCTGCTTCAACTGCACTGAGAAGCTGGACCCCGGTACTTGTAATGCGGCCATTGAACGATTCTGGTTCGACCCCTCTTCCGAACAATGCAAGTCCTTCATCTACGGAGGCTGTGGCGGGAACGGCAACAACTTCGAGACCATCTACGACTGTCAAACCCGGTGTGACCCATGCAAACTCCCCCCTGACGTGGGAAGGTGCAGAGGCGCCTTTCCCCGGTACTTCTTCAACGCCACCTCCAACCGTTGCGAGTCCTTCACCTACGGTGGCTGTGATGGCAACTTTAACAACTTCTACAACCTCGACAGCTGTCGAAAGACCTGCACTGGCTGTCTCCTGCCCCCAGAAACAGGACCTTGCAGGGCTTACTTCACCAGATACTACTACAACCCTTCTACGGGACGCTGCGAGACGTTTGTCTATGGAGGGTGCCAAGGGAACTCGAACAACTTTGCTAACGCAGCCGATTGCCAGAAGACTTGCGTGTATCGAGTCGTTGCTGAGCCTCTGCCAGCCGAAATAGCTAAAACCACCTGAATAAAGTCGCCCATAGAATAACTGAGTTTCGTATTGTTGCTGAGCCAAATGTCCCAGAAGCCTCACAAAAATAGTCTCTCACCTATGTCAGTGGAAATGTACGGAATCTTAGCAAAACAGCTTTTGGGCCTTGAACGCGAGTTCTTCTATCTTTAGGCGCTTCAGTTTCGGACGATGTGGCTTTTTGAGGCTCAGTAGGGATTCAGATATCACAAGGAAATGAAGCTTTTCGTATTGTTCCTCGTTATTGGCTGTGTCGTGGCAGCTGATAGAGATCTATGCTACTTGCCTAGCGAAGTGGGCACCTGCAGAGCATACTTACCTCGCTACTTTTTCAATTCGAAAACCAACAGGTGTGAGAGCTTTGTTTATGGAGGCTGTGGAGGAAATGCTAACAACTTTGCAACTATCGCGGAGTGCCAGGGATCCTGCATGGACTGTTCCTCCCCACTGGTAACGGGGACCTGCAAAGCCGCATTCACTGTGTATGGATTCAACACGAGGACCCGACGGTGCACGACCTTCATCTATGGAGGATGTGAAGGGAATGCTAATAGGTATGCTACTCTGGAAGAGTGCAATGCTGTCTGCAGAAGGAAGGTAAATCCTGGCAGGAAAGGTTGGAGGGTAACAATCAGAGGTTGAGAAAATAAAGACGTTGAACCCTGTACGAGTCTTTGCTATATCCACTCGTTTCCACGAGCTGCCAGCGTGGCAAATTTCCCCAGCTAATCGATTAGTTTCCCGAGGTCTCAGTTTTCTTCCCAGCTCAAACGAAACATGAAGCTCTTGAGCCTCACTCTTGCTTTTATTTTGGCAGAGGGGTCGCCTCCACCAGACAAAAACGACTACCCCGATAGCCGAGAAATCTGCTTCTATCCACCAGACTCAGGTCCCTGCTCAACCCTCGGTTCCCGTTGGTTCTTCAACACAACCTCCAGCCAGTGTGAGGAACACATTGATGGAGGTTGTGGAAAGGGCGTGAATAGTTTCCAGTCCCGTCAGGAGTGCGAGGGAGCCTGCATGGACTGTTCCTCATCCATGGAGAAAGGTCCCTGCAAGATGTACATTTTGGTCTACGGATTTAACACCACGACCCAGCGCTGTGAGTCCTTCATTTTCGGTGGCTGTTGCGGGAATCACAACAGATATTCTAACGAGGACGAGTGCATAGCTGTTTGTGAGTGATAGACATTGAAAAAATAAATAAATTACATGCTCTGGAGAAGATTCGGGGGGCAAGGGGGAGAGAGGTAAAAAAGCTTCCTAAATTGGTTGTTAAAGGAGCCTGAAAATAAGGCTTTTCCTAGGATCATCAGAGAAAATTTTCAGGGGTTTCAAGGGTCCTCTTGGGCTCTCAATCCAGGTGTCTTGCATTTTTTTTAACTCCCTCTTCAAATTCGTCAATCCAGTTTTCAAAAACGGTTGGTTTTTTCAAACCAACTCAGTTCATTCGTGACGTCACTAGTGAGTACATAAAGAGTCAGCTGATTCGTACACAAAACAACTAAGAGTAAATAACGAAGCGGCCGAAAATTATTTAATCGACGCGAAATCAAGGAGCTTTGAAGCCAATCAAAATCCTACCGAGTGTTGAAAGAATTGAGAGTTCCTCTGTGCGCCAAGATGACCCTCAAAACTGTCGTAATAGGTGAAGGAGACGGCGGTTACAGTTGAGTGCGGAAAATTACATAATTTTGTGTTTTTTTCGCAGGGGGAGGATCGGGCTTCATCGGGACTCGGCTGACGAGTCTCCTCCGGAAGAGTGGCTACAACGTGACCATCATCTCGCGGATGCCGGGACCCGAGAGACTCACGTGGCTGGACATCGAGAGATACGGGATCCCCAAAAGTGAGTTACGAAGCTAGTCCTCGAAGGTTCTCAGAAACTCCTTTTGCAGACACGAATGCCGTCGTGAACCTCGCAGGTCAGAACGTCCTGGACCCCCTCAGTCGCTGGAGTCCCGGCTTCAAGCAAAACGTGTGGAATTCAAGGATCATCAGCACAACGTCGCTAGTCAAGGCCGTGGAGGCGGCTGAGAAGAAGCCCTCGGTGTTCGTCAACATCGTGGGAGTAAGCCACTACCGGCCTAGTGAGTCCAGAACGTACGACGAGAGCCACCCAGGGGACAATTTTGACTTCATGTCACGTCTCTGCGTCGAGTGGGAGAAGGCAGCTCAGGGTGTTCCCACGAGGCTGGTCCAAGTTCGCACAGGGGCCGTCGTGGGTCGCGAGGGAGGCATGATCCAGTCGCTCATTCTGCCCTTCTTCTTCGGTCTCGGGGGGCCAGTGGCCTCGGGAAAGCAGATCCTGCCGTGGATCCACGTGGAGGACATGGCGAGACTCATCAAGTTCGCCATCGAGACGGAAAACGTGAGCGGGGTCCTGAACGGCGTGGCGCCTCAGATTGTGACGAACGCCGAGTTCTCGAAGACCTTCGCCGCCAGTTTCTCTCCTCCCAGGCCCGCCATCTTCCCTCTTCCCGAGTTCGTGCTGAACTTGATATTCGATAAGGAAAGAGCTGTGATCCTAGCCACCGGAGCGAAGATCGAGCCCAAGAGAACGCAGGAGCTCGGATTCACCTACAAGTTTCCAGATCTCAAGTCTGCCTGCAAAGATGTCGCTAGATTGCTGTAAAGTCCCGGAGTCTCCGAATAAAATCTAAATGTTTTCGCACTTAACTTCAGCCCGACTATTTCAAAACCCCTTCGAATTTCCCTGGAAATCTCATCGTTGCGATTTTTTTAAATTTCGCTACTTTTCTACATAATCTTCTATTTTAGAGTGGTAAAAGAAACCTTCATTCTCTCAATCCCCACATTTAAAAAGCTTTCCACTCCAATGATTTCAGAGGGCTTTACAAATCTGAACCCCTCTGCTCCTGAGCCAAAAACTTATTAATGGGAGTTAGTGAGTCCAAATTCTCCAGATTTAATAATATGGCATTTCTAAGTTTTTTATTCTGAACATACAAATGCATGGAATCATCAATTTACTCCTCTATCCGAAGCTGCAGACAGACGAGATACGAGGTGGTGAGGAGCAGCGTGACGTCGTTCTCCACCGAGATGCCCACGACCTCGCCAAAGGCGTCCAAGGTCACGAGCTTCTGCTGCCCAATGTTCACCGGGACACCCGTTCTGTTTCTCAAATTCGATCCCTGGTACCCCTTCTTGTAGATAAAGACGTGTCTCTCAGCCTCCGCTACCACCACGTAGTCCACGTTGGGCGCGCAAGCTACGAACTTGCGCTGCTGCTTGGAGGCCAGGACGTACCCGAAGGCGTCGATGGTCTCCTCGTGGCTCAGAGTCCAGGGGTCAGTAGGCTTCGGAAGGTGCTCCCACACGCAGGCGTCCACGTCGTGCTTCAGGGCGACCGCCTTGGGGTGTCCGGCCCGGAGTCGAACTTCGAAAAGAGGCGGGTTTGACCCCAGGTAAACCTGATTGGAAGTCTCCTCCGTGCTCCAGACGAGTCTCGAGAGGTAGTTCTCCCGCTCAGAGTCGCCAGCGGGCCCGAAGTCGCACTCCTCCATCTGGGACGCGAACAAGGCGGGGCCAGAGGGGTTTTGGGTCGTGTTTTTCTCCTCCTCCGGGCTTCCAGGAACGAGGAAGGCCCAGCTTTCGGGCGTCTCTTTGATCAGCAAGACCTGCAGGTTGTCGTTCTGCATCGTCCAGGTCGTCGTCTCAACATCGATGGGCCCGAAAAGCGCCCCCTGGAGGAGAGGAGTCCCCTTGAAGCTCACGGCAATCTCGTTCTTCGTCACTCGCACCTCGTAGTCCTGCTTCAGACTCTCGCTCTGGCGATCGAAGTTGATCGTCACGTCCTCGTCTGTCTGCGTCCAGCTGAACGCGTTCATCTCCTTCTCCATCTTCTCCGTGTCTTCCTTCTCCTCATCCTCGCTCTTCTCCTCGCTCACCTTCTGGAGATTCGAGAGAAACTCTATCGGGAAGTCTGTGGCCACCAGTAGGGCTTCCCCGCTCGACTCGAGGGCGCAGTAGCTGACGGCTCCCCGAGTCTTCAGGACCTTCGACTCCAAAAGGGACCAGATCCCTTCGCACCTCCTGACTCGAGTCCAGTGGAGGACGGACTCGAAGTGGTCCTGGGCCTGCTGGATCTGGACGAGGACGCAGGAGATTGTTTTCTCCTCCTCATTCAGCTGAGCCTCCCGGACGACAAAGGGCCCTTCCACTGGCTCGAACCTCTGCTTGGCCTTGAACTCGTCACTCTGGCCTCTGTTTCCGGTCTCCACGACTATCAGGGTCCCACATCCGTCTCCCACGACTGCAAGCTCGTCCGACACGAACTCCAGGCTGATCGGGTACCTCTCGTCCTCCTCTTTTGGTCGCAGCAGCTTCATGACGGGCGTGAAGGGCTTCACCTTACCCGTTTCCGAGTCATAGATGATCTTCTGGAGGGTCCAAGTGGCGTCGAAGAAGTACGCCGAGTTGGGTTGCCATGGATCGCTGACGAGATGGTTGTGAAGCCCGAAGAGCCCGGCGTGCAGGAACGAGAACTGCTTTTCCGAGGTCCGCACCTGCTCCGGGGACGGAATCTCGTACTTCAGGATGGGAATGGGGTCCAGGGAGAGCTTGTAGCCATCAAACTTGGGACGCAATTTTCTCCGATCGGGGCGTAATTCCACAGTTTTTAGGGGAGCCATCTCCGGAGCTCGACAAGCGACATTGGCGACACTTTGACACATTGGCGACACTTGCGACAGAGTGGCTCCGAAATTTTGCAAAATAATTAAAATGACCCATCCCAAAAACGCCCTAAGAAATTGAGACAGCTCCGTTTGAGAGCCTGGGATACGTGAGACAGTGAAGAGTCGTTGAGAAGATCAGCAACTTCAAGCGAAAGCGCCCGAAAAATTGGCCTAATCGAAAAAATTTAAAAATGGGCGAAAATGAAGGATCTGGTGAGTTTGGCCTTGAACTCGGGACAAGGTTAAGTGACTAGATATCCTTGCAGAGGAGACGTACGAGATGCTCAAGTCGCTCTATGACTTCAAGGCGGTCTACCCCAAGACCATTTCGTTCGACGAGGGCGAGTACTTCATCCTGCACCAGGTAAGGACCTCCTCTCTCTGGAGCTCCCAGGGGTCTAATTCTCTGCCCCTGTTTGCAGACCAGCTCGAGACAACGGAACTGGTGGCAGGTCGTGAGCATGAAGGGGAACATCGGGTTCGTGCCCTCGAATTATGTCATCAAGTTGAAAGTAAGAGAAAATCGATATTAGATTGGATTATTAAGTATCGTCCTCCACCTATGTAGGTCGAGCCGTCGTTCATAGTGGGCTTCCTCGAGTCGAGCATCGAGTCCCTGAAGATGTCGACGGACGAGGAGATAAACGGCATAATCTCGCGAGAGGAGCTAATTAAGGGCCTGGAGGTACGGAAGCACTACTTGGAACGAATAATCGAGGCGAAGGAGCGTGGCGATGCTCCCCCGAAGATCGACAAGAAGATCTCGAATGGCAGCATCAAGAGCGCCTACAACGACGGCAACCTGTCGGACGATCTGAGGAACGACGTGAGACACAAGACGCCGGAGGAGAAGAAGAAGGAGTCGGTGACTCCGAAAGACTCGCTCTCTTCCAAGGTCGAAGAAGTGGTGGCGTCCAGTCCCCACGACAACTCCATTATTTCGGAGACGTCGGAGGCCAACACGGCCACAACCACGACCGCCACGACAAGCGACGAGGTGACGACCATCTCGAAGGTGGAGAAGGCCGAGAAGCCCACGAAGAAGAGAGCGGCCCCTGCACCCCAGCTGAAGGAGGAGGAGTCCCCGATCGAGGCCCAGGACGTGTACGAGATCGTGGACGCCATCCGGAAGAGCACGAACCTGAGCCACGACCTCTCGTGCTCCGTGCTGCGCGTAGTGCTCTCGGAACTGGAGGCCATCTTGCCGCCAACCGTGGCCACGCACCTGGAGCCCATAGCAGTCCACTTGGCGGCCAACCTAGCGGCCCCCGACAACCTCCTTGGGCAGACCCACGACGCCCAGCGACTCCGGATCATCTTCAGCGAGCTGGCTGACTACAAGAACGACTCAGAGCAGCGTTCCTGGATGCTGTACGAGGACGAGGCGGACATCAGGCGCTACCTGATGGAGCTGGTGACGATTCTGACGGATGCAGATAGCAAAATCAGCCGCCACGAGATGTCCAGTGACCAGTACCAGGCCATCATAAACCTAGTGCAATACTACCAGATGGAGACCCGCTGGAGCATCCGGAAGCTGCTCTTGAAGGTGATATTTTTTTCTTCAAATTTTCAACATTCCGATTTGTCGGTCTGTCTGTTCGTCCAATAACCAATTTTTCCTTTGAAGGCTTTCACGGCGATGGCTCACCTGGACTACGTGGCAGTCGACATCCTGCTGAACTCGGTTCTCCCCAGCGAGCTGATCCAGGATATGCTGTCGAACCCCAGAAACGTGAGCATCCTGCGTGAGCTGGCCAACATGCTCACCATCATCTTCAGTATTGGTCGAAAAATGTCTGTGAGTCACCAGGAGCACCTCCGAAGTGACTTTATAACATTCCTCCTGGGCATCATTGAGGACCCTGCGGACGCAGACTTCCAGGAAATCGTTACAGATCTCATCCACCTTTGCCTCTCCTTCAACCTCCAGTTCATAGACAGCGACGACAATGTCGTGATTGACGCCATGATGAAGCTCCAGTGCGCCAAGAACTTTACGGAAAAAATTCTCCTTCTCATAAACCGCGAAAACGATCCCGTAGCTTTGCTCAAGCACACCCAGCCTCCGATCAACTCGGTGCTCAAGATGCTCATTGATCTGTACAATCTTCCAGCGACCGCCAGCCTGTTCTACACGAACGACAACAAGGTGCTCATCGACATAATAGTGAGGCAGCTGTCGGACCTGTCGGCCGGCGAGATGATCCGGAGACACTACCTGGAGCTCTGTCGGCGGATAATCCGGAACACGAACTACGGGGAGCACATGCACCGACGGCAGGACCTCCTCAAGATCTTCACGAGGATCTTCTGCGAGGACACGGAGATCAGCGGGGCCGACCAGCAGGTGTGTCGTGAGATAGCCAACGAGTTCCCGCACATTTTCAAGGCCTAGGCGGGCTATTCCACTTTTGGAGCACGACATTTTCTATAATAGCACAACTTACTGGAGCGCAGAGGGGGCCCAGAGCTCCCTCTCTGTCCGATATTCAAACCAATCCGAGCATTATAAACTAGTTTAGTCAGTCGATTCATACTATTCGATATCCAGTTATAAGCATATGTGCCAAAGATGACTAGATTCTACCGAAAGGCGGGAGACGTAGCACAAATCTTACAGTTAGAGTCACCTCTTTGTGGGGTAGTAGTTAATTGTTAGCGTTGTACTTGACGTGATTTCTAAGACAGAGAGCGAACATTCATTAACCGCATTAGCCGCCATTTCAGTGTTTCCGTAGTCGACCGAGAAAGTCGATGCGTATATTTTTGAAAAAAGTTTTTGATTTTAGTAAATCCACTTTTGTGACAGCTTTAACGTACCTTTGAATTGACTTGCATTTAAGAATTTTGTTTAAGACTAATTTAAAGTTCCACCAAGACTTGTTCCATTAGGTACAATTAGCGTATTACTTAGTAAGGATAGTAACATGTAGGATCCCACTTAATTAAACTCATCTCTCAGCGCAGAAAGCGCCCTTCCGACGTTTTATTGTACTCCAATTTCAACAGATAAAATGTTGCAAATTTCAGATTTTAAAGCAGTTATCACACAAGCATTATTACAAAAATATCATATTGAGAATTATATTACACGACGTTAAATTTTGTCATTAATGTTATGCAAAGAGGGATAATTCGTCAATAAAGTAGTTGGAAATAAGAGTGCTTTTCTGAAGGTTATGAAGGGAAACAAGTTCGGTCCTTCCTTGGATAAGGAAGCGTAAGATTTCAAGTGGGTGCAATTTCTCTAATTTTTGTTTTAAAAAAAACTTCTAAAATCTATCAAGTCCAGAGGAGTATTGCCAGGTATCTTTGGGGACTTCCTTTGATCAAATATACAGTCTATTACTAAAGAAGGGCGGAGAGTCGAGGACAGCACGCCCCTCTTCCTTCCAGCAGATGATAGACAGTAATGAAAAACAAAATTTTAGTGCAATTTTTTATTTCATATTAATATAACTTTTTGTGGGTAACAGTGAGCTTCTTATGCATTGCTAAAAGATAATCATAAATCGATATAATCGTGGTGGAAGTTGTAATTGAGTTGCTCGTGAGATAACAAAATACTTTCACGCAATGAATGGAAAAACTTTAGAATAACTTAACGCGAGAGATTGGGATAGAAACAGAGATAAAAGGCGCTGGAATAACGAAACCGAAGAATGTCTTTCAATCGCTCAAGACCGAGGTCGCGATCTACTCTCCGAGGCAGATGGTGGTGAGAATGGCGTCGACGACGGAGTAGGGGTCGCAGTTGGAGCTGGGACGTCGGTCCTCGAAGTAGCCCTTGCCCTCATCCGAGACTCCTCGTGGGATGCGGATGCTGGCACCGCGGTTGGCGACTCCCGAGTTGAACTGGCGAATGGAGGAGGTCTCGTGCTTGCCAGTCAGTCGGCGCTCGTTGTCCTTTCCTCCACGGGGGTCGTAGGCCCGGATGTGGCGGTCGTGGTGGAACGAGAGCTTCTCGATGCAGCGCTCGATCTCGCGGATTCCACCGTCTCCACGGGTCTTGAGGGTGGAGATGTTGGTGTGGGCCCCAGCTCCGTTCCAGTCCCCGGGAATGGGCTTGGGGTCGAGCGTGACGACGACTCCAAAGTCCTCGGCGATCCTGTGGAGGAGGTAGCGGGACACCCAGAGGTCATCGGCGATGGAGATGCCGACGCAGGGCCCGACCTGGTACTCCCACTGGGAGGGCATGACCTCGGCGTTGGTGCCGCAGATCTTGACGCCGGCGTAGAGACAGGCTCGGTAGTGGGCGTCTACGATGTCGCGGGCGTAGACCTTGTCAGCTCCCACGCCGCAGTAGTAGGGACCCTGGGGTCCGGGGAATCCGTTCTTGGGCCATCCGAGGGGTCTGCCGTCGATGTCGAGGAGCGTGTACTCCTGCTCGATGCCGAACCAGGGCTCGTCGGTGGAGCAGCGCTGGGCCACCTCGAAGGCGTGCTTGCGCTTGTTGGACTCGGTGGGAGTGCCGTCGTAGCGGTACGTCTCGCACATCACGAGGATGTTGTTGCCACGACGGAAGGGGTCGCGGTAGATCGCAACGGGGTACAAGTAGACATCGGAATTGGACCCTTCCGCTTGGTAGGTGCTGCTGCCGTCGTAGTTCCAAATGGGCAATTCTGAAACGAACGACGAGAGAGAGAGTGAGTTGTGTGCGGCATTTATTGCGATCACGTTGATGGACAGGTTCGTGACCTCCATAACTCAATTTGTAGCGCTCAGAAACGCGAGTCTCCATGATCTACATTTATCACTTTGATAGCATCACATCAAAACACAGCGAATACATAAAGTGATGTAATCTGGGGTCATAAAAACTCGAGGAACGCGGATTTCGCCGGAAAGGATGACTGATTAGGGAATGGGGTCATGCTTTTTAGTGGGCGACTGGCTTTTTTGGTGTTTTGGCTCAACTTAAAGGGGGTTTTTTTCATGCTTTCAGGAAAATTATGTTTGGTCATTTTTTAAAATTTTGGGTCAAAAAATTGTTTTCTACAAAATCAACTTTTTCTATCATATATCTTCTTACGCTCCCCCCAATATTGGTAAAAAAATTGGAAAATTTGTCATTTTTAAAATTTTGGGTCAAACATTTTTTTCCTCTAAAAGCAATTTTTTCGGCCCAATATCTCTGAAATGTTGTTCTTTGACAAGCCAAGAAGTCTCTTCTGTTCCATAAGACATAGAGCTGAGCTTTGAAGACACCTTTGAAGCTCTTTTGCCATATTAGAGAGGAAGCAAGATCGAAGGAGGGCTGAATGAAAAACTGGACTTGAAGGAGTTTCAAAAAATTTTATTGGTTTTCTCTCAAGCAGTACAAAGCATTCTAATATGGCAAAGTGAGCGCTCAAAGCAGTCTAGGAATCGCGATTTCGCTTGGTCAGGGATAGTCTAATAGCGACTGTAGGAGTTTCCAAAGCGAGAAAACTCCCCTCCATGATAGTTATTGGTAAACCCGGCATCCGCGATGGCAGAGGACTCGAACGAGCGGTTCAGGTACTCGTTGGAGGAGTAGCGATAGTCGTTGGAGAGACGACGTTGGCGATTGAAGTTGTCGCCGCCCCCGTGGTAGCGGTCAAAAATGGAGTTGTACCGCTTGGAGTTTGAGAGCTCGTGCCTATCGAACCAGAGTTCGTTGGCAGTGCGAGTTCCGCCGTAGAAACCGACTCGGGGGGCCTCGTTGTTGTAGGAGTAAAAGTCTTTGGGCTTCTTGTAAGACATAACGTAAATTTCCTTATCCAAGTCCCTACCTAAAATACCAGGAAGTTGGAACAAAAGAGAGACGTTTAGGGGTGCAAAGTGCCAGCTTTGTGTGTTTCTTATCTCCTCGCGGGACTCCTAGTCCCGTCAAAATGCCGCATCCGATAGAGTCTGGAGTGCTGAGGCAATATTGACCAACTAGCACCTATGAAAACGTTTATCACTCGAGGCCAAAGTCAATTTAGACCCAGTTGCGACTTACACTGACCTTTGTGATCATGAAACGGGTATTCTAATCACTTCATTAGCGTGTAAATTACGGGCTGTCCTCGCTAGGGCACCGGAAGTGGCGGTTTTCGAGGAAAACAGGGTTGTTTATTGGAAAATCTTGGGGTTTTTAATTTTTAGAGTGATCTCTGGAGCCCAGAAAAGAGAGCCTTATTATTTTTTGGAATTTTTAAGACCCAAAATAAAAGCGTACATAATTTTTGGAGACCAAAATATCGAATAATATTTTTCATAATTTTTTGAAGCCTACCAAACGGAGCTTTGAATATTCCAAGTGAAGTTTTGAGCCCTAAAAACTACCATTTGAGCTTTTGTGCTCAGAAAAGAGAGCCTTCATTAGTTTTTGGAATTCTTAGGACACAAAATAAGGGCGTACATAATTTTTAGTGAGTTTTGGAGACCAAAATATTGAACAATGTTTTTTATGATTTTTCAAAGGCCAATAAGTGGAGCTTAAAAAATTCCAGGTGAAGTTTTGAGCCCTTAAAACTACCCTTTGAGCTTTTGAGCCCAGAAAACAGCTAGAAATCAAAATTGATCGCACTTCCGAGCTACAGGTTGGACCTCCTTTAGCAGCTGAAAGTTGCTAGTCACTGTTATGGCGCGCCATGACTGCCCACTTTCGTACCTCGCCGACAGTCTGAGATCAAATGGCAATCACAAAAATGGATTTGACCTTGCCACGAGAACACATCTCCCTGAAACTGAATTCCAGAGACGCGAAATCGAGTTTCGAGCGCTACATTGGAGTATGAGAGACGGGCACGTGACTGACCATGTCAGTGACCCGCGCTTCTAAATTCTACATAGCATGCGTAATAATGATTAATTGCGTATCATATGATGAAGGTAACATGGAGAATGGTGGTGGGCAAAAAATTGATTGTAACAAGTTGCTCGTCGAGAGCGCGTCCACATAAATTAGAATTGATAATTTGTTTGCCTTCCCCTCTACTTAGCTGGTAGCCGGGGACGACATCGCCGAGGCTTCGGAGCTCGACTCTCATGCAAAACAGCTCTGGCATGTCGTTTGGACAGCTGGACCGAATAATTGACTCGTAGCTGCTCTAATGAATGGGAATCATTGTTCTATATAGCCCTTGTTTTCGACTTTTCGGGCTCGAGGTCCCGCGACGCAGCATGAGCGCCCCCGGATGGGTCATTATCGGCACTCAGACACGAAAAAGTTAATTTCACGAGCGTCTGGGAATCAGAAAAATTACTTAACGACTCGCATGTAATTCCGGCCTTGGCCAGTCCTACATTCGTGTTACCGGTTGCGAACAGAGACTTGTTATTGTTTACATGCCATGAAAGCTTGTGATGTCATATCGGGGGCTCATTCTTACCTTTCGGGTTCTTTGGAATGAAATCCAGAGTACGGTCTTTGCAGCGGACGTTCTCGCCAGTTCCGTCAATCTGTCGATTGGAAAGAGCGCAATTCAACTCCTGGGTTCCAAAAAAAAAATGGTGTGTTCAACTCACCCAAATGTAGGTGGCGATTATCTTGCCATCGGGTTGCGGCAAGGAGGTGTATCGCTCAAGCACTTGCTTGTTGATGCGGGCGTTGGGAGACTCATCCAAGGTGTTTGACATCTGCAAGGGAAAATTTTGGTCAAGTTTCAGGCTTCTCAAAGGCTTACAAGTTGGCCGACCATCTTAGAATGAGAGCGATTGTTCTCGAAAAACGGTTTCTCAGGCATTTACGGGTAGAAAAGTGAGGACGAAATAATGCAGCACTCGCTAGGTTGGTGCTTTTATACGATATTCGAGGACCGTAATGCTCGATTCTTATCACACCGAAGGGAGATGGGAAAAATAACTTTAAAAAACTATGCTTTTGAAATAAAAAAAAATCTCTCAAAAATTCGAAGGTCAGGGCAATGAAGAAAGTGTCAAGTCTGTCGCTGGAAACCCGTTCCATGGCCAAATTAGCACTGTTTTGTGTTCAGAATTAACACCTCAGAGCTTGTCTAGGCGAGGCGTGTGCCAGAAAGCAGAGTCACTCCTCATTTTGAATTTTAGTAAAACGTTTGGTTGGGTGGTCCGATTTTCAAAATTGAGGACTTGTTAGAATTGTGAACACTTTGGGCTACAAAATATAAAATAAAATGAAGCTATGAGAAATTGTGGAGACAGGAGCCTTTTAAGCCTTAAAGAGAGAGCCACTCACAAGATCTGAGTCGTGATAACCCGCCACGACCCCGCCGAATCTGTTGAGAACGGCCTGCGTGGCCCTGGGTCGAGTCGTCGAAACAACCAAGTCTTCCCCCATTCTGTTCCGTAAGTCGGTTTTTTTTCACAAAATTTCAGAAACTACTGAGACCGTTCCCCAAAGCCTGTCCTATTTATACTGAAGAAGACTTTTATGACTTTTAACTCAGTATTGGTTTCGCATTTCCAGCTCTTTGCCTTTTTCATTAGGCCCATCATGTGAAAACGTGAGACACGACTGCGCTTCCGGGAGATGCGAAACTGCCCCAACTCAGCCAGACACTCGCGAGCGCATCTCACGGCAGACTCCTCGCAATCTACGCAAATGGATCGTTAGTGAGTGGGCACCTCAGTTAGCAGGATAGTGCGAATTTCTCCCACAAAGCGGCCCGGTTCTACCACTTTCTATTTAGAATGGGCTCTCTGTGATGCCACTGGACTGCCGCCGACGCCCCTCACACATGATTATTTTAATGGGTCGTAAAATTCAGGTTGTAAATTTCGCTTTCGGCTTAGCTTGGATCGGTGGATCGCGAGTTTTTCTACTCATTGATAAAGAGAGCGATCGGATCCACTCGTGAATGGAGACGACTTGTAGCACAAAGGTTTGCTGAGACAAAGATAAATTTTCCCGCTCGGCTAAAGCGCTGGCATTGACAGCATGCACTTCAGATTATGGGTTTTATTTTTAGCACGCTTCCACGTTACACCCCCGTGACCTTGGGAACACTTGCCTTTTTGTTTGGTCTCGCGTCAACGCCGCATTTGCATCAAGTAAATGCCCGATTTAATCGCAGGAAACGGATTTTGATTTGACACTTGACATATCAGCAACTTGCTTCATCCACAATTATATATTCGGTAAACAACGTTCTAGCAGTTGTTTTTCTCGCGCGAGCTCGTTCTCCCGATGCCTTCCACATGCGAGGAGGGCTTTGCTGTAGTCGAGTGTGGGCCACATTTTACTGCCGATTATATTAATTCGAAGAACATCATTCAAGTGTCAAGATTGATATATATTCTGTTATCGCATGGCTGGTCATGCTGCGAATACGGTCGGTTTGGATTTTGCTGTTGGAAGGCAACCAAAATTCAGGACTTGTGGAGAATCTCTAATTTTCACGGTTTCTAGCGGGTTCAGGGTTGTGTGTTTATGTTCTATACAAAACGTAAAACAATCATTTTTGAAGTTTTTGACATCGTATCTAAGGCTTTGTTCATAAATTACGTCATGGTAAATGTTGAGATTTTAGAACCCCCCCTCCCTCCCCCCCTCTGTCACGGTTTGTCCTATATAACAGTACTTGAGTTTGTACCGGCTGTCACGGAGCAGCCAATTCCCCCCCCCCCTTCCCCCCTAGAACTTCGACGTAATTTCCGAACAGGCCCTAAGGTTTGGTCTATTTTGAAAATATCTCGAAGTAAAAATTTAAATTGAAACCAAAAGTAAAAACTATTCAAAAAGGAGACGGATATAATTTTTTAAAATTACGATTAAATTAGATTGGAGCTTTATTCATTCACAGGAAGACCCCATGATGAGATTTGGTCCTTCGCTGAGTGTCTTCATCAATCTCCGGCTCCGATATCAAAAATGTTTATCGTCACGTAAGATCTCGCACGGAACGGGAACTTCTACAAAGTCGACGAATGTCGATATAGTGACGAATCAATCGCCGGAGAAGCTGCTCTCTATGGGAACGCGCCGCGCGTAGCTGATTTTAACTCATTTGCACATATTAATTGCTCGCTTTGTGTGAATTTTATTTTGCAGCTCGCGCACTGCCTTTTTCACTGTCAAGTTCAATGTCAACAGAGAAGTGCTTGTTATTGTTGCTTTGTCGACTGTGAAAATGATTCTCTTTTGTCTCAACATAGGGATCTCAGTCACTTTGTGCTTTATGAGGAAGAATGTAGAGTTCCACAATTTCACTCGATTTCACATCACTTTTCCACTCACCTTGTTGATTTTTTTCTGCTAATCGAGAATTGCAAAAGTAAATGCAGTAAGGGAATTGGTCCAATTGGTACTTGAGGAGCTGACTGCGGATATTATCACTGCCCTAACGATATAGTGGCCGATAAAGAAATCGCTGAACACAAAGGTTGCTGTTAAAGGTCCGAAGTGAGTAACTAGACTGACTTAACGATCGAGTCTATACGCTTTTAAATACCTTTTCCTATGTCATGTCGACTCGCAGGAAAATAAATACAATAATGATGTGTTTCAATATATTACTAACGAGACTCACCAACGTCCAACGACCAGCAGTGGCTACACGAGACGTACACGGATATACACACGGGCGCGTAGTGCGAGATGAAAATAATACTTTGTCGTAATTGAGTGGCGCGGGCAATTTATCTGAATTGGGGATGATGGATCGCGCAGGTAATCCGATGACGGGAACCCAGAACGCACCTCGAAATCCGGGCAACCCAATCCTTCGGATCTAGTG
This sequence comes from Forcipomyia taiwana, assembly GCA_963930915.1. Taxonomy (NCBI): domain Eukaryota; kingdom Metazoa; phylum Arthropoda; class Insecta; order Diptera; family Ceratopogonidae; genus Forcipomyia; species Forcipomyia taiwana. Next base: position 401,988 of record CAWVOI010000020.1, read on the forward strand.
ATCTGATGAATGAGATACGCGTCGAGGTGTGGAGTGGCCGGGAGGTTTGTGGGTGACCCCAACGTGATGAGTAGCAGTCGGACCAATTTGCTTAAATTGCAATCAAAAAGGTGACTTGGAGGCAGATGTATGCTGTTTTGGGGTCACCACACCTCCGAGCAGGGAAGAAGCTTTAGTTCTCAAAGGGCTTGCTAGCTTTTGTTCTACTTTCTGGATGCCTATAAGAACTTAGAAAAGAACCTATTCTACCCAATCAGGTTCTGTTCTCTTCAAATCATACGGAAAAAATATGACTCCTTTCTTTTTCAGGAATCTTCGATTGCTCTGGAATCGGGAAACATTACTTTTCCCGTACCCTAACTGCCTTGAGACCGACCCAGACTCAAAATAACGGAATTGCTTTTTGGAGTAAAACCGGTCCGAGCAAGACTCTGATCACGTAGTCTCCAAATCCTGCTGTTCAATCCTTAGCAGAGCTATCTCTACCACAGCAAAATATATCCAAGTGTTTCTATTTTTCTTTAAAATAATTAGGCAGTAAAAACTTTGACAGTCTGAATCAAAGTAGTGCAGATATTGGTACTGAAAGAGCACTCTCTGGTTCCACAAGCCCCTTCAGACGCTACGCACCTTCCGAGCTCGCGAATGTTGATAACAATGACGCTCTATTACGACTTATTTATGGTACAAACAAGTGAAGTGTAATTCAATTAGGAGATTTTTATCACGATTTATGCTGCGAGTCGCTTCAATGCTCTTGCTGACGTCTCTTTTGCGTTAAATTTTATTAAAATGAATCAAAAATAATACATTTAATTAATCATACAAATGTTTCAAGGCACACAACGATTAGAAGCTGGAAGTAGAGACGGTTAGTCGACGTTAGAATACTCAGGCACGGACATTTCTCAAGCCAGGTTGCGGTACTTTGTGAACAAGTTGTACAAAACACGCAAAGTCGACTTCAGGTCCTGGTTCACGATGTCCTCGGGGCGCGCTTTGGGCTTCGGTAGTCCGCAGTCCTGCATCAGCTCGAACGAAAATGCTACATTGTGGACCATCTGCTCGAGATCCTTGGGGGTCAAATGGAACTCGTACAGAGGGACGAAGAAGCCCCCGAGGAGACCCATGAGGAGGCACAAGTAGACGCCGTCCTTGAAGTCCGAGCCCAGGTCCGACACCTCAAAGTTCAGCTTCCCGAGATGCTTGTTCACGAACGTCACGAGGGACTTCTTGACCACTGCGAGCTTGTCGGGGGCGTGGTCGAAGAGCGTGTCGAAGGCGTCTCGCTCGCACCGCATCCCGAGGTCATCGTACTGGGCCGTGATCTGGTCCTCGTACCTCTCGGGCGTCAGCACGTTGTTTCGCTTCGAGACTACCACGACTGTCGCAGTGACGTTCTCTGGCAAGCGGATGGGGGCTCTGGAAGGAAATGTTTGTCATTTTGGGCATTCATCCCTACAGGGTTCGTTCTAGAGGAGGTCACGAACAAGACTGTCAAAATAACCAAGCCTCGATTCGAAGATTTAGCGATCAGACAGACAGACACAAGCCCAGAAATAGCCTTGAAAAGTCACACCACGTTCGCGCCACTTTTCAGAGCTTCTCTCAGTTTCTCTCAATTCGAAGCTCAATGTGACGTTTGCTGAGGGAGAAAAGTGACGTTTGCGAGCAAGCGAAATGATGTGAGCAGATTGTACTAGATTTGAGACGGTGCGGCAGTTTGACATTGATTTTGCAGCAGCACATAGGCGTCGTGGTGTAATGGTTAGCATTCAGGACTTTGAATCCTGCGATTCCAGTTCGAATCTGGGCGATGCCTCTACCTTTTTTGCCCTTATCTCTCCCCCCAACCACTTTTTAGCCCCTCCCACTCACCGGAAGTGTCTGGCAAGCGTCACGAGCAGGTGCAGAATGGCCACGAGGTTCTTCGTGTGAATACTCTCCACCGTCCACTTGGGATTCGAGTGATGGAAACCGAGAGTCTGCAAGAAATACCGTCTCAAAGCAACTTTTTTGGGTCAATGTCTCTCTTCATTACGTGATTCACGGCACTCAGTACGATCTGGAGCTTCTGGCGCTGGCCTTCAGCCGACTGCGTCACCTCGGGCACGTTCAGCTTCTGGTTCGTGAGCTTCTCCCACAGCTTCTGAAGGATCTGGCCGTCATAGAGGTCCTCCTCCAGGTTCGTCACGATGATCCGCTCCTCGACCAACTCGTCGTTGATCCAGTTGATGAGGACGCTGAGGAGCTCCTGGAAGTTGGGCTTCGAGAACGTCTGGGACTGCACGATGGAGCGCGACTCGTTGTCCTTCAGGTTGTAGTCCTCCGGGGGGATCTCAATGGGGTTTATGTTTCCGGGGGAGTCGATGGCGTACTTTCCCTCCTCCTCGACCTCTTGCACTAGAAGACCAATTGCCAGATGTAAACAAATCCAAATGACGTAATTTTCGTGGGAGCAGGGAATTTGGGTCTTTTTTACCCACTTGGGCTTTTGTCGCCATTCTGAAGTGTTTTTTAGGGCAGCAGAAGGCGAGATAGGCACTTTTCACCGCAGTCTGGCTGGCGATTCTCCAGATTATACAATTTTATTCCCAATATGGTTAAGGAATGCCCACCACTTTTCACTTCCACATTTTCGCGGGAATCTGGCCGAGAAAACTCACCTCTCTGGATGTTTTTCTTGCGTCCCAGAGTCCCAATTTTGTCCCAGAAGCTGGCGTCCTTGTTGCCCTTCGGGGTCAAGGGGCCTGGAGATTTTGGTCTGCCTGCCATTGTATTTTGTGTTTGCTTACTTCGGACTGCCACCTTTTGTGCCACCTTTTGTGGTTGTGCCACCTTTTTCACTCAAACGAGAAAAGACGTTGAGCGAATTTTAACTTTCATGCTGGCTTTAGCGGGTCACCGCCACCGAATCACGCAGCAGCAATTGCTTTTAATTGACTTCCATATGCAAAAAACTCGTAAAATTTCGCTTTCGTCAATCAGCGAACGACGCAAATCAATTCCGCGACAGTCTTGAGGTCGGTCTCCAAGAAAATGGTCATCAAAATCTCTCAGCTAGACGCCAACACGATCGCCAGAGCGTGGAAGAGCATTCCTCTGACGACCTTTGACCTCGGCGAGAGAGTCATGCACAAGCTTTTCGAGAAGTACCCCATCAACCAGGCCGAGTTCACGCGGTTCAAGGAGGTGCCGCTAGAGGAGCTCCGGGGACGACCGAGCTTCCGAGTCCACGCGTCCCGTCTCATCAACCGCTTCGACGCTACCATCGACTGCCTCCAACTTCTCGAGGGGATTCACGCTGAGGACTACATCGATGAGGTCTTCGAGGAGATCGAGGAGATATGGCTCGAGATCGGGAAGAACCACGCGAAGAAGAAAATTACCCGGAGGTCTTTTCTGGTGAGCGGGAGGGGGGCTTGCAGTTTTTATTTTATTTTACTTTCTTAATACACTCAGCAACTGCGGGACGTCATGGTGATCGTGCTACGGGAGGATTGCGACTTCTCGGACGAGCAGCTGGGCGCCTGGAGTCGCCTCTTTGACCAAGTCTACTCGTGGATGTTCGAGGTCCTGGGGGACAGTGCGAAGGGGGACAATTAAGGGGGAAGCTTACAAGGCTCCGCTCTTCTCGAAGGAGTAGCTGAAGACCAGGTTGAAGAGCTTGAGCCATGCGTTACGGACGATGTCGACGTGCAGGAGGTTGCTTATCTCCAGTATCTGATGGACGCAGACATCGCGGAACTCCTGAATAAAATTTATTAAAATTTTTCTGTGTGTTAAATTTAAGTAAAGTCAGATTCAGGAGCTATTTTGGGTTAAAAAAAATCGTTTTTGTTTGTCTGTCAAGTTTTAAGAAAGACTACCCTGTGTGAAAAAATTTGCCGATCCGCCATTTTTCGTTTGTTCACATTCTTGTCCCATCCAATTTAAAGTCCGGAAGTAAAATTTGGAAAAATAAAAAGTATTTCTACCTGAAAATGTTTACTTCCGGGCCAATAATTGACCCGGCCTGTCCAAGTTTTACCCAGTCTGTCCGCGCGGACAGACTTTTACTCCGGCGCGAATAGACTTGAGGCTGTCCGCAGTCTGTCTGTTTCATACTGGCCGCGGACAGACTTGTTCACTCCGGGTACTTTTAAAAAGCTTTATAAAGCTTAAATATTCATTCAAACATTTTATTGAAATTGGTCAATTTATGAACGTGAATCTTTCAACCATCTTTTGAGGTTTTTGTCAAGTATAACCCCTTAACTTCCAGTCGAAAAAAAACATATGGGCCTTTAATTGAAATTGGGCCTAGAGAATCCCAAAAATGTGCATAATTCAATTTAAAACCCATGGACCTTACAAAGACAATAGGGGGTAGGAAAAAGTCCTTGGTTTAAGATGACTTACGTTAAACTGCGACTTCCTGACCTTCAACGGGATATGAAGCTCTCCATGGTCGTGCCAAATTTTCTTAATTTTTTCATCACCTTCTGGCTCCCCCAGGAGTGCCACAGTGTCCCCAATGTGCGACATGATGACAAAGGCGTGGTTCTTGAACGCGCTCGTGTTCTTCAGCTGCATCAGAGGGGCGCTCTTGAACTTGTGAAACTGCACAATGTAGCTCTGGTGCTTCTCGAAGAACTTATAGAAGATGACCTCGCCGCACTGGTGAATGTTTCCGGCCGCCACATTCCAGGTTCTCTTGATGTAGTCAATCTCCTCAGCGTCGAATATCTTAGTCATGATGGCTCGAGAGTCGGAAGGATACTGAGGAGTCGCTGCTAGGAGCGTGCGGAAGCAATAAAGGGTCGCGTGAAAGGGCCTAATTAAACATTTATCGAGTGCAGCTAGACATTTACTTTATTGGTTCCGTGTTTTGAAGAACATTAACATGAATTAGAGGCTAATTGCCCCAACGTTTACAGCTTGAAGGCATTTGCGGGGGTGCGGACATTCAATTACACTTTGCTAAAGGGACTGAAGAGTCTCAGACTCCCAAGGTCTCGAAGACGGACTCGTAGATGTAGTCCAGGAGGACCGTCCAGGCGGTTTTCTGGCCCTCATCGAGATTGCAGACGGCGATGAGGATTTCCACAACCACCTCTCTGAGCTCCAGGAAGTTCGCTCTGGAGATTCTTCGCTTCGCATGGGACTGGCCAATCTCGTTCCAGATGTTTCTGAGCTCTTCCCAGCCTCCCTCCAGCTGGATGGCGTCAACGGTGGCGCTGAATGTGTTCAGGACGCGGGACGCGTGGGACCGGAAGGCGGCAGTTCCCTGAAATACCGTCCAAGTCTTAGGGTCTGTTCAAATATTATGCCACGGACTGAGGGAAGGGGGGTCTAAATCTCGATTTTCACCGTGACGAAATATTTGAAAGAACCAACCTTGAGACTCTCGAGAGGGACATTCTTGAACTTGTAGAACTTTTGCTGGTTCTGCGGGTACTTTTCGAAGAAGGCGTACAAGATGGCCTCGGCGGAGTCGATTGGATTAGCGGCGGGAATCTTCCAGGTCTCCACAATCTGGCTAACTTGCTCCGACGTGAGTTCTTGCGGCATCTCTGCTGTATCTGAAAATCGGTGTGAAAAATATACTGAGGCCCTTCAGAGCTCGTCAGCGACTGAGAACCGGTTTCTCTATCATCTGAGTCGCGCATTTTGGAAACAAACATTACGAGTACGTGTATATTATCATCAAAACCGGCTGATTATTCGTGACGAAACACTTCTGCGACCTTTGAGACTGTACTGTGTGTGGAGATTAAGACCAATTTAGCCAGCTGAAGTGCATTAGCGCTATCAGGGTTCGCGAGAATCCGCAATCTCTCAAACTCACCTCCAATTACCTTCGAAACTCGATCCAAACTGAGCTCAATTAACTTCTCAGCCGCATATTTTATTTCTCAATTCTCGTAGCGTGCGACCTAGGTTCTATAATAATAATTAATTCCGATGATGAACGCAAACGCTGAGGTGACAAAAAAGTATTTGCTGGAGGTGAGACACGCATTCAAAGCACTCCGAGTTGCGACCGAAACTGGCGTCTTCTCATTTCTTGTTGAATTGGTCTCAATTGGGAGAGGAATGAGAGCCCATCGTCTCGAATGCGAGCTCGTAGATAAAATCAATTAGCCGTCTCCAAGTCGCCCGCTGCTCCGAGGTCAGCTGACAGGCCCCCGTGAGAACTTCCAGCACAATCTCTTCCAGGTCCTGGAAAGCATTGATAGTCAACGGTACGGTACGGTATTTAAATCGTGCAAAAATAAAAATGTGTAAAAATCAGTCAAAAATATGTCGAAATTCTGAAGACACCAAGATACCGATTTTCGGCCATCGGTAGCTACCCTAGAGAGAAGAGACTGAGGGTTGACTCACCTTAAAGGACTGTGGCGGCACCTGAAACTTGCTGTGGAACTCACCCACCTCGCGCCACATCTCCCCTATCTCCTCCAGACCCTCCTTCCCGAACTGCAGAGCGTCAACTGTGGCCGCAAATCGGTTCAGGATCCTCGAAGCGTGGGACCGGAACACCGCCTTACCCTGCAAACTCAAGCTTAGTCTCGGGAAAGTTCGGGTTTCGGACCAGACTCACTCGCAGGTCAGAGAGGGCGGCCCCCTTGAACCTCCGGAAGTAACTCATGTACTGGGGGTGTCTCTCGAAGAACCTGAACAGAATCTCGTCCCCGGACTCGAAGATGTTGGCAGCTGGAACGGCCCAAGTCTCCGTCAGCATGGTGATTTCGGCGCGTGAGAGCTCCAGAGCCATTTTGACGTGCGTGTTGACGAATGGAAGGCTGGATAGCGACTGAGCCACTGCCGGACCGAGAACTCGCGACTCGAAAAAGATTGTCCAGCCAAGTTCGTGGCATGCCAAAGACGCTTGGTATATTTTAAATGTATTTTATTACAGTATAATAAATACTGGGTTATTCCAAATTCACATTATAAATATATTACAATATTTTTGTTACATCTTCTTTAACCTTTGCATTTTATTTTATCTTTACTTTCTGACGAACATTTTTCGGATTTTGTATGTCACTGTATAGGTAATCTAAAGCTGTAAAATGCATCATCCAATCTTCTTCATTTATCATGTTTCATTACAATTTTGATTATTCCAATTACAATGTAATATTATTTTCCATAACAATCCTTTACCTAGATTTTTATTATTTCCGCTATCATTAGTGTTTCTGCATGCTTTTTTTGTCGTCGTATACAAATGGAAACTTAGGAAAATCGTCGGTTGTTATGTAGAAGGCAATGATACTTTTTCTATCTACAATTCCCAAAAGTTGTATGTCTCATTATCTTTTCTTTTCATTTAAATACATAATATAATAATACGTAGAGTAGCAACATTTATAAATTTTCGATAGACTACCTAAAGTTCATTTTTGGATATTTGACAATAATAGCCTAGACGTGGACTTTGGACTTTGAAACATTGATTAGTTGAGTCATTTTTACACGGTTTCGCTCAAAACTGTAGTTTTTCTTCTCATTTTTTTGTTTTGTTTTGTTTTGTCTAAAATAATAGTAAAAACGTTGCGTCCTGTGATGGATATGATTTTGTTTAGTTTCAAGTTTTAGTTGGAATTTTGTAGATTTGTAGATTGGTCCCAATGTCGGTTATGCTACATGAAGCGTCCGAGGGCGCAATCACCTTTCCGCGTCGCGCAGCAGCTCCGCGATTTTGTACCCCATCACCACTTAGGGCTAAGATCCGAATTAAAATTATGATATATTACTTAAACCGCGCGTGTTGTGTTTGTGGGCGTGTGTGTGTGTGTGATTTAAGAGTAAAGTATATTTTTGGTTTATTTTTGCATTACAAGTAAACGTAAACGTAAACGTAAGGGTTTAAGTAAATGGTGTAAAGCTCGTCCAATTGTGTTGTCGTTTGCAGGATTTGGAAGTAAATGAAACTCGAAATGTGACGCTACCTAAAACTTAACTAGCTAGCCTACGAATCTTAAACCGAGGTCGCTTATGACTGTAAACCTGTCCTGTCCTATTTGTTGTCACCCTAAGAACTAAAACGCTAACTTTAAAGCAATCTAACGGAGGTCTTTTATATTCTCTAACTGCTACTGCCTATCTTGTAATTTCTTTTAAAATAAACGTCCTGAATAATCTCTCCGCTCGCGGAAGTTACCCAAAACTTACTGCTTTCTGGCCTGGCCTATTCGTTATCTATACCGTTCCTATATGCCTATACGTATATCCTTTTGATCCTTACTGCATGTGATGTGACCTTGGACAGGAAAACTAGACTGAAACAGTTGCCTAAAACCAATTTCATGTTTGAAGTGAGGGGTTTTCACAATGTTCCGTCCAGAGTCCCTGCCCAACGATGTGACACACTGCCTGTTATGTTTTAAAAACAAAAGAGCGTAAAACTAAAATGCTGCGTGGAATGTCGCCGGGAGCGCGTGGAGCTCGGGTGCTCGCGCAAGGTGATGGCAAACCCTCAGACCTGACGAGGATTGTTATTAGCAATAATAAAATCGAGAATAATTGGAGCTCAAGTTTCTCAATTTCGATTCCAAAACAGTATTTCATTTAGCCGCGCTCCTGATCTCGGATGGAGCGCAATGTGTTCTCAATATATGCTATTTGTTGTTGATACTTTTCCAGTTCTATTGCATGTGTGGGGTTGTGGTAATTTATTGTAATAATATTTATATTTTGCTTCTGAAACGCACTATTGTGAATATGGTCTATTGAACTGCTTCTTGAAGTTTTCTAGAAACTAACATTTGTGAGACGTGTGACAGTAATAATTTAGCATAATATGGGTGATTATTGTAAGTATTTCATTACACAGTAATTAACGTTCTATTGTAAGAGTATGAATGAAATCTTTTTGGTGGTGGCGGGATCGCGGGGACGCTCGCCACCATTTCTGCTGTATTGGTTCTATTGTAACATCTGTAGTTGAAAGAGATTATTGTATTGTAATGTAGTAGTTATATTGTAGTAATGAGAACAAATGATAAAAGTAATAATTAAAAGTACAACAACAAACACTAATCTATGTTTTATGTCTTTTACGTTTGAGTCGGCTCTCGCGCCTCGCCATTCCGCAATGAAATACTATTTTTGACTATTGTTGTTTGTCTTTGATTGTGGACTTTGTTCTCCGATTCGCAACCGCGTTTAGTCAATACAAGTGGAATCTATCATATATGGAATTGGTTTAACCTAAGATCATGTATTTACAAGCTGATTTTACGTTTCGCCAGGATTCTCGAACTTCACGACTAAGAAGGGAACATATAAAAGTATATCGTATTCAATAATTAAACCTTAACAGAAAGGGTCTTCCTTAGCCGTCTCTCACATACATATTTAACGGGTCAACAAACGAAAGCTAAAAAGAGCTTATTTGATTGATTCATTACTATCATACATTACATATCTGATTGTACAAAAGGATGAAGAAAGAGACTACCTTAGCTTAAGTATATGTAGCGTAGTAAACATGCATAACTATCATAATAACTAGCATAATAATTGAGACTGAAAAAAATTAGATCGTAACATTCCGTGTCTATTGCATTCTGTTGGTTATTGTTGCTGTTTCATAATTAAACACCGTTTTATTGCAAGTTGAATAATGTTGCTGTTGTTGTGTCAGTTTTCTCCGCATCTCCAGTAATGTATCGTATGGCTGGACTGTGTGAAAGGTGGCGTGGTGTGGGGGTGTGTGGAAGATGGAAAATCAAACTTTGGATTTTTCCTCTTAATATTTTCCTTTTTACAAAAATGTCTCCAATCCTTGGGGCGAGATATCAGGAGGGGCAGCCACATCGCTACCCCTCCAGATAGTCGGCCCCAAGCTCCAATACAAATTCAAATTTAATAAAATGTATAAAATAGCCTTTTCTATATCACATTTAATCATTACTTTTCACCTAATATTTTGTTGTTGTTTTATCAAAAGGTATATAAAATATGTCGATTACTTTGTTTAAAGTCTGCATCATTATCTAAAAGTACGTGTGTGTATAAATGGACAGATTAAGGTATATTTTTGGGTGAATTGGGACCAAAAGGGGGACAAAAGTGCGCTCAGCAGATGACGGCGAGCCAACGGAGGGGCAGGGCAAGTAAGGGAGGATAAAGTAATTGAAAGCTATGTTTTTCCATCATTTTCTCGCTTTTAAAGCCGATCATCGTAATATCACATCAAAAGTTTAGGATAAAAGATTCTGAATCTTCATCACGAGTTTCCATTTTTTTCCCACTTAGAACACCGAATTTAGTATATGTATGCTACTATAGACATGGAGTAAAGACGCTCTGTACACGTTACATGTATCGTAGTATAAGAAGAGGACTTTTACTTTCCCAGCAGATTTTCCCAAAGGTGAAACCATTGAATAGTGTTCAGAAATATATGATGCCTTGTTCCACCGACTCGTGAGTTCCTACCACTAGTTTCATACATATCTCAACTAATCATTCAGCTATGCTACAAAATGAAGCTACAACAACCACAATTTGATTACAATAACGAGCTTGGTGCTCCTGGAGAGAACTTAACATCCTTCAAATCCGCGGAAATTCCTTAAATTTAGTGTTGCGTGTCCTATGCACATTATTTTCTTGTATTTTTTTATATCCCAAAAAGATTCTAAATACATTTTATAATATTCTCAATATGTTGTCGTAATATAGATAAGGCAAAATGCAGTTGAGGTGGCATTTGTGCGATGCCATCATGTTATTCAATACTCGGGGCTCGGGGGAGGCTCGGGCTCGGGGGGAAATGAGGGAAACAATCGAAAGTGCTAAGTAAATTATTAACTTTCATTATTCTTAAAATTTACGTTGGTCTGGCACATTTATGGTGGTAATCAAGTTTTGATTATTTATTTATTTTGTCATCATACTTCTTTTACTATACAATTAAAGTAAATGTGAATATAAATGGTGAATTAATTTAGGCAGCCATGTTAAGTTTACATTATTGTGTATATTATGATTCATTATTCTTCTTGAGGTGTTTCCTTTCAACTGACAATTCTGACAACGCGCGACGATCCATTGCAAGACTGTTGGTATTTTTCATTCAATCAATTATCGTACTATTAATTATTAAAGCTATACTTCTGTAGAAGAGAACAATATATATAAGTATATAACGTAATAGTAAAACAAAGTAGCGTGTAAGGCAAAAAATGTAGGAAATAAGAGAAACGATAATTTTGGTTGCTTTGTGTTGAGTAAAAAATCCTTATCCTATCCTGGCTATTGTACTATCTTCTGTTATTGTATTGTATTTCTAGTATTTACTGATATTTTTAATTTACTTTTACCAATCAAGTGCTATTGAATTGAGTTGAGTGTGTAAGTTATGTGTAGTAATGCGTACTGCAAGAAGACAATCAAGACATGATGCTAAACGTAACAGAAAGTGCACCTCCGGGGTGGCGGGCGCTCGCACTTAGCAGAGACACGAACCGCACATTTGAAGATGCATTAAAATTAACGTACGAGTAAACAACTAAAAACGAAGAAGTAAACTATTGAGCTGTGTGTATTTGTATCTGTCCTATTGATATAACTATTGATGAATATTGTGGTTGGTTTATTGTTGTAACAATCGACTGTAGGCTTAGACTGGTTTTAAGGGGTGGTTGTGGTTGTGTGGTTGAATGCGGGGGATTTTGACATTTGAAGTTGTCTGTGCTTGTTTCTTCTCATGATCTTCTCAGTGATTTAGAATGTGCCAAATATTGTTGTCATATAATGATAGCAGTTATTGTTGATATAAGAAAGTACATACTCGCGGCGGGGAATTTTCTCAACATCATTCACATCTTGTCTTTCTCTCCTCTGTTTTGCATGTAAGGGTGCCAAATGCAATAATGGGAATTATCTTGAGTCCGTACGAGAATTTGTTGACAAAAACAAAGTAGGATATTTATTACAAAAGATATCTTGACTAATTTTCTAATAAATATCCCACCTATATTACATATTCGGACTCAAAATGTTACATTGGACGCCCTTTGTTGTTTTTTCATGTTCATGTTTGAAATTTAAGGTTGCAGAAATGTGCCAAAGTTTGGGGGTTTTTGAATGAAAACACAAAGCAAAATTGCACTAAAACGTTTGGAAACAATAGAAGAATAAGTCGGGAAATGATTACAGTATTGGACCATCATCTTAACTCTCTCGTTTCGGGATATAATATTACAAACATTTATGAAAATGGTTAATTTTTATGTAATCAATCTTATGTCTCTCCAATTTTGTTATTTTTCATAATATTTTTCCTCAATTAAAAAACATTAACGCGTGAACAATTTTGATTTTGATACTTCAGAGCGGGGGATCTCGGCTCTCCCGTCCGACTTGAAACTGAAATTCAAAGGTTGAAATTCTCACTTTTCGCATCCTCTTTCATCCTATCAATATGTAAAGTATTTCCATCTCTGGCTTATATCAATATTACTGTTCCTTCTTTTCACTTCTTTCATTTCTTACAACTGCTATTATATAATTTTTTACTCAATAAAATATTGTAAATAGAGTAATTTTTTATTCACTATCATTTTTCCCTATATAATTTTGTTTTAAATATGAAATATTTTTTTCTTTTTTTTATTTCAACGATAATGTTATCTTGTTATCGTTCTAATTGCACTTTAAATGTTTCATTTTCATTTCATGTAAGAGGTTCTTGTGACTCTTGCGTTAAATTTGTCTAAAGTCAGGGGGCTGGGCAAGGGGAAGGGGCGTTAAGGGGATATAAGTTGATTGTGTAAAATATTCTTTTTTTAAAATAAGAGTAAGAAGCAAAAGAAAAAGGACTGGTTACCACAATAATTCAAAGAATGTGTTACTCCGACTCGACGGCGAGTCATCTAAAGCAATCCAATGCTCACGATTGTGTGTTCAGGGAGGGGCGGACTGGGCCCTCTTATTCAGAATTGATAATAAAAGACAATGCTCCTATCAGTTTCTAGTTTCTTCATTTTATGAATGTTTAAGGAACTGAAATTTTCCGGAAATCAAATCACAGTTTTCAAAGTGTTCGCCGGGATGTTTAATTGATAAAATATTCATATCCGTATTACTGTTGCTGCTGCTGTTGCTGTCGATCCAGTATTCATAAATGCCTTAAAAATGGAATGTTTCACTTTTTGGTTTCGGTAAAAGTTTTTCTGTTTTTGATACTCATGTTACATGTATGTGTGTGTGGGTGTGTCTGTGTGAGGTAATAAATTGGTCAAAAAACGCATTTTTGATATATGTATTCAAAAGGTTCCTTTTGTCGCTTTGTGAGTTTTTCCTTTGATATACGTTTCACATTTAAAGATGCTCCTTTACCCTAGAATGCTACAGCTACAGTTATTAATGATGTAATAATAATGTTTAGATTTTTTTGTTCTTCTTTTTGAGGTATACGCAACGTGAAGACACACACATATAATTTTAATACATAACTTTTTGGGTAATTTTGCGCATATAGGACGAAGATAAAATGATTATTGGAGCAGAATTATCTCTTACACTTTTGAATTTCCTTCCTTTTTCTGAATATTCCATAACACACTGAACATGTAAAAATCACATTTATACGTTTTCTGGAATATGGCCTAACATTTGGATTTTTTTGTAATTTTTTGTTTTTCATTTTTTCTCTAAATCACGTGATCACGTTTTCCAAAGAGGGACATTTATAATTCATAATAATGGTAAATGTGTATGTGCTATCACTTGTTTCGCGTCTTTATTTGTGTTTTACTTTTTATTTTACAATTTCTGATTTTTGATATCTTCTTCCTTCTCTCACAGTACGGAATGTAGATGAATATTTTATAATTATCGATTTCAATAATTTTGGGATTTTTTTGTTTTATCTTTTTTCTTGAACACCAAAGTACATAATTTTGATATAGCCTTTTGTATGTAAACATCAATGAAATTTATTCTTTAGAACGACCACGACATCAATTTTTGTTTTATCTTCCAAAATGCAATTTTTGAGGTCTAAAACTTTATCCGTTGAAATTAGGAAATAGAACCGCTCTGGACGTGTTGTCTTTTACTTCAATATTTTGAGTCGCGAGTCGCGACTGAACAGAATGGTGTGTCTGCATAAAGTGTGATTGGAAATAGTAAAGCATGGATTTGATAGAGTTTGTATATAATTTGTTGTCGATTTTTTCATCTTGTATCAAATATACAAAAAGAGCCTATTTGTCGATTGTCAAAAAATATTGTTTAAAAAATAAGATGATATATATATGATGTAAGATTTATGTATATATGACTATCACTATATCGATATTCTTTCATTCATCAGTGTCTGATTATTATGCTGGATTAAGTTAAATTATACATTAATGATTTGTTGTTTCCTCAATTATCCGCTCGATATTCACTTTCCTAACTGGCGAAGACTGACACGTTGAGGCTATTCTATGAATTCTCCGAGCCCTCCATCGTCGCAGTTCCGTTCAGGGAGTCGTCCTTACCCGTTTCCATCTTGAGGCCCAGCCCTTCCCTGATCTTGATGAGGTTCTCCACGGCCTCCTTCGCGAAGTCCTCCCTGTCCGGCGACGTCTCCCGCACCGGGGGGCTCGCCCGCTCCTTCTTGATGTCGGGCTGCTGTTGAGCAAAGGTCAGGGGACTCGCGGGCCTCTTCTTGGCCACGCCTCCGGGCACCGCCGAGACCGCAGCGGCCGCAAACGCCGCCGGATCAGCCGGTTCCGCGAGTCGGTTGTTCTTCACGAGCTGGTCGAAGAGCGCCCCGTGGTTCATCTCGGCCGGCTTCTTGTCCAAACTGTGCCGGATGATGCCGTCGAGGAAGGAGGAGCCATTGAGACTCTCGGCCCCATTCTTGCCCCTCTCCTCCTGCAGTCGTTGCATCATGTGCTGCGTGAAGAGCGTGTCGGGAGCGGGTGGCGCAAATGAGGGGGGCTGCTGCGAGGGTGCGGCTCCCCGGAACTCACTGGGCCCCTGCATGGGGAACCCGGCGGCGTGCGGGGGCCACATGAAGGGCGAGGGGTAGGACAGCATGGAGGCGGAGTCGAACATCCCGGGGGGCACCTTGAGGCCGTTCGGGGAGGGCGTCTTGAGGGGCGGCTTCGTGCCCATCATCTTGGCCTTGTCGAGCAGCGAGGCGGCGGTGCTGGCGGGCGACTTGGAGGCGGAGGAGGAGGGAGACGAGCCGTCCATGGCCTGAGGCTTGGGCTCGCGCTTCCTCGGCCGCATCAGATGGCGCTCCTTCACTTTGTACTCCAGCGTCGAGTGCGGTACTCCGTAGTAGCTGCCGGCCCGGTGGACCGACATCTCGCCCCTCTGCACCGCCTTAACGGCCTCCACGAGGCTGTCACGATCGTAGTTGCGGTACTTGCCACGCTTCGGACGCGTCCCCTTGCCCCCAGTTCCGGTTCCACCGCTGCCAGGGGACAGGTTGGCCCCCGAACTCTGGCCGAAGCGCTCCATGGAGCCGAGGGACTTGATCACAGAGATGCCCGGTCGCTTGTAGTTCTCCAAGAGGTCGTGGTGCGGAGGCCCCCCCTGGCTCTGGCCCTGCCCCTGGTGGTGATTGGACCGAGCCACCTCCTGCTGGAAGTTCCTGCTAATACTTTTGGCGATGACGTCGCTGAGGGACAGCATGCTCTTGTGGCTCATGGGGGGCGGGGAGGAGGAGTCTGGGCGGGGCCTGGTGAGCGGGGGCGGGGAGAAGTTGTTGGGTCGTAGGCAGGGAGGCGGGGGCGTGGTGAGGGCGACATCCCCGTTGTTCTTGCCGCCCGAGCTGCCCCCGGGGACCGGCTTGAAGGACGGAATGCGAATCGGGCCGAGGTCGTCCGTCCCGCTCTCGCTGTGCTCCTCCTCCGACTTGCTCCCGGACCGGCTGCCACTGCCCCCCATCTGCATGAGGTTGAGGTACGAGGGCTGTCCGTTGTCGGTCGTGTGCTTCAGGAGCTCGGCCTGGGTCAGCATGATCTTGCGCAGGACGTCTGGGAGACCCGAGACCTCGTCGGGCTTGGATGCCAGGAGACCCTGCAGGGCTCCGAGACCCCCTCCCAGGAGCAGCGTCTGTAGCTGGATCAGGAGGTTGGTCTCGATGAGGGGGGGCATCACAGGCTTTGGTTCTTCTGCGGGCGCCGGGGGCTTCATGAAGTTCTGCAGGGCCGCCGCTTGGAGGGTCGACAGTCGAAGGAGCTCGTCACTCGACATGGGTGTGGGGGTGGGGGTCTGGGCGGGCTCGGAGTCGTTGTCGCCCCCCGTGTCCCCGCCATCCTCGTCGTCGTCGTCCTCCAGCATTGCTGGGATCACGACGTCCGGTCGCGGGATCTGCTGGCGGTTTTCCATCGTGTACTTGTAAACCTTGTTCCGGAGCGTCGATCGCGGAATGCCATAAATCACAGCGGCACGTCGGGTGCCCAGTTTCCCACTCAGGATGTCTCGCAAGGCGTTTTGGAGCTCCTCCTCGGTGTATGCCCGCTTATTCGGCACGGAGCTCGTTAGTCGGGGTTTCGCTCTGTGGAAGAAAAAATATTTTTTGAAGTCACTCAAAACAATTTTATGGCTTAAAGTAGGTTAAAATCGGCCCTAATTGAGCCGATACTCCCTCAGAGGTAATGACGAATACAGGATCCTTGACTTCAGAACTGAGAGAGACCAGTTTTGGAGCAGGGACATCAAGAAAATCGTAGACTACTATTTTCTGAAAAGGTATTGACCAACGTACCACAACGACACAAACAATTTTCTTAGTTCTTTCTACACTAAATTTTAGAGACAGACGATCGCAATTGGATATAACCGATTTAAAAATCGAGTGCCAGACTTCTCAAGTAAAAGTTTGGATTTCTAAGAAAATAAAGCCTAAAATGTAGCCTTCTAGTGGACCCGACTGGTACTTTGATCTCAAACATCTCCAAAGCCACGTCAAAAGACAGATGCATCATTGGCAAGCCACCGCTAAAAGATTTAACGTTTCTCCACACATCACTCGACCTCGGCGTTTTGCAACGGAGCTGACAAAAATTGCAGTTGCATGGCAGATTTGTGCATCGACGGGAACATCCAAGAGATTACTGTTTGTAAGCTGCATTTTTGCCTATTTGCACATTTCGCTGCAAACTTTTGCTACTCGCGCGCTCTGTGTGTGCCAATACTCTTTATCTTTGTGTTTGCCGACATGTTTGGCACGCTGGTTGTTGACGATTTGGACACGGCATGGGCATGGCTCGGGGCAGGAGGATCAATTGGCGATGTAAACAATTAAGGGGTCGGCCACCACTTTCGGGTGTCCCTCGGAAACACCTCAAAACACCGGATACGTCCACTTGCAAAAAGCCGGAGATTTACGACAACCTGCAGCCCTTCCGACTGTGCGAAAAATTTCCGACTCCTTATTGGCTCACATGCCGCTCTACGTCACGTCGCGTTGCAGCGTGGAATATCCGTGCCAAAGTCCTGAAAGTTGGCATGAAATATGACTTACATCAGGCTGCATGAAAAATGGGTTTTCGTGATTATTTTCGAAAGTTTTTCATCGAACAAATATTGGACAATGCTGATGAAAAATTGTACATGGCATCCATGAGTTGGACATTTGGATGATAAATGAGTCGGTGCGCCTCGAATGCCAGAAAATTGCAGGTTGCATCGATTCCATTCCGGGCAGTGACGGTTGCAATTTTGCAGGTGTTAGTTCCGAGGGGGTGGCACGGGACGGGGGGAAAAGAAACCCGGCTTGAAGAAGTCATTACAACAACAACAATGGGTTCATTGATTTTCCACACGACTGGCGTGCCTGAGAGAGGTGCTTGCATGGTGCAAACTGCAAAGTAACGAGCGGAGGCAGAGAGAAAGAATTCCACAACGAAGCCATTCTTTACGATCAATACACCGCCAGTTATACACACTTATAGCAAGCTTATGATAGACGTTATGTGTCGCATTAAGTGCATTCTCAAGTGCTGGTAATTTTAGTCGTTTTCGTTGCATTTTTCCGCCCCCAACCCTTTTCGGGTCAATTCCAGAATTCGTCCTGGGAGCTGTGAATGACCTGGGAGGCGAAATTTGCAGTCGATACAACTTACAAGATCATTGAGGGTGTATAATTAACGTTCAGGCCCATTAATTACATCTTTGCCAGCTCTCCAATTGCACAGAATCACCCTCCTCCCCACTGCGTCCCGCCTATCGTCCCGCCAGCCCAGCCCAGCCCAGCTCAGACATGCCACAAGAGGTGCCTAATGAACTCTCCCTGAGCGTGTCTTAAATTTTGTTGTCTTGCGTATCAAGTTATTTATATAATTCATATTCCAGGAAGCCGAAACGACGACGTCGTCGTCGACATCGAAGGAACGCAAGCATGCAGAAAATATCAGCCTTTTGTTGGATAATGCAGCGACTAATGAGTGTTTTCGAAAAGCCAGAAGAATGGCAAACAACGAGGGCTACGTTTCCTCGGAAAAGGCTCGTTAGGCAATCAAAGTGCGGGAGCCCCAGTATGCATGCTCAGGTTGCCTTCACAGAAATAATATGCCAACAGACATGTGAGGCATGTTTGGGTGCATACCAAAATACTTTCCTAAACTTTATGAATTTCTTGTGCTTCTATTCCACTTCACACCGCGTGAAGACTTGCATCGAGGTATGTGGGGGGATAGGGGAGGGGGTGACCTCATACTTTGGCGCATGTTCGACGCGACGTCTCAGAAGGACGTTGCCGAAGGAGACGCAACAGGCAGCCTGAACGATACCTTAATGTTACTGTGAATGCTGCTCCTAGAGACTTCCACGGAGCTTCTTGTGGGATCCTGAAAGTTGGTGTAGACAGTTTTCGTGGTACATCGATTCCCGATGGTTCTTTTGAACACGATTTTCATCGCTTAGTCTATTATTAGCAGCGTGCTGCAAATTTTGCCCACACAACGTGCCGAGAGCGGGACTCCAAAGCTTGCTAATGCGCTTTCAGTGAAGAGGAGAAGGAACCAATTTGCAAGCGAGTCAAGGTCAGAGGAGGGGGGTTGCTTTCCGAGACTCTGAGGGCTAAATTTCTACCTCTTTTAAAGAGGAAAACATTTGGAAACATGTTAACCCTCTAACGTCTGAAGAAAAATGAGTGTTCGGTACAAAAAGTCAAAATAAGACAGTATCCAAGGGCTTCTAAAAATTGTGCTTTCAAAGGGCCAAAAATTTAGTTTGTCTAAAGTTAAAGACAAAAACTAAAAATGTCTTTGTTTTCTGTTTTTATTTGTTAGACTTCAATTCAATATTTATGTGGATGTACACCTTCCAACACCAGTCTTAGTCCTTAGGTATTGCACAAAACCTCTAAATATAGCCATGATTTTTCAAGGAATCACCTCTCTGATTTTCACAATCATTGTCTCAAGACAGTCATAGCTGCCAGAGGGTTAAGGTTAGGCAAACCAAAAAAGTATGCTGGTAAAATCTGTCCTTGAACAAAACTGGAAGTCAGAGGCCAGAAAGTAGGTTGCATGGGACAATTGCTGTTGATAAAAGGCATCCAAATTGAGCCACTATCGCCTCCCTTGGAGCCTGCTAGAAGCACACGCCTACCTTTACTAACGTGAGCTCGTTAGCGACGTTCTAGAAATTGGGTCAAATGCTTTTTTTATCAACATTTCGTACGCGTTCTTTGACGTATGTAGATGCAGTTTTTTGCATGCATCACGACATATGCTCGCGAGCAGTATTTTTTCTACTGTCGTCGTTTTAAGTACTTCAGCGCATGCATGAGGGCCCAAAAGAAACGGCTCGAGATATTGTTTTGAAGGATTACGCGCAAACCCGCTTCGTATCCGAAAAATTGGCGCACAAAATGAAGGGAAGACGAGCGCGTTGCGAGATGAAAGGCGGGAGACATTCATCCAGACAACCTTGCACCACGTTATTGTTGTCGTTCCCTGCACTTCTCCTCTCTCCACTCCGCTCCTCATGCATACGAACTTTTTTTACACAACAATCAAGATTGGAATAATGCATAATGTGCATTATTGTGCATGGAGGGTCTTCGTGTATGTCACGACGGAACGTTCAAATTTGACAAAATTCTTAAGCATGCAAATTTCAAGCCTGGGGTTGATGATCGAATGCTCATTGCGCGCGTCTGAGTCGATGTTGATGAGCGTTTGGAAGAAAGGAAAATATGTTTGCGGAGAGTTCGTTCACCCCGGGCGTAATCGCACTTGTGTGTTTGGAAGAAAGAGCGTGGTTTCTGTAAGACGAGCATATTCTAGTGGTATTGCTCATCCACTAGAAGGACGGCTGGGCGGCGTCGAAATAGTTTCGAGTATCGAATTTCATCGGTTGGATTGCGCGAAATGTGCGGTTTTGCAAGTTTCAGGAATCGCGTATTGGATTTCGATGTAAAACAAAATTCGAGTTGGCGATTTTTGAGTAGGCGCAATGCAAAACATAGATAACAGAGGTAAATATGAGGTCTACAGAGAGTCTCTTCCACTGGAATACCTCGACAAGAGCTGTGAAAAAGGCGAGAAGGCTTAAAAGGGATCTAAGAATTTCAATTGGATGAACCACAAGTCAAGCAGTCGCGGGGTAAAGAAAGTGGAGAACTCAGATAAGGGGCTCAAAGAGTTAGAAAAGTGGGCCTCTATTCTCAAAGAACGGGGCCATTCAAGACAATAGTACTCCTTAGAAAGCAATCCACGATTATCCTGAGTCTGTGTGGGATTAAAGCTGGTGCAGAGAAATTAACAAGAGAAATTACAAGGATCCCGACGCAAAGCGGCCTCAGAAGGCTCAAAAGAAGTGATTATTTTCACTTCTGAGTGAGCAATTGGCTGAGGATAATCCACTTTCTTCCCACAACTTGTGGTCTTTCAGCTTAAAAAAGTTTTCTAGGGGCTTCATTAAAGTCTCAGGTGAGTAATTACTGTGGTGATTTTTGAAAGGTTGGATAAGACCTTTAAATGGCTTCTAAATTATCTGCATGAAAGAGTTTTTCCCCCGCCCTATTCCTATTTCAAAAAGGTTTTCTAATAGCCTTTAAATTTTTACTTTAAAACATTATAACTTAAACCACAGTAGGTTAACCACAGTAACTTTTTAAAAACGAAAATGAAAGCTAGCTTTTTAAATTTCCATAAAAGTTGTTCAGCGAAATTTTAGTAGGGAGAAAACAACCTTCAGGGGCCCAAAATCACCCCACTGTGCCACAAAGACAGCCAGTTTTAATGAAAATCACTGGTAAGCGCGCAATCAAAACATCCAAAGCTGATGATTGAAATGTGAGACAGGTGAAAGAGAGTGCGACGACAGACGAGCTGGCTGTTATCAAACATAGGATTCGAACTCGCGTTTGGCGAAAAAAGGGCACATGACATGGATGAGCAAAAAATGCGGCGCACATTTGAGGTTGCAGCAGGACGAGAGGCTGTTGTAGTCCCGCGTCTCCAAACGATGCGAGCCACGAGCTATTACAAGCGTGTGTCCGGATTAGCGTGGTTCCCGGTTGGGGGAAAACACGGGAGAAAAAACTGCACTAGTCCGATTTTACATCTCACACCTCGCTGCACGCGGATTGATTGCACTTTTTGACGTCCCTTTTGACGCACAATTCGATTTGTCAATTGGATGATCGCGAATTCAATTACACCGCTTTTCCTCTTGCAGTCGTTTGCCTCCGACGAAAAATGGATTTGGATTTGAGACTTACCTGAAGATGGTTTTGGGGTCCTGGTGGCTCCCAGACGGCCCCGAGGTTGACTTTGCGCTCAAATCCAGCGGCTGCTCGCCACTGCCTCCCGTCCCTAGCAGCTCTGCTTTCAGACGCGGGCTATTGGAGGTGTTTGGTGGGTGTAAGTGGTCCAACAGGGATGAAGGTTGAGGTGACTCTGACGGTGGTTTTTGTACTGCGGATGGTGGCTGTGGAAGGCCGTACCAGAGACCTGTCCCAAGGGGGATTAGGGGTTAGCTAGAGAGCTGGAGAAAAAGAGATTCCTCACCTGGATAGAAGGGGGCCAGACCTGATGGCTGGAGGCCACCCAAAGAAGCAACGGCAGCCAGTTGGGTCGCCAGCGTTTCGTAAGACGTCATGTTGGGTTGCTGACGCAGGAATGCAGCAAGATGCTTGCTCTGTTCCGAAGCTAGCTTACTCCGGATATCGTGCTCGGACTCGCTGGACTCACTCTCGGAGTCGTTCAGCGTCTGCAGAAAACATACATGATTTGTAGCGGAGGAGGAGGGGGAACAATGGGAACTTACGCGATTGGTGAGATCAGCCTCGGACGGCACCGGGCCTGACTCAGCCACTAACTCTCCCGCCTCGTTCACTTTTAACAGTTTTCCGTCCACGCAAAAATAACACTTGTCCTGCGGCTTCCAGTCGATTGGCCCCTGCTGTGGCTCCTCTGTTTCTGTGTCTGTTTTTTTCTCGGATTCTAGAGACGGAAAAAATATTTGTAGAAGAGTGAAAAGAACGTTTATTTTGTTTTAGACCTAGTCATAAATTGTGTGAAGCCAAAACGTCTCCAAAAACTACAGGAAGCCTTTTTTCGACCAAAATTTTAAAATATATAAAATATATAAGGGTGTATTTTCAAAGATTTCGAGAGACGAGCTTTGAGGGCCCCTAGCTCCATCCCTGTACATGATAGGGGTCACATATTGTACCATGATTTACTAGATTTTGCACAGACTACAACATACTAAAATTTCAGCTCAATCGGATGTAATATAAGGATTTTTCATACAAAAGTAAAACACCCCCCATTCCACCCCATGAGGAGATAGGGGTCTAAAACTAATAGCTTGCACCTCTTTAGACTATGTCCTACACGACGCAAAAAAACCGCAGCTCTCTAGCTCTTCTGGTTCTTGAGTTATAAAATATCGGACAGACAGACGGCAAAGACAGACAGTCAGACAGACAGATGGAAACTTACCGCTCTCAGTCGCGTTCGGAGGCTCCTCCTTGATCTTGGCTACCTCGCTACTTTGGTCACTCTCTGGTTCCTTTTCTGGGTTTTGATTACTGCTGTTCAGTCCTGAATCGTCCTTCTCAATCTCGTTCTCGGCAAGTTTTAGGGAATGTGACAAATTTTGGTCTTGTGATTCTTCTTGTATGTGATGATGTCCGTTGTTGACTGTCGGAGGGACGCGGGTTAGCGGGCGAGGGGAACGAGAATGGCGCTTTCTCAGATGCTTACCTACTGGTGAAGTTGCTTTCTGCTGAGCTAAATTTGTTGGCGCTTCGATATTTATATTGGAACGTGTGATCAAGTCTTGAAACTGTTTCCATTTCCTACGTCCCATTAGTTCTTCAGCAACTCTTTCTAATCCTGGAAGGAGATGGAAAAACAAAGAGAAATGTCATTGGTGATTCGATAAATGCCTGATTGATACGCCGTAATAATATTAAAATTGCCATGTATGTGCCTCAAACAATTTGTTGGCCTTTAAATGTCAGTTTAACGTGTGTTTACAGGTGCTAAAGTGCAGAAGCGGCAGTAAAGCAACAATATATTCAATTATTGATTTATGTACGATACACATTTAGTACACACTTCATTATTGCGAAGGTAGGTGGTAGTTTTGTCATACACATCAGCCCGGTCTACGGATAATAGCATGCAGCTAGTGCTAAATTTTGTCACATATCAAGTCCGAGCAGCTTGCAATATTGATTTTGAATTGTAAAACTATTACACAAATTTGATTGTGAACCCTTGATTAATGTTTTCGTCGCACACATTCGGAATCGGACTCAATCCGGTTGGAACATATGGTACGACTTGAGTGGGCGGACTTGCAGGTTGGAAGGTGCTGGAGGCCAATTCGAGCTTCCGGTGCCGAAAACTTCCCCCGCTTTGATCTGGCCGAACGCGGTAACCCCACCACAATATCCAGCGCTTCCTGGTCCGGGGAAGAGACAAAAAAATTCAATTTCTTTGTCCTCGCCATGCTCGTCAGCCAGCCACATAAAAATTTTCCGTTGACCTCGACGTTGTAAGCTGCCAGCGCTATCCTGCGTTGAGCGAGGAAAAAATCATAAAACGAATTTAGGGATAGACGGAGAGAGACAGGGAGCTGGGGGGCGGGAAAGCGGGATGGGTGACTTTCTTGCAAACTGCTCTTTGCTGCACACTTTTTAAAAATTCTATAGCGCGCCCGGGCGTCGTTGCGAATATGTACATGTACATGTCGAGGCGCTGGCAAGGGTGGTAATTTTTTCAGTTTTTTCGTGCTCGCTGCAACTCTGCCTTTACTACCCAATCAAACAAGAGGTGGCTGGTTTGCTGCACACCCACACACGTGTGAGTGTACGAGCGTGTGTGTGTGTGCGGGAGCGTGTGTATATATTGCATTAAAAATGTTGAGAAAGGGGTTAGTGGATTTCAAAAAAAAAAAGCAGCAGGCTCGAAACATGGTAACGGACGAAAAAAAGGAGGAAAAGAGTGCAGAAGAAAGGGGGTGGGGAGGGAGGGGGAGGGTGGCTCGGGTGGCGGAAAACCAAAAGTAAAACTATACCATTGCAATTGGGTGTTAGTGAAGTAGAGACATCGACGACGACGTCGAAAAAACGGAAAAGCTGGCTGGCCTGGAGAGCGACGTGAGTGGGGTGTAAATGATAAGGTTAGAGGCGTTCTTTCGTGACGACGACGATGCCGACAAACGACGAAAAAATGTGCGCTCCGGAGCCGAGGAGAGAAATTTTAATGTACACGGTGGTGCGATGCGGGAGGAGGTGGAAGGCTGCATGGAGTCGAGTCGGTTCGGGTGAAGAAGAAAAAGTGCAAAGAAAAAATTGGGTTGAGTGCGCCTTCCCATGCATGCCTCTCACACTCCGTACGCCCCGTCCATAGACTCATGGCATGGCACTTGCTGGCCCACTAATCGATAATGTTGCATTTTTTAGTCATTTTTTTAATCGTTTACTTTCCTCTCACTCGACTCGGCTCCACTCGACACGACGCTCCTTCATCTTCCCGCATCTCCCGACTCCGAGATTCCGATTCCGGCATTCCGGAATCCGGGCTGAGACTGGGAAAAACAGGATGGACGAAAAATTCGGACTTGCGTAGAAAATGGTGAACTTTTTTTCGCGTATTTATAATTTGTTGTTTTCTTCTTGTTCCGCGTTCTGGCACACACGGGATCTGTGGAAGGCGAGGGCAAACAGCGACGGGCAGAATAGAGCAAACTCGCTCTGTTCCCTTGAGCTCGCCAGCGCATTCGCAGCTGCAGTATAAAAACACATTTGACGCTTCCTGCTAGAGCTGTTTACCATCTAATAATTTCTTATATCGACGTTTGTACTCGGCTCCGTAGCCTAGTTGCGCCAAGTGTTTTTCTCTCTCACACTCGCCCCCCTTGCACCTTGCTTTCGCACTTTGTGAAAACTTTCAAGTGAGTCAATACTTTTTGTTTGCATTTTAGTGTAACAATGTACACAAAAACATTGCACGCGGCTCGGAGTCTCGGGGTGGATGCGTTGGTGATAGGAACTGGGCTGGATTGATTGCATGATTGGGGGAAAATAATTAGTGTTGCCTCATTTTTGATCGTCGCTCCTTTGTTCTCTGCTCCTCGCAATCAATTCAGGTCAATTAATTTCGAGCTCACCTTGTCTTCGAGTGACGGGAAGTTCTTTGAAAAACCCTTTCTAAGAAAATTTCATGTAAATGTTTTTTCGGCAATTATTCGACTTAGAGGATTCATTCCCAGTAGCCCAAAATTCCAGGCAGATGTTCTGCCGCCCAAACCGAAAAGTTGTAAAACTGGCAAGGCCACAATATGGCAAACTTTCGCAAAATGAGAAACAATTGTCTTCCTCCCGCTCCATGCCTGTGCCTCTCATGAACCGGGAATCAACAGCAACTTGTTGAATCTACGGTAAACGTAACATTTCAAATATAAATCAAGTTTTACCGAATTTGAAAACAAGGAGCAACTTCAGGAAGTTTGCCATCACTGTGTTGTTGTTCTCTTGCCAGTTTTCACTTTTCCTCTCCGTCGTGCTCGAATTTTCCTACCAATTTTCCACCTTCAAACTTTTTAATGAAATTTTCCCGACAAAACGAGCCTTTGAGCTTATTCTGAGGGCACTGCAGGAGCCTGATTTCCACGAAAACGTCGACAGTGTTATGAGTTCCGGATGGGGGACTTCAAGTGAAGTGCATCAATTATGACGATTATGCTACTATAGGGTGAAGAGCTGAGAGCAGCTGCTTAGTGGCATTTTTCTGCTCTAAGAGGCACGAGTGGAACTCGAATAGGACTTTTTTAAGTCATTCTCAAAATAACAACAACAACAACGCTGCTCACGTCTCTGGCTCCCAGACAGAGATGCATATGCTGGGCTGACACACGGGGCTGTAGGAGGCTTCATTAGTTTATTCGCTTACTTTTGGTTTGAAAAGTTGATGCAAATTTAATAATCACACTAATTGGCTTTGAATGAAAAACAATTTGTAGTAGCGTAAATTGGAGTCTGAGAGAATTAGATGTCCATTTGACGCCGTCAAAGTGTAAAGCCCAACCTTGAAAGGTAGCTTTTCACTTTCACTCGGCGTGCCGCCAGACATACAGCAAACAAACCGCGCCCGAAATTAAATTTGAGTCTCGCCACACCGTGCCCAGTCAATGAACACTCTCTCATTTTGGCTGTCGATTCATCGCGTTATCCTAGGTCACGGCTACTACACGCCGTACTCGCACATTTCGTTCTTTGTGCCAACTGCTGTGCGTTGTAAATTTCATTATATATCGCGGGAGTCGAGTCGGGTCGCGACGCAAATATAAATATACATGCGAGAGTCGCTGTCGGCTGGATGGTGTTGCAAATGTTGAGCAGTAATGAGTATGAGCGCGTATTTTGGGCCAAAAGCGGCCGTCTGGAAAGAGTGCAGTGATAATTTCGTATGAGTGAGGAGCGAATTGGGTTATTTGGCGAATGTGCGAGTGTTTGTCATTGTTTGAGCCGAGTGAGGCAAGAAAGAAAGAATTGGGTCAACGTCATGTAAGCGTATCTGGTGTTTGCGTTTTATGGGCAATTGGGATTCTTGGAATATTGCTTTTGATGAGAAGACAGGGCTGGGTTGCGGCCCATGGGACAGACTCTCTAAGGGGTGAAAATGATGATAGAGATTTCAGGATGTCCTAATTTTAGTGTTGAGCAAGTCTGACCCGGGGTCTGGTTTCTGGACGGTGGGAACCAAAATCGCTTTGGGGTTAAAAATAATTCAAAAGAGTCCAAAGTACAATACAAGCGTTAATTTGAGTCAAAATAGTCCCCAAGCCCATTCCTGGAATCCGCAGTAATGAGTCAAGAAGCCAGTCAGAAGTTAAGCAAGTCTGACCCGGGGTCTGGTTTCTGGACGGTGGGAACCAAAACCACTTTAGGGTTAAAAATATTTCAAAAGTTAAATTAGTCCCCAAGCCCGTCCCTGGAACCCGCAGTAATGAGTCAAGAAGCCAGTCAGAAGTTGAGCAAGTCTGACCCGGGGTCTGGTTTCTGGACGGTGGGAAAGCTTCTGGCCATCCGTAAAAGGTCCACAGTTGGGCATTTCCTCCGATACGCAACATTCGCAGCTTCCTCGACACACGCCGTGGTATCAGTATCACGAAATGTTAACCTTCAACTTTTGAGCAACCTTCGCATGGGACATGTAAAGTTGCGCGCTCGGATCGCGACACTGCGTAGGACAGACCGAATTCGCGCGAGTACGAATGTACGTAAAAAATTAATGCAAGAGAGCAAATAATGAAATATGGCAAGCATGGTCTTACGTTGAGAATCATGAACATCCATGAACTGCAATTAGACCTTGGGCAGAATGACACTCACACACACGAAATCCTTTTCGAGATCAGTAGTTCTTTTTGTGTTCGGCTCAGTTCTTTATTTGCGTGTACGTGAACTCCTTGAACTGCGGTAGACGCGACTATTTGCACTATTTCTGTATATTTTGTTGCCAACTTGTGTAATATATTTTCCTTCTTTTCTCTCTCTTCGCGCACTTTTTCAACTCCGGTACGTGAATGCAAGTTGTGTAATCCGTAATAATGTTTATTATTTCACTGATGAATATTTTTTTTCTGCAATATGTCATTCTCCTCTATTCCTCTTATTTTTCTTCTTTCCTTTCTTATGCGTTTAGCTGAATGATAACTATCGAATTAGAATAAACCTTTCACATAACTGTATCACCACTATTTCAATTTCATATTTATGAAGAACTTTGTGGGTCAGCGAAATCTTCATTTTTACGGCTGTTCAGCGAAAAGTGCACTCTCTGTCCGTCCGAGTCACGCTGAGGGCTGCGAGTCAATAAGCTTTGGCGAGTTTAAATCACAGACCCGTCTTTATGGCGGCTTCTGTCAAAAAGATCCCGGACTGCTGAATGGTGCATTTGTGCTGACACTCGATCTCTGTGTCTCCGAATATAAATATAAGACTTGCAGAGTATGCACAAAGCGACCATTCACGTCGGCTACTTTTGGAGAAATCATAGCTTCCTCTTCCCGTGCCGTTAATTCCTCTCAAATTAGCCCATACATGGGCTTATCAACACACCGATAAGGGGGGGCTTGTAATTGTACTTATTTACTCAATAAAATTTGGCAACATTTCGCGGTCACACAATATCGTCGGCCGCAGACGTCTGGACCCAATTTGGGCTGCACTCATCAGTTGGTGATGATTTTAGGTCACGCGCGCGCTCGCACTGCACTGAGAGTGGCGCAACAGCGCGGTACGCGGGAGATAAGAAATTAAATGTAGGTACTTTTTTGGTCCAACAGGAAATTATAAGCTACATTCAGGAAGTCACGCGTGTAGATTAGCTCCTGTTCAGCAACTTATAATCTCTGAATTCCACAGAACTCTCGTAGTTTCCTCTAAATAGTTTCTTTTACTCGAGATATCTTCTTTCCTCGAAATAGGTTTAACTAGCACTTAATTGTACTTCACTATCAAAATAGCCACGTTTGTTAATTTTTTTCTCAGGAACTACCTATCGGCCCTTGAGTGGGGGCTCACTGTGGCATTTTTGTCTGTCGTTCTGGACCTTTTTCTCTGAGTAAGAAAACACTACTGGGTCAAAAAATTATTCAAGGCTTCAAAATTTTTCCATATGCCACTCAAAGGTCAATCACGATCCGATCAATTAGCCACATAAGCACCGCCAGTTCCATAATTCATCAAAATGAATTTATTATTGAGAAAAACGCACTCATTCAACCGCAGCTTGTCAATATTTTTACGAGCGGCCGTCTGCACTTCCGCACTGCGTTCTCTGGTCGCGTATTAAAAAGTCCTTGAACTCGCAGCCTCTCAGGGTTCCTTATCGCGGGACCTCACTTTGCACTAATTCTTTATTTTCACTCCCGAAAGTCCACCGATCGCCGATGAACAGCGAATAAAAATGAAGCTGCCAATATTCACTTTTTACTCTTTTTTTTGACGACTCCGGTGCTGTGTACAATGCTGGTGTGTCGCGCGTTAAGCAAGATCTACTTAGTGTAATTAATATTATTATTTTGTTGTTGTTGTTGTTGCAGTATTAATAAGAGTAATATAAAGCTTTGTCGGTCTAATTCGGACGCCAATCGGATCGACTCGAGCCGCATCCGAAAATGCGTTCCGTTGCATATCGATGCAGTGCGTTTCTGCGACTGAAAATGAAATCACATTGGTGCTCATTGAGACTCTCCGCAAACCACTTTACAACTTTTCTTTATTTTCCACGCACACACACAGACTCACACGCATACGGGGCAGTGCAGTCGCGGTGAGCGTGCAGGCCCGAGAGTGTGTAAGCCGAAGTGCATAATGCACACGATGCATGCCCCTGTAGTTTTCCCCGTGCAGCCACTGCCACTATTTACTTCTGTCCGTCCGTATACGGGGGAGCGAAAAAGAGAGGATCAAGGGTCTTCTCCACGCGCACAGCGTGTGCAGGTGATAGAGACAGCTAGAGCTAGAATCGATTCCCCTTCTCGACACGACGTCCCGTACATGGTTAGACTTTTTTGGGAGCCAGAGCCACAATTTCTTCTTCTCCCATCGTCGTCCGTCGTCTTTCAAAATATATATCATCATCAAGTTTTTTATTGTTATTGCCTCTGCCATGGAAAAATTGCAATCACATGCATCAGAGCCGCAGTATACGATGGCGGGGAGGAGGAGGAGGAGAAGGAGAGGCGGCAGAACAATGAGAAATAGCCCAAAAGAAGGCTAAAAAATATGTGAAATTGATTAATGATTTTCTCGTCTTTTCTGCGCTTCTTATGACTGGTCGGCGTGGGCTTGCTGCAGCCAGGAGACCTCGCGAGAAATTGATTTTTTGATTAAATTTTTATGAAGAAGGCAGCACTTATTGAAAGGAAGTTTTGATTGCGTTCCCAGAAGGCTCCAAGGCTCAGCTGTCTACTTGTCAGGTTGAAAAAACCCCAAATCTCCTGCAACGATCTCTATATCATCTCAAATAAAGTGCTAAATACACAGAAATAGAACAAACTGTCTAACTCATCTTCGACGGCATCATATTGCTGTGCGATATTATTGCTATTATTACGATTACTGTTATTATTATCTTCTCATCGCCGAGCATTCATGGTGCGGAGTCGAGCTGAGTCGAGAGCGGTAAGCGGCATATGTATATTCAAGGAATCTCAACAACTTGTTGCACATATATGTACGATATACATATACCATAACCGACGTAAGCACATCCAAAAAGTACGACATTTAAACTAGAAACTTTACCTATTCCATCCATGTGCACCTCAGAAAGTATGGAGAATTGTCTAAAGTGGTTGCACACATAGCGGGGGCAGAGGAGGAGATGCGAGCACACAAAACACCAGAGTGGAAAAGTTTGTCTTTAAGCTGTTACGAGGAATTATGGGATGATTGCTGTGTCGCCAAGTTTGCGTTTGAGAGAGACTTCAAGGGACCCACTGAGACTATTTTGCGAGGACACGGAAAGTTTCGCAATGAAAAAGGTCTCCTTCCCGTATCCCGTACAATCACAGCATCCGCCTGCCGACAACAGTTCACGTGCACGTATGTGCCATCTAGCTGCCAGACATCGACATCGGAAAATTATTATAAACCTGTTGCTAATGTTTTGTTGCCAAAATAGTCGTGTCGTGTGCGTACATGTCTGTGATAGCGAGACGACTCGACAGGTACCGGATTGGGGGTGTGGAGTCATTTTCGGCATTCCTCTTTGCTCCCGCAAATTTTCGTCTGACGTGGGGCGGGCGGCGCTCCTCACCCCCTTCCGTCTGGAGGTTGTCTGGCCGCCCTTTTTTGCTTGGGCTTCTTTAATTTTCGTGTGCCACTCTGGTTTCGTCACTGTCGTGGATCACACTCACACACACTTTACACCGTCCCGATAAGAATTGCGGTGAGCTCGTCTAACACCCATCTAACGACCCAGTGCGGACGACTGGCTCTTGGTGGTTTCAGCAAATTTGACACCATATGGAACACTTGGATGTTTTCACAAATTTAAGAGAATATTTTGGGGACGAAAATTGGGCGTGACTTTTTACCTTGCTTCGGGCTTCCCGGAAGTGCTAAATGTGTGGCAGGAGCTGGCGAGCTACTATCACTAAAATAGTGAGGGCTCTCGATATATTTGGCTGCTGCAAAAATTATTGCGCATTTTTCTATGGATATTATTGTAGTACGGAGTAAACCGTTTATTTAATGTACACATAATGGTGTACACATAATGCATCCAGTGTACATGGATTCATGTCTCAAGGAAAACGACAACAACGACGACGACGACGAACTGTTGCGCCTCTCCCTATATACTCTGCTCTACAATAAATAAATATGCACTAGGTCTATGCAGTATCTGTGGCTGCTTGCACTTTTTTGTAGCCCCAGCTTGTGTGTGCGCGTGCATACGGGCGATAAACGACATCTTTTTCTTCTCCTCTCGAGCTCCGAGCTCGAGTTTGAGAGCTCGAGCTCGAGCTGAAGAAAAATAAAAATCTTTGTCAAAGGCAGGCGATGGCAATTTGGGAAAAAACGAGAGAATGTGAAGCAAAGGTCAATACTCACCTACAATGTAAAACATATTTTTAGTCCATTTCTGCAGCTCACGTTTTATAAAGCGACGTTCTTGCAAGCAGCGAGTGTAAGAACAATCGGCCATTTTAAATGCAGTTCTTTCTGTGTTTCATGTGATGCCTCCGATAGTGATGCACTTGCGTTAGCCCTAATTGGATTGTCTTTTTCACTTCTTACTCCTCCTTTTTTCACACTAGCTTCCGAATCGGTATCGAAATCGCAATCGGGTCGGGTGGTGGAAGTGGCAACAATAACAACAAGAATAATAGCGTGAACAATAATAAGAAGAAAAACCGACGACGTCACTGCATGGAGTGACGCAACAAGTAATTGAACAAACATTTGGAGAGCACTTTTTCACATTTCGATTCACTGCAGTTCACGTTTGCGTCTCGGTCTCGGTCTCTCCAAAATATCCAAATCTCACTTGCTGCTGCTCTTGAGGTACCTCTTCGACACTTCTTCTTCACATATTTTATTGATTATCGGTTGCGCTGTTCTAAACAAAATGACTTGTTCACTAAAACGTAGAATGCACTAGACCAAATTTTCTTGTAGCAGTAGCAGCTATCTTCACACTATATTTTTCGCTTTTAGATACATCTATATATATGTTTTAATGCATTATATGGTGTATAAAGGCTACTCCACGATGGTACACATAGTCTCTCTAGAAGAAGATGCAAGTACAGGAAAAAATTGTGTATATGTTCCGAATCTATGTAAAAAATTTTTCTATCATCAGGCAACGAGCGAGCAGCTTTTACAATATAAAAAAGTTAAAAACTCAAAAAAATTCACCATCCCTGTCGTTTCAGTTAACGCCAAGTACTGTTGAATGCACATTTTGTTAGTTGTTTTCAGCACATTTTCGATAGTACGTCGCGGTATCTCCTATAAACGCTCCCGTTTGCCTGTGCCAATGCAATATGTTGATCCCTTTCTGGCGCAATATTATGCACTCTTCGCAAAACTACACACGAACGTACAGCGCAACGTTGCACTCCAAAATTTTCTCCTCGCACACACAGGGTTCCCGTGTACGCGAGGGGGGTACGCGCGCTAGAAGCCTTAAGACACTCGCTCGCGCGTTGCGTTACAACGGGACGGAGAACTAGCTAGCCTACGTGGATGTAGGCATTTTTTTGTGTGCTCAGGCCTATTTTTTTTTGTCCATTCCGCGTCGTGTCGTCCACAAAATTGCTTATAGAAGAATCGCTCTCTAGCGCGCGTGTGGGGGGAGGCGATGCGAGCTGCTGCACATCGATTTTAAAATTCCCCACACACATACACAGACGCGCTGACCATGCCTCTTCTCCACATAATTTTTCCCGATTTTTTGCCCTGCCGCTACTCGAATTCCTAGTTCTTTTTTCGGATTGAAAATTCCGCGCTCACACACACTCGGCCCGCATGTGCCCGGATGCCCCCCCATATAAGCCGAGTGCCGACCCGACGCGCGTCCACACAAGGGGCTACAAAATAAAAGTTTAAAACGGACGGAGCGACATAAAGACGCCTTTTTTGGGTGCACACACATACGTGCGAGGCGGCTGCACCACCACTTTTCCTCGATTTTCCCTGCACACTCCTTGCGCGCCTCTTTTCCGTTCCTTCTTCTGAATCGGCTCCTCGGCTATGCATGTGTAGTTTGTTTGTGCTGGAAACTGCATGTAAGAAAATCGGAGCAACACAGGACGGAAAATATGTGGTAGAATGTGGCGAGGGTGGCTGAGAGGGTGGTGTGTGTATAATAACAAATTTATGAAATTGTTATAATAACCTTATTTTTCTTCCACATGATGCACAGTTTCAATTTTTTAATGTTATTTTTCTGTTACTTGAAAAATAATGCATATTTGATGCTGCAGGCGATGATGTTGATAAAGATGTATCCTGCAATAAAAAATGAGAAAACTGGGTTAGGTAGGGATAGAGTGAGTTCCGTGGAACTTTCTAGAAAAATTTCTACTAAGATCCAATTAGGCAAAAGATGTAAACAAGATTACTTTTCCGTTTTCAAAAGCAAAAAAAAGTGTATCGGTCGCCCTACTTCTCGCAATCAAGCACTAATCTCAAGGCCAGCACATGTAAAATCGACAAGTTGTCTTCATCATTGTCATGGAACGAAGATTACATAAGTTTCCCGAGACTTTATCTGCGAATGTACACATGCGAGGCAAGTGCCGCAGAGAAGGCACACAAAATATACGTAAACTAGCTCACAACTTATGCTTCTCCTGATGTTTTATAACCTGTTGAATCTGCTACTACTTGGCAAAGAGTTTTCTCTTTCTATATTTGCTGCCTTGCCTCTTGGATATGTACATGAGAGTTGAGACATATAGTTCAAAAGTACATAAGAGATGCATATAATATGGATGTGGCATTGGATTATGTTGAATCGCCTGATCAACAACTATTTACGAAATGCGTCGGATTTAAAGAGTCGAAGAATTTGAACTGGAATGAACTCGTGATATATTTATTAAAACTTCTAAAAATCATTTCCCGGAAAATCCACTTTCCAGGTCCTGAAAGCACTTCAAAACAGGTTGGGAAAACAAAAACTACAATCGACATAAACTGTGAAGGGAAATAAAAAACCCAGTAACATTTTAAGCCCGAGAGTGGCTCCTAAACTTCCCATTCGGACGGAACGCTGCCTAAAACACATCCCAACAACAAAGTGGATCTCTGTAGTGCCAATTTACGTCTCAATTCAGCCATTCAACTGCACAAAGTACCATCAACATTGCAGAATAATTCACATGTCCTGCCATTCAGTCGTCTGCCTTGTTGCACTTGCCTCACAAAGCCGAAAACTACGTACATAAAAAAAGGAAGGATCCTCCATCATGCCGGTGTGGCAGTGAGTGCTGAAAAATTTGGCGGATGCTAGCTGGGATTGACTGGAGCACAAAAAATGCACTGTCTATTTGCCTTGAATGCGTGCAAAGCGATGCACTGGCGGCCCGGTGGACTCGGAAGGGAGCGAGTTTCGACAAAAGTGAGCACTTGTGATCACGATAGCTCAGTGTGGTGTCTCAGGGGTGGCTTAGAGGAGGAATTCAGAATTTTCAAACATGACCCCCAGACCCATCCCTGAACCCACTTGAGTCAGAAGCGACGGAAAAATTGTTGATGATGATGAAAACATGAGCCCTGATGTAGTTTTTGGACTTGATGAATGCACTTTTTTGCCACAGAGCCGCGCTCCGAGTACGCCAAATGCCGAAAACACAAACGCAAGAGCAAAAAGTTATGCATGTCAGTCAATTTTTTGTCGGTGGTGGAGCCATTCAGTTTTAGCGCCTCCACAATTCGGAATTTTTCACTTTTTTGCGGTGCAACAGCGTCGCTCTCGCACTAACTGGCTGTTTGATTTTTTTGAAAGCGATCTGTGTTTTTTTTTTCCACTGAGGCAATTTAAGTGAAAAATGCACAGACGAAAGCTGAGGACTTGAGCGAATTTGAAACCTCAATTTAATCACGTTGATCAGGTGACCTTCGGTAGTTCCGCTTAGACAAAATTGCAGCAGGCGAGATTGTTTTTTAAACGCTTCGGCATTCTCGCATGCAAACACAGTACTCGTTGTGCTCGTAGCGAAACCAGAGACGTACCTAGGATTTGAAACCGGGGGGGCTGAACCTGGAGCGGGGGCCCCCTTCCTATCGAGTGCCGCGTTTACCTACTTGGGGGCCCCTGGGCACTTTTAAAGACGCCCCCCCCCCCCCCTTAGCCCAATAAAAATTTAATTTCTACATCAAATAGGTTTTTTCACTTATTGACCGAAATTTTAGATGGGTTACAATTTAAATTCATAAATAAACAAAAAAATTTATAAAAATACAAATTCTGTACAGAATATTCCTGCAAATTTTTTATATTGATACAAATATTATGTACAAAATATTATGTCACGTGTTTTAAATGAATAACCGAGGCCGTTTTTATTTCGGGGCCACCCACCTCCACACAAATTTTCTAACATTTTTGTAAGACCATATATGTCAAAAATGTATCTTAAATTATTTACATAAATTTGGAGCGGTTTTGGAATTTATTTTTAAAAAGGCCCGCCGCAGGCGCGAAAATTTTTAGGAGTATGCAATAATTGAGAATAAGAAAACCATGTTTAAAGCTCCTTTAAGAATCGAGAAATCAAAAGCAATGACTAAAATCCCTATCCAGCTTCAAATTGTTGAAAAAGTCACAGTTGTGTTGGGTCATAAGCAATTTATGTATTTCAAAGGACTGAGATGTAAAAAATGAAAGTAAAACAGTGCGCCGCAGGCGCAAAATTTTTAAAGCCTTTTTAAGTTTTGAAGAATTTAGAGCCTCCTTAATAAAATGGGGCCCCTACAAACATGAATGTGGGGCCTCCTGCTAAATAAAATGGGGCCCCTAAAGACATGAATGTGGGGCCCCCTGCTAAATAAAATGGGGCGGAAAGTGCTAAGTTTCTGACCAAAATTTTACCGAATTTTTCAAGATTTGGGGGCCTCTGGGCAGTGTCCAATTTGTCCATATGATAAACGCGGCACTGTTCCTATCCCTATTGATTCAAAAGGGGGCCCCCTCGAATAAGCTGGTGGGCCCCCTGATTCAATAAGTGGGCCCTCTTGATTCAAAATTGGGGGCCCCTTGAATCAAAAACGGGGGCCCCCTCGAATAAGATGGTGGGCCCCTTGATTCAAAAAGTGGGCCCCCTTGATTAAAAAAAGGGGGCCCCCTCGAATAAGATGGTGGGCCCCTTGATTCAAAAAGTGGGCCCCCTTGATTAAAAAAAGGGGGCCCCCTCGAATAAGCTGGTGGGCCCCCTGATTCAATAAGTGGGCCCCCTTGATTCAAAAATGCGGGCCCCCTCGAATAAGCTGGTGGGCCCCCTGATTCAATAAGTGGGCCCTCTTGATTAAAAAATGGGGGCCCCTTGAATCAAAAACGGGGGCCCCCTCGAATAAAACGGTGGGCCCCTTGATTCAAAAATAGGGGCCCCCTCAAATTAAAATATGGGCCCTTTAAAGGCCTTATTTTAGTATTTATTTTTTAGTGCATTTTCATCAATTTTGAAAAAAATGCACTTATGTGTCCGATATGTCCGTTCGTCCGTCCGTCCGTCCGTCCGTCCGTCCGTCCGTCCGTCTGAGTCGCAAAGGCTCCGAAACTACAAGAGCTAGAGACCTGCGGTTTTTTGCATGTTGTCATGTATAGTCTGGAGGGTGGTGGAACCACTTTGGTTTTTCCGGAAAACTGCCTGGGGGGTAATTAAGGGGGTTTTCCCGTTGTATGAAAGTTCCATATACTTCGTCCGATTGAGCTGAATTTTGGATATGTTATACATCATGTCAAATCTAGCAAATCATAGAACACATGTTTGCCCCTATCACTTAAGGGGGTGGGGTGAGAGGCCTTCGAAGGGGGGAAAAATTTAGTTGCTCCGATTGAGCTGAAATTCAGAATGGTCATGTAAAATTACAATTTAAGCAACTTTTGTTTTGGGTCATGCTCTCAAAAATGTAAAATAATGGACTCTGGGGGTCAATAAGTGGCCATCCAAGACTTCCCCTGGCGAACAGAAGGGCGAAATTTCAAAGTCAACCGATTGAGCTGAAACTTTAAAAACTGTTAGATGGCATTAAATACAGCAAAAAATAGTTCTACAGTAAGCCTCTATGACCTAAGGGTGAGGAGCTGTGAGCTCCCAAAGTTAGTATGAGGCGAAAATTTTCTAACTCCAATTGAGCTTAAACTTGGGCAATTGTTAGATGACATTAAATTTAGTAAAATATCCTTCTACATTAAGGCTCTATGGCCAGTAGAATCGAAGTCAGGGGTCCACTAAGTTTTCGCAGTGACGGAATACGGGACAAAACATTTTTACTTAGACCAACTTTTGCAACAAAGCGAATTGAAAATGCACTCAAATGCGTTCGTCCCCGACTAAGCTTTAAACATGTTTTTAAATCGGGCCCCTTCGGGGCCTTTAAAATAATAATTAAATTTCGGGGCCCCTACGGGGCCCTTCTGAAAAAGCTCGGGGGGGCTAAGCCTACCCTAGCCCCCCCCTAGTTACGTCTCTGAGCGAAACAAAGGCTAATGGAAAACGTGATGATTCACTGCCGGCAGGTTCTGAAATTTTTGTGTGAGTTTCTTGTTCGAGGAAACAAAGGGAGAGGGTGTCGAGGTTTTCGAGAGAAACGTGGCTTCTGGTGGAACTTCAGAATTCCCGGATTGACGCTCGTGACTCATGGCTCAGAGGATCAAGGTCGGTTCAACCCATTTTTTCCAAGGCCTTTTGATCCCAATATCAATGGAAAAAATTAAAAATATGAATTTTGAAGCCTAAGTTGAGCCTTTAGGAGCCTTACTTTATGAAAGACAATTTAGATAGTTTTTATCAGAAAGAAATTCTGGACTCATTTGAAGCACTGAAATATTTATTTCCTTCAACTTGACGACAAATTTCCTGCATACAAGAACATAAAGTCAAGTAGCTAATCCTGTTTGAATGCAATTGAAATTCAATCTGTCCTAATTTCACTTCCCACACACGACAAATCTGGCAGTGAAAGTGAACCAAAAAGTTCCCCATCCACAAAATTCCCTCAATTACCAAACATTCAACAAGTGATGCACCAAAGCGACCCGGCTCGTCTATCTCTCGCCCCAAACGATTTATGGACTCTGCTAGCCAAACGATGCAGCTTGCACACTGCATCTGTACACATCGGTTTTGGAAGTATGCCTAATGGGTGGTGAACTCTCACTTCACCCGAAATATCATGATACGATGATGCAGATAGCGAGTGCGAAACTCTGAATGGGAGAAGCACTGGCACACAATTTCGCAAATTAACACCACCGGGTGCGGAATATTTTGGAGCTGGAGTGCCGAGTGCAACCTGTTGAATGCAGCTTCTGCAGCGTGGCCTGGTAATGAATGACAATGAAAATATCAAAGAAAGTACACGTGTTGTGCGGCAGACTGCCAGTGTGGGTGCATGCGGGAATAGTTTTACTTTATGAATGAATATTCATCCCGGCTCGGCTCGACAGTCGAGAGTTGTTGTTGTATTTTCTCAAAGAGCGCGCTCGTAGAAAATAAATCGCAGTCGGAGAGGTACATAATGAAAGTAGCAGACAACTGAAATGTACATTCTATGTACTCCTTGGTTCTCAGCGGCTCACTGGCTCAGCGATGGTGGCGTGGCGGGAACAAGAGGCACGGTACATAAGTGAATGCACTTACTGCCTTTCCTCCATGTCGTCGTCGTCGACGTCGTCGTGCGGCTGCTGCCACTATTACTGCGCGCCGCTACTTTAATATCATCAGCTGGTCGCATGCCTCTGTCGAGTCGTATTTGCGTGTATGTAAGCAACGAGAGGCTGCAGAGCATATGTATGGAGGCAAGTAAGGTAGTCGAGAAGACGGTTTGCGAGGTACGGGAACTGTTTGATCACGACCACTTTTCCTTGACTTTGTTCTGGTTTCCTACATTTCTGCATTGCCTCGTGTCTTCCATGACTTGGACGACAGTCTGAAGGTTGCCGGGGTTATAGTCGCTTTTCCGGGGAATCTGGAGGCCTGTCTCCTTCTGAGGTCTGTCTGCTTCTCCTCGTTTAACTCGGTAGAAGAGACGATTTCTAGACGCTCTTTGAGTGGTCCCTGGAGAACATTTGGGGCACGGGAATTTTTAAACTGGAAACAATTTTGAGAAGGAATTTTGGGGACATTTTTTGACAGACTTTTGGCCCTTACCTCATTCCCCCAGGGCCAATTTGGACGTGTGAGGACTTAAAACAATTAATCCAATTAATTTCGACTCTTCAAAGAACAGCTAATTTTTAACGCCCAAAAAAGCTTTTAAATGCCTTATGAATCAGGTTTTAGCCCAAACCCAAAATTCTGAGACGATTCATCTACTACTTTGTTTTTTCTAGAGCTTAAGTTTTAACCAAAAATGTCTGAGAGAAACCCAAAAATTCGCAGAAACTCAAAAATTGTGCCCCTCTTTTAATATCGGGTTCCTCTAATTTAATCAGTAGTGCCACCTCTGACTCCGGCACTGAGCTAAGACGAAAATAACCCGATTCGGGAGGTTGCGCTTCTTCTCAAATTTACATGGAATGCCACTTCTTCGCGTTTGTTTGCCGTCGACCGTCGACAATGTGCAAATGCAACCTACTGCATGCATTTTTTTTTCTCTGTACAAGCGACTGCTTGAGTACAAAAGAGGCTAAATTTGAATTTAGGTCACAAACAATTTTTATCGCGCGCGTATTTGGCATTGGTCTCAATTCCGAGCTCGCCTCTGAGCCGCAGAACCAGCGTAGATCTTATCCGCTCCCGCGTTTGATTTAATTTCCGACTCAAAATCGCAGTTTCATTTCAGTATGTTCTGAATATAGATTCACCAGCTCGATAGCATACTTTTTCACATGCATTCAGCGTTGACATTTCCTCGAGCTAACACATTTTTTTCGCTACACATGCCGCAGTTTTCTAAATAATTAATGTGAAAGCCCATGTTTCTCCGGCGGCGACAAATCTCTGATATGAAATGCAATTTTCCTATAATGTATACAGGCAGTCCTCAGTATTCGAGTATCCCGTGCGTGTATCCTGATTGTCAAACTTTGGACACTCGTCGACGTGAGGCGAGATTAAAAATTTCAAAATGTGCCGCAAAGTTTTGAGATTCGAGGATAATGGGCAAAATGTTTTGAAATGGATACATGCGTTTTGTTTTCAAAAGTTGTCGATTCCATAATGCTGTCAAGCACCCATGAGACGTGCATTGTGGGACTGGAGGCTTGAGCTCGCTGCCGATAGTGGGAGAAAAAAACCATTCCTCTCCATGTTATTTGTGTACCTGCGATAACAATGACCTGGGCAGAGGCGGATGTTTTTTTAAGGGCCTGAGGCTGGATATTGTCTGTTAATTGCTCAATTTCAAACGGTCAATTAGTAACCCAATTATACGAAAAAAAAACTTTGAAAATGGGCTATGGGCTCAATAAATTAATTTAGTCAGGCTTGTGGCTCAAAACTTTTTTTAAAAAATTAAATTTTGAAAATTCCATTATGTTTTATTTTCAATAAAAATAAAAGGCTAGAGGAAGTCTCTCTAGCTTTTGAATACTAGAAAAAAATGTCACGTTAAATTTCAAGTTCTGGAGGCTCCTAGAAGAGTTCTTTAAAATGCTTTAGCGGTGCGAAACGACAACGTTTACTCAGGCATACTCAGGTTCACAATAATTGGAAAGCCAAGCACAATCCACCCAGCTCCTCCCTTGACATCCCTGCCAACGACATGTGAGCAACATGACGGAATCGACAAGAAAAATGGCGAAATGAAGGAAAATTTAATTTAAAAATCACTTTACAAATGCAAATCCTTCATTAAAATGCAGACTTTTTCATTCACCACATAGGCAGTTTTTGATCTTCTATCGAAGCTACGTCGTCATCGCCGCCATCGAACGCGTTCCAGATACACTTCACCCTGTCCCGCGTACACTCCAGCAGCTCATATTGGAACCAATGGAGCTGATACACACATTTGAAGTAGCACACAGAGAGAGAGGGAATTTTCGTCATCAGCTGGGTTAATTCTTCCTTTTTACATCCTGTTTGTCATCCTCCTGCTACCACGTTCAGCCATCGAGCACAGCTGAAG
This sequence comes from Forcipomyia taiwana, assembly GCA_963930915.1. NCBI lineage: Eukaryota > Metazoa > Arthropoda > Insecta > Diptera > Ceratopogonidae > Forcipomyia > Forcipomyia taiwana. The sequence goes on from CAWVOI010000020.1 coordinate 443,737, forward strand.
CAACGCCCGGGTCTCTAAATCATTTATTTCCCCCCATTCTCCCGCCTCGTCTCAGCACGCTGCTCGCTGCCATCGTCGCCGTCGATTTATTGGAACAAATCCTGGCCTCAGCTCTCCTCTTCGTTCGGGAGAAGCTGGTATAGGCGCATGGTTTGTTTTATCATCATCGTTTAAATCATTTTTTGCGCGCTACTCGGCTACTCGCCTTATGCCTTTGGAGCACCGAGAGGCGGAATGGGGTTGTGTATTGCACGAGGGGAGAGAAGCAGAGACTGGGATAGTAGTGGTGGTGATAAGTTATTTCGATCAAGAGGAAGGAAGGAAAAAATTTAAACATGATGAAATTGAAGTAAAAAAATTAGTTTTTTGCTCTCATTGGCAGAAACCAGGCTTCCTAGCATTTTTCCTCGTTCCGACGTTAATGAAACTTTTACAGCGACGGCAAAAGAAATTCATTTACATGCTGCTGCTGGCTTATTTTTTGTGAAGCCCAATTTGATTGAATTTTCATCAGCAAACTCCTCCTACCCCGTCCTGGACTGGCTTTTAGCAGACCTCCGCTCTGAGTGCTTTGAGCGCCCCGAGTTCTCCGAGACCCCAGAGGTCAGAAGCGCTAAAAAGTTCCATTGAGCTCTGACCCCCACCAGCGTTAATCGAATCAAGGCGACTCTATTCAGACTCAACTGTGATTTTTGCTAAGAAATGTTTGTTTTATACGCAAAGTGAAATCTTATAAGTCCCAAGGTCACAGTTATTAGATTGGAGATTTGTTGAATTTAATTTGCAACGATTGTGCCTACGAAACGTACAATCAAACGGGCTGCTAGAACGGCCATTAGAATGCAGTTGTGTAGTATAAAGGCGAATTAAAATTCTAAACCTAAATTCTGACGTTAACGCTTGGCTGCACACAGTTTCAAGAGTCAAAGTCGTGGAGTGTTGCCATGCTCCGTTCGGCAGCAGCGAAAAAATTTAAAAGTCATAAAGAACTTTTTGGTTTGTGTGTCAAGTAACGACATTGAATTATTGACATTTCGTGTGCTGCGCTCTTTTTTTGCGACTGACATGTGTCACATCTCCGATAGCTCAAGTGCACGTTCGCCCGAAAGCCCGGAACACGTGCCTATTCTTCGAAATTTTGAGTATTTCCCCGCAGGATCACGTAACAAGGGACGCACGTGGAGCCCTTTTGAGAGACCGAGGTGCTTGCGCAAAAATCACCCAAAGACCAATTACTGAGGCTGACCTCCTTGAGAAGCACAGTATAATAACTGCATCTCATTGCATGCACGACACGCGGTCCCAAACGGCAAAAACGTACCCGAGAGCTGGCTTCTGCGAACAATAATAATGAAGTACCAAAGTCTTAGTTGCATCGGCTAAGCAAAATTCATTATTAGACTTAACTTTTTTGCGAACAACAACAACAACTTGCCTTCTGCAAAACAAATTTATTTTCAAGGTGAATGCATTGAATTGCATTTGACTCGGTGCACTTTGCATTGTTGAGGTACACAGAGGTATCTCTCCCTCTCTCGCGAGCCGCGCGCTCGCAGAAGCGGCTTATTGTTGCTATATTAGGCACGATACAGCTAGCCAAGTTTTTCCTGCAAAAATCGCTGCTGCACTGTGATGCATTTTATGTGCAGCAAATAATACAAAAAATTCATAGGAAAAAAGTGGTTTGACCGCTTCTAGTTCTCCGTTTTGCGAATGTTCAATTTTTGCCGCTTTGCAGGGACGGAGCTTGTTGAGGAAGCTGCGTTTGAGTAGGCTTTCTGAGCTGACTTCTAGACCACAAATTTTTCCTATGGCCAAAACAATTTTCAGCTCTACTCAAACTTCAAATCGGAATAAAGGTATAATTTTTCTTATGAAACTTCAAATTTTTAAACTCCTTTCCTCGTAATTTTTGGTCGTGAAACAACGTTTCTGAAGTTTTCGGGTCAATTTTTAATTCTCAAATTGATATCGGGGAGAAATTTTTTTTCACCAGATAGGTATGTGAATTTTGGGCAAACCAAACCTCGATTTCGAGATTTTTGGCCAAGCCTTCAAACGACTTTCTTAACCAAGAGAACCCCGAAGAAGCTCCAGGAGAAGGCTAAAAAGGCTCTCATGGAAAAAATGGCCATCTGGAAAAATCTAGCTACGTCCGTGCCTCAAAGTCCCCACCATGCACTCCAGCTCGGCTCTCAAGTACTAGGTTAGCTTGATGGCTGTTTCTGATGGATGTGTACATGCGATATTCGTACATATGCACCATTCCGAATAGCAGATGTAATAATAATCGCGCATATAATGATAATAAAATAATAACACTAATTATGGTGAACACATACATATGCACTGCTCGAGTGCCGGTCAACTGAAATACGTGAGTGAGTATGTTATTCGCGCAAATCTGAAAATGCAATTTCATCGCAGCAGAATGGATAAGCGACCACTATTTTGCTGCACAAAAATTCTTCCAAGTGCCTTTTGTGCCTCTCAGCATCCAAAGAAGCGAAGCTATTCCAGGCTTGGCAGCTGCAAAAAAGGCAAAACGTATGCTCTGGAATGCCTTTTGACGAGGTTCCTCGAAGTTACAGACGCGACCTGAATGGGTCCACTAATGAGCTGTACTGCTGGCCCGCTGAACCGCACGTCTAGGCCCCGGTGGAGGCCCCATTCGAGTCTCGCCACGCCACGCCATTGGATTGATTTAATGGATCTCACGCACAAACACATGTACCCCCGCTATATGTATCTTCAAATAATGATTTAAATGAATATTGATGAGGAAATCATAGAAAATAGACGGAGAGATAGACAGATGGATGGCTAAGAGAGATAGAGAAAATGGGAGATAAAAAAACTGGGAAAAATTGCGATGAAATAAAAGTGCACCTGCGCTGATGAGGATGAACAAAATAAGCAAGTTGCTGGTGAATTTTAACGGTGCTCTAGCGGCATGGCAGCTAGAGCGAGCTATTTTGTCGATAGGTAGGTGCAGTGTTAAATAGGCAACTGTTTATATCGATTTTTCTTCTCTTTTAATAGACATAACAGGTCGACTCGCACAGGCTAGAATTTGAAATTTTAATTGGATGAATTTTTTTGCGCCTGTGAGGAGGCTTCCTCTTGCGTTTCTTTGTCCCGAGCCAGCGTCTTCGTCGTGAGATCAGCTCCACTTCCCTGTTTTCGTTGCGAGACCTCATTATGCAAGGAAAACCGTTTTCCACCAGGGCTCACGATGCAGTTTCGCGTTTCTATAAATTTGTAATTTGCGAAATTCCCGTAGAAAAAATTAAACACGTCTCCAGCAGGTACCGAAGCATTTTTTGTATGCAAAGAGCTGAAATTTTTCCATCCAAAGCTAAAGGAGCTCTTCAATGTGAAGCAACCTTTGCTCGAAAGGGACGAACAAGAACAAGCAAATAGCGATTTTTTTTCAAAAAGTAGCGCTAAAAAGTGTTTTTCGCAATACATAAAAATATACAGAATTTTTTGCTCCCAAGATGTTTTCGCTTAGGTATTTCCTATGCCGGAGTACAACGTCAAACTCCCAGAGGTGGTGGTGCGTGTTGACAACGGGAGAAGAAGAGGAAGCAGAAAGGCAGTACGAGCACATAAGGACGGCGAGGAGACGGAAAAGAGCGTCGTTTTTCAATTAAAATAAAAAGCGGGTGATAAAAATTGACTTTTGAGTGAAGGCTCTCATTTCTCACTTAAATTAATTACGACTTCGAGCGCCCCAATGAGCCCGTTGGGAGCCCTAAGCTAGGGGCGTGAGTCATGGGCCCATTTCGCAATAACAAAATACCGTCGAACAATGAGGAGGGCAGGAACAAAAAAATCACGAACGCAAAAGTAAGCCAATGTATGCATTTGTGCAGTTGTCGCCGTTGAAATTTGTAAATAAATTTGATTTAATTGAAGGTCTTTCGTTCCGTGATGAAATCAAATGTATAATTTTGCGAGCGTTTGGGACTTACGTAATTTGGAGCTCAAATCGCGGAATTATCATTCCAGAGCGATTTGCTCGGAGGGGAGAAAAAGCGGCAGGTTGGGGCCTTCAGCTGCGATTTCAATTAATAAATTACGGGCCGCAATTCTAAAGGAGTTTTTGTGTGTCATTTCGTCAGCAGTAGTAAAATAATCTACCGAGAAGAATTTTTGAATTGCACGGCTCTCGTAGAGCTAAATTATATAGATGCACGCTCCCATACATGCAAGGCAGTGGATGCATTAAGGCAGCGAGTTGAGCCGATTTATTGCAACCAACAAAAACTAGTTAAAATTATACAAAAAATTACAATAAATAGGTAATGCATTTTAAGTACGTAACCTCGCTCAAATTCAAGGTGATCCGGTAGAAGTTGTAATGCATTTGCACGCTCGCGTACAGGCGAGTCTAGATACGCTCTTAAAGATCAAAAATGCATTGTAATTACCATTACCCATTCAAAAAGAGCTGCTACCACGTCGAGTCGGGTCTCGCATGCATTTGAATATTCACAAAACACAATTTTTCTCACAACACCGCATCGCACTTCGCTCCTCTTGCCATGCAACTTTTTCTCCGCCAAGCCGCGATTCGATTGCCGCACACACACACACTCTCGCACAAACTGTTGCCGTCAACTAATGATGGAAATTTCCTTTCCTTCTAAACCTATCAAATTTTTTTATATGCGTCTCGTGGAGTCATGCTGGGGGGCATGAAAAAATTTTTTTGAATTAATCATGACGTGTAATTTATAACGGGGACTGTGACGGAGCAGAGTGATGGTGTGGCGGTGGAGGAGGAGAGGCTTTTGGTAATTTATTATATTTAGCAACCGCACGCCACCGCCAACCATCATTGCAGTGCCCCGTAATTACTGCAGCGACGAAAAAGTGAGTGTGCTCAGTCTTGATATCAAACGTGTGCGCGGAACAGCGAAACCCTACCTAAATACCGTGCATTAGGAGTGATAAAAAATGCAGCTACACACTCATACGTCGGGGCAGAAATGTGACGCTGAAAAGTTATTAATCAGAGCGGGCTCTGTTTTGAGAAAGGCCCCAGGAACCGCAAGCTTGTCTGTCTGTCCGTTTTTGGCATTTTCTGAACTCCATCAGCAGGTTCCAGGAGTGCTATTATCCACGATTTTTTACCAACTTCTCATCAAGGGGCCCTTAGTTGAGACCTGGGGTGCTCTTTTTGCCCAAAGGGAAAACTATATTACGTCTAAAACGCCCCATGAAGCTCTTGGAAGCACTCCAGCGCCACTTTTGCCTATAGAACCCCCGTTTTAACTCTAAGAATGGAACCTGGAAGCCAGCATACCAGGCTACACCCCTGCAATAGAGCCTGTGTTTGCCAGAAACCGTCAGTTGGCACTCGATAAGAGCAACTGTTGAGCGCACAACCTGCTTGGGTATTTTCCACGGGCAGAAAAAGGCACTTCAATTCCAATTGAGGGCACTCAAAAGTTTGCGGGATCCCATCGAAACACTAAAAAACTGCACTTTGATGACGAAAGTTGGCAAACACAATGTGCATACACCAAAAATTGATAAGGGAGCACACAAATGCATTTAGGCGGTGCACATGGTGGATGCAATTCAGGCTGATAAAGCGTATGGAGCGGATTATTTTTAGAATGTGACACGGTTTTTTGCATCAAAAACCCCTTCTTCGACAAGTTTGTCTGTCGTTCTAGAGTGGCCCAGGCACGTGGGATTGAAAACTGACCCAGACGAGGCTTTGGTCCATTTTTTCGTGGTTGCCCGGTGCTGAGCCTCCTAACTTATTTATTTGCAAAATACAATACGCAATCGCTTATCTTTATGGCACAATGTGTTGTTTGGCGGAGAAAGAGGTCGAAAAATCCCAGGCGAGCGGCTAAATTTATTGAGAAGTGGGTGACGAGTCGACTTACCTATTAAGTTCTCAAGGGCTCTTGGAGTTCTCTGATGCGGGAATTTAGCTGAGCTCAAAGACGCTTGCTTTTCGAAACAAAAATGATGACGAACCTACAAAGTGAAAAGCACCATAAGCACTGCTCTTTGTCGCTCTCCGTCCGATCCCTGAATTCAAGTTTTACTCGTTCAGTGCGGTGTCGTTATTCTCGCAAAAATAATTAAAGTATCTTTCGATAAATAGCCTGCAGTACAGCTCATTCTCGTACGAGTGCATTAAAAACGTGTGAGAGATGCTCTTTGCCGAGATTGAAGTTCTAAGTCCGGTCTGGGCTAGTCTCGATCGGCTCTACCCTCGGCGCATTTTTCAAGTTTGTGTGCGAGTGTCGATCAAATGCAATTGCAACAACAACTTCTAAATGGTCGTGTAAGGCATTAATTACTTTTTGACACTGGTGTCACGGTGAACGAAAAAGTTCGCTCTCTTCCGGGACTCCCAAGGTCCCAGCTGCCTTGCTGTGAGACTTTTCGGTTGAAAAAAGAATCAAGAAAGCACTTTTGTGACTTTAAAAAATATTTAGAAACCCCTTTTTGACTTCAAGAAAGACTTGGAGCGAGTTTAACAAACATTCAACCCCTTCTCGCCCGCTTGCGCTCGAATGAACTGCATCACGCAACTTGGATGATTGATAAGGCGGCCATTTTGAATCATTTTCGAAGGTCAAGTGACTCAGAACAAGTTTGCGCTCGCAGCCCGGCCGCGTTCTGCCGTCACGGTCACTGGGCTCACCGAAATGTCGAGACCTGGCCCCGAAAAGCGACACTAGGACCCGATTCGCAACCAAATGAGATGAAAAAGTCGATGCACGTTGCGTTTCGTTCTACGCGGCTTGCGTTTTTTTATGATCACATTATTATTATCGCATCACTGTACCGCACTCCCAGGTACGCTGCTCTACATATGCACCATTATACGGACAGAAATGGCAAGTAGGTACTAGGGATATATTATGGTAATATCGTGCCGTCCAAGTGAGGCAGGCTTGCGAAATTTAGTTGCTCCTTGAGACACACACCACTACTAATACTGATCGTTGTTGCTGCATTTGTCGTAATTTAAATGAGGAAAAATGAATTTATTTTGTCAAAAAACGTACACAAAAATCTATGGAGTTCTTGTCAATTTTAAAGCGACTCAGTTACTGAACGTACATAGTCAATAGCATATGGAACGAAGTGCTGAGTGTAACCTTCAGTGCACTGCAGCAGACCCATGCAATTCTTTTTTCCCCCCTTCTATTTAACACACACTCACGGCGGTTCCCCCCTTTTTCCGCTGCAACGTCTTCTGTGTGCCACTCATGTGCAGCTGCATTCATAGGTTTTGCCGCTTACACACATGCACCTACAATAGTATGTAATATGATTGCCAAGAGCAGGAAAAAATGTGCACTACAACGACTAAATTCACATATCGTCGCTGGTATTTGTGCATCCATGCAATTGCAATTGCACTTCACAACAACAACAACACGCACGCTCGCGCCTCGGCCGGAGCCCGGGAGCAGTGTCAAGACGGCGTTTCCGGGCCCAAAAAGTGGCTTTTGGGGGTCTCACGAGCAACCAGGGGGCTCCACTGGGCTCCCAGACCCCCGAGATGCCGCCGCAAGCTGCAGTGGTGTTTGTGCATCTTTTCAGGCAATTGCGTGTACGCGGCCTGTAATTGCACTCATGCACTATTTTTGCATGATATGCAAATATGTACGCGTATTCACGATTATTATTCGTCGTTTTTTTTTACCATATTTCATACATATGCACATCATCTCTTTTGATATCGCATGCACTCGTCTGAAAATTTCAAAAACACACATCAAGAGGGGACGTCGAAAAATTTTTGTGCATATGCATTATTTGTCTTCATGATGCACTTTTGCATTAAATATTTCAGGAGCGCGAGGACGACAAAGTCGCTGAAGGAAGAGAGGAAAACAAACAAGGCTGGCGAGGATTAAAAGTCCGAAGCGGATTCCGTCAGAATGTGCCGAAAAAACGAGCCAGCGAGCAAGATCATAAATATGCATTTGCATTCAATGTGCATCATGCAAATGCACCGCTTACTGCACACGCTGGTCCGCATACGTGCACGCTGCACATGCGGAGAATTTGATCTTGACAATTAAAACCCGCTTTGATTCAATGTTAGCTCGCTCGCCATATATAAATAGATGCATTTCAGAGATAGTAAACTTGTGCTTTTAATGTATTTATTTATGTATTTGCATTTTATGTTGTCTTTTGATTTATGAATATTTGATTTTCAGGAGGAAATATTTGATATGCCGCGGACTCAAGGTCTGATTTCCGAGTTAATGGGATTAGCGGAGTCTCCAGCTGAGGAGTTATTCTTTGAAACTCGCCCTAGCTGAGGCACAAAGTTGTTGGTGTGTGAAAAGAGAGACAACCAGCCACTACCTTTGTTCCCTTTGCTCGACCACTATCCAGTGACGCAGCCGGGATGTGAGTCAAGCTTAGAAAAAGGGTGCCTCTGAAGCGGAAATAGTCGAGGAAGGTCCCTCTAGACTACAAAATATTTTTCTAGACTGAAGGAACGTACCCCTGAGGCTGCAGAAATTAGATGTTGCTGCCCAAGGACTACAAAAAGACTCCTTGAAACTACAAACAGGCTGAAATATGCACTTTCTAACCTAAAAACTGACGCTGAGTCATCTTCCTCAACGTTAAGAAAGAGCTCAACCCTCCTCGCCTACACCACTGACCACATCCATGCTCACTTTGGGTAGGCTAGCCAATTCATGCCCACATTATGCTAAAATAGACTGAATAGTTGGGTTCACAAGGGGTAATCAAATTACTGGCGCAGTTTATTTTTAGCTCTAGGTGGTAGCAGATATGTATGCGATCCAGCACGAGTGGTGTTGAGGATTTTTCGTGAGCATTCCATGACTTCACCTTTGGCAATCTTTTTACAATAAAATAACACATTGCAAACGAAAAACAACATTATTGACACCATAATTTCAGTGTCAGCCAATCAAAATCAATCCGATTGCACGACATTCAGAGAGCCGCATGCGAGTCTCCGCACCGCACCACATACACTCATGTGAAGTCTGAAATATATCAAGTAAGGGTTATTATCAACTTTTATCATTTTATTTACGTGGCTTATGCCCAGTCTGGACTGCCTGGCGATGTGACAGCGATGTGGAAAATCGACCCCGCCACACCTCTGTTTGTACAAAATGCAATCAAACTGCTTTCACTAATTGAATTAAGTGCAGCACACCTTTCTTTATGGTCTTTTTGAGTTGGGCTTGACCTCGTTTCCGACTTCTTCGGAAGGCTCGAGGACACCTCAGGGGGTCCACGTTATCGCAACAGCAATCTAGAGCTACAACGAACTAACCGGGGTTCTCTTCAGGCTTCGACTTGATTTCTTGCTTGTTTGTCATTTAACGAAGCTTCTTTTCGACTTTCATAATATTAAGAAGGTTCCATAGAGATTTTTACTCAAAGGATGGCATTGCTATCCAAACTTCTCATCTTTCGATTCGCTTCTAGCCTCATCAAAACTCCAATGAAGTCTGAAACGAAAATAGAGAAACTAATATGAAAGAGCTCTCCTGACAGGGCTTTGGGACCATGAGCTCTAGGTAGCTAGCTCGTAATCAAGCAATCAAATATTTGCAAATAAACAAATATCAATTAAATAATTTTCGTCAATATTTCTCTAATAATTTTTCAAATATTTGAACCCTGATTTTCAATGAAAAATATCATCGAACAATTTAAAACTTAGAAATTAGCCACCCTCGTCATTCTTTAATTTTGTGGCGATCCCATTATTACGGTCCAGCGTTTTCAGAAGACAAGTTATGCTATTGTTTGCTTCTCAATCTTAAATCTTCGAGTTTTTAAGTCCGAAATGGAGCAAAGTAAATCATCTGAAGCTTCTGGGTACCAAAAGCAGTCTTAAAGATCCCCAGTCTACTTGTTGTTCAACATAGACAGTCTACATATTTTGTCTATTCTGTGTTAAAAATTAATTATAGTTTTGCAAATATTGGATAAGTGCTTGATTACGAGCTCTAGAGCTAGCTGGAGACTAGTTTTAGCTAATTTAGCCTGATAATGAAAGTACCCCTCAAATCTCTCAGCGGGAAATTTTCATCCATCAGCCATAATCTAATGAAAATGTGCCATTTCCCTAAATTGATAAAAATCGCGTATCCAAGCGGGTTTAGATTGAGCGGTTGGTTTGCTATTTTAATGAAATTAAATTGTGGTAGTCCGCGTTTTTGTTCAACTTCAATATTTTTAGAGTGTTTTAGTCAAACAGCAGCTCTCCCGAAATTCAATTAGTGCGTTGAAATTTCGCTTGGCGGCCGGCTTCTGTAGGACAGACATTTTAAAATAATTGCATTCATTGTTGTTGCCACGAACGAGCGCAAACAAAAACTTTTTGCGAGCCAGACGAAACCCTCCACACCCATTTCAATTTCACTTTCATGCATTACCGAATATTCGCATGCTTTTGTTCCTCATTTATCGCATTTATTGTGTACTTTCGTGTGTATGCATTCTTCCTCATCGCGACCCGTCTCTCGCAATTTCGGCTGTGACCTACTTTTCGCAAGAGCGTCAGTCTGCAAATTATTTTCGTATGTAATGTTGATTTCGCCCTCCGACTCCTGAATTTCCAGACCTCCACAGATATAGTGGTCTGGTACCGGAACGTTCTGGACGCAGGGTTCCATGTTGCATGCATCAACGCATCGCGAGGCGGGCAGCCGAAAAAAGACATTAAGCGGAGGAGTTGGCACGGCTCTGCCAAAAAGAAAGATGCAAAAAGCAATTTCGCTTTTACATACTTCAAGTACGCTCATTTCGTTTTAAATTATATGGTCTGCGGCATCTTTTTTGCACATGCCCTTCTGCGGCCGCTTTCAGAGCTGTTTTCATTTTCTTCTCTTTCGTTACAAACGAGTTACATGATCTTGCTGTCCTTGAAGATGCTTAACTTTGAACTTGCAACTGGTCGAAATATTGCGAAATGCGGCTTTTTAGGTCGTGGCTCACTTTCGTGCATGTGCACGAGGAAGTGTAGTTGCATAACTGAGACGCTCAGTTTGAACAGCAAATTGGAAGGAATACAAATAGTTCATTTCAAATGCATCAATTACTCAAATTGACCAATTTCCAACCCTTTTCAATATTACTTTGGAGTGATGCAGTAAGTGCTTACGACGAAAAAGTATATTGAATCAGATATCATTCACTCAAAAATTAGTCAGAAAAACGACATCAATATTATTTCAATCAATCAAATCAAAATATGCGAGCTATGAATGACAGTCAGTGCATAGGGGAATGCACAATGAGTGGTGGTCGAAGTAGCAACAAAATGTGGGTGGAAGACACAGCGAGCCCCATATGTATATTTTAGTGGCTGCCAGCGATGACACGGCGAATGAGCAACTTAAAATCAATTCCAGCTATTGTCGGCTGGGAATAATTTGCATTTCGGAGCTTTGGAGCGTCCGTGTCCTCCGCAGTCCACCGGGGAAGTGTACTTTGGCCAACGACTTTCAAGAAAAATGCATAAAACATTATCGATGACACAAAAACGCGCATTTGTCCTGTTCACATGCCCATGACTATTTCATGAGTTTTGATTTGAATCCGAGCCCGAAGTCTTGCTTTAATAGGTTTTGGGTGGGAAGTCAGATAAGCACCACTTTTGTAAGCCATCTGAAGGCTTAGTTGGTTCATTTTGAATAAGCTGGAAGAAATAGATTTATCCAGACAAGTTGTGACTGTCCTTACGGCCACCGGTTGAGTTTCGAACCAAACGGTTCGTTAGGAGGGTCACGCTGACAGCCAAAGGGAGATAAGGGCGGAGAAAGAGGAGACCTTTCGACCTCTTCTGCACCAGCACGCCGTTCACTTCGGACGTGCGTGCACCAATGAACCCTAATTTCAACCTAGTGTTGTGTTTTTCGCCGTTTTTTCGGAGCCAGCTAGCTCGGGCAGCAATGAGCCCTTACAAAGTCAAGAAGTTTTTGGCGAACACCATTGGAATAATGAATTAAAAAGGCTTTCTCAATCAGAAAACTTGTTTTTCGGCCCACTTTTTCGACCAAAACGTGATTCTGGGGCTAAACTAAGTCCATTGAAGCCTTCAGGGACTAATTTTGGGACAAAAAATTTTTGACCAAAAATCCCGAAATCGAGTTTTCGTTAACGATCGGAGATTTGGTCATTTTGTAAATTTCATGTGAAAAATTTTTTTTCTCCAAATTCCACTTTTTGGACCAAAAATCTTCGTGAACGCGTTGCTAGAGGAAAACTTAGTCGTTTAAAGGCTTCAGGGACCAATTTCGAGGAAAAAATTTTTGGCCAAAAATCCCGAAATTGAGTTTTCGTTAACGAGCGGAGGTTTGGACATTTTATCAATTTTTAGGTGAAATGTTTTTTTTTCCAAATTCCCTTTTTTGACCAAAAACCTTCGTAAACGTGTTACTAGAAGTAAACCTAGTCATTTTAAGGCTTCAGGGACCGATTTCGAGACAAAAAATTTTTGGCCAAAAATCCCGAAATCGAGTTTTCGTTAACGATCGGAGGTTTGGTCATTTTGTAAATTTCATGTGAAAAATTTTTTTTCTCCAAAATCCACTTTTTCGACCAAAAATCTTCGTGAAGGCGTTGCTAGAGGAAAACTTAGTCGTTTAAAGGCTTCAGGGACCAATTTCGAGGAAAAAATTTTTGGCCAAAAATCCCGAAATTGAGTTTTCGTTAACGAGCGGAGGTTTGGTCATTTTATCAATTTTTAGGTGAAAATTTTTTTTTCTCCAAATTCCCTTTTTTGACCAAAAACCTTCGTGAACGTGCTTCTAGAGGTAAACTTAGTCGTTTTAAGGCTTCAGGGACTGATTTCGAGACAAAAAACTTCTGGCCAAAAATTCCGAAATCGAGTTTTCGTTAACGATCGGAGGTTTGGCCATTTTGTAAACTTTTTCTTGGAAAATTTTTTTTCTCCATAACCCACTTTTTCGGCCAAAACGCCTCGTCAACGGGATTCTGGGGCCAAACTTAGTCGATTGAAGTGATGACAAGTGATCAAGTGAAAAGTTTTTAATGATGAGCTTGGATTAAAAATTCCCCAAAAATAAGGAAAACGATTTATGGTAGAGGGTTAAGTTTCCCAGAAATAATCAGTTCCTGAAAATAAACTGTGTTTGACAGCAGGTGTAAAAGAACTTGTGCTCCAATTAAAGCTAGAAGAGCCTTTCCCAGAACTCCCTCGTTCTCTCCTCCAATTCTCAAGCCAAAATGATATGGTTGGTGCCTAGAGTTTCCATATTTTGAGTCAAGAAGATGGCAACGCTGTGCGTAATAATTATTCACATGCGCATTCGCGGAAACTATTAAAATCGGCTCCGAGAAAGCCCAGCAGCTCGGCCAAAAGTGCCGTCAACGTGCGGTCCGAGGAGGGAGGTTTCGCGCCTAGAAACTTATTTGAGCGCTTCTTTATCAGCCGAGCTTGGCTGCAGCACAAATGGAAAAAACAGACTCAAAAGTAATGAATATGTTGTTGGACTTTTATTACAACATTTTTGCTATTCCAACCACATTTTGCTACAAATATTTTCAGAAATGTAACTCCTCAAGTGCATTTCAAATCGGAATCGTGTGCAGAAGAAGACAAAGAGCGCGTTGAAAAGAAACTAAAACTGGAAGTCGACAATTTGCGGCTCTCGGGTCTCGGTCTCGAAAAAATATGGATACGCGCGCGCAAGTCGCGAGAGAGCGCGAGCGTCGAAACTAGATTTGCAGGATGTCGATTTGATGATGGCTTCACGTACATCCAATTGAGAGCTTTGTGCATCGCGCCATTGCCAGCGTGCACCGGAAACGGATATCAAGTGCACATTGACGGTTATTTGCTATGAGGCTATTAAATTAGTCGAGTGACGTCCGAATGCATGGTCAGCGTGGCGAAGAGCGCAGGAACCAGAAAGGCAAACGAAGTTAGGGTTACGGAGTGCCGAAAAACCGCACGTTTGGCAACAAAGTACGCCGAGGGAGCAGATGTTTTCGCCAAATTTCATTGAAATGGAAAGTGTTGGCCCTCTGTTCAGGCAGTTTTTTGCCCAGTGGCGGTTCTAGAGGATGGCTAGGGTAGGCTCAGCCATCTCAAAAATCTTTAAATTCGCATTTTAATTGAAGGGAGGGGCAGTGAACACTTGTACCTTAAAAAGTCCTAACAGGGCAGCTTTTTACACTCTCAAAATGATGGGAAGGCATCATCCCACTAAGACTTAAGGAATAATGGCTCAAAAACGAACAATTATTCTAGTGATTGACATTCAAACTTTTTCATCAGTTTTAGAGGAATCAGCAGTCAGGAAAACATTGAACATACAAAATTAATTTTTGAAAAATTTTTACAAAGGGGCTATATTTTTCAAATCTAGAATTCCCACTGCTCCCTTGGTGCCTCTTGGACTGGAAACTTATGGGCCTGCGGTCACGTGCATGCAGAACGAATCCAGAGCTCTGGATGTTTTTATTTCGTGCATGCACAAATATTTGGGGAAACGTGGAAGGCATATGGTGTCTGCAAAGTTTGAAAAGTAGGTCAATGAAATGCATGTTGTGTTGATATTATCAGAACCCAGACCCTCCTTTTCTGCGCTTCAGCTCCAGCTCCGTCTGGCCTCAGAGCCACAAAATAAATTTGTTTTGCCCAAGATTATTACGAGCTCAAGAGAGTACGGGCTCGTGGGATGCGCACTATTTTTAATTAAAATTTCAAATAAATATTTTTTATGGCTTTGTGCTGCGAGTGGAAGGAAGAGCGCGAAAGAAGGAGAAGATGGCAAAGAATGAACGAAAATAATTTTGCTAAGATAATAAAGTGAAGGTAAAAAATTTCAGCGTTTCAGGCTCGGTGCTTGAAAAACGAGGAATTACGCTTTGCTCCAGCGATGGCTACTTGCGTGGGTGTCGTTCATAGGCGAATCCTTCAAGTGTCTGGCGTCGAAGGCTTGAGATGCCGGAGCAGTGGGCTAGGATGAATTCAGGACGGACCTTGTTGTGGGAAATGTAGCTTACAAGCACAAACTTGAGGGTAAGGAGGAGGAAGTGGCTCATTCCCCCGGGTTGCAGAGATGACTAGTTTGCATGAGGCTACGGCTGAGGAAGACGATGAAACAAAAAAAAAATGTTTTTGATTCGTAATTAGTTTGCATCCAAAATAAGGAGAAAAAGAGGCTTTGCCGTAATGAAAACAGCGAGCTGCGTTTTTTGCTGGATTTTCTCCATTAATTTTCCTCCTTTTCTTCCAGCTAGTTTTTGTCTGTTGCAGTATTTTTTCGCGAAATCGCGAGCAAAGAAAATTAAAAACATCGCGCTGGGAGGTATTTTCGTGATTACCATAAAAATAATGATAATTCCGATTTTTATTCAGCGCGAGTAGGTCCTGGGAGGAGGAAGCGGACTGCTCCTTTGTCTCCTTCCCTTCCCTCTCCGAGCTGTTATTCGTTTTAGCATTGTTCCAATTAACTCCATGAACTGCCCGAGAGCCGCAGAAACGAGATTACGCCTCCACAGATGCAAACAAGCTTAACCCTTTGCCTCTCTCCTGGCCCACACTGTTTTTCACTCAAATGCCTGCAGAGGGGTGAGAACTGAGATTCTGGAACTCCGACCCACGTGCAGGTTTTTTCGACCCTGAAACGGCTACGCGAGTCGTTTCTCACGTCAGCGTCAGAACCGAAAAAAAATTTTTCACGGTCTGGTTCCTGCAATGTAACATATTGATCTCGGTCTGAAGTCAATACCACGCGATTGGAACCTTGAAAGCAGCCAGATCGCGAGCAGGCAGCAGACGCAAATAAACAAACTGCATTTCTGCATGCAGGAGGCGAGTTGAGTTGGGGCAAGGAAAACATGCTTGAGATGCCAAGACAGCCGAAATGTTAGCCTTGGTCATGCGCCGTACGATGTGACTGAACTTTGAGGTGGTCAATGTGTATCGCATCGGCATCGGCGGCGCGCTCAAAAAAGGCAGTTTTATATTTCCACTCATACCAAAATCGGCTCTGCTCGCTTGGTGCGGAACATAAAAACGTGGCACGTCACATAAAACTTGACTCGCATTACATGGGAGACATGCACAAATACACTGACAGCTCCTTTGAACCTCTCGCCAATTTTTTGTGCATTCTCTTTTGCTGCACAGCCACTTTTGTACAACAACATGACGACGACTAGAACGACAATGGGTGCATGGGCACACAAAAAAAGAGTTTCGTACTTTCGTGCATAAAAAATCATCACCCACCTATCGTGTTTTCGGTTGAACAACCGCGATAATGCGATGGTTGTTTGCCTAGGTCGTGTTTCGACTTTCGAGAGAGAGAGAGACAGACGAACTTTTTGAGCGATTTCGTGGACGAGAGGTGGCGAGTTATCTGAAAAGTTTGGGTTTATCAAATTTTAGGAGATTGCCGAGATTGTTGGAAAGTGTTAAAGTATTTGTGGAGCGGCGCTTGAAACTTTCTCGATGGCGGGACGGGGGATGCCGTGGAGACACAAATTTATTTACCACATGTTGCTCGGATAGTCGGATGGCGAAACGGAAGCAGAGGAAAAAGAAGTAAATTAAAATTGCTGGAGACATATATTTTGGTTTCGAGTCTCTTTCCACGAGAAACGGGCTCGGGAAGGACGAGAAGGAGGAAAAGTATTGGAGCGCCAGCGTCATAAACAACGTGTCCTGGAGTCGTCTCGGACCGTGTGGAGGCTGTCAGGGACGGACTAAGTGGATTTGGCGCGTTGATTTAATTAAGAGTGATGATCCAGGGGCTTGTGGACTGAAAACTAGAGAGATGTACAGACTTTGCTAACCCAAAAAATAATCTTTCCCAATTTACTCCTTTAATTGACATGAGCATCAGTAGAAAATTTTTCTCAGCAAAAGTTTGGGCGAAAAAAAATTCCGGGAATGAAAATGGAAAATTTATTTTTCATCATTTTTGACCTCGGACTGTTAAGGGCCTTTTTCTCAGCCCCTAGTCTTTAAATCACAACCCAAACCTCGTCAATTCAACCCAAGAGCCAGCCATCCTCCTACGCAGCAATTAGAAAACCCAGCCGAGCTCTTCCGATCGCCGTTCTGCCGTTCTGTTGCCGGCACTTTGTATCGCCTCGTTATATTTATCTAACCCACACTTAGCTCATTTTCCATAAAATGAATTTATTTGTCTTTATCCACCACATCGTTGCTTCCAAGGCGGCTACGGCAGGCATTGTCATACCGTCTCGTTCCACTTCCTAAATTGTTAGTTTATGTCAAACTCATCGTCGAGCCGCCACCAAGAATGGCCCACTTCACCCACACATTTTTCCATTTTTTTGTTGTTGTACTTTCATCCTTTTCCTCGCTCTCCTATCCCCATTACACACGGGGGCACCTTTCCAGCCGACTTGCACAACATGCACTATGCGCCACCAACACCCTCTCTCTCTCTAAGTACATTATGTATTTATCTATCTTCGGGAATGAGCTGCAGAGAACGAAAAAGTGGGAAAAAAATTCAAGCACATTTTTTTTCCCTCCAAAGTCTATACCCATTTTCCATACATACGTATGTATGAAGCGAACGGGGGGATAGGGAGAAGAGCTCTGTATTGGTGGTGATGATGAAAAGTGCACAAAGCAGGCAAGCACGGTGCAAGGCGGTGGTCGTTGTAATTGTATTAGGAAAAAATTGAAAAAATTGTCTTGCGCAGGCAGAAGCCACCTCCAAACTCACACACAGCTCAAATTGCACGACAATGAGAGCTGGGATGAGGCAGATTGTCCACTGAGGCGAGCGGAGAAAAATTGAGAAAAATAAAAGAAAACTCGGAACTTTTGGGATGCTTAATTGCAGGCAATTTCGCCTCAGGCAACGTACGCCATTCCCTTGGATTCCCCCATCCCTTTCCACGTTTCCAGGGAGACCAGGGACGAGCCTGAGAGATTTTAAATAATCTAGGAGCTCAAAACTTTTTTGAGGCTTCCGATCAATTCAACATTTTTTTAATGAAACACTCTCGTTTCCAGAAGTCAGCTTGGTCTATAGTTGAGCTTGAGGAGCTCAACTTCCCACCCCTATGGTGATGGATGGTCCGTCTTTGAAGAACTACCCCTTATCAACGTTAAAAACTTTTATAGACTTTCTCAGACCAACGGACAAGCAAGCTCAAAGTGAGGTTCCTGAAGGCCTTCGCCAAGGCCTCAGTTTGGCTCTGAGAACGATTTCTGAAGGCTCGCCTATTTAGCATTTCCACAAGTTCATTGAGGCCACAACATAGAATTACCGAGTATTTTTGTACTTCGAATATTTCAAGGCCTCCCGATTATTATTATTTTGTGCAGCTTGGATGCATATGTTCTACCTCTTATGGCCGTATAAAGTGCAGGCAATTGCAAATGTTTCATTTATTTATTTGTATATACACGTATGTTGAACACAATGAAGGTACAAAAACATGAAAACAGCTAGTTTGAGTATGTAATTACATGTTTTACTAGTTAAAACAAAACAAAATACGTGCGGAGCAGAAAAAAGTATAAATGCAACAAAATTGATACAATGGGGGTTCAAAGCCGAAATGTGCACATGATGGGAGTAAATTTTCATTTGCAATTGCGGAGTTTGGTTTGAAAAAAGTAGCGAAATTACTCGTTCTGCTAGAAAATGTGCGTGAGTCGAAATTCTTTTGCATTTTTCATGAATATGAATGAGCGGGATGAGTCGGGTTGTGCGTGAGTGAAGATGGGAGCGCCTTTCTTCGGAATCACTCGCACTTGCAACTCCTCGAACCGCCTCTGAGGCCGAGTCAGCTCGTTAATTCAGCCCGAAACGTCATTTTAGTTGATTGCCCTAATTGCATTTTCAGAGCTGAGTTGCTCTTGAAGTTTCGTTTCTTGATTTAGAGGTAGGGTGAAGGGAAATTTTTCATATTTCTCGCTTCTCCGGGAAAGTCCAAGATTTTTTGACATTTTTGAGAGTCTTAAGAACTAGAGACTTGCCATTTGTAAAGGGAAAGATGACCTTTATTCATCTTAGGGGGCTGTAACCCAAATACAGGAATTTACACAGGAAAGATTGACCTCTGGGACGGATCTTGACATGTGTGCACTTGGAGGAAACGGCAGTTCTCTGAGGCTAGCTCTGACCTTGGCAGTCTTATCAGTGTCAAATCTCATAGGGATTTTCAGAAACGCTAAGCCCAACCCTTATTTTTCTGATACTTGTGAAATACGCTCTTTTGACAGAGAGAAAATTGGATTCAACAACAACAATGGTATCATTGTGTCTTGTTTAGGAAAAGCCCTTTGTGGAAAACCAATTTTGTCCATCAACAACTCGAGAACTGAAGCCTCTGACGTCATGACACCATGAATGACGAATAGGCTAGTAGACACCATTTACGTCCACCGTGAACAAAACGTGCACTCACACTCGCGAGTCGCAACCGCGATGCAAAAATTGTCGATTTCACCTTGAGTGCATTTTAGTCAACCGAAATAATAATAAGCATTTTTGTGCATGCATGCGCCGTATGTCGGTCTTTGTTTCCTCACTCTCTCGCTCACTCGCATTCGTCGGGCAGTCGTCAATTTGTATTTATGGCTTCTCTCCTCCACGTCGCGAACATGTGCGTACATTCGTGGCTGGCTGTGTTTTAATTCAATAAAACACGTAACTCCAATTTTGCTAGCTTTTCTTTTTATCTTTGTTTTTTGACGGGATTCGGCAGTCTCGTCAGGTGCCGAGTGCTTGGATGCGAACCTTGCTGGAGGCACATCGAGCTCATTGCTGCACCAGGAAGGAATAACCATAAAAGAAAACGACCGAAAAGTGCTTGAGAGCAGTGCTATTAAAAGCCAGGGCTGAGCCGGAGCCCCACACATTGTACAACATTTTAAATTTATTTTTCCTCAATTTTCTGCTCTTCTCGCATGTCTCCGATTAGATCATATAATAATAATGCTGAACGGCCATTTTTACCCGCTTCGCTCGCATAGTTCAGTTCGTAGATGGCGAAGAAGAAGCAAAATCTGCGAAAAATTGTATCACCGTCATCGCTTGATGCCTGATTCGTGTTGCAATGGCATCACCATTACCGTTAATTGTCCATAGGCAGCGAGAGAGGAGGCTCCAGCACAGCGAAAATGCGCCAGAACCGAGTTGACATTGCAGTAAATTGTCAAACGACTGCCATCGCCAGGCGTCCGTCCCATTTCAGAGCTGTAATTCTTTTTAATGTCCGGAGACACGACGAATTTGATGGCCAATGGGCGGATCATTGGCTTCCATTTTCATTGATCTTCTACCCTTCCTGCAGCTCGGTGAGCCAAAAGCAACTTGGCGAGCCCCAGAGGTCACACCAATTACGATTCTAATCAGCACAAAAAACCCTCAATAGCGCAACCTGCACTCTCGTGCATCGCCTGGACCTTGAATTCGGCTCTACACTTCCTACTTCGCTGTTTTTCCCATAAACGGCCGCTCATTCGCAAAATCATTCCGCGTGCAGTGATGCAAACCTGATTCATTTTGTGTTAATTTTATTTCTTTCACCTTGAGACCAGATTGTCCGTAAAATTCAGCTCAATTTTATTTCTTTCGACGTTTCTTTTTAGTTTGATTGATATTAAATTGTGGTTTTTTGCTCCTCGCTCTGCTCTTATTTGAGAATCGGGAATGTGTTTTTCTCCATTTGAGGGAAAATGCACTAAAAACCCTCACATGTGGCTTCAACCTCACCGTCCATGATGGGTGGCTCTCGATGCACCAATTCCAATAAGCTAATGGGATGATCGTTATTTTACAAACAGGGCATATTTGAAACCACTTACTCCCTCATTGGACTATTCAATTTTTTTAATTAAGTCCGCTCCGATGCTTTTTTTTCCTCCACTTGCGTGTACATAACTCCAGCCTTTGCTAAATCACCTCATCATAACCTATACCCTCTCCTCTTTCCTCGCGTCTCCTCCCCCGCATAATCGACATTTACGCAAACACATATCGTCCGGGAAGTAGCGCTTATCCACTTCGGCTTTATATGTATTGTAAATATTATTCCATGGCCACCAGGGAGAGGTCAGGGGGACAACTGGGCATCGGCGGGAATTTTCCGGAGGTCCCTGGAGACCCAAAACCCCGCGTTGACCCAAAACCCCCCTGCTCCGGCTCTGGCGCTGCTGCCTCTGAATTGGGTTTTTGATGCATTTTTTCCGCTTTTTATGTGTGCTTTCCCCATCCACTTCGGAAAGTCAGTCAATGCAGATTGTTCTACCTATAACCAATATATCGAAACCGTCATTGGTGGAAAAATGGGAAAATGCACGAGAGGAGTACTTTGTTTAGCTTTTCCTCTTTTAATGTGTACTTTTTCAATGAAATAGAAATTCATTGAACTTTTTTATTATTGCTATTTGAACATCAATATCACTCCCCTTCTGCACGCAAACCCAGTGGCAGCACGGCCCTTGAGCGGGAGAGCAGGTTGCTCGGCTCAAAGTTGGCAGTAGGCTCCCCATCTTTTAGCGGAACAAAGTCGTCGACCTCATTAGCATGCACACATTTAAGCCAACGAAATCGCAAAAGTGACGAGCGCCTTGTGTGCGCGGATGTGTGTGGAGGAGCGAGAATAAAAATGCACATGTGAACATGCCGAAAACAGAGGCGAGGCGAGTTGAGGCAGAAAGAGTGCATGGCCTATCCCAACAAAATAATAATTGAGCGAGGTTCGTTGACCTTGCCCCCAAACACACCAAATACAAGCAAATGTGTGGCAATGGCACACATGCATACGGACAGCGTGCACTTATATCGACATGTAATGCGAATGACGAAAAAGCCAAACTGAACGAAAACGTATAATTTTTCTGAAATAAACTGAAATATGAAACGCACACACTTTTCTTGTTGTTTTGTCTCTCTTCTTTCCTCGCTCGCCTCCTCTTCCCCCAGCCTTCGCACATCGCCCGTACTGCTGCAGTGCCTTCTTACAAAAAGAGCCCAAGTGTGCGTGTGTGTGTGTGTGAGTGGAAAGAGTGTTGGCTTCAGCAGAATGAAATATAATGCAATCGTTCTTCTTTTATGCTATTTTGCAATGTTCAAACAGAATGAAATATAAAACACACAAAAAAGATCAGCTCGCGTTCTCCGCTTGCTCTCGCTCTTGCCTCTGCAAAACCGCCTCTGACCGATACCCGCTACCTTTGTAGAACTTGGGGTATCCAGTTATGGGCTCCTTGGGGGTAATTTGGTCCTTGAATTTCCAAGGGTCTTGATCCCCCAAAAACTTCATTAAGAGCTTTATTTTTTCGATCCAACGATCGAAAACAGGTTAATCAAATTTTTGGATTTTTTTTTTTTATTTTTTGGAAAAAAATTTTGAAGCTTCGTAATAAAATATTGAGAGGGCTTCATGCCAATTGGTAAAAGCCCAGCTACGTATCTGGACCAATTCAGGGAAAAAGCGTAAAAATCAATTTTCTATTAACTTTGTATTGAATTAATTTCCATTTCCTTAATGAAATTTTCCACGTAGGACGGTAGGTCCCGGTCGTGGCAGCCAGGAATTTTTTCGTAGGAACTCTGACTTACTTTTCTGTTGCGCAAAAAATACTTGAGGCATTCCCGATAACCGACTAACACACCGAGATAGCGATTTGGCGAAATTTCAGTTCAACGTCCTGGCTCAAGTTCGGGGCCATGAATGACTCATCCACACACAAAGAGTGTTGCCATCACGTCGTCAGCCACCGAAAATAAATAAACGAACACTCACACGGCACACTCAATGCGGGACCTCAGACACACGATACGCGAATCGTAATTTGGTGAGTCGGGGCAATGCACTTTTCGGCATGAAACACATACACATAGGTACCGGGAATGCGAGTTGGGCAAGGTTAGTGTGTCAGACACATTTTCGGCATTTCATTTTCATTATCGCTGTCTGGCATAGCGTGTGCGGCATTTCGGCTGTCGAATTCGGGTCAAGGCCGGGAGATTCACGCAGTAGGGCACACGGTTGGGGTGCGGGAGAGCTGCAATCTCCAAGAGCCCTCTTCACTGCACTCCAGAAGGGCAGACGAGAGGCTCTCATTTGCAGTTAGTGGGAGAAGAATGCAAAGTGGCGGCTGAATGGGACCCCTTTCTTCATGAATTTCCTTTCAACGCACAACTCCACCAATTAGGAATGGCATCGGTCAATTAAAAGGAGAGATAAGAAAGCGGCTTCCCTTGACTCGGGACTTAAATTAATCAGATGAGCTTGCCTAGCTCGCAGCGCTAACCAAACATTTAAAATAATTAAAGTGCAAAAGGATTAAAACCGCTCACATGCTTGTGTTGTGTGACAGGAAAAGGAGAGAAGGGAATTTTTCTTGCGTTAATGATTTTCCGTTGGAGGCATAAAAAACAAAACAATGGCATTAAAATCATAATAATCACAATAATTAAAGTGTGGCAACGGAGGGGGATCGGGACTCACATGTGGGGACGCGTGGATTCCTACGAGCATGTGACATGTGATGTATTGCCACAAAGATTTTTTACGCTGCGACGAGCGAAGTCGAGCCAAGTCGCTTTAATTTCATTTCTTGGGGCGAACAAGCTTGCCTTTTCGCAGTCTGGAAGCCGAGACTGGCAAAAAGGCGTGCAGGGAGTTAAAGTTGACGGTCTTCCCCATTTTTCATTACTCAACTCCCGTTTGGAAGTCGGAGAAAAATTAAACGTATTTGTTGCATCGCATTTGCGACTCGGAAACGGGACTGGGAGCTTCGTTTTGTCTGTCTATGCAGCACCTTGATGTTTAAGGAGGTCCTTTTTGTTATGTTTTCGTGAGCAGAGCAACGCCTCTTTTGAGGAAGAAGCGACCCCCTTTTCATGACAGTTATGTCCCCATTTTTCAAGAGGTCCCCTCATGGAGAGAAGGCCTTTGGCTGTTTGGTGTTTGTTGTTCGAGGACCCCTTCCTCAGTTTCAAATCCTACATACGGCTCTAAGACTAAGGTTCGTTTTTTTCAATCTTCTTGATATTTTACTTTACGGTTTTTTTAATCTTTTAGATTATTTCTTTGGACCTCAGTGGATTTGTTGGTTTGAAACCGAGATGTTCTTTTTTGGGATTTAAGGTCGTCAAAATAATTTTTCTCCATAAAAGAGAGTCTTCAAGGGGCTTTTTAGGCTTGATCTGGGCTTTCTCTCATAGTATAGCAAAAAGTAAAGTCTCTCGAGGATCGTTTTTCCTCAAAACTAAAGCTTTACGACGGTTTCCTCGTCTCGGACGTGCGTCACATGCCCGAGAACTCAGTCAGACACACACCTCGCACCCAGGAAGTTCCATTAATCATCGCCACTTCAGGGTCTCCAACTTCGATTCTAATCACATGTGACAACGCTGCAGTTTGCTAATCAGGCCCCACAATTTAACATGCGAATTTGCATTAAATGCCGTTTGACGTTTCATTCAATTAATCGGCGTAGCCCATAAACTGGCTCTGGCTCCTGCTCACACCGCAATCATTGGACATTAATTTTGCAAACTCCGTACGTACGAGCGCGGCTGAGATCAGAGGGAGGGGAGCACGGAGCACTTTGAATTCTAGAGTTTGTGAGATTTGCTTAAGGTGTATTGTTCAATATAATAATTTATGCCGTAATTGAGCTACAAGTTGCTTGTTTGCGCTTGATTTTGCGCTGCAACAGGTTTTTCCGTTTGCCAGAACAGAACCTTAAAATTCACCTAAGACACAGGATGCTGAGGTCAAAACCATCAATAAAGATTTATTCAGCAGTTTGAGTGGAAGGAGCGGGTGTGGGGAATCGAGAGGGCATTCTTGTAGAGACTTGAAATGAACACAACCCCTCCTAACCCCACAACTGGCTCCCAAGGTGCCAGCTTGAGGTCTGGGCGATTCGGTTGGCGCAAAAACTCACCAATAGAATAGAGAATTTGATATTCGCTGTAATAGTCATTGTAATAATCATTCCACCATGAATGCAAAAATGCTGATAAATTGCATTGCAACCAGGAAATCGTGCCTGACCTTGAATTGTTGAATTTAATATCGCAACACAAACAAAAGTTAGAATACTTTATAAGTTGAATTACCTACATACTCCTGCTAGCTGAGATGCTGGAAGGGCACTTTTTGCGCCCGTTTCCGTGAACCTCGGCACTTTGCGGCCTGGACGGAGCATTTGCCGTTTTTTAATTAGATGTCACAGTACTTAGCATTTTTTCATTTGAGAGATTACGATTAATTATTATTTCATTACATCACTGCCATCATCATCATTTTTTTAATAAATACTTACTATGTGGGAAAGTCGCACTGTCTACTACTCACCATGGGTGCAGATCCTTTTGATTGATGTTCGTGCCTTAATTAAGGATGAAAGGCTTAAAATGGAAATAAAAATGATGTCGTGTATGGAAGGACACAAAATGTGATGCCTACGGTCGGGATAATGACGATGAAAAAAAATTAAATGGTGAGATGGGAGTCCTTGATGGGGGATAGATGCAGAAGGAA
Source organism: Forcipomyia taiwana (assembly GCA_963930915.1). Classification (NCBI taxonomy): domain Eukaryota; kingdom Metazoa; phylum Arthropoda; class Insecta; order Diptera; family Ceratopogonidae; genus Forcipomyia; species Forcipomyia taiwana. The sequence continues at coordinate 469,267 of CAWVOI010000020.1, forward strand.
GCGTCCCTGGGTGACACTCTCGCTCCAGCAGGACTTCCTGATGGACGGACAAACCCTGAAACGTGCCGCTTTTGCCCCCCAGGTATCAGAAGCTGAAATAAAAATAATAATGTAAAAAGCGGCGTTCAAATAACAGAGCCAGTGTGCTAGAAACGCAAAATATAGCACTGTAATTACGAGTGGGGAGTAGCTGGTCGTATCAATTTCTGATGGATAGATATAAGCATTTCATAATTGTCATTGTTTTGCGTTTGTCCATCATTAGAGTAGCATACATGTTTGCCTTTGAGAGAAGCAGCATGCAGCTCCGTCTATTCATCCTCTCCCTCCTCGTCTCCACCAAGCAGTACTCACATGCATTAAATCCTCCTCAAGCAATTTGTCGTATTACGAGTAAGTAACTTTCCCCGTGTCATCCTTTTGTTTGATGTTAATTGATTAATTCAGCCCTCTCCTTATCAGCCCACATATCAATGCCCCGTGTAACTGAATTACATTTGAGATGCAACGCTTTCACCTCCCTCACCGGAGACACAAGGGGGGCTTCGATGCTGAAATGCTTTTATCTCCCCAACGGATGACATTTCCTCGGTTGTTTACTCCGTGTCTCGTCCTTGGATTCGAACATGCACCTGCGAGTATGAGATGTTTGTGCAAGTGTGATAAGAAGTGCTCAATAAAACAGGAATTGCACTAAAAATATTTTTGCACTGCACTCTCACGTCTCGGACAACAGAAAAAAGATAAAAAAGCGAGCCTATTCCAGTGAAAAATTATTAAAGAGGCGAATTACACGACGGTATCTTATCAGAAAGTGCAGCTCGATTGTAATTACAGTCGGGGGAGAAGCTGCTCGGGAGAAGAGGCCGAATAAGGGCATTTTTACAAGGTGGAGTCACGACACTGAGTAATGGAGACGCGTAAAGCCAGCTGGTGGAAGTCATAATGGTCTTAATTGCTTCTACTTTCCTTTTGAGTCTTTGAAGCAGGTTCAGTAATTTCTAGGACCCTGCTTCACATTTTAATTGAGCTAAATTGTAATTATTTTTCTTAAAATGGTCCCTTAAGTCTTCAAACGACTAGGAATACGTTTATGAATGTTTAGTAGCCCACAATTGGAAATTGGGGAAGCAAATATTTTCAATGATAAATCTTCAATTTTACCAATGGCTCCTTTCACAGAAAAACATAAGAAAAACATAACATATTTTCACCTAAAATTAATTAAAAGGCCAAACCTTCGCTTGCTATCGAAAACTCGATTCCTGGATTTTTAACCAAAAGTTTATCGTCTTGAAATCGATCCCTTAGGTCTTTAAACGACTAATTTTAAAACAAAAAAATTTCTTATTATTCCTTTCGAGTTTTCTTGTGCTTTTAAGACAATTTTCTTAAAACCATTCTGGGCCTTTGAGCCCTCTGAGAAACCGAAAAAAACTCTTTACTTAGTCCAAGACTTTCAAGGTCTCAGAAAAAAATTTTAAATCTTAACTCAAAAATGTCTATTTTAATCAAAACTGAAATTTCAGAAAATTCTTGAAACATGTCACCTCAAAGTTCGCGCCATGAAGTCTACATTTTTATCGGCACCGCCCAGCTACCGTCAATCCACTGCACCAAAATTACGACCGCAATCAAGCCGACATTGTGGGCATTAGTTCCACTAAGTCTGCCTTTGTTGTCGCTCCACTTGCCGGGGCCGCTTTGTTGCTGGCTCAGCCCAAAAACTGACCTATGTCACGCGTTAATTTAGTCTACGAGTACATGTGTGCTCCCAATAAATGTCAACTCTTCCGCCGTTAACTCGCTATATATGGAGTCTCGCGCGTACCGTATACACGAAAAGTAAAAAATGCTGGTGGCCACATCGCATGTTTCGTATCAATTTTTTAAAAAGTCTAATCTCTATGAATTTAATGAAAGCGTGTTGGGTTGGTGCAACAAACAGCAGCGCCACAAACACACACAAAAAATGGGAAAATTTAATGGTTTAGTGACGCGGGTGGACAAAAGCCAAGCCGTGCAAGGTAACCCGTATGTGACCGAATAGTGTTGTTCCTCAATTTCGAGGCACCGAGCGCACGTTTATCAATTATTCAAACATTCGAGTAAATTTTTATGAGCCCCAGGGAAGCTCGCGTTAGTGGCTTTTGATCCGTATTTTCTATGCAAAAACACTCCTGCGTTGGCGTTTCCGATACGATTTCCTGTTCAGCGGAAAATTGCTCTTCTGGGGTCACTTTCTGTTTGTCTCTTAGCTTAGAGCTTCTATGTTTTCCTTCTTCTCGCACTGGAAATTAACTTCTTCTTCTTCTTGAACTTCTAATTTTTGGGGGGCTAAACCTACAGCAGCTGAGTTTAGAGGCACTAGAAAAATATCGGATTCGTCTTCTTAGTAAAAATTGAGGACTCAGAGCCATCTAAAGTTGAATTATATTTCAACAAGATATCAAGAATCCTTACGAGAATGGAAGAAGAGTAACTCAATGCTTTGGCATGGCTTTCTAGGTCAGACTTCAGACTGAGTTCAATTTGTTGACTGCTACAGAAGTCAGAGCGCTCCTTGACCCCCACCGAGCTCCATCAAATTTTTCTACGAATTAAATATTCACTCGCTCCAACTCTAAAAATCGTAGATAAGGATAATTGCCATCCAGGTGGAAGGGTGGGCGTCACGCTAATCGCGGGAGCTGGTGTACGAAAGGCAGGGGTAAAACTGGTTTGGCTCCGAGTTGATTGATCTCTTCCTTCAGCGAATGTTTCGGCTTATACATTACGTTCCATTATAATTTATATGCACTTGCAATCGGCTAAATATGTAGTAGCGCTGTGGTAGTGACTGTAGTGCTGCTGTTCATCATCATTACCATCATCATTGCTGCACAAATCAATGTTTCTGATCTATCCCAAGGCATGGATGCTTGTCTTGTGTGTATGAGATCAATCATCCATTTCGCGCTTTTCGTGGCTTTTTTTTAAGGTCGCAGAGAGCCGAGTCGAGGCGGGCTGTGGGGTTCAAGGAACTGCAGTTCAAAGACGCTGCTAAACCGCAATAAACAGTGCAAAAATATTATATGCATGAAACTAAATCTTCTGTCATCTGACATCGCGTTCAATAATCTCGATGAAGGACACAGTTTTTAAAATTGCGTAGAGCGACGCAGAGGGGACTGCAGAAGAAGATTGGAAAATGCGAAAATAATGATACAGTCACGGCAACCGCAAAAATAGCCAACATGTCTAATGGAAACCTGATTGTGGACGAAACGAAAAAAAGATTGAAAATAATTAGCAATTCTTTAAAATCTTGTGTGCCGCGAACGACGAGAGCCCAATAATGAGCTACGCACCACATGGTGATGATGGAGGAAATGACGAATTATTGTGAAGCTGCGATGCAGCTGCTACCTGGTCATTAGCCAGCGGTTCTTCGCATTTTTCTTTCTTTCTTCGCTCTCCTCTGCCCCTTCTTTTCTACACATACCTTTTCCTCCCAGCTCCAGAGCGTCCACCATTGCAAGTGCAACTTTACAATGTACATATTTATTGCTGTTACTCACATATTTTTCGACGTCGTGCATTGCCCTGTCAATCACCTGAAATTGTTCTATTTGTTATTTCGCTCAATTGAGGGGGTTCCAGCTGCACTTTTATCCTTTAAAGTTTTCCCTTTCTAACCTCCTTCCCAGTCACCAAAAGAAAAACCTCAACCGCATTCGGAACCCCCTCTCTCACCCCTCGCCCTGCTTCACTTGGCACCAGTCACCTAATAATAATAATAATCAATTAATAATCTCAACACAACCTGCAGCAACAACAGCGAGTGCGGCAAGGCAACCCCAAAAAGCCGTGTAGCATGTTCAAAAGTAACAAAGTAGCACACATCGAAGGGGCGTGCCACATACCTTTCCCGGTGCTACCCCAACTATTTGAAAATGGTCATTAACCTCCTCCTTGCTACTTCAAAGCAAATATTTTGCACCATACCTCACCTCACGTCATTAAATTAAGGGGATTACGGGCGGTTGATGCCACAAACAGTCGTGTGCGCGACGAGGGGTTCGTCTTCTGCGGAGAGGGGAAGGTGCAAAACTTCAAACAATACTGCTGTCGATAGTTTTATCAATACAACAACAACGCTGGGTCCCGTTGCTCTCGCATGCACAATGGTTGGCAGATCCGACCACCCGATACCTGGGTTTTGCGGTTCTTCGTCCATGTGCATCTGCATCATCTTTTCCGTCATTCTAGATATCGCTTTTTTGCCAATTACGAAATTTTTCTACCGATGTTCAACACGCATTCCATCGTCTATTTAGCATGATAAGGAACAAGTCTCTCCATACCCACACGTTAATTTTATTCAACATCCATCAACTTAAATTAGTTCTGGCTCTTGAATGATTAAAAAATATGCAACATTTTTCTTCGTTGCCTGTGCCTCTCGTTTCGTTCATTCAATCATGATTTTCGCTCTACACTTTTCTTGTCTGTTGTCGTTCCCTGGAAAGGAGGACACCAGATCCCTCTAATGCACAATTATTTTTACTTCCAGTTTTTTCCCCGCATGTAACGATCGCTATTTTTTCAAACTTGACTACCCGTTTTCAATGTTTTGTTTTTGGAGAAATTCCCATTAATAGCATACAAGATCGGTCGTTAAATGTGAGGGAAAATTACAGTGGCGCTTTTTTGCCTCTTTGGTTTCAGACTATTTTCCATAGCTATCACATTTTTTGAGGAAATTCTGCACAACTGATTTGAAATTTTTGATCTTTTACAAGAAAGCTTTTTGTCGGGGTCTCTCAGCCCTTCCTCTTAAGAGCCCTGATCACAACTTTCTCTGTTTCGTCTAAGTACTTTGCCTTCGGCATTTTAGAATAAAGTTATGTCATTGAAAACAGTTATATTTTTGTTAGATCGAATCAAAAGTTTGACACGTGGGATATGAAAACGCCGCTAAAAATGTAATGGCCTTAAACGAACTGAACAGCAAAAACAGTGTTTTTTATAAAAATATTTTTTTACAGCTAAAAATTGCAATTAAAAAAATTTTTTTGCTCAAAATGTTTGTTATTAAAATCCACAAAAACACACAAAAATTTTTATAACAATCCTTAACGGCACTCGAGAAATCGAAAAAATACACAACGGCTTTAAACGAACTGAGCGCACTTCATAGTGGTTTTTAAAAATATTTAGAAAAAGCAACTTTGATCCTGGCTACGGACCTGTAACAGAGAAAAAACCTCTTCTTTTAAAACCTCAAATAAAAACCCCCCAGGTATTTCTTAGAACTTGGGTTCTTCTGGCTTGCTTCATTTTCGTCTGTATAGCTTGTACTTGTTCATCTCTAAAAATCGCTAATATATAAATTTTTCATCATTCCCCCACCATCTCTTGGAATATAACGCATTATTCATTAATGCACTGTGCACATCACAATAAATGTGATAATCATACTGATAGATTTGATCTCTGAAAAATTAAATTCATGTTTTGCGTCGTCTTGCATCTATCTTTTCCTCTGCACCTCACCTCTCCATACCAAATCCCCCGTCTGTCTATATGAATACACAATTTTTGCCAAGCTCGGGCAATATATCAGATTGAGCGAGACTCGGAGAGCACAGAAAGTGTATTTGCGACTCTTGTTGCGTCGCGCAGTCCGTATAGACCAAAGTAGGAATTAAAAATGTATGAAAAAAGAAGCCCATCAAGTTTGCTAAAAACGTTAATGGCGAGTTTTTGTTTTTTTATCTCTTCTCGTCTCGTCTCCTCGCGTTCCTGTCACACGTCCGCAAACTAGAACTGACTTTTTCTATTTTTGATCTGATTATAAGACTTGGAATCGGAGTGCATTAATGGCCTAGTCATGCGGAAAAATTGATGATGGGTAACCCCAAATCAGCCCAAACCCTCGAGAGACCCCACTGAGCTTCCTCTCCATCTGTCAACCGTCCCATCGCCTCTCGCCGATAAATAATTCCGCGATTCGTATTTTGCACGTTTTTGTCTCGCATTCATCATCGTCTCTCAAGTCAAATGTATACGCAATAATATAACGCAGCGGAGCAGCAGCAGGATGTATAAAAAATTTTCTTATAAATTTGAAGTCGATGACCGATTACTTCTTCTCCTACTTCTTCTTCTATGCATTTTACTCATTCCCAATAGTAAGTACTCATATTCTCAAAAACCAGTCACCACAATTCTTTCTTTTCCATCTATTTTTTCGCCATGCCATGCCGCGTTTCGTCTTTGCACTTTGAGGGAACTCTCAAGCAGCGAAACGGTCCTCAAAGAGCGCTTCTAGGTCGTCTTGTCGGTGAGTCTGGAGACCCTCAAACTCTCTAGAATCGAAAGAAGTAGAGTTAAGTTTTCTCAAAAAACTAGAACCCGAGGAAACTCCTCTTGCCACAACCCATCAGGAGGCTCTCTTCTCCCTCCTATTTAATGCACCGAGCGACGTCTATATATACAGCGCGACAACCATGTCCACATCTTGTCGTTGATGAAGATGAACAAGTGAACAACAGGCGCGCTTTGTTGGAACGTGATATACAACAGCAAATATTGAATTGTTGGAGATCTTCTGTTTTTCTTATTTCTTCAAAATTACTCCTCTCCTCCTTCCCGTACGCTCCAAGTTTCTGCCATTTCGCAAATTTATCATATTTCAGAACTGCTTGCAATTTGGTTTGAATTTCAGCCTTTTCTCATTTCTTTGTCGCTCCCTCGCAGCTCGCTGATTTGCGGTTGTGTATACGATTTCTTTCCTTTCGCATAAAGCTTGCGATCGAAATAAGTGCGACACTTTTGAAATTAAAAATTTTTAAGAAAACTTTTTATATTTAGATGGGTTTTATTTTAATTTGATATTATGGAGTATATTAATTTATTTTTGCATTAAATTTAGGCTTAAAGAGGAGTTCTCGAAAATTGACCAATTTTCGCTCTCAAATCCTTCATCAAGTCCTTTACACCTTCTTTTCCAAACTTCTCCGGCTCAGTTGTCCATAAATCTTCCAATCTTTTGGTAGTTTTTGCTTTTTTTCGACATTTTCTCAGCTTCTGTTGCGTTATTGCCCAATATTTTTCAATAGGACGGAGCATAGGGCGATTTGGAGGGTTGGCCTCTTTTGGAACCGTCACGATACCATTTGCTTCATAGTACTCCATGGCTTTCTTAGAGTAGTGTATACTTGCTAAATTGGGCCAAAACAAAAGTTTACGGTTGTGATTGTTAGGAAAAGGTACAAGCCGAGCATCAATGCACTCCTTCACGTAGGTATCCGAGTTTAAAGTGCCACTATCGGCGAAAATCTTGCTTGTCTCCCCACAGCTACAAATGGCTTGCCAAATCATCTTCTTTCTTGGAAATTTGTCGACGAACTTGTATTTTAACTTCTTATTGACTCCAAAACGAACCTTTAAGTGGTAAAAAGCAAGTCTGGGAAGCTGTTTAAGTCAAGGATTACATAAGTTTCGTCGTCCATAACGATGCATGCATTTTTTTTGGTCAGGTACTCCTTGTACAGCTTTGCGGCTCTCGTTTTGGCTCTTGCAGCTTGCTGGTCATTGCGGTTTGTAACTTTTTGACACTTGTAGGCCTTAATGTTTCCACGGCGCTATATTTTTCGAATAAGGTATTCGCTAACATTATATTTGGCAGCGAGTTGTCTTGATGAACACCCTGGATTTCCTCTTGTGTACTTGAGCACCTTTCTGGCCAAACCTTGGTCAACAAATGCAAGTTTTCTTCCAACTCCTTGTCTTTTTTTTATCGAGGGGTATTCAATAGAACGTTTTATGGTACGACTTATTGTTGAATGGTGAATGTTGAGCTGCTTTCCTATCAAACGGTGAGACATACGCGGATTTTTCAACCAAAATGAAATTATATTTTGGCGCTGTTCCTCTTCTTTAGTCATTTTTCCGAAAACTGAATAAACTTTGCCAAATCTTTGTTTATTTCTCAACTTACCGAAGATTAACAGTGCAAAACTTAACGAGAACATTTTTGTAACTACTAACATTTTAAAAATATAACCTTCTAAAAGTGTCGCACTTATTTCGATCGCAAGCTTTAGATCGCGCAGTGAGAAACTCAAACTTCACCATGTGTCTGTGATTCAATTGATATTTTTATGCTGCACTATTATGTTCTACTCAGTGGTGCTGATTTTACGTGGGTTTCTTTCAAATTGCGTCTCGCAGATTTGCTTTGGGAGATTCATCTTTTCTTCGAGACCTGGCAGGAGAGAATTATTTAGATAGCAAGAAGTTTTTGAGGCTTTCTCAGCAGGTTCTCAAATCGATAAAAAACCTGTTTGAAGCTTAGTTGGGAGTGCATTTTCAAATCAGCATCGAAGTGGAAATATTTTGTCCAAAAATCCGTTTCTTTGGATACTTAAGGGGTCTCTAGCTCCATCCCTGGTGGTGGTACGTATACACTGTAAAACAAATATTTGCTAGACTTTACAACTTCATCAACATTCTAAATTTTCAGCTCGATCGGAGTTACTAAAATTTTCCCCCTTCGGTGGCACCTCACTCCACCCCCTTAAGTGGTCGGGGCAAACATGTGTTCCATGATTTGCTGGATTTGACTTGATGTATAACATATCCAAAATTCAGCTGAATCGGACGAAGTATATGGAACTTGCATACAACGGAAAAACCCCCTTAATTACCCCTCAGTCAGTTTCACGGAACAACCAAAGTGGTTCATCTACTCTCCAGACTACACATGACATCATGCAAAAAACCACAGGTCTCCAAGTCTTACAGTTTCGGAGCCTTTGCGAGTCGGACGGACGGAAAAATTTTCAAAATTGATGAAAATGCACTTAAAAGGGAAAATTCAAGAAAATAGATTTACATTTGTACCAAAATAATTCTTGAGAAATTTTTTCGAGAGAAAGGATTACTTCAGGAAATTAAAAAAAAACATTTCAGGGAAATTTAAGTCAGGAGGAATAACAAACTCAAAAAATTTTTCCAATGAATTTTCTTTTCAAAATCGAAGCTTTCTCAGATTTTTATTTGCTTTAATGAAGTTCTTACAAAACTTTTTTGTGCGAAAAGCTTACATAAGAGACATTGAATGAGAAGAATCTAAAAGAAAAATAAAACTTAAGGATGACTTTTTCACCAAAAATTCCAACTCCCATCCCATGGCACGATACAAGCGCCCCGAGCGACTCGTTCTGGAAAATTCGGCCGATCCATCGACTTTGAGCGTCCATTCAACTTCTGCTTCTGCACTCTTCTCCGACAGTCACGCTTTATTTGCACAATTTGTTTATACTGCCTGCGTCAGCCTTTGCCTTCGTACAATTTTTTGTTGATTTAATTCGTCTGTTCTGCTGGCATTTCGTATTTGTAGTTACATGAGAGTGCCCCAGTGTGTCTGTGTGCCTTGGTAGGTATGTATGTTCAAAAGGCCAAGACGAAACACACAAAGAAGACGCAAAATACATGCGAAATGGAAAAGTATCACTGACCTAACTCAATGATTTTTTGATTAAACCTCATCACACTGCAAGATGTCGACGGCCACATGTTGATGCACGCACAAAAAATATTTTTGTCGAGGCGAAGTCAATGGCGATGGCGAAGGCGAAAATGGCGAGGAAAGAGGAAGATGAAGAATGGTTGTGGGAATGATGGCGTAGCTCCAGCGTCTCCAAAAAGGCCCCTGTTTCCGTCCCAGGAAAGGCACTGCCGATTGAATTGCGACCATTTAATGCGCATAAAACAATTTAAGTGCCCATTCGGTAATCTATTATATCCATAAAAGTTTTAAATCTCCTTCTATTGAAGTCTCTTTGTCGGCGGCCCCTTTCAAGCCTCTCTCTCCCCGCTACGAACGTCGCTATTCGACGTTCTTTTTGTCGTCTCCGCATCTCAGGCTTTTTGTTCCTTCATTTAAGCCCAACATATTCGACTCCGAGTCTCCGAGCCTCTTGTTCTCTCATTGAAGCGAGTGCAATAAAAATTTTAAACATTATTACTATTCCCGCCTGATCATCGGTATTCGGCTTCTTATTCTCGAATCCCACTTTGACTCCTCAATATTTTGCACCGCGCCGTGAATGAACAAATAAAACGAGATGCACAAAGATGTACGTCAAAAGAACACATAAAAATTTTAAAATATTTTCCCGTACACACAGCCTTCTTCCCCATGCCATTGCGGAGGTATGCCATCTCGAGCTCGCATGAAAAAGCAGCAAGTGGCAGTGGTGTGGAGGTACCAGCTGTACGGGCTCGGGAGAGGGCCCCTCTCGGGCTCCATACCTGCTTCTGCAGCATGCCTTAGCCAAACATATCCTCGGTAACTGGATAAGATCAAATCGTATATTACATGGAATTGAAATTTAAATTCCGAAAATAATTTCAGAAACCTGAATTCTTCCTGTCTCCCTCTCCCGCGTGCATCGTGCTGCTCTTTTCGTGCCTCATCTAGCCTGCCTATTATGTGACAAGGTTAATGACCCCTAATTGGTGGCTACAACCGTACGTAGACGCGGATAGGTACAGGAAAGTACAATACAAAGAATCGCTTTATGTATTATCATGCGTCATCTGGTCTTGATAATAATTTGCCCGCGTCCATCTTCATTATGTGTGCAATTTTTTTCGAGTGCGGAGTGTGGACGATGCTTGTGTTGGAGTTGGCGAGCACAAATTATCAGCACCGCGTCCTTGGGTCCGGCTAATGACCATCGGTACTTCAAAAATGCTTTATTGGCATATTCGCTGCATCTCTCTTTCCCTCTTCGAGCCACAACACAACAATTTTTGTCTGTGTTTTCAATAATTTTCGCATGCATGTGCGTACTTGCAGTTCCAGTACTTGCAAGTAAAGTGCTTGTCTGTTCGTCGAATCATGCAATCGGAAGGGAGATGCTTTAACTCACTCGAGAAATTGGTTCTCGGAAATTGATGAAGGGCTTGTCTTGCAGTCTGATTCCGTCTCTAGGGAGCGAACTCCTAATTGGGACTATTGAGAACAAGGATCTGAACGGAGACGGTGATTTCTTTTCTCCCTCCTGATCCCCAGAAGTTTCTTCAACTTGGAAAAAATCGCCTACATGCGGAAAGTGTGAAAGTCCTGTTTCGTAGCTTCACTTGTCTAAGCTCGAATTTGAGTCAATTCGTGGGACAAATTCGTTTCGGCCCAAAACCAACTTTTTCATCACTCGTTAATCGCACTCACACTCGCCCAAACCGCTCCTCCGCGCTCTTTCCCAACACGAACCCGACCTATCCCAACTTTTATAATGTTATTGCATGGCGAGCCGTGTGCGGCATGGCATGGTTATAATGAATTTTGTAAGTGCCAGTTAGTACGTTTTAGGTCATTCACCATAGACATATTTTTTTGTGTTATTCGCTATTTTGTTTTCATACTTTCGCATTATTATTACTCCACTGTGCACCACACGCTGTACCAGTGCGTGTATGCATATATAATCTATACACAAAACACCGAAATAATAACATGTAGTGCAGTCGAGAGTCACAATGACGTTGTCCCTTGCAACTTTTTGTGTGTGCATTTGCTCTGCACCACAAATTTAGCTGCCCATGTTCTTGAAAAATATGGCTGAACATGCGGCTGATGAAATGAAACGACAAATACACAAAAATGAGGCGGAGGAAAAGAAGAAGAAGAAGAAGAAAAGTGCAATGAGCGACCGTATAAAATGCACTAAAACTAGCCAGGCGCAGAAATATTATTACCCTCGCTGCAGAGCGCGACTGCGAAAGAAAAGAAATATAGGCGAAAAGGAAACCTAAAAAAGACGAATAATGGCTGAAATTTTTTGTGCAGAACTTGTCGAGGTCAGTTACATTGCACATTTAAAAATTACACTTCGGTTTCTCCCGCGGACGTGAACCGAACGCGGTCGTAGCGGCGGCGAGGCAGTCAATTTTCGTGTATGTGTGGATTCCGCGATTGCATCGGCGAACCGTCGTAAGAGACGAAGCAGGATGATTGGATTATAGAGCCGGTTGGTCGTGCGGCGCGTGGAGGGCAGGAGGAATTTTTGACTGAGAATTTTATTTATTTAATTTACATAAATGCAGCTGTTCTAATGCAACCTAAAAAGTGTATCCGAAGAGAACCTGTCATCCAGAAGAACTTTCAACCTGAATAAAAACTGAATTCAAATCAACATTTCGCGTCATGGGAAGTTGTGAAATTGCATTACAACTTGTTCACGTACTTTTTAAATGCTCCAACAAATATGTATATGATTGTTCTCCTTCTAATATACAAATGTGCACACGCACATCTAAGAAAATTTACAGTAATATGCGAAAATATATATTTATACCCGGTTGCAGAAATTTTTTAAAGACAAAATCCATTATTATGAATGCAAGTCTGTTGGGTTGTGCGAGTCGTTGCCAGAAGTTTCCGGACCCTAGTCGAGTTGAGCTGACACGGGTGTCTTGAAGGCCAGTTCCGAAACCCCCCCTATCAGAGGGTACTATCTTACCCATGTCGTTAAGAGGCATCAACAAAATTTGCCATTTATACCATGAGATGATAACAATGCTTACAAGCAAACCATAATTGAATACGAAAACATGCATTCGAGGCGAACGGCAAGAAGGCTGGGGAGAGAGAGGCAGAAATAAGCTAAAAGTGCAGTTACAAAACATGAAAGTCGTCATTTGACGATGATTACTTGCATGCAGCCCCAACAACGATGATTATTATTTGGATAATGGTATTTTTGTTCGCAGAAAAATATTAATGCTCGCCGGTTCACTCTAAAATGACTGACTACTGTGTAACGACAAATGACGATATGTGTGAGCGTTGCATAACGCGAATGTGAGTTATGTTGGTGCACTACTTTGGCTGCGGATTCGGTATTTGAGAAACAAAGGAAAATGGGCTACTACCTACAAGAAAAAAAAATAAGTGTAATTAGTTGAGGTTGGAGCAAGCAACCATTGCGGAAAAGATTATAGACATTTATACTGAGACAGTTTTGTTTATGGAAATTTTCACGTGTGCTTGGACTGCGGAGACTGCTGGCTTATCGGGCCCAGTTCTCAGGCTTCGGAACGACTTGATTGCTCACGAGACGAACGGGAACGACCTACTGAGTCCGAAATAATTATATTATAAATAGTTGACATTAACATAAATAACTCATGAATCAGCCTTAAGAACGGCATGGCATTCAAATACATAAGCCATTCGAATGCGAGAATTACATAAGGAAACGAGAGAAGAAATGTGTGATAGCGCAGTATAAATTCAATTTAGAAAATGAAAGTACATATTACTGCTATTATTGTTATTATATCTATTATTGCAGCACTCAATAATCACCTGTGCGGCATATTGTGCCGAGATGTGCACTTCCACTCGGTGCAGCAAGCACACGACGATTCCATTTGTATATACATATACATTATGTGCGCTTTATAAGTCACGAGAGTAATAATATGTAACACATTTATTTATATTGAGCTCGCTATTTACTCCGTGAAGTGTCGCATGGTGTCTGGAGAGTTACGTGTGCTTTCCCCATCCACTGATGGTGCTTTCAGGTTAATGGGACTTTTTATCAGCGAAGGCCGTTTTTGGCACCAGCGTGGAATGCCTTTGTTTCAAGCAGGCCACGTTTTACCCCGCAACTGCTGGATTTTCCAACGGCCGTTTGTGGTTTCAAGTTTGCGTTTTTTGAACTGATAAATGCCTAACGGTTTCTTGAAAATCAAAAACTGCGTTTCATAGCGTTTTGGAATCGGTTATTCAAACATGTTTCCGTTGGCCCATTTCCTCCCGGGCTCGGCTTCTTTCATTTCCTTTTCCCTTAAAGCCAGTCAAGAGACCTAGCTGCCCTAATCATCTCTAATGAGGGACCGAGGAGGTTTTTCCTAATTCATGTCGTAGAAAAGCTTTTTTTATAGAGAAGAGTTTCTATAAGGTCGTATGATGGCTCCAAAAAGACCTAGGACCCTTGCTACATGGCAGCTAAATTTTTTTCCCTACATTCAATTGAGCTGACAATTTTCATGTTCCTCTCTCATCGGATCAGCTCATCCTCAGAAAAATAATCTCCCTTATACGAAGAAGAAAATGGGCCAACCCGCCAGTTCTGTGTTCCTGAGAGCTCCACACCGAAGTCACTACGCAGCCAGCTAATACAAGCTTCACGGAAACGCTAAGTTCCAGTAGCAAGTTTCATTGAAAACTAATAACTCGTACAGCGCGACGCTCCAAGTTCTTTTCACGATACGTCAGTGTATCACTTCGCATTGTGAGGCGCAATTGATAGTGTATCATTCGCAAGACACACACCCAGTCCCGTCCGTCCGCTCGCAGCTCCCAGAGCTCTCAGTAGTGAATAGTTTGTGCCGAACAATACACCTCAACCGCGATTGTGTTCACTTTTTACGGTTCCTCCGTCCGTTTGTTTGCACTATAATTCACGTGCACACTCACGTAATCGCGCCAATCGATACAGATTGGAGAGAACGGGGCTTTTGCAGTACAAATCCGTCCGCAGAGAATGTCGCTCCTCGAACGATTCCCGCAACTACCCGCCTGTTGCTTATGCGTCAGCCTGCGAGGGGGTGCAGTTGCCACGAGCATTTACTTATTCATTGAGACAGTCCTCCTCATTGTGGTGAAGAGCGTCTTTCTGAGTCTCGATGACCCCGACATCGATGGTAAGGCAGCCAATTTGCGATTCCCAGAGTTCACCGAACGCCCCGTAGGTGTCATCTTTTGGAACACTTTGGCGCAAATTATTCTACTCCATGGGCCCCAGTTTATTCTCGCGATCGTGCTATTCATTGGAGCCGTTCGGGTGAGTTGCTTTAATTACATACATGTCGCCACTGCCTACGTTGAATTAATGTGGAGCACAATGTAATTTTCTTCTCTTACCCACACGCAATCTCGCTGCACCTCCACAGGCCAAGATCCAGCTCGTGGCCTTCTACTGCTGGCTGGTGCTCCTGCTCCTCATCATTGAGTTCGTGTTGCTGGCCATCGGGCTCATGGCCTACCCCACGGAGACGATCTACTTCGTGCTCTTCTTGGGTGAGTTTCTAGCGTGAATGTCGAAGTTTTTTGGGCTGGAAAGGGATATGACTCATTGATACTCAAGGTGAAGAGCCACAATTTTTTTTCCTTTGTCCTGAAAGGGATATGAAATATGTTCGGTCCTCAACGGGATATGACTCATTGAAACTCAAAGTGAAGAGCCACAATTTTTTTTCCTTTGTCCTGAAAGGGATATGAAATAAGTTCGGTCCTCAAAGGGATAGGATTCATTGAGTTTGAAAGTGAAATCTATGCAAATTAGCTCCGGTTTTACGCCTGCCCAAGGTGCTGATAAGAGCTTTTGTCTCGCAACCAAGGCAAACGGGAACTGAATTACGTGACTTTACCCCATTCCGCCCTTTGTTCAACCCCCCAGTCTCTAATACGCCCCCTGGGAAGCTACCCTCCCCGTGCCACTCCAAATCAATTGGAGAAAATTGGAAATTAAATTTTCATGTGACCTGGTTCTCCAGAACTCCCCCTTAACCCGTGCGTTTGATTATTGTTATTATTAAACTTGACCTTCATTGCGTAAGGTCCCGCTCGCGAGTCTCACTGAGCGTGCTCTCACGCTGATAATTCCCCCAGAACTGTGAATACTAAGTGCGAGCTTTGTATGAAGCGCAAATTACATGCAAGACACATAAATTGTGTCATTTAATAAGCGATTTTATCACGTTTTCATTTATACTCACCCAGCCCGATTCGCTAACTCAATGAATTTATTTGTTCTCTAGGTTTCCACATTTATTTGTGGCTCTGCACCAACTCGTATTTTCTCCGCATGAAAAACGAAGTGGATGTCAATTACAAACGCAAATTCGACAACATTTCTGTTGCCAGCTCGAAGCGATAATCCGGGTCGTGGCGGCGAATGGCGATATGAGAGCAGCAATTTAGGTTTTAAGGATTCACGCTAACATGTCTACTAACACTAGTCAAATATTTCACGAGCTCGGCCCATTTTTGACCGGAAATAACCAAGTTGCAAGTTTCTGAGGGGTGGGTGTTGAGCTTCCTGAAGGCTGATAATGTTCTTTTGGTCTATTTTACTCCTTTACTTTCAATATTTTTGGGTCAAAAGTTGAAGAAAGGGAGGGCTTCAGTCCTTCAGGAAGCTATTTGGGCAACATAATTCAAAACTGAAGAAAAAAAGGAAGTCTTTAGGAAAATCTCAGGGAAAGCCCTCAAAAGTGTTCATTTTAAACCCTCTTCGGTCAGAAATGGGTTAGCAGGGGCCTTCACATCCTCATATAGCGAATTACGTTTACATGCCAAACCAAATTGAGTATTATCGTAGCTTAAGACCGATGTTAACCCGATCAAGTGCACAATCACGAATGAAATCCGTCCAGAATGTGAGAATAAACGTTGTAAAGTTAGTCAGAGTTTTATTTCCTTCCTTGACATTTCGTAGTAAGCATTTATTCCGTCACCTACATTTAATTCATAATTCTGTACGTGTTACGTATATTAGAGAGGTCAACATTGTTCACTCTAACGTCCTATTTGAGCAATTGATTCGTATGAAGCTTCTGACTTTACAAGACGAAGCCTAAAAAGCTAGATTACAAATAACGATGCAGGGCGAGTCCCCTGTGCCAACAAAAACTGTATCTCGAGTACTACAATTATTCAACGCAATGCAAGTTTTGATTTCATTTGGCTAATATTCATATACTTGAGTATTTTGAGTTTATTGAGTCTGTAATTGGCCAAAAATAATTGGCATTCTGGGTCATCACACGTGGCATAGCATCTGGGGGCTACTAAACTGCTCCCCGGGTTAAAATTTACACAGTAAAAATTGATTCTCTATTGCAACCTGTGGTTTCTACTCTAAGACACTACCTCTACTAGGAATCTGGTTGTCTACTAGTTAGTATTCTCGGACTCTGTGCTGTGAGTGACTCTTAAAGCTCTTCTATTTCATTGCGTGGAAGCTTTCATATCCTATTTCACTGAAGCCACGAGTCACTGACTGAAAACCAAAAGCTACCGACATTCGTAAATGCATCAAAATGTTGTCCAAAAATCTCTTTTTCATAGGAAAAGATTGATAAGTATATCAGTCGCTTGATATAGACTAGGGCCATTCAAAATTGATGCCAGTAAGTTCGTAGAATTTCGCGTTGTAGGGTCTGTAGAAGTCCCTCAGCCTCTGGATGGCCTTCTCGTCGATGTGCGGATGGGGCCTGCCCTTGCTGCGACCCAGACACCGGGGCGTCGATCGCGTTTCGGACTTCAGGAGGCACGGGAAGCCCTTGGTCGAGTTGAAGTAGAAGTATTTTTCGTTGATGACGCGGTTGAGTCCCAGGAAGTCCTGCACCCTCCCGATCTCGGCCACGGGGTCGGAGATCAGTCTCTCGCCGCTCACAAACAGGAGCTGCTCCAGAGGAAAGTACTTGAGCCACCTCTTGAGGTACTTGGCGTACACGCCCAGTCTTATGGGCCCCCATTTTGTCTCCACACTGCCATCGGTGCCGTTGATGAAGGCCAGCTCCTCAAAAGGTCGCACGTTCTTCTTCTTGCTCGCAGCCTGCGTGTAGTCCGAGATGGCTCGTGTGACTGGGTCCCGAACGACCGCCAGCAGCTTGGTCTTGGGGTTCATCCTGTGCACCCGCAATGGGACTCTCTCCGTGATAAAGTAGCTCGGCGTCTTCTCCATCGTTATCTGGCCCTGGACGATGGAGGGCATCTGCTTCCGGTACCAGTGAAGGCCCCTGGAGTAGTGGCGGTCGAAGAAGTGGATCTCACTGCCGGCAGTCCGGACGTTCGGGTGGAGCCGGATGAACTCGAGGAGGGCACGTGTTCCGCACTTTTTGACCCCGATGATGAGGGCGGTCGGGAGGAGCTTGTTGAACTGCAGTCCTTTTCGGAAGAACTGGTACTTGCCGGTGTCGTTGAGAGTGCTGGTGGAGAGGGCCACTGGGGCTGGGTGTTTCGTGTGAGTTGGAGCCTGGGAGCGAGAAAAAATTACAGATGAGACCAAGACTTAGTTTTCAAGACTCTGAAATTCAAAATAATTATTGCTTCCAATCTCATGGATTCTTTATTTCAGGGTGGAACAATTGCCCTTAGTTACACTTTGGGTCATTTTTAGATTCTTCCTCAAGCCAACTGTTAAGCTCAAAAGTCTCTGAGAGAGAGAAAAACCCCTCCAAGTTCCACCTCTGAATCTGAGTTTCACCTCCGAGTGCGGAAATCGAATTTCCCGTCTAAAAATAGCCCATCAAAAGGCAGATATCAAGGTCGGATTTCCATTTTGCGTGTATTGTTTTTGCATAAAACACAAATTCCCCACCGAGAGCCTTGCTTTGACACACATACGCACTCCAAAATTTCATTGAGACTCGCTGAACCATGAAAAACAATTTTATCAGTGACAGTGAAAGTGCCCACGCACGAGTACACAGAAGTCGTACGACGACCCGAATTCGGGGGTGGCACAAATTGTCTTCCTCGACAGTCAACCACCTGGATTATGTCACTCACCTTTTTGATTGTTATGCTAATGCTGGATATGAAGCAGGTATTGAAGGTGTAGTAGAAGATTAGGATGAAAATGAAGACGAGCAGGATGACGAGAGTTTTGTTGTTGAAACCGCTTCCGAGTCGCCAAAAATGGTGACTCCCCTGCTCTGCTCGCAACTTCATCTCGCCTGTCTCCGCTTTTCCACTCGACTTTCCACTTTTTTTCGCGTTCTCAACCTTATCACGAGGCGTTTCTCACAACCATTCTCTAGCACTCGCGTTCCTTCACATCTCGGGCGGGCGCGGGCGGAGTCAAAACTATTGATTTGTGCAGTTTTTGACTCGGTATCAAAAGTAATGTTTACATGTTTAAGGAAATGCAGTGGATTGACTTCTGCCTCTCGCAGTCTCGCAATGAATTACAGTACTCTCGCTTGTGGCATGTGTGGCGGTTTCACAGTGTAGCGCTTGCGCGTTTTCCGACTAGGGTGACCCCCTCCTCCGTCCGTGGGTCGTTGTTTATATTTACAACTTGTGGTATATTGTTTTATCTATGCTCCTCTCGGGCTTTACTTTGTACGAAGTACAAATGTTTGACATGTGCGCGTACTTGTTTGTAAAACATGGTGTGTAACGACAGAAAGAGATGAAGGAAATCGATTCGGTTAAATTTTATTTGCGGCTTACAGCGGCTCGGGTGGATTCCTCGCGTGCTACGGGCGGGCATTAATTAATTGCTGATGCCATGGATGGTTTCTTTGGGGCTCTGAGGTCACGAGGGAATCTCTATGAACTTTAAAATTATTCAGCAAGATTTAGAGGGAGGGGGGGGGGGAGGGATAAAATCTAAAGAGATAGGCCAAAGAGAGCCAAGAGTTGTAGTTTGGAAAAAAAAACTTTTTGAAATTGAATGATCTTATTGTTCTAAAGTTTTTCTTTCACAACCAATTCAGGGTATTTAAAATAGTGATTTTCGTATTTTTAATGTCTTATCAGGAGAAGGGCTTAAACTAACAATTCAAATTCATAAAAAATTACTTCCATTTCTAGAGAGGGCTCTGCACTACCTGGCTACGGCCCTGATTTTAAATCAATTATTTCTTGAAGACATGTATTCGATTTCTTTGCGCTCTGAGGCCTCTTCTCACCCTCAGCTCAATAAGAACTTTAAATTCCCTCAGTTCTTCAACTGGGCGTCCTAAAAATTTCAAGATCTCATAAAAATCAAAATCCATCTTAATTAAGATGTTTCAGACACCATAAAATATGACGGCGTGGCAAAAAAAGTTGACAAACAGTCGGAAAGGGAACGCTTAACCCAGAGTTCGCGACGCGACACCCGACTCTGATCCATCAGGCAGGCCCGAGATTCCGAGCAGCCCGGGGCACGTTAATGGCCCCAAGTTTTTATTTATATTTATATATTTGAAGACGGATTCATAAAAAACACAACAAAAAAATTTTTTATCAAAGCGCGCGGGAGAGAGCAGGGGGAATGGGGATGCTAAAAATAAAAATATCAACAATTGACGAGACGATGGCGATGTGAAAGTGAACTCGACGTCTGAGTCTCTTCATATCACACGTTGGTTGCGTTTGTCTCGAATCAATCGCTCAGAAGATTATTTTGTATTATTTATTCGTCGTTCCCTTTGTGTTTCCGGCCACGGCCATCAAAGCACCATCTCGCGCTTAGGAGGAGCCACGAAGCCGCTCCGAGAATATTTCGACTCGTGATAAATGTGATTCAGATCGACTCAAGATGCCCCAAAGTCAAAGTCACAGTAGATGCTGTTGCGCCTGTTGCAGCACCGAGGATCCACTGCAGGAGCTCCCGTACCAGCGGTATGCCTTCTTCTGCATCAGACAGCGCCCAGCGACACTGGTAATGGCCTTCAGCAAAATCGTGGCCTACATATGGCTGCTCGTAAAATTTATATTTCATTTGCGAGATGTGGAACCACTTGATATCACCAATACGACACACTGGCGAATTATTCACTATCCCGTGCAAATTTTCCTGATGCTCATGCTGATTTTCGCGACTATACGGGTGAGTGAAATTCATTTCTCCAAAGGTGGTTACCGAGAGACTTGGTTCTGAGAGAAAATTAGTGAAATGTGACCAGAAAACCTCCCTGAAGTGTTTCAAGTGAGCTCCTAAATAGTGATTTAGAGTAATACTGTTTGTGTTTTTAAAAGGACCAATGTCAGGGAAGACTCTACTTAGCTTAGAACTTCACCGGATGTAAAAAGAATGAAAATCACTCAATTTGCAAAACGGCAAGGAGCTTACTTTCAAGGTCATCCAAGTTTTTAACAAATTAAATTGTCACTTCCCATCAATTCCAGAGAGCTGCAACAATTCTGGCCATAGCGATCTGGCTCGAGTTCTTCATCCTCCAGATAATCCTGGCCCTCGTCTCATACTGGTTCATAGTGATTCCCACATTCGCCCTCGTCATCTTCGTCTACTACCTAGCCTCGATGTACATGATGCTCTGCGCCAACTCGTTCTACCAAGAGCTCCGGGGAAGCTATTTTCTGGCGATGGCACCGAAAGAGGTCAAAACATGATGCCAGACGAGCAAGATGAGGGCTTCCGGAATCCATTTTATTGCAGACTTTATTATTTTGTACATTAAAAAGACATTTCTATAACCTATTGTAAGATTCTATACATTTAAATTTGCAAATTAAAGAGCAGAAAAGTTTTATGGGAATTTTACGAGCTTTTAAACGTTTCCAGGGATTGACTGGGCGTCCAAGCTCGAGGCGTACGAGTTTACGACGAGCGCAAAGTAGACACTGAGAGCTGCTACAAACAGTCCGACCACTCCGTACTCCCAGAATCCGTCGGTGAAGCTCAGGACTGCGAGAACTATGGCAATTACGGCGGTGATGAACGACAGAATCACGAAAATGTACAGGGCATGGACGTTGAGCTGCACGAAAACAAGCCGGATAGCACACCAATTCCAGATAGCGATCTCTACTTACCCTGAGTGTCCCATAAAGAACCAAAACGGCGAGAATGATGCCCATAATTCCGTAGGTGTACGTAGATACCTCAGCTGGAAAAGTTAGAAGCTGCTAAGTCGGGAGGGAGAGCTTGATGTCACTTACAGGCTTCGTAGAAAAATGACCGGATTCCCTGGATTGCCTCCAGCAGGCCGATGAGGAGGGACCCGATGCGGAGGTCCAGGAAGTAGAGGAAGTTCTCGAGCTTAGGAAGTGCCATTTTTCTGGAGATAGGAGCTTCGGGAAGTCGACTGTTTTCAGAGAGAGATGGACCAGGACTGATAAGCAGGTGGCCCCTGATGACTATTAAGACTTGCTTTCCAGCAAACAAATGCTCAACTGATAACGTGGGATGAAAAAAATCCAAATATTCGGCTAAGAACTTGAAATGGCCGGTTTGTGTCTGAGCTAGATATGGCGGGAACCCGAAATTCGCTTCTCTCCTTCGTAGTTTTGAGGAATCTGGAGCCTTAGCAAAAGAAAACTTATCAGCATTTAAACTTTCGAAATCTTAAGGCGAATTTCTAATTGGAAGTAAGAAGTAACTGAAAAAAACTAATAACTACTCCAATGTGGTTTGTGTCTGAGCTAAATCTGGCGGAAAATAACAACTCACTTTTTTCAGGACGATAACTATTTATTTATTTGAATTTTAACATTTATATTGATGCATTAAGTTACGTTCTACATGCTCAAGTTCAGCATTACGATTACATTTTCCCTTCATCATCATAAGTTCGCGTATTTCATACTTAGTTGGTCATCAAGAAGTCCTCACTAAACTCTAGTGCTATTAGTTATTTGCTGAAATGCGAACGAGCTCCTTCCTCGTCGCGAAAAAATCTTACAAAATAATACTTCTTCTTATAGAGTGTCTCAAACGAAATCGGATTACCTAAATCATCAGCTCTTTCCTTAAAATATACATTTTAATAATTTCAACATTAAATTTGCTTAACAATCAAGACTTCTGTGGTCAATTGTTCGATTTTCATAAGTAAAAGTTAGGCATATAAAGGCAATCAAGTTGACATGTGTTGTTTGGTGAAATTTGGTCTTTCGGGATCTCTCAAAGTTGGTGCAGATTTTCAATTGCATTCCTTATCTACTACATCATGAAAGTTTCTTTATTATCATAGAAAAATACTCTGTTTACTTCAAAATAATCAATCAGATTGGATTACTACGATTAGTGCACAGCGTCAATGTCGCGTTGAGCTCGGGAAATCTTCAGTTTGTCTTTTGGCGTCTGCCCTTCCCCCGTTTCCAGCGCAAACATCTTCATCTTCTCCTTGAACGAGAGCTTCTCTGGGACGGAATCGTTCTGGTTCTTCAGTTGGTTCTTCTGCTGCTCTGCCAGTCGCTTCGTGCGTGGGTCTCTGCGGAGCAAAAATGTCATCAACATGACCAGAACTTGTTAGACTTGGTGACCTACCTGTACACTTCTTGCGCTCCAATGACGCCAGGAGTCGACTGAACTTGCATGTTCCACTGCTCTCCTGAGGTCTCGGGGGTCGTCGGGGTGTGCAGGATGGCTTGCGTTTCGTCAATGAATTTCTGGAATGGGAGAAATTTATAGGAGATGACGAGAAAAATCGAGAGGAGATAAATGGGGATCCCTTCTAGAAATAAGCCTCTATGGGTTACTATTAGAAATTCGACTCACATTTGGATCCTCTCTCACGTAGGCCGGCTCAGCCAGTCCGATCCCCGTGATGCCGCTGTCCTCGTCCTCGCTCGCCGTCGAAAGCGTGGGGGAGGAGCGCACGACGTTGTTCTCCTCATCGTGGAACGAGACCCTCTTATTGTCCTGCTTGTAGTTCGCCGTCTGGCTCGAGGAGGCCCCACTGAAGTTGATCTCCGTGTACTCCGTCGCCATCTTCGGAGACAACTGAGACACCGCCCCGTTGTTGCTGATGATGTTGTTGTTGTTCTTGATGTTGGCGACCGCCGCTGCCGCGAGGGACGAGTTGTACCCGCCCTGGACCTTGTTGTTGTTGGGCACCTGGGTGTTGAGGTTGGCGGCCATGGCCTTGAACTTGGATCCTTGCAGCGCCATGATCATGTAGGAGCTGTTGCGTTCGGGGGGCGGGGGCGGAAGCTGGGTCGAGAGGTCGTCCGTGAGGCTCTCGAGGGGGTCCAGGTTGAGCCTCGTCATGTTCTTCGTGACGGCAGACATCATCTGGTTGGCGTTCGTGTTGTTGAGGGTGATCTCGCTCAGGTTCTGGTTGAGGTTCTTGTCGGAGAGCTTGGCGCTTTTAGAGGGCGACGAGGGGCTGCTGGTGGATGCGTTGTTCTTCAGGATGCTCTTGGGCTGCGACGCCGTCAGAGCCGGCGCCTGGGGAGGGGCCTGGGTCTGAGATGGACTGCCGTCGAGCGACAAGCAGTGGTATCAACGCAGAGTACTCCTCACGACCTCCACGGCGTCCGTTTTCGAGAAGCCTCCCTCGTTCTCCTCCTCGACCTGCTCCTCGAGCGCGCGTCTCTCGAAGTTCTGCTCTAGCAGCAGCGTTCTAAGCTGGTCCTCCTGCTGCGGACTTGCGATTCGGCACCTTGCGGAGCTCCCACAATCTGCTGGTTCTCGCCACATCCGGGCCTGCTCGCGCCTGAACTCCTGCTCCTTCTCTCGCTCCTCGCGCTCCACGGGTTGGCAGAGGCGGCTGCTACGTGCTTGTTCGTCTCCTTGGGACCCTGCGCGGGGTACATACCGACCTTGGGGGGCTCGTTGGAGCTCGCGACGTAGCCAAAGTTCGTCTGCTTGTAGAGGGGATGCGTGGAAGTGGGGGGGAGGGGCGGACTCAGCTCCTCGGGCTGCGCCTGGACGACCTGTCTGGGGGGCTTGGGAGCCGTCGGGGGGAGCTGCGGCTGTCGGAGTGGGCTCATGGTGCGGGTGTAGGGGTAGCCCTGGGGGAGGCTGCTTCTGGGGGGACTGCTGCTGGTACGCCGATCTGCTCCATACCTCGAGTGGTGACCGCCTGGACATCATCTCGTTGATCATCTCGGCCCCCTTCATGGAGCTGCCTCGTGGAGCAAAGTTCTGCTGAGCCCCCGGGGGGAAGTGCTGCTGCATTGTGACGTACGTCCCCCCATTCACGTTCTGCATGCTCTGGGAGGCTTGCATTGTTGGCCCCGTACCCGCTGGAGTGGGCGATATTTGGCATGGAGGGGGCAGTGAGGTGAGACGGGACCATACCGGGACCTCGAAGACTCTGCTGGCCCTGGGACTCGCGCATAAAGTTCTTTGCTCGCTGCTGCTGCTGAACGGCTTGGGCCAAGTTCGGGTGCGAGAACGTGGGCGTCATTTGGAGGTGACTTGGGTGATAAGGGGAGCCTCCTGCGTTGGGAGGTCCGCCGGGGGGTCCAGACATTTGGGTGTAGTATGTGGAGGGGGGTCGATGCGCCGGATTCATAGCTGAGGGTGGTCCCTGGGGCGAGTGCAAGGGCATATTTGATCTGTAAGAGAAAGGACAGTTTTGTTTTAGTCGACTCTTGGATGTTCTTTTTAATGGCTGTTCTTAACGATATCATTTAAGGTTTATAAATATTTTGTAGCCTCAGAGAAATAAACCTACGTGTAATAACATGGATAAAATTTTAAACACTTAACTGAAGGAGGGATCAAAGGCTTAATTGATCAAAAATAATATTAATAATAATAAATAATTTTCTAGGTACCTTTGAGAAGATTTAAAAAAGAAAACTAAAAATTTTTACTCACCTGTCGCCCAAATTAGGCTGACTCTGATTTTGTGCACGATAAACACTAAGATTTTGATAAAAACCTTGATCAGGTGGTGCTACTGCGTTGCTAGTAAAATTGCTACTACTGCTGGGTTGCGCATGATGCTGATGCTGACTACTACTACTGCTGCTCCCAATTAAATTGTTTATGCTACGTGATTTCGCTGCAGCTGCCGCCGCCGCTGCCGCATGATGATTACTATGAAGGCCGCCACCGTGATGGAGTGACGGAACGGATTTGCTGTTTGGAAGCGGGGGCTTATCCCCTGGTCCTCCTCCTCCTGCGCCCATCCCGCCTCCGCTCCGGTTGAGGTCAAAGTCGGAAATCATTTTGCGGCCACCTGAAAGCCACGAGAACTCATTAGTCTTGCTGTCGAAGGGCTCAGGGGGCGGGGATTAAAAAGCGATCTCGTGTGAAATGATAAGATAAAAACGAAACTATCAGACAACCGCCAAAATAAGGTTTAAAAGTCCCGGGAATTCCCGAAAACATTTCCCGGGAATTTCGGAAATACAATTTAATACACTGAAAAAAATACTTCTGAAAAACAGCGCCTTAAAAAAAATTTTGAACTATTTTGATTTGAATAAGAGAGGGAAAAAGAATAAGCTACAAAAGCTTTAGGGTCTCAAATGGGATTAAATAGGTCTCTACTGAAAAGAAAGAACATGTATAAGCTCTCAGATAGTAAATTTTTGAAATCAAGGCCCAACAATTTTCTTTTTAAAAAACCATAGGTGGATAGGTTCTAGATGCATTTTGAAAGACTTAGCTCCAAAAATATTTGAAGGCAAATTATAGGAATTTTGCTAAAATATTTAGGTCATCTCTCATAAAGTGATTGTGTTTTTGTAAATTCCCGGGAAAAAGAAAAGGTCGGGAATCGTTAAAACCTAGGCCGAACGGCATATTTACTTGACGGAGCTTCGCTTGCTGCCCTTTAATTTGTCATCTGGAGCTCCGGGCGGCCTCCTTTGGCACCTTCTGAGCCCTCCGGCCCGTCGTGCGTCGCAGAACCTCCGCGATCTTTTCGCTCAGACTCTTGCGTTTCTTCTTTTTGGTCCCCAGCACCTCCGTCATTTGGGCCAGTGGGGCCTCCTGCGATCTCCCGGGGGCCTCTTGCTCCGGCCTGATCTCGTACGCGACGTCCCGCAGGAACGTTGCCCTGCTGGGGTCGAACTTGCTGCAGTCCGGCTTGCACTGCTTCGTTTTCCGGAACAGATAGGCGTCCGGGAAGCGCTTGAGGATCAGCTCCTGCACGTTCTCGAGCGGAACGAGGTCCCTGTGCAGGATGGGGGGCAGCGTCACGAGCGATCTGCTCCTTCGCTTCATCGGAAACCGGTCCAGCTTGTTGTAGATCTCCTGCAGGTTCTGGCAGTTCCGCAAGTCTCCCCCCGAGGCTGCCGTCAGAGCGGAGTCCGTGCAGCAGCAGCATAGGTTGTCGTGGGCCTTGCAGAGGATGTCACTGTGCTGTGACGGCTCCGACTCGCAGTAGCAGAGCTTCGTCAGTGTCGGTGAGGACCGCACCCTCTTCCAGCGCGAGTCATCGGAGGTCGTGGAGGTCGTGAACTGATTCTTCCACACGAGCCGGTTCCGCTCCAGTTCCGCCACCGTTTCGACTTGAGCATCGCCCTCCCGAGATTTGAACACGAACTCGTCCGTGTAGACGCGCTCGTTGTCGCTTTCGAGGCGGCTCGTGAGCACGCAATCCCCTCCCCGAATGTCGCATTTGCTCGACAGGGTCACCTTGGAGGGCTGCCGCTCGCAGAAACTGCAACTCTCGGAGCTCTTCTTCAGCGTTGGACGGTTGTTGTTGACGCCCTTCAGCACGTCGAAACTGACGGTCTTGCGACACGACGGTTGCGAGTTGCGACGCTTGTCGATCATGATGCCGCTGGGAGGGGCCGGAGGATCCGCCTCTCCATCGATAAAGGGGATGTCTTCGGCGCTACTGACACTCTTCATGCAGAGCTCATCGAGGGGCTGGACAATTCCCTCGTTGCTACTGTGACTGTGGTAGCTACCGCTTCCACCCGACTGACGCCCGTCCGGCTCGTCCACGTACTCCTCTATGTAGATGGAGGGGTTCGTGTCCCACCTAAGTAGGGGTTTGTATGGTTGGAATTAAGAGTCTCAGGGAATCTCCCACAAATTCAAATACAGAAAGCACAAACCCTTCTCTTCCACAAACAAAAAAACCAGAGAGAGGTTTCATGACCCGTTTTTCAAAACTACGCCTCATTTTGATTTAATACTAAACAATCTATCTCAAAAAGCTATTTTCTAAATTAATTTATTTCGGGAGTTTTTTTTGTCTTCCTGGAACGTGCTCCCTCTAGGTTGACCCTCTAGGTAGGCTAGCAGCGTTAAATGAGTTGAGAGTTAGACACGAAAATAGACGAAGTAGGAGAATATTTCCCTGAATTTAATTTTAGAGTATTGGTAGGAGGTTTGTGGCTTTTCTGTATTCGAATAAATCGTTCCCTAGTCCCACCGCTTTGGCTGGTTGAGCTGCGTCCTGCTGCCACTCCCGAAAACCTGCCCGCTGTGAAGGCTGCTGAGACTGTTGTTGGAGTTGTTTCGGCTCTTCCCGCCTCCCCCGGAGTTCGATGAAAGACTTATATTGCTTATGGATCTGCAGTCACGGTACCGAGGGTCAAATCGGATTTGCTGCAGCTGGTCGTTGGACAGAATGTCATCTTGCGAGAGAGACAGCGAGTACCTCGGGCCCTGACGGGCATACACATTGGGCGAGCTGTAGCCGGAAGTGGCGCTTACGCGAAAATCGGGAGTCGAGCGCCTCCTGTAGGCGTCTCGGTAGGGAAAGTTGAGGCAGTACGCGTCGTACATTTGGTTCCGGTTCGTGAAAATGCACTCGTCTGAGGCGGAGGTAACGGAGAAGCGGGGAGTCACTGCACCAGCGGGGTAAGCAGGCTCGGTTTCTGGCGTTCGCGAGAATCCAGGCAGCATTAAGAGACGGTTAGGGTTTAGCGATACTTGCACACACCTCTAGATTTGCTACGAGCTATCTCGACTACTTCTACTCACCTCGCTGAATAATGGGGCTCGGTTGCTGCAGTAACGTGGCCAGTCCGTGATAAATGGCACCCTGCTTGGCCACATCCAGAGTCACGATGGGTCCTGTTCGCACCAGGTGGTCAGCAGCTCTGAAAAGGGACCGGGTATTGACTGGAACTTTCATGGAAAACTCGATTTAAGGCCAAATGGTAGTTCGAAAGACCAAATTGGTTCTAGATTTCGGCCCTCTGACCTTCCAGAAATAGATCCAGAAATTCATACCTCTCTTGGGTGATCCCGATCAAGTTCTGGCCGTCGACTCGGAGAAGCTGGTCTCCGGCCTGCAACCTGCCGTCGACGTCTGCGGCTCCCCCGGGAACTACTGACTTGATGTAGATCCCAAGGCGCTCCTGAAAGTCCAAGAAAAATTAGGAAAAGCTCTCAGCTATTCCGAGTTCCTTACTTGTCCTGCTCCTTTGGCGGCCACAATAGAGAGTCCCATGCCGTTGGAATTTTTGTGCAGCTTGATGGTCTGGATCTCGGGCTGGGGCAGCTTCGTGGACATGACACTCGGTGACCGACCCTGGAAAGGTAGAATGTCAGTTCGGAAAGACCTCCCGTGGGCTCTACTCACGTTGAATTGGTGCATGTAGACAGTCCAGAGCCCAACGCTAGTGGGCTGGGGCGCCAGACGACACATGCCGGCCCGCTCGAGAGGCTCGATAAACTCCACCAGCTCGGCTGGGATGCCTCGCACGACCTCGCAGCTGAACCCGTCCTCTGGGATTAGCAGAGAGAGAGGCAGGTGGAGCTTCTCCTGCAGCTCCACGGCTCGATTGTCGGCCTTGATGAGGTCATCTGCCACCGTGACGGCGAGAGAGACGGCCAGGGGGAATGAGGTCTGGGGGGCAGGTTTCCTGCAGAAGCGCGGCCACCTGGGGAGAGTTGAGTCTGAAGCACTGCAGCGCGATGTCGGTGACCTCCTGCTTGTTGGTCTGTGGGGCCTGAAGGAGCTGCGCGCACTGGTTGATCTTGGAGAGGTGACTTTCGGCCGCCAACTCGAGTCCCTGGGTCTCTGCCCAGTTCTCGATGTGGGCCAGTCTCTCACTCAGATCCCTGCCCCACTTTGCCGTGCACATGTGGGAGGTTGTGACAAAGCGGTTGAAGCATACGACGCTGATGTAGTGGAAGAGGTGCGAGAAGAGCTGGATTGTGAGGGCAGCGTTGACACGAGAGTGTCTCAGCTGACTCATGGCGCGACTCAGGACGTCTTGCACGAACGTCGCTGCTGACAGGTTGTTTACGTTTTCCGACAGAAACTGGTTCAGGGTGCCGCTGAGGTCGTTGTGATAGATCTGGACGAGGTTCTTAAATGCAATGACAACGCTGTCCTGGAGGACGTCTTGGGCCTGGACGCTAAATGCAGAGATATGGCGGTCCGACTTGAGGAAGTGCAGAAACTCGGAGGCGTTGGCGATCCAGAAGGAGAGGATGCGGTTGTCGACTCGCTGCTCGACGACCACGTCGTATATGAGGTTGGCCACGTGGTGGAGGAATTCCGTCAGCTTTTGGGCACGTTCTGTTGGCTGGAGTTCCGGGCGGTAGTGAGTAGATGCTCGGTATCTGGAAGAGTTAGAGTTAGAGGCAAAATACCAAAGGAAGGAATGTTCTTAAAATTTTTCTAAACATATTCAAGGATTTTTTAAAGTTTTCCTAATGATTTCTGATCCGAGGATATCTTTCAAGGCTTCTGTAAAAATCTTCAAAGGACTCCAAAGATCATTCAAGGCTTCTCTGAGGATCATTTTAAGATGATAAAGATCTTTTTGAAATATTTGGAATATCAATGAACTTTCTTCAAGGCTTTTTTGAGGATTCTCTAGCAAAAAAGCTTTCTTTGGTTTCTCAGCTCTATGGCCTTTTATTAAAGAAACACTCACCTGGCACATAGATAGAGAGTATAAACAGGGGCTAGCTTAAAATTTGGCTGGTTAGCGTCGAGTTCCGTGATGACGTGAGTGAGGAAGGCCTCCTGGTGGATCTCGGGGAACTCCAGGACGGCTGGAAGGATCTGCTCCTGGCCCTGTGGCTGCATCATTCGCTCCTGCGCAATTCTGTTTGGCACACTCCTACAAAACAAGGTCAGTTAGAGCCGCTGAAGGCTTTCTAATTTACTGCTAGCGAGGGGAAGAAAGCAATTAGCTACTGACAAACGACGATAAAAGCACTATCTCTGCACATCTACCTGTCTTGCGCTGATCCCGCCGATTTATTGCTCGAAATCGATTTGGCATCCGTCTCAATATGCGGCCCATCCATTTCCGACTTGTCATTGCCACCAACGAATGAATCTGAATCCGCATGATTGTGTGCTGAGGTGTTATTCAAGTGTGAATGGTGGTGGTGATGGTGCTGGAGTGGGTCCATGCCGCCGGTCCCACTTTTCGATGATGCATCCAAGATGTGACTCCCATCTCCTCCAGCACCACCACTATTTCCACCATTCGTGTCCAAGAAGCTGCGACCCGCAATGCCGGAACTGGATACCAGATGATGGCTACTATCGTCGTCATGCCATGCCGTAGGGGTTGTTGGTGACCGACTATTTTTTTTCGATTTCGGATGTGGGTGGTATGTGTTTTGTGCAATTAAAGGCGCGTGTGGTTACAACATCAACAAAAACAACAACAACAACGGGTAAAACGGGAAAAAAGGAGAAAATAAAATTAAAATGTGAGTTTTAATTAAAGCAAAACATACACTTTGGAAAAACGTCGATTTTCATTGGTTACTATTGATTTTCGAGAGCCCAGAGCCAGGTCATGCTCTACCTACGCTGTCGAGTGTTGAATAAACAATCAGGTAACTTTTTATGGCTCAAACTTTCTTTGAAAAACTATCCTTTATTATTCTCTCATTTTCGTAGAGTTTTTTTTACAAGAAGGGCTTCCCTATCTAGGTCGTAAGGTTATATTTGAGACCTGTGATTGAGCATTTTCTACGGTCATTCTAAATGAATTCCTCACATTCCAATCGACAACCGAAGCGAGGGACGACAAGCCAGTTCTCGCAGATTAAACTTGTAATCTCCGGTCCTGAAATTCCCCATAAATAATCCAACTACACAGGTCGCGGTCTTGGTGTAAGCCCTAAATCCCACAACAAACTCATCAACAATGGACGATAATCCGTCTGTTTTCCTCCCGTTTAGAGCCCCCTCCCAACCTTCTACCCTCCCACCCCTTCCAAGTTCATGACATGCACTCGCACTGGCCTCATTTGCAGCCACCAATTAATATTACAATGAAAATCAACGCATTACGAGCTTGTAATTGACATGGAATGTATTACATCAATCATATCAACTGCGGAGGATGAATCGTACATTGCAAAGAGAGTGAAAAGGGACAGCCAATGATTAAATTACTGAGATACGAATCACTTACCTCTCGTACAGGTATGCCGAGTCCAGCTGGGACTGGGATAGCGCCAGGTTGTAGCGGCCGTCGGCTGGGGCGTCCAGGAACCGATACGAGGCGCCTCGTCCGAACATCACAACGGACCCATTCTAGTGTGAAAATCGACGTTATCAAGAGGTATGCTCATCTTATTACTAAATCTATTTTAAATCACTGACTCTGGATGGCTTTTTGTGCAAGCCTTTTTGAGAGAAGAAATGGGGGAGTGTTTCAAGGGGGTCAAAATAAGTACGTGCTCCGACAGCCGGAAACATTCCCGTGAAGCAAGAGATGCCAGCTTGCTTTCCTTCAGCCCCCACAAAATTCGATACGACAGCTCTCTCTCCCACTGGGACACACGAGGATGTGTTTTCACAGATTAAAAATGGATCCTCGGATGCATGCCCAGATCTGGGGGTATTATAAGGAGGGATGGAAAAGATAAATTGTCAGTCACTTACATGCAAAACTGTCGGCTGCAAAATGCGGTGCCCGTTCACGAATGTCACGGCATCAGCGTGGAGCGGAGTTACCGTACAAACTCCCTCGTGCAGCGATATCAAACAATGTCGAGCCTGAATTGATGGTCCAAATATTTGCAGAGCGTTCGTATTTGCGGATCCAACCTGTGTTAGAGGATTTGCGAGAAAACAGATATGTTACCATGTGTCACGCATTATTTTCGAGCCGGCAAGCGTGTTTCGCTCAAAATTACCTCCAGCGGCTCGCTTGTGAGTTTTCTGCGAGCTCCATCTCCGCTGTAGGTCACCTCTACCAGTGTGGGTCCCTCTCGGTCAGTTCCCGATAAGTTGCTTCCGTTCGAGATGCCATGGGACTTCTTTTTCCGACGTCTCGGCTGAACCTCTGCTGGACGTCGCCGGACGTGGAACATTATTGAACCTGAAATGGCGAAAGTTTGAGGCAAGGGGCGGTTTTCAAGGAAAATTTGAGACATTAAATCCTTTTTCATGCACGAGATGAGATTGTTTCGGCTTTTTTTCTGCCACAGTTCCCCTCAAAACTGCCTCTGAGAGTCCTTTAACAACCAATAAAAAACCCACCGTTTGTTTACTCTTCAACAAAACGCCTGGCGATTTTTATTTCAAAAGAATCTAATAAAATAGAACAAATGCGTGCAAACATTACTTATTGCCATCATAAACAAGTATAGCTACAACGGAGTGGAACAAAACATTGTATGTGCTCTTGCTCGGCTGAGAATAATATTATAATGTCGTGTTGACAATGGCAGAAAGAAAAAAATTGAATCAAGGGTACGTGAATGGAGGAGAGGCATGTGATGACTCAATACCAATAAATGAAAAAAATTAGCATATAAAAACTTTGCGTAAAGTTTGATCAATCGCACGAACGTGGAATATCAGATGAGCATTTACGAGTACATGGCCGTTTGATGGCTGACCGTAAATCGGCTTGCATTCAGAATTGGGACGAAATTGATGGGGTTTTAACGATTTTCCCGGGATCGCCTCTCGCCGCAGAGGGGAATTTACGACCGCCCTGTCTGTCAATCGGGGTTGCAGGTCGAAGATTTAATATTCTCTCGTGAGGGAATTCGAAGCTATGTTGAAACTTGTACTGTAGAACTTAGCTATTTTTGAAAAAACGAGAACAACTCCCAGAAGCCCTTTAAAGACATTGTTGAAACTCTTGTGGGTCTGGAAGACTTCCTGGCCTTTCCCCAAAAAATTTCAACACCCACCTCTGTGGCCTTTACCCAGATTTGGCTCGCAATTATGCTCCAGACTGGCAAATACCCACACACACCAGTGAGTGGGAGCTCTATCAAAAACCGAGATGCAATCAAGCATGAAATCAAAATTAAATGTGACCATTGATGGCAGCTCAGCTCGAATTGAAAGGCAAACAGACACTTTCAAGCGCTTCTCGACAAATCAATTTGGTGCTGAACTACGACCCATTTCCGATCCCAGCTGTAAGCTGTGGAAAGTCGATTAATTTACCCAAAAGACGGCATGGCAGTGCATGCTTTTATTGACATTTCTCTTTACGTCCCGCTTTATTAGTTTCCCCGCTTTTCCGCCATTTCCACACAAAAGTAAACAGACACACACGGAGTGGTTCGTTAGGAGAAGGCAAATAACGGAGGAAAATTGTGGCAACAAGACGAAACATGTGCTGTCTATTTTCAATTACTCTGCACTGCCTCATGCAGGTTCGAAAGTGGTGGGAAAATTGGCTTCTCAATACGTCTCCCTGCCATCACTTTTCAATGTCGCTTTTGTGCCTTACGTGCGAGAGAGATTGCAGGCGTATGTCACTTAAAAGGTTTACCATTACCATAATTGATGTGGTACACAGTAGCTTAGTGCCTTTGGGGTGTTTCTCTTTTTTGTATCGAGCACAATGAGGCTAAAGAGGGGACTAAAATGGCAAAGGTTGCACGTGGGAAAAGCAATCTAGACGGAAAAGGGAACTCCGCGAGGCGACAATGATCTCATTTCCGACGAGTTCCCGTCTGTCTGCGCCTCTAAATTATTAATTAGGCGCATTAAAATGTCATCTCGCTTAGTAATTTATTTCGTCTGAATGTCACAACGGATTTTAATGGCACTTTCACGTAGCTCTTATTTCTCCCCCGTACGAGACCGACGAAATTGGCAATATTTCATCTTGCAGAAGAAAAACTTCGCTTCCAACACATTGCTCACGAACGTGTTTAACTTTTCTTCCGATGGGAAATTTTATGATTGAGTTATATGAAGAAACTTTTGCACACGAAAGCAGAGAGCATCCGAACTTTGTCATTCTTTTACCGCCCCCCACCCAGCGGCTACGCAGCCAACTTTTATTATTCTATTATATCGTAGTTGCAGAACCTCAAGCACTCAAATTAACCTCCAAACTGGCCATTCCGATTCCTCAGGAGGAATCCAATAGAGAGAACTTGCAAGGGGGATGGCAACGAGCCGACTAAACCTTTGGCGGCCTTCACAAGGAAATTGGATTGACATTTTCCCATTTTATTGACAATGTTGCTTAGTCACACACTGATACAGACGCACACTACTAATGTATCAGAACTACAGGGTTAATAACGAAAAGCGTCGGAAAAACACACAACAGGTACGGCCCAGCGGATCTGGAAAATTTATTAGCTGCTCCACTTTCTCCATACAGTATAAAGCAACAGGCGCTTTTTTGAGCCTTCGGTCCCAAAAGAGATATGAAAAGTCGTGAAAATTTTTCCCCCCAGCAACGGACAAGCAAGCTAGCGTCTCTATTCGCCGGCCAAGAGGTACTACTCAGTCAGCTGTCGACCAATCCTGACCTTTTTCTATTAAAACGTCACTCACGAAAGCGTGTTCCGACTGCCCTCATTCATTTATAATGAAGATCATCGATCGCCGATAAACGAAACTGAGTCCCCTGCAACGTCTCTTTTTATTTACGATTCTGTTTTGCAGCTCAGGAGTCAGGAGGAGGGGGAATCGTGTTTACTGCGAGGCGTTGAGCCGAACTGAAGCGTGGGAAATGCAAATGAGAAAGGCTTTCTCGAGACGATATTTTCCAGGAGCTCTGCTCTAACAATCCCAATTTCCACGAGCCCCACTTTCATGGAACACATAATTGGAAAATCAATAAAAGCCAAGCACATGCCAGCATGTAGCGATACGGGCGATACGACACATTTTATTCAACAAAGCTGTTTTCTCGCCTCAGTAATTGCTTTGCATACTGACTAAGATCAGGGCCGTTCACAAGGGTTGCACCCTAAATGCGTGCCTTTGGCCTCTCAGGAGTAGCAAATGGCTCCGTCACTGACTTCACTTGACATATATCATCCTTATATATCACCCTGGAGTTGATGTAACTAGATGGAAGAAGATGAAGACACACGTACGTACGAGACAATTAGGGGGGAGATGGAAAGTTAACTCGAGCCGACTACGAAGAAGTAAATAATTGAGTAACTTGTCCCAAGTGAAATATTATTGACCATTTAATAATGCTGGGGATTGTTCTCGTTGAGGCACGGCAGCTACAATTCAATTTAATAGACTTACAGTGCACTCAATTACAATTCTTTGGTCCCCAGTTCCGAGAAAAGTTAATTTAAGGAGATCCGATTTTCCAGAAATATGTGACGGAGTCGTAAAACCCCAAATTAGCGAGCTCAAGCCTGCCCTCTTCTCTTTTCATTTTTCTTCATTTCCCTTCCTTCTCCGCTTTCATTCACAAAATTAACCTTATTCTCTACTTAGCTATTCAGACGCAACATTGGTGTTGTCGCACTTTTGTTACCCTGCAGTGTTTCGTGTCAAAGCTTCTGCGTCATTATGTTTACGTCACTGAGATAGTGAGCCTTAAAACAATGAAGAAGGAGGCATGATTACGGGGAGGAGGAAGAGACTATAACAAAACAGTGCACTTGATTGTGAGTACAAACAATTTAGAGCGCCTTGCTGATCAAAAGGAAGATATACATTATGAGCACGGAGGAAGTGGGGCATAAAAGGAATTGAATTATGCCTATGAACAAGCGACGGATACCAAATACCAGTCGCTCTCCTTTGTGGCTCCTCCAATACCGACTCCAGTTACGTCTCTGGCGGGAATACGATGCTTCATTTAAATATACGTTGACCTAGTGGTAGTGGCTCAGATGGAGCTGCCACGCGGAAGAATTACTTCGTTGTTGCATTATTCATGCCTGCTTGTGAGTAAACGGCCCGGAGGAAGCACTCGGCGGAACTCACCTTTTATCGCGAGAAACAGAACGGGGACCGTTCCCGCAGCCTTCGTCTTAATTAATTTGCGACTCTTCTCTCTCGTGGATTCGATCAATACGCTAATTAATTTAATATTTAAGAGGTGTTAAAACGCTTGCAGAAACTCTTTTCCGCCGTCCCAATTAACTTTGTGCAGCACAGGACCCTCATCCTTCTACTCAGTACCCTTTCAAGAAAGGGTTCAGACCGTATTTCCCCTCTCTCTGCTCTCGAATTCACTCGGCATCCCACAATTCAACTCAAATCCGCCTTCAACTGCCGTAAATTTCCTCGGGCAGGGAACGTGGAATAAATTTTTAAGAGCCTTTGATGGGAAACACTTTGATGCGGAACGCCTAAGCCACTTAGGGCAATCGATTCTCGGAATTTCCTCGCAGGTAGCTTAACCCCCATTGCCAGTCACAATGGCAGGGCTTCGAGGAAGCCCCAGAACGGTTGACTGAAGTTCAAAGGTCACGGTGATATAAATCACGACACTGATAAAGGGCTCAACAGCGAAATGGCGTTTTGCTGCTCACCCAGTGGAAAAGTGGAAGCCTTATCTGCGACTTTTATCGACACACACTCCCCCATCACGCCCCTATCACTTCAAAGACACTTTACGTGCTCTGGGTGCCAACTTGCCTCCTCCCCTCTTCACCTCTTACAGCCCAATATGAACTCGAATCTTGATTCAGGGAGAAAATCTACATATTTCTTGTCAGTACCTCGCATGCACTCTATTTATTATAGAAGAAGTCAGATGCACATGTTGTTTGAACTCGCTGCAGTAACGCTGAACAAACAGGCGGGAGCTCTATCATCGTTACAGCAAATTGGCTCTTACTGACTACTGACATATTTCCCAAACTTTTTCCACTCAGCTTTTGGTAAATATTTCGGAAGGTACCTTAATTGACTGCAGAACACGATTAATTTTCTCTGAAGTCTTTGAGTTTTTAGCTCTGGGAAAGCTCTTCATCGCAATGTCTGAAGTTTTTTCAAGGAAGTTGGTGTTGAAAATGATTTGAAGAAGTCAAAACTCTTTCAGGAAAGAGGGAAAATATTTTATCATCTGAAAATTTCTCAGACAATTCACAATAATTTCCCAGAACCCGCAAACGACGGGCCTGCTGAGCTAGTCTGACATGACTTTAAAGTCTAGATCAATTTCATGAGAGCCAGAATGTTTTGAAAATTTACACTTTGCTCCCACACTCATACCAGCAGCCGGCTTACAAGTGAAAATCCATTACGCTCCACACAAAATGGTATTTTCTCGCCGCACGTTTACAAAATGAAAATTGAAATGTCTGAATTAAACAAACGTGATGAGCTCCTACACTCGGATGAATTTTTCAAAGGTAGGCAAATTGACTCACTCGCTCCCGCCGATTTTCGTTTTCCCGTGAAAACCTACCAAGTTTCCGACAAACAAACTTGGACGGCGATTGTTTCCACGGCAACCTTTATGTGTTTTCTGAACTTCTTTCCTCGCTCTGCGGTTTTCCACGCACACACACCGGCTTTCCTCCGCCTCGTCTGCCCTCGTGTTTTCGCCGCACCGAAAGTTGTTGAATTAGAAAGCGATCAAACTTGTACATCCGACGATTAGACGCAGTAAATGGTTTTCATAATTTTTTATGTAATAATTTTTTGGCACGCAAGCGATGAATCACGTTCATGCCACAACTTTTGGCTCTTCAAGAGCGCCTCCAGCTCGAATTACATCAACACAATTAAAAACTTCTAGCAAACATCTAAACAGCTACACATTTAAAAGCTACTTACTACGGGGGAGGGAGAAGGAGGTGGGGAATTGAAACGATAAAAGGAGCTCGAGATTCGGTTGATTAAAATTTCAGAAATGGCGAGGAGGTAGCAACAACGGCAAGGACACAGAGGACCACAGCAAATTGATAACTCACGTCGTATCCCCCAGTCCAACATTATTTCCGGCGCCTCTAACAACCACCGAAATCATGAAATAAGATCCTGGTGCTCGTCATCGAGGAACCTCGGCGTGCGGTGTTGTTGTGGTTTCCTATTATTTTCCTCCTCTCCTTTCCTTTCCTTTCCACGAGCCTCGTTTTCTACTTATTATATCTTTCTTTGGCCTCTCAACATTTTAACCGCCAGCCTAGCTATTGATGCATTCGTGTGTTGCCATCCGATGAAATTGATAAATAGAAAAAAATGGCAAAATAATGTAATAAAACACTCTCGGATCTGCGAAGCGCGGAGTTAGCTCTAGAGTAGAATATCGTTTGCCCGAAGAGTCCTTGACACTGCAGTATTTTTACTGTCCCATCACCCCGGGCTATTTGCCTTCTGTCTCCCCCCTTCAAGTTCAACTACGGACGGACGGAAAATTTCAAGCTATGAAAAATAAACTGTAGATGAGATCTCCCGGAGCTAGAAAGTTTCTCAAAATTATGGGTTTCCCAGCTCACAATTTTAATATTTCATAAAAAGTTTATGAACCTTTTCATGCCTCCCAGCACAGGATTTTCACCCAAACTGACAACTTGGGTGCTCGCGAAGTGAATCAAATGATAACCGATTAAATAATAAATTTCGCCAAAATGCTACTACACATCACTTTTCCGCACTTTTGGGCTTTTCCACGTTCACGACGAGACTGAGTGAGAGTGCCTGTTTTGTTACTTGTGAAAATCAGCTAGACACTATATGTGTGGCATATATACTACACTACACTCGGGTGTATGTACATACAGACCTTATTTACTACTCGGGTTGTGTTTTATGTACTACTCATACTGTACATGGGGTCACTTGGAGGGATAAACAAAATCTAGAGGAGCAGACCGGCTCCTTGATTGACACTACTCGCACTTACAGTGCTCCGATTGTTCACTTCTTCTCCGTCTCGTGCATGACGGAGCTCGTTATAATTAAATCCATCATTTTTCCAGACTCTTGAACTCTGACTCGGGGCACACGAGAAAATTCACATCTGTTTTTGAGTCAATGGATGCAAATGAGCACGTTGGACTGACGGACTCCAACTCTTTCGTGGAAGTGCATCGTAAATCACGGCACTTCTTGTTGCTCTTCTGCCGTCCTTTCCGCTTACACACGCCCGCCAATGTGCCGTTCTTGCGATATGCAACGTGGTGGAAAATGTCTAACGTAATATGCTATTATTGTTATTATTACTATAACACACTTTGCTCAAGTCTATTATTGATAAGATGTGAATAATACAAAAGGAATATACAAAAGAGAAATTAAGCGAGCGCGCTTCCAACTGACTGGAGAGCAAAATAGCGACTGAGTGCCGCATATGTAAGCCTTCTATGCCGCCACCACGGCATTCAATCGCGTATTTTTCGTGTGTGCGAGCGTGCTGGCATGCCGTGCTGTCAAGCAGTTTCTACGAAATTATGATGACACAGCAGACGGCTCACGTATGGGTCGGAAAATTCAATCAAACCATTATTTTCTTGTACACGGACGGACGAGCTCGATGCATCGAGGAAGCTTCCAACGGCCCATTCGAACCCAGAGCTTTTGGAGAGCTTGCATTGAGTAGACTTGACGAAGGCGGGGGTGTTTTTTCGTCGAAATAAATTTTAAAAATAACTCTTCGTCTGTCGTTCCGCGTTTATTTTCCTCATGTTTGAACCAAGTTTTCCCATATCTTTCCCTCGGTGACTGAAGTTCAAGGAACTGGCATCAATAGAAATAAGTCATCCTTCCCCCAAAGATATAAGATACACTTCCACACTGAGCAGCAAACAAAGCACTTGTAAACCTCAAAGTCTCCAGAAGCACTCAAATATTCTCAACTTCAACTTCTTAATTTGCCGTAATTCATTTGTTTCCACTGACGACGGACTTGGTTCGAAATAAACGCTCGCATGAGCTGCGATTTTTCATTCTGAGCAAATAAAACAGTCGAGAGCTCATACATATCTAAGCAGATTCAATTATGGTAACGAGTTTCCTCGTGTCGGTCGTCTTTTTTGTCGCTTTGCTTTCGCCAGGGAGCTGAGAAAAATGCTCATGAATACTTGAGACGGAGCGGATGGGGGCCAATTTGAAAACTCTCTCTGAACGGAAATAATTTTTTGCGTGACCGGAACATAGTCCAGCTGGAATGATGTTTCTAGGGGGAAGAAAAGGCATTTTCCAGAACCAAAACGTCTATTAGCACAGTTAGCCGAGACAAACGGACTGGGTTCTTATCAGTGACATCTCTCCATTTTTCCCAGAAATGTGCTATTTCCAATGATATCCTTCTCCGAAACTATCTCGTCCAATCGACGGGATTTTGGTATCATTTGACTGTAAAAGTGGGCGAGATTCAGAAGACGAAGAGATATAAGGCTCTTCTGTGGCTTCTGGTCTATTCTCTCGAAGCTTCTTTAGACTAAATCAGTCGAATGAATTTGCAATTTTAGGTAAAAATTTTTAAGAAGGAAAAAAATTGTTCGTAACTGCTCATTAGTGAAAGCTTCCTTAGTATTGGTTTCTTTCCAGAACTTGATTAGCCTCGAAGGCCTTTATCAAGATGCCACTTCTGAAGAGATTCACAATTTTTCACAACAATTAAGCAGGAGGCAAATAAATGAGACTCACCTTGCATAGTGGGGTGATTCATCAGAATGGAAAGCGGGCACTCGTCATCATACAGTACCGTCTCTTCCCCATCGCTGTTGACCTGCAGGAGTAAACTAAGTCAACAAGAGAGTTCGGGGGAAATTGAGGACCTTACCTGAACCAGACAGTACTGGGCCGGGTCTGCCTTGTCCATCCCGTACTTAGCCAGCATCTCGCGCACGACCGCCTGCGCACAGTCCCGTATCGAGAGCAGAAGCGTCTTGTAGGGCACGTCCCGGCACAGACTCTCGCCGTAGATCTTCAGAGTGCCCCCCGTATCCGGACCCCCATCCTTCGATCGGAACTGCTGGAGCTTCTTCTCCAGTTTCTGCTGCCTCCTTCGTCGCATCACGGCCTCGGGATTCGAGATGGACCGCGTGAAGGACGTCTCTGGCAGCTCCGTGTACAGCTTTTCCGCCACCTGGTTGTCCGCGTCCGGGCCTCCCGACAGCTTCGCCATCTTCTCCTTCTTCTTGGCGTCCTTCTTCTCGCGCTTCGACAGCTTCCGCTTGAACTGGACCGCTTCAGCAGGTTCGACCATAGGGGCGTCAAGGTTCCGGAGTAAGAAACGACCCTCTCGGTCATCGACGTGCCAGTTGAGCTGCACCAGGAGGGGCTTTTCGTCAGGGTTGAGTTTTCGCTCCTCGCCGTTAGAGTGCACCTCGTAGATGGCGTAGTTGGGGACCGACAGCATCCGCATGTCTGGACGGAATTTCTCGATCAGGGTCTTGATGACGTCCGAGACTGTGGCGTCGGAGGCAACTCGGATGCATTTGGTGGCCACCTTCTGGCCCGTGTCTTGGAAGTAGAAGCGCATCACGCCGTGAAACTCGAGGTTCTGGAAAAAAAAGGATTCAGTAAGCGGTTTGGTCATTTTATGAAATTTACGTAAAAATTTTTTCTCCCAATTCACGTTTTTTCTGCCCAAAATCTCCGGCAACGTGTTACTTGAGGTAAAACTAGTCGTTTTAAGGCTCCAGAGAGTATTTTTTAGACAAAAAATTTTTGGCCAAAAATCCCGAAATTGAAGTTTCGTTAACGGGCGGAGGTTTGGTCATTTTATGAATTTCACGTGAAAAATTTTTTTTCTCAATTTGCATTTTTTCGGCCCAAAATCTCTGGAAACGTGTTTCTTGAGGTAAAACTAGCCGTTTTAAGACTCCAGGGACCATTTTCTCGACAAAAAGTTTTTGGACGAAAATCCCGAAATTGAAGTTTCGTTAACGGGCGGAGGTTTGGTCATTACATGAATTTCACGTGAAAATTTTTTTTTCTCAATTTGCATTTTTTCGGCCCAAAATCTCTGGAAACGTGTTTCTTGAGGTAAAACAAGCCGTTTTAAGACTCCAGGGACCATTTTCTCGACAAAAAATTTTTGGCCAAAAATCCCGAAATTGAAGTTTCGTTAACGGGCGGAGGTTTGGTCATTTTATGAATTTCACGTGAAAATTTTTTTTTCCCAATTTGGATTTTTTTGGCCCAAAATCTCTGGAAACGTGTTTCTTGAGGTAAAACTAGTCGTTTGAAGGCTCAGGGACCATTTTCTCGACAAAAAATTTTTGGCCAAAAATCCCAAAATCGATGTTTCGTTAACGAGCGGAGGTTTGGTCATTTTATGAATTTCACGTAAAAAAATTTTTTTGTTCAATTTGCATTTTTTTGGCCCAAAATCTCTGGAAACGTGTTTCTTGAGGTAAAACTAGTCGTTTGAAGGCTCAGGGACCATTTTCTCGACAAAAAATTTTTGGCCAAAAATCCCGAAATTGAAGTTTCGTTAACGAGCGGAGGTTTGGTCATTTTATGAATTTCAGGTGAAAAATTTTTTTTCTCCGAAACCTACTTTTTTGGCCCAAAATCTCTGGAAACGTGTTTCTTGAGGTAAAACTAGCCGTTTTAAAACTCCAGGGGCCCTACTCACCTCATTTGGCTCCGACAGCTCGAACAAGTCCAGCCGATTTGCATTCCACTGCTGGATGACGGAGCGCAAGGCCTCTCGGTCGAGCATACGCTTATCATTTGACGACATTTTGTTCGTTGTCTCTTTGATGTGGGTCACATACGTTCAAAAATTTTGGGCCCGTCGTCGTGTTTGGCTCTTTTTTTATGTCGAAATCCAATGCAGTTTACGTTTTATCTAAAAACCTGAGGAAAAAAACAAAGCAAAACGTGATTTGAGAATGCGGTTAACTGACGCTTGAGTCATACAAGTAGACGCTTGCGAAACGAAATTGTCATCACGTACGCAACAGAGACACTCAAGCTGTAGCGGGAAAACTTAATTAGAAATCGTCGGAGTGATGCTAATCAGGTACAGTTTTGATTGCTAGAGCC
This sequence comes from Forcipomyia taiwana, assembly GCA_963930915.1. Taxonomy (NCBI): domain Eukaryota; kingdom Metazoa; phylum Arthropoda; class Insecta; order Diptera; family Ceratopogonidae; genus Forcipomyia; species Forcipomyia taiwana. The sequence goes on from CAWVOI010000020.1 coordinate 512,782, forward strand.
CTTTCTTCGTCAGCACCACATCAAAGACGCGTTTAAATGGCGTTTTCAACTTTAATTTGCCGCCGCTCTCTTATCATTTTGTGGGCGTATATCACCTCATTTAGTTTCAATCCGAACGCGACTATTCATTAACACATCGTTTTACGATCGTTACTGCTTTTTACGACTGACAGATTTAGGTGCATCTCGAGGAGGTTCCGATAGTGACACAGCAGATCTTGAATTTTGTAGGTCAACCAGACCCTGGTGGCTTTGGGATTTTTAGTAGCATTTAAGTTTTTTTCATCAATTTTTCATCTGTCGAGGAGGGCTTTAATCTCTTGAATTTTGGCAAAAATCTCGAGCTGAATTATGAGAAATCATGGCAAATTGTCCTTGGAATCTTTAGGAAATTCTTCCTTTTCAGGCAAACCAATTTTACAAAGGTCAAAAGTCGAACTGACTCCGGATGAATCCCTCTAGATCTATTTTCGAAAAATTATAAAAACAAAAACATTTTTCAAAACTGTTCAAAATCGCTTAATTTTAAGGAATTCGAGACAAAACAGCACTCGGAACACCCTCTTATTTACGAATTGTAATATCTGTTTTCATAATTAATTTACTCGCACTCACCGGAGCCATGAGAAAACATCCAAACAAACATGGGACTGAGACATGTTTAGAAGAAACCGAGACTGGGTCGCCTGCCCGCCGCTACACAAATGAACCAGAACCTCCAGATTGCTCAAGATCGCGTATCGGTCAGTGACAGACCGCACACAATTTCCCCCATTGATAAAAGCAGTAATTACTATTTCGAAACCGCATGAGTAACCGAGAAATATATGCGAGCACTTCATGCACGAGCCAGTTGCGACAGCTTTGCACGGTCTCGGACTTTTCTTGGGAAACCGTACCATCATTTTTTTCGAGCATGAGCCTCGCTAAACATCTTCTTCCACCGCGAATAATTGTTATTCAAATTACAAATTTGTCATGAGCTCATCAAATATGAATTACGAGTCTCCTCTGCCTGCTCATTTAATTGTGTACTCAGTTGCTAGTCATACACATTCCTGAAGTAGTAATAAAATATCTTTTTGATGTCGTTGGAAGACAAAAAGGTGCCCAAAGTTTCGATAAAAGCCTCATCCTGCCTCTATGAGGTTCTCTATCCCAGACAGACAACCGATCTGAAAAGGAACAGTTTTGTCTATTTCTGCCTCAAAACCCAGCCGATCGAGTGGCGTTTAGTCGTAACGGATTTTTTTGTGGCGCAACTCAAGTAGAAATGTATCGAGCCACACCTTTCCGAAGACACTGTTTTGCATTCAGAAGCACGGAACGGAGAGCCAGAGCTGCCCGGACTACGTGCGAGTGACGTATGTGACGCGGTAGGTCGGTCGGCGTGGACGCACTGGAGAGAATAATGAGACAAAACTGTTCTGGTTCAGCTGCTTTCTTACGCGCCTTTCGCCTCGCGAATGTACTCGGCCTTTTAACTGTCCATTTAACCCTCTACCAGACAATCCGAAAGAAATCCCGGGTCAAGTATTTTTCCGATTTCCTGGAAAACTGTTGAGCCAAATTAAAATTAATTTTTAACTTTGAAAAGTTTTATCATTTATTCTGTTGCTTTCGTTTTTTACAACTGAAAAAAAGAATTCGTTTGTTAAAAAAAAAACCTTTCTATCTAATAAAAAGACCACAAGGGCCGGAAAATGGGCCTAGTCTTTAAAGGGATAGCCAGTCTCAAAAACTAGACATTCGAACCAAAACACAGTTGGAAGTTTGGAAAAGAAAAATGTCCCGGCAGAGGGTTAACTCCATGTGCACTTGTCGTTGAGTTCCTCTATCCAAAAAACGTCCCCAAAGAGATCGCTCACTACCTCCTCGGTCGTCAGAATAACGAGCGGAATGGAGTTGAGTTTGCAGAAATTAAGTGGGAATTTCATTTATGCAGTAACGAGGCAACAAAATAACAAATTGCCATGCCGACTTGTCTTCTAGCCGCTCGGCGGGGCGGACGAATTGTAAATTAACCCAGTCACGGTCAAGCGATTCGCACATGGCGAGGGGTGGAATACTCCGAATCGCACTGCCGATTACGAAATATTCGGATTCAGGTCGATTTTCAGATGCACCTGCTTGTTGTTGTTTTGAACTCCGATGCCGAAATATTTCTGGAATTCCTTTCGGTTATGAGGAAGTCAGACGACTCCAAGCACTTGATTGATAAGGAGCTTGTCTGTCAGTCCCGGAGCTGCACCCACTTTAACAAGTCAAGTGCGAATCAAGGCTTTTCCGGGAAGCCTTTCAAGTTCCACTTTCCAGGCTCTTCACTGCACAAATACGTCCAATAATTTAATTTGGGATCATTTATTACTCACAAACATTTCACAAGAAGTTCGAGATGTGATTCACTTCATTTACAGACCTGAATCTGATTCAATTTCATCTGGTATTTTGACAAAGTATTTCCTTTATTTCATTCCGCGCCCGGATCATTATATCGCAGGTAGCGATAAAAATATTTCGAGACGTTCGGGAGCACAAAAAAATGACTGATATTTTAGCACCTTACAAACGATTCAATCGGTGACTGAATGTGTACTTTGCACTGCCACAGAGATATCACGTACGTAATTGCCAGCGTGCTAGTTTCATGTTTCACTCTAAACAAACACGCACGCACCCGTATTCTCAATGGTCATATATACCTAGCATATGGGTCTCGAATTGCATTCCATAGACTCGGCCGCGACCGTCTTGCGAGTATGTGTATTCCATGTGAGGCAACACGTAAAATTGTCAGCGCGAAGATAATAAGGGGTGAGGCAAAGCCCAGCTCTCCTGGCCCTGAATTTCAGTATGGGAACTTCTAACGGCTTTTTGGGGAATGTGTGGAGGTTTTGCCCTCTTAATAATTTTTCTGGTTGAATCTCAAGAATTTACAAATGAAAAGGGGACTTTGAAGAAGCTCCAAAGGATTCACAAAAGAGTACACGGACTGGCATCAAATTTGGACTCCAAGATCAACACGAAAATTTACGGAGGAATAAAGGAAGAAGCGATAGATTTGGTTGGAAACAAGGAAAATCAGGTTTTGGGTCGTAATCAGACTGACGGACAAACTCCACCTGTCGGCACTTTTTATGAATTTTCGTGCCACATCCGTCCCTATCAAAGATACGAAGGTAGCAGTGAAGAAGAAGGAAAAAATTTGTACGACGACGACGTCTGAATGAATAACAACAAAAACACATATTGCTTAGACTTTTTAAATGCCTCAGAGGTGATTAACTACCACATTGAAAACGAGCCTAGTCTCGACCCCGTCGCGCTCGACATGCATGCATTCTTTTTTTGGGTGTAGCAATTATTCAATCAAAACACCGCAACTCGCAACTCGCGAGAGCATCCCCGGAACCGGTCCTTCTGCATTCACGGAATTCTTTGGGTTTGGCGCACATCGCAAGGTGAAAAAAAAAAATCGTGCCCAAGGTCAAGTTGCGCAGCCCCCAGTCACATATGAGAAGGCACTCCGTCAAGTATGCTAAATCGCGAAATAACATTACTTCTGCAGTATCCACTCGCGTAGTTTCGCACACCGCGACACTCTACGCACACAAAGACGGTGACGCAGACTCACCTTTGGGGCACAGGAAATCGCGTAATCCCAAAATTTCACGATCGCTGCTATGCTTTTCACTTTTTCACTTAAACAACCACCTTTAATGAAATTGATTTGATAAAAATGATACACAAGACGTTAAAAGTATTCATGCCAGGTGAAACGTCGCTATCTTGCTCTTTCTTTCACTCGCAACTTGTTGTTGGCAAGTTCATGTTTTCGCTACTTTATCACTTTTTCGAGAGCCAAACAGCTCAATTTCTATCACATCCAGCTTCCCGTGACGTCTAACAGACTTTTATGATATTTTTCACTCACTAAACGCACTTTTAGAAGCGTATTTGCATGTTTTGCAGGAGCGACTGCGCGACATTATTTTCTCTAAACTAGACTACGCAGACTGCGCAATGCTTGTAAACAACTTCGGTACACGGTGACTACGAACGCAAGCAAAATACTCGATCATCGACTTTTTCAAATTGGACGTTTCATACATATTTACAAACAGACAAAATATTGAATAGGGTTGCCAGAAATGTGCGAATCGGTTCCGTATCTCAGAAAGCTCCAGCGATCTCTACTAAGCTGAAGCTTACCATGACACCAAAAGAGCAATCCTTGGCACGATCTTCAGATTTTCCAGAAGATTTCCCAATCATCCGTTTCCACCGAAACTGCAAGTAAAACGCAGTTGCACTCGCAGCAAATCGTCAATTAGGCCTCATTAGGCCAACTTTATGCTAGACTTGCTCACATAACACTGATTAGCAATCCACATGCCGACAGGCCCTTCACGAGCACCGACTTGCTGCAATTAATGTCAAAATGATGAATGCTTAACATCGCAGGCAGCAGCCCAAATGATAATTTTTTTTTCGTCGTCATGAATGACTATCATCTCTCCATCATAATTTACGATCGCCGAGTGACTGAAGCCAGCGTAAGACTCATCGATTTTTTTTTCTCAGAATCAGGTCACACGAGGAGTCTTTCGAGAGGTCGGTCGAGGACAATTCCTTAGAAAATCCTTGAAAGTGGTCCTCTTGAGTTCCAAAAAAATTCTTCAAAGAATATTCTTAGGGGTTTAATATTTCGTCAAAGGGGTTCTTGGGGTACTTAAAGGAGTTTCCAGCAGCCTTGAAGGCTTCGAGCATGGACATTTTTCAGGTCAGTCGCTCTTTTTATGGAGTGGGCAAACAGAGCAAAATTTTCAGCCAATTTTCGTGGAAGTTTGATTTGAGACGACGAGGTCCTCTTGAGTTTCATTGAGAAAATTTCAGAAAAAATGCCAAAAAAATTCGTCAGGACCTGTTCACATATTACGTCACCGTCCAAGGGAGGGGGGGTCGGCCGCTCCGTGACAGTCAGTACAAACTCAAGTACTGTTTTATAGGACAAAGCGTGACAGAGGGGGGGGGGGTATCTAAAATCTCGAATTTTACTGTGACGTAATATGTGAACAAACCCTCAAGGAATTTTCTTAGGGCTTTGACGTTTTCTCAAAGGGGTTCTTGGGGTACTTAAAGGAGTTTCCAGCAGCCTCAAAGGTCCCTCGAGGGTCTTCAAGAGAAGAAAGCTTTCAAGAGAACATCCAGACCGACAGACAAGAAAATCTGACTCACTTTTTGAGACGCACTTAATCCGATACCAGCATGGAGCAAATATGTGTCTGTAGGTTTTTAATAACATCACAATAATGGCAGCAGTCGTCGGGCCAAGAGGCGTTAGTGATTCAATTATTATCATGCGCGAACCGAAGGAGGAAAGCGAGCAGCTCCGAGGCACTCAAATCGAAGATGACGATGAGATAATGGCGCGGTGTCAAGAGCTCTTTTTCTCGACCTCATGCTAACTGACCCACCGGAATTAGGAGCATTAGAGGCCCCCGACGGTGGTGAGAATCCGCCTATAAATCCCCAAAATAATTAAAAAAGTTACGTAACTCATATCGATAAGGCGAAAATTGACACGATCATAAATTTGTTTTGGACACGGGGAGCTGCGTAATGCGACTTGCGTACGTGCGCCCAGACTTGAGGTTGGAGAGTCGAGCGGAGGAGAAAAGAGCAGTTTACACAATCGACAACCGCGCGCTTGACTTTAGCTAAGGTTGGTGGTTCGGTGGTATTTCCCAAGGTCGCCTTTTCGTCAAATTCCGAGCGCGTTGCGGTGAATAATGTAAGTCAACCGTGTAGCATCTCGTGAAGCGGCTAATGGGGTGTCGCAAATCGCCCAAAATGTGCGATATGACAAGATGAAGGAGACGTGACTGGGTCATTTACCCACTTTTGAAGGCATCAGTATTGCAATTTGGCGTGCAAGAGCAATTGACTGACAGGTGAAGTGAACTTTGGGAGGCCAACGAGTGTTCGGGTCAAGCTGGTCAAGTACAGACCCGACCCAAAATGGTTACATTTTATTTCCAAAGATGTGGCTTCCTCGTGGCTTGTTTTGACGGATGAGTTTCTGCTGGGGCTGCTGTTTTCCATTATTTGACTCTAGGTCTTTGAGATATCAGAGTTTCAGAAAGATTCTGAAAAAGATGAAAATATTTTTGAGAAAGCTTAACTTGCAAAAGCCTTAAAAGCTTAAGCTTCGAGAGCCCCAGAAAAAATTCTTCTTTAAGAGAAAGACAATTAAAGAAATAGCTTTCATTCTCAAACCGTTGGGGCAGAAATAAAATTCAACTCTGTAAAAAAAAAAAAAAATCGTGACTTTTTTTCAAAAATTTTGGAATGATTTTTTCTTGTTCCAGAAAGTCTTCAAAGTTTCTGGGTCTCCTTCTGGCAGTCCTAGACACAAGTAGAGCATATTTTTTGTGCAAAATCAAAGACCTGGTTTTGGAGCCAGAAGAAAAGCAACGAAACCTGTTAAACAAATTCACAGACCCCGAAAAGTGACATTTCTAGGCCCGCACCGAAGGATTAATGTCTCGTCCGCATGCATAAACTAATGCTCGGGTCCGAATAATGTAGTAAGAGGTGGAAGTGCGCTGAACCTGTCGCAATAAATCCAACCGAACATCACACACTCTCTCTAATAAAAAAATTTCATAATTTCGTGCGCGAAGCTTCGCTTTTTGGCGTCCAAACAAAGTGTTTTTATTTACTTTGGCTTACTGACATGCATTTTAAAATTCCATAACACCACAAACTCACCTTCCTACACACATAAACAAAATAATGCAAATTGAAAGCACACCAGCGACTGAATGAACTTCGTGAGCGACGAAATGTGTTTTGTATGCACTTGCCGAGTCGAGGCGAGCCGGCGAACGCGAGAAAGATCCCCGCAAAAGCTTCCATTGAGATGCCTTTAGCTCCATTACCCCCTGCACTATCGTTTTTGTTATGCAAAATATATATTGTAAATACACGACATTAAATTTCTCCGGGTTATGCAATCGCTCGACGACGTGACATTTGCACAGTCGATGCATTGGCTGCAATTACGAGGGTCCCTCTCGACGGGTCCCAATTAGCGGCTTTGTCTTGCTCTTGAGAGTGAGAGACCCTTCGAGGCCCTTCAGTTCTCCCCAAAAGCCCCCCGAATCATCGAGTGAGGTGAATGAAACGAGGTAGCAGCGTCAGCAGCAAGTCGCGACACATGTACGTACCGTAAAGCATATTTCTAGAGGTAAAACAACGCTAAGAGGCCTCTCTATTTTTAAATAACTTCCAAAATTGGTGAAAATTTTTAAAATTGCTTTTAGTATTAAAAATTAAATCATATTTAATTTAAAAATTTTAATTTTAATTTTTAAAATGTTCCAATGAGGTCACTTTCAGGCCTTTTCAAAAAGTCCTTCTTCCCAACCGCAAGTTATGAGATTTTTAAGGACATGTGGAGACAGACTAGGGTGTCGGATGTACTCTAGAAGGTAAAAATAAAATTAAAAAATAAGAATTAAATTTTAGGCTTAGGTGACCCTTCATTTTGTATTTCAGGGCCTTTCCAAAAAGACCCGAAAAAGTTATAAAAATTTAAGAAAATGTGGAGACGTTATTCCTCTAGAAGGTAGGTTTACGATACGTATGTACACATCTGTGTGCCTTCCACCACCTTTGTCGCCGCATAGCTCGCCACTTTGCGTGGTTTCAGCCTGATAGTGCAGAGTGGTGCGCTTTTTGGCTTCAATTCGTGTTTCGTCTCTCGCAGGCTCGGACGTGTTGAACTCGCGTAGTGTCCGTTTGTCAAGTTTTTGGCTGACTCAACTGAAAAGAAAAAGAAATTACCTGGACTGTGCTAAAGTGACTTTAAGAAGTGAAAATGCGCGAAGTGATTTGCCTCCTCATAATGTTCTCGCTGCGGTCGACGAGGTGCAAAGACGGCCCCCTCAGCTCGTTTGTCATCGAGAAATCAATTATCGTCAAATCGCCGCACTTGACGCGTAAGTGATCCAATATTTCAATCATAATTTCACGCCTCAAGAGCGCCTATTTGCATTTCCTCGGGGGCCCGTGAGCCAGTCGGGGGGCAGGGGAGTGCGAGCAAAAAATCCACCTTGAAAGAGGCCCGCAAAGCAAGCGATCAAATCGGAGTAATTTATTCAAACTGCCTGTGAACACGATGACGCTGCGATAAATTTCTCTCTCCGCGGCCCAAACACATGCTAAAAATTGCGTCGCTGCGTCTCTTGCGTAATCTCCCATTGCCGCTTTTGGTGTAATTTTTGGCCGACTTATTATTCCCCAACAACTCGAATTACTGTGTATTATCTCATAATCGACCTTTACTTCTTTCCTCGCCTTCGTGATATTTTCATTCACTTTCGTGTGAGGCTGGCGCTTCTTCTAGGCGAGTCACTAGCTAATTGCGATCGATAGATAAAGAGGTAAATCGTGTGCAATTTATGGAGTAATGAAACTCCGCGAATCGTGATTTCGTTAGCCCACTTTTGGGCGCGATCATGACATAATCCGAGATGACAGTAATTGTGGGATAATCCCAGCCGGTTCCCACGTGATGGCGCGCGCACTCGGGAAGGAGCTGAGCAGATGAGGTCAAGATTTGCATTTCTCCTTGCGGTGCTAAGCGAAAACCGCAGATCACAAACGAGTCTCGGTTTCAAGACGACCCCGAGCCGATGTTTTCGGACTCGATAGCAGAGCCTTGGATTACTCCGAGTTTGGGCTAAAAACTGATAAGCTCCAAGGATTTTCCTGAACTGTGCTTTCACGTTTTACCAAAAAATGCTGAACCCGTGTCAAAAAATTTTGGAAAAAGTTGCTGACCACCGAAAATTTTTCGTAGAATTATTGAACTTATTTTCTGTATTCTAATATTTTGCCTTGTCTAAAAAACCAAAATTCAGCTCTCTAGCGTCTTCTTGGGCTTTGCTAGGATCTAATTTGAGTGGTTTATTCCCATATACAAATATTTTACGAAAAATTTGTTTTTAAGAAGTTTTTTATGTTTTTTCTAAGATTTGACCCATTGTGATTAGAGTAAAAATATTTTACAGTAAAATTTAAAGTTGAAACGAAAAATAAAAATTAGTCAAAAATGGTCGATTTGAACGGGTTTTAGAAGAGAGGGAAGGAGGAAAAAATTCATGGAGATAATTTCTAAGCCAATCAAATACTTGATAGTTTAAGTTCAATAACTAAGGAAATCCAGACCCTCGTTCTTCTGGAAAGTCTACCATATAAAATCTAGAGACCCAAACTCTTGAAATTGAGGCATAAAAAATGTCCAAAATATTTTTCCAAGAAAATATTTACTTTTCAATTTTTCAAAAAAAATTTCTTCCAGATTTCTGATCACGTCTTAAAGCATCTAGAGTACAAAAGTCTGACGTCCAACCTTCGAGTCAGTTTTCAGCTTCCTCAGATCCGTCATAACTAGGCAGAACCAGCCTTCCGAGAGCCAAGTCATTCACCAAGGCGAGGCATTAATTAAATTTATTGTTTCAAAGAACTCAAATGGTGTCATCAAAATAAGCGAGTCTGTTTAGTAAACAATGAAACGCCGAATTAGCAAACAATCATCCGAAAAGTGCGTTTTAAATATTTTTATTTTAATTTTCGCCACTCGGGGCTGGATAATTATAAACACACACAAGGAAGTGACCAAAGTCTGCTATAATGTGGCGTCACGATCGCGATGGCGGGGTTCGGAGGCTTGTTCAGAACCCTATTGCCTCCAAATCCGCAAACGAGAATTAAATTATGCCTCAAAATTATAGACATTTTGGTATTTTGACAAACTGGAAAGGCCGCCGTTGCCGCACATTTAATTACAGCCGGCGAAAAGTCGCGAGTCACGTCCATCAAATCATTAACTGCGACGGCGACCTAATGATGGCCTGTAATGCGATCCCACTTTAGATAAATCAACAATTGAACGCCTCCGATGCCGAATAGGAGATTTTTTCTGCCCCACACGCCGCACTCTCGTAGCCCAGAGACGCCGATTTGCATGTCTTGCGTCACTGATACCCAGTTGTCGATGATTACAACTTGGTTATTGGGTCGAACATCTCTCTCAGCGGTTACGGTAGCGCGGCGGCTGCGTTCAAGACTATTAACTCCATAACACACATTTTCAGCTTGTAAATTCGATCGCCAAATAATCTGAGATTATGCGAGTGATATGCGGAAGTTTATGTAAATTCGTCTCTGTGTTGTTTGGAGCCTCCTAAGTGGAAGTGTGAACGAACGAGTGATCAAAAGCGGGCACAAATTCATAATGCTGAGGAACAATGCAGCGAGGCATGTAATTTAATAATTTTTGTGGCACTAATTTTTCATTTTGGCTTACGTAAGCGGAATGTGAGGCAGTTTGGGAGACAAAAGACGGGGTAATTACAAGTTACACTGGAGGGTTCAAGCACCGGTGATGCCCATTGAGTGGCTTTTAATTTAATTCAATCGAGAAGTACAATCCGGCTTGTGTTCTCCGCTTTGTTTTGCTCATCAATGCCGGCACAAAGTTGATGGGAGGAAAGCAGATGGGGCTGCTTTGGGGAGGACGGATAATCAGCTTTGGAAGTGGTGATTAGTGAGAAAAGGATTATTCATTTCAAAGTCGTCTTGAAAACTTCCTCTCTCAGTCTTCAACTGAAGGCCTGTTTATTCCTCCCAAAGTAAAAACTCGGCTCCTTAAAACTTCAAGAGGGGTTGGGAGTCCCCACAGATAAAGTTAGTGAAAAAGGGAAACCCACACTTCTCATGCTCCTCCAAGCTAGTCCCTGACATTATGATCCAAAGCGAAGCATAACACGCAAGTCACTTTTCACCGTGATTACCCAAATTGTGAAGTGCATGTAACTACCTTTTTACCTCTTCAATTTGCCATCATTCAGCAGCCGTCGAGCTCGTAGCCGGTGTGTGAATATGCCTTGAAAAATTGATTAAACGTCGTGAGCATGACACACAAAGTTGCACACGAGATATAGGAAAAAAACGGAAGACAGCGGAACCATTTATGTAGCTACACGCGATACGAATCAGACGGACAAATGTTTGTTTTGGTCAATGCAGACACATCTCGATGGCACAAGCTCAACGAGGTACTGCTGAGTGGAGCATGATGTTTACATTTGCCGTTGCTCAGTTTGCTGGAAAATTGTTAAATGAGAGTCTTTTCATAGCTTCTCTTATTGAATTAAAAAACATTGTGAAACTCGTTTCTGCAGGGGGCTTCAGAGAAGCCGCTCTCTAGTACTTTCTGGAGACACTTTAAGTTTTAAATTTGCACTTTTTCGACTGAAGCAAAGAACGAAGCCCTCACAAACTCCGTCCCTGAAAAATGCGCCACTCAAACCCAGCAATTTCCAATCACAACTTTTTAGGCTTCAGCTCCTACCCGTAAGCCTCTTTTGAACATCACTCTTCAACTCGTCTCGACATTCACATGTTTCGTATGTTTTTATTATTCGTTGCATAATTTTTTTCACCCACAAATTGGCAGTGATTGGAAGTGAACGAAAGCACACGAAAAAGTTGCATCTAGAAAAGACGCGGTGATTAATATTGCATCAGCGTGTGCAAAAAAACAGAGTTATGCAACTTTCGCAGACGGTCAAGCCGGTTTTGTTTGGCATCGACTTGACACTCAATCGAAAACAGCTGGACGATGTGTAGGAAATTCCATCACGACGCCTTTCTTTTTTGGGTCTCTGTGTTACCGTGCTGGTTGCAGAAGAAATCAGTAGCTGACGGAGTTTGTTGAAACCCGATCTCGGGAGTGGGTTAATTGAGTAAAGTTTAAATTGGTCTTCGAATTTATTTTATTACGCCTAATGGAGGTGTTGAGTACGCTCCTGGAGGCGGATGTGATGGGGCTAAAAATAGCGCCATATCGTCTTTTCTCTTGATTTTGTTGACATTTTGCTATCAAAGAAAGGAGATCTCTTTGATTATAGATTTTTTTGAGTCTCCAGCAGTGGCGTAGCTAGGCTTTAAGTCTCAGTTAGGGCGTCTCTACTACTGGAAAAAGTACCTTTGGAGCCGTCTAGTCTGAAATGTGAGCCTTTTAACGTAAAGTAAATACTTCTATTATCACCTTCAGAACTTAGGTAGGTATCCCAGAATATGTAGACAGCCCAGAGCCAGAGTTTTATATCTCTCTCAACCCTCTAGCTAGAAGGCGATGGGATAGAAATACTCACGAGGTCTCCCTTCCCCCATTTATCTAATCTTCACCGACCCATTAACAAAGGCAGTAAATATAGAGCACACTTCATCCGTCGACTCACTCATAAAACTTAAACAGTGTGACAAATATGAGTGCAGGCTGAACATCCATCAATTATTGCCGACTGGAATCACACAATCACGCGTCGCCAGTCAAATCCGACTAATAAAATCATCTCTCTTGTGTTCCAGTGGCCTCATCTCTGACGTCAGCAGAGCCGAGGGCATGTCCGGAGGACGTCGAGTGCGTGCCTCCCATCCGGTGTCCCAGTCATATGTGGCTGATGGATACTGAAAAACCAACCGTTTGTCTTCTCGGAGACAGTTCAAAGGGTTTTTGCTGCACAACGGGACAAAATCACACGACATCAAAGCAATTGAATGACATCCGAATGCGACACAACAGAATAGCAAGAGAGTTGAGAGACGACGATTGGAATGTGATACATGATGAAGCTAATAGAAGATTCCACGAACTCGACTCGAGAGAATCGCACCATCATTCCTTGGAGCGAGGCGACAGCTTTTTTCACCACGGGTCGTCCCAATCCCCTTCCTCGAGACGCGACTTCCATGACCAGAGCCAGGGCGTTCGAGATGCCATCGCAAGCAAGCTGGCTCAGGAGAGGTAATTGAAGACTCACAAGTACCCTTTTGCTAATATTGACGTTTTCCAGGCAAGATCTGAGCGTGGAGGAGTCCAACCTGATAGGCACGTTCGCCCCACACGCCCACACCTGCGTCACCTCTCCCCCGTGCCACGCCAAGCTCCTCGGCTTCCGGTACCGGTCCATCGACGGCGTCTGCAACAACCCCAATGTGGGGGCATGGGGAGCCGCCAAACAGCCCATGGAGCGTCTCGTGCCTCCTGCCTACGAGGACGGAGTCTGGGCGCCTCGAATCCACGGAAGCGACGGCTCTCTCCTCGTGACTCCTCGAGCGGTCTCGGTCACTCTTTTCCCGGACGCTGACCGCCCCCACCACTCCCTGAACCTGCTCACGATGCAGTTCGGGCAGTTTCTGTCGCACGACATCACGCAGTCTGGATCCACTTTGAAAGGTTCGTATTTTTTGGGAAAATAACCCATTGATTAGCTCCTTTCTGGGTTTCACTAGGCTACTTTTTGGGTGATTTTTATACCCTAAAAAATTGTTTTCTCTTATTTTTTTTCTAAGATTTCGAAAATCTAAGATTTAGCCTATTGTGGTTGAAGTAAAAATTTAAAGTTGAATCAGTTTTGAGTTCAAGTTGAGTTCAAGAAAAAATTAATTTCAGCCGACGGAAGCTCAATTAGCTGCTGCCTTCCGAACAATGCAGCCGTAATACCCCAGCAAGACCGCCACTTTGCCTGCCTTCCCATTGTCATTCCGAACAACGACCCCTTCTACAGTCGCTTCAATCAGCGCTGCATGAACTTTGTTCGCTCCCAGATAGTCCCGAACCGCGACTGCAAATTTGGCTACGCGAAGCAGCTCATCAAGGTCACCCACTTCATCGATGGCAGTGAAATTTACGGCAGCGACGCCCAAAAGGCGGCCGAGCTGAGGAGCTTCAAGAACGGTCGACTCGTTGCTTTCCACGAGTTCAACCGCGAGCTGCTGCCACTTTCGCGAGACCAAAAGTTCTGCGCTTCGCTGAGGGACAAGAATACGTGCTTCAATGCCGGTGACACCCGCGTGAACCAAATTATTTCGCTAACGACCTTGCACACGCTCTTCATGCGGGAGCACAATCGGATAGCGGCCGAGCTGCTAATCGTGAACCCGCACTGGAGTGACGAAATTCTGTACCAGGAGACGAAACGAATCGTCAACGCCATCCTCCAGCACATCACCTATAGCGAGTACCTACCTCTCATAATCGGCCGCAGCACCATGCAGCGGTTTGACATCCTGCCCCGCTCCGGCGACTACTCTCGCGACTACGACGCGAGCATCAACCCTGCTGCCACTAATGAGTTTGTAGGAGCCGCATTCCGGTTCGGGCACTCAACTGTTGATGGGAGATTTGTGTAAGCCGATTTTCTAAAACCCGCGCCACTTCGTTCCGGGAATATCTCAAGAGCCCTGTTTTCCTCCCATTTCTTAGGATCCGCCACCCCAACACGGTCGAGACGATTCCCATCCCCGACGTCTTCTTCAATCCCTCTCGTCTCCGTCAGACGCCTTTCTTCGACCAGATGATCACCACACTGACGCACCAGCCCATGCAGAGTGTCGATAACTCGGTAACGAAGGGGCTGTCGCAGTTGCTGTTCAAAGGGGACGCGCCATTCGGACTCGACTTGTGTTCCCTCAACATGCAGAGGGGACGTGACTGGGCCCTCAGACCCTACAACGACTACCTGAGTGTCATTGGGTTCCAGAAAGTGAGGAGTTTCGAGCACTACGGACCTGAAGTGAGTCTTTTGACCAATTTTTTGTCGGTTTGGGGGGTTCTCCAAGAACTGTTTGAGCATCTTAACTCCAAAGACTCAATTTGCAATATTTTCCCCTGCCTAACCAAAGCCAAGGAGGCGAGTAAGACAGCTCCAATGGGGCACAATTAAATAGCTGGTAAAATTACCTACTTAAGGGCTGAAAGAATTTGTAGGAAATTTTTAAAGTTTTACTTTAAAATTCTAGTTGGCTTTCCGTCGTCTAGTTGGCACAATCAATCCAAAACTTGAGATTTTTTCGTACAGCTCATTTACAGTCTAGACGGTGGTAGAAAACGTTTTCCCTTGCTCAATTAGTTCAGAAAATTATTTTTTGCTACACTGTCCTTGTCGATAGAGCCTTCACAGTTTTTTAGCTGAGGTACTAATCACATACGAAACTTTTAACAAGGTTGGACATCCTGTCGGAAATCCCAGTGGGCGTAGGTGAAACTGTAATTAAGTTTAAAAGGTTTTGTGAGCTCGGTACACCCGACGCTGCAGTTTTCAATTCTGAAAATAGCCGAAACCCACTGACTAAAAGCCACTAAATTAATTTCTACAGATTGGCGCAAAACTAGCATCGGTGTACAAGTCTCCGGACGACATAGACCTGTTCGTGGGAGGCCTGCTGGAAACTGCCCGCAATGACGCCGTCGTGGGTCCCACGTTCAGCGAAATCATAGCGGACCAGTTCACTCGCCTGCGCAAAGGTGACCGCTTCTTCTACGAGCACGGACCCGAAATAAACCCGGGCAGCTTCACCCCACAGCAGCTGACGGAGATTAGGCGGATAACGATGGCCCGAGTGATTTGCGATAATCTTGACAGAGTCGCCCTCTTCGCAGTCTCTCCCCAGGCTTTCGTGCGAGCTGACGTCCAAGGGTGAGTTTGCTTACATACAGCCACCTTCCAATCCGATTAATATACCACTTCTCTTTCCAGCAACGAGCCCATTCACTGTGACAGCCCCGTGATTCCTCGTATGGATTTGTCACCGTGGCGAGAGGCACGGCGCTAATTTTCACCTCCAATATTTACTCTCCGTATAAAGATCAAAGGCCAAATTAGAATCGTAAGTCCGTCATCGTCGACGCCGACGTGTCCAATCAAGAGGGGACTATCGGGGGACGCTCACTATTTAGTTATTTATGTTATAAATGGCCGTTCATTAGGAAGGCTTAGGTAGTAGCTGGATATTTATTCATGTCTGTGATGCCAAAAATTGATGTACTTCCAAACTTTATAATTGGTAGCTCGTGGGGACTCAACTGACACTCCTCTTCTCCGTTGCCATGCTTTCTCGGAACTCGAAGCTCGGACTAAATATATGTACGTTAGAAGAATAAAGGTTTTTAAGAATCTATCAGACTTTCACTGTCCACGACGGTCCCCTGCTTTGTCTTTTTCCACTTCGCTTGCGTTCACCCTCGACATGCAGATATGCTTCGAAAACATGTCAAGCACACGCCTGTTGTAGCTCTGGGCTTTTAGTTCGAGATCAAAGAGAACAGCGTAAACAACTACTCCCTGACACGGCGGGTCCAGACCGACTAGACCGAGCTGTTTTAGAGCCCTGCGGCTCCCACTTTGCACGTGTTCCGAGAATGCCTCTTCAATTAGATCGGGGGTTGTGATGAGCAACTCAAATATCGCACGGTCGGAGGAATGTGCACTGAATAGTGCGAACGGCTGGTAATTTGAAGCGTCTACAGAACTAATCAACCCCTGTCAATACACGTCCAAATATTCCATACTTCATTGCTCCCGGGTAGGAGTGGGGTACCCATCTGATTTCAATCCTGTCAAATTTTGAGTGAAGGAATAAGCTTCAGCTCCGTCAGGAAGCGAATCTCGATTAACCGCCTGCTACAGAGAAGGCAAATAGCGTGTCTCAGTGAGAAATATTGACTTGATTGTGGCAGCTTGGGGCCCAAGATTTGCAATCGAGACGCCTCTCTTCCAGCGTGGAAAGCGACGAGTCACTGGAAGCCCCACTCGCCCGTACAGAACACGGAGGAAAGCATTGTTACACGCACCCCGTAGCTACAAGTAGAATGAGCGATGCGTGTGCAACAAGTGTTTCTCTTCATCTGGCAGCCGGGTGGCGTAGACCTGCCTCAGTCTTCACTCAGCTGCGGGCGCGAAAAGTCGAAAAAAAATTATCATTCCGGGCACATACTTTGCACCTTCAGATATACCATTGCGCCACAAGAATGTGTGAAAAAAGGCCATAAAAGAGGACGTTAAACTCTGTGTACTCGGAAACGTTGACCATGGTCTCGATCTGCCAAACTGTATCAATTGTTTGCTCTCTCTGGCGGCCCCGTCGCGTGTAATTGGCTCGAAATAACTCTCGTATCAACACATTAATGGACAAATTTTAATCTTAATTGCTTTACTAGCGCCCCGATATGCTTCTAGAACCGCATCTAGTCAGTCAGACTATCATGTCTCGGAGGTGTTTGTGCAAAATTCGGCCCGAAGTACAAATTCAAACTCATATTTGAATACCGAATTAGAGTGATGCTGCTAAAATATCGAGATTACTGTAGCAGAGTACCAGCCAGCAAGTATGGAAGTCATTTTTCATGAGTCCAAAAGCGGATTCTCATTTTTCGGTAATGGATACTAAAAATAGCCATGTCAGTTACTATTGCGGCAGTTGTCAAAATAGCACAAAAGGCAGCTTGTGAAGAACTCCATGGAAATTCGTGAAAGACACAAAAGAGTGAACCAGATGTGAAAAAGTGGGTGAAAAAGTGGACTCAATTGAATTGAGTGTCGAAAAAAATTAATCAACTTGGTAATGAACCTTCAAACGGGTATCAATGGCTGTAATTGAAGTAAATTGGTGTTTTATGTCTCGAATGCATTTCCCTTAATATGTATTAAGTCTGAAACAAGAGCTTAAAAGTTAAAACAAACTGCTATTTTGCAACAAATTAATTTAACAACTGAGAGTTTTCCGAGAGCGTGTGGGAGCGCTTCTCTCCTGATTATTAATTTTAACAGCAAGCAAGCACTCTGGGGCTTCGTCTTTCAGGCAATTTTTCAATTGTTCAGAGCTACGTGCTTTAAATGCCTCCAAGTCATCCTTGGCACTCATAAAAAAGCCAAACGCGTTGATGTCGGACATTACAGCCGTTATTCGGGTCAAAAAGTGCGTGGGAGTCGGACATGTTTTTCTCGTATTGAGATTTTATTTATTGCCATGTTCTAGTATTTTCCGTGGCCATTGAACTGGAAATCACTTCACTTCTCTAATTATTGGCCAAAAAAATATGTTTTGGGTTCTAAGAAACGCACATTAATGAACTTTGGAACGAAATGAAAGTCATAGTTGCGGTTCATTTGAATCGAACAGGCCCCTATCTTTGTACCTAGTGGAACAACATTTTCAACTACATCGTTAAACATAAAATAATAATATTTAAGCTCAATTGGATAAAATATGTGGTAGTTTTCATTAAATGGAAAACACTCCCTGCTTTCAAACGATTTAAACCACTTTTCAGACCACATAGACAACATGCAAAAACCCATAATACATGAGAGGAAAAAATCAAATTTGATAAAATTGAGCAAAATTGGTAATAAGTCGTCTGGGTACATTTAAAAATTGTTGAGGAAAGCTGATTACAACCCATAAGCTTGAATTGTAGAGTTTCAGACTGATATTGAAAAATGCACTAATACACCGTGTGATATTTGAACTGGGATTTAATTACAGTTTCCTCTGACTAGTAGCCACATACAATATCCGGTTTGTCCTGGAAACCTCCCACACTAATCAACAACCTCATATGCTCATATACTGCGTTCCGTCGTAATAAATATTATTTCAGCCAAAGTCAATGAAAAGCCAGCCTCATAAACAATTTACTAGCCAGCTCTCATAACATGCGAGTTGGCATGGAAATTTTCTCTGTTGGATGCAATTTCAACACAATTTTACCGGGTAGCTTCTATTATAGTCCCCACTTGCCTATTTATAGATCCAAGTCCACATGCCATTAAGAGAATATGTGTGAAGTGACGAACTCTCGCATAATGATAATGAATGATAATAATCACAATTAGTACTTCATCAAAAGCTGGAAAACATCAACAGAGCCAAAATAAATAAATGCAAACAATTTCACGGAATATGTCAATAACCATCACGGCAAAGCAGATTATTGGATGTTTAATTTGTAAAGTGTTGAGATTCAACCGATTTGTCGTCATCGCGTCCCTCGTATTAGTTTCTAGCATCCCATCCAAAGTAACGTGTGGACTTCAGCAGGCACACCATGAGATGCCATTCATCAAAACGGCCGTCTATCCGGAAGAGGCCAAGGAGCGCGAGATCTTCAACATCACCTACCCCCCGGACAAGGGGTTCCAGTGCCAGTGCTGGCAGTATGAGAGGCACCCGGAGGTGAGTGGTTTCGTGTTGACCTCATTCAATTTGGATCAACGCTCCTCGGGCGGGAAATATATATCAATTCGGACGGTCGAGCTTCTGGTAGGGAGATGGGTGTTTGCGTGTCCCTTGTAGGTCGGTAAATTAAATAAAAGTTGGTTTCCGAGCAATCAGTCAGAGTTAGGGGTGACCTGCATTCCTGGGACTGTTGTTTTTGTCGAGTAATTGGGCCACTCTGATAGACCAAGGATGAAGCTATCACGAGCATTATGCTTTGAAACGCAAAGCCTTTAATAACATTTTATGATTACATTGCTAGGGATTTTTCCAAGCTTGTCTCAATCTCAAAAGCCTACATTATCTTCTCTTCAGATCGTAAACCAGTGCAGCTGCAAGGGGCCCAAAGCACCCTCTCTGTGCTGCCCGAAGTTGATGAGCCTCACGATATCGGAATGCAGAGTCGAGAGCTTCGCACGGGATAACTTCAACTTCAACGTGACCGACATGGAAGACTTGTACGTGACCTTTGACACCATCTCACAGTCACATGACATCTCTGTTTCAGAACCCTGGTGGATTTTCCCGAGTTGACGGGCTTCGAGGACGAGTTCTTTGGTGTGTTCGGGAAACTCCGCACGCTGGAAATCTCTCATGCGCCCAAATTACAGTACGTTCGATCTGGCTGGTTCAAAAACATTTCATCCTCCTCCTTCAAGACGCTGTAAGTATAATCTGGGACTTCAAGGGCGACTCTCCAGTCAAGGACTCTCGCAACGGCAACAGTCACATTTTGCGTTCCAGAAAAGGCAATAAACTAGGCAAATTGAACATAAGGGTGCCTGTCTACAAGTCCTTAATGTATAATTTATGAGCTCAGTTCACAGCTGCGGCATATGAGGAGCTGATGTGTGGTAATGGCGGGAAAATTCGCGTTCTCCTCACGCTTGTTAGGAACCGGAATGGCAGAATATGTGTGTCGACAGTCAAAAACCAGCTCCTCAGCCTATTTGTTTCTTGTTAGGAGTCGGAAATGAATTTGGGAGTGGAATCTTTGAAGTTTTTATGCAAATTTAAGACGTTGATTAGGGTTTGTACGCCCGCCCCGCTGTCATATTTATCTTTCTAGTTAGACAGGAGTCAGGCGGAGTTTCGGTGGAAACGAAAAGTTCACCTCTCGATAATCTCCTTCCAACTTATTAATTTGGAATTAAATTTGCATACTAAACCGAGGTAAATTTAAATCCCAGGGAATTCAGAGGAAAATTGAATCTGGTTTCGCAAGATATGAAACTGGACGTTGGCAATAAAAAGCGGGATTTTCGGACCTCGATTCCGGAAAAGGAATGTTTATTTAGGATAAATTGTGAAGTTTTTGCCGTCAAAAGAAAAACGGACGTGCAGATGTCATCAAGAGAGCAGGCCAGAGACGGGTGTGCTGTATGAGAGTGCTCAGCTCAGCCTGACTTCCGTCTCTGAATTGTCTCGCGAAATTTCCGCCAGGCAATTTCACGAGTCGTACCTTTTCTTTCAGGCGAATAACTTTCAGTGGTCTGTTGGATTTCCCTGATCTCAGTAACATCCCGCCGAACATCATTTTGCACATGGTGTGAGTTTCCTTTGTGTGTAACCAAATTAGATTCCGGATGAAGCAGCACATCTTATTAATTACAGAGACCTGGATGGTAATAAAATATCCCGACTGGAAACTGGTTCAGTAATGCTGAAGACAGAGCAATTGTGAGTATCTCCTCTCCTCCCCTGTATACCCGTAATGAAAGTGGCAAATTGCATTTCCGTCACTTCCTGTTCCATATTGACTGTGTTGGTGGAAGAAAACCACAAGCAGCTGCGTATTTCTCGGACCTAATGAATGGGTTATCACTTTATTGAAGCTCAGAATACCACTTGGGTGTCATTTAATATCCTCCCGTAAACTTGCTCACTGGTATCTGATAAATCTTGATTAGACGGGTGAAGAGACGCATCTATTTCAGGATATTGGACAGCAACGAGCTGAGCTACATCGACGCAGAGGCCTTCAAGGGATCGCAGATAGCCAAGCTGTAAGTCTCACTTAGCTGTAATTGGCTTCTCTTCAATTTCCCTCTCCCATTTTTCTTCCAGGAGCATTAAGTACAATCCCCACCTGAAGGTACTCCATCCCCTCGCCTTCACCGGAATCCTCTCCCTCCAAACACTTGACCTCTCCGGCACGTCTCTGGAAAAGCTGCCGACCGACGGCCTCAGCGAGCTCGAGGTGCTGCGGATCCAGGGAACGCAGACACTGAAGCAAATCCCATCGCTGTACTTCTTCAAGAACCTCCGGTTCGCCTACCTGACCCACTCCTTCCACTGCTGCGCCTTCAAGTTCCCCAAACGCCACGACCCCGAGCTGTACCGCAACATGGTGGAGCGGATTGAGCTTCAGCAGAGGAGCTGCATCCCAACTGGCGTAAATAAGGCGGTAAAGCTCGTAAATATTTCATATGTATGGCCTCTTCCTTATTCATGAGTTTCGACGTGCCTTCGTTCAAAGTGAGCTGTCGGGCCGGCACATCGTCTGACAAAAGACGGAGAAGATTGTTTTCCGAGAAAGCTCATTGTCTCCTTAATCCCCGTAATCGCGTTACTAATCGCATTTTATCGTTTCCCAGCTGGACGTCGCAGTTAGCGGTAGCAAGAAAAGTCGAAGTTTATCTAATGAGAATTACATTGTGTACGACGACGAGGACTTTGGAGAGTTTGTCGACGATGCGTTGACCTTTTCGCCCAACATGACCATTGATGCGCGGTGTGGGAACATTACCATCGAGTAAGCTGGCCACAAAGACGCTCGGACAGGTGACAAAAGGCTCTCTTGCAGGTCGTTCTATCGCCAGGACCAGGTGAAGTGCTTCCCCGAACCCGACGCTCTCAATCCCTGTGAGGACGTCATGGGCTTTGTGTGGCTCCGGAGGTGCGTGTGGGTCGTCGTCGGTATGGCTGTCTTCGGGAACGTGGCGGTTCTCGTCGTCCTTGGGTCCTTTCTCTCCGACATCACGGTGCCCAAGTTTCTCATTTGTAACAGTAAGTTGGTGCTTTTTATTCCCCCCCCTCCCCTTTTTTTTGTAGACAAAAGAATATCGAAAGGCTTTTTCAGATGAGAGAATCAAATACGAAGAAGTAAAATTAAAATAGCGTCAAACTGATGAGCTTCATGTTCAAAATATATGGAAACTAGGAAACTGTTGTGTTTGCTTTTAGTTTGGTGAAACTTTTAGGCTTCGCTGGCCAGAAGTTTCCGTGTCTTGAATGTAGCCGACAATTTACGAAACTAATTCTCTACATCTCAAACAAGATTTCCTGAAGAAAAAAAAAGAAACTACCATAAAAGCCCTGGTAAAATGCAAACGATTACTCATAAAAACGATCATAAAAATATAACGGTTGAAAAATTACCCCTTGTGTGAAAAAATTTTGCTTGCTTACACTTTTGGTTTGTTTGCATTTTTGTCACGTCCAATTTGTAGTCCGGAACTTTTTACTTCCGGGCCAAAAATTAACCCGGCCTGTCCAAGTTTTCTCAGTCTGTCGGCGCTGACAGACTTGTGCGAAGACTTCGAACAAAAATTCTCGGCTCGCTGACAGACTTTTACTCTAGTCCCCGACAGACTTGAGTCTGTCGCAAGTGTGTCGGCTCCATACTGGCCACCGACAGACTTATTCACACTGGGCCTTCACAATTGAAAACCTAGATTCATAAAAATGTCAATGTTTCAAAATTCAAAATGAAAGCACTTTTTCGAAGGATTTAATTTGAAACTTACACACTTGAACACTTTTAGACGCTTTTGCGGACCTCTGCATGGGAATCTACCTGCTGCTCCTTGCCAGCATCGACCTCGAGACCAAAGGGGAGTTTTTCAACTTCGCCTATGACTGGCAGTATGGAGCCGGTTGCCAGGCGGCGGGGTTCCTCACAGTCTTTGCCTCCCACCTGTCTGTGTTCACCCTCACTGTCATCACTCTCGAACGGTGGTTCGCGATCACCCATGCCATCTACTTGAATCGGTATGTACAGAATTACCTGTTGCCACGCCATCAATGCTCTCTCCCCCTTTGTTCATATAGACGCATAAAGCTGCGAGCTGCAACCTACATCATGGTCTGCGGATGGATCTATGCTATTGTGATGGCGTCCCTTCCGTTGTTTGGAGTCAGTAATTATTCCTCAACAAGGTTCGCTAGTTTTCCACTTGTTGCATGTGTATCTATGACATTTCTCCGTTTCAGCATTTGCCTTCCCATGGAAGCGCTGGATAGTATATGTAAGTAGGCATCCAAACAAACTTCATCTCCCAGCTTATTTGTTTTCAATTGAAAGTTCCACTAACGAGCGAAAGCAAAGGAGGCTTTAAAAGTATCTGACCTGCCTCGAAGCCTTTTTTCCATAGAATTAAGCCAGCCTTGCTGTTGCCACGTTTTCTAGTTTTCCGAAGAAAACGTTGTTTGCCTATTCTTGCACCCTGGATACTTACGAAAATTGCGTGATTTTGAAACCAGATCCTGCCGATTGCGTATCCGATTCCCTCCTCCAAAAGAGAGTCCGTCTGTCTAACTCCAATCTGATTACAGCAACACTTCACCTCCATTTGCCTAATTAAGATTCCTCTTGTTCCTCTTGCAGCTAAAGTGTATCTCGTCGTAGTGCTGGCACTGAACGGGCTTGCTTTCATTGTGATACTTGTGTGCTATGCGAATATATATTTTTCATTAGGTAAAGAGACGCGTAACGTGGGGCGGAGGGGACCCAAGGGAGAGATGACGATTGCGAAGAAAATGGCTCTGTTGGTACGTTGATTAGTGACCGACCTTGATTCGCTTACAATCTCCGTTTCCCCCTTCAGGTGTTCACGAATTTCATATGTTGGTCCCCTATCGCCTTCTTTGGACTCACAGCGCTGGCCGGCCACCCCCTCATCGATGTCACCAAGTCCAAAATCATCCTGGTGTTCTTCTATCCCATCAACTCGTGCGCCAATCCGTACTTGTACGCGATCCTGACATCGCAATACCGCCGAGACCTGTTTCTCCTACTTTCCAAGTGAGTGTCACGTGGAACTTGGTAATCCAATAATCATTTTCTTTCGCTCGCAGGTTCGGGTTTTGCAAGAATCGCGCTCAAAAGTACAAATTGGCCTATTCACTACCCACCCATGTAATCCAATTGAATATGATAGAGATGAATTCGCTCAAGAAGAAATCTTCTGACACCCTGGACTGCCAAGATGGATTACAGCACCGGCATCTTACGACAGGCTCAGACACCTCCATGCTTCGCAAGTCGTCTAAGGAGGAGTTCATCTGACGGTTTCACTAAATAATCAAACGAGATTAAGGCTGTGGCGTGAGTGAGTGAAAGATGAGAGTAGATAATTTTTTTCCCTTTTCCTCCGTTTCTGAATGTAATAAAGGACAATCCACTGTGCAAACAAACAATTACTTGCCCTGTGATCTCATTTTCTCCCCGCTGAACCTATCTTACGCGTCGCGAGATTTCAAAGGACTTTTGTGAAAGGTGAAACGTGGCTTGGTGAAAATAATACAAGAGAGTGAAGGCGGAAAAAAGGTTGGGAGCAATCGGAGAGTGATTTGTTTGAAATATTAATCGGATTTTTCTTTACAAAGACACCCACGTGGGAAAAGGTCGGATCAGGAGGGGAAGGACTTTGACTTTATGGCGGTTCTTTATCGGCTCTGCTCTCTTGTCATCTATGGCCCTTGTCATTTGGGGCTTAAATTATTTACGAGGGTTAAAAATCTCAATTTTTACCAGCCCTCTTCAGGATCGCCACTGCTTTGAATTTCCTTTGAGACTTTTTTTTTTAAATTTAACATTTATATCTCGCATCAAATGAAGACGGCCCTAAGAATGAAAGATATAAAACATGAAAGATATATCGACAAAAGTCTCGTCAGAAACAAAAACTAAAAGATTACAAAGGGACGAGTTAAAATTCCTTCTCGAGGACAGCCTAAGTCTCAACGTCTCTTAGGAATAGTTGTCAGCGTTCTCGTTGAACAGCCTGATGCTCCTCATCACAGGGCTGTTTATCTCATAATCCCTGGAGCACGGTGGGAGTTCTAGTCTCCGTGGTCCGCTCTGGAGACACGTGTGTGCGGTCACTGTACGCCATCTGAATTTTTCCTGCAGCCAGGGGGAAAAATTCAAATTAGATAAAAATGCTTTATTGACTTTCCTTACGATCTAACTTCTCGAGAACAATAAAAATCGATTAATAACACAAATATATCGACTCCAAATACTACAAGGAGCTTCTCCGTTCCATCACAGGGTCCACAACTGGCAGCTTGTCGAGGTCGAGCACGGCGTTCCTCGGGATCCTGATCACCCGCATCTCGACCTCCTTCACGCGGGGTTTTCTCTCGACCGGCGACGCTGGAGGGGCGGCTTTCGAGGCGGGCTTCTTCGGTTCCTTCACCTCTCTCGCCACCGCAACCGCCACCTTGGGACTCTGCGCAACTGGCGACTTCTTGGGGCTCTCGTCGGCCTCAAAAGCCGTCTCGATGGGAGCAGGAATGTTGAAGACGCACTGCTGCTTGGGCTTCAGCAGGGAGCAGATCTCCTCGATGCCATCCACCGCTTGGTACATCTCGTCGCTGGCGTTGTGCGGGATGTTGCGTCGGAGGACGTTGAGGTACCCAAAGAGTTTCATGCGGGAAAGGTTCATGACGTTGTAGGCGTGCTGGAGCTCGAGCTTGTGCACTTCCGGGTCGTCTTCGGTGTATCCATCTACGATTCCGGCCTCCGTGTCGAGGTTGTGGGCTGCGGCAGCGATTGTCAGGGCCTGCTTTGCGGTCTGGGCCTGCATGCCATTGACGCGGTTAGTATTCGGGACGGACTGGCGATCGTCAGAGCGTCTTCTGAAAGGCACTTTCTGGGGGCTAGATTGGCTGTCGGGGCGACGTACTGGCACGTTCCGTTTCTCCGTTATGAATATAAAGACGTTGGGAGGTCGCGGGTACTTCTTGGGGTTTTTGATGTGAAGCGCGTGCCGGATTATGAGACTCACCTCCGAATTGGCTGGGTACTTCATGAGGTGGGTGAGCGTGGTCGTGTAGTCACTGTAGAGCACTGCAAGGTAAAGTGGAATGCATTGATTTCAGTCCCTGAATTTTCAACTTCACCAAACAGTGAAACCTCTCAATAAGAACATCTCTTATAGAAAGTTGTTCTTTTAAAGGGGCCAAAACACGTTGATACTAAAAATGACGGAAAAACAGACAAGGTCACACTCACACTTGTCCCGAATCCGCACCAGCATGGCGACACAGAGGTAGTTGATGAGGTCGAACTTCTGGTCCTCCGCGAAAATGGCGTCCCACATTGTCAGCAGGTCGGTGAGGGGGAACTCGCGTCCAAAGAGAAGTCGGAGCCACCTGATGCCGAACAGGGACAGGGGTATTTCGAGCTTCAGCAGGTGATTGTGGAGATGAAGGTCTTCCTTGGCCAGAATCGTGTCTTTAATGGTGTTTAGTTGCTTTATGACCTCCAGCTCCGATATCTTGGTGTTATCTGAGACCGGCTGGAATGGAAAAACCCTCGATTCTCGATTCACTAGGGGATAAATTTCGACTCACGGCTGTCTCTACGTTCGGGAAGTGCCCACTGGCCGTGGGAGCGATGTCGTTGATGCGATAGTAGCTCTCGATCCCGTCCATGATGCGGCAAAAGATCTCGTACGAGTCGGCCTCCAGGTAGTCCGGGTTGAACAGGTAGATCATGTCGGGGTTGAGACCCTCGGACTCGAGACTCTTAATGTGCTTCAGTACTCTCTGGTCGTTGTGAACCACGAAGATTATGGGCGCCAGGACCTCGTGCATGCCCTGCCGATAAACCATGGAGGGATACTGTCGTGCATAGGTGAATAAAATGCTCGTCATGCACTCCTGGATCTCCGGGGAGCGGAAGAAGGGGACCCCAGGGAAGGTCCGGATGACGTCTTGCTGAATCACAGAGAGCAGTTCTTGATCGCAGAAGTGCTGATTCCACAGGCTCTGAAACGGCGGAGACATAAAAGAGCTTTTTTACAGCTCTGAGGTCATCTTTTGTGCGGCGATGAGTAATTAAATATTTGAGCAAGTGAAGGTCAAATGGACTGTCATTAGGATGAGAGCAGAGGCAAGACGGGAAGACAGATGCAATTTCTTATCGTCCCGCCCCGACCTTGAGCATTCAATATTTGATATTTACAGCTTGATCCTGAGATAAGGGGTCATCGTTCACTCGGTCACAAGTGTGCGGGTTGAGCGAGTATCTCTCCTTCAGGACCTCGTACGCGTTCCTCTGGTCCGCCCGCTGCGCCTTCCACGTCTCGGATTTGCCCGTGAAAATCTCCAGGAACAGGTTCCAGTATATGCTGCGGAGATGTGACGTCTTCAAATTCCCCTCCACGGCAAACTTTCGGAGTATTTCCAGTTTGTTGTTATCAGAGAGAGAGCAAATCGCAGTGAAGTCAGACCTAGAATGGGACCCATGAGAGTCGCTAAACAAAGGGAATCCCACGACGCCTACTCGTATCTCTCCGTGGAGGGCATCGGGATCTCCGAGACATCCCCGTTCACCTGCACCCTCGAACCCGGCGGGCTCTGCTGGTCTGCTTTGTTGTTGTTGTTGTTAGACATTTTGGGCCGATTTCTACGTTGCCATGAAGGGCAAGTTTTCTGCTCTTTTGCTGCCGCTTTTGCTCCACTTTCACCTTGTTTTGTCTTATTGCACTTCACTCGAGAGATTTCAATGCTACTGCAGCAAATACAAGTCGGAAAAGCTATCGAAACCTGGCTGGAGCTGTTTTGCACTTTTTGTGGCAAGTGCGTGCTTTCTGTCAGCCGCGTCAGCTGATCGAATGTGCGCAGTTTTTGAATCGCAAAGTCACGTGACTGGCTTGAACTCAACTGAAATGTCGAGCCCTCGAGCTTACATTCAAAGGAACTTGGGAGGCACTTGTTCTCTTAAGAAGTAGTGGAGCCTGACTTTGCCTCTTTTTCACTCCTCTTGGATCCAAGAGATTTCAGGTAAGGGCCTGTTCACATATTACGTAACGGTGAAAATCGAGATTTTCGACCCCCCCCCCCCTCTGTCACAGTTTGTCCTATATAACAGTACTTGAGTATGTACTGACTGTCACGGAGCGGCCGACACCCCCCCCCTCCCCCCTTGGACCGTGACGTAATATGTGAACAGGCCCTAATTCTCAGACTTCTGGTGAGAAAGGCTTTGGAAGGGCATTGAGCTGAGACTGGCATATGAAGAAGTAAGGAGATTACCCACGGGTCATGTTACTTGAGGTCAATTTCAACATGTATTTTTTAGCCATGGGAAATAGGAGGAAATAACGATTTTTGGCTACTATCCTCACAACCTTTGGAAGCCTAGTTCGAGCCTTTTGGGGGAAAAAAAATTCCTAGACACCAAAAAGTGTCAAAACCTCCTTGAATTTGACTAATGAACCCCCCAGCAGTTTCGCTTTCACATTATAAATTAGTCTCATGCCCATACGTTTTTACGCCGGAGCCTTGAAGATCTTTTCCTCTTCCAATTTTATGGTCCGCGATATGCTTTGTTTCCACAATCATTTTGATCAACATTTGAACAATTAAAAATCAAAAGTGTCGTCTCTTAACTCATCTTTTACACTCTCTGCATAATTCATTATTGCCCCGTATAATATGTGAGGTACTGTGCCGTCGTCCGACGCAGCCGACTTGGAGGAGTAATGGTAGAACAATACCAAATGTACGACGCCTAGTCGTTGACCACAGAGCATTTTGAGAAAGCTATAAAAGGTGGTTGCCAGCTCACATAGACTCACAGTGAACCGCGGGAAAGTGCAGAGCTCAAACATGTAAAGTTTACAGTTGTGAGGCAAAAGAATAATAAAATATCAAATATACAAAATACGCAGCAGAATTTATTCATGACAAAAGTCATTACACAACTGCTTGTTGACGATACAAACAAATTAAAGTAATGTTAGAGCGAAATTGACAAATTGGAGAAAATTCTGCAGTGACGCGCAAGACCGACAGGTGATTGGAAGTGCCTCTTCCGGATAGATTGAGACATTAAGGAGTGACATTTCTACGTGCAATCTTGCCGCATTTCTCCTCCAGAAGAGCCTCAATAAAAACGTGAGTAGCGCAGTTGTTTTGGACAGGAGCGCGTTCAGAGCAGAGAGTCCGTGACGAAACGTCTCCAGGAGTGTAATCGCAGCGTCGAGAGTCAACAGCAGGGGGCAAGGCTACCAAGTAGTCCTCTTTAGCTCCGGCCGAGTGGCTAAATCGGTTTAAGGCTGACGTCAAATGCTCGGAGGGGGGAAGACAGAGGGTTGGAGGTCGAGAGAAGTTTGCTAATAAATAATGAAAGTTGTCACAACAGCTCTCGACGACAAACGTGGAGGCAGCTGTTTAAATAGGCGCAAAAAGTGCTGTTTCTGGTGCCTTCAGGTGGCTCAAGGGGGCTTCAGGCTTCAATCAATGTATCCTAGTGTCTTTTCGCGGAACGACAGTGTCTCAGATGCTCTTCAACTCAATGACGAGGTGTTTTCAGGGCTTCTTTCATGATTCTTTACGTTTGTAAATCTTTTCTAAGCCCTACGTAGGCTCTTCTTTAGCCTTATTCACGCTTTCGTTGGGCTCAAAAATTAAATACTGCAAATGTGCCACAGTTAGGCTTCGACTGGATCTCAATGAGGCTTTAATGGGGCTCGTAGATCTTTTTCTTGTTTCATTCAGGCTTTATAAGCTCCAAAGAATTTTTTAAATGAAAAAAATGTTAAGTACCGCCCTTCATTTAGAGCAGGTTTTACACAAAAACCTTGAAGCCTTTTTGCCAGCAATCTGAGCTATTTCGGGAATTCAGGCCGATAAGCCCTCTGAGGAATCCAAACGCTCAAAGACAGGTTCGCCTCGAAACAGGCTAAACTGGCTCTATGCAAATGACTCCCAGTCCGAACCAAATTAACCTTTGTCGTCACAAATTCCCAAATTCTTTCGCAAACTGGAACTCTGGAATTTCTCCGAAAGCGCATCGAGTTTGCAAGCCGCACGGCACCCAGTGTCATGGGTTAGAACAATAGAAGAAAGTGAATGCCAGAAACTGGTTCCCAACGCACGCAGATTTTATCGCCTCCAGTCACCTTCAAGCACTTAATTTGCAGTCAGAGCGCTCGCTAAGGGCCAGGTCTAGGTCTACAAAAGGCGCATATTTGCACAGTGCTTGCTTGACCGTGAACTTGAGAAACGCATTAAGGCACTTCAACTGACACATTTCACTCGTTTTCTAGAAATTCCCCGAAAGCAAATATTAGCCATGGCTCCGAACCTTCTAAGCAACACGCTACTGATAGCCGACACACAGATCCAGGAGGCTGAGGCGGGAAAGCACGAGCTGATCCAGCTGGTGCAGACGTCGGTGGCACAGAAGACGGCCCCCGAGAAGACCTACAAAGTCCACATCGTGTGGCTGAACGTTATTTTGATGGCCTATTTGCATATTTCCGCGGTTTACGGAATTTATTTGTTGTTTACGCGCGCAAAACTTGCCACTTGGATATTCAGTGAGACCACCAATGGCCGCTTTTCGGTGGAGAGTTAATTGAATCTCGTCTTTGCAGCGTACTTCTATCTCGTGTATTGTGGGCTCGGCATCACGGCTGGCGCTCATAGGCTGTGGTCGCATAAATCTTACAAGGCGAGGTGGCCCTTGAGGCTGATTCTGATGATCGCTCAAACAGCCGCCCACCAGAACTCCATTTACGACTGGGTGAGGGACCACAGGTGAGCCTTCTCTCCACTTCTCGACCCCACGCTGACCACACTTCATTTCCAGGGTTCACCACAAATTCACGGACACTGACGCCGACCCCTACAATGCCAGACGTAAGTACTTCTCGCCCGTTTCCTCCTTCTCTAAGACTAAAACCCCGTCCTCAGGAGGCTTCTTCTTCTCCCACGTGGGCTGGCTCATGACCAAGAAGCACCCCGACGTCATAGCAAAGGGCAAACTCATCGACATGAGTGACCTCATGGCGGACCCCATCGTCCGCTACCAGAAGATCTACTTCCTCCCGCTCATGGTCTTCTTCTGCTTCTTCCTCCCCACCTGGGTCCCCATCCACTTCTGGGGCGAGTCTCTCTCCGTCGCCTGGTACTGCAGCACAGTCTTCCGGTACTGCTTCGGCCTCAACGGGACCTGGCTAGTCAACAGTGCGGCACACATCTGGGGCATGAAGCCCTATGAGAAGTAAGAAACGTCTTCGCAGGAAGGAAAAAAATAACTTTTCGGGGTTTCAGGACCATCAGCCCGTCGAACAACGGACTCGTGGCCGGTCTGGCGCTGGGCGAGGGCTGGCACAACTACCACCATGTCTTCCCCTGGGACTACAAGACGGCAGAGTTGGGGCAGTACGGGTCCAACTGGACCACGGCGTTCATCGACTTTTTCTCCAAAATTGGTAAGACACCAAAGGGTCCCTGAGAGGCCAGTTTTCATCTCCATTCGGTTCCGCAGGGTGGGCTTACAACCTCAAAACGGTGTCCACGGAGACGATCAAGAAGCGGGTGCTTCGGACGGGGGACGGCAGTCACGAGTACAGCCAGACGAAGGACCTGCAGAAGTCGTTTGAGCACTTCATCGAGACCTTCGAGCACAACGAGAACGAAATGGTGTGGGGATGGGACGACAAAGACATGACTTTGGATGACAGGAGTGATGCTAAGATAATAAATTAACTATCTGTACTTTCTTGTAGACTCAAATTTGTATAAAAGGTGAACCAAAAGTAAATTTAAAAGAAAACTTCAAAAGAAACTGGACTTTTAGTCGCTCGACTTGATTGCATACTTGTAGGGGCCACAAATAGTCTCTTGCAACTTGATTTGCTTCCATTTCCACGCTCCATTGGGGCTTCTGAATTGATACTTTGAAGACTAACCAATAATTAATTTGAATCAAAACGCAATAAGCGAGACTGAGGAGAGGAAAAAGCTGAGAAAAATGAGCCGAATGCGGGAATAGAAAGAAGCAATGAAAAAGAAAGAAAGAAAGAAAGAAAAGTAATACTCACGTCTATTTTTCCTTCAACGTCGCTCACACAGAGGCCCCACGCAGAAACGGCTTAGCACAGAAAACAAGCAAATTGCACTTGAATGAATTGGATTGCTTGCAAAAGACGGTTGTCCGTTAGTAGCGGAGGAGCTCTGTGAACGACAAGAACGCGGCTACGGAGAAAAATAAGCGAGTGACAAAAAATGAACAAATTCGTGTTAATCTTCATCGTGGGCACTCTCACGGTGTCCCCCTCTGTGGCCAATCCCGCCACTCTGCAGAAGAACTCTCGACCCGACAGCAAGGTGACCTACTTCAAGGCATCCATTCCGCAGAGAATATTCGGATGCATGCACCACTTAAGTCTCACACGATGCATGAAGTTGCTCCTGCTGGCCCGTCTGGAGGCTCGGGCGGCCGCCTTCCACAACTCCGGTAACATCACCTCCGACTTCATGAGCCAGATTATCACATCTGCCGACGACGACCGGGCCGTTCCCTACAACTTCTACGAGGTCTACGCCGCCTCCAACGAGACCGAGATCAACGACAGGCTGCTGAGGGTGTTCCGGAAGTTCTTCCAGGGTCGCGAGATAACGCTCCACTTCATTCCGGGCATGATTGTCAAGGTGGTCCCGAGCCCGAAGGACATGCTCGAGTTCAGCCTCAAGAAGAGCAGCAGTGGCGCCAACGAGGCCCGTGGGGGAGGCGACGAGGTGGGTCTCCTGGGAGGTGGCCACAAGGACAAGAAGGGGTACGCCCAATACGTCCAGCTTGCGGTCCCACTCTTCGTCTTCCCCGCCGTCCTCTTCAGCAGCTTCCTGCCCTTCCTCATCCCGGCCCTCAAGATGGCCACGATGTTCGCTGGGGTCATCAACAACGTCGCCCTCCTGGCCTCCGTGATGTACCTGGCACGCCAAATCGCCATTGAGAACGAGCAGAAGCAGACAGTCTACTTCAACCCCGGATACAATCGCTGAGAGTGGCCACCGATATCGTTTTAAGTAGATTCTAAGAGGCCTTGTTATTTTTTGCTAATTTAAATTTATTCCTAATTCTAAAATACGCCCTAAATTAATCACTGGTGTTTTTCTCCTCCGTACTGTTGATGATGGTGACCCACTCCCGCTCCTCCTTCTTCATGTCTCGGTCCTCCCATCCCCAGACCGCCTCCGAGGGGTCTGCGTGGCAGTCTGAGAGCAGCTTCGCGATAGTCTTGTCCTCCGTGAGGTCCTTGATGTTGCTGAACTGGTTCGTTCCGTCACCCGTACGGATCATGCGGGCCCGGATCATCTCCTTCGAGACAGTCTTGAGGTCGTAAGCCCATCCTGAGAAGAAAGTGAGACAATTAGCATATTTTTAGGCCTCACGAGTTTCTCATTTTTCGAATTGGACACTCTTGAACTTGACGGAAGAAAGTCTGAGACTCAGAAAGTTTCTGCCAGAAAAACTTAGGCGTGAACTGCGAGACACTAACACACTGTTTCACAACTCACAAGGAGAAAAAACTGGGCACAAAAACTCACCAATTTTAGCCATGAAGTCAATGAACGGAATCGTCATGTTGTATCCGTATTTAGAGAGCTCTGAAGTCTTGTAGTCCCAGGGGAAGACGTGGTGGTAGTTGTGCCAGCCCTCTCCCATCGTAGAGATGCCCATGATCAGAGTGTCGGTCGCCGTAATTGATCTGCAGGAAAAAAAAAAATAACAGGTGATGTAAAGCTAAGGTTAAGACTAGTTTAGGGGGGGAAAAAAAAATTTACGACTCACTTGTCATATGGCTTCGATCCCTAAAAAAATAAATCAAGTATGCAAATTACTTCTGCAGAGGATCTACCGATTGCTTTGCACTCACCCACATGTGTGCTCCGCTGTTGAGCAACCAAGTCAAGTTCAGGGTGATAACGTAGCTCACGACTCTCGCCTCCCACGCGGCCTTGAAGGTCTCCCCGAAGAAGAAGTACGGAATGAGGACGTGGACGAGGAAGCCCATGGTCGGGAGCCACCACATGTAGTTCCGCTTCTGCCACATGACCACCTCGTCCTGCTCGAGGTCCGAGAGGTCGATTGTCTTGCCCTTTTTTATCACTTCGGGGTGCTTGTTGACGAGGAGCCATCCGACGTGGGAGAAGAAGAAACCGCGTCGAGAGTTGTGGGGATCGGCGTCCGTGTCGGTGTACTTGTGGTGCACTCGATGATCTCGGCACCAGTCGAAGAGGTGGTTCTGGAAGGCGAAGGTCTGGAAGACCATCAGCATCACTCGCAGGGGCTTTCGGGCCTTGTATGCCCTGTGGGTCCAGAGTCTGTGGGCTCCGGCTGTGATTCCGATGGCTTGGAGGGCTCCAATTGTGTAATCTGGAAGGAAAATACTCTGAAATGGACGTCTGTCTCGGGATCTGAAGGGTCCTAGTGAGGACTCAGGAGAGGATCACCAGAAACCCCGTTCTGGTGACGACGTTTTCAGCCATTTTTTGAGGGTTGGAGGACCAAAAAGGAGTCAAATCACAACTTACTGTAGATGGCGGTGTAGAGAAGGGCATCGTAGAAGTGGAAGATCCCCCAAATGGCGACTCCATGGAGGTAAGTCAGGATTATAATATTCCGCCACTTGTACTCCCGCTGGTACTCGGGACTCTCGGGCTCGCTCTTCCTTGTCACGATGTTCCCATTCTCGTCAACCGCCTTCTTGTAGTCGCGTTGCTTCTCAATGTGTCGCAGCAGCTGGATCACCATCGCGTCACGTCTCCTTGCAGTCCCAATCGTTACTAAAGCTCTCGTATCGCTTACTGGCCCATCTTCGGTCTCAAATATTATGTTTGAAATGCTAATTTTTGGGAAAAAAAAACTGTGAGAATGTCGAGGGCAATATTTCACAAAAACCTGATTCGTACGTGAAAAAAGTCATGAAAAAGTCGGCGAGACGGAGACATTGAGGATATTGAGCTCTTTCTCCTAGTCAGTTCACGAGACAGGTCCGGCGCTTGAGCAGAGAATGGGATTATTAGCACACCGCGGAAAATCAACTTTCCGCTTTTGTGCAGCAGCTTCCATATCCGACGATAATTAATCGCGCGGTTGTTCGACTGAGATTTTGTAATAAATATAGTTCAGCGTATCTGCTAACAGTTTCATCATCATCTTTCTCTCGCCTCGGTGTTATCTTCTGCATAACTTGTTCGCTATACTGTAATTTATGGCATTACATACTCCAGTCGAGTCGGAACAAGTACGTAAATTGAGAGTTAAGTATTACCTGATGACCGTGGCCGTGACCGTGGTGGGCAGATTCGCCGGTCAGTGGCTCTTCGAGATGGCCTAGAGGAGTTCTTCACGCTTTCGGCAGATATGGAGGAGCTAAACCCTCTACTGGGCAGAAATTTTGGGTCAGGGTTTTTTTTCATTTATTCTGAACAATTCGAAGAAATCTTTTTATCTTAAATCTTGGATTTTAATTTTTAAAATTGTTCCTTATCATGATATTTTTCTTTTTTTTTTAAGAATAAAATTAAGGGTTGTTACATCAACAAAAGTTTCTCGCCAGAAAATAAATAGACTTAATTTTTTTTTTGATTTTCAAAATTCAAAAAAAAAATCCAAATTCGATTATTGTGTTTCTTAACGAACAAAAATAAGGTCTTTAATTTTGGAAAAGAAAAATGTCCCTGTAGAGGGTTTAGGAGTACGTCCCAGAAGCTCGCACCTCCGCTCAATTGCTAGTCTAACTGCATGACCTATTGATACAATTATCATTACATATGTTGCTACTTTTTAATTATGTAGCGTACTTTTCTTCATAATTCACTATCGCATGCTAGAAAACTCACTCTGCAAGCATGCGCTGCTGCTCTGCACCCGAAGCGGATAGAAAGTTGCAACTGACTCAGATTCTTGTTTTATTTTCCTCTCGCATGCCCGCGTGCGTCTCGCGCCTCACCTTGACTCTGCTCGTAAACTGTTTTTCTCGTGCTCACAAACGCTTTGTTGGCGACCGTCGCAGCTTTGAAAGTGAAACAATACGAAGCCTAGAGATCTCATTAACCGACGAAGGATTACGTGACCAAAAATGTGTACCGCTTATGCAAATTAGCCCTGATCACCCATTAGATTGGCAAGTCTGATTCGAGATTAACCTCTTCTCTTGCTGTGAAGTCGTCATATTTATATTAATTGATATACCCTACCAATGAGACCACAAATTCGAATGTAGATTTACGAGTTTATGTCGGAAATGCTCCAGTGATTTCGCTCATTTTCACATCAAATGCAGTCACGTATTGGTTTTCTCATCTCATTTTTCGCTTTCAATAAATAAATAAATTAAGTTTTTGGTCTCTGGATTGGCGCTACTTCTTCCACTTGTAGAGGGTTGGCAGTACTGGGGGCGGGGGAGGCGGGGCTGCGTAAGCTGAGATCGCTGGCAGGGTGCGGGCCATCATTTGTCCGACGGTGAGGACCAGAAGCACGAGCTAGAAAGAAAAGTTTTGGATCAATAATTTTTTCACTACTTTGGAGTCAGTGAGCTAGAATTGAGGCATAACACGGGCTTGTACAATGTACATGTCTAGGAGTTTGTCGAATTGTCGAATTTTTGTGAGAATTCAGAACATTTTGAAAATTTAGAACGTGTTTCCATTATCTGAGACCTCTTGATATGCCCAGTTTTTTATAAATTATGTTTGGCTCACTCGTGGTCCCTTAAAGTCAATAGATTGTAGTGAGGCCTCAAGAAAATGGTACCTTGAGTTCCACGTGGAAAAATGGCTTCTCAAACTTTGAACCAAAAGATTCTAACTCTTCCCAAAAATGAAACCTCAACTTACCCCAACTCCGAGACTCTTGATGGACACCACTGTGAGAGCTGACAGTAGCGTTGTGATCATGCCAACGACGAAGGCAGCTGGGATCAGGGCGAATCCGGCCCTCTTCAGCAAAGCGTGCCGGAACGATCGAAACTCTTCTTGAACTGGAAATTAAAACAATCAGCAAAATGGACCGTGAAAGTGATTTGCACATTAGAGGGTAACATTGCGTGAAGTAGAACCTAATCATGTGCATAGAGGCTGAGATTCCGTCTCGGCAAGACACGATAAATGTGCTACTGGCCTGCTGGCGAAGGCGTTAGATGATCTACTTTTTGCTAGCAATGCTCTGGATAGCATCGCAGAAAGTGGTTTTTGTGATTCAGCGTATGTGATAAGGCCGACTAGCACGCATTAATGATCAGATCGATTTTGTGACGGAATAATAACAAGTTGCGGCGTGGCGCGGAAAAAAGAAAGTCGTCATTTTCACTAGAGAGCTTGAGACTCCGAGAATCCGAGTCTGGGAGGAGGACCTACCGTCTCCGTCCAAGTCTTGCACTGTCTCTTCGCAAGCAACAAACTGCACTAGACAGAGGCCGATTAGTGCAACAGTGAGCACCACTTTGGATGTCGATGGAGCCATTCTTTGCACTCAATTTACACTCAGTGATCGCAAAATTGATCAATTAATTAGCGTGGCTGGTTTTTTTGACAGTTAATTGGTCGGGTGTCGATTGGTGACTGAATAAAAAGTAAAACTGCCCATTAGTTTTATGTGCAGCCCTCGGATTTCTATTGTCTAGATTTGGATCTGACCGACGGTCGCATTGCACACAATGTTGGTCGTGAGCATATGACATTTTTATTAATGACGGGCAAATTTAGCGGGGAAGAAGACAAGAATTGCAGCGAAAGTGGCAGGAATTTATGCTAAGGCAGTAGTACCTCACTTTGCGAGACCATTTTTTTGTACAAATTTTATTAAAAAAGGACTTAAATACATATTTTAGAGTAGTTAGGCTCTAAAAACTCTTTTAAAGGAAGAAAGCTTTGAGGGCATTTTCAGGCTTTTTCTCACTCATAGAAAAATAACTAACAACTATTGAGAGCAGTTTTGAACTTTTTCTAGCCCAAGAAGTAGAAACGGAGGTATTGATTTTTTTCTCTGATTAAATTAGGAACCGATTTAATACAACTTTGAGGATATTTAAGGCCCTTACTCACCCTAGGACCGAAAACAGGGCTCAAAAAAATTTTTTCACAAGAAGGAGTTCTCAAGAGTTTTTGCGACAAGTTTGTTTCCCTCATGAGCCATTTTAGCATACCGAAGCTCGACTGCCTCTCCACACTTTCGTTATATAACTCATTGATATTCACCTCATAGCAGCCCATTTGGAGAATAATTAATTCACTGACATTTTTGACTGTTCTTGACGTCACGATTTCACGATTTTTTTTTCTCTCCGTCTCCTCTGCCTTCATCGTCCGTCATTCTAGTGTTTCTAGCGTCGAGTACTCCTCACTTAGCGATACCAAATAATTGCAATTTTCTC
Source organism: Forcipomyia taiwana (assembly GCA_963930915.1). Taxonomy (NCBI): domain Eukaryota; kingdom Metazoa; phylum Arthropoda; class Insecta; order Diptera; family Ceratopogonidae; genus Forcipomyia; species Forcipomyia taiwana. The sequence goes on from CAWVOI010000020.1 coordinate 551,325, forward strand.
GGTCAGAGCCGCAAGACCCGCAATTTCTAATGCACCGTGTCAATTGAGTAGTAGCCGCGTGCTTAATTAATGAATTTTCATCCAATTTTCTTGCGATGAAAATTACAGCCGAGCTTCAGATGGCGACTTTCATTTTCGTTATTGAGTGCACTTTACCACAAACTTGCCTCGTCAATGCCACCGAGATGTGTGCTTAGAAGAACAGCAAACAAATGTGTGGTACCCGCTGGTGAGCCAGTTTCGGGACCAAGGCAGCTCAGGGGGCGCTTTTCCGGCCTGCCATGGAACTCTCTGGCCCCACGGTCTATTGAAGTTGCATTAATACATTATTACCATTATGCAGGTATTTCTCTTTCTTTTTGTTTTTCTGCATTTTGTTACACTCACGAGAAATGCCACAGATCCAGCAGCCGCCATGCAAATCGACGCAGTTTAAGGTAAGTCAAGGTGAAACGATGATTGAGAGACGCAATTTAGCTTCATTTTGCTGAGTCTACTTTTTCAATTTTCAGCTTTTCTCCTCGGCTTTTTCCCTTTTTCTCTCTCCATCTCTCACGTGCGCATGTGGCTGGTGAGGCTTTCAGAGGCGTAGCTGGGCTCCAAAATCGAGGAAACCCACTGAGTTTCCCACTAAACTGACGGAAAAGAGATTTTTACGAACAACAAAAATTTTCGTCGTGACCTAGAACTTCAGCAGCAGCCCGGCCCCTTGTGGTGGGAGTCTGCGGTGTGCAAAAAGTGGAAATAAAAATTACACGAATTAGTTGATTGGAAAATGTGTACAACAGCGCGCTTTTCTGCGGGACGTGGATGGGCTGCTTTTCTCTCCGCACCTCCGTCCATGTACGAGCGCGTACAGGCAACCAGTTTAATAATAAAATATAATTCAACTGTAAAAGAACGGTTTTTCTCATTTCATTCAATCGGCTCACTTTGAACAGACAAGACGTTTCCAGATTCGTTCGTGGCAGCCTCAAGTACCCCCGACTTCATCAAACTTTGGAATAATCATCGCTTTGTTTGGAGAGAACAGTGCGAAAAAAACTTCTTGCTCCAGTTTCCCAAAGTGCAGCATGTGCGGGTGATGATGAGTCAGAAACCCAAATAGAGTTCAAGATAAGTAAACGAAAACACGATAAAAGACACTGAAAAAAATTAAGAGATAAAAAATGAGTGCCCAAAAGTGCGCCCTGCTGCTGGCTCTAGTGCTAGTGAATGTCCTTCTGACGCGGTCCGAGACTAAGAAGTCGTGGTCTCCCAAACCCGCCATGCCCCAGGAGTACCTGAGGTCGATGGAGAGCCACACTCTGGAGCCCAAGACCGCCCGACCCGAGGACGAGACGACCCGGTTCACGCGCTCGCTCGACACGACGACCTTCGAGGGGTCCACGGAGTCGGAGGAGGACTTCACGACATTGGACGAGGCCACGGAGGAGACGGACGACCCGACGACCACGGAGACGTCGGAGCCCAGGGAGGACCAGGTCAAGAGGGCGGTGCGGCTGCTCGTGACAGGTGAGTTGACCTACTCGGTGACAAAGATGCTTCCGAGAAACCGACTTAAATGCTACCATGAGTGCTTATGCGTGTTGTTGCAGGTCGTGGAAAGAAGAATAACTGGGTCGAGAGACTCGTTCCACTCTTCATCTTGCCGTTCTTAATCCAATCAGGTATGTGAGTGACTCGTGATCCGCGATTTGCGACAATTAAGTGGGCCCCTTTTGCAGCAATCGTCCCCTTCATCGTCCAGACCATCAAGCTCCTGCTTCTGAAGTCGCTCTTTGTCGGCAAAACGGCCCTCCTCCTCTTCCTCCTCGGCGTCTTCCGCAACATGAGTAAAACGAACCGGGCTGGCGGGGGTGGAGGCGTCCCCTACTACCTGAAGGAAGTTGGACCCGTCGGCGAGGGCCCCGATGACAGACTCTATCACCCTGGGCCCTCCTACGTCCCCGACATCGGCTACAGAGTCGACGGTCGGCCGGATTACGTCTCACGAAGTGCCAAGGGAGCCAAGTAGACGCGCGGGAAAAATGCAGAAGAAAGTGGTGAATGAAAAGAAAATGATCTAATTAAGCGACTTTGTACACTGTCAAACTAACTATAGTGGTCTAGGGGGGATCCTGCAATTCTCTTCCACTGACTCGACGGATATGGTTGACAGTGTACGCATGCTGAGTATTATTAATTGTATGGTAAATGATTACGTTAATTTATTCATTTGATAAAGTGTGGTTTAAAGATGTTGTTGTTGTAAATATAATTAAAGATAATAAAATCTAGGATGCAATTACTTGTCGTGGTAGAACCGTTTTAAATGCTTTCGTGGAGACAGCTTGGGGCTCTGCTGTGTGAATTTTTTTTTAATTGGAAAATTAGCTAAAATATTCTTCGCTAATTGGAAGAACGAAGAGAAATTTTCCCGGGTTAAAAACTCTTATAAGAAATGAGTCCCCTAAGAGTATGCAACGCGCATTTCCCGACAGACAGCCACTACTTATCGGAACCCCCATGTAACTATCAATTTGTATATAGCTACTAGAAAATCAAACGCAAAGGTCGTAAACACGTAACCCGTCTTATTTCACCACGCTCTGACTCAGACTCATACAAACGGGGTAAAATGTACCTATTAATGGTATCCATATCTACAATAATAGCTGATAACGAGTCACATTCTAAACGTATGCACTGCTAGCTGGCATTTCTACTCGAGTATCGGAAGCATCAACAATGGCTTTTGCGCATATCGTAGAAGGAATTCTCGGTAAGTGGGACAGTCCCAAGATCCCTGATCCTGCAACAGCCTACTTTCGTTCCCACAGAGGCCATCGGGAGAAACAAGGTCGTGACGCTCTTGAGTGTGCTGCTCTTCATTTTCGTGATTTGCACGATTTCCTTGGCAGTCCAGAAGGTGAGATAATATGATAGGGGATTTCCTGCGAATGTGATAAGACGTGGTTTATTTTTGTTGTTCCAGGGGGAAGTCGAGAGCGAGTTGCAGGCTTGTAGGAACAGCCACAACTCAACGCCCAAACCGACGGAAGCCCCTACGACGGAAAAGCCAACTGAAGCCCCAACCACAGCCCAAACTGCGGCTCCAACTACTACACACACGGAAGCTCCAACTACTGAGACCCCAAAACCAACAGATGCAACACCGTCCCAACAGGGTCGGAGGAGACGAAATATCGGCAACTAAGAGTTTTACCTGATTTTTTTTTCGTTAAAATAACTAAATAAAGTTTTTCCATTTCCAAACGGTGAATATCGGCGCTCTGAGAAAATTGCGACTTTGAGTCATGCTGCCACCAAGTGCACGTGCCAAGTTCAAATGAAAAGCCGTTGGAACGTTGCTCTACCATAATATTTTAATTCATTTGCAAAGATTCGATGGAAATGTACATTTATGATTTACGAATATGATAATCTTTAAAACACACTTAAATAAAGTTCACCTGGAGCCGAGCCAGCTGAACCTGCCTTACGCCCTATTCTGCCATTTTAATTATTTATTCTTTGGATCAGTATCGCTAGACATATTCTACTTTTACAATTATTCAATGAGACGACTAGTATACATTAATAACTTATTTAATGTATTTCCTCGCTTAATCCCTGATAAAAGTAATGAAGAAACAAAGTGACTCGAATTTGGGAAGAAAAACAGGGAGAGTCTAATAGTCTGGATCACATGCTCTTTGGGCTTGTCGCTTGAACTGCTGCAGCTTCCGTTGCCACTCGTCCTTCCACTCGATGAAAATGGATCGCTCGCTGAGTCCCAGGGCTGTCGCCGATCCGTCAGAGTCCTTGCCGAGGATCAAGTAGGGCCTGAAATCCACAAAATCAGACTTTCGTTCGGAAAAAGAAAACCTCTCTCCCACTTGTTGACTTTGATCTTGGGACACTCGCACTCCAGGTCCTTCAGCGCCACGAAGAGGGGCACCACGGTCCGCTTGACGGCGTCGGCCAGCACTCCCTCGTTGGTCCTCTTGAATATCTGCAGCACCATCAGGTTGAACTTGACCTTCGGACCGCTGGCCTCTCGACTTCCGCTCCCCTTTGTGGATGTGGTCGCCTCCCGTCCAATCACTCGGGCCATGATGGCTGGAAGCAGGGCGATAAAAAACACCGGAAAATTGGCAATTATTTGTTAATATCGATGACTGCAAATGTTTATTGAAATGAGGCGATGAATTGTTTTAAAATTTTCCATTAATTACATATGAGAGTAGGCAGACGAATAAATGTTTCATTGTCTGACTTTGCCAGTTGCACTCAATTAAAACCTCTCTAGCAGGAACAGGAGCAGGAGCAGCCAAACAATGGCACAAACAGTGCAATATGCTCCCATGAGCCAGATTATTCATTTTTTTAAACTCTCGGAATTTATTTATTCACACTGAATCGCAGCTTTTTACTCCAACCCTTTTTTCCCAACTCACCGAAATCCTTTTTACAGAACTTGCTGAGGTTCAGTCGCTTGGGCTGGAGCTTGCACGGCTGGCATTCTGTGGGGGAAAAAAACACGGTGAATGTGTCTGAAACCTCAATTGGAGGATTTAAAATGTTTTGTATTCTAAATGGGGGTTTTTGCTGCTCCTCGCACAAACATGCGGATTTCAGTGACGCATCCAAGGAGACCTTTGCCTTGAAACCTCTTCAGCAGATACCGGAGCTCCGGTGCTGGGAATGACGATGATGAATGGGAGAGGTAAGCGTGCCCTCTTCATGAGCATGTGTGCAAGAAAAACATTTGCGACTCGGCACAGAGGAATACTTTTGAAATGTGTTAATACGTGTTCTTTTCAGAGTGCTGCCGATTAAAATCGTTAACTCTTCCGTAATGAGTCGTCGTGAATGGTTTCTTTCTTCTCCCGAACCGGGGCATTAAGGTTTAAGCGACGCGAAATAGGTTAATTTTAAGCTCTGGGGCTCCCTCCCTCTTGAGACACTTTCGAGACTTCCTCTGGGACTCGGCCTCAGCTCGACGTATTATGTCATCATCTGCCAGTCTGTTGTGTTTTCCGCCACTTTGTCAATTACGTCCAAAATAAACACACCGAATGAATAATATGCTACGATTGGCCGTGGAAAAAATAACAAAAATTCTGGTGATTCTTGAGAGCGACTACAAATGATTCTTCTTGAAGAACTAAAGAAACTTTCACGAATACGAGGAGCACATTTTTCAGGCGGCGGTTTCTTAGGTTGTCAAGTATCTTCTAAAAGTCGGGGTTTTTTCCTTCACTGGTTTAGTTCTCAACTGGGGTCTTTTTGGGTCTCGACTTTGATTGAACAGGGCCTCTTGGAGTCTTCCAAAAACTGCCAAATAGTCCACTTGAGTCCACCGAGAGTATTTTAAGGACCTTTCGAGTTCTTTGAGGTCCGGAATCCGAAATCTTTGAAGAATGTGCTAAGCATGCTCGTCTAAAAATTATTTTGTCTGTTAAAACAAGCGAACTACGGACAAGCTTCCGTGATTTTCTCCCTCTCAAACACACTCTTGTCATCGAGCGCTACTTCAAACTGTCTAATTAGATGCCTCTCAGGCTGCCTTTCATCTGCTGGTGACTTTGTGGTTTACGAAACTTTTTACCTCGTCTTGCCGGGAGCAGCGACGGACACGGAAATGAAGCGGAGGAAAACCGCAAGAAAAGGATTACGATCTGACCCAAATACCCGGACAAACTCCCACTTTGTTGATAAACACGAAAAAATTAAAATTTGCATAAAAGTTATTACAGGGCGGGTAATCGGAGTCTAGCAAACAAAGATTATTGTCCCGCCCGAACGAGCGTGCGGGGAAATATTACTTTGTGGAAATTAATTTAATTCAAAACTCAAACTTCACCTTCGTCCGAGTCCTCGTCGTCGTCGGTGTAGGCGTAGGAGGAGGCGTCCGGGTCCTGCTGGTAGACTTCGGGCGACGTGTCGCTCTGCATCCCAACAACGCGTGGTATCTCTGGGAAATATGAACCGTGATTCGGGCTCCAAAGCGTGGCTCTACTTACTTATGCATGGAGCGATGTGTGACCGACTTTGCTGGTATCCTCTAGCACATCGGTTGCATGTGAGTCCAGTAACGCCATCCTTGCATGGACACTGACCCGACGTATGGTTGCATGTTTTGCCAGATGATCCAATGGGGTGACAGTCGCAGGCTGGAAAACAGACGGAGATTTATGACTAGGGAGCCAAATATGTAGACCTTAAAATTTAAATAGTTGGCTTTAAAAATTTTTCTCCTGGTTAATTGCATCCAAACTGTACCAGAACCCTCAAAAGTAAGCACTTAAGGCATTTTCTTTTATTTAGAAATTTGATAGAAAATATTCAAGACTTTTTATGTTTTGTGAGAATATGTGCTTTGAATAAAAGTCGACTTTTCAACCTCAGACCAAAAATCAAAAAGTTGACTTTTTGGCGCCCTATTTATGACGTGATGTGAAGGAGACCACCTTGCTGGAGCTGCCCTTCGCGCCAATTACAGGCACTCCCCATTCCTCTCAAACGCATTTTTCACGCGATCTGATAAGCGTCATCTTACATCACAATCATGGTTTGGAGCCGCCAGAAAAGGCATAATCACAAGCATTAACTGCAGCAGGACGGCATTTGCTGGCGATGATGAAGCTAATTATCGAATAATGTGCCCCATCATAAAACAATTATGTACACTTTTTATGCATGTATGTAGCCTTCAATGGAACGAGTATCGCCGAGCGGTATTTATAGTCGCATTGTAATTTTTAACGCATTGCAGCCGCGATGAGATACTTTTTAAAACGCGCACCAAATATGGATCTGCTGGATGCTGTCCGTCTGTGATATTGTATAATATCTCGAGAAATCGCGAAACAATGAGATCGTCGGAGAGTTGGAGGGAAAAACAAACAAAAAGAGGACGACTCGCTTGACCTCTTATTTACAATTTCTCAGCGCGGCTGCAACTTGCATTGATAATGTCAAAACCGAGTGGTCGAAGGGTTTCTCAACTTTTTCTTTGGACCCATTTCCTTAAGCTCCAAAAGAGCCAAAAATGTCCCATGAGACATAAAATCCCAGAAACGTCTTTTTGGCTCCCAAAAATTCTAGAAAAGAAAGTCCAGCAGTTGAAGGTTTGAGAGACATTTTGAACAAAAAGGACATCCCCCAAGCAACTGAAAGCCTTTGAAATAACACTTGCTTTCCAGTTAAAGTCATCCAGCCCGGCAAAATCCACTTGCAGGTCCGTGAGCCCTTCTTTTCTGCCTTAGAGACTCACACTGAGCTTTGAGAAAGAAACCTTTGTGTCAGAGTGTTCAGGAAAATCCTGATTTTCTTAAATCACCCAGATTAGATTGCACTGGGAGTCGAAGGTGACCTTTCAAAACGCCTGTTTGAGCCGAACAGTAAAAAAAAACCTTGTTTCAAAGAGCCACTATTGAGCCATTTAACACAAACCCAGTGTCAAAAAGCAGCCATAACGGGTTTTTGAGTAATTTGCTCACACGCATGGTCGAACATCCCTGTCTTCCCAATTCTACAAAACGCACCGAAACGGCTGCAAGCGCGCGAATAATTTTTCATTTTTTGCTCCCCGAACCACGCTCACACTCGCACATTCCACGATTGATTCAATTTTCTACATGTTTTAAAACAATTGAAAATTTATTGCGTACAAGATAATTCAATTAATTTCCGTGTGTTCCCGAGCGCAATACATCAAGAGTACAAAATGTTATGCCGGAGTGCCTAGAGAGAGTCGACATTCGAGGTACAGGCAGAGCATAAATCACCACTTTCAAGTAGCTATACGCAGTCTGATCCACGTAATCTCGGTAGTTCAGTGGATTTTTTTGCGGATTCCCCATCGTTTGAGCGCTCGGTAAGCTGCAATGCCCCGATCCGTGATTGACTGCATTTAAACCGATAAGGACGGACGTCGGAGCAGGTGTCAACATTCATTGTTCTCCAATCATGCGGAGCTGCCATGTTAGAAATTCACTTGAATTAATTTTCAAGGCTCGTACGTGAGCGCTCGGTGAGCATAATTTGGCATTCATGACTCGAGCAGTCGAGCCTCATTCAGCCGCATGACATTTCGCTTCTAGGCAGGCTTCTGCATTGTCACCAACATCATAATTACTTCTTCTTCATTTTTAATACTAAATTTTCATTCATCCGCACTCAAAATGACACAATCATCGCTACTACGATTATGTTGTTGGCGCGACTCAGCCTTTAATCCGGGCCTGGAGCGACAGAGGGGCCTATAATTGTTCATTAGGCTCTGCTTTCGGGTGAATTTGTTGTTGTTGTTGTTGTTGTTGTTGTTGTTGTTGTTGTTGTAATCAAGAGAGTTAGACTTCAAACTTTAGAAAAATTGAAAACCCAACTGTTACTTTCAAATAGATACCCTGTATGAACAAGTCTGTCGGTGGCCAGTATGGAGCCGACACACTTACGACAGACTCAAGTCTGTCGGCGAGCCGAAAAGTTTGGTTTGAAGTCTTCTCGCGAGTCGGTCGGCGCCGCCAGGCTGGGAAAAACTTGGATAGATTTCCCTGGTTGGAGCCTCAATAGTTCATATCATTCTTTTCTAAAAATCTCATATTCCGTTTTAATACAGCATGTAAAGTCCACATGAGGAATATGAATCAAAGAGATTTCCCTGTAAATTCGGTCTCACATAGAAACAGATTTGCAGATTTGGCAGAACTGAAAGGGAGACGTTTGATACTCTACTCTGTGACTGAATTGTGTGAAATCAAAAACTCAGTTACTCAGAAATCGTCTGATTCTAAGAATCTGCCTGACTTGTCTATCTGTAATCAGGAGAAAATTTAGTTGAAAAATTCTTCTTAGCTTAAAAGGTATTTCAAAAACTTTTGTTGTTGAGACTAAACTCCATCTTCCCTCCAACTAAGAGACTCCGCCCTCCAGCCCATCCCTGGACGAGACAGCGAACGACAAGACACAAGCGCGACATATTCAACCGAAGACAAAGAGATAGTGAGCCGAGGCACAATCTCGGGTTGTAAAAGAGCAAAGCAAAGATGATTGAGGTGTGAATGGAATGGCAGAGGAGCGATGAGGCGACATTATAAGATACGATTATTGCGCGTATTCTTCTCAGCTCGTTCTCCCATTCTCGATGATCAGCGGTTTGCGACTCAACTTTTTGACTCTCAACTGGGACAAGGAATTGGTGGGACAGAGCCTCGGAACGAGACAGCAATTTATGACTTTTGAGGCAGAAACGTAAGATAATCATAACAGGCAGCAATTCATGAATTAAGAAGCTCCATTAAGATTTATGTCCGCTGATAAGCCGCAGTTTTAACACTTCTGAATGAGGGTTTCGACATGAAGAGATCGGTTCTCGATAATTCCGCAGCATTCTGGTGCAACGTAAAATGGAGTCGGAATCGGAATTGTGCCCCGAGCCGTGTCAAAATAATCCTGGCATCGTATCGCTTTGTGTCTTTCGCAGCATCCGATGCAGCAGCGCTGGACAGCATGCGGTGTTTGTGTTTATAAAATAACGAAAAAACCCTTGAGCTATTAATTAAATACATCATACGAGGCGCATGTGTCTGTCCCGAGTCCTTTATATCCCTCCCGAATACGCCATCAAATCTCCATTTGCAGTGCGGTGCATTTTTTTCCCCCGGATCCACCAGACCTCCAGTCCACCTCCACAACAATGTTGACCCAAATGTTTGCCTCCAAATCGATTTAATCCCTCTCCCAGTCTGCTCGGACCGGATATGAGAGTGCCTTTATTTGACGAGATACCGAGTCGCAAAAACATCTAATTGCGATCTAAATGTGCGACCTTTGTTACAGCTGAGTCCCACCCCGGACCAGGGAATGGAGATTGGAGGGAGAGAAAGCCGAGTGGCTCGCATGGGAATTGCTGCCGACATGCCAACAATAATTGCAACATAATAATTGGCCTGCGACACAATTCAATGGTGGTGCTACAGCCCATAATTGCCGGCAACCTGATGTTTAAGGTAATGTGATTTCGCTCTCATTGAATTGTCATTTTTGTGTCAATTTAAAATCCATTCTAAAGCCCGTTGTTACGGTTATTGATATGGGCTTTGATGTCGCTATTGGAGCTCCAATGTGGCTCCAGTTACAATTTAATTAGAGGAGCGGGAGAGGAGGGGAGAGCCCCCAAAAAGTCTCGTTTTAATCCCGATATTAACGTCTCCCATTAGCAAAACGTCGGAGCAGATTAGTGCTAACTACAAGCGACGACCTGCGGCACTCACTTTTATTACATGCGAAATATTAATGATAGCTCAGTTTATGGTACAACAACAATGTCTTTTATGTACGACCTGCCTGCCCATGAGACCATAAGCTCGACAGCAGAGAACCTCCAACTTAAGCTCAATGCTTAATATTAATTTTCACTTTCAGTCTTTTTTTGCAGCCGAAGCGAGGCAAGTTCGGGGAAGGGAGAGACCACGTGAAGAGGAGTGCAAAGTGTAAGAAAGCGAGGAGAGGAAAAATGTACATATTCATAATTTATTATGGCTTGCGGTGCCCAAAAATGCTGTTGTAAATAGCTTCTGCAATTTTTATCTGGATTTTTGCATCGCACCGCACTCCTCCGGCAGCCTGGGTATGAGCAAGAGCAGAAGCAGTAAGTCAAATGAAAAATTCCCCCGCCACACCAAACATTAACATCATTATAAAAAGTGCATGCTGCTTGGGACACAGTGGGTTGAATGGCGGAGAAAAATTGGCCAGAATTTGGGCTTCGAATTTGAAGTCTTTTTGAGTCTCTTTTTGCGGCCAATTCAAAATTTTTTCGGATAAAAACCTTCGTAAATGAATATCTAGTGGCAATCTAAGTTGTTCTAAGATATAGGGGACCATTTTTGGGACAAAAAATTTTTGGCCAAAAATCCCGAAATCGAGTTTTCGTTAATGAGCGGAGGTTTGGCAATTTTATGAATTTCAGGCGAAAAAAATGTTTTTCTCCAAAACCCACTTTTTCGACCAAAATGCTTTGTAAACGTGATCCAGGGGCTAAACTTAGTCGATTGAAGCCTTCAGGGGCCGATTTCGAGACAAAAAATTTTTGGCCAAAAATCCCGAAATTGAGTTTTCGTTAACGAGCGGAGGTTTGGCCATTTTGTGAATTTCACGTGAAAAATTTTTTTTCTCCAAAATCCACTTTTTCGACCAAAAATCTTCGTGAACGTGTTTCTGGAGGTAAACTTAGTCGTTTTAAGGCTTCCGGGACCAATTTCGGGACAAAAAATTTTTGGCCAAAAATCCCGAAATCGAGTTTTCGTTAACGAGCGGAGGTTTGGCAATTTTGTGAATTCCACGTGAAAAATTGTTTTTCTCCAAAATCCACTTTTTTGACCAAAAATCTTCGTGAACGTGTTTCTGGAGGTAAACTCAGTCGTTTTAAGGCATCCGGGACCAATTTCGAGACAAAAAATTTTTGGCCAAAAATCCCGAAATCGAGTTTTCGTTAACAAGCGGAGGTTTGGCAATTTTATGAATTTCACGTGAAAAATTGTTTTTCTCCAAAATCCACTTTTTCGACCAAAATGCTGTGTTAACGGGATTTTGTGGCTAAAATTAGTCGATTGAAGCCTTCAGAGACCAATTTTGGGACTGAAAAATTTTTGGCTAAAAATCCCAAAATCGAGTTTTCGTACATGAGGGAAGGTTTGGCCTAAATTTGGGTATGATTTTTGGAACCTCAGTGACCTTCGACTCCCAGTACAATCTATCTATCGTTGAAAAAACACCTGGAATCAGCTCTTTTTCCATTTTCAAGTTTCCTTAGGAGCTTCTTGTTTAAGTGAGAAGCAAAGCCTGAATAAAATTAGGTCTCCCTTTTGACAAAAACCAGCCCACTGTGCGGATTTTCTGTGGGTTACCAATGCCGCTGCACATCGTCATCGCCTTCCCCGATCTCAACAACGTCTCCCAGCCTCCGTTCCGAGTTGCCACCTTGTACCTCGTCCCATGCAGCCTCTCCGTACGTGTGTGATGTGTGATATTATGATGCATTTATCAAATTTACAATCACATCTTGCTCACATGCTGAGTCGTGTATTAATTTTAACACGTTTAAAATTGCATTAAAAAGTCTTGAACGTTCCTCACCCGAGACATGGGAGCCTTCGAGTGCTGCGGTGATGGAAATGTGTGGCGTACGGGGGGAAATGGCAAAACCGAAAAATTAGAGTGCAAACTCAGTCTCACAGAGCCCGGAGCGGTCCATCGATTTTCCGTAATTTGCTTGGGAAATCCGTGAGTGTGGGAGAACGTCTTCATTTCAATATTTGCCGCCGCGTCGCACCGATCCGGAGCGGAGACAATAAATCAAACGTGGCCAATGGAAGCCAATCAAGATGGAATTAGCGTCAGGGAAGCAACAGTCTGTGAATTCGTGATAAATGAATCCACTCAAGGACTCTCTCTGCCTTGTCACACCTCCGGGGAATTGATTTTTCATGGGCAGAGATACCGAAATTTGTTTTCCCCACAAAACATCCATTTTTATTCCATTAAACATCTCAGCTCGGGAGTCGGGCTGGGCAATAAATTTGAATAAATTTGCTTACAAGGCGCTTTGGCGGCCCCTCAAATGGGCAAAAGCTGGTAGCTGCCTAGCGAAAGGAGCCGAGCCACCTACTCGCTTACACTCCGGCCTCATATATTTTGATATTGTTTGCCGTTAAATGTTTGGTCTCCTGCGGTTTTTTGCTGTTCCAAGCATCATCAGCACACTGCAGCCGCTGCGTTGTCGCCCGTTTTGCAGCTCCTAATAATGCACGTTTGGATGTTCAGACCCATGTACAAAACGCAATGAATCAACTTTGGCTCGCAACATGTGGCGGCAATATTATCGTGACGGATAAATGCAATTTGTTAACTAATTTGAATAATGTGTGTGGAAGTTGGTTTTGCATGGCCTCTAATACGGGTGAAGTGCCAACACTGTGCCCGTGATGATGGATTTGATGGAAAAGCCGAGTGACAGGGATGAGATATGGCTAGTTGTGGCATTTGGGTGGTTGAGCCTATTCAAACACTATTAGGACGAGTAAATCTCATCGCTCATCCTGAACTACCTTTTGAACACCAGCATTCATTTTCCTTTGACAGCTTTTCGGACTCCTTGCACACTCTCAAGCCCTTTGAAGGATTTTGGGTGGTTCAAAGGCAGCCACTTTGGACTTATTTGCACTGACTTTGCTGAACAGTTAAGGAGATAACATTGGCTGACTCGAGTTCTCCTACAAAAATGATTTTCTGAGCTCAAATCTGGGCTCAGCAGTCGACAGCGAGAATATTTCCTGTACATGGGGTCGTAGAAAAGCGGTACATCAAGGTTCTTGGTCTATGCCTACTATTAAAAAAATTAAGTAAACATTGAACAGGAGAAGGGAATCTTGAAATTTGTCCAAATCCTCAATTTAAGTTGAAAAAAAAATAAAAAAGATTTTTTTTATTTTGCTTCTTAAATTCTTATTTTGCATTTGTGAGATAAATTCACCATATAAAAATATTTATTTAAAAAAAATTTTCATGAGGTTAAAAATTGTACGAAAAGCTTTGTTTAAAGTAAAGAGCTGATCCGCTTAGTTTTGAAGTGGTTTGAAGCCAAAAATCCTCTCTTAACGAAAAATCTAAAAAAGATTTTCCAGTTAAGTTTGGAGTCCTCATTCAAGCCAGGTCTTGAGTGCCGGAAAGAACAAATCTGCCATCACCCGAACATTTAATTAAATTCCGATCTTGAACACGTCCCCGAGCTCCTCAAAAATATTCCATTCCCGTATCTCAATCACTCACCAAATCGATTTTCGCACGTGAATCCGAGCGATTGAGGAAAACCGTTTCTCACGTCCACAAGGTAATAAAATTTTCCCTTGATTTTCCGCTCTTCCCCGAGAAAAACTCTCGCCTGCTCGTCGACTGAATGCTGATTACTTTCAAAAGTAGTTCAGTGCCAGGTTGCCAGCAAATCATCCACATTTATGTATCATCGCCCATTTCAAAAGTGATAATTAATTGATTTAATTGATGAAATGCTTCCGAAGATCTGCCTGCCCTGAATGAGCTGCAATTCTCATTAAACTACTTTCATGATGGGATTCTCGACTAATTGGCCTGTCTGGCATAAATAATAACCACCGAGAAGACGCTCATGGGCCCGTCCTTTGTTCGAGTCTCCACGAAGGTGACTTTGGAGCAGTGAGACGACGAGTTATGGGCACTGTTCGGGAGTTCAGAGTCGTAAAACTCGTCTCAAACTGATAACGAGGACTCGTGCGGTCCCATTTTTTACCCGGGCAACCGTCACTTTGGACAAATTCAAATCGAAAAAGTGTTCGGCGTTAATGTGAATTATGGTGGTGTTGATAGCGAAGAAAAATGTGTGCTGCGATAGAATCGGAAGCAACCCCAGGGGAGACATCACTGCCTTCGCATCCTTTCTTTGTCTCAACCACATATCGGACGGACACTGGAGGAGCCAGGCGAGCTTCTGTGGCCCCTCTCGACAGGCTGGACCCTTTTTGCAAACCCGCCACTGACGAGAGAGGAATACAAATCCCTGAAATAGTGGCTCGGGGCAGTTTGAGTGGCACAAGAACGCGAATTCGAATGTTTTCCTTTTGGCGCGATTTTCCTGCAAACGAGCGGGGGAAAGCATCCGAAACATACTCACGCTCATAAATCGAATTCTCCCGGGATTTCGGCAAATTACAGTGGAAGAATTCAAAATTCCCTTGTTTTTCTTTCTTTCCCTCCTGCATTGCAAGCATGTGCCACGGAACGCTAACAAGGCGGTGTACGATTGTTGTTCCAATGCGAGTCTCAAACTCTCAAGACGCAGGCGGAAGGCATGCGAATGTGATTTATTATTGAAATTCAATGGAGTGGCATCAAAGTAATTTGGGTTCAGGCAGGCTGAAACGAACACAAGATGCATTGCCGAGCTCTTTATTTGTCTATCCGACTCTAGATTTTAATTAAATTGAGAAACTCAATTGCTCCGAATTTGTCTAGCATGTAGGTTCGTATTCTTTCGGTGCTCTGGGGTAAGAGGGGGAGGGGGCCGAAAGTTGCTCTGACGAATTTTTGACAAGTTGGAGCAACAACTTGCTCTGCCGACTATCAGTATCAGGCTCGAGAACAAAGGATCCAAGACGGATGAGTTGTTTTGATGTGTGCCGGAAAAGCGCTGAAAACTCCCTCATTTAGCCCGCATTATGAGGGTAATAGGGGGATCGATTGGGGGTAATTAGAGCGGAAAAGACGAGCGCTGCTCTCGAGAAAAGGGTTCAAAAGTCGCCCACCTCGGCAGGTGGCAAATTCCATTACGGCCCATGAAATCACTTCCCAGCTAAATTGGCTCCCCTCTCGGACGCAAGAATGTGACGACAACACAAGTGGGAGTCATAAAAGTGGACAAAACGAGGCCGAAAATAATAACCTCCTGCCCTTTTGTGTCCACTTCCCCAACGTCATTTTACTCACGCAATTTCCCCCTGCCGCATCGTGCCCGCTTTATTGGTCCCTCTCGCCCTCAACCCTTCTCTCTCGGCAGTCTGCGTCCTTTGTGCAAAAGATGCTACTTAAGACACTCGGCTCGCTCTCGACAGGGGTGAAGAGTCCTCTTGCCGCTTGGAAATCGGAAAACGCACAAAAAAGAGATGTCAACCATACGTTCGTCCGCCCCCATTGTTTATTTTAGGGGAGACGGATGCGGATCCCTTTGATAAGCTTCTGTTAGTTTTGTTATTTTGTAATTTTCCATTCACGTTATTATTATTTAAATGTTTGTTTGATTTAAGGCAAGTGCTTAATTACATCCATCATCGTCATTATGTTTGCCGGTACTCGAGGCGTTGTCGTTGGGGGAGCGAGGGACGGTCGGGATTCAAGTGCAATTTTTCACTTTTCCCTCTTTCTCGGAAAAGTTGGGAAGCTCTTGAATCGTTAAGTTTGTCTGTCGAGACCTCAGACACGAACTCTAGACTTAACTCGGCGTCCAGATGTGGTTCATGTGCTTTTTGTGAGTCTTTGGGTTCTCATTGGTTCTGGGAATTTTCAACTAAATTAGTCGTAAGAAATTATCTAAAATTGTCACCTTCAATTTAATCTTTCTTTTTTTCTACCCAAAAACACCAGACAAATATTTTTGCCAAAAATCACGAAATTAGCGAAATTTAAAATTTTAGGTGATTTTTCAAAAAATCATTTTCTTTTTCTCTTTTCGGCCCAAAAACACCAGACACGTGCTTTTCTGGATGAA
This sequence comes from Forcipomyia taiwana, assembly GCA_963930915.1. Classification (NCBI taxonomy): domain Eukaryota; kingdom Metazoa; phylum Arthropoda; class Insecta; order Diptera; family Ceratopogonidae; genus Forcipomyia; species Forcipomyia taiwana. The sequence goes on from CAWVOI010000020.1 coordinate 567,613, forward strand.
CTTCAGACACCATTTTCAGTTTTCACGGCGAAAATTTGCTTCCAAAAAATCTTTAAAAAGTGAAGGTTTTTTGAGAATTTTTCTTAATCAGGGTCTGAAAGTGCTCTCTAATATTCCTTCTGTCAATGCTGAAAAACACTCGTCGAGCGATTGAAGAGGCAGCTAATCTTGACTTGAGCCCAGACCTAGCACCTCTCAACTCGGTGATAGCTAAGCTTGGCTCTTAAATTTCCTCTTTTCGCCAACTTCGCGTCTTGTCATGGAGTTTGTTGTTTAACAAGCGCAGCGTGATGATAACAAACAATAGTAAAAGAGCACAAAATCCACACATTGCTTCTGCTTTTTCTGCTCAAAACAGAGCCACACCGCTCGTCTATCCGCAGCTCTCTCGGCAGTGCACAATATAATAATGTGTAGAAGAAAAACTGCATGCAGCGAAAATTTGTACCAACCACCACGACTCACGACAAAGAATAACGAAACATTTGTGATGATGTGGAAAGGCGAGCAGAACAATATAAATTGTATAGCAGACAGAACGAACTGAGAATCATCATGTTTACACGTTTATGAAATGAAATACTGCACACGGCTCACGTGTATTCTACAGTCGTCCCACGTAATCCAGCAGCTCCTGGACTCGCGAGGAAATGGGGGAGAACGCCTACTGCCCCGGACAATGACGCTTTTGGAATGGCAAAACGATGAAAACATGACTCAGTTTCGTACGCAAGAATCACAATTTTTACTTTCAGTCATGCTCTCGGTACACATGATTGTCTCGGGCAACAATAATGACGATATGAATCGGAGCAATTTTCTGCTCCCTTTGTCTCCAAAGCGAAATCTAGTACTTACGCTTGCAGACAGTCCGGCTCGTGATGGGCTTCGACGGGTCCCTGTAGTACCCCTCCTTGCAGTAGTGACCTGAAACGGAAATTCTGGATCACATGTGGCGGATGTTGTGTGTGTTGGGAAGTCTTACAGTGCCTCCCGGTAGTTGAGTGTCGGCAGTGCAGGCAGACGCCGCCTGAGACGCGACCCGATAGCTTGAAGAGCTCCATGTTGAAGCGACATCGTCTCGCGTGCCCGTTGCAGTTGCATACTGAAAGGAAAACATGTTTAAAGCTTAGTCAGGGACAGTCTTTAGTCCTTGAAAAAGTTGGAAAAATCCGTTTCTCGAGGACTTTTTTTATAACCAGAGACTTTGGGAGACTCCAACTCGGCCTCTATAGGAGATAGGAGTCACATATAGTTCCACGACTTGTTAAATTATCTACGGACTACAACATACTAAAATTTTAGCTCAATCGGATGGAGTATAAGAAAGCTTCATGCAACTGTAAAAGCCCCCTAGTTACGCTCCTGACGAGTTTTTGGATATAAAAAAATGTTTTCACCACCCTCCAGTTCGGAGATTTTGTGACCTAGATAGACGGACAAATTGGACACATGAGTGCATTTGTACAAAATGTTGAAATGTACTGAAAAGAGGCGGAATCGTAAGCCTTGGGAGAGTCGTAAAACGCGAGTTGCTGTAAAACTTCGCACTTCTTTGAAGTCGGCTACTTTCAATTTCTTGCGTTCAAAGAATTCTTTGTTCTGCTTCTCAATCGAGAGATTCCAGGGATGGGGCAGCGCATTTCGTCAACTTCACTTTCCATACACCAACTTCACTACTTTCTTGCAGTAAGTCGAGCACCTAAACAAGCAATTCTTCTCGGCCCAGAGAGCGGAATGGCAAGCCTTTGTTCAGCAGTAATGGGATTGAGATCAAAGAAGTTGTTGAAAGCAACGTTAAATCACTTTTATTGTGCGAAATCTCAAGGATTGTGGACTCCGAAGCTTGGTAGTGTCGGTGGAGGAGTGACAGCAGTGGCTAGAGAGCCTCCAGATCCCGTCGTGGTGGGTGTAGGTGCCGTGGGAACGGTGGGTCTCGCAGTAGGAACTGTCTGAGCTGCTTCGGCAGGAACGATGGGCACGAAGGCCTCGACCACGCGGGGCTCCTCGGCCATTTCTGCCACGAAACCTTGGATTCTGGATATCATGTCCGCTTGGGAGGCCTGGGAGGCTACCAGGAGGAACAACAGAGCTGCGACGAGTTTCATTGTGTGACTGAGTTCTGCAGAAGTCAGCAGGAAATAATTGATCTTATCGCAGCTCTTGGTATCGCCGAGATAGGAGATAATTTTTTATCAAGCCACTGCGCATTTGGACCCGCCTTTTCGGAAGGTGAGCCGCCCGTTCGCCCCTCGCTACGAGCATTTATAATTAATTAAGATTAAAAACTTCATGATATTCAATTACCTGCCGAGCTGCGAACCGGAATGAAAACAGCTCCAAAGTGAAATGACGCAAAAATTCTGGCTAATTTCCGAAAGAAGGCGAGGAGGAAGAGCAAAAACTTTCCTCCGTGCCTTATAAATATTGAATAAACAATTTCGTCGGGCTCAAATGGCTCTTATGAACACGCCTAATTCCTCGAGATTGCCAAATGACGTGAGAAGTAAGCTCCTGTGTCAAAGTTCGGAAGGGGTTTCTCCCAATATTTGCTTACTTCTGTTTTTGCCAAAGTCGACAAACTTTTCTCATTATTGTTCGGACATAAATGTGACTCTTGATGTCTGCAAACATTTACCAATGGGTGGTCCGAAAAGGATGGCAGAGTGGAAGAACTAACACCTCCGAGGCAGACATGCAAGTAAATAAAGTGGGACTATATGGGCCGTGATGATGGAGCAGATAGACACAAAGTGGATGCGATTAAAAACAACATATCAATAGATGGACTGCATGCGATCCGCTTTTCTCTCTCTGTCTCTCTGTTCCTCCGTCCGACGATATGGGAGCGATGGGCGGCAGTTTGGAGCGAAACCGAGGCAATCTGCAAATATTTGGCGCTTTTGTTAGTGAACATGGCTCATTCCGGGCTTTCAGAAGCACGTTTCTGAATCGGAAATTCGCAGTTTCGGGGCTTTCCGCCGCACAGACTTGATTGCTTTCCCGAATTTTTGGCGCATTCAGGAGACTTTGTGCGTTTTACGGCCCGCCGAAGCTCCAATCCGAATTAAATCAGAATTAAGGAGGCCAATTATCCTCCTACGCGGCTCTAATCCAAATATTTACGATCTTGTTTTATTGCATTTTTATTGTTGGCTACTTTTTGTCTCCACGCACAGTTCCATTTCTTAATGATAATGTGTCCAATATGCGCGTAAATCTGACTGTATGAGGTTCCAATTGGGAGTTATAAAATACTTGGCGCAATTATTTATTCGCTCCGGAACAATAAAATAGTCTCTTGGCTAACAAGTCGGAGCTAATCTTAATTAATTGGACCATTTAAGGATCATAAATTGCGTGACATTGTTGTGGCTTTGGCAGCGAGTGTGCGTTTTTCTCTTCTATTTCCGCGATCGTTGAGAAATCGGCAACTCGACCCAGCTCAATTAGTCATGCATGCACAATTTATGACGGGACTGCTCTTGAGCTCGGCGCTCAATCAAGCCGACGCGGCTCTGAGGTGTCCGTAGGGCTGCCAGTACTAAGGAATTTTCGGTCCCGGGACCAAATCCCATAGCCTCCGAAACTATGAGGCCTTGTAAAAAATTTTATAAATCATGGAACAGAACTAGGGGTCCTCAAAAATTCTGTTAACTTTTATTTTTACGAAAAGAACGCTCCACAGGAAAAAATAACTCAATGCCCATCTCTAGTTCAGAGTCACCTCATAAATTGAGAGAAGAGTGCCTAAGTAAAAGCAGAAGAATCCCAAATCTTAATTAATTCATGTCAGTGTAAATTAAAATTTCAAAAACCTTTAATTGAGATATCTTGTATGATTCAACAGCATCGTAATGAAGTGCATACGTTTTGTTCGGATAGCGTTAATTGCTTCGCCAACTCGTAATCTCTTTTCGTCGTCCTTTTTGATTTAAAACTTTATTTATTTTATACATATTGTGTATTGTATTGGGAGCATAAAAACCCGCCTTGAAGCGCATTTTGTCTTAAACATTTTGTGCTGGCAGAGAGAAGTAAATTCGAACCATATGTTGAGACTGCAGCTATACGTAAATCGAGGCAATTCCGAAGTTAGTTTTGTTGACTTGGCTGCCAGCCTGTACAGCTCTTTTATTGCATTGGGTTCGGGCAAAGTTGAGAATACAATGCCGCACGATACGACAAAAAAGAGAATAAAGTTACAAATGTAGTGCTTGTGTTGCAACATGTATCTTGACCCTTGTCCGGAGTCTGGACCCTGGGAAAAGAAGGCTCTTTCTCGGGACTGAAATGTGTGGTCTGTAAGGGTTAATTTTGATCCAGCACACAACGGCTCAAAAGGGTTAAAGTGCATATTTACGACCTGAAATTGAGTCGATTTTGGCATCGTCTTCGCGACCAGCGACACGGCATTCGTCGTGCGGTCAATAAATTAAAGTGTAAGCCTCTGACCTCAAAGACACGCGGTATGCGGAGAAAGTTTCGGAGCATCTTATCACTTCCTTGCCGCCACTCGGGGGAAATCTGGAAGCAAACTTTTCAACCACAATTGCAACCATATCAACCAGATTTGCTCCGTTCATCCGTGCCAGAGGTTGTTTAAGTGTTGATGTTAGTGCTCCCCGGAACGCTTCATAGCATCACATTATTAAAGCCGAATTATCCGGAATATGTGCTAGGGTGTTTATTATACTGAACAAGCACGCATTTCGACAACCTCACCTTCCATCCCCCGGGACGTTGCTGGGACCAGAATGCTTTGAGAGAACGAGAGAGAGAATGAGCGAGCCACCTAATACAGCCCCAGTTTCTAATTCATAAGTTTATTAAACACATTAATCAGTGAGTATGTTCTACAAATTACAATCTTGTATACACAAGAGCTCGTGTGGGGCGGCGGGGGAAAGGGGAGCGAGGCAGCACGGAAATCAAGTGTTGCTAATTGCTCTTTCGGCAGAGGTAACATATTGCCTAATATATCAGCAAGGTGGGATTAAAGCGAGACCGTATTTCGGGGAAATTACTCGTACTCGAACTCGGAGTCGTAGTTGGAGAGAGGTGAGAACAGGTGTGAAGACGACTTTTTCGAATTCTGCTTACTTCTGAGTAAAATCAATAACGAGAATGTGTACAAAGAGATTCCTCAATTTCTTATTTACATTGTCCCGTCTTTGTCTCATGTTCTTGTAAAAACATCAGGTAGTGCTGCAATCCCATTTAATGGACGAGATCCAGCCTGTATGCGTGAGGTGACCTGCAGGGCAGGGGTGGGTCCGGGATAGGGCAGTGATTCCCATCGCTCTCAATAGTTCGATGTTGGTGATTCCCATTTTCAAAGCATTTTAAAAGATTTCGAGAAGACCAAACTTTGAGGGCCCCTAGCTCCGTCCCTGTACATGGTAGGGATCACACGTGGTACCATGATTTACTAGATTTTGCACAGACTACAATATTCTGAAATTTCAGATCAATCAGATGTAACATAAGGAGTTTTCATACAAACGTAAAACACCCCCCATTCCGCACCAAGAGGGGGTGGGGGTCTTATATTTTTAGCCTGTACCCCTACATACCAAGTCCTACACGATGCAAAAAATCGCAGGTCTCTAGCTCTTCTGGTTCTCGAGTTATAAAGTTTCAGACAAACAGACAGACAGACATTTCATTTCTTTGCTTTTTCAAAGCTTTTTTTTTAGTTTGATGAATTAAAAAAATACATTTACGTCTTCAACATCCCAGAAATACTGCCCTAGAACCATTGGGAATGCCCCATCCCTGAATAGCGCAAACACACATGAGAAACGACTGAGTGGAGCGAAAGCATGGCAAAAAAGCGAACGAGGACCCAGCATTTCCAATCGCTCAGGTAGACATTTCGTCGTCCAAACAATCAGATCCCGAAATCGGGTGCGACGACGACAAAAAATCCTTCGCCACTGTTTGTCCAGACGTGGATTAACGTTTTTCTTCGACTCGATTCGATGCGGATTTGGGCGAGACTGAGCGCAGATTTATGATCCTCGTTTGTGCGAGAGTACACAATAAATTGAAAATTGAATCACACTTGATTCACTTTCCGAGCCAAGCGGCAAGTACTCCGTCTTTGTGCCCGCTGTTCAGCAACTTTTCGCTTCTGCCGGACTAATTAACGCGCACGCACACGCACATCAGGAAGGAGAGACAGCAGACTAGATTAAATAAATTAGGGCCCTAATGAATCACGTATCAGCTGGAAGAAAGTACGTCTGCTGGAACAAGATGGGGGAGGCAGAGGGTTCCGCTTCTCATTGTCATAATCCGATCTAATTAATAAATTATGAGGGTAGTTATGGGCAGTTCAACGAACTCGGAAACCTAATTAAATTTCAGTTCTTCTTATTGCGATCGCAATTTTTCGAGTTGGGCAATTAATCTTCTTCCGGGGACCGGAGACCGGGAACTGGAGTACCCGAGATGGGAAAACTTTAAACCCAAATGTTTGCGTTTCGCAGCTCTCGAGCTCTCTCTCCCTCCATGATTTATGAATTTGTGTTACCTATAAAACCATTTATTACGTTATATCATCTGCTTCAGCTTAGGGCTTACCGCTGAGGAATTTTCCGGCAGTGTGCTAATATTTCAATATTTTTATCCTCGCTTACTCCTTTCCATTTGCTGCGGTTGTGGAGAAGCGGCGCGCATCGGAAACACCGGAAAATTGACATTTTATTCGATAATCGGAGCCTCGGGGTGGTAATTCATCTTCAGTAGATTTAAGCAGGATGCGACACGGAAAATTTGCTGCGGAATATTTTGTTTTTGAGCGGTGACGTTTCTGAGAAGGGACACAGAGACGGAGCTCCAAGGGTTTTTCTTTCTAATTTATTCTTGTAGTGTTGAGTAGCTCCTTGATATTTTTTCTCGTCTAGTTTGTTCATGTTTTTCTATTTTTGTGTGATCTATTATTTTTGGGCTAGTTCCCCTAGATCCTTGTGGACTGGGACAAACTTGAGTGAATATTAAAAAATTAATATCGAGAGTCAAAAGACGGTATATACAGACACGGTATTCTATCAGAAGCTTTAGACGATATATTTCGCTAAACAGACATCAGAGAGCATTGAGGATTCTAAAAATCCAAAAATGTTGGTTTGAAGACTCCTCACAGCTCTCTGATTTGTCCTCTTTGCTTGTTTGGCGAAAAATACGTCTAGAAAATTAAGTTTTAGTAAAAATTTATTTATAAAAAAATAATGAATAATAAAATTAATAAAATAAGAACCAAACAGTATTCGACTACTCTTTTACTTGAGTGTTTAGAGTAGTCGAATATTCAGTCAATTTTAAAATGTGCCCCATAAGAGAACTCTCAGTCCATCTCTGTCGCCCCTTAAAGGTTCAGACCACGACATGTCATTCCAAGGCCCTTCTCAAAAAACTTGGTCCATTTGTAGCTGCTGGAAGGTCGCCTCGAGCCCCGTTCATAAGCGCTTGACGTGCGTGGGAGACAAAGATGCAGAGAAAGAATACCCTCTTTGTCCCTATTCAAATTTCCTTGAACTTGAAATTCCCCGAACCCCCCTGCGTCCGCCGCTCTTTGTGCTGTCTGAGCGTCGACACCTGCTAATTGCTTCCCCGTCGGCATCGCCCGTCCGTCTGCACTGCTTTTTAATTCGATTTGCTATCGGGCTCGCATCAAAGACTTGTCATGAGCCAACCCCTCCCCCACAGCTCTCACTCACTTTCAATCAAATCTGCAATTTCAATTCTCTGTGGTGCAACTTGCAATCAACTCGTGTGTGTCTTCTGCGGTCCGGTATCGACAGACCTTCAAGTTGACGCACACACATAGTTTCGGTCAATATTGGACACATGTGCATCGCCCTTCAATTGATTGGCGTAAACAGGACAATAATCAAGCTGCCGCAAAATAGGAGTAGCTTTTAGGCTGGGAGTTGAGTGATGACCAATCGACTGTAAATAAGCCAATTTCGGTTGTTTGATGTTGATTCATTATTTTAACATTAATTTTGCTCCTACCGCATCGTCGAATGGGGCTGCTGGAATGTGTTTATTCGGACGGTTGCAATTTCAAAATGAATTAGAGCGTCAGTTCTGCTCGAGGGAAGAGCTTGATGAGGCCTCCGGTCCCTGTAACAGCTCCAAATTAGAATTTGATTGGCGTCTATTGCTTGTATTTCAATCGAAAATAGACCTTAAATCATAAGTTCTAGACAGACGGACAAATGCGGTTTCCCCAATCCAATCAGGATTTCTCTCTCCTCGACCTTCTTGGTATTCACAAACAATGCCAATTAAATTTCAATCAAACGCTGGGCCGAACCGAAGTCTCTCCTGCCGCCGAATTCGGAGCTCCAATCTCGGTCTCGAGAGAGCAGAAACAATGGCCCGACCTGACTTCCCGATAACCCATCGCTGCTAATCTGCAGCACGAAGGCGATGAAGGCGGTGCGGCGAAGAAAGAGGCAGCACGAACACAAAAAAAAAGTTGACGATAAACCATGAAAATAAAAGCATACATGAGCTGGCTCTGTAAACATTTAATCAGATAATGTCGAAGCTATTAATGCGACCACAACTCGATGCTGCAATTATTACTACACAAATTCCTCATTCACTTAACTCCTCGCATCTTGCACACATGCTTCTTTTTTCGAGATTACATGCTTGCAGCTCTTAACGTGCTATTACTTTCCACCACGACATTGTGTGAGAGCTTATGGGAAATAGCTGGCGTGCATTGAGGAAATTGCTTCCCATTGTTTCGCGCAGATTCCCGCCACTTCGGCTCACCTCCATCCCGACGTCTCGCCTTACAATCTAATTATCGGAAGTGTGGGTCCCGAGAAACCGCTCCATCCTCCGTCCCGAGACGAGATTTGCCAAATGGGGTCAATGTGAGGTTTCACTATCTATTTATCAGTTTAATTGCATTTTAATTGGTCCATTATGCGGGGAGATTTATGAGAGTGGCGTTTGGAGAGCAAATTAATTGGTAAAGTGGGATGACAAATGGCGTCAACGAATATGTGGAGGTGCTTTTGGGACACTTTTGTTGTATGAGATTTCAAAAAAGAACTCAAGTACCAAAACTGAAGTCAACGGAAAATTTTCTGTCATTTTTGAGGTTTCAGGCAGAACTGGAATTTTCTTCATATGGTTCTGAAGAGACACTTTCGTAATTTTTTCCGGAATTGCAGGTTTTTAGTTGAATTTGGAGACCTGTAGCTCCTCAGGGTAGTGCCTGGGGATTGGATGGGAATCCTTGAGAAGCTTTTATGGTGGTAAGATCCTGACCTTAGGCAATACAAGGAAGATTTACGGAGATTTTCATGTACTTTTAAGGCCTGGAAATTTGTCAAAATTTTTGTTTTAAAGAATTCAAAAACTATCAATAATTTTCTAGCGAAAGCCAAAAAGGAACTTGAGAGAATCTTTTCATCCAAAAAAAAATTATAAATCCTTTTTTTGCAGACTTTTGAAACTCTGTCGTGACGTCTTCCACAATTTTGCTAATTTTTTTTTTTTAAGTAAGTGTTAAAGCCTTCTGGAAACCCCCCAAGCACGCTCGTTGCCTCTCAAAGAGCCCAAAGCGGCTCACAAAGCCGCAAGAAACTCTTGAGACAAAGCGCGTCTTCGTCTCCGCATCTTGAGCAATATTGCGCTCAATGCAGCCCCCACACCGCGTGCTGCAATAATCTCCGTCTCCGACAACAGGTGAAACATGATGTAAAGTGAATGCTGTTATTATGCTCGAAAGATCACATAATGTAATATGTATAAAATAAATTATAAATACAATCTTTTAAACACCATCACACGAGGCATGAGCAACATATCTATGCTATTTTCCCGAGCTCTGCATGTTGCCGGTTGCCGCTGCCTAGCTCCGAGTCTGTGTGCTAAAGCGAGCGAATTTTTCATTCCATTTGATGTGCGAGTGTGGAGGATTTTTCTGCTACCTTGCCGCAACTTACTCGCAAAAGGTGCCTCAGCGTTCCGCCCACACGAAATTCATGAATATTGAAAGAAAGTAAGCAGCAACGAGCGAGCACAAAGCACATTTACGGTTAACGGCTCAATAATAATGTTGGAAGGTAGCAATCGCTTGGATTATTTATTGCGAGTTGTGATTTCTAAGATTTCTTCTCATATAAATATGAATTTGTAACGCGTTATTACGCAAACCCCGGGGATGGGCACGTGGGAACGGGACTCGCTCTGCCTCCAGATCTGACCGGTGCTCCACCACTGGGCTCCGTCAGACGCAAGTCTCTTAGATATCTCTGTCGGGTCTCGGATCACGATTTTCGCTGAGTTCATGAGCGGGTTTTGAAGCTGAAGCCTGGTTTGAGTTGTTGTTTTTCCCTAAACTCATTTCTTTGTATTTTTCAAAAATTCAGATGTTCTCCCTTTGAAGCCAGTGTTGCGTTGAAATAAAATATTTTATTTAAAAAAATTTAGCTCTTAAAATAAAACATGATTTTTATTGAATTGGAGACCTTGAAGACCCAATTTAAAAAATGGATTTAAATACGATTTAAAACTCTTTCAGATTACAATATAAAACGGCGAACCCAATTTTTGAAGCCCTCACATTTTTAAATCAAACGAGTGGTTAATGAGAAGGAGCTAAAAGTCTGTCAAAGTTCCGTAGAAAGACTAATTTTCCAGTTAGAAATATTTAGACTCTCAGACCAACAGAAAAGACCTCTGAGAGCACTTTAGCCACATTGCCAATGAACGCTACATCAGAGCTAGATGAAATCAGATCGAGTAAGCGTTGCCCGCCCCTGATTAGTGGGTCAGCTTGCGCCTTTTCATTTGCAAAAGCCGCTCGCAAGTCACCACCGCGAAAGAAACGAGGCATTCCATTTCCGGCACATACACACTTTCGGATCCATTTGGAGTCCAGAGACGGACAAAAAGCGAGAGAGAGAAATTTCATGACATGGCATTAGCGTGATGGATGAATCGTAGCTTCCTTTCAGATATATTAACGTGCATTAAGAATTATCATAAAAATTAAATTATTCTGTGTGTTCTTCTTCTCCGTGCGCCTCCAAGAATATCTCTCTCGGTATTTCATAGGAGAGCAATGTGGCAGCGAATTGAGCCCCATTAAAATGTGTTGTAACGCGTACAAGTGACATATCCTCAGAGACGTCTTGTTATACGACTTTCACTAACTCGAAACCATTACACGGGGAGCATTTGATATCAAAAAAAGAACCAACAAAATGGCTCTGCCCCACTCGACTCCGCGGAGTGTAATCACTCCTAATCACCTCTCTTTATTATGTTGTTACGCTCCCCACCCGTAAAATCACCGTAAGTGCAGCACTTGGAGATTATGAAACCTTTTTCCTCAGAGACCTCTTCGGCAGGCCCGTTGTCATTACGATTGCATACTTTCAGGGGCCGCTCGAGTGGACCCCCAAATCATCCGATATCGACCCTAAATCAAGTTAATGTCACAAAAGAGTGGCTGTAAGTCATTTTTACAGTGCCATGGGTACAATATTGACCGGTCACGGTGAGTCCATTGCATTCCAGATAGAAGATAATCCCTTGTATTTGCTCCATTCGGCCATAAATCAACGAAAAATGCACCGACGGACTTCCCTGCTCCGAGTTTACTGTGGCAGGGGACTCGAGCTACAGCTCTGGCACCTCTCTCACATGAAGCACGTTGAATGAGAGGAGATTTGCTGGAAGTAGGTAACATTATTATCTATCTCCAGAGTCGAATAACACATGATTAGTCCACATTTTATTGCGTCGAATTGAGAGCGACCTGTAATCATGTAAATTCGAAATTGGGCAAATTGATTGGGATTGGAAGATTAGACGCAATTTCACTTTCTTCCTGGATTCGGGTTTCGCCGTTCCCCCGAGTCAGCACGTCTCCAAAATTAATTTCACGCATCATAAAAAATTACGAAATTTCACGTGATCGCGGAATTTTGCTCGTGTGGGACTTGGGAGGGAGGAGAAAGCACAAAGGAGCGCTCCTTGAAATGATTAAAATTCTCCTTTTTATGAGGCCTTATAAAAGGTGTGACATGCCAAAGCACCTCTAAGCCGGGGTAGATGAAAAGGGGGCACTTGCTTGAGACAAAAAGTGAAGGATTTATATTGACATTACAGACAATGAAGAAGTTGAGGAAAGCGGAGAGTCGGAGGCATAATGATGTACCTAAGCAACATTAATCTTGTAACTTGATGTTTGCCGAAATTTACTTCATTACATTATTTGCATCGGGTATAAGTGCGGATTTTCACCCCCTTGTATACGTTTCGCCCTCCCCTCCCGTTGGATTTAATTAAATCACACCCTCGTTTTATCAAACAACTTGCAACACAGGAGCGGACTGCAAGCCTCGTTTATCTTCTTTCTTTTCCATTCAAGCGTTCAATTGAACGTTGCGTGCTCATGGACCAGGGATGTACTCTCTGGACATTTTTCACAATGACTCTTCTTTGAGCCTTGCCTGCACGGAAAAATTGGCCAGAAATTCCTGAAGCTTCTGACCTCTAGTTGACCTTTTTTCTTTAAAACTTACTTCAAATCTTGGTTTTTAATCATGATTTTGAGCTCTAATTTCTCTGAAAACTGTAAGATAAATACTAAGGAAAAATTTTTTCTCCCTCTATAACATCCACTAAAGAGCGACTGGCCCCGCAAAATCTACAGAACCCGTCCCTGGTTCAATATATTTCCATAAAACTCCCCGACAGTCTCGCACAAAAGGAAATGTTTGCATTCTTTTGAATTTTGTTTGGGAATTCCTCAACCGAATGTTTATCAAGTTGGAACAACAAAACATCCCTCGCTCGATTCGGAACAAATTCTGGGGGAAATTAAAATTACCAGTTCAAAAATAATTGACTTACTTTTGCACTCGTTGACTTCGCGGGCTGTGGCACGACCCCACGGCCTGTCGAAGTAGAAGGGCTTGCATCTCTCACAGTCCTTCCCCGCCGTGTTGTGTCTGCAGTCGCAGCCCAGCTGGCCGTCGCGTCCCAGAACGCACTTGCTGGCGTGTCCGTTGCACTTGCATCTGCCTCCCACCGCGAAATCCGACACCGCATACTGATGAGCTCTCTGGCTCGAGGAAGCAGTGGACGTTATCGTGGCCGTCTCGATGTTGTTCCCGTCCTCCTCGTCGTAGTCCTCATCGTCATCCGTCGGAACTCTCTCATCCATCGGTGGCTCCTCATCGGTGGGCATCTGGAGGCGGTGGAAGACCACCTTGATGTCCGTTGCCGTAACCCACTCCTGGAGCACCATGGAGGACTCAAAGTCTGTCGCACTGGGTCTCCCATCGAGGACGCTGAAGGCGATCCGGGAGCCCTGGATGCTGGACGAGTCTCCCGAGTGCTGGTGGGAGTCGGTGCAGCGGGCTTCTTGCTCGTTGAATTTCGTTATGAGCGCGCGATTTGGACGGCCATAGATGCTGCGGCACTGGGAGCTGAAGAACTGGAACGGCACGAAGGTCCGGCCGAAGTCGACGCTCTTGTAGATGGCGAGGGAGTCGGGCTTCACGGCTCCGGGACAGAACGTCAACCTAAACCGAGAGATCTCTTAGTTCGGGAATTTTTCCGTTGTTTTGGGCCAAAAAAATTTTTATTGAACTCTGGGAGATTTTTTTGAAAAATTCGAACAAGCTATTTTACGTTTTTCAAAATTGTCCTAGACTCTAAAGATTTCTTTGAAGGCTTCAAAAATTATTTTTCCAACCGAAGAATTTTTTGTTGCTGACGACCAACTACTTTGGCGATTTTTTAAGCTTAATAATTTAATTGGGTTTTCAATAATTTTTAAGGAAACGTTTTCCCTTCTTCTTATTCCCATTTAAAGGGGCTTTTCTAAAACCCTTGAACATCCATTTTAAATTTTTACTTTAAAAACAAATTTTTACTTGAAAATTTTTTGCCAATTTTTTGAACGGGACAAAAATACACAAAAAAAGTTTAGTTTTTTGAGCATTGCAAAAAATTAAGTTATAGAAAAAATGTTGGGAATTTCCATGAATTTTTTTATGGCCACCTTTCAACCACCCACTCTAAAACTCACGTTATGTAGGTCAGCTCAAACTTCTTTCCGAGCGACAGAACGAGCGTGACGTTATCGGGTTCCTTGGAATCCTCGAGGGGCTCCGATCGCCAGCACGTAACGTTATTGGAATTGTTAACGTCCGTCAGAGCGGCCGCGGAGAATCTTCGTTTGGGGTCGTTATTGTCGCAAATGGCGCAACTGGGTCCGAGGTTGGATTTCAAATTGGCTGTGTTTTGGCAGTAGGTTTGAACTCCGCGAGAACCACAGACACTGGAGGCCTTCACGGGAACCCCGAAAGCAGCGTTCACAAAGTCCGGAATGCACTTCCTGGCCCTATCCTCGTCGTAGCACGGGTCTACGGGAGGCGGGGTCTGGATCATCTTCAAGTACTCGGCGTTAATCGAATTCGCGGAAATGCTTTTGAAAATCACGAAGAACGCGAGTAATTTCCAAAAACTCGCCATTTTGTAAAATTTTTCCACACTTTTAAATATTCAAAAAATTTTTAGTGCTTATTTTCTAGCTAAAAAATTCACTGAGGGTCTTTGGAATTTTGAAAATATTTGCTTCACATCCCGTTTGAGAGCACCGAATTATGTGTGAGAATTTCCCGAATTTTCCATTCCACCTCTCATTTCCACCTCACAACTGCACCGAGCGGAGTCCCGCCAAATTTCAGCAAACATTCCGCATCAAGTCTGAAACATAACTAGAGCCAGGAAGAACGAATCTCCTAGTTTAAAAACTGTTTCAAAAAAGCTCATTTTCCTGTTGCCTGCTGATGATGTTCTGTTGCTCGTCGTCGTGTTTTTGTTATGCTACATTGCGAGCGTGCGAGACTGTATGACGCTATTGTGGAAATTGTGCGTACATAGGGCACATGGTTTTCACATAAAACATTGAATCAAGCAGTGGTTTTCCGTCCCGAGCCGAAGAGAGCGAGAGAGAGCGGCTCGTGAGTTACCGAGAGGGACGGAGATACGCGGCGAAAGAGAGAGGGAAGTACCGGTGGCCCGCGAAAGCTCCGTTTGTGTACGTTCGGATACAGCTTTCTGGCATCAGTTCAATCTCGGCCGGCTAGACAAACATGGAAATGAAGATTTATGGGCCAAAGCACGCCCGGAATGTCCTTCACAAAGTCTCCAATTTCGGCCGGAATGGCCGCCTTCTAACGAGTTCTTCAGCTGCCTCATCGGAATCCGGTGGGCACGCATTTAAAAAACATGCTCGATGCTCCTCATTGTTCTCCGCATGCCTACCTTTTAATTGACTTTGTTTTGATTAACTTTGCCTCCGCTTCGCCCGGCTTCAGATGCACTTTTTTTAATTTTTGGTGCCTCTTGTTTGCTCTTGATCGTAATCTGGACTCGCGGCGAATTTATCGACCTGCTCGGGATATTCAAGGCATCTCGCGAGCAGAATTAAGAGACAAAGGAGGCGAATGGGGAGTACCTTTCGTCAAGGACGCGTCCCCCCGAGGCATAAAGTGCACTTGTTCTGGCCGATTATTACGTAAACGGCTCATAATTATTGCCAATTTTCGCTTTCATGCATCCAAAATCAATTGATAAGTGTCAATCATTGTCCGGTTTTGAAACGACACCTAATTATCACCTCTCCTTGGGCCCCAAGCGTTCACTCCTCACTGCTCCGGGAATTTCAAAACGCGTAAAACTTAATTGGGTCCGTAAATGTCTGTCATCCATTCCTTCCTACCCGCGTTTGATGTACAGACACCGCGCTTAAGCTGAGCACAGCACGAGTCCGTTTTGAAATTTCTTCATTTCTTCATATTTTTAATGCGAAAATTCCATCCATCACTAAACAAACAAATTAGCACTTAAGTGAGCAGGCATCTATCTCCATGTGCTCCAAATTGAGCAAAAATGAGGGAGGCAAAAGTTTCAACTTTTATGCTCTTTCTTGCATTTCTGGGCTTAACCAAATTTGAACTCAACGCTTGGTGATGTTGGGGGCAACTGAAGAGCATCTTTTTGACACGTTGAATTCTTAGAAAAAGTGACAAAACTACAGAGTAGTAAGAGTGTCTGTTGTTATAATACATAGTCATTTTCTATGATTTAGGTACAGTTAAAATTCTAAATATGTGGTAGGTATTCACCGAAAACAAACGTCCCTGAAACTTTTGACAAAAACCTTTCTGAATAGAAATGATATCCTTGAAAAAATTGAAGGTCCTTAACATAATTGTTACTGTAGTCGAGTTTTAGAAACTGAGATGATGAAACTGACAGACAGACGGACAGACCAAACTACGAAAAAAATATCGGACTAAAAAGAAAATTTTTGATGATCTTTAAAAGACGGCCAAACAGGGTCAAAGCAAGGAAAAGCGCGCAAATAGCCAGCCAGAGGAGCTCGCATGGTGGACATTCATCATCACATATTCGCCAGCTACCTGCTGCCAGCTTGTTTGCATGCCTCACGCCTCGCTTTCTTTCCATCATCGACGAAACTCATGCACCCGACAAATTTCGTTTCATCTCACAAATTTATGTTTATTTTATGTTGAATATACATAATAGTACACATACACATTGTACAATGTTATTCGACTTGACTTCACTTGTCGACGTGCAGCACCTCTTGACTTGCGTATGGCAAGGCGGGAGAGAGATACGTTTGAAATTTATGGTGAGACTGATATGAGGTGATGTGCAGTAAATAATTTCGGGCAGCGCTCGTGAGGACTGCAAAAAGTAATTTAAATGAGACAAAATGATTTCGTGGGCTCTTATTTTAATTTTGTCAACTCGTAAATCCCCTATCAACGCAATCATTAGCGCTGCATTAACATTTTTATTGCGCCGTTAATCGGTCACTGAGTTTACGACTTCGCGCCTTTCGAATCGGGCTGTGGCCGTCGGAAGGCGTTTAATGGTCGGCAAAAGAGGCGGATATAGCAGATCTTGGCCAATAAACACGTCAGGAGGTGGTCCTGCAGAAAGTTTTTAACTCATTGCGGTCCTCCTTTTTTTCGGATTTTTAGCCCTATGGAAACACTTTTTATCGTTTGAATATTCAAAAAAAATTTTTTTAGGAGGCATTTTTTTAAATTCACTAATTCAAACCACTTGACGTAAAGGTCTGACTTTTGGTACACATAATGTTTGGCTCAAAGTTAGTGATCCTCTAAAAGGATTGATTTTTAGCGCCCCCTAGGAGAAAGATATTAAGCAAAAGGTCCACTTTCCCATACAAAATTGGCCTAAAACTAAGAAATTCAGTATAAAAACTACTTATTGTAACTCCATGTATCGTGATACTTGGCTCAAGTGT
The DNA here is from genome assembly GCA_963930915.1 of Forcipomyia taiwana. NCBI lineage: Eukaryota > Metazoa > Arthropoda > Insecta > Diptera > Ceratopogonidae > Forcipomyia > Forcipomyia taiwana. Next base: position 584,978 of record CAWVOI010000020.1, read on the forward strand.
TGAGCCTGGCAAGTTGAGACTGAAGCAAAAAATAGGTGGTTCATGGGTTAAAGCGACCTCCCGCGCCCTTCAGGACAGCCCCATTTGGTGCTCGCAAATGACTTCCAAAGTGGATCCGCAACGCAAATGGGCTCCCTTGTTGACAAATTTAGTAGCCTGCTGACCGAAAACCACAAGCCACATGCAGCCAGGCGCTGCGGGACGCCTTCCAGCTCCGAAGGCGACAAGCTGCCAGCGAGCCATTGAAACTTTAATGATATCCCACGCTCGTAATGAACTCAAAAGCAGCACTTGCGCCCAATTAGGCTCCTTTGCATGCCAAAGAATACACTTTTCCACACTCTCTGCCACCCTAGTGCCTGCCGGTGCTAACAAGGGCCACAATAATAGCAATAATGCTACATGAAATTTCATTTGTCATCGTCATTTGAGCATTCACATGACGTGAATGCGAGCAGCATATATGCGAAGTTAATAGGTGTCTGATGTTGTAAATAATTATAACGCTAATGGCAAAATTCGTAATTAATCATGACAATATGTGTGCCACCCACGGGCTCGCACGCTTCACAGTAGCCGGGTCATTATCAAGCCGTCCTATCAACAATACCTGAACACGAAATTTCGGCACATTTCGGCATACATAATATGAATGCTAATCAGGTGGCTTGACAGTTGGCACTGCAGCCGCATGAGTGACATTTCCTGTGGCGGTATTTTTGTGGGTTTTCCGTCACCTGGTTCGTTCCTCTGCTCTCGGTGTGTGGCGCGAAAATATTTGCACAAGGAAAGGAGCCGAATTAAAAATTGACTTACATTCTAATTAATTAAAATTTGAATAAATTAAATTACTTCAATCAAGTTAAAAGTTGAGAGCACTCTCTGCGCAACATTTTAATATCCTCATGTTGTTCCTTGTTCCTCTCGTAACACGACATGGTGTACTCCTTGCTTCTCTATTCGAAACTCGCTCTTAATTATTCCGTACCATAACCTTAGTTTACGGACCGGATCCTTGCAGCCACGAAACTGGGCTTTGTTGCGGTCTTGTCCATCGTATGAGCTGTTCCTGATGGCCAGAATAATTTCTTATGACGGCAGACCCTCTAACAGCCTTAATTGGACATTTTAAAAAATCAAGGTGTACATTCATCCCCTAGAAAGCTAATTCAGCGCCAATCCAGCTCACCTCAGTACCCGCAGTTGTAATCACATTCCACGAAATGTGAGCAGAATTCAAAACTCGTTACTTTTCTCCCATTTCACCGCGACTCACGTCACCTTCCCGTCCCGCCTCCTCGAAGTCGCAACAAATTTGCGTCAGCTCTCAAGTTAATTTGGTGACTTCTTTCACAAAATTCCAAAAAATCTCCTCCTCCTCCCGAAACCCGATGAGTAATGGCATTCACCTGGCAACAGAAGAGTGTGGCTCGTACTCTAAAGTGTTGAATGATTTATGAGGAAATTTTCCGCTGCACCTTTTTCGTGCTGCAGGAAAGTCATAGTCCGACTCCATCCATATATACGTGTCACACGACCAACACACGACATAAAAAGTCATTATGTTGCCTTGTAGCAGAGTCGTCGGAATTCCCTTTTCTTTCTCAAAGTTCACAACTTCACACATACTGAATTAACTTGTAACAAAAAAGGTTTAATAGCAACGGACATGTATTTGCATAAATTATTTGAATCCGAGTTTTAATCAAATCAGAATGAATAATTTCGTATTCTTTCCTTCCCAGATGCCATACCGTGTCGCGTTGAGCGAGCAGAAGCACACAACCTCGCTACGATTGACGGAAGTTTGATTTGTTATGATAATTGCATTTTATACATGTGCTCATACATTACGGAGAAATCACTTTTAATGGAATTAAGGCGCACAGATCGGGAGAGGAATTAATTTGAGCCAATCATTTGAAACTAAACGTCGCGTCGCATGCCATCGGATCACGATTCTTGACGCTCTTTGGAGCCACAGCTCTGGGGCTGCTTTCCACGGATGGGATGGAAATTGAGGCAGCAAATGTTTTAAAATTTAAGCTCGTAGAGTAATTTTTGCCCTGCCCCCGGGCTCTCCGCTCCAGGCAAAAATTGAATCAAAAACTCATATTCACAACTATCAAATTGGATTAGAGGCAAATTGACGCTTTTAGCAGCTAGCAGATGAGTAGAGACGTGACATGAATCCGCTCCTCACACATCTTCATTGTCTTTTTCCATTCCATCGATTGTGCCCGAGAGTCAGAGGCAGCACGGCAGCAGCTCTGGTGCGAGATAAAGTGGTGTTTAACATCAGTTTTGTGCCACAACTTACATTAATCACCTGCGATGAAAAAGCGGAACGCGGAAAAAAAACGTTGAAAGGCCACATCAAAGAGATCAGTCTGGACGATAAAAGGTGAGGCTGAGGCATTTATAGGCAACGGCCGAGTGCCCTAAAGCGGCCGAGATTCGTGGATCGGGTAAAAACCAGATGACCTGAGGCGCGTTTTTGCTCTTCAAGAGGCACGCCAGCTTGCCCATCAGCTCGTTTCCAGACTCTTTGCAAAACTTGCGCTCTAAAAACAAACACGAATTAAGATAATAAACTCATCAGGCAACCTTGTGGATTCCGGAGCTGCCCTAAGAGCCCCAAATGGACCGAAAATGTCAATCAGAGCCGAGAAGAGGTCATTGAAATTCCATTTTAATCCACAACTCGTATTGTCCCGACGCGACCACTCGTGCTTCGCTCTTAAAATTTTTGATATCGCATATCAAACACGTGACACGCGGTAAAATCCTCATAAATATTCAGCGTTGACAATTTGCTACGTTTTTATCACCAAATAATAAATATTAATGCCTTCTGATTCAATATTTCGGTCCTGCCTTGCGGTCGGAGTGGATTGCGCTAGGCTGTCAGGGCTGACTCCGGAGAGTTCCGTCGACCCGCAGTCAACGAACTCATATCCCGTTTCGTCAGCGAGTCCCATAAATTTGTCACTTTTGCATCTCATTACAAACGAAAATTATGACCGCAACTCGGTACTTGACGCGGACTGCTTAAAATAAATTAGGATGGAGCGAGTCGCGAGATCATGCACAAGTGATTTGTTCAGTTGTCGACATCGTTTCCAGTGAAATAATATTATTGAATAAAATTATTTTTCGTGAGCGACGATGCTTGTTTTTTACCTTTTTCAGTGGCACTTAACCCTCTCTGTCTAGGCTTCTGAATTTTCTCTAAGACTGGTTGTGGTTTGTGGATCTTTGAGATGTTTTGAATTAACAAAAAATCTCCAAAATGTGTCGTTAAAAATGTCTAAAATGAGTTTTCCCCTTCGAGGATGGAAATTTTTCAGGTCGGTCGCTTTTTATGTGAAGTGGACAAACAGAGCAAAATTTTCAGCCAATTTTCGTGGAAGTCTGGATTTGAGATGACTCGGATCTCCCAAATTACTTAAGTCCGGAGGCTCCGGTGGCTGTTTCTAGGGGTCCCTCTTGTGATTGTCACCAAAGATGGGAGCTCTAGCCCCCGTACTTTGGGAACTAGAGAAAATTGAATTTTTTTGAAATTTTTGTATTTGAAAATTTCCCCAAGATTTGATTTTCTCTAGCTCCCAAAGTACGGGGGCTAGAGCTCTCATCTTTGGTGACGATCACAAGAGGGACCCTTAGAAACAGCCACCAAGAGATGAGCCTCCAGACTCAAGTATTTTGGGAGATCCAAGTAGGTCTCAAATCCAGACTTCCACGAATATTGACTAAAAATTTTGCTCTGTTTGTCCACTCCATATAAAGAGCGACCGACCTGAAAAATTTCCATGCTCGAAGGTTTTCCCTGAAAAGCTCAGATGAGGGTTAAAACGAGCCGGCTTCTATGAGACAATTTACACTTTGGAGTGATCAGCGAATTGGATGAGGTGGGAATAGAGTCAATAGAGTTATAAAAACAAGGAATTACGGAGAAGAAAAATATTCGCATGCCAAAAGCAGTGATAAATGGATAGTGTTTTTATAGCACGGCACTTTAGTGTTTCCCCGATACCAGTTGACATATTGGAGCGAGATGGGGCAGCGACCGTTTAGTCCGGAGCGGCAATATGGTCAATTGGTGAAGACAAACATTTTTATTTTCTGCCAAATGAGTGTTGCCGCCGATAGGCGATAGAGGCTTTTAGTCCGGCAGGCTTTGAAAGTTGATACGAGGCTCTTACTGCTATCTGAGTTTTTGGCGCAATATTAGAATATGGCGGGTTTTTTGAGAAAATATCCGCTGCAACTGCTGACGACTTGCAGAACCGATTAAACGTCTTCAACGCCTCCTCTAATTGAGCTGCAGGCTTCCATAAATATTCACAGCAAACTTTAATTCAAACCAGATTTGTGACACATTTATATCAGTGTTTATTATCTTGTCAATGCTTCCAATTCATTCCAACTTTATTGCCATCTATTTCACATCACGCCGCGCCGATCGTTCCGTTCACCTCCGAGCCTCAAAGAGATACTCGCCTCTCTTCTGTTTCTTTTTTTGCCATAATTAAGATAAACAAATTACTTTACACTGTTTACAATCAAACTAAGCGTGATTCGCCGATCTGACTGAGTAGCAAACTGGAACAGAACCTCGTGTGTGCATGAGCGCGGAGTAATGAGGGCTGACGGTAGATGAAAAAGTTGAAATTCCAATAAAAAGTCGTAAAAACCTGTGGAATTCTTTGTAAAAATACATAAAAATGAGCGGGTGATGGGTATGGGAGTAATTAAAGCGGTCGGAGCGCACAATCTGGCATTGATTTGTTTTAATTTCAGGCAATAGCGGCGCGCTCCGATTGCGAAATCATTTCATTGGTTCAAAGGGAATATTAAATCCCATGGCTTAACCCTGAGTGGGCCATTAACGTGACTTTCATGGTTTCTTAGTCAAAAATTCCATATTATTTTTTTCTTGAACTGTTTTTATGATTTTCGAGGGGTCAGAAAATTGAAAATGACTAATGAAAGGTTTCAAATCTCGAGAAGTGCTGTCGAGAAAAAATTGAGGACCCTAGGTAGGCAATCAGGCTGGAAAAGGCAAATTTTCCTCATCCTGGAAACTTCACTTGGTCCATAAAACGCTTCTGATGTGGCACAAAAAACTCCAAGTCCACACGAGGGTTAACAAACGCGTCAGTGGTGGGCAGGGAAATCATGCATATTCAATGAAGATAGGCCAATTTTGTTTTCATCACTCTTGCACCGTTGCAATATTGGAAACGATCAATCAAAACATTCAATATAATCCATTCAATTAGTCGGCAATATGTTGCTTGTAATTTACTGAGCGCCCACAATTCAATAGAAGCAATCTAGGTGGATCATCATCATCATGATAACCGACTCTCCGCACCGACCTTTCCTCTGATTCACCAATTGTTATTATAATCATGACCATGATTTTAGTTGATCGAGGAATATTAATATTTATCGTATTCGTATGAGGCAGTAGGAATGCCCCCTGCTGAGGAGTTAATTAAGCACATCAAATTAAAAGGTGCCCCGAGTCAGGTACGGAGCTGTCCAGATGGTGGCTGCGCCAATGATGAAAGAACGTGATGCAGCCGTTTTATGGCCGAATCCTTTGAGGTCGAGGGGGTCATAAATTTGTTCTTTTATGGTCCGAGAAAGGGCTGAGCTTCGGATGACGCGATGATTAATTTTTTTCTTATTTATTTTCAGAAATGTTTCTGCTTTCCCTCGGGTGCAGAAAAAGCCACCTCGAAGCGGAGTGCTGTGGGAAAAACCCATCTCTCAAAGATTACTCGAAGATGTGTTATGACTCGGAATTGATTGAATCCAGCCAATACTTCTAATTCCATCCACATTTTTATCTATTTACCTTGATAACCATAAAATTGAACACCTTTTCTAAATTGAATAACACTGCCACAGCCGCTGTAAGTGCCCGTGAGTATACGGAGGTGGATGAATGTGTGGAAAATGGAAAATCCTCAGAGCGCGCTGGTGCTCCATTTTATTTTTTTCATCGCTTCCGAGTCACGTACTCGAGTCTGCCCCGCTTCGTCTCGGGCGGATTTAAACTTTCCGTGCTGCGATCTCCCCTGTTACAGCAATTTAATTTTTTTTTTTCGCAAATCCTTCATGTTTAAATGTAGATTTTCTCGGGCTTTCGCAACACGAAAACATTTGAAGTGCGTTTGATATGCCGCGAAATTGAACTGCGAGATGGATCAGGAACAAGACGAAAAAGTTAAAGCGCACATCACTTTGATGGATATGTAAAGTGAGCTGGAATTGAGGCTCGGAGTCGGAGTCGGGGTGGGAGAGCGGAATGGCGAGGATAAAGTTGAAATTGCACTTGACGTTGATACTCCCAGATTATTAGATTACTACGGAATTCGTTTTTATCGGCGCTCTTTTGGACTTTTATGCGTTTTATGGAACCTTACCTTATTATCTCCCAATTTATAGGAGTCATTTGTATCCCATGCTGGGAGCAGAGCCATTCGCTCTGAGCTTTATTGGTCGTTTTAAAAATTTTTCTGTCTGGCTTGGAGCTCAAGGAAAGTCCCCGTTTCATTCCCCAAATGAAGAAATATCGGCACATCGACGCATTCGGCATGAAATCACACTCTCTACTGCCGCGCCGCCTCCCCACAGCGAGTCCCACCATCTCACCTTGTGAAGTCAATATAAAAAATTGATGTTGGTAATTGAATAATAAATAAAGCCGTAAAAGCCGTTGTGAAAAAATATGAAAAATATTACGGATTATTTTGCTGACACCCTTCCTCATCTCCCAGGTAGAGTTCCAGGTCGGCTGGAATTTGGGAAAAATACCTCGTAATCATCGTCACCCTCGCTTAGTCGCTCCCACCCGAGACCCAAGACGACGCTGTAGTTTATTTATGAGATTTTTAGTGCAGTGCGATGGATTGGAATTTTTGTGGGGAAATGATTTGCATTTGTGGAGCGAGAGTGGAGCAATTCGTATGGGTGACACGAATATCGTAAATTTTCTGCGCCACTAGTTGCGAATGGAGGTATACATCCGGGTGGAATTTTGATTAAACCCCCCTCCCTTTTCTTATGGAAGGCTCGCGGACCATTTATCTTGATAGCTCCCATATACCTACCAAAGAGCCTGCGGCAAACGTCTCAGCGATTCCAAATTGGGCCAAAATCAATTTGCGACGATAAAATCAAACATTCTCTTATTGTTTGTTAATCATTTTATTTCATAATTTACCGTTTCTTTGACAACTCTTTAGCTTACTCCAAAATATATAAACCTTAAAAATGCAAATAAATTCAAATGGTTCAATTCCAGATGGCGCATCAGCACTCCAGAGCTTGGGAGACTCTTAATTTATACAAGATTGCTTGTTTCATTTTATTAACCCATATTGGACCACCAGGTGATTTTTGCAGAAGCTCTTTAGCCATTAAGTTGGACCAGTCAGATATGGGCTAACTCGAGCTGCGGTTCCGAGGTCTAAAGTCAAGGATCATTAAATCATTATTGATTATCTTCATTCACATTTCAACTCTTCTCGATTTCGTTTCATTTTATTTCTTCTCTTTCTCCTCGTCTTCCGTGCCCGGGTCTTCTCTCATTGTTGCCATTAACAACAACAACAAAAATATTCCCAGTCGACTTTAATCGCTCCACATTTAATCGCTACATTGTCGTGAGCGCACGCAATAAGAGAATCAGCGTTCCGGCAGTTTGGAAAGAAGGTAGTATGGCATTCCGATGATGGCTTCTGATTGATGGGTAGTCAATTGTCGGGTTTACAACTATTTTATTGCGTTTCTGATTGTTATAGAGTGGGTTTTAAAATAAATAAAATATATGTGTATCTAAAACAAGGTCCTACATCAAATACTGATTAGATAGATGCAAAGGCTATCTGCTGGCTTGTTAGTGCCCGTTCGATAAATCTTCCTACGGCTAATATGTACAGGTTCCTAGCCTAGTCAATGTGGAGAAGTACGACGAGACCTTCCTCGAGAACTTGGACTCCAGTTGGCCCCACAGCCCCACTCCCCACGCCCATTAATCACCCTCTCAGCGACCATAAATCTCTCTAAGGAGACGCTCTTGTATCGCTTTCCGTTGCCACCATGCGACGGAGAATTAATTACTTGGTGAAAAATTTTACCTTCCTCCAACTTCCCCACATTCCCTTCCACACTATTTGGCTCTCTTCTCTTACACCACGTTAACCTTGCAAAAGACAAATGACGTAGCGAGTATCCACGCCGATCCGATGGCAAGATGGTATCGCGGTGAGAACCTCTTAATGCAAATATTTTATACATGAATGCGACCATTGCGCGGTCGTTGATTTATGATTTGAGTATGCACATCGCTGGGACATGTGAGGAGGTGCAAGAAGTCGCAACTGCATTTCACACTCGAGTGCCAATTGGAGCCGAGTTCTCGCTCGTTCGAAGGTCTTTGATTGTTTAAGCTGCTCTGCGGAAATTCTCGGGTGCTTTGGGTTCCATTCTTCTGACTTCTTACGATCTAACATACAAAAATGATATTTATCTTACATACACAGTCGACGTGTGGTGGTTTCGTGGTCCTGGAAGCTCTGGAGCCTAGTAGCACTCCTCCTCAAGCTGGAAGCGGCGCAACCTCCGACTCAGGTCCTCGCGCCACTCGAGGATGAGGGACCGCGGGCTCACGACTATCTGATCGGGCTGTGTTTTCGAGTTCATTCCCAGGATTATGTAGGACCTGCGTATTTTAAAAAATTAATAATCCATAGGGGCAGTTAATGGTTGATCCAAGAAGCCTTTTTAGCCCTCTTGAGCCCTCTGATAATAAAGCTCTGTGGATGAGCCTCCGAGAGATCTCTAGAAGCTAAGTCCTTTTTTTTGAAAAAGGCAAAGGTAGATTTTAATCACCAAGCTCAGAAGATGAAGGAGATTCGATAACGACTGATTAGAGGGTTAAGACATTGGAAAAAATTAAAATCAGGATTTCAAGCGGAAAAGCCCTTGCATTTAACTCGATAATGGGTTGCCTAATGAATAGCAAAGCCAACTGACGGACTGCAAAAACTCACTTGTTCAGCTTGATGTTGGGACAGCGACACTCGAGGCCCTTGGCGGGGACTATCAGCGACGTGACGGCTCCATTCATGGGGTACTTGGAATCCGGGCTCGTTTTGTACACCAGCTGAACGTGAACGTTGTATCGGATGTCGTCTTTGTTTCCCACAATCGCGCCGTTCCTCGTTATCATACCGGCACTCTTGTTAATTACTTTCACGAGAACCGCTGAAACAAAGAAGTGTTCATCGAAACGGGGATCCTCCGTTTGTTTTTCGCATTTAATTGCATTGCGGCTATTGTTTTCCGTCCCTCTTCCTCCTCCCTTGCCATTGAAAGGAAAAAGGATACAATGGAATCACCGAGCCATCGTTTGCTCTTTTCGTTTCCATTTTTCTCTGGTTCGGAGCAAAGGGAAAATAAACTGCGGCACCAAACAAATTAAATGTTTAAAATTTATTATGTAAATTGCGCACTGATTTGTGCAAATAACTGCGAAACGACTTAAATCCTTTCCTTTTGCTCCGTCTCCTTTGCCTCTGCCTTCGCCTCCACTACGCGGGCAGCCCGAAAGACTTGCAGGAGCTCAGCAGAATGGCACTGTAAATTGCCCTTTTTATTTCATTTCAATTAAGTGAAATTAAACGCGTACCGCTGAAGAAGCAATATCGTGGCTCGAAACACAGACAGACGGGAAAACTTTTGCTCAGCGTGGTATGGCGGTGGAGTTTGGTGTAAGCACAACATATTACACCCTCGGTGTGGTTATCGCGCCCGCCACAGCCAACGATAGGAGTCAAGTAGCAACTTATTACAGTTTCTTTGCACACCGAAACCCAATAAAATGTTCTACTTACCATAATCTCTCTTGCAAAATTTATTCAAATTTAACCGTTTTGCCTCTAATTTGCATCTACCACAATCTGCAAGGAGAGAGAAAGGAGGAAAGGTTACGTAGAGTCTTCTCGAGGGAGGCGCATTGTGGGGGAAAATATTCAAACGGGAAATTCCTAAACAAATTATTTATGATGCTGATTTGTGGGTGAATGAGAAAGAGATTAAAGAATACAGGGGTGGACCCAAGATGGGTGGCATCCCACCAGGGTATTTTAGAGATATATCCCGGAAAAAAGACTCTTTTCTGAGGTATTCAGGTTGAACATAATTTGAAGAAAAATTGACAAAAAAAGTCCAAGAAAAAAATTTCCCCACCAAAATCATCTATTTTCCACGCCAATCCATCTCAATCGGCCTCTATTACACCAATCATTATTCATACACTGCGCCCTGTCAGAATGAACCCCGACGTTTCATGTTTTCCCCCACCGATCAACCCATAAACATAGAAAAATTTAATTAAATCAATTTTTCAAAATCCATCGCAAAAATCCGATAATATTTCATCTTTATCCACATCTCCCCATCTCCTGAATGTGCATTGTGCTCGTCGTCCCCCAGCTAGTTGAGCGTTGCTCCGCCGCTCATAATCGGGAGGCATATGCAAGAGGAGAACCCATTCCGATTGAGTGTGCCAAGTCGGTGTCGGACAAAAAGATTGCTCCATTCACCAGATGATAGGAAATTGAATAGAAAAATACATAAAAAAAGCCATGGAAAAGCAATCTATTGACCGTGGGAGGGTGGGAAGTGGGGAAGAAAAGCGTGTGTTCGACAGACACGTTGAATGGAGGAAAACAAATAAATAAATCGGATATGAATCCCCAATCTAACCCCTCATCGGCACTTCTCGCAGCCACGGTGACGATGATAAAATCCACTGACTCCATGATGTGCATAATCTGGTCGCATACACACGGCATGTTTGCTCTGGTCTCGTCCATCTCGCACCCCAAATCGCCCCCTGCGTACCAGTGCGTGGGAGAACCAGGAAAACTCTCCCTTGAACTGCCCCCATTACCATGTTTGTTCACTGCCACCACCAAATTTGACTTTTGTGTCAATGATTGTGTCATTTTAGTCGCGCGCGTGATATCCTCTTACAGCATCTAAACCAACATGTATTCATGCTGTGTTCCTCCCACGACACTGGGAGACACTTTCAAATGCGAATTTGAAACCGATGTACTGCCTTCGTGGGATTCCTCGCACAAATTTGAATTTTATTTGCTGCCAATGCTTGCGACTCGGAGATAAGAAGATGTGGGTTTTGGGAGGGAAAATCGGGGTGGCTTGGTGGACTTTCGCGGGAAACAGAACCCATTTGTTCGGGATTAAGTAGGTGAGCCGAAGGTATTGGGAGGATTGAAGATTGTTTCCTGGTCTTTCCCAACTTTTCCAATTTTCTCTCTTGTCGCTCAAAAAAAGAGGAATTGTCTCAGAGACATTTCGAGACATTTACTCCAACCAAACTCTTCCCCCCTCAAAGCGCAACTTAAAATTTAAAAAAAAATTATCGGTGTATTCAAGGGTTAATTTTCAACCCCTCCCTAGACCATTCCTTTCCCTTCTCAATACTTTGAATAATTGGAAGCTAGGGGCAAAAATTTCACTCTACCCTGAACCTTAAAGTCCACATAAACGAGCAACCTTCTCCTTTGGGATAACCCTTATAAAATTTCCCGAAAACATCCCAAAATTTAGATACATTTCCATCCCCCCAAGAAACACGTGAACGACCCCATAAACGCCGCACTTAAGTAATTTCAAATAACATCACAAGAGCACCTCCAGTCCCGATCCATTAGCAACAGGAAGCCCCGCTTCATCTTCCCAATCCCGCTCGCTGATGCCGTGGAATTGAATTCATCATTCCACACCCGAGACGAAGATTAGCAACACGTCTGTCTGAAGCACCCCCAGCAATACATAAATTGTAAATTCACTGTCGTATTTCTCTCGTGTGCCAATTCACTTTGCTCGCTCATCTCCTCGACGCCCGACACAACGCGGACGGAAAAAAGGATGCCGAGATGTCCCCGGAATGGAGCGGCGTTGACGAGAAAAGAGACGTTTTTACTCATTCAAGCGAAAGTTGTGAATCAAATTGATAGATATTTGTCAGAAGGACTGACTGGCTGGCTGTAAAAAATGGCAGCCCATTGAAAAGTGTGTTCTCCTCTAAGGCACATTTGATGAAATGGAAAATCGACTGAATGGATGCGAGTCATTAATTTTATTAAAACCTGCAAAAGGTGGTCTTACCGTTGCGTTTGGTAGAAACCTGCGACTCAGACTGCTCTGCATCGTACTGATACGCTTCCGGTGCCGTGTTCTGGTGATCATTGTCCATGCTGACTACCCTCGGAATCTCTGTTTGCAGCGGCAGGAGGAAAAAAAATTGTATCTGATTTAAATAATCCTCGGAGAGCGGGTCGATGCGCGAAACACAAAAGATTTTATTTGAAATTTAATTAAAAACTTTTTGCTCAGTGCTCGAAACCTTCACTTTGGCGGCAGAGCTTCAACTGGGCCACTCTATACCGTCGAAAGGCGCCCCGTATCTCCAATCTAATCTCCTTTGCCTGCTCCATAAAGTTTCAAAGTTTTTTCGCGCGTCAATTAAAATTAATCCCGCGATGACGAGGCAGGTAGCAAGACACCCAAACCCCCCGAAACCATTAAAAGGTACTCACTGATGCACGGGGCGACGGTGGACCGACTCTGCTGGTATCCCCGGGCACACCTATTGCACGTCAGTCCCGTGACTCCTTCCTTGCAGAAGCACTGGCCCGAGGTGTTGTTGCAAGCCTTGCCCGTCGACCCAATCGGATGGCATTCGCAGGCTGTAAATATTTGAAAATTGTTAAAATTCCGTCTATTAGCGTAATTGTTATCATCATGAAACGTGTTTGGCGGGAAAATATTCTGAGCATCCTGCAGGAAGCTGAGCGGAAGGATGCGGATTATGGCGAGTTTATGCGCTCGTATAGATGTGGATGAATTATTTAGAACCACTAATGATGACATGATGTCTATGGTAAATTTAATGATCCCGACTATTGTGGGAATAAACGGCACAGTGGTACCCCATAATTATGTGACTGGGAGCAGGATCGTCGGTGGGGACTGGGAGCGGGCGAAAATGGCGGATGCAAATGAGCGCACATGCAACACAATGTTGGAGGAGTCGGGGAGGTTATGTTGCTGCAGACAGGATTATCGTGTTAGTGTCATAATAAATTTGAATTGTCTGCAACTTTTGTTCGACGCAATTGGGAACCTAATTTTGCGAGCTCGGAGTTACTTGTGGGGGAGTTTGTAATCCACCCTGATTTAATAAACGGCTCGGAGTCGCAGTTGCTGATTTGCAGTCGTCGCTTCTGGGCACGCATGGCTGCGTTGCAGTAATTTTAACCAAATAGGGGGTTTTAAAGGCTATTATTTGGAGGCCAAAATACAGCATCTTTTTAACATTTTTCTTGAAAAGATATAAAGTCAGGAATGGAAACTTTTTTATTTAGGAAAAAATTATCCTATGATTTTCCTTGCATTTTAAAAAAATTCAAAGTAATTCTGTCAAAAGGTTTTCCAAGGCAGGCAAGAAAAAAGGCCATTTTCCTCAAACCAGACCACCACAGTATCCTATTAGTCTTGTTTACTTTCCAACTTTCCCATAATCCTAATCCCTCTGCCTCCGGATCGATGCCATCAGGCAAACGAAGAAAATTATCTAACGAACGAAATCGACTTTTTATCACAAACAAACTACCCCACACAGTATCCCTTGAGCAGCCCATTTTTCCGCAGGAAGCTATGCAGATCCTTCCAAATTAGGTACGCCGAAAAGGATAACTACTCTTTCATATCCCTTCTATTCCAATGAATATATTTTCCTGCCATGTTAGCTACATCCTTTTTGCTGCACTTTCCATGTATCCCCCATGCCTGCTGGATTTTCACATAATCGTTTCGACGGCTTAGTACTCTGGCATGAAAACTTCAACGCCAAATAGGTTACTGCAGACACTCTGGGAGCAAATGGAATGCAGTCTTAGAAAGCCTTCTAGCGGTATTTTCGTTCCTTTTTGGACAATGAAGCTTTAAAAAATATTTTTGAAGCTTTTAGAGGCGAGACGAGAGTAAATCAGACGCTAAATTCAAAGATAGGGTCCTCGTTTTCAACGCAAGGGCCCCATGACTGAGAGACCCCATACTTTGCCGAAATTTCGACAAGGTCCAGAAACTCTGTCTTCAGGGGGTGCTCTTTTCCAACACGCTCAAGTATGTTGTTCACTTTACAAGTTCATCACATAAATAAAATCAGTTGAATGGTTCTGCGCCGCACATTTTTATTCCTAGTTCGACTCGAATGAACTTTATCTCCTCTCTTTCGTTCGCCTCCCAACGTGATAGATTGAGTGAATCGAGAAAATATTGTATGTAGCATCCTTAAAGGGGGGAAGACTGAGCAATAATTCAAACTTAAAGCCGCAAAACTCCCGCAAGTGCCGGTGAGCTGGAACCCACTCGTCCATATTTCCCTATGGGAAATTTATCAATGTCCATCAATTTTGCGGCATGGAGAGCGGAAACGGAAATATTTTCCACCCCTCTGCCTGTGCCCAGAACCCTCATATCTGAGCTGCTCAGGAGGAGGCAGTTCCAGCAGACAGACGAGGCAGGTAACAACTTGAAATGCTACGAAGCGAAATTATACTAAATTTAATTAATAGCTCCAGGGTTGATTCCTGTACTTGACTGCGTGTTTTCTCAGCGCTCTTCCTCCATTTTCCTCTCAGAGTCGGAAATTATTAAATTTTGATGCTTCTCTCGCTTCCGTGTGTCGGCACTCGGCGGTTTAAATTTCCATTTTTCACCCTGGGAGCTCCAGTTTGAGGAGAAAAATGCAAATTGGGTCAGGCCATAGAGTGCTGACGCAGAGAGTGGAGACGAAACATTTGGCACTGGCTTACTCTCGGGCCCGTCGAGCTGTCGTGGGCCAGCCGGTGCAGACTCTGCAGTGTTTACCTTCAAACAACAATATCCAGGACGTTGTCGAGGATATTAAATTATTGCCGAGGGCGCATTTTGTCTGCGCTTCCCGGTCCCAGTCTCACTCGGTAATCCAAGTCCCAGTCCGGGGGAACTTTAATTCCGCTCGAGTGGCGAGGAGGCGACTAGCGAACATTAATTTTAATTATTTGCTCGGCACTCTTTTCACCTTTTTCCACAACAAACTCACCTTTGCACGCCTTTTTGTGCTGCATCGGCTTCGTGGGATCGCGGTAGAAGCCCTCGCGGCACGAATGACAGTGTCGACCTGTGAATGAGTACAAATGTGGAGCTCAAAGGGGCTCATCTCTTTCTCTAATCTTACCTGTGGTATCGTGGCGACAGTCCACACACACGCCACCCGATGTGCGACCCGATAGCTTGTAGAGCTCCATGTTGAAGCGACACTTTCTCGCGTGTCCGTTGCAATTGCAGGCTGGAATGATATTTATTAAGGAATTTTATTAATTAAATCATAGCATGCGAAAAGCGAGGTGGTATTTTTTGCGTAGTCTGCACTCTGGTCCGTCCGTCCGCTGGGACTCGTCGCTTAGCCCCAAATATCTCCCCGCGGAACTCGTCGGTCCCAGTAGACCTGCTAAAAGCGTATTTATTTTAAAAACATATCCCCTCATATTTACATCTCAATCTGTGTTCGGCCGATGATGAATGCGCTCAATATAATATGGTGAGAGAGAGAGGGAAATTGCAAAAACAGAATGAAAATATTGAATATTTTATATGACATGATGATTGCGTCGACAGCCAAGTGGGGAGCAGTCACTCGCCATATGGTGGCTCGGCTCAGCCACTCGACACTGCAACGCATAAAAAGTGACCGGAAAACTCGTACCCAACAAATATAAATTTGACTCTGCGGAACCGCACAAATAAACTCAAATGTTTCACAACATTTTCACATTTTTTTCGCCCTCTCCCGGAGACTCGTATTCGGAGGCAGGCAACTGGAAGTGGGTTGAGGTACTCCTCGGTGCTCCGTCACGTTCCTTCTTCATCAATTTTTCCTTTTACGCGCCGGTCTCCGAGTACATCTCCTCCAACATTTTTCCCTTTCGTTGCTGGAAATGTCTCAAACACATTTTTACTCAGGGCACGTCCAGGCTCAACTATTTTATTCGAAAACTCGTTCATCTTCTGCCCAGAGACAGGAAATCGGGGGGCTTTCTCTCAGGGATTTTCCAACGTTATCTTTGCTAATGGACTGAATAATGATAGGGGTGCTTAAATTACTGGAGGATGCTTCTTTCGGTTTCAGGGGTGCCCAATTGGAAGGCGTTCCCAAACCCATTTCAGGTTCTGAAAACACTTGTTAGCTCTCGAAAATCTTCTCCGGCTTTACAGAAACCCATTTTGGCTTGAGGGGTTCCTACTGTAACCAGCCAGAAGACACCTACACCAGTTGTGGGAGGGGCCTTTTTCTGTTCTTCCGAGAGTCCGAGAACCCCCACACATCCCACCCCTGTCTCACGCGTCTTACATCAGAATTAAATAAATACAGGACTTGATTTTGCCTGAATTTTTTCGAGCATGACAGAAATACGTGAGTAATCTGTCCGAGACGAGTGCCTCGCTGACATGGGAGGCAGAATGGATGAAATTAGACTGGCAAATCCGATTGTCTCGGTACCCGAGGGGTCCGGGGAGAAATTCACTGATGACGACGATGATTGAGAAGTTGCTAACGAAGTTGCTGCCTAATGCTCCTATTTGATGCCATATTCCGAGCCGTCTGAGGCCCGCAATCGACAAATAAGCGGTATTTGGTAGTGCAAGCATGTAAAAAATTAAGTAATTAGGGTTACTAATGAACTCGATGGCCATTGGATACCCATCAAATCAATTTTGTGGAGTGTCAATATTTGCTGAGGTTGTGAAAGTGCTCATACACATTGCGAGGTAGCTGATTTAGTTTCGAATTCACGGCATGAAGCGAGACGTAAAGCGAGGTTTGATAGCCCCTGCTTCAACTTTATGGCAATCGTCTAGTCGGCAGTTGAGATTTTATAACACAAAACTCGTTCTTTGAATTCGCTCTCCAATTGAGGATAATCATGGTTAATCAGCTGGAAACCTCTTAAGCCGCAAATTAAAACTTTTATCTATTTTACATAGGCTTTAACTGGTGACGGGAGAATCCGGGACGGTCAGTTGTCAGAAGAAGGGGACATTGTTGATTCTCTGGTTGCCGGTTGGAGTGAATGAAGCATGATAAATCAAGCTGACCGAGAAGACCCTAATGATTCTCAAGGCTGGCTCATAATTTCAGTAATTAGCGTTGATTTGATTGTCTTATTTATCAACCCGATCGTCATCTCTTCTCGGAAGCGACTGAGTCAGCCTTGGAGCCGGCTTTTCTGGAGTCTGTCATTTAAGCTCATCAAATTTCCTAAGCGTGTCACCCCCACTCGCCAGACCTGTGGAATGCCAATGAGCCAGCCGTCGACTTCGGGTCCAGCTTCGGGGGAAAAATCGCAGCCTCCCTATCGCAGCAAACGTCTCGGAATGATCCAATTACTCTTTCAGCGATGATTTCCACGTATCAAGACAGGTCACAGGAAAGTGATGCAGGGAGGACAAATACGTTTCCTGCCCACCCATCCGGCTCCCTGCATCATCATTATCATCATGTCGCTCACGTACTTACTTTTTCTCCCGCCAAGCCGCACGTCGTTTTACATATTTTTCCTCAGCTTCCCTCGTTTCTCCCCCCGCAAAAACCCCCTCTATCTACCCTCATTCCCGGGCAACACGATGATGTTTTGATATAATTACGAACCGTGCACAGAAAGCGTGAATTATTATGAATGAATTGTGAGGCGAGTGCGGAAACTTTTGCACTTTTTTGCTCCTCGTCCACGACGTCGCACGCTTTTGTGCCCAACTTTTTGCGAGGCTTCGCGCTTGTTGCTTCCCAGAATGTTGCCGCTCGCTGGCTTCCAAAGGCCCTTCGTTACGCAAAACTTTTCACGTTTTTTTCCCTCTGTCACTGTATTAACTGTATTTTTCAATAAAAGTAATTACAAGAAGTAGCTCTGAAGAGTCTACTTGAAGTGATGAGTACATATGGTAGTGAAAGAGCAAACAGAGAAATCCGCTGGCTACTCAATTAGCGAAGTAATTGCTTTACAGAAACATTCAAGTGCTTTAATCTGCCGAGTGTTGGGTTGCTTTTGAGAGCCCGAGTCGGTTTTGCGGCTAGAAATGGATTTACGGTGCAGCTTAGGGAGCCCAAAGAGCATTAGACTCGGGGCTTACGTCTCCAACAACCAATTTGTCCCCCAGTTTTTGCTTCGCAGGTCGAGCAAGTTCAAGCTTCCATAACATAATTCAAATTAATAATTTTGCGTAAATGCACACATGAATACTCCTCTCACAGCTCACAGTATTTGCTGGAGCCAGTACCGGTTATTATTTTACCATTTGCCTGGTTATTGATTTTCCATTCACAACAATATTCTCATTCACATTCGCATATATGTTCAGCAACGTGTGAGTTACAAACATCTTAACTAACAGATATATCTCGCAAATTGATTACGGATGGCTATAATTTTGCTACCTTATTTTACAATGTACATGCCTTATTGCCATTCGGGTGCAATTTAGCGGACATCACTTTGATCACGTTTTAACACTCTTATTCATGAGCGGCTAGAAGTACGAGCGGGTCAAGAGGTCCCCTCGCCTTGCCAGAACCTTTCGGAGCCATAAGGTAGCAGTTTTATGGCCGGCGGGGAGGACGTGAGATGGGTCTGAGGACTTTAATTTCAAGTCACTTGTTTGTCTGTCTGTCCACTTCGTTCATTTTTGTTAAAAATTTGAACTGGATATTTTTTTATACGTTTTTATAGAGACTTCAAAGTAGGCTAAATCTTTCAAAAGTACAAAGAAAACGTAGTAATTTTATTTGAAAAAAATTCAAAGGAAAATTCAGAGGAAAATCAGGACAAAGAACTTGTGATTCAAACTAATCTTCAATCCCCGCCAGGCTTTTTTCACGCTCGTCTCCTATCTGCGGTCACCATGGGGAAAAGTACTTGGCTCGAAAAAAACCAAAGAAAATACGACATGCAGAGAAATTGAGATAAAAATCAGAACAGAGCCAAACGCAAAAAGAAGTGTTGAAATGTTTGGTGGCGTGCGTTGGCTTTTCCCTGGGAGAAGAGAGTCACAAAAAGCCTCTCACATAATTAAACTGTCAGCGAGTCATTTTTAAATAACATTTTTCGATGACACCCGTGTAATTTATGCTTTTTTGTTTTCTTTCGCGCCTCGTACCCGTGCTAATTATTTATATCGTGTTCGCACTTTCGCGATATGCTCTGTCGGAATCCACCCGAAAGAACATCGCTCATTACACCAGTGTTGCCAACATTTCGGCCTGAATGATGGAAAACATTTTATTTTTCGTGTCCAACTCCAGCGTTGTTGGCAAAAAATAAGAAAAATTGAGCCGAGCCAGTGGATATGTAAATTGTTATCCACATTTCAATTCAATTTGAAATTCTCCTCGCTGCTAAGTGATTTATATTGATGTTTTACATGCCGTATAATTTAGTACCTCGTGTGCCAGTCTGTATCTGTCTGTCCGCAAGTGCGAGTGAATGCAAAAAGAGTCTCTCTTACAACATTCAGCTCATTGCAGTTTATGCCAATAACGTCGGTCTTTTTACATATCGCACCTGTCGCTCGTTGCGTGTATTCGCGAGTATAAAATATGTTTGATGATGATGAAATGGGAAAAACGAAAAATCTGACTTTGACCGTGATTGACAGGGGAGCTCGAGTGTTCTCAAGCCAGTCCGGGCCGATGGCAGGTCTTGAGTTGTGTCCTCAGAGCCAATCATGTAGAGGGACAGCCAAATTACAATAACTCTCATTTTTTATTCTTGACTTTTTTTAGTTTAACACTTCCTGAGAGTCAGCTATCCCTCTAGAAAATTGGCTCTTAGGTTGTGTCCGTTCCTTTGTGCCAAAACTACAATAGAAGTCATTTTAGATCCCGCAAAAATGCTCTCCGGAATCCCTTAGAATGAGGACAAATGATAAATGCAGTCGATTGAATTCACTGAAAATCAATAGCCTCTCGGTTCTCGTACATTCCCGACAAAAAGCACAGTTCTTCTCTCCTCTTTCAATTGCACATTTTATTCGTATTTGCAGACCTCTTGTTCGACATGAAGCCATTAAAAAAAGATTTCCTCTCTGCCTCCTTGGCAACATGTGGCCACTTGTTTCGAGCCCATTAAATATTCCGAGTTCGAATAAGAACCCCTCGATCGCCGGCCTGACCTACTTTCCGGAGCTCTCGCGGCTCAGTCAATAAATATTTGGAGTAAAAGACAAATAAACCACGCTCTTCTCGCTTCCAAACGACCTCCAAATGATTTAATTGAATTATTAATCAGGCAAGTACACGAATAGAAGGAGTCTCCTGTTCCACAAAACACCTCTGTCGCCGTTCGCTTCATGCTGGTCTCGGAACACCCGAGCACAAAAGTAAATAATCAAAATTACAAATTTGAAACTCATACGGCAAACTTTCTCCTCTCAACTCTTGCCGCCCGACCCGGATCTGAATGGGCATGTCGTTCCTGGAGAGGATTTCGTGTTCAGTCGGTAAACAATACGTGAAAATTCGAGCACAAAACAATTTTAATGTTCTCGGCTTCCGTCGTAATTTTCCCTCCGGTGCTTCTCCGTAATTTTTATCGCTCAGCCCATTTCCATGGCGTGTCCCTGGCGAAATTGATACATTTATTTGCTCGGATGTGTATCCCTCAATGCCCAAACATTCGAACAATGAATAGTATCAATGGAGAGTCATTGCAGAAATAATATTTATTCAGTTGGCAGAGTGAATGTTGGGCTGGATTTCGCGGTATTCCTACTAACTGGATGGCTTATGGGAAGCATCCCAGTTTTGCTGCAAGCTTAACAAAGGAAATGCGAGGCTCAAAGGAATTATTTACGCACGCTTTTTGGTTTCATGCGAGTCGTAAGGGTATGGTTTTCAAGCTATTTAGGGCAAGCCTTTGAGGCTGTTTTACTTGTTGAGCTGACACCGAAAATGCCACTCAGGGCTTTTTATTGAGAGAAAAATTGGGAGGCCTTTCAGGGCCTTTTTCTGATACCGGTTTTGCAACAACAAATTTTTGGCCAAAAATCCCGAAATCGAAAATTTTTCACGTGAAATTTTTTTTTTCTTCAAAATCAATTTTTTGACCAAAACGCTTTGTTAACGTGATTCTGGGGCTAAGTCTAGTTTTAGAGTCTTCTAGAATGGAGAAAGAAAACTTCTCTATCACTCATCAAAGCCGGTCGTGGAAGCCCACAGCTGGACTCCCTGCGAAAGTCGATACTCAACTCGACCCTAATTGAATTCCCCAGCAACACTTCTAACAAGCCGCCTTTTCTCGGAAAATTTGCAACGTAAGGCAAGAAACAAGATTAAAATTCCCTTCCCTCCGCCCCGTCCCGAGTAACACCTTGATGACACATTCACTTTCATCCATTCACACACAACTCCAAAGTTTGGCAACACAATACACTGTTTACCCATTTGAGAGAGACTTAATTTACCCAATTAGGAATCACATGTACAAAGCCACGGTAATTTGATCCTTCTTGTACCCTCCGAATATGGTGGGATTACAAGAACGCGCACATATGTTTTGTAGGTCCCGTCCGAAACCCTCCCGTTCCGTCCAAGTCGTCAAAATGCATGTGTAATTCAATTTTGGAAAAAATTACTCATGCGAATCAAACGTAATAATTTATGGTTGTGCAAAATGTAGCTCTTTGTGGACGTCGAGCTCGTGTTTAAGGTAGTTCATGTATCAGGAAAGTCCGTCCGGTTCCAGAATCAGAATTGTGTGTGAGCATGAAATGGATTACGACTTCTTACATTATGAAATGTGCCGCATTGTAATAAATACGTATGGAATCTAAGCAGAAAGAGGTACATTTAGGCACGTTTGATGCAAAGTTCGTGAGACTCATGGATTGGACGTAATTAGGCCACAGAATATTTATTGGTCATGCTTCTGACGGAGGCTCCGGACCAACTTCGGACTACGTAAAGATCTCAGATAAGTCATCGAGGTGAGCAGGGTCGGGCTGGCTGTCTGGCGAACTCCTGAAAATTCTGACTTTGGGGGTAGGTGGGACACAAAGTTGAGTAGGGTGGGCCTAGAACTGAAAACATCAAAATAGAATTCTGCAGAGAATCTTCAGAGCTTCATAGCTAAATTAGGTTCTCCCAAAAAATTAAAATGAACGACTTCTTACCACCCCTGAGATGTTTGGACCCCCTCAGCTAACTCTTGCCTACGCCTCTGCCTGCTCTCCCAGCTCTTCAACGTCTTATCGTCCGATTACAGGGAGAGGGGAGTGAAGAAGGTAACACAAAACTACCGTAATCGCTTCACATCCGGTTCAATTCGACTTGACTCAAATTGACTTGCCTACCATCGACTCTTGGTATCGGGTTTTAAAAGGTGTCCCGCGACTCCTTCCATTAGCTTTCAAGAGCAAAATCAATACTTTTGCGCGCTTTGCCTCGCAAACAAACTCGCTCCATTCCCTGGCGCGCGCGTTTTAAAAGTCAAAATGCAAGCAAACTTTGAGAATCGTTTCCTGAATTTGTCAAGTACCTCGTGCTTCTTGTTCTTTCATGTTTCCATCCCTCCCTCCTTTCGTTAGCCGTCGATGTTCTTGCGCTTCTTGTATACATTTTCGCACAGCAAAAGAAAAAAATCTTTCTGTAAATCTCTGGAGGCATCACAACGAAGGTTAAATTGAAAAAGGTTGGGTAATAATAGATGCACCGGCAGCCATCAACAACAAATATTATTTCTACAAAGTATGTGGTGGACGGTGGAGCTCAGAGATGATGATGGTGTGTACTTTATGGACTTGGAAATGGTACCTTTTAGCATACTCTATCCAGCAGTCGAGGATGACGGAGAAGCGGCTTTGGGAAGTGCCGCCTTGGGGAGGGACCGGTGTGGGTTTCTTGGGTCTCGAAAGTTCCGAATTTTCGAAAAAAAGTTTATGGTCGAATTCTGGTTGGTCAGAAAAATTTCTCCCGGACAATCAAATTTTCCCTAAAGAATTTTTAAAACAAAAAATCTCTAGCGGTCAAATTTTTCCTAGAGAATTTTCTAAAAAAATCTATCTTAAATTTCTGATCGGTCAGATGAATATCTCACGTACAAACAGACAAATTTGGTCTCAATAATAAAAAAATTCATGTAAAGAAGTTTTGAGAAAAAATCCTGTAAAAATTCTGATTGGTCAGAAAAATCTCTCCCGGACAAACAGACAAACTCCCTCCCACAAGCAGTTGGATGACTAACGAAAACACGCCAAGATCCAAGAATAACAAGACCCGAGAGTTTTATTTTCCCGGCACACGCGGTGACGCGGCCATTATCGGAAGGGGGAGCGAGATTTCGGGAGTCACAGGCATCGGGGCCATTAGCACGTGTTTGTCTGAGTCCGTCTCACAATGAACACTTTTAATTAGCATGACTAGAGGCTTTTAAGGCACGCTAACGTGCGTCTCAAGAGGGGAATGGAAGATAAATAAAGCATACCTTTGCATTCATTGGCATCCCGAGCCGTCGCCCGTCCCCACGGCCTGTCGTAGAAGAACGGCTTGCACTTTTCGCATTCCTTTCCCGCCGTGTTATGTCTGCACTCGCACGTCATCTCTTCATCCCGGTTCCTTGAGCACTTGCTGGCGTGCCCGTTGCACTTGCACCTCCCGCCAACGGCAAAATCAGAGAGCGAGTAAGTGGCGACCGGCGTATTTGCCAGTGTCGTCGTCGAAGCCACGGGCATCTCCTTCGACACCACGAACTCGCTGCTCGCGAACTTGCTCTTCGTCTGCTGCCTCAGCATGGGGTTGTTCACGTACGTGACGGGGCTGTGGAGCCGGTTGAAGACCACCTTGATGTCCGTGGCCGTCACCCAGTCCTGCAGGACCTGCGAGGAGTCAAAATCCGCGGAGCTGGGTCGTCCCTCGAGGGTCGAAAACGCAATCCTCGACGACTGGATGCTGTTCAGGTCACCCTGGACGGCCCGAAAGTGGTCCGTGCATCGAGCCTCCTGCTCGTTGGACTTCGTGATGGTTGTCTTGAAGGGCCGACCGTAGACTTTGCGGCACTGGGAGCTGTAGAACTGGAAGGGGACCCAGCTTTGACCGAAGTCGAGGCTCTTGTAGATGGCAATGGAGTCGGGGCGGATGGCGTTGGGACAGAACGTGAGACTGACGTAGGTGATCTCGAACTTTTTCCCGAGACTGAGGGTGAGGGTGACGTTGTCGAGGGGACTGTCGGGCATGAAGGCTGCGGAGGCGGTGCGGGGCTCGGAGCGCCAGCACGTCACGTTGTTGGAGTTGTGGACGTCGGTGAGGGCGCTGGGCGGGTAGTTCTTGCCCTGCTCAGCGTCGTGACAGTAGTCGCAGTTCTGCCTGTTGAGCCCGATGTCGCAGAACCTCTCGACTCGGTTGACTCCGCAGACACTGGAGGCCTCGATCTCGTGCCCGAATGCCGCGTTCACAAAATCCGGGAGACACTTCTTGGCCCTCCCGTCGTCGTAGCAGGGGTCTATGGAGGCCCGGGTCATGAAGCTGTTGTAGGACGAGTAGAGCTTCGAGGTCTCGCGGGGTGGCGCCAGCGAAACGAGGATTAGCGCGACGATGATTGCCTCAGTAATCCAGCGACGACGTTCCATGTTTCTCATTAATTATTATTATATGGTTTTTATTACGAGTATTATCGCATTGACTAGCACATCTATAATATATTGCGATTTTTATTATTTATTTAATTTTTCGATTTCAATTCACTTCGTTTTTCACATCTTAAACTCCACTCTCGGGTTTTTTTTTCCCCCAAAAATTCACTCACTTGTTGCGATATCCATTTAACTCGGAGCGGTATGCTCTGACTGATATTTCTCCAGAAATGCAAGATTTCGCGGGACCGGCAACAAAGCGCGTGCGTTCGAAGCAAAGGCCTTTTGCCTTCTGAGTGCCTTTGCATAGCGGGACAGTACACTAGGCTCTCTTATACGTACACGAATGCGCTCAGTACAAAAAGACATTTGTACTAGAGTTCCATGGACATTTGTACTAGAGTTTGAATGGACACTCACGGCTTCCGACGAAGTGGCTGCACGAAACTGCAGCGAGAAAAAGCACTTCGCTTGTTTTAATTGCATTCATTTAAATTACTCACGGATTACTCGAATTTTCGTAGTTCAGTTTGTACGCGGTCAAAATTGAAATAATTGAAATGTCAATTTTTCGCGTGTGAACTGTCAATTTTTCGAGTGTGACTGTCAACTGTGAGCTTTTGGAGATGGAGATGCAATTGTGGCCCGCGGAGATGGATTCTACCGTGACAGAAACAACGATTTTTTTTTTTGGAACGATCGAACGTCATGATTTCTTTATTGTTTCTCAGCATTGTCTCATCTGTTACACGATTCAATGTACATAAGATTCGATTAATATAATGATTATCAGCACCAATGAATGATGACGAGCATTTAGAGATTTTGCTTAATTTCTATAAACTTTATTTGCTCCTTTTAATTTTTACTTTAATTTTAAATCATTTTTATAATTTTTTTCGAACATTTCTTTTATAAAATGCAAAAGGCAGTAAAATCTCTCTATCATAACTCCATAACTCTCGAATAATAATCTTATGCTTAGGAAAAAATTTGCAAAACAATCGGGGTGAATCATTTTGGGCATTTTTGGATTTAAAAAAAGGGAAAAACTACAGTATTTATACCAATTTTTAATGCAATGAAACGGAAAGTATAAGTTGAGGTTGGTTTGAGAAAACTGAGCGGCTTATCTGTCTTTTGAGTTACCCTGCGCTTTCCAAAACGTTCTTCTCCTCAATATTTCTCAGAAGCTGCCTTCGTGCACAGACGATTGAAGCTCTTGACGAGCCTCTCTCGTAGCTGCTGGCGCTCCTGCTGGACATTTTCGTACTTGAGCTTGAATTCCTGGATGTACTCCGTAGGTATGCCGGTTTCTTCTTCGTCCTCGGAAGGCGAGTCGTTCTGAAAGGGATTTTAAGGACGTAATTATTTTAAGTAATTTTTCGGAAGACTTCGAAATTAGTAAAATTTAATGGACATCATTTTTTCAGGACTTTTTGTTATGAAAAATTTTTCCAGTTTTCCAGGATTTTCTTCAAGAGAGGAAGAAGGATTTGAAACTCACGATAAGGATCTGTAGCTTTTAATGATTTGGATCAGAGATAAATTTTTTTGGTCGTTATTTTCTCAAGAAATAAAGTTTGGGGAAATAATATTTTGGTTGGAAAATAGCGAAGGAAAAATATACGATGAGCTTCTGAAAAATTTTCCCACCTCAGGCCTTAAAGACACAAGAGGTATGAGGTAACGTCTCTTCAGATAGCTCGTCCAGAAAACATCGTTAAAGGAGAGAAAGTGGCACTCACCAGCATCTGCTCCAGAACTGACGTGAAGCCGATAGCGGAACCGTAATACTTTGAGCACATGATGTCTGGAGTGTGGCGCGAAGCAATGGGGCTCCCCTGGGCAGTCGGTCCGTCGTGGTTGCAGAGGCCGTCGGAGCAGGCGACCTCCGAGCCCTCTGGGGTATTGTTGAGACTAGATCCCGGGGTCCCACGCTCACTCGCGTATCCCCCATCGATGGAAGTCTTTGTGCAGCCTTCTTCGTTCTGTCGTCTCTGTTTCTTCTCTGGAGATCCAGAGACGTGGCAGGAGTGACAGGAGGCGCTCTCATCCTCCTCCTCTTCTTCCTCTTCGTCGTCATTCTCGGGTTCCGCGCACTCACACACATCTCCCACACTCTCGTCGTCGCACGCCTCGCACTCGCTGACCCTCTGGTTGCGGCGCTCGTTCCTCTTGCGTCTCTTCTTAAGCTTTTTCTGCTCCTTCCGCTGCTCCTTGATGCGCTCCTCGCGACTCAGTTCCTCGTAGTACAGCTCCAGCTTGCTGATCCCCGTCTTGCTCTCCACTGCCATGTTGAAGGAACGCGCGAGTGCCGACACCGCCACCGCTCCAAGAACCTGGCAGGCGTTTTCCTCCTCCTTTATGGAGCCGTGGATCCGACGGAGCTTCTCGTAAATGCACATCCCAACGCACGTAAGGACCTCCTCTTGGGCGATCTCGAGCGTCTTGGCGTGCCTCTCTCGGTGTCGGAAGTGGCTGCGAATTTAATTAGTTCTACCATTAATTCACTTCATAGAGACTTATACTAGAGGGGGAACCAAATTTCAGAGTTCTTTTGAGGACGAAAAACAATCAACGAGTAAGATCACTTTCCCTAAGAGGCCCTCTAGCTTTCAGATTTTATCCCCCTTGTCAGAAGTTATGGGAGTCTTAATTATTTTCGTCCCCTCTCTAGAAATAGGACCCTATGGTCCCCAAAATTTATCGAAAATTCTAGAACGTCCAAAGAAAATTCCTCAAAAACAGCATCAAGTCCCAAAAACGGCCATGACTGGCCTTCTGAAGGTCAATGCCCGTAACTGCCGAAGAATGGCGCACTCGAATTATCTTTGACATAGTTAGAGACGCGCTTATCTGCACCCGGCACTACAATGACGAGGTGACGTGACGCACTCACCTTCCATTCAGCTCCGGTTCAGCCTTTCGAATGAGGTTGTCGATGAAGTCTGTCTTGGTCTGCAGATGAATGTGCTTGTTGGCGATGCACTTCTTGATTCCCGAGTACAGAGACGCCACATATCCGCTCTCCGTCCCCGGATTGGCCTCGTTCATCAGCAGGGAGTACGCCTTCTCCACCTTGGTCCGGCACTCGGAGCAGAATTTGTGTTTCTTCAGGTATCCGTCGAGAGTCGCCTGCAGCTCTTCCGCCTCCACAACCGCTATCTCCTCCTTGCTTCTCTTGTTCATGCAGTCCCAGATATCCATCCACAGCTCCGAGAAGGGCCTGGACCGGAAACTCTCGAGACTGTGGAGTCCACACCTAGAGCTCTTTTTGTTCCGTGGCTGGTGCTCCACCAAGTGCGTGAGTCGCTCGTCACTGTGGCTCAGGAATTGGCACACAGAATTGGGAGATCGCAGTTTTTCGGGGGCGAGAGTGAGGAAACCGTTCCCAATGACAATCGGGTAGACGGTGGCGTATTCCGTTTCCTGAAGTCGATCGAAGAGCCTGTCGACGCTGCAGCGACACCCCACGCAAGGTACTGTGACGCTGAGGAGCTGGGCGAACTGGCTTCGACTCACCACCAAGGACCTTCGAAGCTCATCGCGTGAAAGAAGTTTGTATTTCTCCACAAACGAGTCCAGCTCACGTCCCTTCACCACATTTGCGTCGAAAGTGAGGCCGTCCGTGCCGAGGTCCATCATTAGCATCTGCAAAGGGCGATTTTGTAGAAGAGATAAAAACAACAATGGCTCCGATTATTGGCCCTGCTGGACAACTCACTAGATCCCCTCCCACTCCTTACCTGGACCTCTCCGCACGCCACTGGCAACTGACGTCGCTTGACCTCGATGTCCTGCAGGTCTATATTGTTGAAAACATTAATGAGTTTTGCCATTTTACGGCGTGTATTTCATTCGAAACTTTAATAATCAGCGACGAAACTTTCTTTGATGGAAACTCAGATGGCGCTACCTATTTAGCTAAACGTCAAAGTAGGTTGTCATAAAAAACTGCGCACCAAAGCAAAACTGCGCGCTACAGCTGATTTCAACCTTCATAAAACGCAGGTTTAGCCCAGACACAAACCTTTATCGCAGTTCCGTTTTGGTTTTGAAATTTAATTCTGTTGGAGACGATAATATATTTTTAGTGCTTAGATTTTCCTACCTTCTGCTATCAAACTCAAATATTCTAAAAAACATGCATAAAGCTTACTCAAGGACGAACGCATTTGCGCAATTGTCCTTCTGCGCATGCGCAGTCGATTTTCTGCGCATCTGCAGTAGTTATTAAGAGCTTGTGCAGCAGGTAAATTTTCGGAAAAAAAATATAAGAAGCCCCCGGGGCCATAACATTCCGTGGCAAACTAATCTTTATTTTTCACGGGCTATCTGAGAAAAATTTTATATCCTGGGGTTAGGAGAAAATAGTGGAGAACGGGCATTTTGATAGGCCTCCAGGGGAACTCCCAGAACTCTGGACCCCGCAGAAGCCAGGTCCGACCTATAGCTCGTGTATCATTTGAAGAGTGTCCGCAACTTTTAAGCCATAATTCGCCTTTCTACGTGGCCTGGGAGCTGAGATCAATGGACATACAGTTGCCCCATAAAATTCTTGGCTACTCTTAAGAAGAGACAAAACTTCAGACCGCCCTAGAGTTGTTCCTAAATTGGCCCTCTTCAGAACGTACACTTATAAAAAATGCGCCGTTCTTAGGTCATTGACCCTCGCGCTGTGGACATCGAGAACCCGCCAGACTCAGTGACGCCCATATCGCCAATTTCCCTCCCACATCTCTCGCACGCAATATCGAATTGCCTCTGCTATTTTAATCGTCAAAACTATTAGCTTCCCTGTCGTTCGGAGTGGTGAATACCCAGAGTGCAACAATTATGTAATTTTTGCCTTTTGCTACCCTTTTAAATCCTCCCTTGCATATATGCATTCACGCACACAATTATATAAGCTTTCCCTCTCGCATAACTCGCATATCAATAAAACATGCACCAGAGTCTGTTTCAATTTATGGAATCAAGATCAAGAACGAAAGCCCGTATGTGTCGGTGCATGAACTTGAATCTATAATTTATGATTTGGATGCTATGCGGAGACTCGGAGAGCAGCAACAAAACACGGGAACGTCACTATATCGGGTCCATTCGCTTCTTCTGTTTTCGTTCTAGGCCTGAGTGACTATCGAGAGAGTGTGTGTGGTGTTGCAATAAAGAGGAACCGAGGATGATAATAAGTAGAGCGAACGAATTCATCAGTCACAAACCTCCTCAGTAACCAAAAGAATTTTGAAAGAATTTGGAAACCCTCAAAACAAACCTTCTAAATTTTTTAAAATTCTAAGGAAATTTTTTAAAAATATTTTTTAAAATTATCATCGAAAATTTAAATTTTACTCCTCTCTCTGAAGATAAAAATGTTATAAAAAAACCAAAATTCTGGATTATCAAACTTCCCTGTATCTTCAAGAGTTCCTGCGACGCGCATGTGTTAGTGGTCCATTCTGCCTCCGTTGAAGCTGGCATTCATAATCTCCGCACTCAGTTTCTGATCGTCGTGTAGTTTAGTCGTCCCATTGTCTCTTCCGCGCAAAGTTTTTATTTTCTTCCTGCATTCAAGTAGTGATAAGATTGCATTCCGCACTTCCTCCAACTGCACTTTCGCCAAAATGGTGCAAACGAAATTCGTTCTCGCGGCTTTTGTGTTAGCAATTTGCGTTTGTAAGTTCCATTTGTGCTTCTGAAATTTTCTCCTCAGATCCTGGTTTGACACTCACACACATACAGCATCATAAAGGATATGTGCGTCCCTGAAAATTCAAAATGGTGTTGTTGTTGTTGTATTCCAGGTCTCTCCTCGCAGGATGACAAGAAGCCTCGCGTAGTGTACATATCCCCGGAGCAGATCACGAGTATTGGGGAGGGCGTGAAGCTGGACTGCACAGTGGACCACTGGGGGAGTGTTCCGGTGTTCTGGAAGAAGCAGGACCGGGACAGGCCCTCGTATCAGGTGGTGATTTCCGTGAACGATAACCTTCTGGTGCGTGAGGAGCGGTTCAACTTGGCCACGAAGAACAACACGGGGGAGAAAACGGTGACCTTGAGTCTGACGGTAAGTCCCTTCTAAGTTCTCAGAGGCATCATTTTTGCCATATCAATTGGGGCGGAATCGAGTCAATCAATCTACATTGCCATTATCATTTTTCGAAATTCAATAAACAACAAAGCCGTATGTGAACGCAAACTTCCAGCCAATACATGAATGCCTAATTAATTAAATTCCGCCAGATAAAAGACATCAAAGTAACAGATGCTGGTCTGTACGAGTGCGTCATGGATCTTGACCTCACGAATAAGGTTTCGCAAACGGTCGAAGTGCAAGTTCGGAGCCCGCCGAGAATCATCGAGTCTGCCTCGACGCTGCAGCCGAACGCGAAGGAGGGAGACTTGGTCCAGATCAAGTGCGCAGCCGACGGCTACCCGCGTCCCGATATTACCTGGACCCGGGATAACGGAGCCATCCTGCCAATGGGGGGAAAAACCCTCAAGTAAGACTCCTTTCATTCCACTTTGTCCGTCTGTCTGTCCGTTCGACATTTGTAGGCCTCACAGAAATATTTAAAATGAAAATGAGCGGTTAAAATTAAGGAAAAAGATAAGGGTCTTCAAAGAATTTTTATTATTTTTACAACCCCAATTTTGTCCATGAAATTAGCCCTTTTTCTATTTAAGAAAAATATTTCCTTCCATAAAAATCAGGCCTCCAACACGTGATCTTTATTCCCCTTGGGAATCTCCTGGGAAACACACTGATACTCTACTGACTCAACTGTCCCACTGAACCCGAAATCATATTTTCTATAAAACTTTCCAGAGCCCCCGTCCTGACAATCAAGACTGTCCAGAAGGAAGACCGCGGCGTCTACTACTGCACTGCCAACAACGAGGTTGGTCAGCCAGCCCAAATACCAATCTCTCTAAATGTAGAGTTTGCCCCCGTCATCTCCGTCTACCGCCCTAAGGTAGCGCAAGCCGTAGGGTACTCCATCGATCTGGAGTGCAACGTCCACGCGAATCCGGCGGCGCAAATTATTTGGACCAAGAACGACGTGGAGCTGCACAATGACGGTTTGCACCAGATCTCGCACCTGGGGACCGTCAATGACTTGACTCTGAGCAAGGTGAAGATTGTGTCGGTGGACAAGCAGAACTACGGAGAGTACAAGTGCAAGGCCCTCAACCAGCACGGGACGGCCGAGTCGAGGTTGCAGCTGTACAGTAAGGGTCTCGCGATCTGAGTGGACTGTGTTTGATTTTTGGTTTTATTTTAGAGCCCTCCATTCCGGTACTCGAGCAATAGCTTTCCTTGAGTCTTGGTTTCTAGAAGCTTTAGTTGAATTTTCTCCATATTTTGTGTGAGTTTTTGTTTTTTGCCCCTCATGAGTTGCAGAATTATTTCTCAAAAGCCGACTTCTTTTTTTTCAGAACAAGTTATTCCTAACATAAACTTTTCCGGCTTACTCTGGCTCGACAGCGACAGTGACAGCTACTCCAGCGGCAGAAGAAGCCTCTACAGCACTGCTTTGATACTTTCAACCACTATAATGGCCATACTCGGGAGCGTCCTGAGGCCATAGACGGGTATTTTTTGATGAAAAGAGAGAGAGAGAGAGAAAGAGAGATAAGAGAAGTGAGAAGCAACTATTTTTACAAATTTCAAGCTATAAATTCAAAGTTACAATTTTAATGAAACACCTGAAGATGCTCAAATTTTCTGTAGAAAAGGGCTTAGGCTGGATTTTCTCATCGTGTAGGAGTAAAATTTGAAAATAAGCAAATGTGTAGAATTAGGACGTAAGTGAATATTTTTGGAACGAGGGACGAAGTGAGTAAATAAAACCGTCTGAGTGGAAAACTACCTGTTGTTTTTGTGGCGGGTTTCTCATTTTCAGAATTCTGCTTCCATAGAAAACTGTCGCAGTCCACATTTAAATTGTCCATTAATTTTTTTGTCCACAACTTTGATGTCCCGTATAATCAATTTTCACTCTCCCTCATGGCGGCAAAAGGAAAAGTCCGTTAAAAAATTTTATTGGTCATCATAATTTTTAAAAGTACTTTTCACGGGCGTAGGCAGGATCGAAATCAGGTGGGTGTGAAGTTCCAAAAGGAGACCAAGTTGGCTCCCCGTGGGCTCTTCCCAGCTTGCTGAGGCAGAGAAATGTTGAGGGACGCAAAGAAAAGACCAGGTTACAATTACAAATAATATTTTAATAACCTTGACTTTATTGTTGTATTTTCATAATACTCCGTTGCCGGATTACATGGTTTCATTGATGATATATAACACGACTCATGATTATACTGGTTTCCTTTTATAACGTAATTTTCCTTTGCAGAGATATGGAATAGAATTTGTATGATGATCCCGTGAATCCTCACAGGTGTTTCCTTATAATTTTTTTTTTTGGTTTAGGTCGTTAGGGTACTTGCAATACAATTTTATTACAACTCTTTACTTATTACAATCAAAGTGGTGGTTGTGTTTTGCGATAAATCTTGGAAAAGGAAGGTTATTTGATTGATAGAAAAGCTCTAGACAAAGTAAGAATTGTTGAAGGGGATTGCAGAGGGACGCCTGCTCTCTGGTAACATTATTCCTTACATTTAAGTTTTTAACTTGATAGCGGTGGTAGATGGCGGCTGATTATGATTCGTGTTGAGAGTTACGTCTATATGATTCTAAGAAGCAGGTACCGCTGACGCAACTAAAGCTCCAAATTGTCTCGAAACGGTGAAAAATGGATTGAGAGAACAGAAGCGCGGGCATCGACTATAATGTTGAGGTGAATTGTACAAGTCAAGCACCTGATTCCACATCAATTGCTATTACTTTTATCCATTTTCTAGTTCATTTACTTACTTTACATTAACATGAAGCAACAGTTTCTCTTGTCTCTAGTTTATATGTAGCTCTACATCAGTGGGTAAAGGGGGACAAGGACATGCTATATCTTTTATATACCATAGATCCTGAATTAAGCATTTTCCTGAAGCATTTTCTTCAACTCTGACACCGGACTCTTGCCGTTTCTCCTTACTGTCTTACTTAAGCGCTACATTTTACAGTTATAATAGTAATTTGTTGAGTTCCCGCTACTTCTCTTCTATATACTTGTAACCATTATTTCATTGTAGCCTTCATATATTAAAGATTATATGCTAGACTTTATATATAGTGTTAGATAAATGTGTAAAGCAGTTCTGTGTTCTGTCTTGCTCTCTGAACTCCAAGCGATGACTTGTTTGCTTTAGTAGGTAATACATATTTCAGAATGCTGCCCAACGAATAAGTCTTAACCTAACTGACTAGATAATGATGGCAATCGGTGAGGGAAGCATTGATTCAGTAACATCAAATTAAAGCTTACAAATAAACAAAAATTGCTTCGGGCAGTTTCGGGGATATGCGTACAATTGTAATGAGAGTTGGGGGTGAGGAAAGGGTTAACGATTGGACGAAAATGCGAAAAGGTCGGCAGAGGCCGTGCGTTGTGCGCCACTCAAGCTGAATTTTCTCAAAAATGGAACTTTTTACATCCTCTTGTGTATCTTTTTTCTCTTTTACGAATTGCGATCACTGCAAAGGCGCGTCAATTAACCCTTTCTCCGGTCTTATCTTAGAATAACGTCAAAAATGAGATCAAACGTGGACAACTCTTAGATTCAACACTTCTCTACTTCAATATCTTCTCCAGTTATGCATCGTATTAACATTTTTCTCCTTAAATACAATAACATGTCAAAACTCGACTAAACTTAATTATAATTCAAATGTCCTTAAGCATACGACTCGCTCAAATTCTCAAAAAAGTAAAAGAAGTTGGGGTCATCGATGTGGGGGATGGTTGTTAGGGGGCTCGCGCTCCCGGACCCAGATGGTGGTTTCGACAGGTTTCTGTATTGATGCTCAAACGATGATAGTATCTCGCGTATCTTTGCAATGATCTCTTGAACTCAAGCATTCGACTCCTGGAAAGAGGTGACTGGTTAGGGCCGGAGTTTGGTAGCTGATGTCCATTTAAAGCCTACATCATGCAAGAAAGCTTTTCCCATTTTATTCAAACAGCAAAGTTATGGTAAATGGCGATAATGGCTTTTTATAGCAGCCCCCCCCCCCCCCCTATTTTGCAAACAACAAAGAGCCCCTTTCTCCCTGTTAAATACCCTGATCTCTCTCTTTTCAGAGCCTACAAATTCAGAAGCACACTTAGGATCTTTTTAAAATATCAGAAATTTTTCTAAGAAGTTTTTCGCCCATCAGAAGCTATAAAATGGCCATTCCACCCGCTATATTTCACATCTCGACCTCACAGACGGACAAATTCCAAGTTTCATAAAATGTTCGCGAACCTTTGCGTGGCCAAACCCTTTATACCTTCAAATTATCAAAGTAGTGCATGATCTGCTCGTAGTCCATGTCCAGATCGTCGAGGCCTAAGCTCTCCCCAGGCCCACACTCGCTGTCCGGAGTGTTGGAGAACATCGGGTTGCCCACCACTGTTGCTCTTTTCACCCGATTTGGCTTTGGCTCACTCCGAAAACCCCCACTGTCATCGCTGCTCGACTCTAGAGTCTGCACGTGCTCAGCACTCTCCGTTTTTGGTGACGATTCTTTGGATTCTGGAAGCATTTTTACATTATCTCTCGCTCCTCTCGAGACCCCAGAACCTGACACTCACCTGCTTCCTGAATTCCCTCCTCCCCCTTCACTGGAGACGCCGACTTGTTCTTTGGTGTGATTGTATCGAACTGAAATGCGTTCTTGTCGTGCTGCGTGGCCAACTTCTCCGCCTGGTGGAGCTCCCGATTGGCATTGTGGTGCACCAGCTCGACCCCCTCGAGGGCCTGTCCGAAACTCAGGAGGTTCAGGGGACGCGGGACGGCCTGTCGGGGACTTCGATGGAGTTGCTGCGCCTGAATTAGATACTGGGGAGGGTCGGAGCTGAAGAGAGCGGCGTTGAGTTGCTGACGGGAGTGCTGCGGGTTTGCGGGATTCTGACCCTGGACTCCAAAGAGCGGGTTCATGAGACCAGTGCTGGGCTGACGGACGTGGTGTATCTGCTTCGGGGGACGCTTGGGAGCGCCATGTGGGTTGAGCTGAAAAAAAAATTCAAACTTCAACGGCCATTTTGAAGCGTCGCCAACGCCCTCTTTGTCAGCGCATGCGTCATGAAACTTTGACGTTTGCCATCTTCTGTCTCTTTCTCTCTCTTTTCGTATAGAAACTCTGCCAAGATGGGTCGTATGCACGCTCCCGGGTAAATTTCTGGCAATTTAGAGCCCAAAAGCCACCCAAAGTGGCACCAAATCGTGTAACAAAGGCCAGTGCAGGTGCAGGGAGTGAAGGAAGGCAGCAAAGTGTGCTAGTTTGAGTGAAAAGAGAGTGAAATAGTGGCGGCCATGTTACACGTGTTCTAAAACAATCAATATAATGAATGTTTTTGTGAATTTTTCAGAAAGGGTATTTCCCAATCTGCACTTCCATACCGCCGCTCGGTGCCATCGTGGCTGAAGCTCACCGCCGATGACGTCCGCGAGCAGATCAAGAAGCTCGGAAAGAAGGGAATGACCCCATCCCAAATCGGTAAGAAGCGGGGTGGAATTCTGTTGGGGAGCCGGAAAACTAAGTGAAAGTGTTTCAGGTATCATCTTGCGAGACTCTCACGGCGTCGCCCAGGTGCGGTTCGTGAATGGCAACAAGATTTTGCGCATCATGAAGGCCGTGGGCTTGAAGCCCGACATCCCCGAGGACCTCTACTTCTTGATCAAGAAGGCCGTCTCCATCCGCAAGCACTTGGAGCGCAACCGCAAGGACATCGACAGCAAGTTCCGTCTCATTCTGATCGAGTCCCGCATCCACAGACTCGCCCGGTACTACAAGATTAAGAGCGTTTTGCCTCCAACTTGGAAATACGAGTCCAGCACAGCTTCTGCTCTTGTCGCGTAATTTGGACCAAAATTGAATAAACGGCATCAGACAAAGCAAACCGACTTTCAGTGACGAAAAAGTACGTACCTGATCAATTGCATTCTGGATGTGAGCCGTGACTCCGATGTTCCTGTGAGGAGGAACTGGGGGCTTGTACTCGGGTCTCCCGGGTTTGAACATCGGTATGAGTCCATGAGGGGGCAACGGGGGCGGGGAGAGGTGTCTGAAATCAAGGCCATGAAGCGAAAAAGAGCTTACCCTGAAAAGAACTTACCCGTGGTTCTTCTTGTAGGTCGTGGTGTCGATGGGTGAGGGAAAGTTGCGCTGCTTGGGAGGGTTTTCAACGAGCTGCTGGGGAGCTAGCTGCATAGCCTGGTCGCTGTTGGTGTAGTTCATGGGGTTGCTTGTAATCCGAATGCGAGAGTCTGGAATTGTATTGATTTAGGTGTCAATTTCCTGGGTTATGGGCGAGCAGGGAATAGGAATACTATATTGTATATGTTGCAATATTTTTTCTAACAATACAATATTAATATTTTTCAATATTCAAAGGGTTCAAGAAGGAGGTAGTTGGGGTCTTCCCTTACTACGGACCTGAACTGATTTCTTGGAATTTCCCTCAAAGTTGATTTTTGACAGACAGCTCTCTTACCTCTCTGGTTGTCCATAAAGCTGCTGCAAGACTCCTGAGGAGCCACCATACTCGACCTGTCCACCGTGTTGCGTCCCAGCCAGACCCAGTCGTGGGCATTTTGAGTCTGCTCACGACCCTTCCGAGGTTCCCTCAACACTCCGAGGCCCATGATATCGCGCTCATCGACGCCTGCCACCGCCTCAATGGGGACCGGCTTGAACTTGGAGGCGTACACGACGCAGGAAATGACGAAGACTCCAATGGCGAGACAGAAGGCGGTCAGGAGGACATACATGCCGATCTCCAGGGTCGTCATGTCGGGGTGCACGGAGCTCTTTTGGTTCGCGGGGATCAGACTGTTGAGGGGCGTCATGGATCCTCGGTGCTGTCGAGCCTGAACCGTGGGCTCGTGTCTGGAGTCGTCTCGCATGGGGATACCGATGAGGATGTCAGCCAGGTCTCCCAAATCCCTGCCTCGACCGCGGTCCCGCGAGACCCCGGCGTCGTTCTGCACCGGGTGGTCAGGCTCCTTCTTCGAGTGCGTGTCCGAGGAGCCGTTTCCGAAGTCCACCTCCACTGCTGCCAGAGAGCTGGCTAGGGGACCGGACGCGGACTTGGATCCGGGCTTCGACAGAGGGATGTTTCGCCGCAATCTGCATTCTTCAGACAGCAGGAGGGTCACTCGCAGGAGGTCTCCGTGGCCCTGGCCGACTGCGATCACGCGGGGGTGGTGCGAGGCCAGCATGGGAGCGAAGGCCACGACCTCAGTGTCCAGACTCTCGACCAGCAAGAAGTAGTCGTCCACGCTGATTTCCCTCAGGGGCGTCCGAGCGCCGTCCGAGAACTCCAGGTCGATATCCAGCAGCCCCTCCTGGTACTGGGCCGTGAGCTTGCGCGTCACCGTGGTCTCAGCCACGTACCCGTTCTCGATGCTCGAGTCCGGGGTTATCGAGAGCTGGAGCCCCGACACGACTCTCACGATGAGACGCGTGATCGATACCTTGTCGCCCCCAACCCGGATCTCTTTGGCCCCAATGACTCGTCCCGTAATCGGAGACAGGACCTGCACGTCGGTACGTCCCATTGCTCGACCCAGCAGCGTTCTGCCTCGCAGGATCGCGATTTTGGGATCTGCTATGCGAAGCAACGGCTGCACGAGATCCGTCACTCGGAGTCCAGCTCGGCGGGATATCAAGTAGCTGACGCGGCCAGAGTCCTGAAAAGGGTGGAGCTAGATAGAAGAACAGAGGAGGAGGGGCAAATTGAGGCACAGTACCTGGTCGATGGCGAGGAACCTAGCGAAGACCTCCACGGGGCTCTGCTGGTACCGTGACTTGCACTGGCCCCTGTCGCTTCCGTAGTCGTCGGTGTGGTGGTTCCACCCGTAGGCGCGCTTCCGCCGAAGTTTTCCATTTATCCTGAAAAGATTTTCCGGTTTTTATGTTGACTTTAGAAATCAACTCCCTGAATGTTCAAAACTGGGCTTTTAAAAAATTTTTATGAGGAAATTGGTTTAGGACTGGATCTATTTTGGGCTAAAAAACGAAGAAATCTACACAGGGTAGGCTCTAAAAATTTTTTAGAAGAAGAAAAGGGAATTCAAGGCTCGTCTTTGGAGTCCTTGAAGTCTAAAAGCCCAAATGTAGTTAGAGTTCCACCTGTAATAAGGCTTCTAGAAGGCTAATTTCAAATCTGAGATCCCCTTAAATCCAAAAATAGGAGCTACTCACGTGTTATGGTCGTCGGGAATCTTCCAGCCCTTGATCTGGGACAGCCGAAAGTCGGAAACAGAAACCTCGAGGGGGAACTCTGGCATCCACACCACGAACTTGGCGAGCCCCGAGTAAGTCCCGTACTTCACTACGATGCTGGCATTCGACGAGCCACGTGCTTCAGACCCATCTATGTACACGGAGCTGCACGACGACGACACCTGCAATGCATGAAATCAAGATATCTGTGGCAGAGTCGCCCCTTTCCCTCCCAAAGTCACATATTATGCCCTTTCCCCCACACACGAGTATTATTATTTAATCTGCAATGCATACAATCTTCTTAAACATCCCTTGAATGCCAATTTAAGCTGCTCCTACCCCATTAGACTCCGGCCTCGTGTGCTTCTGTATGTGTACTGGAGATGATAGACAAGCGAGAAATAGGATAAAATAATGGCCATAAAGGTGTAGCAAAGATTCGATTAAATTAAATTGTCTCTCGTCTCCTGCCTCACAATTAAATCTGCGCCATGGCATGACAGGAGCCAAGGAGGAGCACGATGATGGGTAAATATAGGAGCAACGTCAACTGGAAATGATCTATTTGCATTCATTATGAAAGAGGAGCACATTTCAGTGCTTGGGAGCCCCGCAAGTCTCATCAAAAAGGCATTACTGAGCAGAACTTTCCCCAGAATTTCACTCTCTCTCGCTCATTAGCCGGGGAATCGAGATGAAAATTTAATTTTCACTCCGCTCCGGCATTTTCACGAGGGCCCTAAATTTTAATAAAAAATTATCAGAATTTCTCACGGCACCTCTTGCGCGTTTTGGAGCTCTCGGGCCGGATTAGATGAGATAATAATGATATGCAACTGAAACGGCACGGCGAGGGAGGCATTTTCATTACGCGACAAGACAAATTTCAAATTACTTTTTGCGCGAGCGATGGAAATGCGACGGTGATGAGGAGAGAAAAGTTGAAGGAAACGTTTTAATTATGAGCAGTTTACCACTTCATTTCGTAATCCGAGAAAGAAACGTAATGAAGGACGTGGGAGCAGGTTCGAGTTGGGGGACGTAATAATGCGGCCGCAAGTTCAGCTATTTGAGCCGCTAATGGCGATTTTCGCGTGAACGAGCCACTGGAGGGCTCTAAAATTTAGTCAACTTGCTGGGAGAGCTCAAATTTACTGGGAAGCCTTCATCTTTGACTCTAGCGAGACCCAAATAAACACCCAAAAACGACTACCCGAGTTCCCGGAAACGCCCACCCTTGCCGCATCTCCTCAAGAAAGTAAATAATGCCTGTTTGTCTTACCTTGATTACGCTCTCGTCATCAGCATAGCAACTGCTTTGCAACGTAACATCAGCTATTTTGCCCGCCTGAGAGACGATGAAAACCTTCATTGCTTGCGACACTTGTCTGCCAGTCAGCACAGCCGTGTTCATGAGCTCCCAGTTCTGCGGAAACCAGAATTGCGAGAAATTACTGACATATCTCTGTCGATCGGGCGCATCGTTAGCTAATGACAAATGGCAATAAAAGGAGAAGAATGAGGGAAATGCGAACCGACCTTCGATATCGGAAGCACAGCCTGAATGTCGTCCTTTTGAATGTCCACTTTCGCAATGAGTTTCTTTCTGTGTCCTCCATGGCTGCTCCCTCCGCTCACTTCCTCGTGTCCGTCATCGTCCAGGGGTGCATGGGTAGCTGCCATGGCCACGGCAGCGGCATCTTTCAGCTTTGGACCGTCATGAACATAACTTACCGACCACACAATGCGTCCATTGTCATGGTGCTCTTTTGTGTCGTTAGCGACTTCGAGCAGCCACGAGAATACCTCGATGATGCTGGGGAGGGAGGGGAGAAAATTAAGCGTAAGTAAGTACGAAATTCAATTTTTTTGCTTCTGCCAAGGAAATGAGTACGGTGTTGGCGAATTAGGGGTTCTCCTCGAACATTACTGCTGGCGTCGTTTCTGCTTTTTAGTAGCTGTGATAAATCAAACTAGGCAGTATTGCAACTGAGACTGGTTCCCTTTGATCCGGCAACACACCGGCACGAAACGAAACTTGCAACCTAGTGTCCATGGGAATAATTGATTTAATCAAGTGAAAAGTGCATTCCTCGTTCAAAGGCAAAACTGAAACGTCAATTTCATGAGCTACGGAAACTCGTAGGGCATCTGTCCGATTATTTGAATTTGGTCTTATATGAGAGAAAGAAGAAACTATGGGACAAAACTACACCCAAAGCTTGAAGGTTTTCAAAAAGTGAAAATTATTTGGAACTTCTGTTCTTCTTGGTAGGCAAATCTGAGTTCAAAGTTCGGGTCAGGCATTTTGATCAAAAATTTTTATAAAAGCTCTTTGTAGAAAATCGAACCAGATCATGGAAGATCGGGAAGAGACAAAAATTGATATGATCAAAAAAGTCGGAAGAAAATAAGCTACAAAACACCAGTCGTTTTCGCCATGCCAGAAGACCAATAACTGAGCCTCTACCCCCTTCTGCTGCTCGCTCCCATACCAACCTGTTTGAATTAGTTTCATCGCCACCACTCGCACCATCCTTCGATAATGAAACGCTGTCGGGATCACGATCCTTCCTGAATGCCGTCACTCGAGCCACCGTGTGCTTTGGGTTCTCC
The DNA here is from genome assembly GCA_963930915.1 of Forcipomyia taiwana. Taxonomy (NCBI): domain Eukaryota; kingdom Metazoa; phylum Arthropoda; class Insecta; order Diptera; family Ceratopogonidae; genus Forcipomyia; species Forcipomyia taiwana. The sequence continues at coordinate 626,706 of CAWVOI010000020.1, forward strand.
TTCTCCACCGACACATTCCATTCATCCGACGATGCAGTTGCACCCAGTATTCGCATACCTGCTTTGACACGTGCCCTGCAAATGAATATGTATTGTGAACAAAAGCGATTTCATGATCTCATTTACAACTTTTAATTGACTTGCTTTACATACACGTAAGCATGTTGTGGGTTACACCCCCCTCCCTGTAGTCCCCTCCGCTCTAATTTCTCATTAAAACTTTTTGACTCTTGGCTTGCCACTCGGCCTCTTTTGACGGAAAACTGCAAGCCGTAGCCAGCAGTGTTGTGAAAAACAGCACTCCGGTGCGAGTAAAATAATTAGATTTTTCAAGTTTTCCCAAGACTCGCGCAATATTCGGGACATTAAGGTGACAATCCATGTTTAATGCATGCCGGCGAAATTAGGGCTAAACCGCACGGAGACGGAGGCGTGCGGAGTGAAAAGTTTCAGCCAAAGTTGTTCGCTTGCAACTTTGGTCCGGATTAAAGATCGTAACGTTACAAGGAGTGGAAAAAGAGTATGTTGTTGTCGATGCACAAAGAGCAAAGTTTCTCCCCAGCATGTTTCGGGGATTAGTGCGGAATCTTGTTTCTCGGATTCGCGGTTTCTCCAACTTTTGACACAACAGCAATTTCTGATTTCATTTGCCTCTCTTTGATGTTGATAGTGGCGACGGAGACGCCGATGATGAATGGCTGAGTTCGTATCAAAGAGCTTCTCAGAAATCTCTTTTCGGGAGCTTACATAGGCGGACGTTGGAGCGGCTTAATTTTAATTTATGTTATTGGTGCTTTTTCGATTGTGAAAAAAATGTATTTGCTTGTTTGATTTGTCTGTCTATCTGTCTATCGTTAGAGTTAAAAGCTCGAAAACGTTAAGACTTAGGGACCTGTGATTTTAGGCATAGTTTTGATTATTCCATAAAACTTAACTATTTGCTAGTTAAGGAATTTTTAACAAAAAATGGAACCAAGCAAAGTTGGTATACCTTCATCCCGAAATAAGCTTCGGAGTTTTATTATTAGTCGGACGTTGAGAAACCTTGACAGCCCCAAGCCCTCTCCGCAAAGCTGGCACGAAAATCCACCTCTCAGGAACAGACCTGCCACTGCCCGACAAATTATCTAAAAATTTACTCCCTCCGAGCACAAACATGAGAAATGATTGCCCATTTCCGAAGCACATTAAAGTGCCTCCGCAACCGGCAGTCGGCCCTACACTCTCTCTGTACAAAATATTCGGCTACTCGTTGGAAATGCAGACAATCTAATTTGAAATTAGGAAACAGAAACAGCAACAGCAAGAATGCAGCTAGCTAGCAACTATGTGTTCGAATTAGCAAAACAAATAAATTGCTCAATGTGGTCTGTGGCAAGGCACTCTCGTACTCCGGCGCGCAGAGTCATCGTTACGGAATGAAGTGCTTGTTGAGCTGCGAGCTTTTCGTTTTCACATCAAATGACGTGTTTCAGGATGGTATAAAGAGGTGTTTGTCGAGAATGTCTTGGCAGCAGTTGTATTAATTATACTTGCACTTCCTCCCCTCCTTCTATCTCTCTCCAACCCCCACAGCCATTCTTTTCCACTGTCTTGCTTTTTGCTTACAATTTCGTTCAGTTGGACTCTTTTCGGAACCACACAACTGCGGCATTTTTGTACGAACGCGGTGTGTCAGAGAGCCGACACATGCGGGAGGGAGGAAGAAGGGGTGCCAGCATACGATAAATGGAAAATCAATATACTACAAGGTGAAAACTAAACAAAGTCGAGTTACCTCACAAGAAATACGGCGATGTTTTGACCTGGTTGCGGTTGCAAGAAGACAGGTACATGTATTTTGGACAGAGGGTATAGCGGCTGGTTTGGGACGAGCATCGTGAGCAAGTCATCAGCTCGCAGCTCTTTGTACGGTGCCATGGCCGGAACCAGCGGAACCTGGAAGGAAAATTGATTAGTTTTTTGCGCAGTGGATAAGCAAGACTCAAGGCTGGCTCACGACGAACTTGTCCTGGATTCTTAAGAGGTCAATGGTAACTCTGTGAGCTTAGAAAATTTTATTTACCCATTTCCTTTCCCCTAATTCTGTTTAAAGGCATTTTTCTAAAATCCCTTCACAGTCAATTATTTTTTTTACATTAATATTCAATTTCAACATCAGTATATTTGTATGTAAAAATCTGTATGGGAAAAAAAACACACTAAAAGAGCCTAGAAAAGCCGAAGGAGTGGTAACGAGCTGACATTTAATATTTTCACCATTGCAGGATTTTTTTTAACCTCGGGATAATTTTTTCGTGGACAAGGTTTACCTGAAAAAACCCATTTCTCACCTTGGCGAACGTAGTCAGCGGCTGGATCTGAACCTTGGGCTCACACATCTCGGGGTTCTTGAGCGGTGGTTCAAAAACGCTGTACGCCACCTGGACACTCCTCTGGGGAGTCTTTGTGGGCGCACTTCCGCCCCCATTTTTGTTCGGTGCCGGCAACGGTGGCCACCAGTTGGCAGGTATCACAACTTCCGCCACACAAACGCCATCCTCCCCTTCTGGCATGCACCGTCCCTTGAGAGGGGCAACTTTGCTGCCCATCGAAACGTGCAGCAGAACGCACACTTTCTGGCGCTGAACGTGTCCACCTGGATCGGCGCCAGCGTGGAAGAGGACCCTCAGGACGGGAGAGTCGCGGGGAACCGTTTGACGCACCAAATGGGCAGAGATGTCCAGGTGCACGTTTGACTGCTGCAGATCGAGAAGAGCTGCAGTTGTGTTCTGGGGCGTGGAAGCACCGCCATCCAGAGACGATTCCATGACATCTGGAACGATGTACCTGGCTGGCACCGTCTGTTTCGTCGAGAAGGGCCCGTAGCTCGCCCGAATGGAGACTGGCTGGGCCGTTTGGACGACGGTGAACTTGTCGAGACTCAGGATAGACTCGTGGTCTATGCGGCGTTGTGTGCTCGAGCCATCGGGGGGCTGTCGGGGCGTGTGCTTCAGGAAGAAACCGCTGTCGGGCGTCTCGAAATGGACTTCCACGGACGACGTAATGCCTGCAAAGACAAAAAGATCATTTCTCAGCAATTTTGGACGTGATAAATTACAGGAACGTGATAAGAAACTTGCGACAGAGGCGGGACTCGGGGTCTACCAAACTTTTCCGATCGAACGGAAATCGCAAGACAAAAGCACGCCACATTTCCCGAAACTAAAGGTGACTTGCGGAAACGAGTAATTTGGCCTGCCCTTCCTCCACACACAACCTCCGTCCAGAGCATAATTTCCATTCCATTTAGCATCGACATAATAATGAATGGTCTCGTTTTTTCCAGCATGCCCCAGGTCAGAGAGCTCGCAAAAAAATGACGCATTCCGCGCCACAGTCGGTCCCTGTGAGTATAATTAAAACCAGATGAGGATTTCAGCGGGCACAATAAGTTGTTTATTACACAAGCGGATTTGATTCCAATCTCATTAACAGACTTTGTTTTAAAATTCGCACGCATGGCGGCCGGCAGGGCGTCTGAAACTTTATGGCTGCACCACCTGAACCCGGCCGACTAGGAGCCGGAATGCATTATGTAACGGATAATGCAAGTTAAGCAACTACGAAAGCGCATGATGACGCCTATTACGGGGACACGGAGTGCTTTTTGTCGAGCCTCGTGCCTTTTCTGCCAACTCGGCACATAATTTTATGGATGTGTCTCTCTGTGGTTTCCTTCTTTACATTTGCGTGTCGTTCCACTGCCAAGCCGCCACAATCCCGTCCTCGTCGTGTTGAAATGAAATTTTTTAGTGGATCCGGAGGAATGTCTTTCCAGCCACACACACATAGATTTCCCCGAACCAGATAACGCTCGGAAGGACATGATGCGATGTTTTGTATCATTACAGTTTTACTAACAAGGGATGACAAAATACCGTGTGCTCAAATCCTTCCTCCTCTGTGTCTGTGTATAATTTGAAAATATTCTGTGGCATTTGGGGGGAAAAGGGAGCACTTTAATCTCGCATTACGTCCATTCGCTTGGATTCACCAAATTGAGCCGTTGAAGGACTCGGAATGGAGCATAATTCATATCTCAAATGCGGCAGGCTCCATCAGCTTTCATGTATGAATATTTAAAAAATTTCCTGCAGCTGGACCGAGACTTTGGAGTGAGTGAAGCCCCTTCGAGGGTAGCCTCTATTTTATTAAAAATTTTTGGGGTTTGAGTAAGAGCTTCTGAGCTCGGTTTAAGTCTCAATAGAGACATTTCAGAAGCTTTGGGAGTTTGAGAGGAATTGCCTGACAAGAAACTTAAAACTTAAGCTACAAATTTTCCTCACCTCTTAATTTTTTGAGAGACTAGAGGGACAGACAGACATGATCCAGATTCCCTTTCTCGATTCCAAAGTGGCCGAGAAAAAGGTTATTTTCCCTTTTGTCTGATTTCGCCCCATTTATCAAAGTTAATCATAAAATATATTTTTTCCGTTTTATTTGATTCCTCGGCATTTCGGCATGTGTGGCCTTGCTTTACATTTTCAACTCGGCTCAGCGAAGCTCCGAGAAAAAGGCGGAACATGTGCACGAGAGACAAGTACAAGTGCAAGAAGGGGTTCGAGACGGAAGCACGTGCCGTTATCGTAAATTTTATCTCGGCACCACCACCAATTTTTTCATCATGAACATCATGGAAAGTATGACGGAATGAAGAAATTCCCACTCCCGCTACTCATGCACACATTAAGATATGATTGCAGCGAAGGTCCTTATCGTTTCCAATTTATATTCGACACTTCGGAAGGTATAGCCGGATAAAGTCGCTGGCGTCTCATAAAGATGTCGAAAATGGTTGGTTACTTCGGCAATGGCGTAATGTCCCCCATATACACGAGAGGCGGGCCGGCAGCAGATGGGTGCAAGGGTCTTTTCCTCCAACTGTTTCAATAATTCAAACGACGATGTCGACGACGTCGATGGCGGAATTATTTTATGCGAAACTATAAATCGGATCTGATGAAATTGATGACTTTTATTACTTCGTATTACGGAGATCTTTGACCTTTGGGGCGGAATGCGGGGTGGAAGAGTGGAGGAGGATGAAAGGACGGAAATTTTCATTTCCCCACTGTTGCTTCTGTAATTCTGAAAAATATTCATGAGGTGGAGAATAATATCCCAATTTGCCGAAAATCGTAGGAAGAAAGAGGAAGGACAAGCTTAATTGGCTATGAAAGCCTTTCCTCCAAGACTGCTCTGAGAGACCTGTCAGCAGAGTAACAGCATGATAAAAAATCTAGTCAGATTTATGTCTGTCTCAGCAAATCTCACATATTCTCGTCTCAGACACTCAAACAGCAACTGACAAGTTTCGCATTACATTGTCTACCTGCAAATCTCCTCCGCTCCACTCCCAACCGCCACCACCCCGCACTTACATCATGCGCATTGCTGATAAAAGCCCAAGCTGTCCCTCTCCTCACGAAATTTAAAATTCTGCAATGCAAAGGAATGTCACGAGGCACAGAAATATTTCCATTTTACTCTTTTTCCCTCTCCCCCTTCCTGCTCACCCACTCCCGCCCCCTTCGTCCCGGCACTCCATAAGCCTAGATCAACATTCTGCCCGTCAACAGCTCTCCAGTTGAGGTCTTGTCGTGAATGCAAGAATTCGTGAGTAACAGCGAAAGTATAAAGCAAACTTCTCCCGGCGGAACGTGCGGAGTTTGTTAGCAAAGAGTAATCAAAGAATGTTCATAATTATGTTGATGAAAGCGCAGTAACAAGTCCGGAGAGCCCTTCAGTGTGGCGGTTTCTTTACAATTTCAAGGATACCTGCTAATTGGGTGGCCTTTACTTTTATTCTCTCCTTTCTTCCGCAATGCTAATTTTTGACACTGTGGCTTACGTGGCACGAGAGACACTCGCTCTTTGCTCAAAGCAGCAGCTGCTACTTCCTAACTGCGCTTATCGACTTTGGATAGCAAACCCAGGGCTCATGCAAATCTAGTTTTATAGCATATTGTCAACAACGCTTTATATAAATTTTATTGTCCTCCATGTTCCTTCGTGTTGTTGTCGTGAGGGAACTATTATGGCAATGTACAATATGAAGAAGACTACTTCTGAGCCCAGTGTGCTTCCATTTTTACCCCATTTGAATGCAAAGGAAGTGCACTCCGAGACAAAGGAAATTTTACGGTGTTGTAGCAACGGAATGCACAGTGGGCTCTGGCATAAAAGATTTACAGCCAAATTTCAACGAATGTTATGCAAATCGCATTTTAGTGCAATTATACCGAAGCAACTCCCATTGTCTCCCGGATACGGGAATCACAAATAGCAGTAGCTCAACTCTTCGCTGTTTTTCCCCAGAAGTATGCTTTCCGGTGGAAAATGGCAAAAGCGAAAAGCGGCTTTTAATTGAAAGTAGGCGAGAGAAGTACGCTCGAGGAAATATTAAAAGCTGCTCTCCTCCTCTTTTCATAGAGAAAATGTTTTCTCTGCAAAATGCTCTCGGTGCAAGTGGCGTGGACAAGGGAAGGAGGAAGGGGGGGGGGGGAAGGCAATAGAGAGCCCTTCTTTCAGTCTGAGAGTGTCCCTTACGGCTCTCGAGGCACTCATTTCAGCTCTAGGCTTCCATTTCGGCTCTGAGGACGACCACTTCAGCCCTTTTGAGTTTTGAGGCATATTCTCGATACCTAAACGTAACCGTCCTACCTCTTGGAGCCTTTTTTGACAATTAAAGACGATCATTTTAGTTCTGAGATGCCCTCAGACACTTTTTTCATCACTGGAGACTGTCTATAAAGTTCTGAGGACGCAGTTAACTTCTTGAATTTAGCCTGGAGTGCCGAATTCAACCCCTAGGGTATGGATATAAACTGTAGGGACAGCTCAAATTCCAGCTACGCCAGTGCTCGTTGCAGAAGAGAAAGAGTGGGAAAACCCGCGACTCTGCAGTTCAATCGAGAGAATTGTGCGTCAAAACAATCCATCACGGCAATGTGTCTCATGGAAATTTGCATGTTTATAAACCTGCTGCGATCCACTGATTGAATGTCTATCTATCAGAGTCCTCCTACATTCAACTCGACTGACAACTTACAAACAAATCGCGCGAGAGGAGCGAAAAACCCGCTTCGACACACATCCTGTGACCTGATTGGATGCAGGATAACGAGAAATAAATTACCTGCATAAGCGAGGACTACACCCGAAAATCCGAAATCCACCACGGAGACACAAACGGACCCGGGATGTCACTCTGCCTTTGTTCTCGAGCGCGAACCAATCGACTTCCGAACTGTCACCGAGTAAGTTACTGTGCTCGGGGGACGCGAACCGGGCCCATCCGGATGCGGGATGGGCAAAACCAGTCAACTGATCGGAATTGGATTAAAAAGTGACGCAAGGACGCGGCTTTGCAAGACGATTTCACAAATAATAATTTGACGGAAAATAATATGGATTTGTGGCTTTATCATTGTGGGAATTCTGTTGCGAAATGGCATGAGGGGGAGCCGACAGATGCCAGAAAACCGCTTATTTGTGGAATGTCGCCGTTCGGATTATGGTAATTCTGCATGCAAATTGATTTTGGAGCGGCAAAAGTAACGATTTTGGCTTTGAAACCTGCCAGCCTCCCAAAGCCGTCATTATTTGGCTTTTGTTTTTCAACAAGTATCGCACCAGTGTCCATTAATTGTAAGAAGCACCAGTACATTTCCTCCCAAAAATGTTCCCCCTTCTCCCCACCCATTTTTGTCCCATTAATTACGCCAAGATTAATTGCTATTTTTAATTAATGAGCGTTTTTTCAAACAAATGACTGCGGTTCCAGCCCGTTTCAGTCTCCTCATCTAGCCGAGAGCCGAAAAAAATAATCACCATCGCACATGTAGCAGCATTCTGACCCACATTGCACATCACTAGTCGCTACAAAATGCGCTCCAGAGAGTCTCTCATTACAGAACGTCGTCTAGTATCGCCGCAGGTCGACCACGGAACTCCATCATGAGGTGCCTACATATTCACTCCGGCATCCCTCTGAGCCGACATGATGTGCAGCGTATGGCGAGTCAAATGGTGGTGAGCAGATTGACTCCCTTCCCATCGAGCCCATTACTCTGCTGCTCGTTTCGATGCCAGGCAGGAAACATAATTCCAAATTATGTGACGAGGCTTCGGGCAGCACATGATCATAAATTACGTAGCTGGCTGCTTCAAGGAAAATAGGCTCTGTCGCCAATGACTGTAAAGAGGCTTTATCATATACTTAAATTGAAAATACCAAGAGATCACTGACTTTGCTTCAAATTTTCTTAAAAACGACCAGATTCGAGTCCTGAGAAGTAGTTTGAATAGTTAGTTCCCTCTTGAATTTTTCCTAGAAGCGTAAGGAGCGTGAACAAGTCTATCGGCGACTAGAGAAAAGTCTGTCGGCGAGGCGAAAATTTTTGTTCGAAGTCTTCCTGCAAGTCTGTCGGCGCCGACAGACTAGGAAAAACTTGGACAGGCTGGGTCAATTTTTGGCCCGGACGTAAAAATTTGCTGACAGATATGTTTTTCTTTTTCCAATTCTTACTTCCGGACTACAAATTGGCCGGGACCAAGATTCAAACAAACGAAAAATGGCGGATCGGAAAATTTTTTCACATAGGGTAGAGTCAATTAAAATGGTTTTCGGGCTCTACTCGAAAGAAAAACCTCGAAAATGGCCATGTTCGGAAGTTTTGGGGGAGGGAAACCCAATGTTAGTCACACCCGGATCCCGAAAATTCTTTCAGAGTACAAATGGGCGCATACGTATGTGGTGAAAACCCTAATGATTCCTGCATCTGCTCTGTCAAATCCAATTACACCTATAAATGGCACAATCCCGCCTCTTTAACGCGTTTCCAGGCCAGCAACAGCGGCACATAAGCCTCAGGCTACCTTAAACGGCTTACGCGCTTAAGAGATTTTCTCTGTTCCACGAAAACTTAAAAAAATCCCCCACGCAAACAATGGCACGACACTTTAATGACTATAATTAAAAGTCTTAGCTGAACAGAAGAAACATTACCGCCATCAATTTATTATCTTGATGGGGAATAACGACGACGGAGCGACGGAGAAAAGAGCTTCCTCATGTAAGTGCCAACTTGTGTTCCTCCTCTCGACGTCTGTTTTTGTCACATTTGTACCGAGATGTGCCAACAAAACAGATCCATCCGATCGATTCCGGGCGCGCGCTATGCACAGAAAAACACAAATTAATACACAATGGGTTTCCCGGAAGCCCGTGGAAAATCGCACTGAACCGAGGATAAGCCGGATGGATGCTGCCCGCAAGAGTGGCAAATTATAATCAAATTAATAAAAAAGCTTGTCGAATTTTAGCTTTACGTCGATTTATACGACTTCAATTATTCATGGGATCTCTCGCGTACTTCCAGAGCTCCCTCCCCCCCCCCCCAGGAGCCCAGAACGCCGGGCTCTGTAAATAAATTATATTTGTTCTGCTCGCACATTATATCGCTGTCGTCTCCTTTTATTTTTCATCACTTTTGCAAATTAAATTTGGTATCATACTGAAAGAGGAAAAAAACGAGCGCGCACAAAGCCAGGTACTTGAGCCCATTGCTCTTTTCGTCATGACTAGCATTAGTGGAGCAAGAGGCGCACTAAAGGGATTTGCATAATAAATTCATTTTATATTTTGCTTTTCACCAAAATGCGGGCCGAACTTCAGGCACGAAGCGACTGGGCACATGGCGCTCTTTCATGACGTGATATAATAATTTGCATTATGACGTGTTTATTGGGGACCAAACTGGGAGCTGGGATCTGCGAGGGGTTTACTTCCTTAGGATTTCACTGAATCCATTGGCTGCTGGTGACCTGTTTCCAAATTTTTTAAGTTGTGTCATTTTCGGGCTCAAAACAATGGTAATTTTGTGGTTGTGGTTTTCAAGACGATGTTCATAATTTTGACATTCTGAGGGACGAGAAAAGTCTTGTAGGTTTCTTGGAGCATATGACGAGACACTTAACAATCGCTGAGATGTCTACATACATGTGTATCATCCTCGCAGGGGCATATTGCTCACCTTTGGTTAGTCTAACATGTGTGCGGTTAGCTTTGAGTCTTCGGGTTAAGTTTGAAAATAACGTCGAGGTCCTAGGAGAGGGGAGGGGGGAGGGGTAAGGGGATCGGCTGCTCCCTGACAGCTGGTACAAACTCAAGTACTGTTATAGAGGACACACTATGACAGAAGGAGCCCCCCAGACGGGGAGGTCTAAAATCTCGATATTTACCGTGACGTAATTTATGAACAAAGCCTTATGTGAGGTCGGTAGTCTTCTTCAATTACATTTTGCTCAAAGGTCTAAGCTTCGATAGCTGAAATACGCTAATCAGCTAACCGAAGGTGAACAATTTGAAAGCTTTAAGTTAAGGGAGGTATTTTTCGTTTTCAGGGAGGCTCAGAACGCCACTGCCTTTAAATGTCCAGGTCCTCAACGGTGAGATATTCGAGCAATTTGGGCAAGTTTTGAACTTTATAGGCAGTACATGAGCAGCAGATACGAGGCCTTAAGGGGATAGCAACTCCTTTTAAATTTAACCCAAACTTTTTTCAGTCACCGAACAAAATCCGAATCATTAAAATCAGTTGATCAATTTTCAGTCCTTTCCAAGCAATAGGAACCCAAAAGACGGCGCAAACGAGCATGGAATCGCCCGAAACCATGGCGCATTTTGTTACAGCGTGAATCCCGACATCTGCATTCCATGGCACATTATCTCTGTGAGCCAAACCTCAACGAATGTGCCGCTCTGATGCATTATTTGGGATGCCAGCGCCACAAGAAAAGAGACAAAAGCGAACACGATCCGAAACTTTGTGTATCGCTCTTGTTAGCTGCGAGCTCTCAAATTTTTCTCATTTCCCCACAATCCCTAATCCCCATCCAAGACGGGAAAGTTTTGGCGCACTCTTGAACAGTTTCTAATTTCGCTGCCACACAACTCAAAACTTTTCATCTTCCTCGCTCTTTCGGGATAAAAATTTCATCAATCGCAAATTATAAAAGTTTCCAAGGGATTCACGGAGAATTGGCTGGTGAGCACGAAAAACTTCACATGTGCTCGAGAGGGATAAGCCAGTTAAGCAGTCTCATCTGTTCAATTTCCGTTCTCAACTAAATAATTCACTTGCCACTCGTGTTTCTTAAAAGCTGCCAGCAACCTTCAAAAAAATCCTTTGCTACCGTTTACTCTTCCCATGCTGAAATTCGTTCATTCCGACCGCACTTGCATGACAAAAAGGCAACATGACACGGTGAAAGGCAAAAAATATCACCTCCCAGTGCTGCGAGAATCCGTGTGTGACACATCATATTTTTCACGGGACACCCAAAGGAAATTCTGGAAAGCCTCCCTTTGCGAGCCACGTCCGAGACTTGGGAGGCGCGCACAAACGAGTAAAAGTGAGGGGCCATAAAACATAAGACATGTGTGTGTTTGTGTGTGCACGTCAATCTGTCAGGGGAAAAAACAACACAAGCGAGCTATCATCAGCAGCATCTTGTCGCGGGGATGGAAGTTATTTTCCGTGACCTACATTCCGCCCCCCGCGTTATTCGTGTCTCTGCCAGCGATGTTGGTGTTTTTGCGGCCGTGCCTTTTCGCAAATGGGCGGCAGATGGGCTCACGGTAGCCAGAAAAGGAGCTTACTTCTCCGCATGCTAAGGGGGATTTTAAGAGCTTAATAAGTAGGAACTCGTGTAGGTTTTTTTAAAACCCTTGGAAGCTTGGCTTTTAATTTGTTCAGGCGTACTAAAATTTCTATTGGAAATCTGACAACATGAAAAATTAACAAAAAGTTAAATTTAAAAAACGATCATAAAAATTATTTTTAATTTTCGTCTTTTCATAAATTTCCTTGAAGTTACCACCATCGCCACCATTAACGGGATATGATACCCCTAAATCGTCAGTTTTTGAGGTTTTGAGTTGGGGTTTTAGCTCCGTAGCTCCCAAACAAGGGCTCCGATCTCAAAGGCATAGCAAAAATTTTTCAAAAAAATTTTTTTTTTTAATATTTCAAATTTGAAGCCAAATGCATCCAAAAAGAGGCTCTAGCCAAGAAAATCTGGTTTTCCAAAAAAAAATTTTTCACCGAATTTTCCCTATGCCTGGACCCCCCAAAATCGGCCGAAAAAGCCCTCTAGCTCGTCACCAGGAGCTTCCGGGGTCGAAATTTGAGCATCATCTGAAGCGTCTTAAAAAGTTGAGGGGACCTCTTAAAAACCTTTGAGATCGGAGCCCTTGTTTGGGAGCTACGGAGCTAAAACCCCAACTCAAAACCTCAAAAAGTGACGATTTACCCGTATTACATTACATGCCGGATAGAAAACTTTTAAATTAGGCTCATAATAGCTCCTAAAGCCCAGCAGTTGTTTTCATCACCTCTGGGGCAGTTACGAGCCTGAAAGGGTAAAATTGATGTTGTCCGGTTGAGGAATAAAAATCCATGATCTCCTGAGCTTGGGTCATTTTGAGGGTCACTCCGAGCAAACTTCAAATTTATAAACCCAACAAACCTTTGATAGCAAAGACACTTGTCAGAGAATTAAAGACCCGAAAGTGGGTCGAGAGTGTTGACTCAATAGATTTACAGCTCCACTCGAAGACGTCGATTAAACCCCACCTCGCAAACAGAGTCCCCGAGAGCACACTTCGAAATTCCCCGAAGCATCTTTGTCCCGAGTCATCCCGCCCCCGCCCCTCACTTTGATTGACGACTCTCCGAGAATCGGCTCCATCCCACTGAAGAGTGATTTTTACGAATTTAAATTACACTGGCAAAAAATCAACCAAGAGGTGAGTGTGGCACGCATATCGACTCACTTCGGTCCGAGAGTCGCGAGACGATCAAGCGAATTTGCTTTCTGCGCATTGCAACTGAATGTCGATCGCATTTGCTCGATCACAAGACGGTACGCTCCGAGTGCGAGACGCAAGACACAACAAAAAGGTGAAAAAGAAAGAAGAAAGAATGAAAAGAGCTGGTTTTTAATGAGCCACGCTTGAAAATACAGAAACTTTTCGCTTCACACTCAGTTTTGTCTCAGTTGTCATCGCGGCAAGATCGGCGGACGAGTCTTCGGCTTACTATCGATAAAGTCGTAAAATGATTTCTTAAATCGAGCCTGATATCGGCCCTTACTTTCTTTTTATTGACAGCGACCAGTACACTCATTAGCATAAACGACGTCCAAGTGAATGAAATAAGCAGTGCACGTCGTGACTCTCGAAGGTGGAGTCACTCAGTGGTGAATTTTGGAAAGACAATACTGAAAAAAATGAGCACCAACCCAAAACAAGTTCAAGGTCGTTCAAACGCTCTGGCAACTTCTTTTCCTTCGCAAACTCGTTTCCAGTGATTACTCTTGTTAGCAACTCCAAGAGCTCTCTGCGACCGTCGCGAATTATTATAATTCAGTACTTGTTCGACAGCAGCAGGCGAGACTCGAGACGCGACAGTGCATCGCGTACTGGCAAAAGAGTGTAAAAAGTGTAAATGAAAGTGAAAAATTCAGCAACATTGGTACTACAGACACAAGTGGAGAATACCTGAACTAGGAAAAAGATGATAGATATCACGGGCAAAATTTGCATAATTTTAATACTACTCGAGTGCCACAAGGTATGTCACACTCATCGTGCGTTTGACGCCTAGATAAAAGAGAAATGCTTAACCTACTGGAATTAGCATTTTGCGGTCTGCAGGTCATTCACTCTGGCTCGCAATAAAAAATTGGTCCGGATGAAATTTATGGGATCGATATAATCGACGCACATTTTGGCGAGTGGGTTTTTATCTCTTCTCTCCCGTAAGTGCCTGGAATTCGCTCGATCACCGGCCGCGAAATAGATTGCGATTATCATTTCGGGGTATGCAGAAATGCACGAGACAGTAAAAACAATAAACGTCCGAGTTATGAGCTCATCGATAAAGAATTTAGTCATTTTTTTGCGAGAAGAAGAAGAAAACTTGTGTGGCTTTAACCCATTTTAGCCGGTGCTTGCGAATATCTGATGCAGAGACTTTCCACTTTTTATTGGCTCGCCGTTCGAGAGGTTTTAAGCACCAATTTGAGATTCCGCGGAGATTATCGTGTCTCTCGTATCATGTTTTGGTTTTTTTGGGGTCACAAAGAAAGTGTTCACACAGACTTTTCTCCTTCCGCAGCTCCAGGCTAAAGTGTACTTCAACAGACCTCAGGACAGCGCACTCAAGTCCTCCCGGTACCAGAATGTGCCGCCAATCCCCGTTCCAGACCCTCCTCTGCTCCTCAACAGCTGGCTCCCCGTGGCCATCCAGGCCCTCACCTACTACCCCGAGATGCTCCAGTACGAGCAGACTTACATGACAACCATCGCACCCCCCTTCTACGGGAGCTCCATCAATATCAGCACCTCCCCCCACTCGACCTACCCCACGACGGCCCAGACCAACCCCGTCTCCTGGTGGGTCACCTCGACCACTTCCACAGCCCGACCTCCTCCCCCTCCTCCTCAGCAGACATGGCCGACTCCAGCCAAGCCTCCCCAGGACCCCTACTACACTCAATCGACCACCCAGCGGCCTCCCGCCACCACGACTCAGGGGTACTACACCAAGCCCACGACTCAGGGGTACTACACTAAGCCCACGACTCAGAGGCCCCCACAGACCACCGAGACACCGGGGTACGTGACCACTACCAAGAAGACGACTTGGCCGCAGTGGTCTCAGCAAAACACTCGGCCCACAACCACCGTCCGGACCACGTGGCCCCAATGGAGTCCTCCCTCCAACACCTCCAAGAAGCCCACGGTTTGGTAAAGCTCTCCAGTAGCCTCCGAGTTGTAGGTAACGTATTCTTTTAAAGGTGGAGCCCGACTACGACCCAGTACACCACCACTAGCCCCTGGTGGGTGCCTCCCAGTACCACTCTGAGACCCACTCAGCGTCCAGAAACCACCTTCTGGACCACCACGACAACCCCGAAGCCCCACACGACCCTTACTCGGCCCCCAGGTAGGTAGAGCCACGCTTTATTACTCCTGAGCTAACAGTTCCTTCCAGACAGCACGACTCAGGCCCACCCTCCAGGTGTCTACGCCCCTCCCCGACCCTGGTACCTCATTTTCGCCGACCCCGACGCCAACGGGTACGTCACGAGCAACAATATTGTCATCCGGACGACCACCAAGGGGCCCAACAAGGAGTTTATGCAGTGGTTCATGCAGTCAAAGCCCAAACAGCTCAGCAACGACATAGGTGAGATGGAGGAAATTGCCTTTAATTGGTATTGATTTGTAATGATTGTCTAGAATACAACTACAACCTCCTGGATCCACTGCCCAAGAAGCTGCTGGAGACCATAGCTCATGAGAAGGACCACCAGCCGGCCCAGGACGATATCGACAACCTCAATGAGTTCAGGAGACTCTACGACGACTCGTGGGCCTTCCGATACCAGTCCGTGACTGGCAAGAAGAAGATACCTCCGACCAAGCCGTACGTGGAGATGCTCCTGCTGCTGGATCTGTTCAAGAAAGACGCTAAGAGACTGGCTCTGAACAAGTATCAGGTATAACCAGAACCAGAATTGTCCTCTGTTCATTAATAATAATTACGAAAACCTTTGCTTGACGCTTCAGGGTTACGGACCGGAGATTCTGCGTGAGCTCCACCGCATATCGTTCCTCTCGTCGGAGCACCAACTTTACGAAATTCTCAGAAAGGTGTACGAGCAGAATGAGTACGAGGGAGCTAGGACCAGGGAGAGACTCGTTAACTTGATTGCTGGTAACTTTCTGTTGCTCTTTTTATTGTCACCAATTTGCTAATGGATCTCTTTCTCGCTTTCAGATGCTGCCGATCCCAACAGTGTGCTGTCCAAAAACCTCAGATACATCCCTCCTCTCACATTTTTGCCCTAGCTCTATTGCTGAGATTGATTCAACATCCTAATAAAAGTCTTTAAGCAAGGTCCTTTTGTTTGGTCAACTCAGGCATAGGATTGATAGTGAATCCCCTTCTTCCCTCCTCTGTAATGTGGCCTGGAATATCCCGTTTTGAAACAAACAAAAAATTACTAATCTCGTTTAGATTTTTGGCCAAAAAATTTTTATCTCGAAATTGGTCTCCAATCGACGTAGCTGACCCCCCTCGAAAACCCACCGAGGGGCCTCTGCAATTTTTAGGAATGTTTAACACCACTAAAGAAGCGGACTCCCTGTAACGATAATGTACGGGAGGTGAAAACAATCGGCACGTTCGCCAATCACACACTCAGGCACGTGTGGAAAGTAGGTGAGCATGTTGATCAGAAGTCAAACGCGACAAGAGTGTTGAGTTTCGCAGACAGACGCACTCAGAAGCTCTCGAGTGGGTCTCGGGACGGAGGAGAGAAGGCAGAGACAGATGGCTTGCTATTTCTTATTCTTCTCCCATTCATATTTAAATTACTTCCTCCCCGATTGGCGGAGTCTGATGTGCCATTTGCACACATGGAAAAATCGAAAAGCAAAAAAAACGAGAAAAATGTTAATTGTTACAATGAATAGCAAGTAGCGGAGGCAGTAGGAGATGAAAATTGAGGGCAATCTGGTTTTTCTAGCTAACAGCAACTAGCAATTCCCTGCAATATCATGAAGTGTGTGGCACCGCCAGGCGTCAGTCGGCGGCGTTGGCCCGTCGCATGCCAGTTCAGGGAACGAGGAAAAGCCTTTGTTTGTCGTTGAGCTATTCAGTGACAGTATAGCTTGCGAAATTACTTCTCATTCTTCCATTTCATATCCCCATGCCGAGGCAACCGAGTGGGGGAGAGGGGAGCAAAAACACTACGCTCTATGTGCACTGCCTTTCAAGCGTCTGTTTTGAAAGGAAACCATTTTGTGGCAGTGCGCAATTTGAATACATTCGATGGAGCTAGCGGATTACACGAACCCGCTGCGAAAATCGATGTAGAGTGCAATGGAATAGAGTGGTCGAGTGAGCATTTTCGGGCAGTTGATCTGCCCTGGCAAAATCGATTTCAAATTTTCCAATTAAAAATTAAAATCCCACCGGAGTAAACAACTACCATATTCATCCAAGTACTGCTGTCGAGCTTGCATTCGGACACTGTACTGGGATAGCGAGACCATAATCGAACCGCATATAAGCTGCGCAATGAGGACTGAGTTCGGAGGCTGCCTGTTAGAAATTGTGCACGGAAGTCTTGTGGCTGGGGGCAGACAACCAGCTGTCTGTCTGTCTGACTTTTTGTGAGCACTTTCTGGATTATTTTTCATTTTGTTATTTTTGTAACAAAATTACTTATTTTTTTTTGTTTATCTCAAAAACGTCTTTATCCGGATGAAGCCCTGCTTCCATCGTAACTAGGAAGCCTCACTTGACCGCACCAAGCAACTGCTCGGTTTTGCCCTCTCCCTGCCTCCATGTTCAATAACCTGCAACCTCCAAGTCGACCGCAAATCACCCATTTCATAATTGCTTTATTACTTTGTCGGCTTGCGTCATGCAGAAGCTGTTTCCGCGGTATAAAAGGCGTCCCTGCAACCTCCTTAATCTCTCCAGAAGCCTGCAAACCGCAAAAAGACGAGGATATCGGACACGAGATGCATCAGGATGAGGAGAACAAAGCGGAAAAACATGTTCAACATTAAAATAATCCGGCGAATGCTCGTCCTTCTCTCCCGCCATTCCGGCTGGCAGCGCTCAACTTTGTGCCTTTGGAGGGAAATTAAAAAAAGGCACGTTATTTATTTCCCACAGCAAGTGTATAAATTTTCCTTGTTAAACAACTGCATGCTGCTAATACTGCGACCACCAGCGAAGTTTTCCACCCATTCCCCCTCCCACCTCCTGCCGGCTCCCTTAATGCACATAAAAATGTTTTAAATGAATTTTTCACACTCTATCGAAACTCAACCCCGATAGCCAAGTGCAGGGTGCAGGACGTCGCTGAGCTTTATTATTTGATCTGAATCAAGTGCGGAATGTTTTGCACTTTTTCCGATGGTGCATCGCGAAATCTGTTGTTTTTGTCCCCTCCTCTCCTCTCCATGCCTCTATATTATTCATTTAAATGTACAATTTTTTGGCTTGTAGCTGCAAACTTTTTATTCATACACAAAATCTCTCCTTTATTATTATTTTTCACTTTGCATTCAATGCATCATCATGTGAGCTCGCTACACAGTATGGTATAGCATTTCAGACAATTTATTTGTTGTTGTTGGCCTCACATCGCTGCGCTGCAGTGCACAGAAATGAGCCATAGAGTTAGGGGCACAAAGCGTGTTATCATTATTGGGGAGGCAAACATCTGGCGACATTTTTTATATTTATTTATGAAATTATAAAATTAAATTGTATTTTTATGCCCGTGGCGAGTTCTGCCTTTGTAGTTGAGAGACATCGAGTAGTTTGTGTCGGACTCGAAAGCTCCTAAATTTTTCGTGTTTTCCCCCGAATTAGCCCTAATCTCCTCTGCTGGTCCCCGAGCACGCAGCGGAAGAGCAAAACCATGTTTCTCGCCTAATCTCGTTCCTTCCCCCAGAATGCCGCCCATGTGCGTCAGAGAGCGAATTCAGCTCTCGCCCAAATAACATCCCTTCGCCGGTCCTACCTAGCAATTTGTTTTCTGTGGACACTTCATTACCATTCGGGGCACCCAACGCAATGCTTAAGTATATAAATTCCATTCCGAGAGGGCTTCTGAGCCACTCACCGCATGTATGTTTTATGCTCATGGCCCAGTTTCGTATCGACCTTTCACTTCCTTCTTTTCTTCTGCGTTTCGTTATATTATTGCTGTTATTGTTAGTTACCGTATGTCACTCGCTTCCTTTTGCACCCCGACACAAAACAGAACAACTGCTGATTTAATTGCTTGGGTCACGCAACAAATTAGTATTGCTTTTACCCCCAAAAAACGCCCGCATTAGTTCTATTCAGGGAGATGGACAGTGGCGTGACCAGGGGAAGCCTAATACCTTGCTTGGGGCGCAAGTGCCTCAGGTCTTTAAGCTCCAGCTTCCACCTTGCTTAGAGCCCAGAAATTTGAAACAGCTTTTTTTTTTGGGCCATAAAAGGTTCTCTGGGGTGCCAAAGTCTTTCATTTATGACACCAAAATTTTCTTTTTAGGGCTTCTAAGTCCTGAATCTGGTGTTAATCGGTTCAGTTTTGTCTCTCCCTAGTCAGCTCAAACACCCAGGGTGTGGAGGTCCTTCGCTAAATCGATTTCTGGAGTTAGTCTAATTTCCATCAAATTTTTAGAGACTTTTGAGAAAGCATTTCAGACCGAAAAAATTATAGGGGCAGTCCCTAGATACGTCTCTGGAATTTGGATAGGCATTTTATTAGATTCCGCTGTTTTCTTGTTGTTTTGACACGATTTCCCCGTCCCCTGTCAAAGGAGGAGGCCCCGTGAGCCCCGCACTAAAGCGCCGGAAAATTATGCAAAACTTTTTTGCCGTAGTTTTTCTTCGTCAAGCATGAAATTGGAAAAATAGTTAAGGTCATTTGCGTCGGTGCAATTTATTTTACGTCGAGTCGCTCCCCATATTGCGTGGATCATGAAAAATTGTTTTTCCACGTTCTGGGCCCCATTTCATACCAAGTGCACTCAGTTACACAATCAGCGCACTGCATTTCAAGTTGCCGCCGGGTGTTTATTGAGCCGAATCCGGTTTATCAATTAAAATTTTAATTTTTTTCACCACAATAGGCAGATTTTATTTTTGTGTGTGTGCCAAACTTGCCCAACCTGCACTCCAGTTGTGGATGACTTTCATCAAAATCGTTGTGCTTACCTAGAAGGAGAAAAGAAAATAGTTCTAATTAATTCGAGAATCTCAATGACCAATTAGTATGAAAGGGCGAGAGCTTTCGCTTTATTCCCACAACACAATTACCGGAGAAAAAAGTTTCTCACTCTCAAAGGCAGGGGAGGAGGAGGAGTGAAAAAACACGGAAATCCGTAACTCAAAGATGAAATCCTTAATTACGTGAAGATCCCGTCTTCTCCTCGCTTTCATGTTCTTCCTGTACTTTGTGCAATCGCAGCATTAATTACTCCGTGTTTATTTGATTTCTTCTCCCTCTCTAAAGCACGAAACCACTTGCAATCGCCCCGAGAATGCCGACATAATGAAGTGCGCTCCTCTCCCCCGCGAGTTTCCTGTCTCTGAACAGGAGAAGCGACAATTAATTGACTTGTTTCAAGCAAGGCAGCTCCCAGGTCTCCAAGGACGATGCTTGAAAATCAATACTTCGCGCTTTGATGTTCAGTTTTTTACCGAGTTCGTTATCACGCGTTTTGCACGCACACGCACCGTCAATTTTCCATCAATCTTTCCAAACTCCAGCCCCATCATTTGTCTGACGCGCCTGCACCCCGTCATTTGCTCGCACACACCGATAATTGCCAAATCATCACGTATTGTTGGTCCCTAATAAAATGGAAATAAACGCCGTTGGGGGAAAATCAATCATTATAAATTCGGGAAAGTGTTGGGACGCGATAAAGGCGCCTAATCACGCCGACACACGGACCAGCCGCTTCCTCCTTTAGCGCGAAAAAGTAACTCCAACTGAGCCGAATCAATATTATGTTAATTTATCCTCCCTCCTTCCAGGACTTCGAGATGACGACTTTCCCACGTCTCGTATATTCAAATTATCAGCATTGCCTTCTTTTGACTCAGCAAAGTCAATAAGCTACGGCCACATTCGGAGATGGATGTCTCAAACGCCAATAATGTTGCAGCGGCGAGCGGGAAATGAGAGAGAGAGAAAGAGCGAAGAAAAACAACGCCCGACGGTTGATAAATAGCTTTTGTTTGTCTGCCATACCGCGTTCCCTTGTTGTAACACAAAGTCGCAACACCCGACGCCCGCGCCTCTGTTTGTTTGCCCAAGACACTCAAGACTCAAACCAAAAATAACTTTATATTGTATGTTATTACTGACAACTGATACTCCAAATTATATTTTCTCTTATTGGACCACCCCGACCTTCAGAAGCTCCTTTACTTGTTAACCCTCTTCATGCCAAGCAGTAGCAATGTTTGGGGTAGGGTTTCATCTCGGGAGTCGGACATTTCAAAATTTTCCAAAATTAATTAAGCTCCTGAAAATTTTGATTTGAATTTGCAATTTTTCAAAGAAAAACATGGACGAAGATTAAACCAAAAACAGGGACCGAAAACGCTACAGAGAGACATTGGATAATCTACAATAGCTTTTAAGTCTCAAATGGATACAAATAGGATAAAAATAGGCTTCTTCTAAATAAGCTCTCAGAAAGCAAATCTTTGAAAACAATCTGACTTTCTTTAATCCTATAAAATGAAGGGAATTTTTCTTTTTTTTAACAACAAGTTTTTATTTAGGGAGAAGTACATTTTTGCAATGATTTTAGTAATATGATTGTGAGAGTCAGCTTAGCTGTTACTCCGAATAAATCGGAGGTTTAATTTACAATGTTGGATGTAGATGATTCACAAAATGGCTACGGTTAATTCTAGTTTCAGGTAGGTTTATAAACTAAAATGTCCCTAATACTATTCCTTAACCTAAACTTAGTCTGTCCTCTCTAGTATTGCCTCAAAGTTGGCGCTAAGCTTGTCCAGAAAATTGGAGATGGTCTCCAAGCCTGCATTTGAGTGATTTTCGGCGTTAGTGGCTGAGTAAAGAGGAATTTTCCCACAGCAACAATTGATATTTTCTGGGTGTTTTTCTGAAGACTTCGTTGAAAAAAAAATGCTAATAAAATTATTGAGTTTTAGTCCCCCAAATACAAAATATTTCCAATTTCCCGGGAAAAGAAAAGGTCAGGAATCGTTAAACCCTAGTTTGAGGGTTAAAGTGAAGAATCAGCTCCCCTGGGCTTTACTCCTCCCAGATTCATCTCCATCATGCAAAGCAGAGCTTCGAGTGATAAATTTGAGACTTCTTTTCGTCCTCATCGCAAGGTCACGTGTCATACTTTATTTGATTTGTAGATTTGCAATCATAATGAGGATACGTAACGAATGTCAAAGCGTGAGCGGAAAGCAAATGGAAGCTTGCAAGCAGGTGCCGTCTTCTTCGTCCTCCGTCATATTTTCCGATAAATTGATTTCCACGTCGGCTACGGCGGACATTTCAGGCAATTTTCCAGATAACTTGGTGGCATAGTGTTGAAATTAATCGACATTTTATCGGTCATCATCCCAATTCTGCTTCTCCTCTCGCCGACTCGCCGCCTTCAATCATCATTAGTCAACTTGACGAGTTTCGGCCCTTCAGCGCAATTTATCTTCCGGTCTTGTGAAAGGGTTCAAGGAGAAGTCGGAAAGGCTTCCACTAAATCGAGCCTTATCGCTAATCTCCTCGCACCTTATCGCCGAGACGGGCTATCGGGCTGACGCGACGCTCGAGCCCCCCCGTAATCACTGCCACGGGAATTGTGAGGCACTTTTGTGCATTAGAGTGCAAACTTGATTGGCACCTGGTATCGGAATCGGACGGTATCGGGCCCGTCCACCACTTCCCGACCTCACCTTGTCTCTGGCCAACCCCGACCCGGACGGCGGCTTCTAATCTCTGGAATTACCTATCGCTCTAATCTTAGGCGTATAAAATGCCGCGTTCACCTTCGCTAGCCCCATTTTTCACGGACACGTCGCGTATCTCGTGAATTTTTTAGCTACTTTAAATAAGAACTGATGGTCATCAGCACATTTCTGAGCAGCTCTAATAATACAGTCTCTGGCCATCAATCGACCCGGTAGGAGCTACTTTGAACCCCCCACTGTGAGTAATTGAAATGTCAGGTCTCATTCCGTCTCGGTTCCGGGTGTCAGAAGCAAGTGTCGAAAGAGTTGCTGCAGAGTTCTGGAAACCATTAGCAAGTGTTCCAACAAGGGTCAGAAATTTAACAATGTTTTGCTAACATTATGGTGATTCAAGTCATGTGTAACGATAGAGTCGAAAGAAAATGGTCGAATTTTATGTGCGTGTTACATCGTAGACATTAAAGTGGATTTGTGCAAAGTAAATCCGATGCTTTCAAGCTTTTATGGACTATAAAGCGGATTATGAGCGTTTTGCATTAAACCGCTCATGTCTTTGCTGGAAACTTGGGTTTCTTCTTCCACTTTCTTGCAATTTTGTTGAGCTCTTTCGAAGCCTGAAAGCTTTTGGAGTCTCAGTTAAATAAAAATGGCCCCAAAAAAGAATTTCTGTATATTTTTTTCGTTATATCTTTGCCTGTACCTTGATTAAATTTTTTTTCGGATAAAAAAAAGAGATTTGAAATTTTTACCAAAAATAGGATTAAAAAATCTTTGAAGGTCCCTGCCCTAACCAAATGCAATTTGGCTTTTCGCAAACGCAGAAACTACTCATAATTCACCAATGCCACTGCAAGTCGCTCTCTGCCCATCCACAAAAGCGAAATTCGCTCATCCTTGAACCTGAAATTACTCGCTCGCGCGCTCATACTCGCACTGCTAACTTTTCATAACTATAATTTTCAATGCATTTTTAAACAGACAGCTCGCAGCGCCTAATTTTAATTAATACCGTTTACTCCACACGTATTAGCAAATATACCCACCAATTTAACCGCCATGCACCGATGTTTGTGGTTTAGTTCATTGGCGATCATCGCCATGTTCATTAGCCCATGGAGCTGCGTGAGGGGTAAGACGTCTTTTGCCCATTTTTTTTTCGCACAATATTAAATATTCTTCTCCGCAGCGTACCAAGTAAATCCCGCGCATTATGACATCCAGAAGATTGCCCGTCTGGACCAGAAGTACTCGGGCAAGACGTCAGATCCGTATGGGCCCACTGGAAGCTACAAGCGGTATAATCCGGATTACGACGATTGGCTGTATTACGTGAAGGAACCCCATTTCCATCACAAAGGGCCGTTCTACGGACCGCACAATAGGCCACAGCACGCCACCGCCAACAAATCCGTGTTGTTCGAGAGATTACGGAATTTGCAGCAGAAGGAGCCGAAGAAGACGACCCCCAAGAACGTCTCGTCGCTCGTTGATCCCCCAGATCCGCCTTTCGGGTACGACGAGGCCGACGGAAATGGCCCCTCACGCTGGCCTCGGCTCTACCCCCAGTGCGGAGGACGCAGCCAGAGCCCCATGGCTGTGAGACGCGCCGATGCTACCCGAGTCATAGGAGCCCTTCCCTTCAGGACCTCTGGCTTCGACAACCTCCCGGTCTCCATGCTCCTCGAAAACACGGGGATTTACGCGAAGTACATCACTACCTACGCCCCCAATGAGACTCCCACGGTCACTGGAGGGCCTCTCGACTCCGCCGTCTACGTCCTGGACCACTTCCACTTCCACTGGGGACTTCAGGACAAGTAAGGAACCGCCTCCAGCTTGCTCCAGACGACTCTAAGTTCTCTATCTCTTCCAGCCGCGGGTCCGAGCACATGCTGGATGGCGTTCGCTACCCCCTCGAGATGCATCTGGCGTTCTGGAACGAGAAGTACGGGTCCTTCGAGGAGGCCGGCAAGCACTCAGACGGACTCATGGCCTATCTGTGGATGGTTGAGGTGAGAAACCAAAATATTCGAGAGCTCCTGAGAAGTCTAACGTCTCTTCTTTCAGATTGGGGACAACTCACGACCCAGCTACTTCTCGGAGTGGCTCCCAAAGGTGGAAGAGCCGTTCACGGACTTCGAGATCAAGCCCCCGAACACCTTTAGTCTCACGGACGTAATCGGGACGGACCTCAAGTGGGAGCACCTTACCTACAGCGGCGGGCTCACCACCCCTCCCTGCTTCGAGCCTCTCCAGTGGGTCATAAACGTCAACCCCATCAAGTTCCCCTTGGACGAGGTTAGTGCTTTATTTTTAGCCTGCTTCCGGAAACTAACTCGCCCGTCTTGCAGATTCTGGCGCTCCGGAACCTGAAGTTTGCCTCGGGGAAGCCCATGGGGGACAACTTCCGGCCTCTACAACTCCCAAACGGACGCGAGGTCTTCAGCTACCCGGACATTTCTTCGTGAAAGCTCATTCTGTAGGATTAATATTTATTAACTGTTTAAGACAAAAACTATAAAACTCGTGCTGCATCTCCCGAGAAGAACATAAACGAAGGTAATTTTCCATCCTCAGACAATTACGTGTCTGACAAGGACAGAAAGTTAGCAGTGACGAGCTCCTTTCTTGTAACCCGCTTGCAAACTTTTCTCCATCATTTGCGACACAACTCCCAGCTAGTTGGAATGCACGTGGAGACTCCCATTTTCGAGTGTTACTTTTCGCATTTTAATTTTTTTCCCTGTCGCTGCAAAACTCCCAGACTCCCAGCTTTTACAGCAAAAAGTGCCACGAGCACAGTAACGTCTGCCGCGTTGACAACATTTAGCTCGAGTGAGGGAGAGCGAGAGAGATGTGGCGCAACACAATGCCGAATTTTTTACGTGCTTTTGCCAACTGTGTCAGCATTTCGAGCTCTTTTCGGGACGTTCCCATGAGCTGGCTGTAGCTCACCTGGCCCCGACGTTTCCCA
Organism: Forcipomyia taiwana; assembly: GCA_963930915.1. Lineage (NCBI taxonomy): Eukaryota > Metazoa > Arthropoda > Insecta > Diptera > Ceratopogonidae > Forcipomyia > Forcipomyia taiwana. The sequence goes on from CAWVOI010000020.1 coordinate 652,278, forward strand.
ATTGGCTCTTTTAATTTAACTTTCAGCCGCTCATATTTTTGTTAGTGGAGCGCCCGAGGGTCTCAGCAGCTTTTTTTCCGCAAAGGAGGCGTTCAGAAGCACGTATCCGGCTGCTTGGAAACGGCAAAACGAAAACCTTGAAGGAATTAACCGCGTTTTCTCGTTTCCACCGCAAGATAAGAACCATCTGCGAGATCAATGAAAACCGATAAAAACTCAATTTTGTCTCCCACTCGCTCCCCACACAGCACCGCCCGACTCCCGAGATGAACGTGGAGCGTGAGAAAATGGGATTAGTCCTGAGAAAGTGAAAGCATAATAAGTGACACATTTTCCTAATTAGATAATAAAAACCATAAGCCCGGCTCACACATCCACGTTCTGCTCGATATTGTCGTACCAAAGGATTATGATATTTGCTTCTGCGATGGTTTCTTTTTTATTCGAGCTCATCTCCACCCTGTCTCTCTTCGGATCTCGATGGCACGGAGCACACATATTGATTTTGCTCCTCCGCATGACTTTGCCCGTATCAAACTTTGTCGTTTTTAAAAAAAGAAAAAGTCTCCCCCCGATATGAAAAGAATCAATACTTTTGGGCCCACCAAAGTTGGACGCACAAGAAAGAAAGTAACTTTTTGGTTGAGCTTAATGGTCGATGAAGGTACGGTATAATGATAATAACACAATAACCATAACAGTAGATGGCAAGCCTGTTTCCATTTTTTTCCTCCTTCGTCCTTCAGTCCTTCGACGGAAACAATGCAAAAAGGACGAATTCAATTCGGCAATGGTGTCGTGGGACGAATTGAAAAATTATAGCATGGAAATGAAAACACTTGGAATTGCTGTTCTCCCAATCCCTCGTCAAAGTCGTCATGCAAGAAGTCGGGGATTACTGAAATGAATATTGGAATCGATTCACTCGCCTCTCCGATCTGCAATTTTTCATCCCTGCCTCTTGGGTTTGGTATGCTAATCAAAATGAGCCTGTCTCCTTTTCTGTTTCATTGTTTTTCGATTTTATAGCAACCCGTTCAGTGGGTTTCTATGTCATATTTATCTGTCAAAACAACCTGTCAAACTATCCATTGGCTTGCGTTCCAACTGACGTTCAAAGGCAGTGGTCTTTTTGAAAGAGTTGGACAGTTATCTGTCAAAATGGCGGCCAATTTTTCTGACTCCCAGACATCGTGAAAATCCCTGCATCTTCCCGGATTGCAGAGAGATACGAAAGTCTGAAAATGAGAACAGCCATTATCTGCAGACTCTCTTAAGCAGCGCGATACGATTTAACAATCCAATTAAGCTAATGCAAGTCTTTGTTCTTTGTCAAGGAGGTCTGCGAACTATTTATATTTCTTCTCCCACATGAATGCGGGACTGTGCCGGGAAAATCTCGAACTACGCCCAGCTGCTTGTTGATGTGCCGACGACAACACCAGCTCAGAGATGAGTAAATACGCGTCCGAAAGTCTGGATTCCGTCTCCCACAAATGTTCCTTTGTCACTCTCATCGCATTATCTGAATTGATGACAGTGGCACTTACGAGATTTCCACGCTCGCATCGGCCTTTCATTAATATTCCCTGATGCTCCAAAAAATTTCCAAGAGCACTCGAGTTTCTCCACCACTCGATCTCTTACTAACTCACAAGATACTGGAGGTCGACATCCTCGTTACGATCATCAAAAACTACTTAAAATCTGCAAACCGGAAGAGCTCCCAAGTATCTCTTCATCCCGCATGTACTCCACACTCTTTTGTGTTGCCATAAATGACACCTGACGCGGTGTAAAATTACTCCCGGGCATGGAAACTTAACCTGCACGTGAGGAAAATGCAGCTCAGATATTTGGAGTTCACGAACGTGAGACTGCAATCAAATTTTGTGGCAGCGCTCCCGGCTCTGGTATTGATTTTGTGCGAATAAAAAGTCTCAAGCAGTTGACTCCGATTTACAAATTCCTCACCCAAGGTGCGAGAATCACGCCATCCAAATGAGAAATGGTCACGAAACAATGGAGCTCTAATGGATTGATTTACATGTGAATGCACAGAACTCATCCCATGCCGGAGTGCCATTATGCCATCTTCCAAGTCGATCGTTTACTCAATTTAGTTTGTCAACTGGCCCACGATTGAGATCGATTGTGTGCCGTGCAACGACGAGTGAGATAGAGAACGATAAAACTGGGGCTTAAATAGATTTCAAAGTTCACAAAACGATTTTCGATTTGGATTTGATGATATAAAAAGTGATGGAGTGGAAGCACGGAACAGATAGAAGATTTAATCGAAGGAGTGATTTTATGGCCGGTACCTGGAGCGTGAGAGGAACACCCGTACTTGGAGAGTCAGGGACGGTGCAAATGCCACTTCCTCCCCCGTTTGTAACCTGATGAGCGCTGCCACGCCACTTGTCGCCGCTACCTATGGGTTTCAAACTTAGACCCAGAGCCCTACCTAGATGGAAGTTTTGTGCTCTTATTTTTAGGGATACAAAATTATTTTAAAAACACTACGACTCAATCACCCTTATTTTCCCCATGTTCCGTCTAGTGTTCCGTCTGAGGTGTCAGGTAATGAGTTTGTCGAGGTTACCCGCATGAAAGTGGCACGTGCATGCAGTCCGCCCATATATATTTTACACTGTTTGCAATTGAAAGAGGTGTCAAAATTATTTTACATAATTTCTCGACTCCCAGGGAGCAGCTAGGTGCTCACCTTCCGTATCATGTTCGGCAATCGTGCGTGAAATGAGTTTTTTTATGCGGTGCTCTTTACGGTTGAGGGCACCTCATCTTGGACCTTTGTTGACATGCCATAAATTGCTTCATTTCCCATGGAGAAACCCGATCCCCCTATTTAAACCCCGACAATTCAATTTGGGAGCGCACATATGGAAAGTGGATGAATTAAACATGCAGTGATAATCATGTATTCGATTCTAAGTAAATAAATTGAGGGCAATGTGCCGTGTTTACCTCAATTGTCATCGCTGATGTGTTGTTTGTAAATCAATTAATTAAAATCTCGTCATAATTACGGGTAACGGAATACGGAAGCTGTAATTACAAGCTTAGCTACAGTGTTGAGGTGTGTAGTTGACTTCAAGGGACTTTCGACGAAATTATCGGTGCTAACCAGCCTCACTCAATTAAAACATAAACACCATTAACCCGATAATCTTTCCGGCTGATCGGTTCTGGCGATGCGGAACTACTCATTTCATTTCGATGCATCGCGCGATGGGAAAAAATATGTGTGCGGCCAGACCTCGGCACTTGCACTCCCATTCATCGGAATTTATGATCAATTACTGTGCTACCACACATTGTAATGCACACTTCGGGTATTCCACCAGCCAGCTCATGAGCATGAGATTGCAGCGAGTCAATAAATAAACACCAAGTTATTATATTCCTCATCGGCGTTGGAAATTTTTGAAGGGCCTTTACGAGGCGAAAATCACTAGGTTTTGCTCTCGAAATTCATTCTGTTGGTCTTGTCTGGGAATTTTTTCATTCTACAAAAAAACTGAAACTGACGAGGGCTTTCTCAATAACTTTGAGTTTTTCCACCTATTTCTTTTGTAATGAAACCCTTTGAAAAAAGGGTACATTTCCTCCCAAAAAATAATAGCTCGGTTACAGAGCTCCTCCGGGCTTTACACATCCTTTCATCATTCACTTGGTTTATGCACTGGCTCGTTAAAATTTATACAGCCAGTGCATCGACTACGGCGCAGGGCAAATGTGCAATAATGAAAAAATATTTTGTGTAAATAAAGTAGACCAGCGCAAGGCTCATTGGCACCGGCTGCTGCAGCGCGAGAGCAGAGACTGATTGCATGCATAAACAATTCCGAAAACAAATTTATTGTTTGCCGGATCGTGGACGGATCCTGCATGGGGACAATTTTTAATTATATTTTAATGCAACAATACACTCAAATGAGGGAGATTGGGACTTGGATTAAAGGCTTTGTTAAGCTGCTAATTAATTAACGGTGTTTCAGTCAATTTCGGGCTCGTTGCGACGACATGACAGGGAACTTTTTCGAAAAAACATGTTTGCCAGTATTGGCGGAGGGAAGCAACATTTCCTGTCTCTCGGCGATGAACAAGAAAGTTGTCTCAGAGGTGATGAAAATTGCAAGCTGCTGCGATGACGCAACACATCTTTGTAAATTTATACCCAGGCAGAGAAGGAGAAGGAGCCCGGACGGAAGACTGACGAGAGACACACATGAATATTTCAAATTTTGTTTGTCTTTGTGCTCGAGTCTCTCAGCCTCATGTAAAATCGATTTGCAGAGTTTTAGGTGGGATGTCGGGGGAAAAAAAGAAACCCAATAAACCCACTTCTGATGCACTGCATGTGGCACAGTTTCACAGTTTCCGGGAAAAGGGATATAAAGAGGAAATGTAAATTTGCTTTCCCAATCAATGAAAGCGATATTACTTCGCTCACATCTAAATTTGCTCTATACTTCGTTTTCAAAAGCTTATCAGCAAATGCACCCAATCAGGCTCCCATGAATGACGCAGCCTCCATATTGGCTCAGCATTAGTGGGGGCAAGTGCATTTGCGGGAAATCCGCTTTTGGAGTGCGAAAACGGCGCCATTTATCAGTCCCGGCTTTGCAAGTCCTTGGAGAAACTTCCAGGCTCGCCATAAATATCCCAGAGATGGGGCGATAAATTTTAAAAATTCAGCTTTCAAACTTCTCAGACTGAACAGCCTCCCCTCTCTGGATGCTCTTTAAGTCTAGCAGTAACGACCCAAGTTGCCAGATTGGGCGCAAACTTTCCCGATTTTCTTCTGCTTGTCTGCGAGCTCAGGAATAAATTTATATTTTGCCAGGCTCGAGCCCTCTTTCTCATCGCTGCTAGAAACTTATGAACAACAGCCTGGAAGTCAAAGGTTTTGCATCGCATTTGTCTGCTTTTTAATGGCTTCCTCGTTCTGCCCAGCCATGCTTCAGTTGGATGATAAAAGAGTAAACAGGGAAATTGAATTTGTTTTCCATTAATTTTCCATGGGATGAACGTGGCCAAAGAAAAAATGCAGACGAGCGCTCTTTTGCATCACAAAGAAGTCTCTGATGGTAAATATCAGTTCCAATTAGCCATCACAGTAATTAAATATTAATGTGGCAGGATGATATTTCAATAATTGGGGATGATTTTCGACGAGGCGTGGGCGTGTGAGTGCAAGGCAGGTAAATTAAGCGCTCGTTGTATTATTCAACGTTTAATTTATTTAGTGCTGATTGGGAAATCGAGCACGTGCCGATTCATCGTTTAGCCACCCATGGGAATGGATTGCCCGGGATGCCAGCACTTCCATCACGTCTCCTGCTCGACCCTGGAGGATTCGGAACCGCATTTTCATCCAAATGCACCTCAATCACCATCGAACTTCATCACCATTAATAAACACACAGAGCTCAGGTGAAAAATGATTTCTCGAGAAAAAAGTTTTCGGTGGCTGCTTGAAAAATGATAGCCGTATCTCGAGCAATGAACATGTTCCGGTCATTTTTCATCGTTTTTTCACACTTTTTCCCGCTTCCTCTCTGCACCACCACCGTCAGCATCGGTCGTAGTCGTCTCTCCTGCAAAATCACCCAACAAAACGATTTTAGGAGCTCATTCACTTCACACTTCAGCATATCAAGCACCAGCCGTAAGACTCGTAGCAAATCAATAAGAATCGTACATAAAGTGTACACATTCAGGCACTCCGCACTCGCACACAAAGAACATAATTTGGTTTCCCCATAAAATATATCGCAAATGCGGGAAGCTAGCCGGAGGAGCGCTCTCGGTCTCCTCTGCGAACAAGCGAGCGCTTAAATATTTTACGGCTCTAGCTGTACATTTTGCAAAAGACGCCGAGTGCCGCATGCTGATACTCGAGCTGCTCCCCTTTTCCGAACGAACCGGCTACGGCTCCCGCTTCGGCTTCAGCTCCAGCTCCGTCCCGAGAAAATGCGGTGGTGGCAAAAGAGTGAAATTCGAGAAGAAAGGAAAGAAAAGAATGGTTAGTGAAATGGATCACGTACATTTCTTATTTTATTTTGTATGAGATGATTTCCTTTTTCTCATCTCACATGATGGTCTCGTTGTCATAGATATTGGATCATAGCACTTTTGATGGCTTATGCAGGGGATTTTGATTTCTCGGAAGCGCCTTCCAATGAAGACTCGAGGGCTTCCTGGATTGAATGCAAAACCTTCTCAATAGGCGACATCTGACATTGAGAGACATTATACATTTTTCTTCCCAAAACGGAGTACAGTTTTTCTGGAAAGTGATTTTCATCGATCCAGGACTTTTTGGGCTCCCCCGAGCTTTCCCTTGAAATAGCAAACACAGAGTCTCTAACCTTTCGTTTTAAATTTCAGGAGAAAAATTTTACTTCCCAGAACTTCCCAGAATTTTCCTGCTTAAAAGAAAGTCAGAAAAAAAATCGAAGAGCCAAAAGACGGTAATTTCAACCTTTTCAATATCAGAGGAGCCCAATCAACCAAAGAGCCCAGCGGTGAATATTTCAGTCCCCTTTGGAGGCAATGAATTCCATTATTCGCTCCTCCTCACACGATGGCACTTTCGAAAAGAGACATCATCATTGTCGAAAAAGTCGGAGCCCAACTGGATATTCCGTGTGATTGGAATTTGGCTAATTCATTGAGACGCAAGGCACGCCGCGGATAAAAGCAGCAGCAGACAAAGCCGTGACGATTTTTCATTATCGTTATCGATGGCAATAAATTTGTCGCATGCGTGTATACGTGTTTGCTCTCTTGTCTGCTCATATCACATGTGTATATCCTTCGCTTCGAGCGCAACGACATCGATTTACTGCCACTCGGGCCGGAAAAATTTTTCACGTATGCACCGAATTTTTCCACTGCGTTAGATTTTTCATTTTCCTCAGTTTTTTTGTCCCTCTTCCGCGCCTCTCTGGGCATTGTGATTCGATGTGTATCTCAGCTTTACTGATTAGCTAGGGGTTTACCGATTCCCGGCCGTTTCTATTTCCCTGGAAATCATGAGTTGACAAAATGTTAGCCAACAAACAAAATTCTTTGTGTTTGCATCCAGACTTTGGCCACCTTTGCTTGTTCAGGTTTTTTTCAAGAAAATTGTTGCTCTAGAAAAATTTCCTTCATTTAGGATCGAAGAAATTTAGAAGTATCTACATAATTAAGACTCTAAAGCTCTTCTCTGGATTTCTCTGGACTCTATCGATTCACACAGTTTTAAGTTTCATCTTCACCAAACTCCTGAAAGAAACATTTTTCAGGAGTATTTTTCATTAAATTGAATTCCCGGGAAACTTACTCGGGAATTTCCGGAATCCGACAATCCGGAAACCCTACTCCCGGTCGGCTAGCTCGAGGCTAGTTTTTCCGATATTTTAAGCTTTCAAGTGGCTCAAATTAAATTTTTGCGTCCTAAATAAATAGTCGATCGGCACTTCTGCCTCGTTATCGACTTGCTAAAGACCTTTAGACACATCCGGGCTTCGGGGTGAAAAGTTTTGAATACACTCAAAACTAGTTCATAGCATCCTCTTTACGATCACTGCGACTGGCACCGAAATGGGTTAAACTGCAATGAAGCCGACCATGAGCGGGACTGCGGGAGCACAACACAAAAGGCATTGAGATTGCTGTGAAGAAAAGGGGCGATAAGAGATTAACAGCGACATGCTGGCGGTATCAACTCAGTCGCCAGTAGCAGGACCATTTTTACGACAAAAGTCGTCCGTCACTGCGACGCGAGCGAGGCAAGTGATGCGATAATCAAGATGAAAGAGACTAAAAACTTTTGTCTTCTGCTCCTCTTTGTTGTTTCTCGTCTCCGTCTCAGTCTCAGTCTCGTTCCCCGCGTTTATTTGTCTCGGCTCTGTTTCACCAACACACAAGTTATTGATGATGACGAAGATTGATGATACGCGAATACTCTACTCTTTCTTGCGTTCCACTGCGAGCTCCGAGAGATTTAAAGGGTCATCCACTCCGGCCGGTCGCAAAGTTTCTAACAAATTGCGAGGGTTATTGGGAGCAATTACTGGAAATTAGCAAGTTTGATTACTTTCCCTGGGGCGAAGCGCCACCCGATTCTGTCCCTCTGTTTTCTCAGAAATTGCCTGTCTCCGGGCTGCATCCCGGGCTGGCGTGGCGCACCCAATAAAACTAATAGCAAATGAATATTGATGAGCCATCGGTTGCCAAAAACAAGGTGATTCGTCTCCTCTCTCGTGCAAGTCCCAACTTTATTTGACATCCGTGCATAAAAACTATTAGAGAAGATAATAATAATTGAGTGATTGAGCTCTTTTTCGGGCGTCTGCGTCGCCTCTGCTTCCTCATCTGTCCGCTCAGCTTGGCACGTTGTCTATTGAAAATAATTAAGAGCAGTACTCCGACTCGGATCTATTGTCTTCGGATTTGTTTCACTCACTTCTGCCAAATTGAGTGCGTCTTGTTTAAAATCAATTGTGCCATCAATGGAACGTTAATGGCTTCTGTTCAGCCTGGTATTTAATTTTCATGACACCTCAATGAGCCTGAAAATCCTTTGAAAGAGGGCAAACTGGCATGGTTTTTCTGGTCTTTTCATGACATTTTTCTTCTGTGATACCTGCCTAGTCTCCTTAGAGTCCAAAAGGGAGTAAAGCTGCCTGAACTGTCCCCAAATAAATAAATAAATAAAGATTATTTAAAATTTATCCGATGTGGGGAAGGCCTAAAACTGCAAGATACAGGGCCTCAGTCCTCAGTCATTAATGTTGGAAAGTTTATTTCAGAGTAACCTACATTCTCATATATAGCCATCTAGGAATCACAAGGCTTACTAAGTTATCATATTATCAATCTGTCAGCCTAACTACTAATTTTAACAATCAAAGACCCGGATCCAGGACTCCTTGCAAGAGTCAGACAGACGGACAAAAAGTGTGTTTTCTGGCTCCCCAAAACCGACCTAAAAACTGCCTTTTTGCACAAAACGCGCATTTTGGCACATAATGCGGCATTAATTGGAGGCATGTGCATGTGTGAATTTGATGCGTGCGGTTACTGGCCACCCACCCACCCCTCACACTGACTGGTGATTTTAGTGTTGGGGTTTCTCGTGTCTCGTCTAGCCCGAGACTGTGCATAGAGCGAGAGAGAGAGTATATGGCTAAATATGGTGGCGAGCACAATTATTCTGACACGGTCTGATGAATTTGAATGGCAACGTAAAATTAGATGTCCCGTTTTGTTTGTCCGAACCTGCATTTGATGTTATGTTACGCGATTCATTTAAATTGAGTCCAACCAAAATTGCAATCGGATTGCGGTTTGGCAGTCATGATAATTTAATTTATAGAATTAACACACTTTTCGACCGCCAGGGCTCCAAAAGGCCTGGCTCTCTTCAAACGAAACCGAGTGCGTGGGCGTGGAAAAATGTCTCTATTTCTAAATGCAAATTCCGTGTCTCGGACGAAGAAAGCGCCATAAAAGCTCAATTTTATTTCCGAATCGGCCCCAAAAAAGCAGTAACTACGCGGTTCCGAGGCTGATTTATGACGCTCGCTGTGTTGAAAATTTATAAACATAATCCACGCCGGCATGAGGAGCACAAACTACTAAATCACGAAGGTTTTTAGTGCCCAGCTCCGGCGATTACGCCTGCGAACTAATGCATGTCTGCGCCACAAGTAATGTCATCAAAATTGGAATTTGATGGGCCCCGGCATAGGCTCTGGATATGGGAGTGGGAACAGCGAGAATGACAATAATGAAATTATAAAGTTAGTTTTCATAATTGGGTGAAGCTCCGTGCACTTTGTTGATTCGCTTAATGATGGCGCTATGTGATCGTTATTTATTGTCCCGGCCGTTTTGTTGAATTTACTAAAAAGCATTTTGACATAATCCGATTAAAGTGGCCTGTAGTGTGGCGTTTTGATTAAAATCGCTGCCCATATGCAAATCAGGTGCCCAGTGATTATGTCATGCTTTAGCTACACAGAATCTTTTTCACCGCCCATACATCGGCTTCAGCGCGAGCAAATGCAAAATATGCATGTAATTATTAATGTGCACACAGTTGCGGTACACTTAATGAGGCTTACCACACACTTGTCGAGACTTCAATGAGTAAATGTTTATGATAAGCGTTACATGCGATGTGTGGGCGCGAGATTCCGAGATTCGTTGCAGGCAAGCCAGTAAATAGCGATTTATTTTTCATTCGGTTTTCGATTCCACATCTCAGACATGCCGCTGCTTTGATCGTTTTCAGTTAATTGTGTTGCAGTCAAGGGTAACGTGTCTAGACTACGCTTTCTTTGGCTTCTTTCTCGTTCAACGCAGAATGAAAATCTTTCGCCATTTCCAGGGTTCATATCAAATCTTCAATTACAAAAATGATACAGCTCCCGTCTTTTTGCCATCAAAAAGAGTCACATTAGGGGTATCATTTGACTGAAAAGCTCATAGGTTCTTTCACTTACAATAGTCAAATGAAAGCCTCTGTGATCAGTTTATATACAAAAAATTTTTTTCTTAAAAATCCACTTTTTCGACCAAAACGCTTTGTAATCGTGATTTAGAGCCTAATTTTAGTCAATTGAAGTCTTCAGGGACCAATTTTGGGACAAAAAATTTTTGGCCAAAAATCCCGAAATCGAGTTTCCGTTAACGAGCGGAGGTTTGGCCATTTTATGAATTTCAGGTGAAAAATTTTTTTTTCTCCAAAATCCACTTTTTCGACGAAAACGCTTTGTTAATGTGTTTCTAGAGGTAAACTAAGTCGATTGAAGCCTTCAGGGACCGATTTTGGAACAAAAAATTTTTGGCCAAAAATCCCGAAATCGAGTTTTCGTTAACGAGCGGAGGTTTGGCCATTTTATGAATTTCAGGCGAAAAAATTTTTTTCTGCAAAATCCACTTTTTCGACCAAAATGCTTTGTAAACGTGTTCGAGGGGCTAAACTTAGTCGATTAAAGCCTTCAGGGACCAATTTCGGGACAAAAAATTTTTGGCCAAAAATCCCGAAATCGAGTTTTCGTTAACGAGCGGAGGTTTGGCCATTTTATGAATTTCAGGCGAAAAAATTTTTTTTTGCAAAATCCACTTTTTCGACCAAAATGCTTTGTTAACGTGTTTCTAGAGATAATCTTAGTCATTTAAAGCCTTCAGGGACCAATTTCGGGACAAAAAATTTTTGGCCAAAAATCCCGAAATCGAGTTTTCGTTAGCGAGCGGAGGTTTGGCAATTTAGGAATTTCAGGTGAAAAAATTTTTTCTGCAAAATCCACTTTTTCGACCAAAATGTGGTATTTGTAAAATGTCCAGAGACGATTTCCTTTCATTTCCATGGCCATTATTCAACCATTGTAGCTCGTGCAATTCGCTTTTCCTCTCTTGGAAAAAGTTCGCTGTTGACTCAACTCCGAAGTAACTGACTGGCAAAATCATTTCTAGGATAAAATACTCCTCGCCAGGCACGAGGAAGCACCCATTGAAAAGGAATTACGTCAACTTTGAACTGCTGGGCATGCATTTCACCCCCCGTCGACTCCATACAGCCACTCCATTCCGTCCTATCCCGGCTACACTAGCTGGCATCTTTTCCGTCACAACATGCAGGCTCCTTCTGCTGTGCTTCCCACGGAGCGGAGTAAAATGTGCACTCTTTCGCCTTTTGTCCAGCCAGGATCCCGCATAATGACTTCCCCAACATGGACATCAGAAATAATAAGGTCCAAATAGGAATTTATGGCTCATCTTTTGGAGTAATGTTCTCTTTCTCTCTGGGGAGAACAAAAATTAGAGAGTGCACTGGGCAAGGTAAACATTCCGGAGCGAATGCACGACGCCATAATGAGGTAATAAAGAGATAAAATGCATTAAACGCTGGCATCCGGCTTGTGGTCGTGGAAGTTGCTGCGGAATCGGATGCTCGAGCATGAGAGTAATGTGTACTTAGCGTTACGCGCATAATCGTAATAATTAAGATAAGGAATTAAAAAGGAGGGAGGCCTACGCTCTTCCATTGTTTACAGAGGCGTTTAATTTCGCCCCACTCCAATGGACCATTAGTTCCCTTGTGCGTGTAATTAGGATGTTAAATTCGCTGCTCGTGGTTTTGATTCCGGCGCAGATACGAAGCCTCAACTGACATGTCGCTGATCCGGATAGCGAGCGCCGCAATTTCCCTTCGGCCCCGAGGCTCCCTTTTCTGCGTCCCTTGCACTTTTCCTCCGACACAGATGCAAATGGGCGAGTCAAGTGTGTGCTCTTTTATGCCTTTCTTCTCTTCCCCATTCCCATTCAGACTTTCAGACTCACAGCATAATAATTTCATGTTACATCAGACTCCACTCGTGTCTCTCTACGTGCCCTGACTTCTCTCTCCAGTTTCCCCTTCTTTTTTTAATTTTCCAACCATTTCCTTGTACAATGACACTAATTGAAGAACACACATAGTGCTGCCGGAGGAAGCTCGGTATCGATTTTCCCCCTGTACGTGTCTTCCGCGAAAACAGGTAGCTTACACAGAGAGATGAAAAAAAGAGCCTGACCAGGACGAGAATAGCAGACAAACCGATTTTATCACCTGAGGTCCCTTTCTTTCTTCACTTGAAATATGTCAACTAATAAATTGACCGCCTTTTCTTTTGAGCGGGTTCAAGTGGGGTTGCCGTAGCCCGGGGTGAGCACAGCACAAAGTAACTGGAGCATGCAAATACGGCAGAACAAACAACCATAAATTTCCACGGAAAACTTTAAAATTCGTTTGCCTCTTGGTGCGTGCATGAGTGGCTTATGCCTGCTTTGGGCGTCCCGAAATTGGATATTTTGTGTACATTTTAGGCTCATAATGAATGACGATTTCCCTGCCAGCCACACTCTGCAAATAATAAAGTCTCCATCTGCGCCACGATTATGCTCCAATTGCAAGCGAGATTTTGTTTGCACCGAGGATTTGCCCGCGAAAAAGTTTAACCGCAGTTGCTTTTAATCTCGCCCCTAATCCCACTTTTGTTTCCTATTATCACACACACAGGCCTTGGCTCCGTCATCATCGGAATTCACGGCTTTATCATCCTCACGTCGGGCGTGATTATAATAATTTTATGGGCGATGATATGGCGTTATACTGCTGAGCAGTTCATTGCTCACTTCATTGAGTCGAACGTGTACACAACATAATCTTTAACCATCATCGTGTACATAGTAATTGTTCTAATATTTACACAAGAGAAAATTTACAGTCGGTAAATATTTAAATAAGGAAATTTTGAACACCAACCAATTTATCCAAACACGGGAATGGGTTAGAAGTAGACACGCGTGAACTCGGAGCTGTGTTGGACTTTTACTAAATATTCCATTATGTTGGGTAAATATTAGATTTTATACACCGTTTTGATGATAATGACATGATGCGTGCATAAGATCAACTCAAATTTATAGCATGTCTTTCGGTAGAGCACCCAGGTGAAAATGGGACCACCGATTTTACTTCAGTCCGTTAGAGAGAAAAAAAATAGCAAGAGAGAGAGGGAGAGAAAAAGAGAAAGAGAAGGAGAGAGAGAAATAAAGAGGGAAAGAGAGAGAGATAGTAAGAGCGAGAGAAAGAGAGAGAGAAAGAGAGAGAGAAAGGGAGAGAAAGAGGGAAAGAGAGATAGAAAGAACGTCTGGGAAAGAGGAGAAGGAGATTGAAAAGGAGATGACCAAACTAGTGGTTTTCTGTTCAGAATCCCTTTCATGGAGGCCACTCGGTTAGTCTTCCCTTCCAAAGACATTCAGGAAAGAAACTTTTGCAACATTTCAGACCTACAGGAAATTGCTTGGACGTGCTACAAAAGATATACCGTCCATCTACTGAACTACCAACCATTTTATCCTGGGTGTGAACAGCTCAAATCAACAAAAGACAACACTCAATCAACTTGGCGGCATTTCGCTTGAAATTGTGTGAGCGTGTCTATCGTGTAAATAAACCATAAACCTTTGGAGCGCATCTACCATCTCTCTGCCGACTGATGCATCTCACAGATAAATTTTCAGCCTCCAACGCACTGCATGGAACTTGACAACCGTGTGACAAACTGTGTCTTAGTTGCGATGTAATTTTATTATATATCTAAGGCGTAAGCAACATGAAAATTTCGTGTTAATCTGATTTTCTAAATGGCACTCGGTACGGCTTCAAGTTTGTCATTGCTCTGCTGGAGAAGGGATTGCGGAACGCCCTCCCGTTCTGCCGTTCCGCCGTTCCAACAGACGATATTTTCGGGGATGGAGAACACGTTTTGGGCTGCAAAGCAACTTTCTGCTGCGGGCAAAACTCCGTTCTCTGTCTCCTCAAAACCTCCCACTCCGACTTAGTCAAATATTTTTCTTGTCATCAACAACAGTCAGGCTCTCCTCCATCTCTTTGCTTAATCAACATCAGTTCTATTGATTTTCACAATTAATTATACCCAAATAGATTGTAGAGAGTCGTTCGGCAGCTGGAATACCTGATATTTATCCTGTGGTGTACCCTTCTCAAACTCAAGAATCAGACTGTTATTGAATTTTGATATCTTGACAAAGTTCGTCCCTGCTAATTGCAATCGGAGTTCAGAGCAAACAGAGAGGCCAAATTGAGTAAGAAACGTATTAAAAATATATTTTTCGAGACAGAAACTCGAAAATCTACTTCAGCTGGAGGCTGGAACATTTTCGCAGTAAGCGATAAATAATAATTACCCAGAATGGGAATACGAGTTAGGGAAAATCGATACAGCTCTACCATTGGAATTGCCCAACTTTGCGCGATTGCCCACCAGCAGAGTGCCTTTTCATCTGCACAGCGCTACATTACCCCTTTTATTTCAGATTTGCTTGATTAGCGTTCCCGAATTAAAAATTCATCATTGCTCGCTGCTCTGCTTCTGAAACGCAATCCCACTTGAGTATTCAGTGTACATTTGATATTGATGCCGCCACTTGAGCGTGTGCCGATACAGAAAAAAAAACTTTCAGAATGAGTGTTCAACAACTTGTTGTGAATATTAATTTCCGTAGCACGGAAATAACTGAACGAGTTGCCATTGAAAGGGGTTCGGTCCGGGTTCTTGTGCCATACACCTAGATGCATGTCAATTGAGCTAATCAAGGTGCTATTACATAACACCTGTCATACTCCAGTCTGTAATTTATGCACCTGAATGTTTAATGACGTCGCCTAAATGGATTGAGGCAATCAAAGGGCAGTCAGAGCAGCTCGAGATTGAAAGGAAGGAATCTCTACCCGAATGGGAGTCATTTTCTAAAACATTATCGCGCCATTCAAGTGGAAATGAAATATTATGCAATATCAATATAATTTATTGCAAATTTCCTTTCAATGTGGCACACTGGCACAGCTTCAGCCCGAAGACGGAACGGCGAGGAACGAATTTTAATTTAATGCGACGACTTCGGCCCCAAAATCTAGAAGTGAACTGGAATGAAATAAAAAGCTAATGACGTTGCAACACAATACACTGTTTGTTCTCTTAATGGCCCGAGCACGCAAAAGTCGCATAATCAAATTTATTTGGCGAAAAATGGATCAGAATGAGGTCATCACGTCACAAGGACGAAATTTTCGGGACGTAACTCGATGCTTTGCCAGCCAATTTCTCCTTCAGCTCTGGAGTAAAGCCCAGAGTGAGTTTCGCTGCTGCGGTCGAGTCATTGCAGCGCATCGAAATTTCCAAGAACATCTCGTACCAAGGGATTATTACTGCCCTGGCTCTCATCTGAGGCATAGACTTATGAATTATGCCAAGTCGAGTCGAGTCTTTCGTCCTTGCCGACCATCCTCTTGCCACACAATATAATAAATACAAATATCGTGCATGGCTGTCTCATTCCGTATCTCTCAGACATGGTACAGGGCCCTCTCGCCTCAGAAGTCGGCAAAAGGATGAACTTGTGTGCGAACATAATGAAAAACATGGTGAGATACAACAATACTTTCAGACTTGGTGGTGCCAAGACAATTCCATTCGAATTATTTATAGAGCGTGTGTGAGCTTTTGGCGTTCTCGGAGCCACAGACGCACGAACGTACAGAATTCCTTCTGGGGAGTGTAGATGTTTCCATTAATTATGAGATGACGGAGGAAATAGTACAGAGAAATGAAATTTTGCGTATGTTTCGGAGGTGTTATCTGAGATTGAAATGTTGGAAGGACATGCCAGATTGTGGGTTTGCGTCGATTCAAAATAAAATTTTTAAATAAAGAATTTTGGACCAAATTTCTTCTATTTCTTACTTTAAAGCAGACCCTTAACACTTCCTTTTTTTTAGAAAAAAATTAAATCTCCCCAGGAGACTTTAGAGGAAGAAACAGGAACCCCTTAAACCATCTCGCTTCCAAACGAGATCTCAATCGAGCTCAGTTCCTCAGAAGAAGATAAGACCCTAACGGAACAAGACCGAGTTCGAACTCACAGTCCAGGTCTTGTCCAAAGACCCCCGAGAGAATGATTGAGTCCAAGACCAACTCTGTCATACAAATGGCGTCTCTTTGACGATAAAATTCCACTCAAAAAACATCAAAATGTCTTTGAAATCGATGAGAACCATTTGAAGCACAGTTTCGAGACAAATTCCCACCCCTAACGGTCTCCTGTCCACTCAATATTTAGCCATTAGTGGTGTCATTATTCCCGAGAACTCTTGCATGTCCTCAGAACACACTTCACGTACCGAAACACTCATTCACTGCTAAATATAATGAGCGAGTCCCGCACTCCATGTCGCAAAATGATGTTTCATCCGAGGGATCACATCTCAGATTACAACAACAATTGTAGGACATTGTTTAAATACATTTATTCACGAGGGTGAACTTTCCATGTCCTCTCGCATAATCATATCTCCCTCGTCTCACCCATTGTTTGTGTATACTCTCTGGGCAAAAGTCAGAGACACGATGGCGTCTCTCGGCAAAATACATACATATTGAATGTGGCACATTGAACTTATGCCTAAACAAAAACTATGTTATGAAAGTTACACAAGGACTTTCTCGTGCGTTTGCGGAAATCGAAAATAAATTGATCTTTGCCTCAATTTTGCGCTCGCAACTTCCCTGATATAACAAAACTTGTGCAATAATAACAATGCAGGCGCTCGCAGCCGACCAACTTATTACTTTCTGTGTTAGCTCAGCAGGATCCGGCTCAGGCCGGGCCGCAGAATGCAAACAAGCGCAAGATGGACGGTCAAAGTTTTCCAATAAAATTTTAAGCTGTTTCTTAATTACTTTTTGATAAATTTCCATGTATTTGCCAGCTCCGATTGCTCCTTATCTGCCTCCTTTGAGAGAGGAGCCTCGTAATCCGCATCTGCGGGAAAACTTTCCTCTTAATCGCGTTTCGCTCTTCCAAGTTGCGTCTCCCCAAAGCGCCTCTGTCGCGCAACGTAATTTATGTTATCCACCGACTCTCATATAAAATTATATGTTAATGTGACTCTCAAACTATGCCTTACTTTCTGCCTCCTCTCGAACTTTTTCCGTTCTCTGCATTCGCCACCAAGGCGCATTTTTCACTTCACTACCGTTTATTTTTAGCCATTAACCGAAATGCCGATGCGAGACAAAGTGACTGTTGATGAAAAATTGTGTATGCTGAAGTTCCGAGTTGGGAATATGCTGGAAACTGTTTTAGAATTTTCAAGTGCTGCCATTACTCAAGTCTCAGTGCCACATTTTCCTAGTTAGAGGCCCGAATTCGGTTGTTTTATCAAGTCTTCTAGCTATTTTACCTATTTAAATAATTAATTCTGTTATTTTACACCCTCATTTACCCATAAAAGAAAATTGATTGTACTAATTTGTTGGCAAAACCTCTATTTTGTTGAAAAAAGAAACTATTTTCCTTATTTTTGTGAATGTTTTGGTTATTGAAATAATTAATTTCGTTATTTAAGATTCTTATCTGCCAATAAAATACTACTTTGTCTGTTTTGTTGGCAAAACCTCTATTTTGGCGAAAATGAAACTAATTTCCTTATTCTAGTAAATATTATGCTTATTGAAATAGTTAATTTCGTTATTTTAGATCCTCATCTACCAATAAAAGAATATCAATTTGACTAACTTGTTGGCAAAACCTCTATTTTGACGAAAAAAGAAACTATTTTCCTTATTTTTGTGAATGTATGGTTATTGAAATGGTTAATTTCGTTATTTAAGACCCTTATCTGCCAATGAAATACTACTTTGTCTGTTTTGTCGAGAAAACCTCTATTTTGGCGAAGAAATATTGCATCAGTGCAGTGATATCATGCCATTATGATGATTCAATGATCATCAAACAAACACGAGATATACATAATTTTATTATAATCACACAATTCATAATTTAAAATGCAGAGGGTTGTTGTGAGTAGAAGTAGGGTCCATTCGCAACGCTTTTATTCATTAAATTCTCATCAATTATATTTCGTCCTCATCTTCATAACTTTTTCTACGGTCGAGTGCCATCCGACTTTTTACAAGCGTGCTTATCTGAGAAGAAGGGAATATTAAATCCAATTTCGGAGAAAAGAAGACGCAGAAGAAACTAATTACAATTTATTTAGTTGACAACCATAATCCACGACCATATAATCTGGCAGAGGCGCTAAAAAAAGTTGTAAGCCGCGTACTCGTAGATAAATAATCGCCTAATTTTCCGTTTTCCCCGACCCCTCCGACATTCGGACTTGCCTTTATTCCAACTTGCCAACCAAGAAGTGGCAAGACAGACGGACTAATCCGCCCGACATCGAGTTGGGTAATTTTGAATTAGATGATGAGGGTTTCGCCACTCACGGAGGCATTCAACAACTTTTACATCACACATCCTTCATCGATTTGCGCATAAAAGGAGGACTAAAACGTCCATAAAGGATCCAGACACACAAAGATTTGATTTTTTTTATATTTTCATTTTATTTCTCGAAACAGATCGATAGCTCTCGGTTCCCACATCTCCTCTCTCTCCCGTGTACATTTCGTTTTGTTGTCACTCTGCATGGCAGTTTTTGTACGAATTTCGTCTATGTGTAAGTCTTATGGGCCATTGTACTTGCGAATAACAAAAAATGGAATATGAAAAAGGCGAAATAAAAATGTTTAGTTGGGAATATTGTTATCAATAAATCACAGATGGCTTTTATCCGTGTTCGTGGGCTGTTTGGATATTTGCAGGAAAATTACGTCTCATAATTTTCCGACCGGCAGGGACTGATGGGTAGGATAGAGGTGGGCTTTAAATTGTTAAAAATAGCTTGTTTTGCTTCCCGACAATTTTGATGTATTTCTGTCTAATTGGAGTAGATATTTGCCCGTTTGTTTCGTGATCCCACAAGACAAAAAGAGAGTCTGGTGGACGGAAAAAATGCCAAAAATCAATAAAACGCCTAGTTGGCAAAAAGATCCCGCTCCAGAAACTCGCAAAGATGGACTAAGTACCCAAGTAACAAATTTCCCAAGACATCCCGACTCTGCTCAAGAAGATAAAACCACTTAGAACCACCTCGGTTTGCATAATTATGGCGCACATTATGAGTCCAAGGCACACAAGCACGGTCTGGAGCGTTGCAGACAAATTTCAGACGCGGCTCTGGCAACTCCAAAACCCGCATGCAGCTTGTTTGTTTGCAATGCGCGCGGACTGAATTCCCCGTTTTAAATATATTTGATGCAGCAGCATAGCTCGTTCGCGAGGAGGAAGAAGCGCGCTATATGGCACCGCGTAGTCGTCATTTAAATTCAGCATACATTGACTATGCCATTGCACATTTACGACATAAACTTACATTATGTTCTCCTTTTCGCAGCGTTATTGTGTGTACAGAGGAGTAGTTTTGCGGGAAATAGGAGCCAGAAAATATAAGGAACACGTAGTAACGAAATAATGTTACATTTGCAACAACAACAGAGAGTATTAGCGTTGGGGCTAGGTGGGGCTGGGGTTGGGGCACAGACAGGGAAGAAGCAGCACAAAATTTGATAATAAAAGAAGTTCTGCTTCGGAATGGCATTGGACGCGACGTCTTGTCGGGGCAGGAGCAGCTACCACAACAACAACAACATTAATGTAGCAACTCTGCTGCTCTCTCGCACCGTTTTCTTCTTATTTAATATCATTATCATAAGGTTTCTTAATTTGCAAAAAAACTTATTAGAGTTGCATGCTTTTCAGGAGCTACAGTGGCGTAGGTAAGAGAGGTTTTGCGAAAGGGGAGCACTCTCTTACCTCATTTCGGCTCTGGGGGCCCCTTTTTAGCTCTGAGAGCGCTTACTGTTATCTTAAGGAGAACCTTACTTCACCCTGAGGGTCACCTTTTACCGCCAGAACACCCACATAAACTAAATTGCCACAAGAAACGCTGTCTTCACAAATTTAGGTCCAATTGCGTAAACCAGTCCTTAGCTCTACTAGCTCTACTAGTAACTGCGTAAGCAAGTCCTTAGTTCTACTAGTGGATAAGTCACTCAGTTCCTTGGAAGTCCCAGGAAAACGACGGATAGGACAACTCAGGACGATGTGGGCCATAGTCTGGTCATGAAGGTGATTCTACTGCCTGCCAACTGGCTATATGATGATTATTGCGTCCATGGCCAGTTCTCAGACGGTTCAACAGGACCCACTCTTTCCGAGGAAGATCAAAACCTCCTTGAGCAATGGTCGGATCGTCTATCAGTTCGTTGTTGAAAATAGCAGCGTCATCCCAAGAAGTCTTCCAAGATTGTATCAGATTGAAATCCAAAAGTTCCTGCTGTAGAAGAGAACCCTAGCTACACCACTGACGAGCTAGGTTTTCTTTCCCCCCAACAGACAAACAGGCTCGCTTAAGAAAAAGGCCAGTGAGAAAGGAACGATGAAGCAAAGGAAGGTGGACGACGGCAAGACGCGACTCGATCTTGGTGCTGCAGCGAAAAAAACCGGTAGCCAACACATTTTATATTTTGCTTTAGTGTTTCTCGACTGCGAGTGAGCAACGATACGGAGAGGCTCGGTAGGCTCACAAAATACGTGTGTTTTGTGCCAGGTTTGTATACAAATAAACAACCGCAACATGTTTTGACTGTAATGTTTGCACGACGTCGTGGAAATGGTTAAAGTTGAACTTAATTTAGGGTTTCGGGCTCGCTCTTGTTGTTCCTTCCCCAGCGAGCAGGTGCTCGTCAGTTCACGGAAGATTATTTCTGCTAAGCTTTTACTCCAAGATCCTCTGTGAGGTAGTTTCAGAAAACGCTTTTGAAGCGTTGAAGCATTGTTGTTGTAATTCTTGACAAAATTAAATAATACAAGGGGTTTTCGAGGACGTGAAGAATCGGTGATAGAAAACAGAAAAATTACACCAACGACCGAAAAACCGCCAAACTCAGAATTTCCCCCCAAACGAGGCTTCATCCTTTCTAATCGCTCGTAATCCCTCCGAACGCACTAAATCATAAGACCCCAACGCAATTACACTAAACTTTTATAGCTTTTATTGCTAGATCTTAGCCGTGCGATAAGGAATTTGAATACATGGAGCTACAAATGGGAAGAAGTTGAGAAAAAGGACACGAGATAAGAGGCATAACGATCATACAATAACTCATGCAGCTCGACAAGGGACGGAGCGAGGCATCCTTTGTGAATGGGAACAAATTGACGTCAAGTACTCACCTATGAGCGCGAACAGAGCTAAAATCAACTTTGTATCCATCTTTAGCTCGTCGACTTCCTCTCCTTTATTTTAATTCTTCTCTTTATTGAGTCTATCCAGGTTTACCTTTTCACAATTACGTGTTAGATTTCTATCTGATTTTACACTGAGGTCAGAAAGTTGCCCGAAAAATTTGGAAATAAGAGAACTTATATAACTTCTACTGGGCCTAAACGCTCGAGGGCTCAAGAAGGGCGCAACTTTCTGGTCAGAGTGTGAACATGCGACTCCTAGACACTCACTTTTGTTACGATTCAACTATACCTCCTCTATTCCTTCGACTCACTGTCGAAGTCGAGTCGACTCGTGTGGAGAAATTTTACACATAAACCGCACACTTTTTGTGTCGTTTTGTTATTGATTTTTTTTCGCTACGAACTCCTCCGCAAGTCCGCACCAACAACAGGGTAATTTCGCGGAGCCAATCTAATTACCCCCGTATGCACTCTCAAGATCTCTCTATTCCTTTATGTCACTATTTTATTATTGAGAACTTGTATGTATGTGACATAATTATTATTCAACACTGCGTCGTGTACAGGAGTAGGTAAATACGATTTTCATTCACAATCCCACCATTCAATTCATCTCAAACAATTCATCCAAGTTGCAGGTGAAAAGTCTTCACTTGTAAACGACAGTTTTGACTGCTGATTTTATTCATATTTTCTCTTTTAATTCCTCAAATCAACAATATTTATTTGTTCGGCGCATCCTTATCGACAAGACCGACTGAACGACAAGACCGACTTCGCCCACGACCAAAACTCAACTCAAAAGCATTTTTATCAAAAGCATCTGCCAAACTCGAAGAAAACAGTCACTATCCTCACACACCGAAAACTCCCCCTCTCCGCCCTCTGAACGAGTTCCGGCCCCGCGATTCCGCCGAAAGCGCTTGCTCTTGCCGGTGGGAGGTAGTTTCGGCCAAAGCAAGCCTTTGTCAATCCACTTTTCATTAAAAACTTTGGGATATTCGAAGTCGAGTGTTTGAAGGCAGTTGAAATATATCGTCTTTCGTAGCGACTCCAACGCAAACCCCTGTTTTGAAATCTTTCGTCGGTTGGGACAATTTTATTTGGCGCAACTCGCTTGATGATTTTCGCGTTTTCCAGTGGAAACATGGCCTTTGAGTAGATTTACTTCCTTGCTTGTGGGAAAATGTCGGAAACGATCGAAAATTCATTGAAAACTTCGAGCGGAATTTTTTCTCCCGAAATTCAAAAATTATCGTGCCTGTCAAAAATGACAGCTCGTTCAGGCGAGTTTTTGTGGACGAGCCCATCGTCATTCAGCAGAAGCAGCAAATGTCAAAGTCAATCCGTAGACGTGTCTATTCGAAGTAAGACCGAAAAACGCAATTTTTCTATGAGTTTGAAGTAAAATTAGACATTTTATCTCACGTTTGATTGCATCATTTGACACACTTGGTCGCAAAGATGAGCGAAAAGGTGCGTCGACAGACAAAAGGCTCCAAAAGCAGTTTCAACTCCTCGATTCCGGCCCTCCTTACCTTCGTTATCCTCTTTTTGGCCTGGCTCTCTGGATTCGCGAGTCGTCTCTTTGCCGTCATCCGCTTCGAGTCGATCATCCATGAGTTTGATCCCTGGTAAGTCCTTTTGGCAAACACTATTCCCACGATCGTGACACGAAGCCACTTGCGGCCGGCTTCTGACGTGTTGCAATGGGATTGATAAGCTTTCAGGCAGAAAGTGGTTCCAATTGAACAAACAAAGGTGCACATTTCGAGTTCGGGGACTTACGTGATTTTCGAGAGTTGGGTGGTTTTCCAAAAATTGTTGACGATTTTTTTTGGGCGTTTTTAAAAAATCCATGATTATTTTTTATTATTATTATTGCTATTAAAGATTATTTTTTGTATCGTTTTAATTAATGAAATTTTCTTAAGACAAACAATCATTTTTGAGCGTGTTAAAAAATAAGCCAAAAGCTTAAAATTCGTCCATGAATACTGAAGAGCTCCCAATTTCAGGTTCAACTACCGAGCGACGGCCTACATGGTGAGCAATGGATTCTACAAGTTCCTCAACTGGTTCGACGAGACCGCATGGTACCCACTGGGCCGCATCGTGGGTGGCACCGTATTCCCCGGGCTTATGATCACGAGTGGTGGCATCCACTGGCTTCTCCACGCCCTCCACATTCCCATCCACATCCGGGACATCTGCGTGTTCCTGGCACCCATTTTTAGCGGCCTCACCGCCATCTCCACCTACCTGCTCACAAAGGAGCTGTGGTCCCCGGGAGCCGGTCTCTTCGCTGCCGCCTTCATCGCCATCGTCCCAGGCTACATTAGCCGTTCCGTGGCGGGATCGTACGACAACGAGGGCATCGCCATCTTCGCGCTCCAGTTCACGTACTACCTGTGGGTGAAGGCAGTGAAGACGGGCTCCGTCTACTGGTCCGCCTGCGCCGCCCTCTCCTACTTCTACATGGTCTCCGCCTGGGGCGGGTACGTCTTCATCATCAACCTGATTCCGCTGCACGTCTTCGTGCTCCTCATCATGGGTCGCTACTCTGCCCGTCTCTTCACCAGCTACACCACCTTCTACATCATCGGACTCCTCTTCTCCATGCAGATCCCCTTCGTCGGCTTCCAGCCCATCCGGACGTCTGAGCACATGGCAGCTGCCGGCGTGTTTGCTCTCCTCATCGCCGTGGCCGTGCTGAAGCATCTGCAGAGCAAGCTCACGAAGCAGGAGTTCAAGAAGCTCTTCGTCATCGGGGGTCTCGTGGCGGCCGCAGTGGTCTTCGGAACCGTCGTTCTCCTCACTCTGGCCGGCATCATTGCGCCCTGGAGTGGTCGCTTCTACTCGCTCTGGGACACCGGGTACGCCAAGATCCACATTCCAATCATCGCTTCGGTGTCCGAGCACCAGCCCACGACATGGTTCTCCTTCTTCTTCGACCTTCACATCCTCGTGTGCGTTTTCCCCGTCGGCGTCTGGTACTGCATCAAGAAGATCAACGACGAGCGCGTCTTTGTGGTCCTCTACGCCATCAGCGCCGTTTACTTTGCCGGCGTCATGGTCCGGCTGATGCTCACGCTCACCCCCGTGGTCTGCATGCTCGCTGGAGTGGCGTTTTCAGGTAAGTTTTGGTTTGAAAATTTCCCATCTCTCTTCTAAAACCTTTGGTTACATCCCTAGCAGGTCCATTTTCAAAAGTTCCAAGCTCTTTCTAAAGAGAATGTTCACTCTTGCAGGAGTCTTGGAAGTTTTCCTGAAAGAAGACCCCTCCCCGACCGCCAAGGACTCCGCCGAATCGGAGCAGGAAGAGTCGCCCGCAGAGAAGAAGACGCTCTATGACAAGGCCGGCAAGCTAAAGCACCGCCCGAAGCACGATTCGTCGCACGGAGGGGACAACAACGGCGGCATCAGCTCCAACATCAAGTGCATCGTAATCGTGGCTCTCCTCATGCTCCTCATGCTATTCTCCCTCCACTGCACCTGGGTCACAAGCAACGCCTATTCTAGTCCCTCAATCGTACTAGCCTTCTACAACTCGCAGGACGGCACACGGAACATCCTCGATGACTTCCGGGAGGCCTACTACTGGCTGTCTCAGAACACGGAGGAGAACGCCCGCATCATGTCGTGGTGGGACTACGGGTACCAGATAGCGGGTATGGCAAACCGGACGACGCTCGTGGACAATAACACGTGGAATAACAGCCACATCGCCCTCGTGGGCAAGGCGATGTCCTCCACGGAAGATAAGGCCTACGACATCATGACCTCCCTCGACGTGGACTACGTCCTGGTGATCTTTGGAGGCGTCATCGGGTACTCGGGCGACGACATCAACAAGTTCCTGTGGATGGTGAGAATCGCGGAGGGCGAGCACCCCAAGGACATCCGGGAGAGCGACTACTTCACGGACCGTGGCGAGTTCCGGGTTGACGCCGAGGGTTCCCCCACCCTGCTGAACTGCCTCATGTACAAACTCAGCTACTACCGCTTCGGGGACCTCCGACTGGACTACAGGTAGGTTGTCACCCTTTCTCGCTGAGTGACGTCCTTAGGGGTCGTTAAAATGTCACACCTGTGCCCTTCTCACCCTTACACGTTACGTAATATTTGAAAAGGACCATTCAAGGAAAGCTATGCAAGAATCGATTTTTAATCGATTTTTCACAAATTTAGAAACAAATAATAACACAAAAAAAATTATTTCAGAGGACCAGCTGGCTTTGATCGCACCCGCAATACGGTGATCGGCAACAAGGACTTCGACTTGACCTACCTGGAAGAGGCATACACGTCAGAGCACTGGCTCGTGCGAATTTACCGCGTGAAGAAGCCCAACGAGTTCAACAGGCCAGCAATAAAGCCCGAAGAACGAGTTGTCCCGTACGATGACTTCGTCTCGCGAAAGGTGAGTGAGATCGACGTTGCGTGAAAATAGCTAACTCTTGGGTCCTTTTCAGTCCACCAAGCGGAAGAAGGGGCTTCTGAAGAACCGACCGACGGTCGTGAAGGGCAAGAGGACGACAGCTACCGCATAATGATACCCCACACACATTCTGTAGGTAGCAAATGATCAAGTTCCAAGCCAAAATCTGTAATGTTTTGTTTTAAAATGCGCCGTTTTTCGTTCGTAAAATTTAGTTTTAGAGTAACTAACATGAAAAGAGAGTAATAAGAAGCAAAAGAGCGCGGGTTAATACATATTCAAATACTGAAGTAAGGAAGAGCGCGTTTGTGGCCTTGCACGTCATCATTCACCAGCTTTTTGTTGCAATAAAAAAATATCAAAAATCCGAGGCACTTGGTAGTCCTTCTTTGCATTTGTGTCATTTGATAAGAAAGTGATGTCCGTAATCTTCGACTAAGATAAGTGAAATTGACTGTTTAGAAAGAAGATACAATAAATTGATATGAGAATGACTACTTATTTATTTAGCACTTTCCGAAATTCGAGACCCACTTCGAGTCATGGTCTACAAAAATAAAAATGTCTCCAACTTAAACGCTACAAAGTCGATGTTTGATCAGTCGGGTAAATTCCTAGGTATGTACAGTTTCCGTCAGTCTGCCATGGCTTGGGTTTCAGTTTACTGCTGCTGTCGTCACGAACGTCGGTCTGTCGTCAAACTCCGGCTCGACTGTCCTGCTTTCCTCATCTGCCGCCGACTCTTCCTGAAGAAGCCCGTAGTGCTCTGAGAATCGACATCGGATTAGGAAGAGGTAGGTTCCCACCACAACGGTAATCATAATCGTCAGGACGAGGCCAACTGGAACGAAAAAGAGGCTATTTTACTGCGTCCTTGGAACCTTTGAGCCCAAAATTGCTAAGAGACCACATCTTGAGGACTCATTTTCAGTTTAAAAATTATAAAAAATATATAAAAAGCAAAATCGGACATTTTCAAAAATTTCGAGACACCAAACTTTGAGAGCCCCTAGCTCCGTCCCTATACATGATATGGGTCACATGTGGTACCATGATTTGCTAGATTTGACACAGACTACAACATACTAAAATTTCAGCTCAGTCGGATGTAATATAAGGAATTTTCATACAAACGTAAAACACCCCCCATTCCCCCCCAAGAGGGGGTGGGGGTCTAAAATTGTTAGCCTGCACCTTTAAAGGCCATGTTCGACAAAATGCAAAAAACCGTAGCTCTCCATCTCTTCTGGTTCTTGAGCTATAAAATTTCAGACAGACAGACAGACAGAAGCAAATGCTGAAAATACACTAAAAATTGAAGATCAAGTATAAGAAGGGCATTTTCCCAAGTTTTTATTTACCCGTCAAAGGAATGACCTCCGAGTAGTGCTCAGCACAGTTGATTGGAGTGTTGAAGTCCAACGAGTCAGACTCGTGGAAAGCCTCAAGCCAGACGTTTGAGACGGTCACGTTGGCGCTCTTGGATGCCAGTATTCGCTGGGGGTTGCGGCAGTAGAAGCTTCTCTCGATAAAGGTCTCGAACAAGGTGCCATTCTCATACTGGACTCTCACTGGGTTCTTGTTCTCCGGGACCACAACGTCAAACACGAATTCTTCGAGGACGTAGATTCGGTCCCTCCTGCTAAAGGTGAGCAAGACGGTGACATTCTCGGTGGACACTTTTATGGTCTGCCACTCGTCCGAGCAGTTCCCAGAGACATTCTTGGCTGCGGCGGGAACGACCAGACTGACGGTGTTGAGGCCTCCAGAGTCCCGGGCGTAGAGAACCGAGAGGTTCACTTGCATCTGCACGATGAGACAGCGGACCTTGGTTTTGGGATCAACAAAGCTCCACTTCGAGGCGTTCTGAGGTGAATTTTGCGTCTTCGTTATCAAAGTAGGTTCAGTGACCTTCGCCGATACCTCGTCAGCATCAGCGTAAACAACGATCAAGGTGAACCACAACAGAAAACAAAGACCTCCGCTAGTATTCCATACTTTCGCTTTCATTTTCGAGTTTCCCGAAGGATTCTAGCTGTCCTTAATGTCAATTTCTCCCTGCGATTCACGGGTTTACAGTGCTTTACATTTTAAGTGCTCAGTCTGCGTGAGGGAGCTGATTTATTAAAATTTATTGAACCCGTCCGTCTTTAGTTGAAATTCTGTTCTCTCTCTTCAAATGAGAGCGTGAATTTGCTTTGAGTGTCGACCACCAGAGTGGCGCTGTTTGAGCGGCGGCCGGAGTAGGAACTCAAATACACAACTTCACAAGTGTCGCCAATCGAAATTGGCGACACTTCCCTGTTTCTCAGGCAGCTACATAACATAATAATTGAGACGAGTTTTACTAAAAATGATGGCTTGTCGCTGGTTAAGAGGGAAAGTCTTCATAGAGGCGCCTTTTGCTCGAAGTTTACATCACAGGGAAACACTTGCCAGCAAGCCTGAAGAGGACAAAATCGAGCATGATTGTAAGGAACTTTCTTTAAGGAGCTGTTCACATATTACGTCACGGTCCAAGGGGGAGGGGGGAGTGTCGACTCAAGTACTGTTATATAGGACAAACCGTAAAAGAGGGGGAGGGGTATCTAAAATCTCGATTTTTACCGTGACGTAATATGTGAACAAACCCTAACAAAGCTCAAGAGGGACTAACGGTGGCCTTTTCAGACATCGGACCCCCCGACAAGCTCTCGAATCTTCGCCCAATCATGAGACACACGCCCGAGAACGAGACAGAACTCCAAAACAGACTCCGAATGAGACGACTGGAGGTGCAGGAATGGAACCAGAAGTTCTGGAGCAACCACAACAAGCGGTTCTACGAGGAGAAGGCGGAGTTCGTGAGACTCAGCAAGAAGGAGGAGAGCGACACGATCTCTGCCGACGACATGAGCAGGTTCTACAAGTATTTCCTCGACAAAAATTGGAAGCTGCACTTACTCTACAACGTTTCCTGGTACAGCAAGAACTTCGAGCTGCTCTGGCTGGCCGTGAAGGTCAACTTGCAGCAGGGAGTGAGGAGAATGAGAGGCACCTGAATTTTAGAATAAAATAAAATGTAGAAACATGTGAACTCATTTTGCCTTGGAGGGGAAGAAAACGAAGCAGAAAGGTCATTAAATCCTAGTCGCGCTCAATTCATTGAACCCGGCCGCGAGAACCAGAGGGAAGAGGAATGAAGAAATGTCCTGCTGCACGTACGATCAAATTCAACGACGCGACGGCGGTTAACGACCTACCGTATTTTATTCCTGCTACGCGGAGGTCGTAGTCGCGACGAGAACGCGAGGGATAATCGAAACACTCTCTCCCTCATTCGAACTAGAAGCGCGGCAGACGTTCTAAACGGTGTCATTAAACTTCCACATTTCGAGTGCCATTGCCGTGCCACGAGATCGAGGTTGCCTGACCCAACCTGTTTCACCACATCTTCGTCCAGAGACAGAACTCGCTGTAGGGGCATTCAGATAACATTTTTGATCGAGAGTTGCTTCCCTGGACTTTGAACTGAAGAAGCCTCGCTTTTCATGACTTAGAGTCTCACTTCTAGGTCTACATATTTTTTGGAACAGGCCTCTTTGATTGCTTATGAGGTAAAATTGTGTTCAAAACTTCGAGCATGGAAATTTTTCAGGTCGGTCGCTTTTTATATGGAGTGGACAAACAGAGCAAAATTTTGAGCCAATTTTCGTGGAAGTCTGGATTTGCGACCTACTTGGATCGAAAAAAAAATCTCCCAAAGTACTTAAGTCCGGAGGCTTATCTCTTGGTGGCTGTTTTTAGGGGTCTCTCTAGTGATCGTCACCAAAGATGGGAGCTCTAGCCCCCGTACTTCGGGAGGCATCTTTTTAAGTACTTTGGGAGATTTTTTTTTTCGATCCAAGTAGGTCTCAAATCCAGACTTCCACGAAAATTGGCTGAAAATTTTGCTCCATGAGAAAAACGACCGACCTGAAAAATTTCCATGCTCGAAGGTTCAAAAGCCCAATATTTTTTTTTCATGTCTGAAGAGACCTGGCTTGAGAGAGACTTTGACGATTCCAAACCAAGAGGAACTGAGTATTTTTAACAACAAAACTATTTTTGAGAAATCACAAACTTTTCAAATTTTTAGTACTACAATTTCCGAAAAAACTGAAAACTTCCAAATCAAAATTTTGCCTCTATTTCCAAAAAGTCTTTTCCCGAAAAATTCCCGCTTCCACCTCTGTATTCACCGAACACAAAATTTTCGAAATGAAAGACAAATCCCGACCAGACGAGCAGACACAATTAACGAGTCATTGCCTCGGAGTTAGCGACCTTTATTCCAAGCTAGATTCTTGACCCCAACTGCTCCGACTTCCCAACTTTCTCTGCTGCTTCTTCTTCATCTGGCTAATCCGGATCTTGGCGTACTTGTCCAGAGCATTGCTGAGCACATCTGCCGCTGCCTCCATCTTGTCCAAAGGCATCGTGGTAACGAGATTCCGTCCTTCTCGGACCACTGGGATTGCAGCAAAGCTCCAGATGAGACAGAAGGGAGTTGTGAGGCACAGCAGGGCCATCGAGATGAGACCCACGAAGACGCCAACGGCCAGGGACTTCATGATTTTCATAATGATCTTCGGGAAGGCGATTAGGAAGACGAGTCCTGGGGTTATCCGGCTCTCGGCGATCTCGACTACTTCCGTGTCTTCAGGGACCTCATCGTTACCGCTTGCAGGGTACAGCAAAAGGGCTGCCAGAAGGAGAGCGACGGGGAGACTTCTAAGCAACATTTTGCACTGGTGAAGGAACGACAGAAACTGACCTGAAGCGCGCCTTGAGGCAGCAAAGCTCAATTATGGGATCATTAAGGATCGACGTCCAGACCTTTTAATGTCATGGACGTCCGCATTGCACCGAAAATGCATTCAAAACATGCGAGACCTTGCTTACTTCATTCACCGATGATGTAAACTTGCCCAAAGTGAATGTGCAAATGGACTTAACACAAATTTTGTTAAGGTAGGACCAGTTAATGGCGCCGGAATTCTGCGAATTAGGGATTTCTGCAAAGCAGTCTAGTCCGGTTCTCAGAAGCAGCTCATTTCAATTCCGCATTGGAGTCGAGTTACAAGACACCCTTTTACTAGGAACGGCACTCGTTTTGGCGCGATCCGAAGCGACGCCCGAACCACGTGGTCCACCGAAGCGTGAGGAACCCAAACAAACTAAATCCGGAGAATGCCACACACCGAGGACATTGACATTCCTGGAATTTCACCATTTTGTGTCGAAATTGCCGTCACCTTCCCTCGTCTATCACATCGTTCTTCCTCCTCCCTCCATCCCGTCATTTGTGCATTCATTTTCTCCACATTTCGAACAAAAATACCGAACAGATGCACGCTCACCAACGGAAAAAAACCATTTTTACCCTCAAAATTTCTACCTGGAACCAATGAGCCAGCGCTGAAGACTGGCAGAAGAAGATTAAGCGGTCGTTCACCTCTGGTCCGAGCATCCTGCACCTTTTCTAGAAACTACGTCTGTTTCATTGTTGTCGACTTGGCGTTATACCGAACATCTATCCTCTGACAGTCGTCTCACGGTGTAGGAATTTGTGCCGTCTTCTTCATATTTCGAGACGTGATTCCCCGAATGAGAGCTCCTATTTCGCAAACCATCTCCACCTGATAAGGTTACCTCTGAAAGTCAAGCAGCTTGGAAGGGCCCCGTGTGTCGTGAGAACCTCAGATACTCATTTCACTTCGCGATACGAGAGATTGTGTAATTTCCACCAGAACGGCTTGATAGTGACTTAATTTATATTTTATTGCACACGATCGTGGCTGTTGATTATCAAAATTTAACTTTACTTCGACTTGACATTGGCCTAAATTTCACCTCCAAGAAACGTAATGAGACGAAATAATTTTAAAAACGTGTGCTTTTGTGTCTGTCCCTCATCTAAGTCACAACCCAGTGTGAATAAGACTGGAATGGACAGACTCAAGTCTGTCCGCGCTAGAGTAAAAGTCTCTCCGCGAGACGAGAATGTTTGTTCGCAAGTCTTCCCGCGAGTCTGTCAGCGCCGAAAGACTGGGAAAACTTGGACACACCGTATCAATTTTTGGCCCGGAAGTAAAAATGAACCGGCAGAAATGCTTTTTCCATTTCCAATTTTTACTTTTGGACTACAAATTGGACGTGACAAAGATGTAAGCAAACGAAAAATGGCGGATTGGCAAATTTCTTCAACCAGGAAAAGGCTCCAAATTTGTTTTACCTAAAAAAAAACCTGTCGATTTTCCTTTTGAGTTTCCCAAAAATCCAATGTCTCTCTAGATGTTACAGGGGTTGAGATAGAGACCCTACAAGTTTTTATTGGGGCAAATTTTCACAAAAGCTGCCCCTAGGCTTTGAGCCTTGTTCTGAGCCAGTTCCTCCAGCTAGACAGACAGACCAGTTTAATTGAAAAGCTCACGAAACCCCCTTCACTCGCGAGATATCGGCGTCAACAGATTCTTGGCCGCGTCCAACCGGCATCTATGTAGAATTGTATATCACAATCACTCTCAAAACAACAATAAAATATCGAATACGGCAAACATGTCTAGTTGATATTGATAAGATGATCTTCAAATTGTCGCGACATTGGCCTACTTCATACATTCATTGTACCTCATTGTGCTCGTATGAGTGTGTAGGCTTTGCTTTGAAACATATGTATAGAAGATAGAAATTAGATCAGACGCAATCAATTTTCAATGTCTGAAATAAAATTAATTTTACTTTATTGACACTTCAATGCGGTAGTTGCGGAAAAAATGTCGTGTTATTGATATACGAGGAGCTAATCTGAGGGCCATAAAATGACGTGACTTTGGAGGGGTTCTGAGGACCGAGTACAAATCTTCTTAACGGTTTATAGCGTGATTAGAAGATTACGGATTTCTCAAGAAGTTTGGTCTGAGAGCCATTGAGAATCTGGATGGAAACTCGGTCGTTTTTTCCGGAAAGTGGGCTAAAGCCATCGAGAAACTAGGTCCCTAAATCACCTCAATTAGTTCCGTTCTTGATGACCGGCCGCAACTGTGTCAACAATAACTTCTTCGCCGCCGCTCAAAAGTAGGTCGCCTCGCACTTTTTGCTGCTCTTTGACATTGCCATCACGAGCCACATGTATTTTGTGCTATTCTTCAGCCATTCTCAACTATGTAGGCACACACAGCCACCGTCATGGCCATCATCTCGTCTAAGTAAAAATCCAAAAAGCTCCGCACTCAGAGGCTATGCGTACGGCGGGCTCTACTGACACACAGAGAGCGCAGTAATGAATACGCCACTGACATTGGCCTACAATTGCACAAGCAAAGCAATTTTACATGATTCATAGATTCATTTAAATTTTTAGTGTAGCAGCACCGAGGCAGGGATGGAGCACGCTTGGTGGAGGGGAAATTGCGCTCGCTCACGCCAAAGTGCAGCGTCGTGTTATTTAATTTACAACAATTACATCTCGTTTTTGGCATAATTGGAGCAACGCAATACATGATCGGGCCTGAGCTATGCTATAATACGCCGCTTCCTTAACGCCTCTCTCTCGCTCTCGCTTGCAAATCTCGCGACTCGTTCTTTAACCCTCTACGGGGACATTTCTTTTTCTCTTAAATCTAAGAACCTTTTTTTGCTTCAGAGAAATTGAAGAAGAAAAGAAAAAAAACTAGGTCTATTTTGTGGCCAATTAGAAAGAATTAGATTGGCTGGAAAATGGAGCTAGTTTTTTTTTTACGGGTAGCCATATTTTATTAAATTTCTCTGAACCAAAAAAAGTTCACATTTGATCATTGTAATTCTTTTAATAATTAAGATACGGTACTTAGATTTAAGAGCGTTCAGGAAACCTTAATTTTAGTCATAAAAACAAAATCCAAGATGGCGGCCTTTTTTTTACAAAATTAGGTATATTATTTGAAACGTCAGAAAACAGTTTTCCCAGAAATCGGGAAAATCTTGACCCGGGATTTCCCCCGGATTGCTCGGCTAAGGGTTAAAAATAATTATAACATATATCTGGTAATCTCTCGGGCAAGAAGTGCAAGAAGATGGTGGAGCGAGTTGCTGACTTGCTTGAAACTGATGAAAAAAAAAGTCAATTTCTTGCTAGCTTGGGAAAGTAGTACAAAGTGACTGGCTCTTTTTGTATTGGCACTCGGCACTCGGCAGTAGATTTAGTGCTGCAGGAAAAGAATGTAAGTGCTTTGCGATGTGGAAACTGGGCCGGTGATTGGATTCGATTGGTGGGTTTCAGATGGGAAAAATGAAGGTCAAAAGCAGAGTCTGCAACGCTTCACGGCCCAGACAGACACTTGAACCCCCTTCGTGCCAAAAAAGCGCCTTGGACTTAGTCAAAAATTGCATATTCATACAGACCACATTTTTTGTCATCGCCTCATCGCCACTCTTTCATATACAACCTATGGACGTATATAAATTATGTAAAAATAGTTTTGGTCGTCCTTGACATCTATACGCGAGCGATCAGACGCATTCAAAATTAATTTACCATTAATTTCAATATGATATATCGCGCAAGTTTCTTCTGCACGCGAGACACGAGACTCTTCGGGTGCGTCTTCGTCTTCGTCTCCGATGATGATGATGATGACATTGGCGAGCCCCGAAAAACTGACGGATCCGGATTGCACACCAACTCTGCTGTGTCATCTCTCTTGCGCTAAATTTACGGAATACGCAGTGCTGGATTGATCTAGAGGTATTAACCCTCTGATGCGCTGTCGATTTTCAAAATTAGGGGAAAAACCTTTACAGTTTTTGTTGTTTGTGTTCCAAAATATTGAAATCGGTGAAAGAAACACTTTGGAGAATTTTTAAGCTTAGTTCGTGCGCTAAGAGATCAAGTTTTATAGGAAATTTGATTGACTTTTCAATTATCTGCATTTTTATATTTTCACTTCCACATATTCCCATTTTAAGGAAGTTTTCTAAACCCATGAAAATCAGTCAGTTATGATATATTTTAAAAATTTAACTTGAACTTAAAATTTAAACTTCAAGGTATTTTCGCTTAAAGCAAGTAGGCCAAATTTTAGATAAAAACCAAACGATGAATTTAAAAAATTTTTTGTTAAATTTTTGTATGGGAAAAATACATACAAAAACGAGCTAGGGATCTGATTTTTTGTTTTCTGAGCATTGGCAAAATTAAGTTACAGAAAGTTACAGTTCGATATTTCTTTTTAAAAAAAATGTTTGAATGGGTTAAGGCCAATGAGCGAAATGTCCAAAAATGTTTGAAAAAATTCAACCTTTTATAGAAAGCCATAAGGCCATCAAGAAAAATCAAAAGAGTTTTCCTGAAGCATCGTAAGATTTTAGCTTCAGGACGGAAAATTCTCTCGTTTTTGTTCCAAGAAATTTTAGTGAAGTCTGAAGGGAGGCCAATATCCAACCATTTTGCTCCACATGGACTCAACCCAGCACTGGAAATACATACGCAGTGGAGCGCAGCCGAGACATCTAAAGTGGTGCTTGATCGCAGACATTCAGACAAGACTGTTTTCGTACTCACCAAAAAATAGCAACCATCAAATGTTATTGATGGAGACATTTTTTATCGCAACTCCGACTCGCGTCCAGTTCGCTTCGTCTTTTTGCATTTGGCGATATTTGGCGGCGAAGTAATTTATTCATATTTTTGCTAATCATCCAACAACCACTTTGTCTGCTATTGAAATAATTTTGCATTTCTAGACGACGTGTTACCTTGAACGCTGATTGTCGCTGATTGTCGATGTCGCGAGCCACAAGCGTTGCTTCGAATTCTATTTTTGGAGTAGCGGTTTTTCTCATCTCTCACGAAAAATTTTTTCTGCTGGCAAAATTCACGTGAAATCGTGAACTCCTCTGCCACCAAATCTCTTGCAACTCACGCGTACGAGTTCAGTGCCAAATGCCAACAAACCTGAACGTCAATGAACATTAAAATGCTAATTCGGGAGAATATTTTTGATCAGGAACCACTTTCATTGATCACCGCGATTCACCGAATTGGATACGGATCATCGCCGTAAATGAGCGCGCCTTTTTCCCAGAAACCCGTGTTTTGGATCGAGACTATCACTGGCACCTCCGAGGTAGATTTATTAGGTGTGTGCAAAATTTGAAATGCGAAGACCGCGCAGAGAGAAAAATATACGAGACCAAAACGAGTTTCCTTATTTGGCTGAGCTGCGAGCTACGGCCACTACCACTCAATAGATTTATTTTTTTTCGAGAACAGTGAAGCAAACAATTTCAAGGTCAAGTTCGTTCCTGCGTCGCACTCGCCTAATGAGCTTTCTTCACTCGCTTTTGCTCTCTTTTGTGCTTAAGAATTTTGTTTACTTCTAACATCTTCTCCAAGATAATGACGATGATGCGGTGTTTTGGTTTGCAAGGTAAACCTGGCGACCAAAGTCAAGGTTATGGTTTCGATTTAACTCTCGTCTAGTCTCTAGCGTTATTTTATAAAGGGCGTGACGGTTCTAGGGAGCAGTAGTGACCCATCTGACGAAAAATAAGGCCCCAGATGAAAGTAAAGGGCTAAGAAAAATATTATCTTTTAAACTTTTCAAACTAACTTTCTGTACCTAAGTTTTTGAAATGTTCAAAACACCAAAAATCAGCTCATTAGCTACTTCCTTGGCTATTGAAGTTCACATTTAAAGTCAAAGAAAAAATTTCAAGCTAATTCAAAATGGCCAATTTTTAACTCCCTTAAAATAGGAATAGGAGGGAGGGATAGTTCATGGATAGTTTAGGGCAATCACTAAGCTCAAGTCGCTAATCTAATCTCTCTCTTCCTTGGTATTGGGGCCAAAATACAGAAAAATACTCTTTACTCGAGAACCCGAAAAAGGCTCCTAAAATTTACTCTGGCCCTTCTCCTTCTAACAATCAATCGCTAATCTAATCTCTAACAATCTCTAATTACTTAATCTTATCTTCTTCCAATGCTATGGCAGGCTCCTAAATAAAATGGATCTAATAATAAATAAAAATCTTCTTCCAAGCTTGAGTCACCGAAAGCAGCAATTTTGACCTTTCAGCATTGAGCCAGTGCTATTGTGTAGATTACCTCAATAAAAATGTCACGCGTTTCCTAAATTCGCGTGTGATCGCGAACTGGTATCAGTCGTTTTTACGAAAATTCGGGCACTCTCAATGAACAGTGCTCGCAAAAAAAGACACGTCGATGTCCGCGAGAAGGTGCAGCTAAGATAATATTTGACCTTTTTCACTGACGTCTTGTGTCTCGCCTCCTCCTCCTCCCCTACAGCATTAACATGTTGGCCATCGTTGATAGAGGTTTCATTGCAAATAACATTTCGTTTCCAAATTTATTTGATAATCTCGCGTCGACTTGACGAAAAAAAGTTTTGTCAAGGACTAGTAAGTTCATTCACTCATTCAATGCTGCTCAATGTTATGATCGCGCAAACAAATTGCTCGCGTCAGAAATATGCAAATCACTTTGGGGTGGTTCGATAGCAACCAGCGAGTGTGTGATACCCGAGTCTAAAAAAGTTGGAGCGCTAAATCGAAAATACAAAAAGCAGAATAGAATATTTCGCTGGTCACTGTGCAAAATAACGCCCACTTTGGCGCCTTTTGTTCATCCAGCGACGCCCACTGCTGACGCTCGGAGTCGGCGCCCGGCCCAAGCAGACCCGTTTCCGCTTCGAGAGAGAAAAAAAAACTCAAACTGGTCCGGGCGAGAATTTTGAAAACAATCTCCAAAGTCACAGCTCAAGTTCGTGAAATAGCAAAGCCCATGTGGTTGGTTTCAGTTCACAATGACGGACAAGCCAGCACCGCTCCGGTTGCTCGAGTGGATGTGAGATCGCTGATTGCGCCGCGGTGGTAAAAATGCAAATTAATGGAGGCACAAGAGGGTTGATCGACCGACCTCGATACTACACATAATTTATGATCCTTCTATCGGACCATTAACATGCGTACTACGAGATACGCTACGACTCTCTTGTACACCTTTTGTAACGAGATAATTCTTGTCCGATCACGTGGAAACAAGTCAGGTCCTTGACTTTCAAATATGCGTGCGCCCAAGTCGTTTCTAATACGAGACAAACAACTTTAGATCCGGAAGAGAATTTTCTAGCAACCTGACTAGGTGGCAGGAAGTGGCTGGAGTAGGGCCAATAGCCCTTGAAGTCGTTTGTCGAGATTTTTTAGAAGCTCGAGGTCGCTTCTCGCACGTCGTTCGCGATCGCACGGGAAAAAAGCTGCTCGAATGCCACAATTATTATGACTTTCCCCACAAACACAAATTAGAAAGTACAAAGAATGCTTGTTTATGCAATGTTTTGCATCATACAAAGAAATTTCCCATACCTTCTTTTGCACTGCGAGCTCTCGTGGTCCACAAACTACGAGTATGGACCAACCTACTTGCGAGATAGAGAGAAAACGTAGGTCGATCTCGGCTCTTAGCGCAGTGTTACAGCGCTCTCTCTGACTTCTCGAATTTTCCATGACGAAGAAAATTTTTTCAAAACCTCTTTTGACCTTCAGGTAACCTTGCTATCGGGAAATTGTGTTTGTAAATTTTGTTTTCGAAAATGTTTTTGGAAATAATTTTCTCAATGAAATTTTTGATTAAATCCCCTTAAAAGTGCATGGATGCCAAAGTACCGAGAAACTCCCCGGCCGGTCGAGTGCCACCGCCGCACGCCAATGTGAAAGATGCAAAGCAACAACATACACAAAGTGAGCGAGACTGAGAGGAGGCAAATGTAGGTGAACTGAAAAATTAAGAAATGTGTGCTACTTCCACCTCTACGCCGCGTCGAGCCGAGCCAAGCCGCACCGACAGCAGCACTTCACTATCAACTAATGATAGAGTTGGTGCTCGACGTGATTGCAGACTCATTGCAGAAAAAAATTTCCCTTCCGGAGTTGATAATGATGGAAATATATGGACAAACAGCTTTCAATTTGTGAAGAGGAAGCAAACTCGAGATTGCACATTCTTCTGGTTTCTCTGTGAGGCTCTCGCAGGGGGAAACTGGACGTCTCCCACAAGCCCTCCAGTGTCGCTGGAATTCGCGAATATCGGAGCAATGCGGGTCAACGACTGCTGCAGCTGTTAATGAATTCAAAATTCAATTCACAAACTTTCTATTTTCCAAAAACCCAATGTCAACGCACCTTTCGTAGACAAAATATTTATGATAATGAAACTACTGGCTTTCGGCTCTTCTCTCACCTCGCGGTCGTGTGTTTGTTGCAAAATTGGCGCCAGTCTGCGAGTTCATTGCTCCCTGCACTGATTTCTGCGAAAGCGAAACACTTCTCGATTACAGGATCAAATAATGCGGTCATGAACCCTTCTGCGATCCCTTTTCGCACCCCTATGGCAGTCGCGACTGATCGGTGTGTGTACGCGAGCAGTCGTTGAACCCTTCGTGGATATTCAGGGAATATGCTAGGAGTATATCTCGCCTTGTTTTTGGGATCCCATTCCCATTGGTTTTCTTTCCTATTTGGTCTCTAATGGGAAGCTTTTTCTCGATGGTTGAAACCTTAAAAAAAATTTGTTGACCTAAAAAAACTATTCAGGGGATGCTCTAGGGGTATTTTTCCAGAGCTGTAAGGATCCTCATTTTTTAAAATGAAATTCCACTCTCATGTAAAAAGTTTAAGATTTACTCTTGAGGACTCTTTCTTGGTACAAAAAATTTTCAACCCGAAATAAAAAACCCCTCTTTTGCCCCAATCATCACCAAAGAGGGCTCGACGAACGCTCCACCAGTTACGCAATGTCCTTAGTGAGATTGCGCTACTTGGGGGTCGAGGTCGCTTCAATTGGCCCAAAGTGCTCGTAGCTCCGCTTGAATAATGCAATTTAGTGTCCAATTTATGTGTGTACAATTCACATTGCCATTGCCGGGGCCGCGAGTCGCGCGGTGGTGGTGCGCGGGAGAGACGAGAAAGACACACAAAAAGTTGTTCCGATGAAAGTTCCTGATACTGCATATGAGCGCGCGATCATCGAGTTTCAGTTTATGCTGCACGTACAGACGCACACGCTATACAGCATTATACCATTTGCAAAAAGGTCAACCAACTGAATCTAGAGCTTTGACAGAGAAAGACCCAGATATTAAGTCATTTCTCAACATACTTTTTCGTTTCGGGTTCATTAAACTTTTCTCTTTTGCCGGGTGATTTGTGCGGCTTGCCTCTCAGATCCACCAAATGGCATGGCATGGCATGGCTGGGCTCAATATGCGGTGAAGGCAGAGTACATAGGTTTTTTTTCCCGTCCGTACCCACAGAAGTAGAGTAGTGATGATGAAGAAAGAGCACAGAGCAGATCGGCAACGAGAAGAAATAAAAGTAATGTTTTACTTTTCAATTTCAGTGATAAAACTTTCGCCAATCAGCATCTTCTATGTCACTCAGCGTGGCTCTGGCTGAAAGAAAGAGTGACTAGAAAGAGACGGTTTAGATTTTTTTTTCGATTCTCTGAAAATAACCCCCTTAAGCTCCAAACGACCAGGAAAACCGGAAAAGCCGCCCCCAGAAAACTGCGTCTAATTCCAGCGCAAGCCACTCACATACCTTCCTATATAAACGATTCTAGGCCAGGCCGATCACATAAATCAAGTTCAATTTGCAAAAGTCATCTACTGCACTATGAAATTACGTCGTTGTCTAGTGCACGCTCTGCAGGTGAATGACTTGGATTAGAATTTCAAGGTTTTTTGCAGTGTAAGGGGACTCGCTTCGAGCTTGCACACGTTTCTAGATTAGCTTATATACACACGGGGGCAATCCGTGACACATGACAACATCATTCAATATTGTTACTTTACCGAGTTCAATACCCGCTCGTCAATTCCGCGATGCTGTGCCTGGTGCAGCAAGGTGCCCCGAGGCTTACATTTTGTTTATATTTTAGCTTCAAATAGCAAAACGACGGGCGTGCGACACTGCGACGTATGGCTTGTGACTGAGTAATTAGCCGATTAGCGCAGTTGATGCATTTTTAATTGATTCATTGTTTGATTTGATTGATTTCGCCTGGATTAGATCGTGGGTTCATGGGGGTTCAAGGCGGCTGTTTCTTTGTTTTGCTTAGATATGTTACTAAGGTACCTCTTAAACCTGTCATCTAGCTGTCGGGAAAGTCGGGAAATTACGGGAATGCTGAACTTATTTCTCTCAGGCTTTTTGTGTGTTTTTCCAATACAAAAATTTAAAAATATTTTTTGTGTAGTCTTTTATTTTTTATCTAAGGTTTTTAAAGTTGAAATCAGATATAAGAATTAATTAAAAATGACAGGTTTAAAAGGCAATAAAATATCCTTTTTAATACTTGATATTTTGAGGCTACAACTAAGCATTAAAATCCCTTTTAGTCGGTTAGTCGTCCAACGAGGCCCAATAGCCCACAAAAGGAGCCCCTAGCTGCCACCTGTTGACCTCGAAAAGAGGATTTTCCGCTTGACGACGGAACGAAGGATTACTCGGACTCCCTTATCGCTTGGAATTCACCAGTTTGCGTGAATTCCGGACGTTTCGTTGCCCCCGAAATCGCAGCTGCAGCGCAAACCTTTTGTTTCCGCGAAAGGAGGACATTGAAAATCTAAATCTAGGTCTCTCGCCTCTCCAACTTTTGCCGCACTCGCGTAGGTAGATGTCGTGTACGAGAGATGCGGGGCATGGGCGCGAGATGCGGAAAAAATAGTATATGCGTGAATGATTACAAAACTTTCTATGCCTCGCGGACAATCGGTGATATTGCGCGCTCGCGTACGAGGCCCGCTTTCAAGGTCAATGTTGTGATCTATGTGATTCGGGAATTTCCGCGAACCCCTCACCAAAGCACACCGCCTCTATTTACTTGTGAAAGCCACATTCTGCTGATAAGGCGGGAAAAAAGTTTTTACGTAATTGCGATTCAACTACAAACATGCACCGAAACTCAAAATATTTAGGTGCCACTTCTTGTTTGAGGCAGCGCAAATGCAAAATAACACAACAACGTGATTATTTACCAAACACTCTTGTGGAGCTTTTTTAATCGGAGTCACCGACCTACGCCAACTTCAGAGCTCTCCGAAGGACATAAAGCTTCGTCGCACGTGCCTCAGTTGCACCAGAACCCACCATAATGGGTTCCTTCAACCTACCTTGTTTACTCATTCTCCTCCAAACGTCTTGTTTTTTCTGTTTTTTTCTCTCCGTTTTAATTTTTACTTTCGATAAACCGCCAATTTGGCGTTCATTAGCCACAATACACATTTCTATGCTCCACAAGTCCATAAGCACGTCGCGAGATAGAAGGAATAACGCGAAGAATGACGCAAGAAAGGTGTAAGAACGAAAAAAATAAATACCTGCGGAGCAAAATTGATGACGAAGGAAGAATGAGAATATACCGCGGCAGAAACTGAGTCAAGTTCACGGGCACACTCGCGATTCTTGGAATATTTTCAGTGACTCACGGGCAGGAACGGAAATTTGTGAAATTCCTACTTTCGAGTTAAATCTGGAGCTTTTGCTCGACCCTACGAGGGCTCGTAGAAGGCAGTTCTATAGAAGGCAGCTCGTAGAAGGCAGTTGGATCTTTTAACTTAATAATAATTTTTTAGAATAAAAAAAAAAACAGCAGAAATAATTTAGAATTTATTTTCTTCTGAGAACCACGAGCATTGTAAAGAAATTTTTTAAATCAAAAAGTACAGAAATAAAACTTGAAAAAAAATCTTCGGGCCAGACTTAAGCCAGCGTCAGCAACCCTAGACAACTGACGATTAAATTTGGGATCCAAACAGCACGTCCAGGTGTACGAAAAAACGGCCGAATGAAGGTCGCATCACGCGCATCCTTAAACGTGAGAAAATCCAAAATGTCACATTTGAGCTGCGCGCCAATTTCCCGCCCGCACGACCGTCTTCGTGCTCGAATTTTCCTGAGCTTACACATTCCACGTACATCAACGCAAGCTCTGTGCGCAGTCTCTCTGTGGGCCCACGCCCGGCATGTAACTGCACACAGAGAGAGCAGCGCTTCTACACAGTTGCCACACGGAATACGGCATCCCCTCTACTTCCCACTGTTTTTTCGTAATCCGAACTAGCCGGTCTGGTATAAAAGTAGCAAGGACAAAATCAACTTTTATATAGTCGCGGACAAACGTTAACGTGAAAACATCATTTCTCGCTCGTCGTTTCTACAACTCGTTGCTACTTTTGCTACTTGAGCACTTGTAAAATTTTGAAATAAATATCGTACTTTTATATTATATTATATTTAACAGTAAAGTGAAGGGCAGTTGTAAAATTTCTACAGTAATGCAGTGAAAAGACATTTACTTTTGCGCATTATTCAATTGCAAAAACCAAAAGGCGAACTTGAAAAACTGAAAAAGAGGCTTGAAAAACGGCAAACATGTTCGTGGACACTTTTTTGAACGATTTGCTGCAAAGCTACAACCAAAGTCAGCCGAGACCAGCGACGCTCCAGCCAGGCCTAGTGCTCATTTGCGGGCTCCTCTTTGCCGCCCTCGTCCTCCAGAGACTCATAAAGTACCTCCTCGAGCTCCGATCGCTTCCTCCGGGTCCCATTGGGCTCCCAATCCTCGGCTACCTGGCATTCCTGGGCAACGAAAAGCACACAAAGTACGAGGAGCTGGCCAAAAAGTACGGTTCAATATTTTGTGCACGTCTCGGTTGCCAACTAAATGTTGTGATAAGTGATTATAAAACAATACGTGAAGCATTTAAGA
Source organism: Forcipomyia taiwana (assembly GCA_963930915.1). Classification (NCBI taxonomy): domain Eukaryota; kingdom Metazoa; phylum Arthropoda; class Insecta; order Diptera; family Ceratopogonidae; genus Forcipomyia; species Forcipomyia taiwana. The sequence goes on from CAWVOI010000020.1 coordinate 696,260, forward strand.
AATATGAATTTACTGGCAGACCCAAAACGCCGCTCATGGATACCCTTAATGGATTCGGTAAGTCGGATTCGTTATGTAAGAAGCTAGTATTCTACAAACTGCGACTCGCGAGGCTATCAGTGATCACTTTGCTGGCAGTGCGTATTTTCTAACGAGCGAGAATGAGATTAAAATTACGCGTGATTTATTAAAAGTCTTGAAAATATGCCACTATCGCTAATCTTTGACGTATTCCGGCGACTCCGAAGGCCAGCAGTCCTGCCTCTGACGCCTGACGAAAGCGGTGATTTAATTTATAAATTTTCGAAATTTTCGATTTTAAAAGAAAATGTAGAAAATCTAACGCGCAGTCTAATCAGCAGAATAGCATCTCAAGTACAACAGTAATTGTAATTGCAGTGAAGTAATTAAATTCATGATAATTAGCATGACTGTGCACGTGCCCTTTTTGTGCAGTTCTGGAATGCAGACCCAAAAGCTAGCGAGTTTCATCATTCCGCTTTGCGATTATCAGCGTTTTTCTGCAGCAGACAAAATTTTTCGAAAATAAATCCAAGGCTAACCTGATAACGGGCCGGGGTATGGCGCAAAAAAAAGGAACGCAATGGCACGAATTTTAATTGGACGAAATTCATTCATAACTCATGATCGCGATCCCGCCAAGCTGCAGCTTCTCCTCGCCTCGGCTCTCGATCGAGCGCGAGACGGAGGGGAAGCGAGATGCTGCCATGAATGGGAGGGGAATCGCATGTACGGGCCGACTTTTATGAATGAAAACGTACTCTCGCGGCTGCACTTTTCCTCATCTCATTACGACACTCATTTTATCTCTCTCTCTCTCTCTCCACTCGTTGCAGGCATTGTCAATAGCGAAGGTAAATTGTGGAAAGATCAAAGACGCTTCATACACGACAAATTACGTCACTTTGGCATGAGCTACCTAGGAAACAGGAAGGAGTTGATGGAAGAACGTATAATGGTACGTATGTCGGGGGGCCACAGAGCCACAGAGCCCGGAGTGTGCGAGAAAAGTGCATAACAAGTCAATGACCGTAAAAAGTAAAAGTTATCTAATCGGCGCGTATGAGCCAGCACGGCCGTACGGACCCATGTGTTACATTAACGCACTACCTATATACGACGTGTCTTATTTATTCCGTGGTCTCTCCTCCTCTTTTCTTGCACACGAGCTCGCGCTCAGCCTTGTATTTCTAACACACGAGCGCGCTCACTCGCTCGCAGCACCTGAGATTTTGTCTCATATTTTCCTTCCGCAAATTGCATATCACAGGCGGAGGTCAATGAACTCATCGACCTGCTGAACAACGTCAATGGGGCCGAATGCAACCCCAGTCCCCTATTCTCGGTCGCCGTCAGCAACATCATCTGCAACCTCCTCATGTCCGTCCGCTTCACGATCGACGATCCTCGCTTCATTCGCCTCAACGAGCTCATTGAGGAGGGCATGCGGCTGTTCGGGGAGGTGCACATGATCGACTACATTCCGGCCGTCCAGTACCTTCCGGGGAAGCACAATGCAAAGAACAAGATTGCCCAGAACAGGAGTGAGATGTTCAACTTCTACCACAAGATTATCAGGGACCACAAGGACTCCTTCGATCCGAACAACCTGCGCGACCTCCTGGACACCTACTTGCTCGAGATGAAGCGGGCCAAGGAGGATGGGTGCGAAAACGAGCTCTTCGACGGCAAAGACTGCGGTAAGTTGCATCACATTCCGGTTTTCTGGGCCTTCCTTTCTGTTTTCGGGCCGTCAGTTTTATTTCTAGCCGTCTGTCTGTCTTCAAGGAGGGTCACTTGAGCCTTATTTGTCTGAAAGATTACTTCTTTTCAACAACCTCTTTTCAACAGATTTGAGTTGATTTCTGATGAGAAGATTTTTTTTATTGAAATAAAAACCCAAACTTAATTTGCAAACTTTTTAAATAAAATTCAAAATAACTCGAGAATGGAAAAGTTTCTTCTATAGATGATCAAACCTGAAATATTTCTCTTCCCTTCCAGACGAACAAATCATGCAAGTCCTCTCCGACCTCTTCTCAGCCGGCATGGAGACCATCAAGACGACTCTCCTGTGGTGCCAGGTGTTCATGCTGCGCCACCCCGAGCACCTCAAGCGCATCCAGAACGAGCTCGACGAGGTCGTCGGTCGCCACCGGATGCCCTGCATCAGCGACATGCCATATCTTCCCATCACGGAGACCACCATTTTGGAGGTTCTGCGCATCACCAGCATCGTCCCGCTGGCCACCACCCACTCACCAACGAGGTAAGTGTCACAGAAAGGTGTGCCTCCCTGACGTCATACGTGTACGCGCCTTGCGCTTTGTGAGAAAAACCTGTATGTACATACCGCGACTATGTACATGTAAATATCACGAGCTCAATGAACGGCCTTCATCGTAGTTTTTCATTACACATTTTATTCATATGCAGCACTCGCGATAGAGCCACATAATAACGACTTATTAGCATTTGTGCTATCATCTTTTGACATGAATGTAAGCACACATGCATGCGCCTCGTACGTACCTCGTACATAAATGATGTAAGCGGTCTTGAACTAGGTTAAACTCTACTCTATGAAAATATTGATAACCCGCGGTGCGCGCAGAGTGCGGACGGTGCGTCGGCTAATCTCTCAAAATCGAATCGGGTTTTCGTGAAGGCAAGTGGCTGTGGTAGGGCTTTGACCCGAACCTTATCGATGTACCTGTTACGGTGCTCTTTTGGAAGATAGGGCTCGCGATAAATAAAAAACTTGGGCAAGACTCGAATGACTAGCTGAAAAATTTATTGGGATTGCATTTTACGATAACTTTTATGTACAAGCAGTGTACGAAAGAAGGCTTCGTTCATATGCGACAAGACAATAAAATACTACGTAGCAATTCGGTTACATAATCGGCGTTGAACCGGTTTTCATTTGTTGTAAAGTCACTTATGCCGCGCCGTGCGTACGAAAGGGTATTGCACTTTGAGATCAATATGTATTTTATTGCAGCGAGTCACATGAAAATTTGCATACGCGTCTTTGGGACTGACGCGGGGGTTTTCTGCAACAGCTTTGGACTAGATTCCGCTGGGCCTTTGACCTCTCGGAGAGGTGATTTCGTAGCTTAGAGACTCGTTCTCCTTCCTTCTGGGGCAGGCTTCTACTACTATTCTAAACTCAATGGATTCCAAACTTGAGGCCGGTGTCTGGAAAATACCTATTTTAATTCAAAAGGGTCCAAAATCCAACTCCAACAAGAGTCTTTTTTTTAGGCTATTCTAGTTTATAAAAATAACATTTTAAATCCTTTTGCATAAGTTCATCAATAAAAAAAATTTAGACAGGTTTGGACACCCAAAGCAATTTCTTAAAAATAAGTAATACTAATTATGATTTCCTGAGATTTTCCATTTCTATTTTTGCTTTTTATCTCTTTAAAATTTTCAAAAATTCATTGAAAGAAAACTTCATACCTTAATTTTTTTTTAATAATTAATAATAAAGTTTCTTATACCAGAAACCACGCTTCTAGGGGTCTTGAAAGAAAACTAGTCTTGGAATCTAAAAGTCCTTAATCAAAATGGCTCCAAAAAATTTCCACATCGACAACTCCGTCGAAAAAGCCATCGTTCATTGCCCCAGATCAATCACGGCTGATTCACGCCTCACCGAAAAAAAAGCGCTGACTCCCGGCAACCGCCAAAACATTCACACGCGGGTGCATTTTTGCCACCTCAGAACTTGAACTTTTGCGTTCAAACTTCTGCACACGCTTTTCACCGACACCCGACCCACTGCCTTGTCATCGTCCGACACCGGCACCGCCACCAGAGATCATTGACTTCGCGACGTTTGTAAATTGAAATGCAAGGTTGAATAATATTATACAATACGCCGATATATACCATGTATCGGCAACGACATCGACATCGCAACACCGATATCGCGGCCAGCTTGTCTAACAGCGGCGGGGCAGCAGCAGCAGCCAACGATCATGTTACATGTGTATGGGAGCGCGGAATATGTGAGAGACGAAAAGGAATTATAGCGAGTGTACGAGTGAGTGTGGCGAGGTGTGAAAAAGGGAGGCGAAAAAATGCCGAGCTGACGTTCATTGAACTCTCGAGCGGACTAGCCAGACAACTCGGGCTGACATATATCACAGAGCGTACCGCCGACTTACGGTTTTGGCTTTCACTTTCATTAGCTTATTGGCATCGCGAAGTGTGGCGAGCATCGCAATGGTGTGATGTGACAAAGACGGCAGAGTTAAATGAACTTTGGTGGCATGCAAAAAGGGAATATTTCTTTCAGATCCTCCTCCACTTTTTAGAAATCGGTAGATAAGCCCTTTCCCCCCAAGAACCATTTTCTCCAAATAAAAATTTGTAATTCAGATTTCGACGCGCCCATAAAATTTCTCCATCTCGCGAATCCAAAAACCACACGCATAATATTGCGTTGTCCGTACCCAGCAGACGCAATCCGCGGCCTAACGAGCGTAAACCGTGAAAGGTGACGTCGACCGACCAATTTTGCGTAACGCACTGTTTCGTAAAAGACAGACAGACGTCTGCCTCGTCACCCAAACCCGTTTTTCTCACACAAGCACGTCGTCTAGTTCCGAAATTTCATCTCTAACGACCCCCTTTTCTTCTCCTCCCCTTGCAGAGACATCGAGCTGAATGGCTTCAAGATACCGGCTGGCTCGCACGTCGTTCCGCTCATCAACAAGGTGCACATGGACCCGAACTTGTGGCACAAGCCGGAGGAGTTCAACCCCAGCCGCTTCATCGACACCGAGGGCAAGGTGCGCAAGCCCGAGTACTTCATCCCGTTCGGCGTGGGCAGACGAAAGTGCCTCGGCGACATCCTGGCCCGCATGGAGCTGTTCCTATTCTTCTCCTCGCTGGCCCACAGATTCGACCTGAGCCTCCCCGAGGGCCACCCCATGCCTAGTCTGAAGGGCCAGGTGGGCGTCACCATCACCCCACATGCATTCAAGGTGTGTCTCACCCCCCGACCCCTTTTGCCGGAACAAGAACCCACCGTAACCATCCTCACTTCCGCCGACTTTAGCGAGCAGATCCGGAACATCGGCTCGAAGTAACCGAGAGAGGTGCGACTCAAGAGCACGGTTTGGTTCCTACGAAAAACCGAAACACCTGAATGCCAATAGAACACATCGAAACACGACTCCAGCTCAGTATTAGAGGCTCGTCCTAGTCACAAAATAGCGCCCGATCTGCGCTCGCCGCCGCCCACCCAACTTATCCACGCACACACACATTTCATACTCGAACTGTTCTTATCGGAATACTTGCTACTCATCTTCCATTCAGGTGGACTCTTTACGTATTAACGCGTTATTTCATAGTACAAACGCACATCAAAGTGTTTTGTAGTTACGTTAGGTAGACTTTAGTACAATTTGCCACCTCCCGACTACTCAAGAGTTCTTCTAACCTTCACATTTCGTATCTAGATGTAAGCCGAGAGACTCCTTTCACTTAAAGTGCCAAAAAGTTACGAACACATTTTGAGACCAACGAGAACTTTTAGCAAACTTCGATTTCTAGTTCATAGTCGATTTATTATCCGTGACATGTTAAATCAAGCGATCGTGTATTTTAAGAATCGGTAGCCTTAAGATAATCAGTGAATAAAATACGTAACTCTAGAAAACCCAGCTTTCCGTTTCCGAAAAGTCAGGCGTGAGGTAAGTTTTTGGTGATTCGCAGGGAGAACTGGGGAGGCGTCAGGGTTATTCCGCAGTCCCCGCTGAAATCGACCTCCTCGGGCCCGTTCAGCAGCTCGTACTGGAAGTTGTAGATGAAGTGGCCGCAGAACAGGAAGAGCAGCGCTTTCGCCATGTCCTCACCCAAGCACATCCTTTTGCCTGTGGGAGGAGAAATTAAAATCAGGGTCTAATTTAAAGAAATAGGGCCCTGAATTTATTATTTCATTAAATTGGTAAAAGGACTAAGAAAAAGGAGCTTTTATTTTATTTTTCCTTAAGCTGAGAGCTAATTGCCTCTGGGAAAAATTATCAAGGGGCCCCTCATTTAAAAAGCAAAATACCCCCCTGATTAAAAGGTTCCTTTCTTTATCAAATGAGGTCCCCTCAAGTTGTGGATGGCGTAGTTCTTAAGCCAGTATTGATTAGTATCAGCCAGTATTAGACTGGATCATATTGGTTACCTGTTTGAAAAGGGATGAGATTCGGCGACATCTGGAACACCCCCTGGTCCGTGAGGAAGCGGTCCGGGTTGAACTGGTGGGGGCTCTCCCACGCTTCCTCGTCCATGTGGACCGCCCACAGCAGCGGAATGACCATACTCCCCTTCTCAACCCTAAACCCGCCGATCTGGGTGCTCTCCAATGCACCATGGGGGATCCCCAGTGGCACAACCGTCCTGATTCTCTGGGTCTCGGCGATGCTCGCTCTCAAGTACGGCAGCGATTCGACGGTCTCGAGAGACGGGGGAGCCCCTAAGCGTCGAAGTTCAGTCCGCAGTTTCGTCTGGACGTCCTGGTGGTGGGCCGTGTAGAGGATGAACCACCGGATGGTCGTGAGGGTCGTGTCCACGCCGGCTCCGAAGAGATCTGCCAGCACGTGACGGAGCTGCTCTTGCGAGAAAAACTCCTCATTGGACTCCTGCTTGGCCAAAAAGGACTTCAGAACGCAGTCCGGGTACGCGTCGGCCTCTCGCTTGCACGTCTCAGAGATACTGTCGTAGATTTTGTGCGTCTTCTGCTTGCCCTCCAGGAGAAACCGGATGGTCCGTTTGTTCCACGGGAGGTATCTCAGGAACGGTAGGAAGTTCACGGGGCCAGAGACGCCTATGTGCTTAACTCCCTCCTCCTGCAGGTGCTGCAGATACTCCCAGGTCTCGTCCTCCTTCTCGTACGTCTTTCCGAACACGAGGTCGTTCAGAACGTTGCCAAGACTGTGGTGCAGCAGCGGCAGGATGTTGCAGGAAAAGACTCTCTCGGTCTCTCTCGAGATCTCCGAAACTAACTCCTGAACTCCCGCCATTATCCGACTCTCCATGGAGCTTCGGGTGCCCCGGAGCCACAGAGACGAGTGCCGTCTCAGTACCCGCCACTGCTCGCCCTCGGCGCAAATGATGCCTGCGTGAGTCACAGAAAAGGCGAATGTGGATGAGAAAGAAGACAGAAAAGAGGAGAAGAGGAATGGAGCGGAGTCTAGACAACCGAAACCCTTTTATGGTCCGCGCTTTTTGTTCACTTCAAATTCTAAAAATCTCAGTGAGCGCGAGACCAAAGGGTTAAGAACGCAAATTAAGTGTGCTTCAAATTCGCGGAAACCGACTCACAGGAATTTACGAGCACCGGCTGGCCACATGGCAACAGCGGGTTTCGCGCTTTTCAGTCATTGAAGTTGAGCGTTGAGCGTAGGGTTTAATCTCGGGAGTCGGGGGTTCCCTACCAAAATTGGGCTTCAAATTAAATTTCCAGGGAATTCGGATGAAAATTACTACCAAAAATATGCTCCAAAAAATTTTTCCTAAATAATTTTTAACTATTTTTAACAGAAAACATGGACAAAGATAGAACTGAAAACGGCGATGAATAGCTAGAATCTACGCTAAAGAAAGAAATTGACTAATCCACAAAACCTTTGAAATGAAAAAAGGTCTCTTCTAAATAAACTCTAATTTTCTTTGGTACTGAATGAAGGGAATTTTCCCACAGCAACAATTTGATTGAAAAAAATTAACGGAATTTTTGTGATTTCCCGGGAAATAGAAAAGGTCAGGAGTCGTTAAACCCTAGTTGAGTGTACAAGTCACCTACCGTGTCCTCCCATGATGCCGTGGGTGACGAAGAGCGGAGCCCGTCCAGTTAGCTCCTCTCGCTTCAGCGCCTCTCGGATCGTCCCGACGTCGCTTATCACCACAGCCCGGATGCCCCCGAGCCTCAGCTGGTACACTGGACCGTACTTCTTGGACAGCTCCGTCAGCGTCTGGTAGGGCTTAGAGGCGTCTATGAAGGGCAGGTATCCGAGGAGAGGGAGTCCGTACGGTCCTGGGGGCTTCGTCTTGTCCTCCAGGAGGCTCTTAACGACGAAAACCATCACCACGGTGCCCATGAGGATCAGCCAAATCATCCTGGGGAAGACAAAACGGGCACGTTACTCCAACTGGCGACCTTCTCCTTCGAAACTTCAGTCCACAATGAAATTCTGATGAGCTTATTGTTTTTAGAATGACCTGGTGGCAGTTGTAGTCTAGTGGCCAGTGGAGCTGTTCACATATTACGTCACGGTCCAAGGGGGGGAGGGGGGGTGTCGGCCGCTCCGTGACAGTCAGTACAAACTCAAGTACTGTTATATAGGACAAACCGTGACAGAGGGAGGGGGGTTCGAAAATCTCGATTTTCACCGTTACGTAATATGTGAACAGGCCCAGTGGTCAGGTAAGACATCTGTTATTCACCAAGCCTTCAGTCTTTTATCCGAGAGACACGCGGCTCCGAGAAGGGAGTTCTCTCATCACGAGGCTCGGAATGTGAAATTGTTTATTCAAGCAGCAAAGATTCGATTACAGAAACGACGAAACTCTGCGTTCTGAATCGCGTCTCTTTTACCCACAAAAACACCAAAAACCTGGATTTACAGTAACTTTGGCACCAAAACTCCTCGTCTTTCACCTCGATTGCGTTCTACTTACTTTCTACGACTACGTTTTATCGCCAAACTCTACTTTTTACTTGATTTCGGGTGATTTTTTTTCGAAGCGCCGACACTTTTTCCTCCCTCACTCCCATCAAAACAGCGGGATGCTGACAAGAACGCCTCTTCACTGATAAAGTGGATTGTTTATCCTGTTATCACTGAGATTTCGTGGCACAATACATATGATCAAGGTCCCTCTCACGGCAAAAAGGTGAACCTCTTCTAAGAACATGTGAGGAAACAGACGTGGAGAAGAGAAGGCGAAAGAAAACGCTGAGGAACGCAAAAAGGTGGCGGCAAATCACAACAAAGCGTATTTGTTAATTTAGTGATTCAATTAGCTTCGGCTTACAAGATAGGGAATAATTTTTTTCTGCACCAAATGAGCCGTATTAAAGCGAACATGACACACCACTTGACAACCAGTCGTGTTCATTCACCCTGTGCATGCTCTGGATCTACCACCTCGTGGTAGCTTACCGCCTTGCAGTCGTCCGAAACTGGATATCGAAACACGTTATCCTTTAGGCTTCAGCCGAGAGCTTGAAAGGGTCATAAACTTCCAGGGGTGGGTTAAAATGTTACTGATTTTATTTCTAATTTTTTAAAGTAATATTTTTATAATTTTAAATTAAGGTTGAAGGCTTTTTAATGACTCTTCAAATTTTTTTTTCGATTTTAAGTTAAATTTGAAGGTTTCTTTGTTTTACATAATTTTTTTTAAATAGTCTAAATTACCGCAGAACAGGAATACCGTAAAAATTTTCACCGGACTCCAACAAGAGAACCTACAAGAGAGGTAAAGATCGACCAAAGAACATGCAGGAAATGTCTGAATCAGCTTCTTGGCAAATCAAAGAATCCTAAAGGCTCTATGTTAGGCTATCTGTCTGCCCTCCAGTCTATCGTCCCTGGCCCAGCTACCTGAACCTCTGTCATAAAAACTCTTTCCCTTTAACTCGTACTCACCACCGTCGAGCCCAATTTAAACTGGATTTATATTCATTTCATACACACGGCTTGACCATATGATCTTTTGATATGACCACAAAGTTAACAACTTATGGAGTCGTGTCGCGATATCAAGTGAAGGTTTCTGTCACCGATTAAAATGTCATCAACCCTTGTGCAGCGCTAAAAGCCGCTGGTCGGCTGGTCGGCTGGCAGTTGGCTCGAAAACGAGATTCGTTTAAGGGACAAAGTGCCAGATTAGCTTGTTGTGCGGAGACTAAAAATGAGTTTCAAAGCTAAAATGCCATTTGTATCAATGACTTTTTGGCCGGTTATTGAACTCTTGGCTGGCGAGACTTTCTCTAAGTTCGATGATCAGCTGTAAAACGCGTTAACATGTGGATGTCGTGGACACTCACAAAAATTAGGTCTACACATTTTCATAATTTCGTGTGTGCGTCTCTTTCGACTATTAATAATCCACCAATTTTTATGCAAATAATGGTATGCGTACACACGCAACGTGTGAAGGTTTTGAAATTCGTAAGCTGCCCAACTCCGACTCGAATCCGCAAATTTTGCTAATGGAACAATTGTGTCAGAGCTGGATTGTTGAAAATGTTCCGCATGTTTGCTTTTCAGACGTCTCAAGTGGATCTCGGAGACCGCAAAAATGCGACGTTGCATAATACTGGCTGAGTTTGAGACGAGACGAGTTTGGGGGTTTTTTGGCTCAATGTCCTCCAAGAATGAGAATAAATTAGCCCTTTTTGGGTTGATACAGCTTATCAACGGCCTCAAAAACCCGATCTGCAACCAGAAGAGACAGATACAGGAAGCAAAAACCAATCAAAGCCCGACTTTTTCATCATCACAACATTAATTTTCCTCAACCCACCTCCACAGTACTGCTGCAAGCCAAGCCTCTGCATGAAAAACATAAATGTGGGTATGTTGCAGTCACGTTTTATAATTAAAACCACATTCCAATGCTGGAGTTGCGGAAAATGCCTCCCAGTTTGCTGGTGTGTGATTAATACATGAACGCCAAATCCGAAAAGATACTTTGCAAATCTAACAACTGAGTAACCAAATCAGAACAAACCGAATTCACGTACTAGGTTATATAAATAAATTAAAATGCGCACGCACGCATAAAAATTTGTAAAATATAACCCCAGCAGATCAGCATACAAATTGTGCTAAACAAACGGTCGGTATATATGGCTTGAAGTCGTATTCAGGCTTCAGCTATGCCGTGCCGTGCCTTGCCATGCCAAAGCCGCTTTATTCAGAATATAAATAAGAAGGTCCAATGGAGTTCATGTACCTTTGAAAGTGAAAGCACACAAAAGCCAATGACCAGCCTACAAGACCTACAAATACATATGCATATGTGCAAGAAAGACACGGAAAAGGCAACGTACTCAAAGAATAACAACGTCGAGTCGCGCGTTCAGTGTTCTAATGGTACGAGATGTGGTGCTCGCACGAGAGGCCAGCCGTCCGCACTGTCGACGAGATCCAAGCCAGGCCCAGTTTCCGGGCCATCGATTGGGTCTATAAATAAACACAAGCCTGCGAAAGCCCGAAACTTTCCAATTATATGTGGACCATGTAACGCAATTTTTACAGTACTTTTATGGCCCAGCAGCATTTTATTATTATGATGTTGATGTCTCTCGGGCCAGCCAGCATATGTGTGCACATAAAACCGTAATTTACAGCGGCTGCCAAAAAAAGAAGTTTTATTGGTGGTGCGGTAGGACCGGCCCGAGCCGAGCGGCGAGAGAAAGAGGTCTGCGAAATATATCTGCGTACGAAAAGCATGAGCATAAGCATATTACCGAGTTCGAGTTCGAGTTCGAGTCCGAGTCCGAGTCGAGTTGAGTCGTCGAGTTAAGAAAGAAGCATATAAACATTATATGGGGCAATGAACTCGTCGAACTCAATGTTGTAAGGTTTGTACATGGTCACACTAAGCAGCGGTTTTCCACCTCCAAGATCGCACATTCTCGCATTTCGCGATGCCCCAGCATGCAACAATGAGATAGATATTTCCAAGTCGCCAAAGAATCCGTCGCACCACCGAGCTCGCGTATTTACGTAAGACGACCATTAACATGATGGATTTTATGGTATTTGCATAGTTTACCAAATACACAAAATAAATTGAATTAAAGCCGCGATAGCGCGAACGAGTCTTGTGTATATTGGGACTGCGATGCAAAGCAATGCCACTACGCGGTGTCTCTGTCATGATGGAGTTCATTTACCTCTTTCTCGTGCACATGCATATTTTGAAATTGTTTGATCGGCTTGGTATTTTTGTGTGGCACCGTTTCCCAGCGAACAAAAGACCTCAATTTTCCAAGCGACGAACCCCTACCTCTGAAATTTCCCTCAAACCCGCGAAACGCCAGCTCGCACAACTTGTCTCGCACTGAGACGTCTACGGCGCGGTCGTTGAACTATTCAGGTTTTGCCTCCACTTTTTGACCCATATATTTGACCATATTGGCGACTAAATGTGGAACATTTGACAGCTGATCGCGTGTGTATTTACCTGCCCCATACACCTCACGCTCCCGTACACCCGATACAAGCCCAGTACATAAGCGCCGACGAAGAACCGAAAGAAGAAGATGCAAGAGAGAAGAGAAACTCCGATTTTGTGCGAGTTTTATTGGTTTTTCAGTCGAAAAAGTGGAGGTTTTTGAACTCCATCAGGACGTCCGTGGCCTCCGTCCGGATCCGCAGGTCCTCGTCGTGCGCCAGGTCCTTCACGAGTTCCCTGATGGCCGCACTCCAGTTCTTCTGGAGCGCCACGCAGCAGTACCGTCCGAGGAGTCGGATCAGCATGAGGGCTCGGAGACGACACAGGCTGTTGCGCTCCTTCAGCAGCTCCTCCAAGTCCACCCTCTTCGCGGAATCGAAAACTATGGACTCCACGAGGTCCGCGTTCTCCGGGGAGTCTCGCAGGATGCAGGCCAGGAGAGCCAGCACGTTGGCCTTGATGCGTTTCGGCACCTTCTCGCAGGGTCCCAGAATGTTGAAGACGAGTTCGTCGACTCCCAGAAGAGCCACGGCATCGCAGAACTGGTCGAGGAAGCTGCCGTTGCTGGGTGTGTGGATCAGGTGGCAAACGAGCTCGTAGATGCACGACAGAGTCTTGAGCTCCTCGGGCGCCAGGCTGCTGATGGGTCGGAAGGTGGCGCCAGTGGGAGACTGGCTGGAGGAGGTGAGAGGTGTTCGGCAGAGGAGTTTTGTGGCGTAGATGAGGTTGGGGACGAGCTTGACTTCGGCGTAGATCTGGAAGAAATTTTATACCATAGAGGCTGATTCTAGAAAGGTAACTAAAGTCTTACAGTTTTGATGTCATAGACGACGGAGGTCGGTCCGTCCACCACCAGAGGCAGCATGAAGAGCTGAGCCACGCTCTCGATGACCCTAGGACTCGCCTTGGAGTTTCTGAGCGGCGCCACCAGGATACTCACGAAGTTCTGCTGCTTCAGGGACTCGAGGTCCCCGTCCAGGATCTCCTGCATGGTCTTCCGGATGAACACGAGCCACTCCTCGTTCTCGATCGGAGGGTTCTGGGCGTCTTCGCAGGTCTCCCACGCGCTACTCAGCATCGTGGGGGTCATCTTGTTCGTCCCCTCGATCTCCGCTTTGATTTTCTTCGTCGAGTCCAGGTCCTGCTTGGAGGACCCTGGCCCGTCCGTGGGGTTTCCCAGTCGCACCGAGAAGTTGTCCAGGTTCTGGTTGAGCTTCCGTCTCTCCACAACCTGGTTCGTCCTCTGTCTCGTCGACTCATTTACGCTATTGCTGATCGACTTTGAGCTGATCGACAGGTGGGGAAAATTGTCGTTCAGGTAGCCCATCACCAGGTTCGTGTTGCCAGAGACCAGCACGCGGTTCTTTCGCGTCCCTACGTCCTCCACATCCGTCTCAATGTGCTCCACGTCGCTCTGCAGGATGGCATTTATGCTATCTCGGGATGAGGTCACGTTCTCGTCGCGGTCCGCCCTCACCTCGATGCTGAGATTCTGCATCTCCAGGATCGGAAGACGCGAGACTGGCTGCCCTCCCATTAGCTGAGCTGCCTGTCTCTCCTTCGCGAGACGCTCCTCGTCTGACATCGGGTGAGTGAAGGGGGAGACTGGTGTGTCCTCTTCCAGCACCAGGATGTTGCCTTCGATGAAGGGGTGTGAGAGAATCTGGGGCCAGGAAATTCGCTGTGTGGGATCGATTACCAGGAGACTCTGAAAAAATAGGGTGTCAGTCTCGGGATTTCAACAAATGATTTCCGAGGGAATTTATTAGAGAGAATTTCGAGGAATCCTTTGGGAAAAATTCAAAGCTTCTTCGAGGATCCACCAGGCAATTTGAGGCTTCTTTAAAAACCTTCACAGCTTATCTGAGAATTTAGTAGGCTTTTTGAGGACTCTTCCACAAGTTTTTCTTGATAGTTCAACGGTTCTCTCAAAGTTAGTCAAGATTGTAAGAGAACATCTCCCAAGTTTTCCAAGAACCCTCCAAAACTTCCCAAAAGAGCTCCCTGTGTCTATGTACAAGAATGGGCAACTCACGTCCAGGAAGGAGTAGCACTCCGGAGAAAGAAAACTGGGCCACTTGATCCGCCCATTCCGGATCAGCTTGGCCAGGTGAATGATGCTGGTCGTGTAGAACGGAGGCTCGCCTGCCAGAGCCTCGTATATGATGCATCCCAGCGACCACAAGTCAGCCATGTGATCGTAAGGTTTGCCGTCGAGGAGCTCTGGACTCATGTACAGAGGAGTTCCTTTGATGGAGGTCAGAACGTGGGTGCTCATCGTCATGTTCCTCGCGAGCCCAAAGTCGCACAGCTTGGCGTGGTTCTCGGAGTCCAGCAGAATGTTTTGGGGCTTGAGATCCCGGTGCAGAATCCGATGAGAGTGGAGGTAGTAAAGCGCCGATATGAGATCGAACGCCAGAAGCCGGGTGCGCTCTTCTCCCAGAGAGCTCTCGCGAGCCAGCAACGAGTGGAGGTCCGATGTGGCGAACTCCGTCACGAAGACAATTTCCGAGTCCGTCTCGAATGTCCGCAGCAGGTTGATGATGTTTGGGTGCTTCAGGTCCTTCTGAATCTCACATTCCCGTCTTAGTAGCTGGACATCCTTGGAGCTGCGGCCTCTCTGCAATCGAATTCTCGGCTATTTCGCTTTTGTGTTCGTCGGTTGCTTACCTTAGAGAGGATCTTCAGGGCCACCGTGTTCTGAGAGGACTTTTCTGTGGCCTTGTAAACTTTCCCGAACGAGCCTTCGCCGATCAGACACGCAAATATGAAGTCCTCCATTTTATTCGAGTATTTCCAGGGTTTTCCTGATAAGGCACTCTGTGGAGACCGTCTCTTTTATTTATGAGGCTAACTTTTGGAGTTTTGTTTGTGTTGTTCTTGCAGTTTTTATGCCTCCACAGCTTTCGCTTTCGGACACACAAAGGCCACCATTTAGTTTTGCGCCTAAATTTAAATTGGCCGTTGAAAAGAAATAAATTCAAGAACTACTTTATTTCTATGCATTTATTAAACGTTATGAGATACTTCGGTAAAATTAGACTCTAATTAATTGATCACTGCACTGCTTTCAAAACCTAAAATAAAATTAAACCCTCAAATTAGCGTTGCTTGTTGTTGTTGGAGTAGTCGATGCACCCATTCGTGAGGTCAATCTCCTCCGAGTCGCTGTCGCTCCTCTCCACTTCGGCTCGTTCCTCACTCATCTCCCTGGAGTCCCCGTAAGTCTTCTCAAGAGGCTCAGATTGCGCCTTGTCGTGCTTTTTCTGGAACGCCGGATGCATCAGCGTGAACTCTGAGTCGCTCTTCTGCTTTTCCTCAGCATGAGGCTCGTTTTCCGGCGACGAAGGTGACTGGTTTCCTAATTAATTTATCATTAATTTGAGGTTCACTTGGTGGATGAAGGACCCTACCTAAGGACGCAGGGGGCATCGGGGGCGGGTTGATGCCTCCAAGACATCTCATTCTCCACGCGTCTTGGAGCAGCTGCAGCCGGGCCTGTTTTCTCCACTTGGCCCGTCGGTTTTGAAACCAGACCTGCAACGGAAAAATTGAGTCGGGAAATGCATAGAAGTCCCTAAAATTTTCTTTCGAATTTTCTTTTTAATTCAAGTGGCTAAATAAAATTTTTCTCTCTCAGCAATGAATTAGTGTTGGCTCAATCACGCAAAGAGAAGAAGTTAAAAACTTCCAAAGTGAATTTTAATAATTCGAAAAGTAGTTTTCACCCGAAAAACGAAACTCTCACGTCCCTGCATTAGAGGGTTAAATTTTCAAAGTTTTCCAAATAAACTTGCTCATCCCCGACATCTCCATTTTGCACTTCACGTCCTTCAAACGAAAAAGTTTTCCCTCTTCCAATCCTGCATTCTATTCACTTTTTCTGTGTTTCATTTTATCAACACGTAAATGCAACCCGAGCAGGAGAGCGGAGTGAAACTAATTAGCTAATTAATTATTCACATTTCCATTAGCTGCACACACGTTGCACCTCATTCATCGGGTTTTTTCTAATTATTTTTACTTTTCTGCACAGCATCTCGTACACGCGTACCTGCACTCGTGCTTCACTCAGGCTTATCCTCAGAGCCACCTCCTCCCGCAGAAAGACGTCCGGGTAGTGAGTTTTCTGGAAGAGGGTCTCGAGCTCCTGCAGCTGCTGTGGCGTGAAAGTCGTCCTGTTTCTCCGCTGCCTCCGTCTTCCGAACATGTATTCCGTCAGAAGGTCACCTGGCAGAGGTGACAAGTAGGGACCAGCCATAGTTGCAACTCTCACGGATTTATATATGTATATTTGCAGGATCTCCAGGGACCGACCGACTTCCGTCAGAGCTCGATAAAAACTGATGATAATTTTGTGAGGTGCATTGTAATAAATATAAAAGAAAATATTGCGTTCTACACCAGAAGGGACGAGACGAGTGTATCCCGATTTCCCCTATTTTTTAAAACACATTATCCCCACCTCCATGTATGTCTGTGCACACGAACACGCAGCGGCGAAGGCCGCAGGGAGGCTGAGGAAGGGGTGGCAGGTGGAAAATGACTGCGATTCTTGAATAACCGGATTTGCATTTTCCCTTTGTGCCGAAACTCACTATGATTTTTCTAGTTGAAATCCTCCCCCTTGTTTCCATCCCGCTCTGGGAATCCCGAGAAAACTTCTAGAGACCCCAAGAGGGAACAATTGATATTCGGAGCCACCAAAGCCAGAAGTTGGCGCCAAACCGACATAATACGGAGATTTAATAAATTTAGTGAGGCGCTTGCGCCCAGAAAAAATTAATATATTCAATTCAAAGGCGGGGCATTTACGGCCAATCATGGAACACAATTGAAAAATGTGTACACACAACGTTGATTTGATATTAAAATCATATCGGGAAAACAATGGGAGCGTGTGTTCCTCGTCGTCGCGTCGCGTGCCTCTGTGCAGTACACGGGTAACGCAGAGTGGGGTAGGGAAGGACGAGAGCGGAGTGGAAGGGGAAGAAGGTGCTTCGTCATTTTGTTTTAAACTTGGTATCTTGGTCAGTGAGCATTTAGGCAGGCTCGGAGGGATTTTTAATAGACTCTTTTGATATGATTTAACCCTTTCTAGTCATCAAATAACGTTGAGTAAAATTCTTTCATCTTTTTTGCCGATTTTTATTCAAGGCTTTGAAAATTTAAATTAGAAAAAAAATATTATGCAAACTCTCTCTTCTCATTATTTTTCATCTCTTACTTGCAAAAACCCTTCTGATGACCAAGTTTCCCCGAGTTCAAATATAGCTCTTGAAAGTCGGTAGAAAGCTTGAGATAACTGATAGAGTCTTCTTTCCTAGGACCAGGACCTTTTTTCCTGCATAAGGCCTATGGAAGGCTAAAGAAGAGGTGCAGACCGACATGGGTTATTTCGAACGAGTCCCTTCACTTTATCAAAAGCTTCATTCAAAAGCCAATCGCATCGACCTTGACCCCCCTGTCGCGTCCGCCTATGCAAAAGTCCGATTATATCTCTCTCCAAAATCCCTTTCATCCCGGACCGATGTCCAGCAGCCCCACTGCAACCATAATGAAATTATTTCAGTTGGACTCCTATTATGTGGCGAATTTCAACCATCCTCATCGTGCGATTCATGCAGGTCCATCACATGCAGAGCGACAAAGAGAGTCTGTGTTTATTCAAAACCTTTTTAACTAACGTAATTAAATAGCCAGATAAACCACTTTTACCCATTCAACTGATGCGAATTTATAAAGCTAATTAATTAAACTTTTCGCCAGTCGTTTTTCGTTTCGGAACTCGAGTTCGTTCCCCGTACCGTAAAATTGCATCAAAATATAACAGATGTACATCAGAGACGGCCGAACTGAGAGAAAAGAAGCGAAAAACAATGAAAGAGCAGAAGAAAATATGAAATGAAAAATGTTGTTGGATTGTTGCAGTGCAGAGAGAAAGAGGAGATAAAACAAAAGAATTTAATTTTCATTTTTTTAATTAATATTCATGCACACCAGCATGCAAGCTTCATCTATGGCGGCTCGGCAGCTGGGGAGGGCGGTGGCGTCGGGAAAAACAAGGAAAACAGAGAATATGAAATGAAAAAAGATGATTGTGTTTACTTACATTATACAATAAAGGCAGCAGAGGAAGGAGAGGGGGAGGGGGAGGGTGGAGATGTGTGTATGTGTGCCAGTGCATAAGCCTGATGAGGAAGGTGCGGTAGCGAAAGTATCATAAAAAAATTAATCAGCAAAATGTTATTTTTCATTGTTTAGTACTCTTCTCTTTTCATTTCACTTGCGCTGCTGTTGTTTTGCATTTCCTCCATGCTGTACAGGCTCCGGAGTACATGAGGCTGAAGCTCACAATACGCATGTGAAAATTCATGGTGTTGCTGAGATTCAGCAATCAGACAGGGATGGCTATCTCTGGGGTCCACTTTTGATGATATCTTTTTCTTCATGAAGCCCTTAGACTTTCAGACTAATTATTCGTCCTTCGTCAGTTTAAGAAGGTCTTATTTTTTTTCAAGAAAATTTTGGAGATCCAGGGAGTTTGATCAGGTCAGGGTTCGTCCTTCCTTCCTGTCAAGACCATTGTTCGGGTCTAGCTGCTAGTCAGGTTGAGCTGATTGGAATCAGGACTCGTCTTACTTCTCCCAGGGGTCCACGTCCTTGAGTGGCTGCTCTCACGACTCCTTTACGAGAATGTGTAGGTCAGCCAGATTGGAAAACATGATGCATAAATGTAACTAGAAGAATATAGGCCCAGCAAGAAAGCCAAATTATTTTTTCCGATGGAATTTTTCTAGTTTGTTCTAGCTACCTTTTAACAAAACTTTAAGTATCTCTCAATATGTTAAACATAGGATAAACTCTTGCATCCCTCTTTTGGGTATTTCAACGAAAAACAGCATGAAAGCAAAATAAGGACAGAAGTAAAATCCCCGCTAAGTAAAGAAATACTACTGCCCTCCCCGCCCCTGCCGAGTTACTAATTAAAATTTTAATCTAACAATGCATCATTGTTTCAAAATGGCATTCACAGCACTGATGATGATGTTGATGATATGAATTGTGTTTTGTTTTAGTGCAGTTATCATTTTTTTCATTCTTCCCGCTTTCCCTCTTGCACTTTTCCTCCCGCACAGCAGCACCTAAGTTCATTTGGTGATGAGTAGTACTAAAATTTCTCATTCTTCCAGCTCCTCGCTTGCCCTGCCCACATTGTACTCCTGCTTATGAAAGTGCCGACATTAAAATGTAGACGTTGAGGTGCCAAGAAGCGTAAATGAACGCTACACAATAAAAGTAGCAAAAGTGACAAAATTTAATATGCGTGAAAATTCGCATCAATGCTTTCTGTGCCATTGTTGAGTGTACAGGATGGAAATGAATGAATCAAGCTCAGTTTTCCCACTCTTTCTTATGGTCTTTTGCACCCGTTCACACCGCAAGTCTCGGCGATGCTGCGAAAGTAAGCACTGCCAGTTATTAAAATGAAAATGGCCTGCTCTCCATTTGTATCAATCAATTAATTTTTTTCAGAAATTTCTGTATGGAAATGCGTTTGGAATTGGATCAGAGCGAACGTGAAAGAGAGAAAAGCAGCATCCGATCCAATCCATTAAATTTATATTATGTGCATTAAAAGATTGCAATCGAATATTGGGCATTGAATGAATCCATAATTTGTCTATTTGCCTGTGAAAAATGAAAATTCGACGGAAATGAGAGGCAATCATAATTTTATTGGACATGAAATTTTACTGATGGTCTGAAAGGGCTCTTTTGTGCTGAAAATTAATATTTCCATGAAACACTGTCAAACGAGTGCCCAAACGAAAATTACTAAAATTTAATACGGCCCTTTGATTCGGCTTCCAAACCGAACTCTGTGAGTTTTCCATTAATTTTTCGCACCTCGGGAGAACTCCAGTCCCGCCTTGGCTCAAGCCTTTGATGAGATTTTCATCATTTTTCTCCTTTCATGCCCATTCTCTCGCTCGCAATCATCTCTTTCGCATAAAGTACAATGTTGACAGATGAAAAATGTACTCCTTCTTCATCCTCGACGCTTTTTGTCATGTGATGTAATCAGTTTTTGCAAAACAAACAATATTTATTATTATTTCCTCGCTCCAGCTCCGGCTCCAGCCAGCTTCTGTACTTTCGTCTGCCTTTGTAGTCAACTCATTTCATTTTTCTGCCTTGTAGTCATCTCTCATCTTAGGTATGAGAATATGCCTGTCTCAATTCAATGATTTTAATACATTTTCCTGGATTCCGTCTCAGCCTCCTCGCTCTCGATTGTGAATTTATGATTTGTACCGCGCGAGAGAGGAGTGGGAGGAATAATTTGAAAACTTTGTGATGCCTAGGTTTGCGTGTATATTTTATGATATTTTAAATAACAACAATGGTTGGATAACAATGGGAATTTGATAAATGAATTTTTAGAGGAGCATGAAGTATATTGATTAAAATTGATTCACTTGTTTTGCAGCTCCCGGTCCTTTTGAACAAAGCTTAAGTCTGATGAGGGGCATTGGACTGGACTGGTGGTACAGAGCAAGGTACTACAATTGTTATCAAAGAGCTGAGTCTCTGCAAGTCGAGGAAATTCAGGGTTAAAGTCTGCTCAAAGATTCAAAGGTCCTCTTAAGATTTTGAACACTCTAAAGAGCTCTTTTAAACTTGAAAAGGGTCCTAAAAATGTTTTGTTAGGTCTCACTTTCTTACGAAGAGGTCTTATATCCAAGTGAAAAAATTTTCACACCTTCAGGTTAGGAGGAAAAATTGCTAAAGCTGCTCAGACCCCGTCCCTAATGAGAGGCCTACTGCTATTCCAATACTTTGTATTAATTTCATGCTCAAGCACCGACTAAGTTTGCCCCTTCATTCGCCAGCTTGAGTATAGAAGCGAGGAAAAATTTTAATTTAATCAACTTCCTTAAAAATAACACATGTGGCCTATTATGTGCGTTTATGCCTCTGTTTCCGAGCGAGCAGCATTTCTCAAAGGCACGCTCATTCACAAGAATTTTCCCCATTTGCTGCATATTCAAACCCTCAAGTGTAACGACGACAAAATGTGTGATTACATAATTTTCCATTCAAACTCGCCTCTGCCATTGTCCGTAATTCAATTCACTTTGCAGTGAGCACCGAGATCCGCTTCCCAACTGCTATTGCAAATCAATGCTTAATTAATCGAAAATTGAACGCATACGATTATTGTTGTTGTGAAAAAAATCTGTCGAGCCGCAGGAGGTAGCAGTTTAATTAATTTAATCGTGTTAAGGTTGCGATGATTTAGTGGAATTGGTTCTTAGACGACCTTGAACTGCTTAGATAGGACGCGCCAGGGTTTACTCTAGCTTCACCAAAGTCTCTAAAATTTAACATACGCCCAACAATTATTAAGCTAAGGGAAGGAGGTAGCCTAATTGGTAGATCGAGAGGTCGAGGCAACTTCTGGTCAACTGTGTTCTTTCAAGATGGGTCACAATAGGACCTGCGTGACCTTCAATTCCCAGTAATCCATCTATCCATCTATTAAGCTAAAAATAATTGAGGTCAACCCTTCACACCTTAGGGTATACCCAGAGGTAAAAAAGTGCGATATTTCAAATAGGTCTTTGTTATAATCTATTCCACTGATTTCGATTTGTGACAACTGACAAGCTTGAAAGAGTCTAGCGCTCTCCCATAGGACTGATAATTGTAGGTATATTCGTGTGTTCCCACACGATTGTAATTAACTTTTTACATTCTTAAGTGAGTAGCAATCCGTACACACACGAGCCAATAAACGCATTGCTGGTTTCGCGCGCGATATGTATTCGCAAAAGGCACACTTTTATTTTCAGTATTGTTGGAAGAGTCGGAGAGTTCAGTCAAATATTGAATGTAAGCAAAGCGGTGGAGTTTTTTGTCTCGAGAAACTGTGATTTCTGTTTGGCGATTACTATATTCTTTCTGATTCCGGTGTCGTTCACCTCCAAACTCTACATTCTGAACGTGTAGTTGCTTAATTGATTGAGGTGATTTCTTCAGGATCTTTTCGGTTCTCCGTTGTTTTCAGAGAAAAGAGCGATTTAAATTTAAATGACGAGAGCCTTCTCTGTGATTTAGTTTCTGAAAAAAGTCCCAGGTCTGAAGCTGGGATTTT
This sequence comes from Forcipomyia taiwana, assembly GCA_963930915.1. Classification (NCBI taxonomy): domain Eukaryota; kingdom Metazoa; phylum Arthropoda; class Insecta; order Diptera; family Ceratopogonidae; genus Forcipomyia; species Forcipomyia taiwana. The sequence continues at coordinate 718,647 of CAWVOI010000020.1, forward strand.
CAGTCATTTCGAAGCTCAACCCCATCTAGCTACAGCCCTGGAACTCCATGGAGCGATAAACGATATCAATTTACCTTTCAGTCGTCAATCATGCTTCTCTCCGCAACAGCCAAACTACTAGTGCTGCTTTCCTTATCAGCGCACCAAACACTGTAAGTTTCTGACCCATATCCCGTGCCTCGCTTACCTAAACCCCCCACAGAGCCCAGTCCCGTTCGTGGAAGTGCATGGAGAACAAGTTCTGCGTCCAGACAGACACGAACCACAAAAAAAACCGCGAGCTTCGACCCGAATCATGACACTCAAGAACTCTGCAGACTCACGTGTGGAGACTTCCGGGGACTTTGGCCTCAGCCGACGGGTCAGATAAAGCTTTCCAGCACCTACGTCCCCATCAACGTCCAGACTATCAAGTAACCTCCCTCGCCTTCCTAATTTTTCGCAGGCTAATCTGAAACTTTCAGCTTCAACCTGGATCTGGTCCCTGAGAAGACCCAGCCCCTCATGCGAGCGATGGTGGACGTTATACGGGGAAAATTTTCCCGCTCCCAGGACCCCGACCTCCACATCTCCTCTCTCTCCAACGACATCGACGACGACTACGTCCGCTTCTCGCTCTTCCACCTGAACGTGAGTCTGTCGGTCGCTTCGGATTCCGACGAGCTCGGTCTCGACTCGGACGAAGGCTACTGGCTCCGGATCACCAACTCCAACGGCCAAGTCCAGGTGAGAATAGACGCCAACTCCGTCTTCGGGGTCCGACACGGACTCGAGACGCTCTTCCAGCTGACTGCCAAGAACCCCGACGGTCACAGGTGAGTCCTCCAGCTGCCTCTGGCTTTGTCTGACACCCAATTCCAGAGTGATCCTGTCCAACGCCTCGATCGAGGACCGGCCGATCTACAAGTACAGAGGTCTGCTCCTCGACTCGGCCCGCAACTTCATCCCTCTCAAGGTCATTCGGGAGACGATCGACGCGATGGCAGCCTCGAAGCTCAACTCTCTCCACTGGCACATCACGGACGCCCAGAGCTTCCCCCTCGAGATACCCAGCGTCCCCTACCTCAGCCAGTACGGAGCCTACTCGCCCGAGAAGGTCTACAAAATCACGGACGTGCGGGATATCGTGCAGTACGCGAAGGAACGGGGCGTCCGAGTGCACATGGAGATCGACGCCCCCGCCCACGCTTCCATGGGATGGGAATGGGGTCGCGAGATGGGCTTCGGAGACCTCGCAGTGTGCATAAATCGCCAGCCGTGGAGGGACTTTTGCATACAGCCTCCATGTGGGCAGCTGAACCCCGTCAACCCGAACGTGACGGCCTTCGTGAGGGAGGTGTACCAGTACTTGGCCAAAACTGGGATGTCTGGGGCCTTCCACATGGGCGGAGACGAGGTGCATCTCGGATGCTGGAACAAGACGACGGAGATCATGAGAGTCATGGAGAAGAGGGGTCTCCGAAGGACGAAGGAGGATTTCCTGCAGCTCTGGGCAGACTTCCAGGCGAGTCTCCTGGCTGTGTGGGACGACATTACGGGTTCCAGAGAGAAAGTGATCTACTGGTCAAGCGAGCTGACGGACCCGAAGCACATTGAGAACTACTTGCCAGCAGACAGGTACATCATAGAGACGTGGGTTCCCAAAGACAACCCGCTGGCCAAGGAGCTTCTGCAGAAGGGGTACCAGCTGATCATCTCGACTAAGGACGCTTGGTACCTCGATCACGGGTTCTGGTGAGTTTTTCCCCTGGTTACTCCCCTGACAATTTTTAAGCCCACCCTCCAGACCACTCATGACTCAAACAGGGTGCAGAAGACCAAACTTTGGGTGTCTCTAGCTCCGTCCCTGGAAGAGATATGTAATTCCATGATTTGCTAAATTTTTGACAGACTACAACGTACTAAAATTTGTAATGTAGGAACTATCCTTTAAACTTAAAACGTCCGTCAAACCCCCCTTTAGGGAGTTAGGAGCCTCGAAAATCCCTATTTTTTAAATTAAAAATTCCAGGGGGACAACCAAGTACTACTCGTGGCGGACTGTGTACCAGAACAAGATCCTCGCTGAAGCCAATGTCCTGGGAGGAGAAGCCTGCATGTGGAGCGAGTTCGTCGACCCCAGTTCCCTCCGTAAGTCCCAAGGCCCTTTTTCTCCCATTTTTGAAACGAGCATTTCAGACTCCCGCATCTGGCCCCGAGTGGCCGCCTTCGCCGAGCGACTCTGGTCTGACCCCATCACCACCGACTTCAACCTCGTGGAGCCGCGTCTCTACCAGCAGCGGAAGCGACTCATTGATCTCGGCATCCCCGCTGATGCCATGAAGCCCGAATGGTGTCTCATCAACGAGGGGGAGTGCTTGAACTACAACCACCCTTAGAAACGATATGCATCTTTACTAGTCTGTAGTCTTAAAATACACTCTTATTCTTTCAAAATGGGCAGAATGTTGCTTTGGAACCACTCCTTCGTGAACCTCAGGTGGTTTCCCTCGGAGGCCAGGAGCACAAGCCGGCCCTGCTCCTTCAGAGTCCTGAGTCCCAGTCGGTCCTCCTTGTACAAGTCGGTGTCCTCGAGGGCCGCAATCTCCTTGTCTTGGCCCGGCTTGTAGAACCCGAACCACTGCGACTCCCGGGGCTGAACGATGGTATCGTTGAGGAACTTCACGAGGACGAGACGCTTCAGGTCCAGCAGATTGTGCTTGTAGTCCTCGTTGACTTCATTCTCGTTGTTAATGTCGGCCAGGAAGGTGCTGTGCTTGCGGAACTCCTCCTCGTTTAGGGGGTCGTGCCAGTAGGTGGCTTGCACGAGGTAGTTTTGGATCACGCTCGTGTAAGCTCCGACATTGAGGAACTGCCGGAGCTTCTCGCAAGTCCAGCTGCTGAGCGAGGGACAGTTCGGGAGCCCGAAGATTCCCTGGTGCTGACCCCCCAGGGATATCAGATTCAACATCTGGGGACCATCGTTGCAGCGCTGCTTGAGAGCTCTGAGGAACTGGGAGCCCTGCGAGAACCCGATGGCGTTGAACCCGGCTTGCAGTTTCTCGTCCGACTTCACAATTTCGCAAGCTTCCTCGAGCTGCAACGCAAAAGCTTTATCGGAGGTCAAAGGGGTCAGTCATTGACTTGCCTGCTTGTTGGGATGTGTGAAGTAGCCACTTTTCAGGTCGTCAGCGAGGTCTCCTCCTATTTTGAGAGAGAGAACGTACACTCCCGGCAGTTCCTCCTCCAATTGCTTCTTGAAACTTCCTGTCGGCGAGGGAACCTTGCAAAACACCGCCATTTTTAGGGGATTTTACCTAAGCTGAAGGGAAAGCAGCAGCTGTCTCCCATCCCATGCCACAGGACGACTGGCAAGTAGTCGGCCCAGGCTCCAGAAACCACGCAGAGCACTACAAAAACCCTTAAATTCATGGCAACTCGCTAATTTGATTGATTCTGTATGTTAACGACTGGTATTTTGTCGAATTGGATGTAGACTCGAGGAAAACAAAGCGCTCTCCCAGTCTAGATAGAGATTGTTTACCAAATAAATTCTCCGTTTCTGTGGTGACGAAAAACATATTTGACCTGCAAAATCAATTGAAAAAGACTTCAGTCATGTCGCAGGAAGTGGAAGACACCTTGAAGCGAATCCAGAGCCACAAGGGGGTTGTGGGAACCATCGTTGTGAACAACGAGGGAATTCCCGTGAAATCGACCCTCGACAACACCTCCACAGTCCAGTATGCAGGTTCGTCCTTCGCTTTCTCCCGATTCCGTCTCTTACGGAGGATTTTTGCAGGACTCCTGAGCCAGCTGTCGGACAAGGCGAGATCTGTGGTGCGAGACTTGGACCCCTCGAATGACCTCACCTTCCTTCGGGTGCGGTCCAAAAAGCACGAAATCATGGTTGCGCCCGACAGGGACTTCATACTCATCGTCATTCAGAACCCCACTGATTGAGGGACATTCCAGGTCCGGGCCTTCTGCGTTATTTATAAAATCGAGAATTAACTAATTAAGATTCATTGGAGCTTTTGGCTGTCGAACCCTATGTAGAGCATGGAATTTTTTTTTCAATTTTATAAAAGTGAAAAAAAAATTCCATGCTCTAGGTGTCGAACTCAGCTCAACAAAATAAAAAGAATAAAGTCAAAGGGAGTTTTCACTTTTCGTTAGAACTCGTAAGCAAGTACTTATCAAGTAATTGCAAATATTTGATTATTGTTCCTTTTCAAACGGCTAAATAATTTAAGAAAAATTTTTAGACGGAGGGTGGTAATGGTAAACCTTAAAAGGCATGTCAAAAATCTAAAAATATTTGAAAATTATTGAACAAATATTTAAGATTGATTATATTGATTGTTTGATAACAAACTCTACCTCACGGACTTCTGCCTCCAACCAGAGGGACTCCATTCATAAAAAGCCACAGAATACTGACTAAAACCTTTAATAGCAAAATACTCCAACCGGCTCCCTAATTGCACAGCTCTCGGTACCAAGCCTTGCTCTCGTGGCACTTGGGGTTCACGCAGTGTGGACACCTCGTGAGGAACTTTGGGTTCACTCCCTGGCCGTTTCTCAGGTGCGTCGCCACGATGTCTGTCAATGCCTCAATGAACAGCGGGTGGTCGTTGGGAGCGGCTGCCCTCCGGATATTCTCCACCTTCAGCTCCTCCGCCAGCTCCTTGCAGTACTCGATGTCAAGTTCGTGCAGCGTCTCAATGTGCTCGTTAACGAAGGCGATGGGGACCAGCACAAAATTCTTGCGGCCCTGCCTCACGTACGCTCGGATTGCGTCATCTGTGAAAGGCTCGAGCCACGGGAGAGGGCCCACTTTGGACTGCCACACGAGACAGTAGGGGTTGCTGTGATTGAGCTCCTCCATCACGAGATTCACGGTCGTCCCGACCTCGCTGGGGTACGCGTCTCCTCGACGCACTGCCTTCAGGGGTAGCGAGTGGGCCGAGAAGAGAATCACGACGTCCTTCCGCTTCTCCACAGGGAACTGCTCCAGCTCGTGCTGGATGCGCTGGGCGAACGTCTGAACTAGGAGTGGGTGCGAGGCCCATCGGTCGATGACGCTCCACTTGATGTCTCGGGGGGCACCGCCGTTTCCCCTGTTGATGGGAATATTTTAAAATGCAATGGAGGGTCAAACAATTGTAAAATCTACCTGTAGTGCGTGAAGATGCTGTTGAAACTGGACCCAGAGGTGGCGCAGGAGTACTGGGGATACTGGGAGAACAGGACGACTCGCTCAGGGGCGTCCTTCTCGATCTTGGCGAGGGTGTCCTCCGTGAGGGGGTTCACGTACCGGAAGCCCACGTAGGGCTTGTGGGGGGCCGTCTCGGGGGAAACCTTGTCGAGCTGCGCACACAGGAGCTTGCCCTGGAGCTCCGTCCACTTGAGGATGGGAGAGCCGCCTCCGATCTCGGTGTACTTCTTCTGGACCTCGGGCGTTCGTCGTTGCGCAATCCAGGGTCCAAGCTTGCTCTGCACCGGAAGCTGGATCATGTCACGGTCCGTCATGATGCGTAGGAGGTAGTCGTGGACCTGGTCAATGTGCTGGGGGCCTCCCATGTTCAGCATCAGGATTGCAGTTTTTGGACGAGTCGACTCCAAACTTGACATAGTTCGGGGCCACATTTTGCTCCCTAAAATGTCAATTTGAGATTTATGCTGTGGGTCTTCACTTCAAAGAGGGTTACCTGAGTTGAGAAGAGAAGTCAGCTTGTTTCTGTGCATTTTGGAGACTTTTAGCGGGCTGGAATTTGATGATCCGGCAGTTTCCGAGAGCGATTGCTGAGTTTACATTCCCAGCGCTGTTTCGCAGCGGCGGAAAATGGAACTATTTGAAAATTGACATTTTCTTAAAGCTGGAAAATTGTTCGAACTATTTCGGGAAAACAATATCAGCAGTATAGAAAGTCGAAAACTAACTTCAAATCGATTTCCAGGTCCAAAATTCAAAAAATTTCAAAAATGCCGTTGGAATGAGTCACGTGGTACTTCAAAGTTTTGTGGTTTTTCCATTTTATTGTACTCGACCGAATTATATGAACATTCATCAAGTTCTTACAGTTAGTTCTATTCTTGTCTTACATTTTGAAGATTAGTGCTGAGATAAGTTGGACTACAGGCTATAAATTTGGATCAAAAACGTACATCCACCTTATTAACTCTACTTCTGACATTAATTTTTGTGAAAACTTTCTTCTTTGTTTCTTTCCAAACAAAATGTGGGGGATTTCATTGAATTCTTGCAACCTTAGGCAACGTACGGATTTGGTTTCAACTTCTTCGACCGCCTATCGCCGTCCCCCTCTTCGCTGCTCTCCTCGGATTCCGACTTTACTACATTTAAGACCTCCGCATCGAAATTGCCTGTCGCCCTTGCCCGTTCCAGAGCCTTTATTTGTGACTCCAGCATGTTGTTCTGCCTCTTCAAGTCATCTATGTCTTGCTGGTGCGTGCTGTTCTTCCGCCGCATGAACTGGATGTACTCTGCTGCTTTTTTCAGGATTTGTGCTCGGGAGGACTGAAAATTGGACTTTTGTCAAGAAAAAAGTTTTCCATCATTATATTAAATTATTAGCCCTTTTTCAGGCTAACTCGCACTTTCAAAACCAAAGCATACAATTTTTCATGCATATCATATTGTTTGGGGATTTTGTCTCTAACTCTCCAAGGTTATTGCATATATTTGCATGAGCGAGCCGCTTGGGAGCAGGGAGTCCCCCCGCATACATTTGAGTCGGGTATGAGCAATGGGGTTTATTTTTCAATTTCAAAGACCCAAACAGACAGACGGACAATAATTTGGCATAAAAGCGAACGAAGCTCACCTTTTCGCCTTGCAACGCCGGCACCGAGTCCCTCAAGGATGTGAAACTGTCTTTGATGTGGTCTCGTCGCTTTCGTTCCAGGGCGTTGTGGTGGGCTCTTTTCTCCGCCTGAAATACGTCATTTCGAAGACTCTTTTTAAGGTTATGTTCGCAACTCCCCAAAGCGTCATTTTACCTGCGAAAAGTACTGACTGTTGCTTGAATTCCGTGCTCCCCCTCCTTTCCCCGGGTTCGAATCGTCACCAGAGTAGTCGCCGTCCTGAAATACGCCAAATTTGGTCAGGTCAAGATACTCAAAACAGGAAATGAAAACAACTCAGAAAAACAATTAGATTTTTCGAAACGCAAATTCGTGTCGAAAAATACACTTTTTCCTTACATCACTCAAATCCACGTCTTCCTCGTTGTCCATATCGAGATTATCGAATGCTTTATTGGCTCTGGCGGATGCGTTTTCTCCGTAAAATTTCATTTAAGCTTTTTTCTGACGACAACAAAGAAGCTCAGCTAAACGTCAAATTTTACAATTTTGACAGCTGTCACATCATCTGACAGCTCCGTACTCCGCACTCGCTAAAATTTTTGCATTTTCCCAAATTTTTGCGATTTCTATCAAAATAACTTCCCGCAACCCCACGAACACCTCGGAGCTGATCGATTTTGAAATAAGGTATGAATTTGCAAATACGAGCTCATTGTGTGATTTTTTGTTGCAAAAAGCTCCGATTTATCACCTGAAAGTGCAGGAATGGAGCCGTTCTGCAGCGCCGTCTAGACATGAAGCGCCGTCTAGACGTGCAGCGCCGTCTGGCTGCGCGTTTATAGATTATTAATTAAATATTAACAAAAGGTGCATTCTTTGACGAGTGTTTAATCAAATAAAAGAAGTGAAGTGAAATCAAACCGGATATCCTATTTAGGTGAGTGAAGTAGTAACAGTAGTAGTAGAAGTAGTAAGCTTGGTATTAAAAGCATAAAGGGCATAAGAAAGGGCATAAAATTGCAAAAAGCTGATGTATCTAAAATTTCAACAAAATATGAAGCTTTGCCAGACGGCCCGATTATTGTCTTAATCCCATTTTTACACTATATCGAGTGACTTATGTATGTAATAAAAATTAAAACATGCACAATGATGTAGTCAGCTATTATTCACTACGCAATATTTTAACTCCCTATCAAAAATTTTAAAACAATTTTTCATTTTAGACGCAAAATGGCAACGGAGAAAACAACCGTCGAGTATCTGTGCGAAAGCGTAGCTTCCCTAATCACAGCACAGGCAAAAACCGAGGAATATATAATTAAAATTATGAAGAAGCAGGCAAAGTTAGAAAACATGATGCAACGAGTAATTGAACACTTGGATGTCTCTTCGAACTTCACATTTACGAAAATCAAGACCCAAGAAGAATAGGAAACAATCGAGGACAAAATCGCTGGCAACGAATCATACGCATCTGCTTTGGTGAGCCACTCCCCAGCACCCTTCTCTTCGATCTCATGACTCCCCCGCAATTTTTTTCCTTTAATATTACTCCCCCGCACCTTCACCTTCGATCTCATCACTCCCCCGCACTCCTCCCTTCGATCTTACTCCTTAATTTTATTTACTATTTTAGAGAGAGTACATTCGCAAAAAATGTAAAAATTGTTGTGTGAAGATCCTCCATTTGATCTACGATGAAAATTTTCTGCATAAAAGCTGCAATGCCAACGAACAGGAACGCAAAATAAATCTCTCTGTCTCTAACATGATGGATGGGGATGATGCTGTGGCCCAGTATCGGTACCATGCAAGGGACAACGCCGAATGTGATCTTAGGCAAGGTGATGAGTTTATTATTTTAAATTGCCAAAAGAAAAAGATGTGGAATGTGAAAAATAAGCGGACCGGAAAGAAGGGAAATGTGCCTGCACTTTACGTGAAACTACTGGTCAATGAACGTGATGGCCTTTCCCTTCTTGCCAAAACCGCGATTATGTCACAAGCATATGATCAATAAATTTCTTATTTTATCACACAATTGAACGACTTTTTATTGCGTTATTTGAATTCCAAACTAGCGACATCTGGATTAAACGAAAAATTTTCATGGTTCTCCAAATGAGCTCCTTTATCGGCTCGTATGACGTCAACTCGAGACCGGTTTTTTCCAAGGAGTCATATCACATGGTAACCTCCAAATATACTCCGATTTTCCAAAATCGAGGATCATAAGAGCTCTTCATCGTATCATATTGTTTGTGGGGAAGCGCGAACTTGGACAAGATTAGGGCCCGTGACAGCGTGCTTATCGAAGGTGAGTGAGGGCACTTGGGGTCATGTCGTGAACATCTGTAATTTCGATAATCTGACGAAATAAACAAAAAGTTGTGTAATTGGGGCAGCAAGACGGATCTCGGGGCTCAGAAACATCGTTCATCGACACTTCAGCCGTAATCTGGGTCTCGTTGAACACGGTCAAGGCCATTCGTCGCGTGTTTCTTCGCGGCTCCCTACTGACCTTTGTTTATTTATATTCATCAATACAGTGAGTGGGACAGACGACGGAGAGGAAGTTGCAATGAGGAAGCAAAATGGGTAAAAGGTGACAGAGACAAGAGGAAAGGGTCAAAACGAGAGCACAAAAGTTAGATTGAGTGAAGATAAGAGAAACAAGCAAGTCATGTCGGCCTCGCTGGAGTCGTCGCCGCCGTTCCTGAAGACCATCGAGTGGGACATGATGGACAAGAGCAAATTCTTCCCGCTCTCCATGCTCAGTTCGTTCTCCGTCAGGTGAGAATGTCCCGCGCTTCGGAGGTCCCCGGAGGTAACGCTGCCATTCCAGGTGCTGTCTCTTCCCCCTGACGGTCATCAAGACGCAACTGCAGGTGCAGTTCAAGAACGACATCTACAAGGGCATGATAGACTGCGGGCTGAAGATCTACAGATCAGAGGGCGTCCCGGGGCTGTACCGGGGTTTCTGGATCTCCTCTTTCCAGATCGTCTCGGGCGTCTTCTACATCTCGACGTACGAAGGCGTGAGACACCTCCTGAGCCAGCACGGATGTGGGCAGCGAACGAAGGCCCTCGTGGGCGGTGGATGTGCCTCCCTCGTCGGTCAGACCATAATCGTGCCATTCGACGTGATTTCGCAGCACGCAATGGTGCTCGGGATGGGGAGGCAGGGCAAGGGAGAGGTGAACCCGCTGGGCATAAAAGTCGAGCCAGGAGCCCGAAGACTGCGCGTGGGACTGGAGATTGCGAGGGAGATCATGCGACGGGATGGAGTGGCGGGCTTCTATCGGGGCTACACGGCGAGTCTCATGGCCTACGTACCCAACTCGGCGATGTGGTGGGGCTTCTACCACCTCTACCAGGACGAGCTGATTAAGGTGATGCCAGATTGGGTCTCGCACCTCCTGATCCAGTGTGTGGCGGGCAGCTTGGGAGGCTTCACGACCACAATCATTACAAATCCCCTCGATATCGTGAGAGCCAGACTGCAGGTCCAGCGACTGGATTCCATGAAGACGGCCTTCAGTGAGCTGTGGGCGGAGGAGCACATGCGGATGTTCGTGAAGGGGCTGTCAGCTCGTCTCGTGCAGTCGGCGGCTTTCTCTTTTTCAATCATTTTGGGTTACGAAACGATCAAGAGGGTGGCCGTGAACGAGCAATACAAGCACATGGTGAAGTGGTAACGCGGTCGCGAACGTTGTTAAGTTGAGAGATGAACATACCAAAAATATTTAAACGGTGCCCGGGAGTCCTAGAGGATGATTTACGGTTTGAGTACAAAATTCAGCAGCACATTTTCATTTCCCAGAATAAAATAGACTCGAAAGTCCTCGATGGCTCTCCATTTCAGCACCGAACATAGCAGAATTTCCTTGCCTACCAATTGTTCTTGTTTAAATGCTTTATTTTATTATTGATAACGATATAAATGTGTAGTTTATTACAAAAATGTGGATATTCACGTAGAGTATTTTTTGTAAATTAAAAGAAACGTAGCGAATCACAAAGTGTTGAAACAATAAACCTAAATTATTATTACAAGAAGCGGCGTAGCCAGAAGTTTTCTTTGTCCTTCGGGCTTGATTGGAATTGATAGCTAAGATCGGATCTCAATGCAGATTTTGTCAATTTTTTTAAAATTTGTGTGAACAAAATTTTCCCACATTTTACGAGAAAACCTCTCAGAGAAGTTTTCCTAAATCTTCAACGTTCTCTTCATGTCCTCCAGCTCCAACAAATAATTTGGAAAATGGCTAAATAAACTCTAACTAAAATGGAAGAACTCTAGATCCAGCACTGGTAAGATCCCTTGGAATCTTAAATGGTTTTTGCCCTAAAATTATTATTTCAAAAATTCTTACCTATCTGACTTCAAGAAACCCTCAAAGTCAAAGGTCAATGAAATAAGGAATTTTTCTTTCAAATTCTAAAAATTATTTTCTTCGTTTTTCTACCGCCTATCCGCCAGCTGACGAATGAGGTTCTCCACCTCGATCTGCAGGTCGCTCCTCTGCAAGTTGATGACCTCCCTCAGGATGTCGTCAAGGCTCTGTCGGTCCTTCTGCTCGAACGCGTAGAAGGCTGCCTCCTTGAAGAGCCCCGCTCGCTTGTGCAGCTTCACCTTAAACTCGTCCCTCACTCTCGGCAGGTACTTCTTGGCCTCCTCCAGCTTTCCATACCGCAAGGCCACCTCCACGAAGGGCTCGAACCCGATGGGGGACCGTTTCACCTTCGCCAGCACCTCCACGTCCTTCCACTTGTCGAGTTCCGCGAGGGTCTGGAGCCGCACCCACCAGTACCGCCGATCCGGGACCTTGAACTCACCCTTCAGCTTGTCCGCCATCTTCACGTCCTCCAGCTGCAGCAGCTTCCTGATCGTCTCGTGCACCGACATGCCCACAAAGTTGCGGTCCCTCTTCTCCAGCAGGTCCTTCTGGATCTTCGTGAGCCGTCTCGTTTCGTCGCAGAGCTCCGCCTCCACATACTTGGAGGCCTTCTTGTAGAAGCTGGCGGCTACCGGGAGATCCAGGGGCTGCTCCGAGGAGAGACTCTCGCGCAGAACTGTCTCGGCCTGCGACTGCCAGTCGTCCTCCTGCGTGAAGATGTCCTTGAGAGCGGACGGGCTGTAGGTCTGGCAGTACTTCTTGTAGAGGTTCTGCGCCAGCGGGAACGCCCGAATCGTCATCTGGAAGTCCGACAGTTGCGTCGTCTCCTTCAAATGTAGCAGCACCGTGTAGACCAGGTCCGTGTCTCCGGACTGCGTTGCTGCCTGAAGTGCCTTCTTGCCCTCGTTCAGCTTCAGCAGCAGAGGAACCTGCAGCGCCTGGCGTGGCTCGTGCTCCAGCAGCATGATGGCCAGCCTCGTTTTCGACGCCTCCTGAGCCTTACGAGCTATCGTGCAGAACGAGACTGACGTCACGCCGGCGTCTCGGAACTTTTCGCGGATCTTGCGAGCCACTTCCTCGTCGCTCGCGCCTCCCTGCATCACCTGGTGGAAGGCCCAGTGTTCCAGGATGCGGCTCTCACCGAGCTTCAGGTGCTTTGCGATCTGGATGGCTAGGCCGTAGTGCTTGCGAGCAACGAGGCGGTCCAGTAGCACCTGGGGGGAAGACAAAGAAGACGATTTTGATAAGGGGCTTCCTTGAGAGCTATTCAAAAATGAGTTTTCAGGCTCGAAGGGAGAGCTAGAGAGCTAGAGAAAATAAGTTCGGCATTCCTCTAAAAAATTTTGGGGTTTTGGTAAAAATTTTAACAAAATAATGGGGCTTCAAGGGAAATCATGTACCTTGGCTGTGAGATGGTTGAACTGCTTGAGGGTAAGAGGCAGGCCGATGTCGGGGTGACGGATGTTGTTGAGACACCTCACGATACGACTCATCTTGACGTAGAAGTCGGGGTTGTGGTTGGGGATGAAGCCCTTGCCGAAGTAGGCAGCACGAAAGAGGCTCTTTTGGGTCTCTGGGTCGAACTCGTACCCCGCCGCCTCGATGCACTCGTTCACGGCCTGCTCGATCTTGTCCCCGACCAGGCACAGGTAGTCGTTGGACTCGTGGCTCCTCTGCTGGTACTTCCTCTGTGCCTCATACAGCGACATCGAGGGCTCGGACCGGAACCCAAAGATGTTCGTGACACATCTCGGGATCTTCTGGACCATCTCGTGGTACGAATTCGAGACGACCCGGACGCAGTCGAGCTCGGGCACGAGGTGAATCGACTGGTCGTAGGGGTAGCTGTTGGACTCCCCGTTCATCCCGATTATGAGGAGGACGGTCTTGTAGGCAGCCACGAGAGCATGCACGGAGCCGTTAGTGTCGAGACACCACTCCACCTGGCTCGGAGCCTCTCCATGCTGCGTATCGAACTCGCAGTACTTCTGGCGCAGGTCCGCACTTCCCATCCAGATGTGACCTGTGTCGGTGCAGAGGGCAACGTGGAGGTGGTTGAAGGAAATGCACACCCTCGAGATCTTGCTATAGCTCGCTGACAGCTGGACAAAATGGGGCGTGCACATGCTCTCTCCGTGGCAGACCGCAAACACCTCGGTCTCCCTCGTCACCAGACTCAGCACGGACCGGTCCTCTGTGAGCATCTCCCAGGTCGTAGGGTTCGCCACAGATTTCGGGATGTCCGGCATGAGCTTCGTCTTGGGGTCCTTGTAGTTTGTGATGAAGTAGATGCGATGGTTCGTCGTCATCACGGCCACCCCCGTTCCGTTGGGGGTCTGGAAAATGCGAGCGTCGATGACCTTGCAGTTGTTGGCCTCCTCTCCCATGCCAAAGAACGACAGGTACTTCCCGAATATGTTGTAGATTAGCACGTTTCCGTTGTCCTGGACGCACAGAAGCTCCTCCAGGTCGCTCCACCCCATCGTGAGAAAGTTTCCACTGTTCCACTGGAAAGGAAAATTGAGTTTCTGCACCTTGGAGATCATTTTTCTCACGTTTATGGTCGCTACGAGGTTTCCGGAGCACGTGAATATCTTAATGACTGGCTTCCCAGCGGTCGCGGTCTTCACGAACTTCCTCCAGTCCTTCACAATGGCGATGGGGCCCCCATAAGGCGCTCCTGCCACGATCATCTGACCCAAATCCGCATTCGACGGCCAGTCCAGCTGGTACAGCTCCACTTTCCTGTTCGGGAGATAACATAGAATGCTGCTGGGAGGCCGATATTAGTCATACCTGAACTGACTGCCCTGTCCCAGAGAGAACCAGTCGCCGATATTGTGAAGAAGCGACATGATTTTCGTCCTACTCTTCTCCTAGCGAGGCCACTGATCTTCCAACTAAACACCCAGGAGTTCCTGAAGCCGAGGAATGTGGAAGGAAATGAAAACGCAAGCTTTTAATCAATTTCTGCGAGCGAATGACGTTTGGGGTTTGTTTACAGCCTGGCAACAGCTGATCACCGCCGGAGTCACGGAACTCACGGAGTCACTCACCATCGAATTGCGGAATAAATCCCAAGAATAAATTGTGTGCGTGACAGAATCGGTGAAAATACGTCCAAAAATGATATATTTCGTTTAAATTCACGTTAGTTTTAACTTGCAGAGGTAAGGTTGTGGGAAAAACCGAGAAAGAGCGCGATAGAAGCGGTCAAAGGCCCGAAAATCGGGGGAAAAGTTCGCCTCCTCCATGTTGCTAATTGTTTTACCTGACAATTCTCACTTTTTCATGCACGAAATTTCAAGGTCGGCCTTGCGTTGATACACTTGCGACTCGACACACTCTCAAATACCCTCACATTTCTCGCTCGAGATCTTTAAAATCTGTCGACGTAACAAGCTCCGAGTTCGGGGACCACAAAACGACGATAAAATTTCGCCATCGAAATGACGTCGACGGTAGAGATGGTCAAACACTATCAGCGGAGCATTGACAAGTCGCACGAAAACCCGTCGAGGGTAAGTGAACTGCATTTTTCTGCATCCATCGTGATGACTGACGAGACGCGTGGCATTTCAGCTGCTTCACTGCATCGAAAAGCTGCACAAGCTCCCAGTGACGGTGGACCATCTGAAGGATACGGGAATCGGACGCACGGTGAACAACTTGCGAAAGTTTGACGGCGAAGTGGGATGTGCGGCCAAGGCGCTCGTGACGAAGTGGAAGTCCATGGTGGCCACCGAGGAGCCGGTCGACAACGCGTCTCCGGAGCCCTCGAACGGAAACGAGGCGAGTCCTGAGGGGGACGAGGAGGACGACGATCACGGTAGGTTGGTCTTTGCCATCAGGGTTAACAGGGAGAAAAAAATTCAGGCTTCTTGTAATTCTATGTTGAATTAAACCTCACAGTTGTGGCGAAAAGCTCTCATCTTGATTTTTCCCTGACGTCATATGTGAAAATTTTCTTCGTTTCAGAAGCCGGAGAAGAGGACGAGGATGACGCTCTGGAGGATCGACTGCAGATCGATGAGAGCGAAAACATCGAACCGGAGGCCCCAGTAGCTCCCGAGGTGGTGGAGGAGGACCGGAAGCGGCACAGCTCGAGCAGCAAGAGCAAACACAGGGACAGGGAGAGACACAAATCTAGTCACAAAAGCTCAGAAAAACATCACAGAGACGACAAGAGTGAAAGCAACAGACACAGAAAGCACCGAGAGCATCACAAGGAGAAGCGTAGTAGCGAAAAAGAAGTAAAGAAGGAGGACAAGAAGGAGATTAGCAAGGAGCCGAAGAGGGACAGGGATGAGAAGAAGGAGCGCAAGGAGCATCGGAAGAGGAGCTCGGAGGATGAGAAACCGGTGAAGAAGCGTAAGAAGGACGACAAGGCGGACATCTTCATCGACTCGACGATGGGCGCCAGCTTCGCAGATGCCCTCGGGTTCCTGGACATGCCCTCAACGTCCAAGAAGAAGAAGGAAATCCTCAAGACGGCGACAGTGTCTGCTCCCCCGAGACCATCCACCAGCAGAGAAGAGGTCCCCTCGGAGCCCCGGACGCCATCGCTGCTCACGAAGAAACCCCGACTCGAGCCCCTCCCAGACGTCTCCGAGATCGCACCCACCCTCACGATCTCCAACAACTACCGTCCGCTCCCCCTCAACCCCACGGTAATGGAGTGCGTCTACAGCCAGCCAAAACAGCGCCAGATGACGGACGAGGAGGCCTTCGGGTACAGTATTTCGAGCAAGAAGGAGAAGACAAAGGTGTTTTCGGGCCAGAAGCAGGCGTACCGGGGGGAGGTTCCGACTCTCTTCGAGATGTGCATCCGGCTGCTGCAGGAGAACATCGAATGTGAGAATCGAGTTTGTTCTGTAGGCTGGTTCTGAGGTTTTGTTTTCCTTCCAGCTCTCGAGTACACTGGGGGGATCCCGTTCGACATCTTGCGGCCGATCCTGGACCGGGCCACGGTGGAGCAACTCCTCACCATCGAGGACTTTAACCCGTACTTGATCGAAGACACGGACATTCTGTGGGAACAGCACAGCAAAAGGAGATTCAGGGGCAAGAAGCCCGACGAGCTAGAATCGTGGCGAGAGATGTTCTTGGTGAGTCTTACTTTCATAAATAAAAGACCGAAAGTGACAAATATTTTTTCGGAGCTTTTCTGGAGTTCTTTTGAAAACACCAAAATTTAGATTCTTGTGAAAATTGTTTTCTTCAATAACAACTCTTATTACCTTATTTCACGTCTGCAGCGCTGCAAAGACGAAGAGGACGCGAAACTCAGGGCCCTCACGGAGAACATCAAAGATAAGAACCAGAAGAAAGTTCCTGTCAAGACCACCAAGCTCGCTTACGTAGACAACTACGTAAAACCGCCGCGAAACGTGCAGAAGAAGCAAGTAGCGTACGGCACCGACCGCCTCCCTACCGTCAGTCCCGCGTCCCGGGTCGCATCCCTCAACGGCGTGGCAGCAAACCTGGCGAGGGTCGGAGACACGCGCCTGAAGGTGGCGGCAGCTATTCGAGACACGGTCCCCACACGTGAGTACCCATGGTAGATTTATAAACTATATAGATGGAACCTCAGAGTGTTTTCCCTCTTTCTCTCAAGTTTTGGGCCAAGATCTAACTTCGGAGATTCCATCTGTGGGTTAATAAATCTACTGAACCTTTGGTGGAACAGAGAGAAGCGTGAGAAAGAGTCCAGAGGGGAGTCAGAGAGTCCGGAATTCGAAAGAGCCTTCCTGCCATGTGTTCTTTTCTTGTATTTCCAGGCAAGCGTGCGTCATACGACGACGACCCGGAATGGTTTCCATCCGACTGGTACACGCGGGCGGGTCGTCCGCGAGACCCATCGTCGCGAAAAGTTCACAAAACCATCGACATGATCCGTTATGATAGGGCTAAAAAAGAGGAAAGTCAGAAAGAGCGGAAAAAGCTAAAAAAGGTCGTGGCCAAGGACCACCCGTACGCCCTCGGGGTGCCAGTTTTGAGCAAATCCGCTCACAAGAGACCTCTCATTCGCTACGAGTCCCTGTTTAACCGCTAAGCTAAGCTTAAAGTAGAGCTACGAAGGCCCTGGAGGCCGCCAAAGACTGACTAGTTTAACTATTCAAGGAGCCAATAAATTGTTTTCACTCATTCCAAAGTTTTTCATGCGTTTCGTGGACCAGTGTTGCGACAAACTCTAACGAACTGTCTTCTCTTCTAGATACTCCAAAGGTGAACCCCAATCGGAAGGCACCTCTGATGGCCAAGACACTGATTTCTATGAAAAAGTGCTTCAAGCGGTAATAACTGACCTTTTAGTTTTATGTTTTTTTTTTTTTAGCAGAATCTAGACTTTTACTTCACGATTTTACCAATGAAATTCTTCAAACTCTCACATTGAAAAACCTTTTTATGTTTGTTTCGTAAATAAAAAAAAGTAGAGAGCATTCTGATACCAGAACCACGTGCTGTAGTTGATGAATGACTTTTATTGCCAAAAACTGGATTTACATGAATTTCAAAATGGATATGGATCGATCTCTTTGCTCGTGAAACCTCGGCTGTGACTTTCTACTGCTAGCTGATCTACCACTAGAACTACATCCTTGCTCTTCTACTTGAACAACAAAACTGCGATGGTTCTCAAGAGCACCCCTGGAGAGTCCTGAGGCTCCCCTGCCGGCAGAATCGGGTGTGTTCTCGGAAGCATCAAAAACTTAATGTCAATCGACTTCTACGACTACTGCTTGGCCAACATATTCATAGACAATATACACAATAACTGCATGCATAACGAAGATCATATAAACATTTGTGTGGAACTTAAGGAGGCTTGAAATCAACGACAAAACGACTAAATACTGCGATGCGGCAATGGGCGAGCTGCTTCTCGAGCCCCGAACGTAGCTAGAGGGGCCCTGTCTCCTTCTGTTAGAGTCCTTCTGTTAAAAGCCCTCTTTAGCCACGTCTCTGTCTCGAGTCTCAACGGAGCCCGAACATTACCAAGTGAGTTTTTTACTGTGCAAGAGAGGTGCCAATCACACGTATTAATTGCTTCTGTTTCCTGGGTTGCTCCCTCGTCTGGTCTTGGTCTCGGTCTCGCTCCATCTCTCCCTGGTCATTCTGGAGATGATTCTGAGAGTGATAATGATGATGATGAGGCATGTGTTGATGAAGATGCGGTATTTTTGGCAATCTAATGGGAACTCGCCCTTTGTTGCAGACTGGGCAGTATTTATTCATTCTTCGTTGTGGTGGCTGCTGCTATTTTCCACGGACCGGCTTCTTGTGGGGCGGCGCAATGGACGGCAAGGAGGAAGTTATTGAAGGCAATGGAGTTGTATCTGCGGAGGAAATTTTTATCTTGCGCTGTTTGGAGGAAATTCCGGCCACTTACTGTTTCGTCGCACAGACAGCAATTTCTTCTGTCGAGAAATATCCCTGCGCAGATCCGACAGCTTCTTCTCCATTTCTCTCTTGCGCTGGAATCACAAAAAGACTCAATTCAGTCACTTCCCAGAAGCCATTAGCTCCCTACCTTCAGCTCATTTTCCAGCTTTTCGTGTACTATGTAGATTTTCTTCCGCAAATCCACAATACTCTTGACTAAGCGCTCGGACGTCGCCTTCAGATTGCCCTGAAAAGTAGCCCTTATTCACCAGCGGCAGCTTTCTCGGAGCTACTCACCATTACTGAGGGTTTGTGCACGCTTCCCGGCTCGGAAGAAATGCAGCTGCCCGCCGCCTTCTTGCTCGGACAGTGCTCCGTTGTTGCGGTAGTTCCGTGGCAAGGCCGATGTCTGTGGCACCCTTCCAAATGCCACGACACGTGATCGATTTGGTGCTGAAATGAATTAACAGCAAGCGTCAATTCTCGGACCTCCTGGAGGGGGCTTGGTTACCTGCAATCTCGCATGCTCCTTACACAGGTGGCCTCCTTTCTTTTCCAGTTCGTGCAGAAACTCCTTCCGGGATGTGTCGTACTGAAAAAATTAGAGACTTCAACTGTCATTTTGAATTTTTTCAAAACTTGGGACACGTGTTTTAAAGAGACTTTCATAGGTTTCTCAAAGGAGGTTAAATAAATCTTTGGAATAAATAGTTGGAAACATATCTTAGATAGTAAATAAGCTGTTGAAAACCTCATTCACTGAGATGAGATGAGATTAGTGGTAAGAGGAGCTAGATGTACTTCCATGAACGATCTGGTGGCATTAAGAGGAAAAAGAGAGTCCTAATCTTCTGAAATGATGACCCTTATTGAAAAAGGCTAACAAACGCCAAAAGAGATATTTTCATAAAATCTTGCCAATCGCCTCATAAGAAACTCTCAGGAAAGAAGCCAACCTCTATAAGTCACCAGATGCAATTTTCTGATATCAAGACCTCAGTAACGCGCCATGACGAATCAAGTGAGCCGATTTGCAATGCAACCGCGAAGGACTTCTTCCGCCCCACACCAAAACCGATACTCATTCCAGCCAATACTATTGAAACGTGTGCTTGAGAGTGCTTCAAAAGCAATGGTTTGTTTAGTCAATTTCATGGCAATTTTCTTCTCCTTTATACCGCACATTTTCTATTTTTGTGTGTCACAACAAAAGAAACGTTCACATTTTGCATGTGAAATTATACAAATTGTGTATTGATTGAAGCAACAGTCGAAGGATATTGTGGTAATGTGGTGGGTGCATTCATGACTTACTTTTTCGCGTCTCTCCGTCTCATCCTTTTGCATTTTTGTGAACTTCATGCTGAGCTGCTTGTAGTTCGTCTCGATTTCGTGCCTCTCGTTGAGGACCTGATTGATTGCATTGAGGAGCTTTATTCCTGCAAAAAAAGGTTTTCCAGAGTCACCTTTTCTCACGACATGACAGTGGCTAAGACACCCTTGCGCCCCATTGTCACTCGCTGTGACGCCACAAATTGGGTTAAAGTAAGCAAAAACGCGATTTTATGGCCTGCGAATCATGCATAAATTTAAATACCTTGCTCGGAGCAGGTAAACACAGCTGAAACACCCGCCAAGCCCAATTTCCATTTCACGAAGGTTTCAGACACGGGGCGCGCAAAGCGCAATGTAACAGTTCGAGCTCGGGCCGGTTCCTCCTCCCTGTTTGAAACTCGGTAACTATCAAATCATGTCACTGCTAGCTGGATTAAAAATAGAGTGGCAGCGGTAGAGGGAAAAATAAATAGGCTGAGCTCTAATTTTCACGACATGTTTGGTGCTGCATAACAACCACGGAGATTACCTAACATGGGGTCTCGCGGGGAAGTCGGGAATCGTTATGGAATGCGAAACTTTTCCCCAAACTCAAATATATAGGTTGAATTCGTTTTCGTTCGTTTCCAAGCTCCGTCCCGTCGCACGTCATTTTCCACTCAAAATTGACTCGCAAAACTTTTTCACCGCGCGCCAAGTTTGTTGAACTTTTGAACAACTTTTTGGAGAGGACCACGCCTTCTTATCTCGGATCTCGCTGACTTGCTGGTACTTACGCTCGTCGTTCTTGTAGACGCGGTCCTTGATTTCGCAGTACCCTGCGGGCGTGAACATCTTCGGACTTGCCATCCCGCTTTCCTTCCTTGGCTCTTACTTCTCAGAGTCTCGTGGTCATTTTCACTTCACATCCAAACGCTACAAACTCGAACCCATTGTGTGAGGAGACAAAAAGCGGCCGCAAAAGATGGCTTCCAACTGAACGGGTCGAAATTTAAACTCGCACTGAAGTGGAGAAATTTTTCCGCCTTCGCAGAGGCTCCTTTATGCCACGCTGCTGTTTTGTGCCGCAACGAAATTCCGTACACGTTGCATGTCAACTCGGTTTCTGTACGCTATTGATGGAGTGGAAATTTGGGCGCGTAATGAAGGTAAGCCCGAGCACGGGGAAGCGGAAAATTTATTGCCGAATTTGAGTGCTCATGAAAAACTCTTCAAAACGTTTTTTTTCTGACGAAATAAAAATAAATTTGGAGCTAGCTTTTAAAACCGCTGGATCTGGAGCTTTTAGTTTTAGTATGGACAGACAGACAAAATGGCTGAAACGGCCATTCAAAAAATTCGGTGAGTTTTCTGCGAGAGAAAAAATTCACGAGGAACATGAGCCATGTCCTTTTGTGGCTAACGGAGACTCATCAGGCAAAGCTGAAATTTATGACGAAGGTCTTTCCTGTCAAACTTTCCACAACACAAATTTATCACCAAACTTCCATCATAAACCTTTCGAGTGTGTCTGCCCGAAGTTGAGCAATAATTGTTGCAATAAACATCGCTGGCTTCGAAACAAGAAGGCGACTTTAACGGACTTTCGTGAGTGGCTGTTTGAATTCACACGTATCACGAGGGTCTACAAGTTTTTGGTACAGCATCGGAAAATCCTCAGTACTCTCCAGAGCATGGGTTGGAAGTTTTCTCCTGATCGCTAGTTAACCTGAAGTTAGGGTGACCAGAAGTACCCTTATTTTTTTTGACGCACTCTTGAAATTTTTTTAAACGCTCCTTCGTACTCTATTTCCTTCGAGGTTGCACTATATTTGAATTTCCATCACAGAAAGCACTCTATTTTGTGGCCACCCTAGAGTCAAGTAAATCAAAGACGGAAAAGCTCTTACTCGTCCTTCTTCTGAGTCTATGCAAGCTCCGGCGGCTGCGCACAAGATGCTCAAAAGTTCCGAGCTGCCGTTAAAAACAAGCGTGCAGATTTTGGGAAATTTTATTTTATCAATCTCGTTTCTTCTGGGTTTCCTGCTATGCAAATTTGGGCATTTCGGGGGTCCAAAGGCTTGAAAAAGGTGTTCGAATCAACAAAGTGATGGAACAGAAGAAAATTCACACTAGAAAAACCTACAAATAGCTTTCACTAAACAAGAAAGTTGGCGCTTATTTACAAACTCACACGCGGCACATTTTAAATAATACACAAAATACAATTAAATATTTAAATCCTAAATTGGATCTAGAGCTTCTGGCAGGTTTTCTTAGGCGTAGTTGTGGGAGTACAAGCTGTGGTAGTTGCTCGAGTACTGGCCCGCCAAGGCGGAGGCGTCCACCCAGTGGGAGAGGTCTATCTCGGGGATGGCTTCACACGGCTGCAGTTGGTTGCTATGGAAGAGGAAACTTTAGAGCCTGAGAGGGAAAAGTCAGGTGGGATCACTTACTTGTCGGCCACTCGGAGGAAGGCCCGAGGTTGCATCATTTGGATGTGGTTTCCGTTGTCGCAGAGGATGCGGGCGATACTGGCCTTGCGGATCTCCTGCAGCTGAGGTCTCGTGAAGGCGATATCCTTGTCTCCACGCTCGTAGAAGTACCGGTCCCCAACACGAGTGCGGTAGAACTGCTCAGTGAGGATGCAGAGGAAAGTGGGGCCAGCGAGGGCGCCAGAGACGTGGGCTTCGAGGGAGGCTCCGACGGTCAGATCGACGTCCTCGGGACTGGCGTAGAGGCTCTTGAGGTTGCTGACGTCCTGAAATGGCGGCAAAATTAGATTTGGAGACCCGCTGAGACAAGAAACGCACCTTGGCAGAGATGAGGTCCATGAAGTCCTCGAAGGTGTGAGCCCTTCGGAGACCGCAGAACTCCCTGAAGTCGTTGTAGCTGGCCAGGCCGTGGTCTCGGTTGCGTTGGATGTCGATGGCTCGCAAGTCAGATCCGAAGGGACGTCCTCGACGGAACAGGAAGTGCTTGATCTCAGCGTCAAAGTTTATGTCGGTCAGCTCCTCGGGCTGCGTGGCCAATCCGCGGGACAGGAAGTCGTAGTTGTCTCCGGCCTCGATGATGGCGGGACGGTTGAACCAGTCGCTGAGACGGAGGGAGCCGGCGCGGGACCGGGACTCGGAAATGAGGCTAAAATACGTTTAAGGGTTACTTAAGGGGACGGAGGACATTTTAAGACGACCAAGTGACTTCGGTAATTTTTAGAGGTTAAGTCGTTTTTGTTGGATAAAAATTTTCGCATGAAAATTTTTTTCTTTCCCCCTACTCGGTCACTCTACTTTATATTTTACTTCAAAATATTTTTACTTTAACCACAATAAGCTTAACTTGAGATGCTCTTCTGGTTCTTGAGTTATAAAATTTGAGACAGACAGACAGACGGACAGACAGACAGACGGCTAAGGAAACAAGACTTACTCAAGACGACCCTCGATTTGACTGTGGAAGTAGCGGAAGGCGGCGGTAGCGTGCGAGTTCAAGACCCTCGGGTCCACGCTGGGGTCGTAGTCGTTGACGTAGCTGCCAGCGCTGGTCTTGTAGATGAGTCGGTTCTTCAGCATGTTCTCGGTTCCCAGGAAAATCGGGAGCCACTCGTAGTAGTTGATGTGCTGGCACTGGGCGATGTTGATGCGACGCGCTTCCTGGAACAGAGTCTCGTCGTCCCAGTGAGAGTTGAGCTTGGCCAGGCCATCGGCAAGTCGGTTGTGCTCGCGCACAAGCATGATCTGGAAGATGGTGAGTCCGGGGTTCTGGTTCGCCCTCACGTCTCCAGCCTGGTAGCAGATCTCCTGGGGTGACTCGACGTCGCAGGTGGCGGAGGCGTTGGTGGCTTGGGGCAGGTACTCGCCGTGGTTTCGGAACTCTGTGATCATGCGGCCTCCCTGGAAGGCTCGGATGGGACGGAGCTGGGCCTCGCTGTTGCCATAGACGAGAGACAAGTCCATGAAGGCAGTGACGACAGTCAGCTGCTCCGCCTGGGTGGGCTGGTGGGGATCAGGGGGGCAGTTGGCATCGCGGTCCGTGAGCGTGCGGACAAAGTTGAGACACTCGGTTCCGACTTGCGTGTAGGCTGGGTCGTTCTTGGGCACGACGATGGGGAAGCAGGTCTTGTGGGCCTGGGCCTTGCCAATGAGCTTGCCGTCATTCGTGCAACAGCGGGTGTTGTGACGCTTCGACTGGGTTCCTCCGGCCTGCATGCTCATGTCGTGAGTGATGATTTGTCCCTGAAAAGTCGAGAGTCAGAATGCTCCCGCAAAGACTGTAGAATCACGTGCTTACCCATTGCATGTTGGCCAGGGTGAACTGTGGGTCAGGCACGTCCTCCTCACCGAAGACGACCAGACTCACTACTCGGGCGTTCGGGAGTTCCTGCAAGAGCCTCGCTGAAGGGGGGTTTTTGGGGGCAAAGAGAGTCTCACCTGTCCTGTCACTGAAACAGTCGGTTCAGAAACACCATCTCCGTATTTGGCGGAGAGAAGACGGCCGTATCGGTTGTTGGCGGCTCCCCAGACTGTGGAAAAGGGAGATCTTAGAGGAGCACTTTGGCAAATGCGAGGGCTTACTTGGGTTCTGGAGGTTGTTGCAGGTTCCGTCGAGAGTCCTGTATCTGGATTTGGCGCAGCCCAGCGGAGGAGCGACGCAAGAGATGGCACTTTGGGCAGCTGGGATGACTCCGGCCACCAAATGGGATTGCAGGTAGTTTCTGGGGAATCAAAAGTCAGTCTCTGGATCGCCAAAGGAGGTCGGAGGGGACTCACCCGAAGAGCGACTGGCCCCCGAACTCGGGGTATGTGGCCTTGACGAAGGGGTTGTACAGCGACTGGGCCCCATGCGGATGATTCACGAGGTTGAGGCTAAGGGGTGGGCTGCCAATTTTGACTGCAGCCACGGCCTGAACCATCAGCAGACAGCTGGCTGTAGTGCAAGCTAGCAATGTGAACTTCATCTGAAACATGCACGCGTACAATGAATCATTGTTCTCGCGAGTCATAAGGCTTATAATGGATTACAAGACGCAACATTGTGATAACGTGAGTCGGTCTGGCTCGAAAGAGCATAAAGCATGCAAAATCAATGAACCCCAAACACATAAATCAACGGTAATATGGTAAGGTGATACATTTTTCGCGCGCAAAAGGTGTAAATCTGGTGTAAATTTGCACGCCGCAGACAGCCCATGATGGAGCACAAAGAGGCTCACGAAAACATGCAAGCCTCAGCTACTGTGTGCACAATAAGAAATAGGTCAAATCATCATCACGAAATCAGCTACATGACTTTTGTTCTCGCGGCCCTCTTGCCCAACTTTTTCGTTTGTCGGTCTCGTGTTCTCGCCATTTGTTATGGTTTTGGTCTGAAACTGTGGCGTAGCTCAATATTGAATTATGTAGTCGTTTGAATCACCAACAATAAATTTAAATGTCTAGCTGTTTAGCTTAATACGTAGAGATAAGGGTAGAGGAGTTTTTCCCCTAATTTTCATTTTTATTGGCTAAAAAGTTTGTGCACGTGTTTTTTGGGGTAAGCATGGTCGTATAAAGATTTGAAGGACCGTTCTCGGGACAAAAACTTTTTGGCCAAAAATCCCGAAATCGAGTTTCCGTTAACGGGCGGAGGTTTGGCCATTTTCTAAATTTCAGGTGAAAAATTTTTTTTCTCCAAAATCCCTTTTTTCGACCAAAAATCTTCATGAACGCGTTTCTAGAGGTACAGTTAGTCATGTTAAGGCTTCAGGGACCGATTTTGAAACAAAAAATTTTTGGCCAAAAATCTCGAAATCGAGTTTTCGTTAACGAGCGGAGGTTTGGCCATTTTATGAATTTCAGGTGAAAATTTATTTTCTCCAAAATCCTCTTTTTCCACCAAAATTCTTTGTAAACGTGATTCAGGGGCTAAACTTAATCGTTCTAAGCCTTCAGGGACCATTTTTGGGACAAAAAATTTTTGGCTAAAAATCCCAAAATCGAGTTCTCGTTAACGAGCGGAGGTTTGGCCATTTTATGAATTTCAGGTGAAAAAACTTTTTTCTCCAAAACCCACTTTTTCGACCAAAATTCTTTGTAAACGTGATCCAGGGGCTAAACTTAGTCGATTAAAGCCTTCAGGGACCAATTTTGGGACAAAAAATTTTCAGCCAAAAATCCCGAAATCGAGTTTTCCTTAACGATCGGAGGTTTGGCCATTTTTCAAATTTTTGGTGAAAAAGTTTTTCTCCATTTTCCATTGCTACACCTGTCTTAGCAAGACTGTGAACTTCATTTCCCTGCTCACCTAAACCCCTTAATAAGGCTACACCGCTGCTCTGTGGCTGGGCTGCAAATTGATACTGTTGATGTTTCCATCACCAGATTAGCGGTCGCTGCTGTTAGAAGGGAGCTGCCACAGCGCCATTCCCGCCATAATTTATTCAATTACAAGTTTCAGCTATTTTTAATTGATTTCAAGAGCGAGATTGCTGCATAGGGTGACCCCTACTTCTTGCGAAAAAGCATCCTCGAGCATGGGAAATTTAGAGTTTATGGAACACCTGCCTGCACATATTTCTGAGTGACAGCCTCCTCAGCGCCGACTCACGATCTGGGCAGTTTTTACTAAACGACGATTAAAATGCGACCAGCTCGCATGTATTTCAATCACGTCCCAATCGATCTCGATCGCGGATTTGATCGTTTTATGTATCAATTTTGTGTTATTCATAAGTAATAAGCATAATAGAGCGTTTGAGTGGGTGAAGGTACTTCAAAACAAAGTGCCGTGCCGTAAGTCGAGCAGACAAAAAAGGCAATTGTGGTCCACTAGCGCAATTGTTTGATTACCAACCGGACTTTATTGTCGAAGCAGGAGATAATGGAGGCAATAATGATAATTTGATATGAATTAAAAAGTCTGTTGTTCGACCAAGGTTCAGCTCAATGCAGCACGGACTGGCTAATCCGCGATCGAACAAATGAGATTAACGTGCTTCAACAAACAAATTCACTTTTAATCGTTTTGTTCGCAGTTCAGGTACATGCCTTGGCTACACGAGGCTCGTGATATATCACCACCACGCTGCGGGGTGTGGCGTTTGATTCGGGATCATTAGCGAGGTGGAAAACAAATGTCTGCTCAGCATGATCGTGGAGCAGGGAACAAAGGTCTTCGATTTCCCATGCATCTGCCTTTTCTGGAGCCACGGTGCTGAGTTTAAATGAGCCATATTCTAATACAAAAGTTTTGTGAATTGACATTGAATTAAAATTTTCTAAAAATCTAGAGCTATGGATTAAAAGTACCTTGAGTTTCGTCTGGAAGCACCTCGACGGTGTGTAGGAAGCACGATCATAAATTTTGAACGCATGGAGAACGCTCAAAGCCAGAGGCAAGGCCGGAAAAAAGCGACTTGGAAACGCCACGCGAGTGTAAATATTACGAAATATTACAGGGCACAAAAACGACCCAGAGATCAGCCCAAATAAACGTTTTAATTAAGAAAAATGTCGAAAGAAGCAATTTACCACGAAGGCAAGTGTGGTTGCGAGTGGCGAGCAAAAAAAGTGCTGATAAAGCGCAGCAAAGCAAGCGAGTACTCGCGCTGCTATTAATTTGTACCCCGACTCAATTGTTGAAGTTCAATTTGATTGTTTTTGAAGTTGAAGTAAGCAGTGCAGTACGCTAATTATGGTAACTTGGAGCTTGCATAAATAATAACAACAATCATGAGAAGCCAGAGTCCATTAGTGTCTGTGGGGTGCAGTGAGTTTTGCAAAAAGGCGCAAATGACACGCAGAACAAACGGAGCAAGAGGCGGATTGTCATTGTGCTCTTTGCGCAGATTTATGGCTTCACGAACCGGAGCCGAGCATGTGAGAGGCTGCAGCGAGATCTCCCCAGAACAATAATAGAGCTGCAAGCGATCGCGAAATCTCGCTTCTGTCCCTTCGAGCGCAGTTTTGCGAGATAGTCGGTGAATAATGTCGAAACGGTGACTGCATAATGGCGCACACATTTGACGACAGACTGGCCGATAGACATCTGAGAAATTGAAATGTATCGGCAGCTTCAAGACGCGTGTGAAAATGCGGCTTACATAATTCTCAGAAGACGGAAGCTCCTAAGAGTTTTTACCAGAGACTTAACAAGTCTATCGGTGGCCAGTATGGAGCCGACACACTTACGACAGACTCAAGTAAAAGTCTGTCGGCGAGCCGAGAATTTCTCTCTCGCGACTATTCAAAGAAGGCTTTAGAGTGGGCCTTGTAGCCATTACAATTGAGTCCCTTTTGGGCTTCTGAATCTCAGAGAAGGCCAGACCTACCAAGAGGAGAGGGACGACTCTGCTCACGGGCCATAAAATTGAACTTCAACCCCCTGTCTTTGGTAGTTAAGTGGGAAGTGGGTCCATTTAAGTCGACTAATAAACTCAATGCACTTTTAATTACATGGCAGCTACATAAATGCCTCGCATTCCTCTCCCGTGCATAAATCACCTTGGCAAAAAGCGAAATTTCTTCACACACCGACTCCAATTAACGCAGAGTTCCATATTGGAAGAAATTAAGACTTGCAGTCGCGTTCCACTGAATCTGGCACGGCTTTTACATGAGCTGTCAGAGGCGTAGTGCAGTAAAAGCTTCCGAGTCGAGTTGCACCCCATCAAAAAGGTTCAGGCCACGCCAGTGGTTTTATTGAGTTGCTGCCCAGCCTTACACTAATTCGTCGGAATGCCGTTAATTGCTATCATACGTTGGGTGCGCTTTTGTGACTCAGACATTGCGAGCTTTTATTTTTTGCGACGGGAGAAAGATCGATGGAGGAGAAACAATGTTGCACGACCCCTGACAGAGCCTCCAGCTTGCCATTCATTTCCCCGTCGATTGTCAGAAACGCACTGAGCCTTTCATAGATTGATCAAGCGCCTGCTTTGAATATGAGTAATTGCCATACTGTGCAATTAAATCAGCGTTCAATTCGTAATGACAGAGTACCGAGCCTGTTTGCAACTTTGTAGCATTCGCATAAGTCTTTCATGTTCTTACATTAGATCTTACGGCTCTGATTGCGTGTCCAAAAAGGAACTGGCCGGGGGGAAGGAAGTCTATTGTTGGGGCTGGCTCTTTGTGTGGCTTGAGATAATCACTCAAAGCCCAGCCGGTAGCAGCTGAAGCGCATGAAAGAGAGGCTATTATGTTTCATAGTCGGTTAATTATCTCTTTACTATCAAATTAACACAACATTTGCGATGAAATGTACACGGCCCGGCGTCGATCATGTGCTCCCCTCAACTGTCTGCATTTGAGCTCATTTGCATATGAATGGCTTAATGAGCAGGTAATTAATTGCTGAACTTGAGCTGGGCTAATCACTGGGTTGGCTTGAAAAAGTCGAATATTGAACTTCTGGAAAATCTGAAGGGCCTCCTGAAGTGTTTATGAGAATATCCAATTTTTTTTAACTCTCATAACTTTTGATTTGGAAATTTCTCAATATACTTCTGGAAGTGACCTCATTGGTACTGGAAGGAAGTTTAAAAATGGGGGGTCACCCTAGCCAAAAAAGACTAGAAGCAATTTTGAAAAATTTTGTAAACCCGACCCGATTTATTCCTGAAATTCAAAATTCTAATTTTTGGAAATTCCCCTAGAAGTAAGAGTCCCGGAAACGGACCGACAGACGGCAATTTGCAATGACTCAATCAACTGCTGACATGAACACACGTCTCAATCGTCCTCTCGATTTCAATCAGCGCGATGAAACGACTTTTAATTGCTGGCATTACCGAAGCATATTGCACTCATCGCTGGCACTGACATAAGGCACTTGTGCACCAGGAAACACTCGAGCGAGCTCCGAATTGCGTGTTACAGTTGAATTAGCAGGTGCCACGTCGCATATGGCCGTCATCAAGTGATGGAATTATGGTACTTATGGTTTGTCGCATGTTATAAATGTTGCACCAACAACTTGCGAGCAGTCAGTGGACAATCTTTGTCTTGTTCGTTACCCACTGACACAGTTTCCGGCACCAAGCTATTGCGTGTCCCAATCCCGTTGTTCTGCGATCTCCCTTTCTCGTGCAGGGCAGCTAGTAGCTTTTGCAACAAGAGAAGTCGCAATCCACCCTGCAAACCGAATCGTGCGGAACGAGCCCTGAGCTCATATCATCGTATTATGTTCATGCTCGATTTGGTGGAAGCCAATTGTGCGCGATCAGATGCCGATAAATGGCTCTCGACAAACAAATGGACTCCGAGTGGGGCAACAGCTTCATTTATGGCCCAAGAAACCAATTAATTGGATGAAAAAGGGGGCGATACTGAGGGGAAAAAGGTCGAGGTGGCGAAAAAGCCATTACGAGACGACGACCTTGGGTCTTAATGGCCCGCTCTCTATCACCCAAGAGCCATAAACCACCACTGCTGCGGCGGGGCTCGCCATTTCCCAATCAATAGGCCACCTGACGCAACGCAAGCACGCGAACTGCAGCCATGAGAACCTCGTTATTGCACTTTTCTATCTTTATCTTTCATCTCGCGGGCTCCGAGATGCAGTCGGATTGCTCTAAGCGATGTGAGAATTTGTAGCAACAAATATATATTGTAATTCTCAATTGCCTTTCTTCACTCTTTGGTCTATGTACCCTATCATTATGATAATTACTTGAATGTAATTACTCGCCGCTCCGTTGAGTAATGGCATCGTCTTTTCATCATCATCATAAATCGTTGGTGCATTCAATTAGACGTCTGGCTTCTGTGGAAACTGGAAATGGGAGCTCTTCGGTATTTGCATAGCTCTGACGGGAGATAATGATCGTGAAGTAGCCGCCCTTGGCTGCTCACAACGACGGAACTCCGGCAATGTGCGGTGTAACAAAAAGAGATGAATGGGGAGAAAAACTCCAATTATGATCACGATTCACGTCTCGCGAGTGCGCTTGATCGGAGAAGCTGATGGATGGCGAAGGAAGTGCTAAAGTCTGCTGCAAGGTGGGCGGCTTTGGGTCTCACAGTTATCTCATTAGTGACCAAAGATAGGCTCCAAATTATGTCACTTGTCTCGAGCGCAGGAGAAAAAAAAATCCCAGGACGGATCCCACGCAAAGCACACACGCACTAGCAGGCTCTAAAACCCGTTCAAATGCGTATGCACCACAGCATTGACCCCCTTTCAATGTCCACCTGATCTCGTAATACGCGTTTTGACAATTTTGTTTACCATTTCTTTGTAATTGGTGCTGTAACGCGAAATTCGGAAAGACATTAAACGAGTTCCAGACACTGGCTACGCAATGCGACAGGGGCAGACCTTCAGTGGGATTTTTGCCCCAAATCGGGTGGTTAAAAGTCTGTTTCCAAAAGTTGGATTGCCTGAATCCCTCTGAAATTTTAATTCCTGGATTTTTGGTTTGTCTTTTTGTTTAGAAGATACAGGCCTCCTAGGTCACACCATAAATGTCTCTTTTTAAAAAATTTTCAATCACCTGAGTTTATTTTCAAAAAATTATTTACATGACAAAATACATGACAAGGCATTAAGTAAAAGCACTAGAATTTTTAAAGGACCTGAAATTCACGATTTCAATACAAAATTAATATATTCTGTCGAGAAATGACTTCGGCAAAATTTAGCACCTTATTTAGATCTTTTTAACTTCAAAAATACCTGTTAAGTAAATGTTAAATGTTGTCTAAGGGCACCAGGAATTTTCGGATCTTTCGCAAAAACCCCAAAAGGTTCTCCACCTCTGGCTGTGGGTGTAAGCACCAAATTTACGCAACACCAAGCCAGCAACTAAGTTGTTTTCTTCGTTTTTGCGCCCGATCTGGTTTTAATTAATCATAACAGCAATTAATATCCGCCACTTAGCAAACGGCAATTGCGTCTCGGGCGTGTGCAAAATGCCGTCCGATAAGAACTACTATTCTGGGGGTTTCTAAGCGGCCACTAGGAAGTCACAGAGCCAAAATATGCCTCGATATGTTACTGACAAAAAGTATTAGAGTCAGGCCTTGCTCGGGTTGCGCTAGAAGTCACATTACCTGTCAGTGCTTGCGAAACGGACGGCAGAAAAATAGCTGGAGATGCAAATTCGGGTTTTTTCTGTCGAAAAGCCATGGGAAAATCGTGCGCTCGTATAAATTGCATGACTTTGCTGCTTTTCTCGCATATGTGGTTTCCATTCTGCGCGCAAAAACTGGCAGATTTTAATAATAATGATATTGTTATAGGCACAATAATGGTCCAGTGTGTCGCGTAAAAGGTGCCACTTAACAACTTTTCTGCGAAAGAGGACGGCAAAAACTGCGGGAACTCGCTAAACCGCTGTTCTGCGCCCAACCGCATACAGTCTCTCTGAGCTCGGTGACTAATCGAGGCGACATTGCGGCTTGCTTACGTGCGCAGGAGATTCCCGTAAAGATTTCAGTACTTTCCAGACAGGCAGGTTTCAAAGTCATTGGTCTCTTATCTCTAATTTCAGACGTCTTAGCCATTGACCACCAATGTGTCGCTTAATTATACACGGTTGGAATAGAAATTTAATTAACTTTTGAATTATTTCCAAGAAAAATTTTTCCCTCCCTCTATTTTCATTTTAAGGGGGTTTTATTTTCTAAAACCCTTGCAACTCTGTTATTTTTAACTCAACTTTAAACTTGAACTTCAATATTCTTATTTGAGATGTTTAGTTATAAAATAATAAAATTTGAATGGGACAAAAACATTTTTAAAAAAAGCCTTCCAAAGCCCAAGAGAAGCTGGAGAGCAGATTTTTGTTTCTTGAGCATTTAAAAATAAAAAGGAACATTTTTAAGAATCCGGAACTCTGCACGCTTATTACGAGCTCCCTTTGACCGTTGCGTGATTGATTTCCTGCGAGATTTTCTGCCCAATCGACGTTCGATTGCGCAAGACTGGTCCGCTAAGTGCGTTACCCTTTACGCGTATTAATCGAGAGCCCATTCAATTCGTGCGGCCAACCTTCAGAATATGTGTATCAATCATGCGAGTATGCGCGTAACCTCGAAGGAGCATAAAAATTTCGAGTGGCCAGGTGGCTGCTACTTTCGCCTCGGCCACTCTCAGCATTGCGGAGTGGGACGTATTCGGTGTTCTCGAAATGCGAGGAAGGCAGAAAGAAGTAAAAGTTGCATAACTAGCAGCGACACAGTGATCTATATTGCAGGTCCCGTGAACTGGCTCTCTGCCTCTGCGACGACGTTGTCGTGTCGTGACCAAAAAAGTGCACTTATTTGTGCTTTTGCAGATACTTTTCGCCTGCGGTTTCGACTTTTGCTTTATTTGCTAAGGTGACTGTTTACTTACTCCGCGAATTCTTTCATCAACGTTGCATTTGGGCCTTTGTTTTCTTTAATTGGCCGAGTGGGCAGCTGAAGGGGCGAGCTGGGCCGAGTGTGGCTTACTGAGAGTTGTTGGATTTCAATTTCAGGTTAATTTAGAGAAGCAAGACCAAGTCAGCGATTTTTAAATCTCCTTGATTTCTAGTTTTATTTTTTTTTTAATGAAAAAGGTTTATGTGTGGGTATTCAGAAGCTCCAAACTTTAATGATAATTCTTCAATTTTACCAATGGCTCCTCTTACAGAAAAACAGTTTTTCTTTGCTACGTTTCGACTCAAATGACGAGTCTTTATTCAAGCAGTTAATTTTCCAGAATTCTTACATCAAGTTTGAATTTTCAGATTTATGAATCGAAAAAGGTTTACTTAAAAATTCGGACTTTTTCATTGGTAAATTTTTTTTAAATTCGAAAGATAAGGAAAAAAAATCCTGAAAGCCGTGGCTAACTAACTTTCATTCAGATTTAACGCTGACATTCAGTTATACAATCCTCCAGCTCCGCCAAATCACATTCACGAATCGCTCCAATAATTCGCCGACTTACACTTGATTGACTCACAGTTCCTTTCCCGAGTTATGTTTTATTTAACTTGAAGCAAATGCGAGTTAGCGTTGAAAGAAAAGCAGCAATCGACTTGTTAACTCTTTGTAGCGACTTGTAATCCACAAAAGTACGAAAGTACGATCAAATGTTTCCAAAACACTTACTTTGAAACTTTATATTATTTCCGAGTCTCTGCTATTAGCTATTCACCTCTTCACTGACTCTGCGTTTGATAACTTTGCACCAAAATTTTATTCAACTGTTCAGTTTTTCTTCACGCGAATCAAATTCCACGCATTTTCAGTATCCTGTTCCGCTTGTGAGAAGCCCGCGACCAAACCGTTGCGGTAAAACTCAAAAAACCAACTAATTCGCGCCACTGAATTTTTAGCCATTTTATAGGAAAATGCGGCAGTACACAGAGACCCGTACGGGTGTGTGTGGCCCGCGATATGTTGTGTCTGTCGCGCCGTCTGAGCCGCTTGTAGAACATAATTTGAAGGCGCATTGCGCCGCTCGCTCAGACCTGCACTCTCGATTTCAATTCGCCGCGATTTCGCCGCGCACAAAGTTTTTCTCACAGGTACATATTTCCTTCGCGCCCGTGCGTGTCTGGCAGCTGTCATTCGGCGATTATCGCGAGCACAAAAGAGATTTGATAGTGCTTGGAGGCGGCTTGGCTCTTGAGAAGTACACTCTGAAATTGAATTAACATGGAGTTGGAGCTGAATGGCTTGATAGTCGGGCGAAAAGAGGAAGTACCAATTATAGAGCGATTTTTTACAGCAGCACGCGGGCTTGGAACGTGCCTCGGAGAGCTGATTACAAGACTCAGTGGAACGACTCAATGGTAAAAGCGATGCTAATCGGCGGGTTTTCGGTTCTGGGAAACCCGGTTGAGTCACGACACGTCGCCCGCCAAAGCCTCCGTATCTCCCGTCTGGATCTGAGGTGTAAATATGATACGAATTCACGCACTACTTGAGAGAGTTTGTGGTCGTAATATGGGCCTGCAATGTAAAACAGGATGACGTAATGTTTAAGTGCTTTCAATTGACAATCCGCCGCTTTTATGAAGGGGCAAAACAAAAGATGAAAGTGTCTAATGTAATCTCTTTTTATTTCGTTTTCGCTTAATTATTTCACTCTGTTTTCGTTTCATTTTATTCAACAGTCAATTTACCAGATTGTAAATAAAATATGCCGTTTTAATTGTTTTTTCTTCGAGTGTTACACTTTTTCAGCTCGCATTTCGTTCAAAAAGCGCGTCACAAGCCCACGTCGACCGATTAGAGTCATCAAAAATGGCTTATGCATGCGCGTGAGAAAGAGCCCAGTAAAGCCCAGTTACTACCAGGACATTTCTCGGCTCCTTTCTCGTAAGGCTTGGTTGAGCGGTTGGGGTAAAAATTCCAATTTAGACCGAAAATAAATTCCAAAATGGCGTCCTGAAAATTGGATTTCCTGGCTAGACAAACGGGGTATTTCTAGGGGGAGGGGGGGGGGAGGTCAAAAATCCCAATTTAAACCGTGACGAGAAAAAAAAAAGAAATTCCAAAATGGCTTCCTGAAAATCGAATTCTCTGGCTAGACAACCAGGTTATTTCTAGGGGGAGGGGGGAGGTCAAAAATTCCAATTCAGACCGTGACGAGAAAAAAATAAATTCCAACATGGCGTCCTGAAAATCGGATTCTCGTCTTTTCAGGGTTAGAAAACAACTCTAACCAGACGAACAGACAGAGGCAATAATGGCTATTTCTGTCCAATATCGAATGGTCTGCGTAATGTAAGTTCATGGAACTGATGGAGACTGTAATAAATAATGCAGTTTTTGCGCCCACTAGACCGGAGTCGGCCGGGAACTGGGTGGCTGAACGGCCTGTCAAATTAATTCAAACGCATCAATTATTCATTCGCTGTAACTTTTTTTTTGTGAGCAGGGTGACGTTTGGGGTGACTCTAGTTACGGCACCGGGAGAAAGAAAGCCCCCTACCTCCCAATTACCAACATTACCATGCCTCGATAGTCGACACCAGTAGCTAATGTGTTTGACGTACCAATTAAATCCCTGTTCATGTGATAAATTACAAATACCTCCATTTGCATGCGGATTTTGTTTCGCTGGCCTCGCGAATAAGTAGGTATATGAAAAGCAGCGCAAATGCATGTTACAAAAGATCCAGAGAAGTGATAAAGTGTCGACATGCAGGTGAGACAAGAGAAAACAAATGTCGGGCAACAATGTGTGCCCCCAATAAGACGACGATTTGGCCCGTTCACGCAACTCTCGAGAGGTTCGTCGTCCAAATTCCACGACTCTATCGTATTCCTAACCTTGAGGCTAGAAATTAAGCTGCCGCACGGTACGTTTTGCATGCAGACGCGTTTTGCGTAATTAAGTCGTAATTTCACGACTTTTTCCGCAAGCATAACTCTGTCACTAATTGTCACATATATCTGAGCAAGCAGCATTGTTCATTTCTAAACTTTTGTCTCTGCTTCTTGCGACAGTCCCATGCCATAATATGTGCATTCGGGTACTTAGGCACGTCGATGCAGGTGGCGATTAAATTTCTGAAACTTTGCGTATTTGTTGCGCCTGAGGCCCACATTTGAGAGAGACCACAGCAAACATTCCTCAATTACCATAATTAAAATATTTCACACATGCATTAGAGAGAAACTGCAACTGTGGCGCGTGTGTGTCGGACTTACAGACAGACACGATTGAAAGGGCAGCACGCAGAGGTTGGGACCTGCTGGCACATGACTTGTAGAACATTAATTGAGTCAAGAGTATCAAAGTCGCTTGTTTATGTTGCTAAACTACAATCTCTGCTCGACCCGAACAAGCTCCGAGAGGCGAGACAATAAAACAAACATAGGCCGCAGTGTTCTGAGATACGAGCACGAAAAGGTGCCTATTCATTGATTTACAAGGCGATCAATGGACTAGAGTCTTACGATTCCCGATCTTTTCTATTTCCCGGGAAATCAGGAGCTTTTTCAAGTCAGGTGGGAATTTCTGGGAAATAACAGTACTTTCTTTTTAATTTTGTTAAACGAAGGTCCTTCCATAAGCATTCAGATCGTAGGGTTTTTTTTTCAAGAAAATTGATGCTGTAGAAAAAATTTCCTTCATTTAGAATTGACTAAAATTAGATTATTTCAAAGATTTACTATCTGAGACTCTCTTTGAGACTGGTGTCTGTGACTGCAGTAAAAGTCCGTCGGCGAGGCAAGAATGTTTGTTCGCAAGTCTGTCGGCGCGGATAGACTTGGAAAAACTTGGACAGCCTGGGCCCGGAAGTAAACATTTGCCGGCAGAACTGCCTTTTCTTTTTCCAATTCTACTTCCGGATTACAAATTGGACGGAACAAAGATGTTAACAAACGAAAAATGGCGGATTGGCAAAATTTTTCACATAGGGTTAAGCTACAAATTTTTATGGAAAAATTTTCAGAAGCAATTCGCTTGTGAAATCCGGAAATTCCCGACTCCCGGAATATCCGACTCCCAACATTAAACCCTATCGATGACTAGACTGGCCAAGTTCACTTCTAAGCAGTTATGTAGTTGACATGCCAGAGGTTCACGGTGGTGGGTAATTTGGGTCAAACAATGGCCATGCATTAGAGCTCGAGAGCTCTCCGAAGTGCGTACTGTGGTGTCAAAAGAATGGGCGGAGATGGAGATTGGGCACTTCCGAGCGAGATATCTGCATTCGACCTTGCTTGCAGGCAGAAATGAGTACGGGGAAGTGGGTGTGCGACACGGACGTACCGAGAGGGGTCAATAAAGCGGGGCCAAGTGAGACGTCAAGCGGCGAGCCACTCGATGAATTTTAATCGCTCACGTCTAAGCTCACTCTTGATTGATCAATTACACATCTTTATTCAAGCGATCGTGGAAAGGAGTCGTAGAATATTAATAAAGACATTCCTTAGCGTACCGAGAATGGAACACGTACTGAGGAGCTTTGACGCGTGGAAGAGAGCGAGAGCAGACGAACTTTTGCGATGCGATGATAATGAGCCCCTCCAGTTCAGTCGTCACTTGAGCTCGAATAAAGAAGCACGAGATAACCGCGATTCAGAGTGTGACCTCCTACGACGAAACTATCGAAAGGCCGTAAAAAGACGCCTTGAAAGAGGACTTGAGTGAGATATTTCAAGTGTAACAGTTGCTCCGAACCGAACTGGGGCGTAACAACAAAGCAGTCTCTCTGAAAGTTGATATGAAAGGAATGTGACGTCAATATTTACAAAAGACAGCAAAAGACACTGATAGAGTCTAGTTCTGATGGTTAGCAACGATGAATCATCAGCAAGATCTCTGAAAAAGTCGTAAAAATTCCGATTTGCGTTTGTGTCAAACAGGTTTCCGTTGAACTTACGTGCGAGCTATAATCAAACTCGGGGGAAACATGGTCATGGTTGTCGTAGAAATTGCAATAATTGCACTTATCTGCAACGGAGTCAATGCTCACGACGCTGGTAAGTGGTTCATGCGTAAACTGGGGGCAAAAACCGAGTTAACGCTACTCTAGGGGGCAAATGACACATTGATTTCCGAAAATCTGCATCTATATTTCTAACTCCTTAAGCCGGACGGATTTTGAGAAGGTTTTGGGCGTCCTTAATAACCTTAGGATCTCAAAGGTTTCTATCTCATTTCTAAGAGCAAGGTGAAACCCCTATAAATCCCCCAATTCAGAAACCCCCTTCCCATAGCCTTCGTTGACCTTCGCTACTCATACCCCTACAACTTCCAAGACCACCATTCTCCGATGCACTCCATTGGACTCCAATCCAAATATCGAATATGAAATTCCACCTCAATTATGTTTATTGTTTCTATCATAACACCCAAAAACAGCTACAACTTGCCTTTTCATTGTACAAAAGTCAAGTAGCGGCGCAGTGCAAAAATTATTACCATAAAATTTGAATAACAAACAAACAAGACACCGGCCTCCCAAACAACAACAACAACAACAACAACTGCCGCACAATCACGTGCTTATTCACAAAATTCACAAATCACATGCTCATTTGATTGTTTTGGCGCGCAAATCGCTGGTTAACTTCAATTACCGCTCGTTGATTGAGATTTGCAGCCTTGCGTCGCGACTTGTCTCGTTAGGGGCTACTCTCTGATTGGCCATTCATCTTCCTAACCGAAGCAAACTGGTTCACAGGTGACAGAGAGCTGACGCAGCATGAGCTGAGGAAAGCTGCAGCCATGGGCATCGACCTGGTCCAGAAGCTCGAGAGACAGGAGGCCGCCATAGCCCAGTCCCCAATCGCGGTCCAGAACGAGTCCATCAGCCAGGGTCTGCTCTTCGAGAACCTCCCGACCGACTTCTCCGTGCAGCAGAACTACTTTGCCTCCATGATCCTCAAGGGGTCCGAGTACCTGGTTAACAGCCACTGTCTCCGCCACGGAATACGTCGGGAATCCTGCCGGTCCGTCATCCGTCAGGGCATCCCCGAGGACTCGAGTCTCCTGGGTCTCTGCGAGATGGGGGCCCGGGCCCAGAAGCACTCTCGGAGGGGTTTCCACATGTACCGTCGTCTGCTCCCCAACAACTACCACGACGGGGTTCATCGGTACCCGCACAGCGTCAAGGGAGGAGAGCTCCCTAACCCCCGTCTCGTCGCCGAGAGACTCTTTCTGCAGCACGAGGACGAGACTCAGGACCTCTCCAGATCCATAGCTGTCGCGCAGTGGGCCCAGTTCATCGAGCAGGACCTCGCCAGGACGGTCCAGAGCACCATGAAGGACGGACGTCCCATCGAGTGCTGTGACCGCTTCAACAGAGTCGCGGCTCCCCGGTCCATTCACCCCTCCTGTCGACCCATTAAGGTACCCCGAAACGACTCGTTCTACGGCAAAATCGACGTATCGTGTCTCAACTACGTCCGGTCGGCGCTCGCAGTCGACCCAGAGTGCAAGTTTGGGCCCGCAGAGCAGCTCAACCAGGCCTCCAGCCACCTCGACTTGTCACAGCTGTATGGAGTGACGGAGGAGGAGCGTCTCAGCATCCGAAAGTTCTCACACGGGAAGCTCAAGACGCAACCCGACTCGATCCCCGAGCAGCTCCCTCGTCACCCTCACAACTGCCACGTTGGGTCCAGCGGGTTCTGTTTCGAGTCTGGGGATCCCCGTGTCAACAGCAACCCCTACTCGTACGCCCTCCACACAGTCTTTTTGCGTTTCCACAACCAGCTGGCCTCCGAGATTGCGAAACACAGCTCCAAGCTGCGGGACGAGCAGATTTTCCAGGCCGCGAGAATGGCCAACATCCACGTCTACCAAAAGATAATTTATGAGGAGTGGGCGCCGGTCGTGCTGGGAAGCGAGAAAGCCCGGATCGCGCTTAACGCCACGACGATCGAGCAGAAAATGGTCAGCAACGAGTTTGCTACGGTTGCAATTAGGTTTTACAACACGATGTTCCCCGGAGACCTGATGCAGGCAGAGAAGCAGCTGGAAAATAATTTGCTCGATATGACGGAATTGGAGTGAGTTTTAATTGGATTCTGAGATTGGAGCTTTTATGGCGCTCGCTCATTAAATATTTTACGATCATGAGATTTGTCGAAAGCTGGTTTTTGCTCAAGTAAAAAGCCCTCCTATGTCTGTCCGTCTGAGGCTCAAACCGTTTATGTTTTTAGAGCCCCCAAAACACACAAGGGTTGTCAATTTAATTTTTCAAGGAGAGCAATTCACTTTTAGCTTACTTACGAGGCAAAATTACTTAAATTTCTAGTCAAAAACAAAAATAAATAGTCAACTTTGAATTTTATTTTCTGAAAAGCCTAATCTTTTATCATTCCAAATGTCCAAAACGAGCTACGTAATTCCAACCTACGGTTTATGAG
The DNA here is from genome assembly GCA_963930915.1 of Forcipomyia taiwana. Lineage (NCBI taxonomy): Eukaryota > Metazoa > Arthropoda > Insecta > Diptera > Ceratopogonidae > Forcipomyia > Forcipomyia taiwana. The sequence continues at coordinate 759,349 of CAWVOI010000020.1, forward strand.
CCCCTTCAAAGAGAACAAACCTCCTCTGAGAAGATCTCATTCAGATTAAAAATTACCTTCCCACGAAATCTCAAATTTAAGGCTAAAACTCCAAAAACTTTTTTTTACAGCCCATTTGCAGAGCAGCTCTTCTCCCTTCAAGACGTCCAGTTCAAGCCCCGCAACGTCAGTCTCGAAAAGATCATGGCCGCCGTGACTCGCCACCACGCCATGGCCATCGACACGGGCTACGTCGATGACGTAAGACCCTCCAACCCCCTTCTCCCCCTCCCTCCCTAACCCTCCCATTTCAGCTCTCGAACCAGATGTACCGCGCCTTCCAGCACCCCGACGACGAGACCCTGGCTTTTGGGAGCGACTCGCTGGCCCTCGATATTCAGAGGTCACGAGATCACGGCCTCCCGGGGTACGCCAAGTACGTCGAGCGCTGCTCCTCACACCTCGTAACTGCATGGGGTGACTTGCAAGGTCTCGTACGACCCCGAGACCTACAGCTTTTCCAGCAGCTGTACAGGTCCCCGGCCGACGTCGACCTTCTGGTCGGAGCTCTGGCCGAGATGCCAAGCAAGGACGCAACCGTCGGACCCACCCTTCAGTGCATCATCGGTGAGAACCGGATCGGGCACGTCCCATTGCCTAATGCTCCCCTTTTCCAGCTGACCAACTCGCCAGCAGCCGCTCCAGCGACCCCAACTTCTATGATTTACATGTCGGTCGAGCGGAACGCAGCATGACCCACGTTGCGGCAAGGTTGCTCTGCGAAACGGTCAAAGTGACACATGTGCAGGGCAACATTTTTCTCGTCCCCTCACCCGGGTACGTTCCGTTAGCCTCATTTGCTACTTATTAGGCTATTACAGCCCCTGTCCACCTGTAATTAAGCGTAATCGTTTATTACACGGCGACGGCCTTGAGCCGGTCGTTACTTTCATTTTATGCACCATGTCCTTTGTTCTGCAAACCACCTTCTCTCCTTCCGTTGCCTCCTTTCTGAACAACTTTTACTTTCCAGCAACTACTTAAGGAGCTGCCGAGACTTCGCATCCGAGGCAGGTGAGCTGAAGAGCTTCGGGTCGTGATCGAGCTCAAAAGAAGTCAAAGTCACTCTCGAGACCGCAAACAACGAGCCATTTAGTTTGAATAGTCATCAAGTCTAATGTACGGCAAACATTTTTAATAAAAGACGAAATTGGTACAAAAACGAGACGTAGCAAGGTCGGTGCAGTAGCAACATAAATTACGACCTGTTTCAGCTAATGTGTGCTGGGGTGGGCTTCTCCGACGGTGAATGAGCCACGCGGACCCCTCAAGCTTCGACATAACAAGATCAGGCACAAGGTGACGGCTCTTTCGACACTAAATCTCGCATATTCTGACACACCATTTCGTGTTTTCTCTCCATTATATTTACGGCCCTTTTGCAAAACAAATTCACCTGTGAATTGGAGAGACCAGAGGCGTAACTAGAATTTTCTGCTTGGGCCACGACGTTTTAAAAATCAAATTGAGGTACTTGAAGAGCAGGATTTGCTTTCCACAGGGTGGTTTAGCCTCAGGAAACCTCCCGCTGCAAAAATCCGGGTTAAAATAGGGAAAAATAGCGATTTTTTGACTCAGAAAAAAAAATTTACGTTACGAACAAAAGTCTCTAATGGAGTCTCGTAGGTCCCTGAAAAGCAGAACTTTAGCTCAATCACACGTAATAGGAATTTACATACAAACGATAAACACCCCCTCTGTCTAAAATTCCTAGCCTGCAACCTAACAGACTATTTCCAACACGAAGCAAAAAAACCGCTCTTCCCGTTCTTGATTCCCTAATAAAGTTTCAGACAGACAGACAAAGCGGCAGCAATGGGATAATTTTTTCAAAATGCTGAAAATGTCTCATCCATAGGGGTTCTCCCTTGGCTACGCCTCTGAGAGAGACGGTCCAGGAACTTCGTGACGAGAATTTGAGGTTTTGATCAACGTTTTTCCCTTTTGGAGATTTATGAACTGTCTCATGTTCGCTAGCGTCTCGAGATCTCCGGTCGCTCCCAGACCCGCGAGCGCTCTTACAATTCCACGTCCTTCAATTACCTCGCATGCATACCTCTTGGGCTTACATGAGAGCGCAGTGGTGCATTTCAGTGAAAAAACGCACGCACTACATACCTGCAATTGTCTGACTGGCTCAAATCATCAAATTTGGGCCGGTTTCCTCGGGACCTTGCCTCAGTGAGCTCACGAATAAATCAAAGCATGCTGCGAAATATCAAATCGCGACTTTCTCTCAATCAACTCTTGCATGCATTATCTGCAATTGTAATTCATGTCACGAGTGATGTAACACGCAGTTCACATTTGTTGTCAGCAAGTGACATGCTCTCTACACTTTGTGATCGTATAATTAGAGGCTTGGAGAACCACCTTTGCATCTCGCCGAATGCTGCAAGAAACGTGATACCTGTCAGCCTGACTTTTGACTCTTTGAGTCATCAACAATAGTCTCAAACGCGGTTGAATTTCTTCCTGGAGGTGGGACTTCAATTGCAGCATATTGAAGGAAATTACTGAATCAAACTTTTTCAAAAATTTTCAAAAAGTCTCAAAAAACTTTAGAATCGATTAAATTTTATTTGGAGCCAAAACTGAACGTTTCTCGAAAACGACTTTTCGCGAAGCTTTAGAACAAATAAAGCAAGAAACAATTTTTTGGCCATTTAGCCGGTATTTTATTATCAACGGTCAATTTAAATTCTTCTAGGTTCGTGTCTCTGCTAAGTCAGCTGTGAATAAAAAAAGGCCGGTAAAACAAATCATATTTCTGCGTGGTATTTCGTTTTATTTTGAAGAATAAAAAGAATCAAGCCGGGCCTGCAGAGCCAAATTCAAGTGAAGAAAGGACTGACGATGGGGTAGGTGTTGATAAATAGAGGAAACATGAATCGATCTCAGTTGGGGCCCATGAACTTGAGACCAAGAACGAGGTCGTGGGGATGTTCATGGGCTCGAAACGCGTCAGTTGCATGCCTATGAAATTATTTTCTTTACTTTTGAAACTACCTGGAGGTCTTTATTTACTCGTCCTCAGGCACGATTCTCAAGACCTGCGTGTTGGCTACGACGTGGAGAGAGTTGTGTTGCCTGATAGCTCCTCGAAGCAGGGAAAGGCAGTCCTTGTTTGAGTGCAGAGTGACGTTCCTCATGCTGGTCGCTACGACGCCAGAATACGCCTGGTTGCCGGTGTGAATGCTGAACATGACTTCCAGGTTGTAACTGAGGGATTCCACGTTCTTTGGAAGCCGGTAGTCGACATCATTTCTGCACTTGGAACATGAGCTAATAGGTCCCTCATTACCCCACAATCTAAATCCCGTGCCAAAAGTCCTGATAGATGACTAATCGCAGGTAGCTCTCGATAAGATAGTTTATCGGCCTTTTTAGCGAGCAGCCCTGAGAGTTTCAGTCATTTCCGAAAATGTACCGAGTGCTGACTCTTCTCTCTTTTTGTGCGGGTATTTTGGCCCAAACTAGCCCCTTCTACTCCCCGTTCCACCGTCCATTGTTCCTTGCGGAGGAAACGCAGGGATACCGACTCCCCAACAACACGTTCCCGAAGTCATATCGGCTAGAGCTCAAGACCAACATCCACCTGAGCGACGAAAAACGTCCCGAGACCTTTGAATTCAACGGGACTGTAACGATTGAGATCGAGGCTACGGCAGAAACGAGAAACATCACTCTGCACAGCAAAAGACTAGAGATCCTCGAGGTCTATCTTGTGGACGAGAACAACGGAACCGAGCGTGAGATCAAGTGGGAGCCTCAGGATCTCCAAGTGGACCTCGCGAAGGACTTTCTGATCCTTGAGCTCCCGGAGGAGGAGAGTCCCTTGGTGGCGGACCAAAGCTACAGCTTGAGGATACTCTTCAAGGGCGTGCTGTCGGAGGGGAACTCGGGTTTCTACCGGTCCTCCTACCTCGACAGGTTTGGGTCGCGAAAGTACCTCGCGACGACCCATTTCGAGGCCACTCACGCTCGCATGGCTTTTCCTTGCTACGATGAACCCCAGATCCGGGCTAGGATCTCCCTTTCCATCAACCACCACAATAGCTACTTTGCTGTCTCCAACATGCCTGTCTCCCAGAGCATTAGGGATCCAGAGTAAGTCCAAATAGAGGTGTAGGGAACAACGCTACATTTAATCATGCTATGTACTTCCAGAGACGCCTACAGCAGAATCACCTCCTTCGAGATGACTCCCCCCATGCAGACGTATCTCCTGGCCTTCGTGGTCTCCAACTACGCTTTCACTACGAAACTCACGTCGGGCCTTACCCCTCAGACCGTCTACGCCAAGCCCCAGGCCATTATGGACGGGGAAGGGGACTACGCCTCCGAGGCGGGTCAGAAGCTACTGACAGACCTCCAGACGTACCTCTCCACGGACTTCTCGTTGCCAAAAATGGACCAAATAGCGATACCCGATCAGGGAGGAGCCATGGAGAACTGGGGACTCGTGACCTACCGGGAGGGACTCCTCCTCTACAACCCCAAAACGATGGCCTTGGGAACGCAGTGGGGAGTGACCAACTTGGTGGCTCACGAATTTGCGCATCAATACTTCGGAAACCTCGTAGCTCCCCAGTGGTGGGACTACCTCTGGCTGAACGAGGGATTTGCGACACTTTTCCAGTACGTTACTACCGATAGGGTTTATCCGCAGTTTAACGCCATCGACAGAATGATACGGAGCACGACGCAAACCGCGCTGCTCTTCGATTCCTACGAGTATACGCGACCTATGACAACATATGTGGAGACCCCGGAAGCCATCGGAAGCAGCTTTGACACGATAGCGTACGATAAAGGTGAGATAGCAAACTATAGCTTGTCCACGAGTAAACACATTCATTATAGCTGGCAGCGTCTGTCGGATGTGGATGCACGCTCTCACAGAAGACGTCTTCAGGCGAGGTCTTCGGACCTACCTGAACGAGAGAAAGTTCCAGGAAGCCACCTCAGACCACCTCGGGAGCGCCCTGAATGCAGCTGGGAAGGAAGCCAAGACCATTCCGGCGGATCTGGACTTCAAAGACGTCGTGGACTCGTGGAGTCGCCAGGCTGGCTACCCGCTCGTGACGGTGTCTCGCTCCGAGAAGGTCCTCACGTTCTCCCAAGAGAGGTTCGTGGTCTCAAAACCCGAGACACCCTTCAACCAGACCTGGATAGTGCCGATTTCCGTCATTTCTACTGAGACACCGACCTTCAGGAACCCCACAATCCCCCAGGTGTGGCTTCGAGGGCCAACTGGGACGCTCCAGGAGGGCTCAGGGGTGGAGTGGACCGAAGAGTCATGGATTCTGGTCAACGTGGAGCAGACTGGGTTCTTCAGGGTCAACTACGATGACGAGCTGTGGGGCCTTCTGGTGCGGAAACTCAACTCTGACAGCTTCTCCGACATCAACCAGCGCAGTAGATCCCAGCTCCTCGACGATGCCCTCAACCTGGCTCGTGGAGGTCTCCTGAAATACAGCGTAGTGTTCGAATTGGCCGACTATCTGGACCGGGAGAGGCACTTTCTGCCCTGGGGATCCGCGTCCACTGGCCTCTCGTTCCTCAACCGACTTCTCCTCGACTCTGAGGCCCACCAGGACCTTATGAGGTTCGTGGGAAGCAAGATCGACCCAGTCTACGAGTACACGGGTGCAGACGACAAGGGCATGTACGAACCTTTGAGGGAGAAGACCCTGAGGAACACCGCCATCGAGTGGGCCTGCTTGACCGGGAACGAGGCTTGCAACAGCGACACCCGCGCCAGACTTCAAGACGCCATGGACAGCTCGGATATCAACTCCGTTCCGGCCGACATGAGATTCATAGTTTTCTGCAGCGGGATGAGACAGGCAGACTCCCAGATTTTCCACAAAATGCTCACCCTAGTCGGGGGTCCCTTCGCCACCTCGGACGGCTCCCAGAGAATCCTGTATCTCCAGGCTCTCGGATGCGTCGCTGACCCCGAACTCCAGAAGGCTTATCTGAAGGCTTCGATCAATGAGTCAGTGGCTCTGCACGTGTATGAGAGGCAAGTCATGATCCAGTACGCGTACACTTTTGGGGGCAAGAGCGGCATCGAGGAGACGATGAACTTTGTGAGAGATGACTGGAGGGAGATCCAGAGAGTCCACGGGAACGGAGAGAAGATATTCGTGTCGTGGGTCTTGTACGGACTTACGGAGGTCATCACGACTCCCACGCAGTACCAGCAATTCGAGGAGCTCTTCGAACAGCTAAAGAAGGAGGGCTTCTACGAGGAGACCGAGAGGGAGATCTTGCTGTCGATTCCCAAGGCCAATATCGAGTGGAGGGAGGCGTACATTGAGGATATTGGCGAGTACTTCAGGAACTACTTTTCCGGAGCCAGCACTTCCGTCGTTTCAGCAAGCGTTGTGGCGCTCTGTGTGGTTGCTCTGTCTCTTTTCGTGTGAGACTTCTAACCCCAGAGATGAGACTCTAGAGCCTACGTCTATGCTTGGAAAATCGAAACCCAATAAAACTGACATTTTTACTGACTAATTACGTATTCAAACGGCTCGAGCTGCATCAGAATCGGGATTTCTCGAATCTCGGCTAGATTTCGCGGTTTGAAACGAGAAACGGCTTCTCGATGACTCTCAATAAAATCAAACGAGCTATCCGGTCCGAGCTGGCCTTGAACTTGGGTCAGAATGGTGCAGAATGGCGCTTTAATTGCCCCCTGCTCTTGATTCACTGATGCCTATGACATTACAGTACTCGTTTGATCAGCTAAAGGTCACGTTTTATTATATATCTTGCCCACTATTCAACATTTGCGTTGCCACACCGAGTCTATTGCGGTTTATGCGGAGGTGAAGCATTCACCTTTCAACATTTAAGGGGCTAAAGCCCAGAAGAGAGGCGTGGGTGGAGCTCGTGGTTCGTCGCTTGATGCGAATTGAAGTCTTTTGTTTCAAATCAATGTCCTGAAAATGTATTTTAGTTGCGTAGATATCCAGCTTTTTGAAATATTAGGAGTCATTTTCTTAAAATTTTTAGGTTTTAGAAGTAATTAGAAAATTTTTGTGATAAATTTTGAACCTCGTTTTTCTGATTCTGAGGCTCATTTTGGTCATCAAAATTGTCCAAAACGAAGCACCATAAGTTCATGCTTTTATTTTAAAGATGTTTTAAAAAAAGAGCCCGAGAAATTTTTAGGTGTTTTTTGAAAGTCTCTTTTTGGAAATAACTTTTTCAAATAAAATTTCTCAAGTTTAAATTTTTTGAAAATAGCGATGGTACATTTTAAGCAAATATTCGCATCTATTGGAATTATTTTTTTTACCCCCCTAATCCCTCCCTACCTTCCCCCACCCCCTATTAACGCCACTGAGGTATTTTAACTCCCAAAATAGATCCACCAGACAGACAGTCTACCTAATCTAGCACTACCAGTACACGAGTCGGAGCCAAGTAGTTATGAGCAAACCCAGATCTCCTTTATGATTTCTGCCTACTATGTTAGCTGTGTGTGACTAATTCAGCAAACGAGAGAACGAAAACAATTGCGATGTAAATGAAGATGGTGGCTGTGGTGAAGATGATGGAAAGACGCGGAGAAGACGACGAATTGTCGCACGCGCGCTCAGCGAGACCCGCTCACTCTACCAGTTTGGATCACGATTTCCGATTTGCGATCGACGAATTTTGAGTGCTCCTCTCGCGACTTAGATATTTGAGGCACTTCTTTTTGTGCCACGGTTGCGTCAACATCTCCGTCGTGCGAGAATGAAATCATTCGTGATCTTTGCGTTACTCGCCTTCATAAGTGTCTCCCCCAATCCCGTTCACGGCAACGACAGCGAGAGTTCTGGTGTCGTGGCGGTCCAGTACAAGGCCAAGGACGTCTGCACTGGCATCCAGCTGGACGTCGATTTCGTCCTGACTTCCACAAAGTGTGTCAATGTCACGCATCGCGAGGTTCTGAGCGTCGCTGCTGGCAATGAGACCAGAATAATTGATCGTGTGTCAACGAACTTTGGATTCGCGCTGCTGCACGTCTTCCCGAGCCTGACTTTCGACACCCAGCAGACCCTCACGTCGCTCGAGAGACCTGAGAAGGGAGAGGAGTGCGAGGTGCTGAGCTTCAACAACGAGGTGAGTCGCTTCTAGGAAGTGCAAAAACGAGTTTTGGTGACTCATGCTCCGAATTTTCTCCAGGTGGGCTTCAAGGCGTACACCGTTCGAGTCATCGACTGCGGGGGCTCTCTGGCCCGCAAGCCCGTGATCTGCATCCGGGGATACTTCAAGAGAGACCCAGGAGTCGTCCTGAAGTGCCGCAACTCCATTGCAGGCTCGTACATCCACTCGAGAGTCTTCGCTGATATCAGCCCTTTCAACGACTGGATCGACGAGACCTTCAGGACGATCGTGAGAGGAGACCCCCAGGAGCCGGATGCTCTCGCAGCGGAGGAGCTCAAGGTCGTGGAGGCCTTCCCAGACCTCGATGCCGCCAGCCGAATGAAGCTCGTGTGTCTGCTCCAGTTCTCAGAGTGCTACAAGAGTTTCAGCTCCGACAGTCCCGTGCCCCCCAAGTGCAAGCGGGGCTTCCATCCCTACTCCTGCGACTTTCTCCTCAAAACCTTCGATCTGGGACAGGAGCTGCCGCAAGGCCGGGAAGCGAGGTCTCGGAAACTCGACTACCGCGCCGATAGCCTCGAAGATGGCGTTCTGAAGGAGTTTTGGTCATGGATTGATCACCACAATAAACAGTATTTGGGATTCTAAGAACGTCAAGTGTTTCATTCGACCTCGACTCCGGAATCGACAAACAACTTTGGGTGACAATCACTTCTTTTTACGGTCTTTCGGCGTTTCACAGATTAGCATTTCCGCGCGAGCGCAAGAATTCGACCACTGGTAAGGTGAAGGCCGAGCTGGACTGGTGAGTGGCACGCGATGGATTGTGAGTTCTGGTGATGTTATCAGCTGCTTTATTTGCTTGTTTAGTGGCGTCGTTAATTGGGTCATGGAGGTACATAGTTTCTTTCATTTCGCTTTAGTTTTTTTTTCAATAAATTAAACGAGACGGAATGACTAAGTCACTAAGGGGTTGGCCAGAGACGTAGCCTCAAAGGGGTCTACTTGCCTAGTTTAAGTACTGGAGAGATATTTTAATTTAGGGTTCCCCCTGAGGTCACACCTCTGGAAAGTTAGAGACATTTTTACAAAACGAAGGAACGTGTGAATCACAAAAGCTGTCCACAATCGATAAGTACACGTCAAATTCAGCGAGTCTGAGACATCGCTCGGACGACAAACACTAATACTGGGAGCAAACAGCTGATGGACGTCGCGCTGAACGAAGTGGCGGAACCAGTTTCGTCCTCGTACTTCGTCACCTCGACTGGAGTGCGCATACTTTCGTCAACAAAGTCCGAGAACTGGCTGACGTCGACGAAAACCCCAAAGCGACCCGTGTCCATGCAGGCACTGGTGATGGCCACGATGCCCGAGACCTCTCCGTCTGAGCACTCCAGAGATCCGTCCGTTTCCTTCCCCTGGCAGCTCCCGGGAGGTGAAAACATCGTGCAAAAGTGCGTTGAGGAAAGAGCTCCATTGTGCGAGGCGTTGCAGGCCTTAAAGTCCGCAATTGCTAGCTTGGAAACGAACAGCAACTGCTCTCCATTCCTGACCACAAGATTACACACAGAGTCGGCGGCTGGAGAGTTCAATGCCAGCCTGGCGAGTCGGATCGATTTGGATGGCGTGAAGGGGCCGATTTTCAAGACTGCGATATCGTTTGCTTTGGTTGCTGGAATGTAGTCTGGGTGAACGAATATGTGGTAGACTCTTTTGGTTTGACGAATGCTGGGCTCATCAGCAACCACTTGAAGCTGAAAAAAATTGAAAATTTTAAAATCAAAATTGCAATACTCAGAAAAACGAAAAACGCAATTGAGTGCATTTTCGAGCCTACTTAGTAGTGAAGTTGGTTCAAAATGGAAATCTTTGGCCGCAAAATTCATTTTGGTAGAAACTTAAGGGGCCTCTAGCTCAGTACCTAGGGGTGATTTGCTAGGTTTTACAAGATCAACAGCATACTAAATTTTCAGCTCAATCGGAGTAACTAAAGTTTTCCCCCCATATCAACTTCTGGAGCCTCTAGCTCCGTTCTTGTTTGAGATAAGGGTCATATGCTGTTCCATGATTTTCAAGATTGTGCACGGACTACAACATACTCAAATTTGAGCTCAATCGGGTCAAGTATAAGAAAGGTTCATACAACGGAAAAACCCTCCTAGTTACCTCCCTGACGATTTTCCGTGAATACTAATTTGCTTTTATCTCTTTCCAGGTCATACATAATAATCTGCAAAAAATCGCTGTCATTTACCTCTTGTAGTTTCTGAGCATTTACGACTCAGACGGACAGACATACGGACAAATCGGACTTAAGGTGGAAACATCTACGGAAAGACAAGATACCGAAGAACGCAATAGAAAGAAATACAGATCAAACGCAACGGGTGATTTTAAAATTCAAGGTCAAGTGCGAAACTCACTGTCTCTGGCTTTTCTCCATTCACGCAATGAGCAGCACACACGACGTAATCCAAATCAATGAGAACGCCATTGCAGAGGTCTCCTCCCGTGCGTGAAGCGACCACAACTTGCGACGACGGAAGCCCACTTGCCGGCAGCTTGTTGTTGAGGTGCTGCGTCGCTGTCTGGTCCATTGTTTGTACAGTGTGACCTAAATAGCCACCTTGTTAGCTGTTTATAGAACCAACGTGAATTCGTCACTTACATCGGACAGCTGCGATAAATAGCGCGCATATAATTAAGCCTTTTTCCACCATTTTTGTGCCAATTTGGACGAAATAGAATGTCGAGTGTGAGGAATTTTGTACGTTTGGTGGCAGATATACGATTTGTTTAGTTAACTTTGTGGTTTTCAGGTAGCGTGAAAAAGACTAACCATACTGATAGAAAATTTCTTTTCGTGTTTCACTTCGTGCTTCCTCAACGGCTCTCGGATAACTAGCAAGCCGTTCGTCGGTGGCGAGCAGCGAGCTGTATGTATTGCGAGAACAAATTTACTTAAACGGTAGGGGTCGTTCCGGGATCTTGGCTACTTGAAATTGAATGAAAAAAATTCCAAGCCTTTTTGAAGACATTTTAAACCAGTAAAAAAGCTACTAGCGTTAAGAAAAACTCGATTTTGAGATTTTAGATAAATTTTGTTCGTCCCAATATTGGTCTCTGCAACGCCCGAAAAAATGGATTTCAAGGAAAAAATATTCGGTTGAGTCCAAAATTCACTGAACGACCCCTCTTGCGACTCTCTCTGCACATTCAAATTACTTTTTTATGATTTACTCCACCCGTGCTTTAGATGTTCTTGATTCTTTTGTTCCTCTCTTTTGCGCCGTTCTTCCCACCGCATTCGTGCAAGACTTTGGCTTCAGCTGGCGCGAAATTTATTATTTGCTCTGGGAACCTCCGTCCCTCTAATCCACAAACACGTTAAAGCAGACCTGTCCAAGAGATTCTGGTCGCCACAAATAGGCCCATAATTTATTCACATTTGACACAAATTAGTCACCCGAGCTCAGAACTCCGTGACTCGTAAGTTAATGTGAATTATTTAGGGTTTAATGGGCGAAGAGACTACACTGGGTTCTATTGTTTTGTCTTAAGTACTTCTTGATTACCTATTTAACAGTAACATGACCCACCTTTCTGTTTACACGCACTCAGGATGACTCGTTTTCGGGGCGGCAGAAGTCGCTTTTGGCCATGACATGCTCAAGTGTTTGGTCAAAAAGGGGTTTAATGGGTTCAGAGCCACTCTAGAGAGGCCACGAGGGACAGATGATCGCTGGGATTGACGATGTTGGGGACGGCGATGTGCTGCTGGAGCTCCTCGGCCTCGGGCAGAGGAACCACCTCGAGCAGCTTCAGCTTGTCTGACTGGTAGAAAATGTAGTCTAGGGTGGCGGTGAAGAAGGGCGTGAAATTCGTGAAGGGAATCTCGGGGGAATAGGAGGACTTGATCTCAAACGGCTGGGACAGCGTTAGTCCTTCCACGGCCTCTTGTTGATCTGGAAAACGGAAATTTGATCTTCGGTCATTTAAACAAGGATTTAACATTACTTGATTTCCAGTCCAGAAAGTCCTCGGGCACGAACTTCTCCGTCATGAGCTTGTAGATCCCGCACTCCGGAACCGAGTTGAAGTCCCCACAGAAGACGATAGCAAGGTCGCTCCCCGGGTTCCGAGCCAGCGTCTCCCTGTAAACCTTCTCCACGTACAGCATCGCCAGCCCGACCTGCAGAAGTCTCACATGGTCCGCGTCTGGGTGGAAGTACAGGTGGGTGTTCGCGACTAGCACCAGCTTCTCCGCATTCTCGACACTCTTGAGGGTCGTGATCTGCAAAGCCGTCGACCTATCCACCAGTCGCTTCACCAGAGCCTCGTTCTTCTGCACGTTTTCCCAGATTCGAGAGAATTCGGGGACTTTTGGCACATTTTCACCAATTGTGAGTCCAATTTTCTCCACTAGCGTGAACCGAGAGTCGCTCCAGAAGGTCGCGAGACCCTCGGAAGTGGCGCCCTTCTGCTGAAAAGTCCCACTGAAGCCCTTGTCGGAGAACACGGGGGTCAAATCACAGTCAAATATTTTCTGGTCCACCTCACAGAGGCACATGATATCAGCGTTGAAGCCCAGGAGCTCCTTCACGAACAGCTGCTTCCGGTAGTCGATGTTGAGGGCGTAGGTCGGGCAGTACGGAAAGAGCTTCTCGCGCGAGTAGTCTGAGTCTGCGTAGGTGTCGGCCAGGAGGTTGTAGGAAACGACTCTAAACTGGGAATCACTGAGTCGTGTCTTGGTGAACTCGTGGCGCCAATCCATGGGACACTTGCCTGGGTCTGCCTCCACCTCGTGCTTCGATATCGCCTCGGAAGCGGGTCCCTCTCGCTTCTCGGCGTTTCTCGGGACGCACCTGACCTTCAGTCGGTGCCCGATGTCGCTGGCAGTGGCTCTGTAAGTGAACCCACTTCCTACCTGGGTCCACTCTATCTGCTCCTCGTTGTTCCTCGGAGGTCCTCTGAACCAGACGAACTCGCTGTCCTCCTTTCGGGCGAACTCCAGCTCCAGCTTGGCGGGATAGACGTAGTAGTTGGACAGCATGGACGTGGGGAGCTTGATGTCCACCACGAAAGGCGAGTTGAAGACCACATCGAAGGACTCGTCGAGGATTCGCAAGGAGATGGATTCCGGGTCTGCAGCAAACAGGGCGGAAAATGGGACTCCCTGGACCTCGCTGCTGGCCTTTCGAAGAGACACCTGGATCTCAGGAGGAGGCAGCTGCGGGGGCTCGTCCTGCTGCTTCTTCTTGGACTTCTTCGACTTCTTTGTGAACTCCTTTTCCACGTTTGTTTTCACTCTCTCGAGCCACACTTCGACCTGAAGAACGGACAAATAGCGTCGTGAGACCACAAAGCTCTGAAAAATCTTACGTTTTCATTCAGTCCTCGGGCGAAGTTGAAAGTCTTGTCCACGTTCCACTCTCTGTTTACATATCGAAAAGTGATGTGACACTTCTCCTCTGCTGCCTTGAAATACGCTACGTTCATGTCGTGCAGGACCTTGTGGGCGAATTTGGAATACTTTCTGATCTGACTGTATCGCAAGAAATGCCCCAACATCCGGCAAAGAAAGTGATGAAGGCTGAGTTCGAAGTTGCGATTCCGAAAAGTGCGAAAAGTATGTGTGTGCGTTACAAGACGTTACAGCGAACAGCTGGAGTGTAACGGTGTGTAATGCAAAATCCAGAAGTCACAAAAACGCAACTCGCGACATTTCGTATCGTGGAAAAGCAAAACACGAAAGCTGCAATCAAAGATAGGAGCGGAATTGCTAAAGTTCCGAGCGAAAAAAACTAGTAAAAGCCGTGTAACGCTGAATAACTCAACTCAATCGAATTTTCACTTGCCTTTGAACCAGATTTTCATTTCTTCTCAATCTTTGGTCTTCGTTCTCGAAAGACGGAATTAGCTCGTGGAGAAGTTTTGGAGGCGACCTAATTGACCGGAAATGGGTATTTTACTGTAACCTGCCGAGACTCGAGAGTGAGATTCCGAGCAAAGTGCGTAGTTGGAAGTGAAAAGCAACATGGTGTAAAATCAAAGTAACTACTTACAACATTGCAAGTAAAGAGGTTTACGTGCAAGGGAGGAGAAAAAGTGTAATTATAGAGTCGATTGTCGGTGATATCGCGAGTCATACGAATATGAGTAATACGCATCCAAGCAACACTCCAGTGAGCACGAGACCCGTGAGCTCGGAGGGCTTCTTGGGCAGCACCTCGACGCCTCCCACGAGTGCCTCGAAAACATTTGGTAAGATGACGTAATTTGCGCAAACTTCCTGGTCTCTCTTGGGCCTGACTCAAAAGTCGCTCTCAAGCTAGATCCGGTTTTGGTCCGTCGTTCTGTCACATTTTACATTTTTATCCCCATTTTCAATGAAAATTTATTTTTGGGCATATTTGAAACGTAAATTTGAGTAATGGGGCTGTTCATAAATCACGTTGGGTTCCCCCCTCCTCCCCCTCTGTCACATTTGTCGTGACCTTCCTCCCTCTTTATTGACCGTGGCCAGGGCCGTCGAGAGAAAATCTGGGCCCGGAACTATTCTAGGGGCCCGGACGCCGGCCTGGGCCCCCTAAAAAATCACGGGCCCGGGGAGTTTACCCCCTTTCCTCCCCCCCCCCCTCGTCGGGCCTGACCGTGGCGGAAGAAAATTCTGTGTGAACGATCCCTTCTCCCGCAATTTGAAGGGCTGCAAAAAGCCCACATGACCCGAATGAAAGCAGTATAAATCGCATTAAATATTAAAATGGTATCGATTTGAAAAGTTGTGTTTTTGTCGGCGGAAACGCGACATGGCGAGACACCTCGCGACTTTCCGTGCCGGTCGCCACAGAGGCTTACAACGAAACGTGCGCTTTTTGCAGCCACCTTCTACCTCCCACATCTATGAGCCTTTCACACATACTATTTATAGTGTTGATTGTCAGTTTTTAAGCCTCCATGATTAAATGACTTCCCCCGCAATTTATGGTTTTTCATTTTCTTTGCCGTTGATATTTCCTTCCCATGTCCGTTTATAGGCCACTTTATAAATGTTGTCGTATGTTTCTCTATCGATTTTGCAAGCCCTATACTTTTTTCTCGTGTTCATGCACCATATTAAAATACCACACATGTATTCAAGCCAAGAAAAAAAGAATCACTCTAAAACTAGTCCGTCTGTCAGATTTGTGTCCGTTTTCCGAAGAGCAGCTGATGGCCTGGAGCCCCTTTTTGCCAGCTAAGAGACTTATCGGAGTGAACTTTGGTCTTATCGGCCGCTTCGCTGGCACTTTTACGATAGTTAGCTCCGTATATGAGGCCTCAAGGTGTCAGTGCTTGAGCAACGCCATATCAGTCTTTTGATATCTCTTGATTATTGTGTTCAGACGCTGCAGCAGCGCACATGCGACAATTTACGTCGACTCGTGCCCGGCAGACGACTACGAAGAATGCACTATCATTGTCGGGGAACTGGCAAGAGACGCGAATGGCTGTGAATTATGCAAATTTTCATAATTGGCTTCCAACGTTGGACTGCGATTTGGGCAAATGAGGGCCAAAATGCGATTTATTTGCGACTTGAACATATTACATGGGGTAAAAATTGAGTCAGAAAAATTTTCCGTGAAAGAAAAAAGATTCCAAATTTTCCGAGGCAGAGAAAAGCGATAAAAATTACAAATTGTAAATTTTTCTCACGATACAGTTGAAGAGAAAAAGAACCGCAGGACGTCCCTGAACGTTTTCCTGCCGAACATGTCATCATCCGATAGCTTGAATATTAGCAGCAGCCCTGGGCCACAATCTCCTCCAGGTGCGTCTTCTCTTACTGTCTCTGTCTCACACACTCTCGTTAGCTCATAAAATGTAGTTTCAATGTATTTTCTATATCACAATTTATTGGATCAGGCTCGACTTGTATATTTGTGTAAGCAGTACATGTAATCAAAATTGTGCACAGCGAGGATGAACTGTAGTGAGTTGGCTGACCCGTAGATGTTTGTTGCGGCACCTCCTGCATGACCTTGAATGTCCTTGAGATTAATGTTCCGCGACTGGCGCACCTTCCAGAGTCCCGAGTGGGCGCTGGGGAGTGGGCCGGATTGGTGTATTTTGAAGAAAATCTAAACGTCCCTTTTTTCCGCAACTAGATTGGAGTCCGTCGGCACTCAAGAAAAACTTTTTCAACTTTGACACAAAGAGGCCTTCAAGCGAAACGAAGAAGTATTCTCCATTCAGTTAGTCCAAGTATTTTTTATTCAATAGAAGTCGTGTTCGAGTGGTTTTGCATTTTATTTTGCTTTTTTGCATAATTTTTGCGAAGTCCCAAGCCCTTTTTGCCCATTGCTCCCCCGCCTCTGATTGATCCCCTCGCCTCTCGTCTTGCCCGCGAGTATCTAATCGAGCTTCAGTGATAAGCAGCCAGCAAATCGCCTCGCACGCCGGTTTAATCTCAAATCAGAGCAAAAAAGTGTCTCGACCCCCGTTTACATGTCGTACTAACTCAACCCGAAGCTTGTTGTGTATGCATCGCACTTTGTAGCTCATTTGTGCACCACTTAATTAGAAATTTCCAGCTAATAATTTGCCAGTCGGCCGCCTTGCCGACCCCGCAGCTAGGCTGTATGAGTTTTTAATGCTAACATACGAGTGACGTGTCATGGCAAAGCGCAAAAGTGAGCTACGAGCGTGGATTGAAATTCCGAATCACCTTTCAGGAGTCAATATCTGGAACGAGGGAGGCACGAAGGTGGAGAACAATGGCGGGAGTGCCGGTCAGGGCGAGAAGGTGAGCAGGCTTTCCCCCTTTTCTTATGACAGCTGAAGTCTCGCATTCGCAGCCAACGAACGAGTCTAAGCTCAACCGGAAGGAGTCGTACAAGGCACAGCGCAAGTCGTACCGGATCGAGAAGAAACGAGTTGCCAGCGAGCTTATGAACTCCATTCAGGATCCCACGGTGGTCGTGCTCGAGGACTGGCTGAAGGTACGGGGAACTCTCAAGTCGTGGACAAAGCTTTGGTGCGTGCTGAAGCCTGGCCTGCTGCTGATCTACAAGAGTCAGAAGGCCAAGAGCAGTCACTGGGTGGGTACGGTGCTACTCACTGCCTGCCAGGTCATCGAGAGACCGAGCAAGAAGGACGGCTTCTGCTTCAAGCTCTTCCATCCCCTGGACCAGTCGATTTGGGCTCCCAGGGGACCCGAACGGGAGACGATGGGTGAGTTTCAGTTACCATCAGGACTCTTGTTTTCAGGCATGGGTATTTCTAAAAGGGCTTTCTCAAGAAGTGGGCGTTGCCGGGATATTTGGTGGGTGTTTCTGAATTAATCCTGAAAAACTGGGCGTTCTTGAAAAAATTGGCGTTTCCTAAAAGTGCAAAGTGGGCGTTTCCGGCAAGTAGGCTTTTCAGAAAAGTGGGCGTTTCCTGAAAGTGGGTGTTTCTGGAAAGTGGGCGTTCCCTAAAAATGGGCGTTCCCGAAAAGTGGGCGTTTCCAGAACAATCTCTCTAAAAGGGCGTTTCCGAAATGTGCGGTAAAATTGATTCCAACCTCAGTCAAGCATTTGAAAACCCTTTACAGGCGCTGTGATCCAGCCCCTTCCGACGTCCTACCTCATCTTCCGGGCTGCCAGCCAGGCGGCTGGGAAGTGTTGGATGGACGCCCTCGAGCTGTCGCTGCGGTGCTCCGCGCTCCTCATCCGGTCCGTGAGCAACAGCCTCACTGCTGGCGATGTCCCAGACGTGAGCGCCGCAGCTGCCGATCTGCAGTGGTCCGAGGCGGACTACGAGAAGCACTTCAAGGAACACGGTAAGTCCCACCTCTCTCACTCCTCACGCCACACACCTCTCAATTGTTGATTAACTGGACTAATCTGGATCATTTACTGTGCTTCTCTTCACACTCGCTTCCACGCACCCGCCCTCATGTGTCTCTCTAACACCACGCTAGGGGCTAAATTAACTGCAACCCTGCTAAAGTACGTTCCTCCCTCCCCCAAAATTCGTCCCCCCTCACGGCTCTCCATCGACTACCGACGCTCATCGCCCGCCAAAAGCTCCCCCTGTCCCTCTCCTACGCCTCTTTTTCAGCACCTCTATCTGGCTGTTGCTCATTGGGAACGGTGCATGTCAGACTCGCCTGACTTTATCAAAGATTTATTTCATTTAACGTCTTCCGTCCACCGAAATAAAGATGATATGGACGAGGATGCGGACAGTGATGTGGTGATGCGACGCAAACGCCGAAGCAACAGCATGGATAGCTTCTCTACAGCCATTATGAGTGGTCCCATTGCGTGCGCGACTGCAGCAGCTTTTTCTAGAACTTCCAAAAACGATAAAAAATCTACTTCCGAACAAAATCGCCGTCAGAGTACTCCGGCTGCCATTCAGTCCACTGCGAAATTGGCAAACAACCCGTACAAAATTTTGATCCAAAATGTCCGAAAGAGAAACAGTTAGTCAATAACTTTGATTAGTTGCTTTATGAGAAATCCCCGAGATTTTCAAAAATTGCCCAAAGCAACGAAATTTTGAGCACATTTTAGTCACTTTTGATCTAGCTTTGGTGTAGAACAGTTTTTGAAAATCCCTGCTTTTTCCGACAGTCCCTAAAGGCTCTTTTTCCGCTCCCACAGACCTAGACACCGACAGCCAGAACGAAGTCACGATGCAGCCGTCAGCGGGGGAGTCGGACTCTGAATCGGAGGCTGGAGATGCGGTTGAGGAGGTCGAGGAGGAGTTTCCCGAGACCCCGTACGTCTACTCACCAGAGACGGAGTTCGGAGCCGTAAGTTATTTTATCTCGTTGCCCAAAAAAACTTCTTTTTTGTCTGTTTTTTGCAGGCAGGAGAACAAGTAGAGGAGCTAGCCGAGGAGCACAAGAGCCTGATCTGGTTCCTGGTGAAGCAAGTGAGACCGGGCATGGACCTGAGCAAGGTGGTGCTGCCCACCTTCATTCTGGAGCCCCGCTCCTTCCTGGACAAGCTCTCGGACTCGTACTATCACGCCGACTATCTATCCAAGTGAGTCCTTCCTCCTCAAAATGAGCCCCAATAATGACCTTTTCCGCTTCCAGAGCCGTACTCGAAGACGACCCCTTCACGCGGATGAAGACAGTCGTCCAGTGGTACATGTCGGGGTTCTACAAGAAGCCCAAGGGACTCAAGAAGCCCTACAACCCCATCCTGGGCGAGACATTCCGCTGCTACTGGGAGCACCCGAACGGCAGTCGCACCTTCTACATAGCAGAGCAGGTGTCGCACCACCCGCCAGTCTCGGCTTTCTACGTCACGAACCGGCAAGACGGGTTCTGCATCAGCTGCACGATCCTGGCCAAGTCGAAGTTCTACGGCAACAGCACCTCGGCCATCCTGGACGGCGTCGCGACCCTCACACTGCTCCCGAGAGGCGAGAGCTACACCCTCACGATTCCTTACGCACACTGCAAAGGGATCCTGATGGGCACGCTGACGATGGAGCTTGGCGGCAAAATCAACATCGAGTGCGAGAACACGGGGTACAAGGCGGAACTGGAGTTCAAGCTGAAGCCCTTCATTGGGGGCTCGGAGTACACGAATTTGGTGACGGGCAAAATCAAGCTGGGGAAGGAGACGCTGGCTACCATAAACGGGCACTGGGACTCGAAGATCAAGGTGAAGGACTCCAAGAGTGGGGAGGAGTCGGTGCTCTTCGAACCGACCCCCGAGGCCCGCGGGAAGCGACTCAAGCGCTTCACAGTCCCTCTCGAGTCGCAGGGGACCTTCGAGTCAGAGCGCTTGTGGCAGCACGTGTCGGCTGCGATCGCTAGGGACGACCAGGTGGGTGCCACGGAGGAAAAGACACTGCTGGAGGAGGCCCAGAGAGCGGCTACGAAGGAGAGGAAGGCCACGTGCACCGAGTGGACCCCCTTGCTCTTCAACCAGGACCTCCTGATGGGCAACTGGCACTACAAGTATGCTGACCTGAGGGCCTGGGACCCGCGGAATGACGTCAAGCAGTATGAGACCGGGTACAGGATCCAGACGAAGACGAGACACCAGGCTCCGATGGTGAGGACTGCCAGCATCATCAGCTCTGAGCCTCTGACGCTCCTGCAAACGGACTCGAGGTCGTCGTTGCAGGCGCTCAAGTCGACTCGGAGGGCTCTGGCGGCCCGCAAGACCTCCGGAAACTCCACGCCGGACCACGCAGCTCTGGGATCCTCGGATGAATCGAACGGCACGAGCTTCGCCAAGAACAAGTGAGTAGGATTCCCTGTATTTTAGGTTAGAGACTTTATCTCCATTAAAATAATTCCAGAATCCTCGAAACCCTCCAGAAGATGGACAAGCGCCTGGAGGACCAGACGGTTCGCATAACACGCCTTCAGCAGCACGTAGATCAGCTCCAGAAGCAATCCAGTGACAGCCTCCTTAAGCCATCGAACATCCTTACCATCGCCATAGTACTTCTAGCAAGCAGTGCTCCTCAACTCTATCATAACCGCCATTATTTCCCGCAAATCGGCAGACTCGCAGTAGAAGGGCCGTTTCACACATCTTGCCGTCCACACTTGCTTCCACATCTCTCACAGCTTTTATAATACACGAAACATGGGCATTTTGTAACCAGAACGCTATAGAGCTCCATTTCCGCAGGTTTTTGACGTAGTTTGTAGACCGTTGGTGTCAGGAGAGTTAATATTTCGTTCCTTTTCAATGTTACTACGTACTTCGAGACAATCTTTTGACGTTCGAGCGAACCTTTTACACGATTGAGCACCTTGTGTTCCCCCAAAACGTACCTCATAATCAAGTTTGCTTTGAAATTTGACATTTTTGATGTATTTTGAATAATAAGTGAATGAAAAACTTTGTTGTTTAGAGAAGGTAGAAGAGCTATCTAGTCTTAATGGGTATGTTAGAGCTTGCAGGGAAGCGAAGGACATTTTTAACCAGCTATTCGACGTTCGTAGACTTCCTTATGAACATTTTATCGACCTGTGTTATACTTGTAATCAACCAATGTGTATTCAAAATCCCAATAAAGTACATATACATTCAATCAAGCAGCCGGAACTCAGTCTCATTCGCGCGACCACCGGACCAGAGGCGGATACTTTAACATGTAGTTCGGCGAAACTATGAGGCAGAGAATGGGGAGCAATTAGCGTAATGGTCATCCTTGAGCCTGAATATTTCATTACACAGATTAAACTCAACTCCGCTTCAGTCCTCAATTCAAATTCCATTGTCTGTTTTCCAACAATTTTTCCGACTCTGTTTTGTCCATCAGTCGCAGAAAACAAAGGAGCTAAATAAACGTAACAGGTCATTGTTTCTCTCAAAGCTGCACTGTAATTAATTATTCGAGGCACAGAGATGGTAGACTGACAGAACTGCCTTTGATCTGCTGATTAGAAAACTTGACCTGTCTGCAGCTTCTCTCTCGGTAGAACACAGGTAGAAAACTCTGCTGCAACCCATTCATATTTCCTCCATTAGGACAGACTGCAAAATCCCACAAAGGATCCATAAGCGGCTCAATTACGACCCCAATTGAGTCCTTTATTTGAACTTCAAATAGACCAATTTGACCCATTTAGCGTTTCATCTCAGCTTCCGCACATCCGGGCAAACAAAAACATATCTGGGAAAATATTATATTTAATATTGATGGGATCTCCGCCATATATCCCATCAATGTGGCTGAAATAAAATAAAATCCATTTCTATCAATTTAGTCGATGTAGTCCTCCCCAACTCGAGCTCGAGTCGTGCCAACGTGGAGCTCTGTCTCGATATAATTTACTTTTCCTTTTTATTTATATCCAATTTTGTTGTTGCTCATGCCGGCTGAGTCGTAATCCATCTATCTCTTCTGATGAGAGGAGGAAGAAATGATCCCCGACAGCATTACTATCATATAGGCGCATTAGGCTATCTAGCCGGAAACTTCTTGGTACTGTGCACTTAATTACATTTCTCGGGGAGGACGATTTTAGTGTTCAGCGGAAACTTCGGAGAAGTGCCGTTACGAGTGTTCCGTTAGTCCTGCCAAAGAACGTTTTGGAAGTTCCTCCCGAAGGAGCTGCACGTGGAGTTTGGCGACATCCTGGCAGGAAAAGGATGAGGAAAACCATTTGGACGATAATTTTATTTGGGACGAGATTGGGTATGGGAGCGGGGAGCCTCGGGTGGAGTGATTCAAATCCATAAAGCGAGATAACGGCACTTTAATCGACGTTGAATAAATTACCTTCAGCTTCAGTTGGAGCGATAGCATCAAGCACCTATCGAACAATTATCGTACGTGTTTGGCCATAAGTTTATCACTATAAGCTCCGTGCTTCCGCACTCCCTTGCTTTTTCCATTAAATATTATTAAATCTATAACAGGCGGGAGGCACTTCTTGAATTATATCGCGCGCCGCTGATCCAGTAACGTACTATATTGGAAAAGTTTTTGTATTGCCAATGAAACGTCTGCGTCCCTAAAGCCTAGACAATTAAGCCTCAAAAGGGTATAAACGAATTCACTCTCTTTTATCTCAATTTCCTCCAGTCAGTCAGTTAGTCAATGAGCAAATCTGTATCAGGATCTTTTGTGCTGAGGGCGAGGTGTAAGGCTGTGAGACGGGGGAAATCTGTGGAAGAAGGCACAAAAGATGCAGAAGGAGGTGAGATGTGAGAGGAAGGTAATAATGAAAATAAATTATTGATCAATGCTTTCATGCCTTGATGCCTTTGAAGATATCATTAGACTTCCTCGTCCTGAACTCGGTAATAAATAGCTTAGAGGAGGAAGAAAAAGAACCGTTTTTACTTCGGTTATTGGAGACTGATTGCTTAGGATTTCGTTCCGCTAACTTTTGTTTCATTCGAATACCTTGTTCTCGGGTTGTCCTCTTAAGGAGCTTAACCAAATAAAGTCAAGTAAGATTGGTCTGGAAAATTAACAGATTTTATTTTTAAATTTCAGTCCAATTGAAAAAAATCTCCCAATTTTTAGGGACCCCTAGCTCCATCCCTGAACGTGATAGAGGGTAGATTTTGCACTAAAATTTCAGTTCAATCAAATGCAACATACTCCCCCCATAGAGGGTTGAGTGGTCTAAAATATCTAACCTATCCTAGTCCTTGAGTTGAAACGGTTTTGGAAAGACGGACAGACATTTAGGCTCATTGCTAGCTCACTCCACTAACTCAAACTGCCATCTCATAAAGTTTCAAATCGCCAATTGCCGATTGATCTGTGAACCCATGACCTGCCTTATTAACATCCCACCTCTTCCGTTTCTCCCCTTTTATTTTCCCACAGTTGCTGTTATTTCATTATCTCGCGTCGACGGAAGGCTTTTGTGTTGCGTGTGCAACCGGAGCCCAGCCACATAATAAGTTCCATTGTTAGTTTATCCTCCTATGACGATGCAACGTGTGTGCGATGACGATGATGGAAAAGGGATTGAAAAATAAGCAGCGACCCAAAGCGAGGAAGGAAATCTATGAAAATTTAAAAGCATTTCCGGAGGCTCATCATTAACTTGCTCTGTAGCGTTCTCAATGGTCCCATTATTTTTTTCTCCCTCCCTCGTTTGTTGCTTCTCCGCCTGGAAACTGTGTGAAAGTGCATGTGAGGTACATTACGATTATGGGTTTCTGATACGCCCACAGCCACCATCGAGCCTCCGACTTGGGCTCAGCGGAAGGTATTAAGAGCCCAGCAAAGCCCAGTGTCTCAGGCAGCCGAGGAGCTCAGAGGCCAGACGAACGGACGGGTGACTTTCCGTATCCCTCCCGGTCGTTATTGGGTCGCAGAGTTGCCGTAATATGTTACTGCAAATATGTGTGTGTAGGAAAATGAGAAAAATATGATATATTTCACATTTTATTTGAATGAAACGAGTAGAAAATAAAATTATAATGCTCGCCAGAGGCAAGATATTGTTTTGTGTGCTACGGAATACCCGTGTTCCTCTCCGACAAATGCCTCGCTCATGGGAGCCGGGATGACTTTCAAAGAGGTTTATGTGTGCGTCGTGGTTTATGCAGGATACACTTTGTATAATGTGGAGTTTATTGAAATTATTTAGAGTCAATTTGGAGGGGATTTTGTACGGGACAGCGACTCTTGGAAATCTCGTTTACCTCTTGATGGCCTGGAATGTTGCTGAGAATCTATTTAACTATATATTAAATTATTCTGAGAAGATTTCGCCTATGAGTTTAGTCCAATTTGAGGCCTACAGGACTAATTGCTTGAATGTTTTTCTTTGGCCAACGAGTCGTTTTAGAGCTTCAGGGACGATTTCCTCGACAAAAAATTTCTTAACAAGATTTTGTGAATTTTACGTAAAAATATTTTGCCTAAGTTCTACCCAGATTTTTGAATTGGGGATACGATCTGGGAAATTTTATTCAACAATGTCTAGAAACCCTCTCATTTCCTTCTCAACTTGATATCCAATATAAAAGGTCCCATGAAACGAGCCTGGCCGATGGAGAGTTAAAGTAAGTAATAAACTTGATGCTTCTCCAAGCTGAGAAAATTTGATTTGCCGCTCTCTGAATAAACTGTCCTTAATCCCCCTTCTTTTCCATTTTTATCACATCATACACATGATTTGCATCTCCTTACTTCCCGGAACAGCAAATGACATGCAGTGGTTTTCGTTCCGGGTATGCCAAGTTCAAGCTTCCAAAAATAGGTTATCTCGACACAAACATCAATTTGGCCCGAACACGTCAGTCTGGGCAGCACGAGAGTCCGGTGCAAGTAAATCAAGAGCAAAGGTCAGCGCTCAGGTTTACATCGAGTACTACGAAAGCTCCATTCGGGAGACACAACTGCGCAGCTGCCGACTTCCCGAAAGCCTCGTTTTGCGTCGACAATCTCGCGTACGTGCCTCAGTCGCTCTCGAACTGTTGCAGCGGACGGCTCGACTCGCGCTCCCCAAACTCGCCAAATTACGACAAAGTCAGGCCTTGACTCCCGTCTCTCTCTCTGATTTATTGCATGAAGACCCGCTCGCTCATCGTGGTGGACCATTAATTAAGCATCACAGGTCTTGAGGAGGATTTCGTCTTTTATTCCTCCTTCTCTCTGCTCCCCCAATTCTCTGTTGGCGCCTCCTTTGGCGGGCGACTCATTAGAGATTTTCCTCCTCATTGTTTGGGTGCCATGATGCGCCGTTCTTTGGGAGGAAAATTCATTGTTTAGACGGTTAATTAAATGGGCTTTGATTGACGTCCCATGGACCGGTTGCTGGTGAACTGGCGCAGTAAAGCAAATTCCATGAAAGTGATGTTTTGGGTAATTAGGCCATCTAACATTTGCAATTCAATCGATTACTGCCCACTTAAGCACACATTGAACGTAACTCAAACGCATAATTAATTGGGAGCAAACAATGCAGCTGGCCGACTCCGGTCTCGGATGCGAATGTGCTTCGAACCGATGTCTGGAGATGGAGAGCAGTGCAAGCAAATGACCTGGGGTAGGGGAGAGTGCAAAGGAGGGGACGTGATGTGTACGAGGCCGGGCAACAAAATGCTATAAATTGTAGCCTTACGATCCGAGGTACGCTCTTAATTGCTCTTTTACTGGATCATTATCGCCCCCTACGTCCGTTGCGGGTCAACGCTAGCTGGGCGGGTGATAATCAAAAATATGGAAAGAGGAAAAAAAAAACAGAAAATAAACTTTATTTTACAAGCTAATTCTTTTCATAATCCATTCCCTAATTATGGTTGATTGGATTTTGGCGTGTCGGTCGAGGCGTTGGGGTGGTCGCCCCTGGGCTTCTGACCTCCACGCTGGTTCAGAGGACTTTGTCCAGAACCATCAATAATTTTCCTTTTATGGGGAGTAAAAGTCGACGTTTTCATTGCTTAATTTGGTGGGTTGGCAGGCCAGAGGTCGCGATAAAATCTCGGGGATGAGAGCTTTGAAACACTTAATTAAAAGCCTCAAAAGCTTCCCAAGACTGAATTAGAGGCTCCTTAGAGCTTGTGTAGGTTAAGCTCTATAAATAACAGTGATTACTAGAGCTCCCAAAAATCATAAAAACATTTTTTAAGATTAACATTTTTAGGCCCGTATTGTTCAAACTTGGGTATCTTATATTAGTGCTTAGTCCAATAAAAACTATACTGGACTTATCGCTTGGGTAGGCTAACCAAGGGTGAACAATACGGCCCTTAATGTTTTTTATATTTTTTAAAATTTTTTTTTGCAATATTTAAAATATTTTTAGAAGTTCTAAGTGATCACTGATTACTCCATACTCATATTGCGAACTAAATATGAGGAATTTCTCAAAAGGACTACAACAACGATAAGCTCCACCGTCCTTTGACATCTTGAATAAATGAAAAGAGACTGATTTTCCCGAAAAACTTCTTGGTCCAAAGTCTGCTGAATGAAGACAGTCGGAAACTTGAACTTTTGAATTATTTCCGAAGAGACTTCAAAACTTTCCCGACTGAAACAAGGTTCTTTACTAGCTCTCGGACTTTAATCGAAACCATCAATCGGAAAACTTTGAGATATCAACGGAAAGCCATTAATTGGCAGAGTCGACCAGTAAAACATCATTCTCCACTTATTTCGCCTCCCCACAGAACTGCTCCGTAAATGGGAATGGTAATTGCAAAAATGTCTCCTCCCTCCGTACCCATTCGAGTTGCAGTTTGGCAAACACTTCTCACACTTTCCCCAGTACCTTCCATTGTCTTGTATACACATCACTGTAATTGCAGGAATGATAATGTGTACAATTCCCATTAAACATTCAGTGTGGATGGGAAAGGGAAAATTCAAATGAAAAGACGGTGAATGCAGTGGGAAAGGACGGAGGAGGCGTTTAATAAGATGCCTTTTTTCCTGTTCCCCCCGTTTCTTCGCACCCCTGAGCGCCCCCTTAACACTCCAAGACACTTTGCTCCGCAATAGCATCACGTTCCATTATCTAATTAAGGTCTTCGGTCTTCGCGGAGGAAGCAATCATGACGTTCTAGAGCTCCCAGTACATTTTTGCGCATTCGGCTTGCAACTTTAATTCAATTAATTGAATTCTAGTGTTGCTCCATAACTCTTTCCCGGCATTCCGCACTCACACTGCAGCAATTTCATTATCTATCGAACGTTTTATGAGACAAAGATTGGAATAAACGGCCCAGCTTGGTTACCTTTAAAACCGTCTCTCTCTCCTCCCCTCTCTTAAATTTTATCACTATTTTGCGACAGTAATGATAATTTCCTGGTCAGTTTCCCATCCTTTATTGTCTCCATTTTTCTAGTTCCCGTTCGTAGTGCAGCAAATTTCCGACGAGGTGCATGAGCCGACAAAAAAAGCGAGACTCAGAGCTACGACTTTAATTAAATTTCATTCAGAGTTACACTTTTTAATTATGTGACAAGTATTTTACCGGTGGAAGTGAGACTTGGGAGGGGTTTAGGCTGGAGAGGGGCAAAGTTTAAAATTTTTCCCTCTTGAGATGGGGGAAACCAAACATTGACGGTCGACAAAAATCCCTCAAAAAATTGTTTTTTTCAGACTGACAGAAAAATTCTTAACTCCAGTCCAACCAAACACTGATTGTCAAAACCTTATTTTAATTTAACCCTCCAATCACCAAAAAATCTCTCAAAAACGTTTTCATCAGACTGACAGAAAAAATTCTCAATTCCAGTCCAAAAAAGTGCCTTCTGTTTCATACCTGGCAGTTCTTTGTTTTGCAAATTTTCCCCCTCCGCTTTCCTTCAAGAGGCACTTAATGTTGGATACCAAAGACGCGAGAAAAAGAAGAAAAAAAAACGAATGAAAAATGAGTTTCTTGATGTCACTTCAGGTCTCTCTCATACGCACCGCATCAACATAAATAAATGCTCCGGTATTAGTGCTGACGTCTACTGCGAGTTTCATGGAAATGATTGATTGATTGATGACGATTCGTTTTGCCATTCAATGGGAATTACACACATTCTCAAAATATGTCACGCTCCATTGTTTGGTTTTCATGGGTTTCGAATCAAACCGAAGAGTAAATCCGGCTCACTCTCCTCTGTGAATATCGAGCGCTGCTGACAGATATGGTTATTGTTTCGTTGGCTTTGTGAAGCCAATTCAAGTGGATTACAGGGCCAGTCGTCTCCACTTGACATCGCTGAGCTTCATTAGGACGGGAAAAGTCCGCAACGACGTTTTCCACTAATGAAAAATCTCTGCCATCGACGCGGCAAGAGAGCGCTCAGACGAGTAATTTAATTAAGAAGCGTCAATAAAATTTATGTCTATTTGCACTCGTGATTCCCCCTTAACGCCGTATCCGGCTCTTGTTGCACTCTTTGCCGCATTCTCCGACCTCCCCATTCGTCTTCGGGCCGAATGAAGTGCTGACGGCCCAATAATTGATGTCCTCCCAAGTCCAAGGTTTTCACTCGCGTCCTCATCAGGGAGTCAGGGACGAAAGGGCCCTTGCTACTCAGCATTGGAATGCATACAAAGTCATCACAAACTAATTAAACCACTCGACACATGTGTGAAACCGAACTAAGCTGAAATTTTCGGGGTGTGTGCGGAAATTTCAGCAAATTCACCCTCGCTCAAGTCGACACGTGAATGTGCGTCATACGGCGTGAGGACAGAGAGAAGGCACGAGGTTGCAATGTATATTTTCCGGTCAACAATTTTAATGTGGAATGAAGTGCGGTAGGCTAGCAAGCAACTGGTTCATAGTATTTATATTTCAGTCTCCACTTCTGCATTATTAATTACTGCATGCAACATGATGTCCTGCTTTTCAGCAAAAACATGATGATGCGTTGTCGTGTACTCGTCACACTTGCTTATTTCAGTCGCTCGGATGTCGGAGAGGGCGGAACATGTCTCACTTTTTTGCGCGCTCCAGAGTCCCCAGTCGCCGATTCCAGCAACCTGAGCTCTCGAATCTCTCAAACTCGTCATTTTCCTGCCAATTTTTCCCGCTCGTTCAACTTCATTAACACAAGCCCTCACTCAGTCCCATGAATGCATTTTATCAACAACCTACACGCTCGGATTGACGAAAATTGAACGTAAAATGGAAGTTTGGCTTACTTCAGCCTGCAGCTCGATAGTTTCGAACACAAAGGCTTTTGTTTGGCGCAGGACCGATGGCACCCTTAGTAGCAGGAGTTTGAGGACTGGCAGGGGACACTAGCAGCCAGACCTTGAATTTGTCGGCCCACAGCCCATGCGAGCGAAAAATACGGCTTCCGGCTCTGATTTGACTTTTGCTTTGTTTGTAATAAATAACTTTTGACTGCGTTTCACAATTTGTGTGCTTCTCGTTTGCACGAAGCAAATGTCGGATTTACTTACTGAGCGCACCCGAAAATCCGGGTAGCTGTAATTTTACAAACAGCCCAATGTAGTCTAAAAAGCCAGCTGCTAGCTTGGATTTGTTTTCTATTCATTATCAAAGCTCAAATGTGGCAACTAGGTAATGCCACTCTTTGTTTGTCGAATTTCCAATTTTTCCTCGCACAAGTCACATTTTGTGTTTTTCAATAGACTTCCTTGTTTTACATTTGCTTTTTTGTCTCACGTTTTTCCGCTTTCCCGGCAGTACGACAGTGTAGGGAAATTGTTTTAGTTTGTTGTTGGCCGCTTTCATTGACAAAGTTTGTAGCGAAATTGAAAATGAGTAATTTACAGATTGGTCATTGTTGTTTACGTTTCGTGGGGCTTTGTCGGGAGCTTCGGAAGGAATAAATTTCCGCAAAATCCATCGGCTGTTCATGTTGATCCATTTTCAGTTGCCGGCTTGTTTTTGGTGCATTCTCTGGCCGTTATTTGTTGGGGCTGTCCTAACTTGCTTTGGAGAGACCTTTGAAAAAAAATTCTTTACATTTGGAAGAGTTAAAAAACCCCGAGAAGAAAGCTAAGGGGTCTTTAAAAAATTATTTTTGCCTTTACTTGAAAAGGAAAAGGGAAGCTAGGATTAGGATACAAAAACAAAATAGGACTCCCCAGGCTCGGAGAGATTAAATTCAAAAAATTCCAACAAAGGAGGCGTTCCCGAAAATTTCCTGGAATTTTTCCGAGAAAACTGGGCTGGGCAGAAAAATTTCCTAGGAAAATGAGAAAATTGGCATCGGCTTGAAAAATCCTGGAAAAGAGGCATTAACGGGAAAAGGGATTCCCCTGACTCGGAGAGAAACAAGAACGGAGGAAATTGTGTCTCTTTTGGTATCCAAGGGGTCCAAAAATTCAGGAAACAGTCAGTGCTCATTACAATCGCAACCCGGAGTGGAAATTGCGGATTCGTGCATATGTGATGCAAATCAAGTGACAGCTTGATTGGGCTCCGCTTATAACTTTCAATATGTTGTTCAAACAAGCAATATGTTATATTATGATTTACAATATATGTACACATCCCCATTCGCTTGTTCGGCAGATTGTCTAAAAATTAACATGTGCGCGAGAAGCAACGTCCCAGAATTATAAATTTAAGCTGTCACGGTTATTCGAATCGAATTTCAGTCGCAGCTCGCCTCCTCGCATCCCGCAAATATTATGACATATTTCAAATTGCATTCATTGCTTTTATATATTGAGTAGCGTAGACGAGTATAATCCTAAATAAACATGCACACACAGACACCAGAAATTATTATTGGTCGATCAGAACTACATCAGATAGCGGAATGAGGGAATTTTTGAATCGGCTGCAGCTGTGAGATACGGCGTGTTGGATTTAATTAAAAATCATAGCTGCTCAGTAACAGCCAATGGCATCCTGAACACACGAGTTGTTCCATAGATTCCGGCATGAATCGCAATATTCACCTCGTTCCGGAGCAGCAGAGCGGTGCCGGTTGCCCTAATTGAATTTAAACACAAAATTTAATTCCACAGGATTGCTTTTTTTTTGCGGATCCCAGTGACACTGGCGCTCATTCAAAAGGATTCATTTTTCACAATTGCATGGAGTCTACCGACAAATTGGCACTTCAGGTGCGGTCAGGGGCTGCTCGAGGGATGGCTTCTCGCAAGTCGAAACTCATATTTATTTCGCAATTAGCAAACACAACTCCGGCCTCCTCAAAAATGAATATTTTACAATGTACATGGAAAGTTTCCTGCGTGCCTGAAACTATGTAGGTGGCAGCGTAATGAGGCTGCAATCCTCCATTTCTCGTTTTGCTAAATATGTTTTAATACATGACGTGCCGGAGCTGGTGCCGCAGTATCCATATGCAAGTATCTGTGGAGGAAATCTCCGAGCTGGGAGGAAACATTTTCCTGTGAAACAGTGGCCCAGTGAAGCCTAGGGAGTGGCGAAGAGAGAGTGGACTGACAGACAAGGGGACTTTTGGGGGACTTGCGAGTGAGAAGGTCCAAAAGTATGTGCTGAATGCGAGTGGGAATGCAGGAAGGCAGTTAAATCTGAACAACCTTAAGTAGGTTTTAAATATTTCTCAAGAGTTTTTGTATAATTTGCAGGAAGCTGTTAAAACAATTTTGCTCCTAATTTATTTATTTTTTGTGGCAGCTTTGCGATTCCGGCTTGCAGCTGCACATCCCCCCGTTCTCCAGGACAACTGGCTTAGCGCCATGGCGTATGAAGAATGCTCAACATTTATTCAGTCAGTTAATATGGAAACATAGGAGGGGATTTGGAGTGAGTAATTACAGAAGTGCAGTCAGAAGTCTCTTCCAGGATAAAAAACAATCTCCCTTCCGCGCGCCATCGAGCTCTGGCAACAATTAAGCGCCCTGCTCCGAGTGACAAAATTGGGTATCAAATTAACGGGCGATAAAAGGTGAAAATTTAATCTGCGCGTTTGATCAACATTTCATTAACATCAACTCACAAATAAGCTTACACACAAATCTGTTGCCGGTTTCAGTGCGCCGTCCATGCCTATAATGACTGTGTCGGCCGCCTTATTTGATAATGATCCGCATATTGGGAGGGAGTATCCGACACACGCAGTTAAAAATAACATCATTTTGCGTTCAATTAATGACTGTTGATTTTATTTAATGTTTATCAATTAGCTGGTAAAATGACCAATAAATATGTATGGGGATGGCGGAGGGGCAAGAGACTGCCCACAGGGTATAACAGAGCGGGGACATCCGATACATCCAACGGATGTTTGCGGCTCAATTTGATTTTTCGGTTCACTAAAACGATGGGCGCGCGTCAGAGATCCGCATTACACATTGATTAAAATCAATACATAGCCTCGTGTCTCGCAACAGATGCACAACATGAAGCCCGATGAGTTGTAGGCTTGTTTGGCAGGACAAGCAAGAAGAGCAGGGGTGGGAAATTTTGTATTTTTAAAGGATCTTTGGAGATCATTTAGAGGAAACTTTTGACCCTTCCCTAAAAAATACCAAAACCCACTAGACTCTTTTGAGGATTCCTTATCTGTTGACCCTCAGAAGTATCCTCGAAGAACCTCCTACTGTGACCGATTGAACGGCTTTAAAATGATCTTCGCAAGGATCTTCCAGAAACCCTTCAACAACTCCTGGGAAATATCTCAGAGGAAGACGAAAGAACCTTCTAGGTAAACTCTCAGAATTTTTGTGAAAACCCTCATTGAGATCCATCCGTGGCTGCATGAGAAGGCAGTAAATGAAACAGAACAAGTTAGCCCGCATGTAGAGCAACGGACTGGTGATACGGAGGCGGGAGGGAGCAACAGAGGAGCATATTGCAAAGATACTGATGCAGCAATGTATTGGCTGAGCAAACCACTCGATGTTTTATTTTGTGTTGATGATAGCTTAATATAATACGAGAGCATATCGCATCGTTGGAAGCCCATAGACTCGTCCTGGCTGCCATTCGACGGACACGTGAGGGTGAGGGAAGGCGAGGAGAAAAGATCGTCAACAAATTGCTTTTACAATTCGGACAAAAGGGTAGAAATTGAATTTTATTTTGTGTTTCGCATGAATTGATGATGGTCTGGAGGCTGGCCAATATAAATGTAATTGAGACGGCTCGACGAGGAGATGAGATTTTTTTGTGCTCGAGATCGTGTTCATGTTTTGATTTTTCTATCCGCTTACCGCCTCTCGTTTTTCCGTCACAAGCACTTTTTCCTTCGAGAGAGGCTTGGAGTTTTGACTGTTCCCTCAAAGCCACTCCAGAGCCCCCAAAAGCACTAAATTTCCATTTAAAAGGTTTCCCCCGATTCAGCTGGCAATCCCCTAAATTATCACTCGCCCCCAGAGACATCCATTTTCACTTCACCCTCCTGAAGATTTACAGCACTTCTTCACGGTGGGAGCAGTGATGCTCGGGTCAGCGAGGGACCTGCAAGACGGGCTTTCCCGAGAGAGTTGGAAAAAGGATCCCGTCTCTGGCGCGTGTGTGTGGCCCATAAAGCGGATATGGAAAATCCCACCTTATTGGCTTTGTCTCTAAATTTTCCACTTACTTCTCGGTGCCCTGAAAGACAATGGGGAATCGATAGAGAGGCAGTTCAAGAGCGAGTATGCAAATATGGGTCGACTGGTCTGGGAGCGTGCTTTCATGTCTCCTCCGACGTTTTTGAAGTGTTTCGGTTTTTTTCCTTCGACGCCACCGCACCGACGACACAACGAGCCTGCTTACTGCCTGGAAAATTGTATGATGCGGAGGAAAAGGAGGAAAAAGGTGATGATAATATAAAATTTCAATGAACCGACAAATATGACATGCTTTTACCTCCAATTTAACCCCGCAACCCCGCAATGAAGTCGCACTTTACGGCAAATTGAAAGTGACTTTAAACCAAACTTTTTGTCACCCCGCAATGGCTCCCTCTCCCCCCTCCCACCAGGCTCATGATCCTATTTGTCACATGAGATTAAACTGAGCCAGCCTTCACTCACTTACTCCGCTCCGCATTACAATCTTCCGTCGTTTTTCATCATACGACACCCATTACATGACAGCTACATGATTGTAAACACAACAAGTTGAGCAGCTACCTACCATCCGTGCCTGCCCCATGTTCTCAGCTCCATTATTATATTGGATCATCTCATATGCTGCCAAGGATATTTATATACGCTCCTGCCTCCCATTCCCGTCTATGTTTGCCAAATGGCGCTAAATTGCTCGCAAAAAATCCCTAAAAGAGCCCAACTCGGAGCAATCTCATCTCCTACAATGTTGCTCCAAGTCAACTATTGTCTTTTGACAGGACACACAGACAACAAGCCAACTTAGTTTGTGCCCAAAAGGAGCCATCACACGTGTTATCAGTGTCAAAATGACACAGATTGCATGAATGTAGATGCAAAGGCTTGCCAAAGAACACCTCTGTGATTCTGTGAATGTTTTTATCCGCTACTCTGTGTGCTAGGAGGTGAGATAACAAGGCCTCCGGTGCCATCCTGAGCGGCTTTTTAGAATGTTGTTTGTGTTTTAGTTTTTGCAAAAGTCCTGCTTGTGCGGCCCGAAAGACGAATGTGCTAAATGGCGAGCAAAAATGAGCCTATTTTTAGTCAGTGGGGGGCCGTTAGGGCACTTTTGCTTGCTTTAGAGGATTCAGATTAGCTTGTCATTGGTTTAAAGTAAAGTTTTTATTGCTCTTCTGTGGTCAGCACTACCGAGACTTGTATCAGCACAGTTAGAAATTTTTGACACTAAATGAGATTACTCGAGCAAAGTTTTTCCCCGAGTACAGAACCACAATCGGCACTCCAGCCTCACCTGCAATTGAGATTCCACTTCATGAAAGTGCAACAGTGTCCTGTTCCGGTTGACCATCGAGAAAATAGGCTTACCAGCTCAGGCAGCCTAATCTGCAGATCTTCCTCCATCGAACCAAACGATAACGAGTCAAACCGAGATGCAAATCGTCACAAATCTGCACCATCTAGCTCTGGAATCCGATTCGGAACAGCAACAAATCCGAAACATCTTCAACACAATTGCTTGGCTCTCCCCCGACATTCGACGACACATCGAGTAAGACGACGGCACCAACAAGAAGATAAATGAAATACAAACTACAAATTTTATCATCTTCTCTTGCGGTTTGCCATTCCTTAGTTGTGCTCTCGTCTGTATTATTATTCCATGTGCGAAGCTGCCATGAAGTAGAAATTTAGGATCATTTTCCCCTTTTAACATCATCTTATCTTTTTCTACCATCATCGCCATCATCATCATTTACAACAATTCGTCCGTAACAAGTCAATTGTAAATCATAACGTCATCATTTTCTCTATCTCTCTCTCGACTCCGGACCTCCCATCCCCCA
Source organism: Forcipomyia taiwana (assembly GCA_963930915.1). Classification (NCBI taxonomy): domain Eukaryota; kingdom Metazoa; phylum Arthropoda; class Insecta; order Diptera; family Ceratopogonidae; genus Forcipomyia; species Forcipomyia taiwana. The sequence goes on from CAWVOI010000020.1 coordinate 794,737, forward strand.
TTTTGGAAATCTACATCACCCTAATTCCAGTGGCGTACCGAAAAACATGTTTAAAGTGAGTGCAAGTTAGGTCGAAGTTAAAATCTTTTGACCAAAAATCCCTTTTCTGTAGAAATCGGAGCAACTAATATTTTCCCCCCTGTGGTGTATAATGGTCGAAGTATATAGAAATGTCATACAACGATAAAACCCCCCTAGTTACCCCCCAGGCAGTTTTTTGGAAAAACCAAGACAATTCTTCCACCCTCCAGACTATGACATCATGCAAAAAAAAACCGCAGGTCTCTAGCTCTTGTAGTTTCGGAGCCTTGGCGACTCGGACGTACGGACAGATGGACGGACAGACGGAGTGACGGACAAACATATCGGAAATTTTTTTCGGTCATCGAAAACCACCAAGTGACACCTCTCGGAAAGTCGACCACTATTTGCAAGGGTGGCAGATTCTGAGCACGCAAAACCCCAAATTATCCGCACCCACCGAGACAGGAGATGACAAAATCTAAATGAAAATTTAACGAGGTAACAAACGCAATCAATTTGCACATCGTTGCTAAGCGATAAACTAAGAAATATGATAATAATTATATGATTGGGGAAGATGTATGAACAACATGTCGTAATTTGCCGACTAATATTTGCGCCGTGTTGCTAATTGAATTTTAATTAACTTAAATATGGTTGACGGAATGTCGAGATTAAGTTGTGGCAGGGTAATTTATTAACTCGCGAGAACAGTGATGGTGTTTTGAAGGAGGGAGAGGAACATGCAGTGATTTGATGGGAATTACGTGAGGGTATGACAAAACGGATATAAGCTGATTGAGTGCGGCGGGGGGCTGTAATCAAGTTAAATCCGCTTTAAACACACACTGATTATTTATGGATGTGGGAGCTGTCTTTTCGGGAAGCTTGGGGTTGATGTGACAAATCGTCATCAAAAAGTTGGGAGAAAAATTTCTGAAGAGAAATTCGACCGGAAAATCTAAGAGCCCGCAAATCAGCTTAAAAGTTGGCTAGTAATTGTTTGATTTTTCCGCCAGCAGACAAACAGCTAGATGATAATCGTTTTATTGACACAAGCCCGCTCAAAAAAGATCCCCAACACAACAATTTGGCTCGACTCGATGAGGAGCACGAGATAGTCGGGAAACAAGAGAAGACAAAAACGAAATACATTGGCGCACAAAGTTCAGCAGCAACGAAACATTTTCCCAACCAAAAAGAGATTGTGTTTCCCTTTGCAAATATTTGTTTTACTTTATCATAACTTTTGTACTTTGTGCGGCTCCATTCTCCCTCTCCCTCCCTCCCGTTTCGCAGACGACGTACTCTAACAACAGCAACAATAACATTTTAAAGCTTAGTTCACTCATTGTTTTGCTGCTTAGACTTTGTCTTGCCTCACACACACCCCGAGTGATGTCTCAGAGAGCGTTGGGAGCGTCGTTCCTGTCCGTCCGTCCCTCTCGTGAGGGGAAAAGATGCCGGCTCCAGTGGGCTTTGCCGTCTCTCCTGAGCAAATACATGACAATGAGGCTCTGTCTGAATTGTAAATTATGAACATTATTTTATTTTTCGCCGAGGCAGTGAAATGGCAGCCTCTCTTTGCCACCAGATAATGTTGTTTTGACAATAATCATCATTTGTACATTATAAAATTATGAAGTTTAAGTAGCTGTGTTGCTCTCGCTGGCATCTTTGCACTCCCCACCATCCTCGCATTATGTAGTTTGGAAAGTTTTACATCATTATTACAGCAGATTTAAGCGCATTATTTACATTTTGGGGTACGGGAGAGTGGTATTTGGTTGAAAATTCGTGGGTTTACTGATGTAATCCCTTAATTGTCGGTAGCTGGGAATTAAATTAGGTGGAATTTGCGCCAAAGTTTGACATTTAATTGGCGAGTCAGGTGAGATCTCGTCTTTCGGGAGCGGCACTTCCTGCTGAATCAATAAAGTTAAAGCAAAACACTCCCATTTACTTTCAGGTCGAAATTAGCTTGCTAGGCGAAGTGTAAAGAATGGGCCCAAGCAGGAGTCGGCCCCAACAGACGCAGAGACAGTGAAATATCAAAGGTTGAACTTTCATAATTTATTTAATTATCTCCATTTTCATCTCTATCTCGGATCCTGCTGCCTTTCGAGTTCGCCCCAGCCAAGGCATTAGAGCATGTTTGTCTGATGTTCATTTTATCACACTCAACCCTGTCTCTCTCGCTCACCCGCTTTCATTTTCATTTGATATCATAATAATTATGTTATCAAATCACATTTCGTTTCACAGCACGAGAGCGGAGCAGGCATCGGGCAATGGATTAAAATCAAAGGATTTGAATGTGAAAAGTTGGAATCTCGCCTGAGGCGTGCCAATACCACGAACTGTGTGCGTATTGAGGTAAACTCTTGAGAGTGAAAGTTCAAGGCCGTCCGATTCGCTAATGAAATTGTAATTCAGATTTATCTGATGCTTTCGACTGCGAGACGACTGAGTGGCGAGTTGTGGAGGAGGTGGGGGGCAGCAGCAAAAAGGGCAGCAACAAGTTGTTAATTATACGGAGTAGGTTTTTTCCTGCTAATCCCAACGTTATTATGGGAGATTAGCGAATGGTATCCGAATGGGGAGGGACGATAAGCTAACGAGAGAAGAAAGAAGTAGATATGAAGGGGGATTATTTACATGACTTTAATGGCCTTGTTCCATCACATTACGCTCGAGTTGGCTTCTGATCGATCCTCCCATTACCCCATTTGCTAGGAAAATGCCGTTTTGTCCCGAAAAAGGAACCGACGCTGGACAACTTGGAGGCACATGGCGCGTACTCAATTTGTCATCTTGCATAAAATCGCTTCTGCGGTTATTTAGCAAACAAAATCACATGCCATTTGCCCTAAAATGACGTCGCCCGTTGCCAGCGCACATTTTTCGTTATCAAGCCGTTTCAATCACCAGCCGAAAATTTCGTTACTCGAGCACGGACGTGTAGTCGAAAAGGTTTCTGTGACCTCAAAGTTTATGGGGTGAATGGAGCTTTAAACTGAGCTACACCCCTGCCCGCCTCTCCACTCTCGCCTCAGCAGTGAGTGAGCCCAGCATTTTTGTCGACGGCTCGATATTGAGTCACAGTCATAATGGGCTGTTTCCCTTTACTGCGCAGCTCCGGAGCCCAAATGTGTTTATAATGACTTTTGAAATATGTAATTCAGCGAGATTGCTCCTTCACCAGCTCTCCCATGCTGCTTTCGTCTTCCTTCGGCCCTCCCTGGAATCCATTATGGGGCCTCTTTCGACTGAAAAGTCATGACAATTAAGTGATTGAGGAACTTCTGCGGGAACAATGGCTCACTCCATTTCACCTGCAGGCTCATGAATGTCATAATCGAATTGAAAGTGTGTGTTTCCGCAAAAATCTACATATCACTCTTTTGGAGTGGAGCTCAGGCAAAAGGTAGCGTGGAGAAGGGTTTGAGTAAGTGAAAAATATGCAAATCACATTACTGTCGGTAGTCGGTAGAGGTTGGGTCGTACCTCGTAGCCTCGCTCCGATATCCGATCGTTGTGTCTGCAGAATGCTGGATGCGAGCAACGTTTATGTAATATGAGCAGCAGGAACTTTGCAATGAGAGGAAAAATTTACAAAATTAACCCTCAGTTGGCCCTTTTCGGTTTAAAATGCAAACCACTCACCACTTGGTCATTCAAAAATTTTGTAAAAAATTTTAAGAACTCATTGTAATGGAAAAAATCAAGCAAAATCGATGATAAAGCCTATGAGTGCATTTTCAAAATGATGAGAAGGTCTACGACATCAGCCCTTCTTAACACTTTGTTTGAATCGATTTGATTTGATTTGATTTATTTTTCCAGTTTAGGATGTCCAGTGTAGGAGCTCTTTTACTTGTCACTTTTTTCAGTCCAATTGGAATACAAAAATGTTTCTTCCATACAAACTTTGGGGGCTCCTAGCTCCGTCTCTGCTCATGGAAGGAGTCACATGAGATAGCATGATTTGCTAGATTTTGCTCAGACTAAAATATATTAAAATTTCAGCTCAATCGGATGTAAAATAAGGAGTTTTCATACAAACGTAAAACACCCCCCATTCCGCCTCAAGAGGAGATGGGGCTCTGAATGAGTAAGCTTGTACCCCTACAGACTATTTTTAACACGATGCAAAAAAAACCCAGCTCTCTATCTTTTCTAGTTCTTGAGTTATAAATTTCACACAGACAGACAGACATACAGACAATAGTGCATAAAACTTCTAGCTTTCGACATGAAGGAAAATATTGAATGTAGGGTTAAGTCAGTGTCCGGGCCGAAATTCTCTCCTCCTCCTCTCTTCACTCCGAGAAAAATGGGCACAATCAATGCACGTATTTAGTCAAGCAGAGCTACTCTTAAGACTCAATTTGCTCAGTTTAGAATGAAGTGATTTGCATAATTTGTCCCTGAAGAAGCCACTCGTAGCTTGGCGGGGGCGAGGAGGCAGAATAAGTGATTCGAAAGTAAAGCAGAAAGGAAAATACGTAATGCATTTTCTTTTGTGTTAACAAGTTTTCGCTTTCCTCTCCATCAGCCCACTCTCCAGCCAACTTATCGTTTACACCGCATTACACTCTGCTAATCATGCTCACGTTGCTGTTCGTTACACATTTTCCGACACCTGCTTCATCTTTGTTTGGGGGCAGCTTGCTGGCTCCGACACACTTTTCTCCTGTTTTTCGCACTCGCACGGCTGCGATGAGTCATAAATCTTGTGTCAGTGACCGGTTTGTGGGGCAGCAGGGTCTCGACCTGCATACGTGGAGATGTCCGTCCCTGGGGTGTCTTCGTGGCATGCGTAGATGACGGATGGGGCGAGCGGGGAAGTGAAACAAAGCCTGCCAAACGATTCCTAATTGCGAAGAGCGAACAAAAAGCGTCATAAACTAATAGATTTAATTGGCAGAGCTTAGCACAAAGGAGATTATCGGGCTGATTTGTGTCGCTGCTGCCAAAGGGGTCTCGTGGAAGCTCTCGAAAAGCGATTTGATGGATGGCACGGGGGCGATAAAGATAGCAAAAGACCCGTAGCGACAATAAATCAGAGACAAATCAGTCTCGAGTAGACGGATCGGGAGGGGAGGGGGCAAACAATGAAACGAATACAATTGGATTCGACAAAATAGCGCATCGCAGACAAACACAGAGAACACTTTGAATGCCAAACAAAGGGAGATAGGAGAAACGGGCAAAAAAGGAAAATAGAAAAATGATCATTAATCAACTATTGACAGTGATTTGAGTATTTGGCGTTCTTGATGTAGGGATTTTCCTGCGCACCGCCGGAAAGGGGCCTTTATGAGGATAAATAGGGCGGCCCGGGAGGATAATTAACTCCCAACACGAGATACCAGCCGTTCGAATCCCATATAAATTTTTAAAATCAAATCTCATAAAACCTCGTCACGAAGAGCATAATTTGTCTTGTCATGCATGCATGCAATCCGGTTCGGAGCATCCAAAATTAGCCATATCTCGGGCTGCAGTGCCAAGCCCACCCCTTCTCCCTCCCAGCCGATCGGCAAATTTGTTTATGCTCAGCTATTAATTAATTGATGATATGCACCATTTTGCGATGAACCGGCTAAATACCTACCCGGTACTCGCACACAGCTCTCCACTATGCCCGGTCCCGATACAGGTAACTAACATTTTAACCTACATATGTATATGTGTGTGTGTCTTCAGAGAGTTATAGAGCAGACGACGTAGGCAGACGGAAAATTTGGTAGCTATTGTTTGTGCTGCAAAAGCTCAAATATTCATTAGGGAGTGCAAGCAAGCAGTAGGCATAGGAGGACAATTGTTTTGTCCCTCCGTATATGCAGGTTGCTGGAGTGCTGGACAATATGCGATAAATTTTAAAATCGCAGTGGCTGGATATCAAGCAGGTCGCCTGTTTTATTAGCATATTGACACGGCAAAGTACAAGCACATTTTCAATATTGCATGATGATGAGTCGGGAATTGGAGAACAAAGAAGTGAGAGGTGGCTCCTTCCTTGTTTCAGGAGCTTTTGAGCTTAAAACAGGATTTTAGTGTCAAATTTACCTGTCAAAGATCACTTCCAAACTGTCCAGTCAAAAGTCAGAGTTCGTTTAAAGCCGTTGTGTATTTTTTCGATTTCTCGAGTGCCGTTAAGGATTTTCGAATGTTTTTGTGGATTTTTATAACAAATATTTTGAGCAAAAAAATTTTTTTAATTTCAATTTTCAGCTGTAAAAAAATATTTTATAAAAAAACCCTGTTTTTGCCGTTCAGTTCGTTTAAAGCATTGACAAGCTGTGACCAGGGCTGTGATCAGAGACCCCGACAAAAAGCTTTTTTGTCAAGAAATTAGTGACAGAATCAAACGTTCCAAATCAGTTGTGTAGAATTTCCTCTCTATATTAAGCCTCTAGGACCTGTTGGATCAAAGTCAGGGGTCCAATAAGGTTCTGCAGTAACGGAATTCGCGACAAAATATTTTTTCTTTGACCCAACTTTTGCTACAAAGCGAATGGAAAATGCACTCAAATGCATCTGTCTCCGACTCGCACCAGTACCCTCATTTTTCTTTTCAAAAATTAAAATTGTAATTTTAAGAGCAACCACTTTCTTTGATAACTTTCGGTCCAGAGGGCTTGAAAGGGGCACTACAGAAGATTTGTTTGAGCCAAACACAATGCCTTCCACTATCGTGATTGCCCGGTAGATCCGAACATCGCAGAAGAAGACACACGCCAGCAAATGACCGAAGGCAGTTGGCGCAAAAACAAACGTCACGGCTAGCCCTCCTCCCCTAATCATAAATGCATCGCCACTCGTGTTTTCGGTGCCAATACAAATCCCGTTCAGAGCAATCCATTCATCTTCTTTTTTGCACCCCTCACGTGACTGTCTCGTAGCCTGGTTGGAATGGAGGCAAAGAAACATCACAGGAATGACAATATTGCCATTATCACGTTGCCAGCCAACTCCGGCCTCCCCTTTTGCCGCCATCCAGTTCTATAGAAATAAATAATAGCCCCTGCTAGGAATTGTTTTTACCGCGGCATCTTGCAAATTTTATATTTGATTGTGGGACTCGTGCAAATCGGGGAGTGGCTGGAGACGAGGAAGCAGCGGAGCAGAAGTCGGTAATGCAATAATGAAAAATTTTTCCTTCACTTGTGCGAAACTTTTCATTGCGGTTGTGCGTTGATGTGTCGCCTTTTGGTTTTTATTATTGTTTTGTGTTTGATGCGATTGTGGCCAGCTCCTCACTTGACATCCTTTAGTGGTGCTTCGTAGCTTCTATTATCGTCCTTTCATCATTTCTGGAACACTTGATGGTCCTTAATGTCTTTTCTTTCTCTCGTTCATCCCTACTCCTTTCCACAGTTTGCTGCAAATCCCTTTTAATCTCGTACAATCCTCTCAAATGCCGCTTTAACTTCTTCACAAAGTCGGAAGGGTGAGAAGATTATCGCAATTCGGTGGCGAACAGCTTGAGAAATCTCCGAAAACGTATGGAATTGAGCCTTGAGGATACGTTAGAGAGACCTTGTCAATCTTGTGGCCCGATTTCCAAGCCTTTTGTTCCAATCTCAGGGATACAAATCACTCCGATGCCCAACCATGCGAAATTTATGAATAATTGAACGCCATGATTGCCAATTTGCGTCAGTATTTACATAAATAACTTAATCAAGGTCGGAACCTGCTTTATTCTGACAACAACCACATGATATGCAACTTAATAGCCAGTTGAGGCTCAATTATTTATGACACGTTCAGTTCATTTTGTGCGAAACTGCTGGCGAGGATCTCCTCCGGCGTCTGCAATACTTTGCCAGGTCGAACAATCCTCTGATGGTGAAAACGTATGCTGTCGGGAAACAAAAATCATGACGGCACGAAAAAAATACGAGCTCATACTTATTTCATATCCAGTCACCAAGCTGAAGCCCAGGAAGAGTCCTGTCAGGCCTCCGAACATGGCGAGGACGCTCATCCAGTTCTGGTACATGTCGGTGCGGTAGCGAGTGGAGACCAGGTCGTTGTAGAAGACGTGCAGGATTGTCTGGTTCGAGAGCTTGAGGCCCTGGCTGCTGGAGCAAAAGAAGGTGAAAATTCCGAAAATCAATCAGAAGGCCTTACAAAAAGCTTTGGGAGGAGTAGGAGAAGGCGCGGTTGAGGATTCCGGTGGAGATCTCCGTGATGTACGAGTTGAAGTCGCAGTCAGGCAGACAGCCACAGCCACCCTTGTGGAGTCCTTTGAAGCTCGCGTTTTCTAGCATCGGCAGGGTCAGGTTGAGGGGTGGCTCGGCAGCGTTGAAGATGGCTGAAATAAGAACCTGGATCCAATCAATCAAATTTTTAACTCATTGTTAAGTGGTTGACAACTGGTTGATTCCCCATATCAAACTTACGTTTGTTCTCCACGAAGCAGGTCAGGTCACTCATCTGGCAGAGCTTCTCAGAGCCGTTGAGGGGGAAGTTGTAGGGGACGCACCCGCAGAGCTCCATAAGCATGAGTCGGCGACACTCCATGAGGCAGTTCATGTGGGTGTACTTGGTGACGGACTCCAGCTGGACTTCGGTGGGCTCATAGCAGTTGCGGATGCTGAGGGTCTTGGAGATAACTTCGGGAGTGCTGTAGGTGGCCTCGGGAAGCACTGAAATGTAGGCTTCCAGGCCGCTCTGGACAAACTTGGTCTCGGCATTGTCGCTCGGGTACGTGTAGGGGCCATGCACGAGAACTCTGAAGCCGTAGGTGCTGATGGAGGAGACAACGTAGTCCTCGGCGGCCGGGTTCAGGATGACGCTGAGGCCAGTCTGGAAGCCACAGGCACTTACCCGTCGGGGCTCCGTGGCGAGGAGAGCGCGGCCCTTGCGGGTCCTCGTGATAATCTTCTTTGCCCCAAAGTAGTTGAACGAGCAGCAGTAGCCCTTTGTGGTGACGATGGTCTGAAAGGTAGAGTCGCACCTCACCTGAGCCCCCTTCCACATGCACTTCTCCAGCATGTCCTCGCAAGTAGGCTTGAGATCGATCAGAAACTGGTCCACAGAGTAGTTGTTCATCGTCAAGAGCTGGTTGGCCAGGTTGTAGGACTTCTGGGGAGCACTGCCCTCCCCATTGAAGTGGACCATGAGCTTGATGAGTTCAACTGCCTCGTTGTAGGTTACGTTTTCCGGGAGGGTCCTGAAAAGTCCGCTGTAGAGAAATTCTCCCTTGAAAAACGATACTTGCATGTGCTTCATGTGGCTCTCGAGACTCCTCTGGTTGATTTTGTTGACGTTGCAGATCGTGATGGCGGGAAAGGGGATATTCCAGGTGGGGTAGTGGGTGGACTCGATGACGGTCACAGTGGGAGTGAGGGCGTTGATGTCGAGGCTGATGTAGAGTAGGAGAGAGGCGATGACGGAGGCGATGAGGCACAGAAGGCCCCACACGACTCTCTCCAGGAGCGAGTGGTCCTTCCGAACGAGGTGGCTCCAACCATGGAGAGACGTGATGGAGCAGTAGAAGGTGCTCTGCTCAGACAACCACTCCAGGAAGGGAGATTTGCACTGGAAAGGGGCTTTTTCCCGGGGACTCTGGGAGATCGTGAAAACTTTCTGGTTCCTGGCGTCCTGCATGATTGAGACTGCGACGAGTACTGGGGCGAGCCAGCCAAGTAATGTCACAGCTCATTAATGATTCAGAGACAATCTTGTTGCCCCTAATGGTACTCATTTGGAGTCAATTTTCCAAGAAATCAAGCACTCAGCCCAGATACTTAGAGCTGGAGGCTCTGGGACAGGCGCAGGAAAAATATTCGGTCGTCAGCTGTCGAGAGTGACACTAATTCGGGGATCACAAGCGGCCTAAAAATTTATCAAACTGAGCTGCAGCAAACTCCGTAAGCCTCTTCAGAAGTGACAAACAAAATAATCCGTTTGACAACTGTCTGAAAGCCAGCAGCAGGCTAATCTGCATGCCAACATGCGATTTTTTGAGTAGCTCTCGCGCAAACGAATCGGATAGGCATCAAATGGATGGTGGATGGGATGCGAGTGCTAAATGAGGCACGTTGAGGAGCAATTCGCTATCTGGCAATCGTTTTTCTCTCGCTGATGGGGCTGCCAGTAATCACCTCAAAGCGAGAAGCCCCACACTATACATTTCAAAAGAATGAACGAGGCAAAGCGAATTAAATGGTGTAATATTGGTTTATCGATAAAAATATTTTTATCTGCGGGTAAAATTTTTTTATATCCACACAACACGGCCTTGTTATCCTTTTACGCCTGGCAGCCTACCTACATCTACATCCACAGTCGGCTAACAACGTCACGTACTCGGCTTTTAGGTCTTTATTATTCGTTCCTTTGCCTCCATCTCCCGTACCTCGAACCTCATGCCATTCAGATAAAGAGACTTTTCTGAAAAGACTGCCGAGATAGAGAAATAATGGGATCAATGAGCATCTACTTTCCCTCATCGAGAACGCTATGAGATCCAAATTACGCAGTGTCGACTCAAATGAATCGGAAAATATGTGTTTTGGAATGGAAATCTGGCGTATCTCGGACTTGCATGATTTCTCCCCAAAAGGACTTCAAACAGTCTGATATCATAACAGTTTCAATAATGTGATAAGTGCTTGTTTTACATAAATGTGCTAACGCGACAATTATCATCGCCATCATGTGGTGCAACACGTCGCTCGGCATCACGATGCGTGCGTGCATGCATGCATGTTGTGGACCATTCCCTTCTCTCATCAGACTCAAAATTCAGGCTTGCAACCGACCGAGACCAAATTAATTCAGCGTGAGGCTTACAACATCAAACTGTTGTGAGAGGAACTGCCACATGTCTCCCAACATGATACCAGCCATGGAACTGAGAGTGGCATCGGAAGAGGTCAAATTGCTAAGCTGCTGAGGCCCATGGTTACTATGCTTTTTTTTCTGCCTATTGCAGCTTTTATAGGGAGCCCAAGGACCCTTTTCTCGGGCCCATGACGGCCTAAAAAGAACCATCTCAGTTCTAAAAGCGTCTTTTAAGCGCCAAAAGTATCAATTCCAGCACAGTTATGGGCTCTTTTAACTCTAAATTCAAACTTTGTCATTTTTTTTTTCAAATTAAGAAACTCTGTCATTGAGATCTGAAGTGGATTCACCTAGCTGTCTAATAAATCCCCTTAAAGACTCCCTACTAACATACAAATAGTTTCCCGAGAAAGATAGTTTTTCCATTCAAGCAAGGAGCAAAACAAAGCAGCTGAAAGTTATTGAGAGCGACGTTGTGAAAATAATGGATCGTTAAATTAATTAATTAAGTGTTGTCAACTCCGTGGAAGCGCGTTTGAGTGTGCGGGAATTGGCGGTGCGAGGGTGGCAAAAGTGGGAATGGCATCCAATCGGATTGGATCATGAAGACGACTGGCAGTAGGATGGCATCGGGGTGGAAAAGAAAAGAATTGGATTATTTGTGGAACAATTGCTTTGCTCTGACACAAACAACCGATTTGCGATGCACAGTTTGGATGCTGCAGAAGTGCATAATTCAAATTGAAAGCCAGTAGATAATGAAGATAAAATACATGCGAAAGCTCAGACAATTGAATTTTCCATTTCAATTAACAGCGCACTCGAGCTCTTTCCATTATTGTTTTCCCCGAACCCCTTTCTCGTTCCTTGACTCAGCCGACGCTTTGCATTCCTTCATCAATTTTCAATGAACTTTATTGAAAAAGAGACTACCACAGAGATAGTGAGATGGGGTGGAGGGAGACAAAAATGCAATTTAGCACGCTTTTAATTATGATGGACAGAATCAATTAAATGGATTTAATGGCTGAAGACGTGGGAAATCGACGCCGAGACCTTCCAGCAGTCTTCTATTTACCCACTGATTTGTCCAGTCTCAGCACAGGCCCGTAATGATTCAATATTTATGACAAAACAATAATGCAACACCCATAAAATATGACATATTTGCCCCCTCACCACTGACACCACCATTCACCTCGCTCGAACACAGACTTTATTACTTCCACAAACAATTTTGACTCCATCATGCGCATTAACAGATTATCGTCCATAAATCGTTGCTCGCCTGCGATGTTCGGAGCAGCAAAAGCCGACATCGTGGCATGGACAGCAATATTGTTGTTGTTTAATTTTGTTTTAATAGCGATAACAACTGCGGCTTTGTAGTCCTCCGTCTCACACTTTGCCTCTGCGGTTTCGGCTCTCCTGGTCTCGGATCGGCACTTTCCAATTCGTACTCCCCTTATCTAAAATTAACATCTCAGAGCGAGTAAATAATCATTCTTCAACTACTTTAAAGTTGGGCTTCCCAGTTGGGAGAAACGCAGTGGAGGGTAGGTAAATATTTACAGTGATGGCAAATGATGGAGGAGAGATGCAAAGTGGCAGCTATGGACCTCCACTGGGGCCTATGGGAGGACGAAAGAGTGTCCGGGAAACTCGAGATCCCCGCAGCTCTGCCGCATGTACGGGGGAAGTGAAGACTTTGGGTCGACCAGCCACGATGTCGGTTTGTGTCTATGCAAATAGCGGGAAAATATATCTTTGTTATCTTAATATGTCTCCCAGTCTTGTGCGCCTCGCCTTCTCCATGTAAACCGTACAAGAGGGAATTAGAGGTTAAGCTATCAAGTATCAAAAAGGAGCGCGTCCCTTCAAATAAATTTGTCTGCAAACTGGTGCCTTCGTCTTCCGATTACCGAAAAATTAGTCGAGAGCGGAGGAGGAGGAGACGGGGGAGGAGGGAAAAATGCGGCCAGAGACGAGTACGACGACGTCATTATCGTGAATCGCTGTAATTATATGATAATAACGAACAAATGTTGCAGAAATTTCGCCCCACTGGCTCCTCAGGGCTCCGATACATTCCCCAAACATGCCACGATTTTGTGTTTTATTACCATTTAATTTGTAAATGTTTGCCAGACGTGGATGTCAAAGTTTGGTGCAAGGCCATCAGAAAATGGCTTACTGCATATACAGCAGGGGGTCCATTGTGGGGTCAATGAGCGGCTGACTCATCAATAATTTCCGTCGTACACCCATAATCAATCGTTCCATCAAATATTCCCGATTCTCATGAATAAAATATTTATTATTGACAAGTTTAACAAGCGGAGAGCAGTTCCGTCGGAGAAGGACATATTGTGGTGAGGATAGCAACATGTCACTCTCGGATGCGTCTGTGGGTGTGTGTGTGTATGTCTGAATCAGGGAAATAGCAACATGACAAGGCGAATTAGCAGATTTGGGGCAGAGATGCGGGAGCACCGATGCTGGGGAAGGAGAATCAATTAATTGGGACAGCAGATGAATCTATTTATTATTTGAAGTTTGCTCCGTGATTGACAAGGCACGGAACTCTAATAGGCTGATAGGTGCAATTTTGAGTGATTTATGAACACATTGGAGAAATCTGGCAGCAACTGATTTAGAGTTCCAGGAAAGGGTTGTTAAAATTGAAAGCCTTCAAAGAACGAAATTTTAATGAGGAACTTTTTATTTTTAGTAAAACTCCCATTTTCCTGGGAAGTTTGAGCAACACGACATGCTGATGAAAAGGCTTAATTTTTCGGAAAGTTACCTATGTCTCTTTATCAAAAGCGAGCAAATTACATTGTCATTTCGTCGAATTCGACTCCAGCATCATAAAGTTCGAACCAGAGGCGTACCTAGGACAGAGGTGCTAAAGAAGAATCTCAAGATTTGACGCTTTGGGCCCTCTCCCTAAATTATCCCTAAACTAAACATACTCAAGCCTTTTATTAGAGACATATTTCTTTCCTTTTTGTACCTATTTGAACCTAAAGATTTTCTAGATTATTCAATTTCTCTATTTAGTGTGCATTCTAACGATTTACCACAGTTTTCGGCTTCATCTTAATTTTTTTTAATCTCAATAAATTTTCTTTGAATATTTGTTAATTCAAATCAAAATAGTTAAAAATTTTTCTGAAAATTTTTCAGGAGTATTTTCACTGAAGTTAGTATCAGTTTATGCTCTTGTGGACCTAAACATAGCCCTTCCCAAGTGTGGCCCAACTTCAAACAAGTCTGTCGGTGGCCAGTATGAGGACGACACACTTACGACAGACTCAAGTCTGTCGGTGACTAAGGTAAAAGTCTGTCGGCGAGCTAATAATGAGGCACCGACTGAGTCTGTCGGTGCCGACAGACTGGGATAAACTTAGACAGGCTGGTTCAATTTTGGGTCCGAAAGTTAAAAATTTTCCGGCAGAAATGCTTTTTTTTCAACTTTTACTTTTGGAATACAAATTGGACGGAACAAAGAGGTAAGAAAACTATAAATGGTGGATCGGCAAAATTTTTCACACATCTTCTTTGCATCTGAATCAAACGATAGGGGCTCCTAAAAACTCCACAAAATCTCGCAACAGAAGAGGTTAAGTCTCATCCCTGGTTCAGGAAAATGTTCCTCTTTACAAAAGGGTAGAGCTAGTTTACTTAATGCTACGAGTATTTTCGCTGCCAAAAGCAAACTCACACCCGTTGTTGTGAAGCATTTAGGAGATGCATAGCGATGACTTAATCAAAATACTTGCATCGCTCTCCAACTTACGACTCTATTCAATTGTGAGAAGAGAAATTCGAGAAGTTTGTCGTGAGTCTGCTTGCGCAGATGAAAAGTTCGATAAGAAGGAAAAGACGGAGGAAAAGTTTAGAATATCGCACTTGAGAGCATCGTTGTCGATTTTATTTGCTTCATCGGGCACGACACTTAAATAATTTAGATGAATGGTATTAAAGTTGAAGCTGGAGGAGAACAGAAACGTCCACTTACCTGCCGGAGTTCCCTTACAGTGGCCCCTACACACCGGTCGAGTTCATTAAAAGCCACCACCGCTCATGGCTAGTCGCAGTTAATTTCATTAAAATTAGTCTCGCTTACATGATCCCACTTGAATCACCACCGCGCACACCCTCACAAACAGGCGCTCAGTTGGCGCGCTAATTGCTCGAGCAAACTGAAAAATGTTTGATATTTTCACTGCTATTTTGCCAGCCAACCCTCTCCTCTCACCCCCCGCGACCTCATCAAATACGCCAGAGAATAATTCAACCCCAATTCCGACCGACCTGTAATGATTTTACAACGTAATTAAATGTTCCTTTGCCGCTTTAATGTTCGCCATTCATACCTTTCTTTTGCACCCTCCCGCTCCAAGACAAACAGTGAAATATCGCTTGATTAGGCGCCCAAGCTGATGTCTGGTCTCGTCCAAGTTCACGTCCATAAATAGGGAATTTTGTCACAGGTAATTAATTCTGCACTGTGCATATTGTTTAATGAGGCGACGGAAAATTTCGCGGGAAAATTAAAACAACCCGGGTACAGAAGACGTAATTAGCTCTGCAAAAGTTAGCACCGACGAGTTTCCCACCTGTCTCGCACAAGCCTGGACTTTGCGAGTTATATTTTTCTGCACCCTTTCGCCGAGTGACTCGGGATTTTCCCGCAGGTGTGCTCTTTGTCTGTCGGGACCCTCGGGGATTTTTTTTGTACCAAAGACTTCATAAAATCATTACCAACCTCACCAAATGTCCGAGCCTCCTACAATTCAATGGTCTTCTCAAAAAGTTTAAGGTGAGATCCTTCATGAAAAGGACTCATCAATAGCTAAAAAGAGTCTCTAAAAAAACTAAGAATTCTCTAAAAATAAACAAAGAAGTCAACTATTAAAATTCACGAAAAACCGATCTGCTCATTGCCAGCAAAAGTCAGGTCCCTGGGGCTTCCGTGCTGGGACCCTTTTCTAACTTTCAAAGCGCAGCTACACGTGATGATGAAAGTGCGAGGCAGCCGGCGCAGCGAGGGGGAGTAAAAGTTTTTGTTTCGAAGCCAGACCAGAGCGTTTCACCGGGAATACGAGCGGCAGTATGTAATGTAATTTTTGTCATGGATACTGCAGTCGACTGTATTAACATAAATAAAAAGTTTTCTTTGCCTCTTTTCGGAGATTTTGTGTTATTCCGTTTTATTTTGTTAGGCACCATGATAATTTTGTTAATTAAAATTCATAAAAATTTGGTAACAGATGAAAGCTGGCAGCGCGATTTTATGGCGTGATAAGAAGTTTTGGGAGCACAGCTGCGAAGATTTTATCTCCTGCCGAGTGCCGGCACGGTCAGCATTTCCCTTATCCGGCTCATCCGGATACAAAGCTGCCGTGTTGGAGACTGAAAAGGGTGCCAGGGCAACAACCACGAGTTATTGAATTTACAAACGAGCTGCTCATTATTAGGCACTGACGTCATTGTCATCAAATGCAGGTCCAATCTCAATTAAGTCAGCTCGTCGTTCTCTCGTCACCGTCGTCGGAATGAAACCTGAATTCAAATGCTCGCATAGTCCCCGCATACTTGACAGCTTATCGACGGGCATATTCCCCGCCTCAGTCTCCTGGCTGCACCATTCAGCCACGACATTGCGGTTTTGCGCTCACTCCTTCGTCCCATCTCTGATGCTTTTTGAGCGCGGTGACAAAACTCAAAATGATGATGATGCACGGGAGAGCGCCTGGATGGAATTTAATAAACTTGTAAACAAGCATGTCGGGCACACTGATGGAGATTTCGAGCACAAAAGCACTTGACTAAACTCGTGCAGAGGGGAGAGAGAGAGACCGAACTGGATGAGGGTATGTGCGCTCGCGTAGTATTCCAAAGTTAATCAATCATTTTGCGGTTCAGTTGGCAAAGTGACTCTCGAAACCAAACAAAGTGCTGGATCTCGAGAGCCTCTGATATTAATTCTCTGTCGCTATTCATTGACCTCTTTGAGTGGGCTCACAGAGCGTCCATTTGAGCACAAATATTGGAGTAGTTTTGAAACGGGCCAAATTTGGGCAAATCGACTCTAATTGCACATTTACAGTGGCTCTTGAATTAAATAAGCGCTCGTGGACAAAACGCACGGCGGATGGTAAGTCCGTCATTAATTACCGCCGCTGGAAACGGGATTTAAATGACTTTATTGCTTCCATTTGTTGTGACTGCCTCCATGTCCGAGGGCTGGGCAATCAAAAATCAATGAATACTTAATAAGAGCCTCTTACTGGGCGATGCGACGCGACAGAGCAATAACAGTATCATTCAATCTGCGCCCTCGAAATGCGAATTTCTCTCGGCCAATTTGAAGCGAGTGGAAGTGCGACATTTTCTGCCTCAGCAGAGTAGATTTCCCTCGAGTGCTCTCTAGCACTCTTTGTCTGTCTGAGTTCCTTGCTCTATTTGATTTGAATGATTCGAACCACTGGATTTAAGAAAAATCCAGGGTCAAGATTTTCCTGATTTTATTGAAGCTAAAGTCCTGATCTTTAAAATTAAACATCACTTAATCTCATTTATTGAAAAAAAAAATATATATTTAACTTACTCAAGTCTGTCCGTGACTGGAGTAAAAGTCTGTCGGCGAGGCGAGAATGTTTGTTCCCAGGTCTAACTGCGAGTCTATCGGCGTGGACAGACTGGGAAAAACTTGAACAGGTCGAGTCAATTTTGGCCCGGAAGTAAAAATTTCAGGAAGAAATGGACAAGAAGAAGGACAACAAATCGGTCCGGACAAATAATAAATCTGCTAAACTGAATAATAAATAATGACTGCGAACCAAAAATATAGTTCCCATTTGATTATTGTGATTCCAAACGAACAAGTTTTGGAAAAGAAAAATTGGGGCTGATCCAAACCTATCTCCAGACCATTTTTTGTTTATTTCAAAGATAAAAACACCATGTCGCTTCTCCAGGCTTCACTCAAACCTCCCACCCTCCTGCACGGAATCGAGGAGGCGGTGCCAGTTAATGGGAAAATAAAAAGGAATTTTACGATCGAATTCAACACGTCTTAAAATAATAAGTACCATTCCATCGTCTCGATGTGTATTCCAATATTGCCCATGCACATGTTTGCTATCGTTTAAATTTTATATTTCATTTTGTCTCTTCCTCTCCCCTTCCCTCGGAGCTACTCAAGGAACGGCAAGCGGAAGTGATTGCAAGTAAATGAAGCTTTTCAGGGTTTCGGGTTTGAGTCGAGCAATAATGGGAATTTCATTGCCTTTTTACACACTTTCTGATTTTGTTTGCAGCTCTCTTGTAAATTGACATGAAACGTTACGAGGCTTTGGATGTGACAGGGAGTTTGGTCTGAGGGATGCTATTAATTTGTGTCAATTGAAATCGTGTCGCTTGTCTCGGGAGCGTGATGCGAGCAAGTGCCGCTTTGCATAGCTTAATTTCCGACAAACCTCGCCAAGGCATTTGTTTTACGCGTGCTCTCGACATTATTTTTATCGATTGAGATTGTGAATAAATTATTTGGCTCGCTTTTGTTTGCAGCCACATTTCCCCATCAACCTTTTTTGACTCTGCCTGCGAGAACTTTGAATAAATTTACATTCTCGATTATGGGCTTTTGGATTTTTTCATACATTTTTACGTCGCTGGAGCAACTAGCGTGGCAAGAGGAAAACGGCTCAGAAAAAATTATAACGACATTTACGGATTGATTTATACATTTGCGAGCAAGTAGTGGTATCGGGCGGTAAGGAGGAGGGACATAATATGACTGTCAGAGCCCAAATCCTACATGAAATATGTGAGTGCGGGTAGCCCGTTTTTGCGTGAGGCCAAAGTGCCCCAGGTTTTATGACGAATTCCCCTTTGAGTGACCCCTCGTTCCATTCAATTTGGTCTGCTCGTGAAGTCAAAGAGGCCCATCGTCAACCCCAAGAACTCTCCGGTGGCCCGTAGTTTCAATTTGTCCGTCTGAGGGCGGCGGCGGACGTGCTCTAATTCAGTCATTAATAAGCTCCCGAGGCAGCCACTCGAGATAAGGGGGAGAACTGGAGAATATATGGGCGACCGATGACACCAACAAATTTACCTCTCATTTGACCCTAATTTAGATAAAAATTCCTGGGTGTACCGCTCTCGTTCCTCCCATTCTGCCCGAGCTCGTCCTGCATGCCTTTGATCCTTTGTCTGCAAATGAATGGCAAATGGCATGACTTTAGCCCGTTTCACTCCCTGTCACACGACGATATGACTCTGCCATGTGACTTGTTACTGGTTATTTGGCATTTATGAGCAAGGAGATGGAGGCAGGGGCAAGAGCAGTGGAACAATGGCGAGGAATGTTTTGTGGCGCAAAATTTGTCTTTTCATCGCCTAATCGTTTGATTAATAGATTTTGAATGCCCTGAATGGGTTGGCAGCAGATTTATGGTACATTGGGGCCTACTCAGTCATAGCGGACCTGTTGCTGCTGGTGGAGACGACTGGTACTTTGTCAGCGAGAGCCCCTCCAAACGGCCGTCCTTTGATCCACGAGGGCTCTCGAGTCGGCACGGTGTCCCCAAAGCACTCTAATCAAGCCAAGTATGCCGCTGGGCTCGAGTTTAGAAGGCGTTCCACTGAAGTAATCACAGTCGAATAGCTCGCCTGCGCTTTCCCCCGAGAGCACGCCGATGCACCTAGCAGTTGCACAAAAGTCTCTTACTTTGATGTAGCTTGCAGCAAAAATAGAAAATTCTTTCAGATTCATACCCATTTCGTGTGTGCATCCATGTTTGTCTTGCCGTACCTTGAAAAGTCATTGGAACGTGACATCGTGCAGAGACGAACAAACATCGGTGCTTTTGGTAAATCGAGCATGAAATATTTTTTATGTATATTTATGGAATGGGGATGTGCACCCGGATTCCGTCTCTCGCTGCACATTGGTAGCCAATAAGGCACGTCTTTCTGGTCGATTTTGAGCGGACGGAAATGGGGCAAATTCAATTCGGAGTTTGCATGCATTGTTTTGCATATTTCCCATCCGCTGGGGATTTGGGGAAGTACTTACGATGAATCTTTCAAATTTGTCCGTCTGAACACGCTTCAATGGGCCAAATCGGCCCTCTGGTAGGGGTTGTTGGCACTGCAAACGCTTTTTACTGCTCCCTGCTCCCCTGTGCCATAAAAGAGTTACAGATTTTTTGCGCTCCCACTGCAGCAGTCGCACATTTTATGTTTGGTGCATGGAACTCCGACCAGACACCGTGAATTCAACCACTTTTTTCTCCGAACTGCACGCTCACCATTATTTAATACACTCAAGTGAGCAAAAAGAATTTGGTATTCATTGAATAAAAATGAGGACATTATTTTTACATGAGCAGGTTCACATAGGATTATCACTCTCTGCCAGCCAGCGCTCCCTTTGTTTACTTTCTCGAGGCCTCCAATTCTGCGAAAGCCCAGAAGACTCCCCCCGTGCACCTGCTCCCGTTCGCGAAATCAGCGCAGAAAAGCGATTTATTTCACCTTAAAGCGACACCCCAGGTATCACAGGATGCAATTAATTTTCATAAAAATTTTATGAAGTATAAAATTAAGCACGTAAAAGCACTTTATTAATACAGTATTACTGCTTTCCAATTCGCCGAGAATGCGGAAGGCGAGGGAGAAGAGGTAGACGGGGAATCTTCGGACGTCCCTTTTAGGGAGATTTATGACAGCCGAAAGTAAGTTGGGCGCAAAGTGGATTCCACTGCTGGAACAATATGTAATTGAAAAATTGCCGTCTTGACTGGATTTATGGGGAAGGGGATAGTTTTCGGGGCTTTTTTGGAAAAGGAGAAGGAGGTGGCGGAGGAAAAAGTTCAGGAGCCTCGTCCTCAGCATCCCTCATCGCCTTTCCGAGACCGCCCGAAATTTACGACACGCTGCAGCCCGCACTTAACATCTCCTCCACTTCCACAAATTATACATAAAGGGAACGTCGACGCAGCCAGATGCAATAACTCTCAGCTCGTCGTGGCTCTCGAGCCTCCTCGACGTTCTCTGTTCTGAAAAGTGTCGAGAGTACAAACGATGAATTTTCCCCCACTTTCGTGCTGCTGCTACTTCAACACTCGACTCCACTCTCTCCACCGCCACCAACTTTAATTTTATGGCTGGAAATATCATCACGTATCGCAAATTATTTTTCTTTCTTCATCATCAGCATAATTTTCAAATATTTCATGCAAAGCTGTGCTGCAACTAGCTCGTGGTTTCGGCCACCACACCTTCAGAACCTCCCACATTTCCCTAATTTTCGCACAACACTCTTTCCGGACTCACCCACCCCGAGAACGACGGTCCAATTTTCTTGAGGATTACGCGTGTCACTCTGATCTCTCGATTAACTTTGGTCCAATGGAACGACATTGCTCTTTTGTGTTCGTGAAATTCGCAAAAAAAAAAAAAACGTGAAAAATGCGATGGAGACAGAGCGAGGAGGAGCAGCAAATGCAGATCAGATCCATTTGCAAATTTTACAATGATTGGGATTGAATAAAATATAAGTCATTCCCACCGTCACCCATCTCAGAGCTGTGCAATCTCTCATGTGTGATACGTGAATGGCAAATAAATAATTTAAAATTGGTTTTAGGCCGGTGGCAAATTGATTTTTCCTTTTTTTGCGACGATTCCGGCGTCTGTGCCACTGTTTGTGCGGTCCTGATGAATGAAATATTTTGCGGTTCAGGGGAAAATGGCTGGCCTCTTTTCGTGTGTCGATCAGCGTTTCTGTGAATCGTAACCTTTTTATAGTTTAAGCCTTTTGCGTTGCATGAAGCTGTTTTTTGACCTCCTAAAACGTGAGGACTTGCAAATTATTGCAGACGAAAACAGAGACATTTTTGGTCTGGTACGTGTTGAAGTTTGATTGAGCTCAAATGCATCAAGGGACTTAATGACCTAGTATTATGTTCAATAAATTTTAAAAAAATCCTTACCATCAAAATATGAGGAAATAAAAAACTCTCTGGTCGAGTAAAGTCCCAGGGAATTCCGTCTCTGGCGGCGCCCTCAGATTCCAGGCCGACGATTCAAAACAAATTCAATAAAGTTTATCTTGTAGTTTTCTTCAAATCTGGTGTTTGTGCATTCATTCAGTCCCATCCGTGGTCTTGGAGCGAAAAACACAAGTCTCTCCATATACACTCGCAAGGCAGCCAAACAAAACATGAATTTTATCGTTTTCTCTCCTTTTTCGCTTGCCATGTTGTTCCTCTTCCTTTTTTGCCGCTGCTCCGCGTATCATCATCCGAATACGGCTCATCACCGGTGATGTTGTGTAATACGACAAGATTACCTTCAGCTTATAGCATTTCCTTCCGTCACAGCGCTCGCTTATCTTTTATCATTGAAAGGCAATCTTCACGCTTAAAAGTCGCTTTCGGATATGAAGCCAGACACGGTCGTGGCCCATAAAGGAGCCACATATGGCTCGAAAGGGTTTCTGACACCGAGCATTGGAGCCGAGGTGCCTCAAAATTGAAATTTAATTTGATTGCGAGCGAATAAAATACGATTGCGTCATCATTATAGCCGTATTTTTCGAAAGAACTCTACATTTCAGGTGAAATTGATATTTTAATTGGGTTTTGCTTCTGCTGAACTGCAATTAAATTTGTAATTTACACAGTTTGTTGCATATTCGTGCACAATACAGTCAGCTTTTATTCCATCCACCTCAGATGTTGAATTGGCAGACAGCTTCGGAATGCCAATGACGTCTGCTGGGGAATTGTCTCGAGAAAATGTCCCAAAATTGAAATCAAAATGCCTCTTGATTGGCATCGACTCCTTTTCTGCCCTAAGCAAACACAGCAGTGGTCTTTGTGCCGCTAACTAGGGTAAAGGAACAACTTCTGATGACGCGGCATTCTTCCCTTTCCACATGCATAATCAAAAAGCTACAATTTTGCTCCAACTTCCGAGGCGCAGACGAGAAAAACATTTTGAAACATTTGTTTTTCGACCTCCAAAGGAAACAACGGGGCTCGTAATGAATTTCATGCTAATTGCAATTTCGTAGCAATTTATTTGCGCTGCATAATTGCATTGCAATTACACGAGCAGACAGGACGTTGGGGCAAGGCGAAAGGTGGCCTCGAACTTTCAAACTCACAGCAAAGTTATGAACTTTTGTGTTGTAGTTTTAAAAAGTTTCATGGTGTCTTTCTTTGACGCCTCCTAGTTCCAAAACTGAGCTTAAAAAAAATGGGATAACCATGTGAAACCCATAGGAACTCTTTGAGGAATTCCTGCAGAAACTTCCAGACCTCCATGGAGAAAACTTTAACTCTTTGCAGGAGAACCTTTGAAGGTGGGGTTTGAAAAAAAGAGGCGTTGTTTTTATTGGAAAGATGTCAAGCTTAAGAAAAGGGGTAAAATCTTAAGAAAAGACTAAAGAGGTGGATTTAAAAATTTTCTCAAAAACATTCGATTCGGAAAGACATGAAAAGACCTACTAATTAAATGCCGTAACTTCATATTGCAGTCCCTTTGTCCGACAAAGCCTCGAGGTGCACATTACCGCTTTCTCAGCTGCTGCTCTCCAGTCTCTAGCGGCTTTCCTTGAGGAAATATCCTTGAAGAAATATCCTTGAAGAACACTTCATGGAACTTTCCCCAAGTTTCCACGAAGAGAACAGTCAGACAGCAATTGGCATCCGAACACGGGCCACAGTTGCCACCATGATAAAAACAAGGGAGCGTTAATAAAAGCGCGTTTTTCATTTTCTGTTATTATTATTGTAATTTTATTCATTTTCATATTATCCTTATTATGATACATTTGCTGCGTTTTCAATGCATTTTTGTCTTTTAATGATTATGTGTTTTTTGTAGTACGGTCGCTACATAAATTTGTCGATATCAGATGATGATGAACATAAAGGACCAAATTAACTTCATACCCTCGATATTACTGTTATTATTATCATTAGTCAGCTATTTGTTGTGTTGGTGAATATTACATGGTTCCTCGTCTTTTCCTTGTATATTTGATCTACTACTTCCGATACAAAAAACTACGGCATTATCTATCTTTGTTACTTCTTCTAGTAATTTAGTTTAGTTAATTCAACATTAATTATATTTAGTAGTATTGATGTCACTTTTCAGTTACGCTAGTGATATATAATCTAAGATACTAACAAACATTTTTACAGTTTTAGCATTTATCATTATTAGAATATAACAGTCCATAACGATTTATAAATTCGTAATAAGCAAAATAATTGATTTAGCTATCGTGCTCTCGCCGTCTTTGGAGCACTGAGGAGCAAAGTTGGAAAAGTAAGAACTTTAATAGTATTGCAGATACGTAAATAGCGTGTCCCTCCCCTTGCTGGCCAAACAGTGGGCTCCCAATTTCGCGGTCCGACCAAATAAACCTGATTGACGGCTGTCAGAGAGCCATTCGAACGGCAAATAATTGATATTTTTGGCTGCTCGCCACGTTTGCGTTAAGACGCGATATGCGCTGGACTTAGCGTAACTTTGGGTATATTCGATATGTACAACTGCCTCAATACGATATAATTCCTCTTTAGTGCTAGTTTTTACAGGCTTTGTAACATTAATACTCCATATTCCGTACCTATAACTGACATAGACCTATGTATACTCATTAAATGTTAAAGGAAGACATTATTTCATGATATTCACTACTCTTAGTATTTTTTTCATGCAATTTCGTTCATGGAATTTTCAAAAATTGACGGGAAAAATATGTTTTAGGGAACTTTAGAAACCTTAGGGACGTTGATGGAAATGAAAGTGGTGATTGGGAACGAGAGTCGCAGGCTGCTGGACTGTCGGTGATGAGGTGAGGAAGAAGACGGCTTACTAGACACAGTTACGAGTACTTTAACACGTTATCTTCAATTCTAACTAACAAATAATCAGCCTAATTATTGTGTTGCCAGGAGCGAGATCCTCTTACATGAGCGGACAGAAGTGAAAGGCGCTCAATGTCATGTATGGGCCCGATGGAGACCGGCAAAGGTGCTCCATCGGACGAAGGGAGAGTAACGAGAGCCTGGTAGATATAAGAGGAGCATAATGAGGATGATTGTGTTCCTGCTCACTGTCGAAGTTGTGCTTATTGCCGCGTTTGAAGGAGCCATCATCACTTGAACATCGGCCATCTTGAAAATGCTCAGGAGACGGTGGGCGGAGAGCTCGATATACTGCGAGTTTATGTGGTGACTCACGGTTTCCAGGATCGGCTTGCAGAGGGCCTGAAAGAGTGATAATTTAGTTATCGATGAAGCCCCTCTCCCAAATTTGACTCCGCCCCCCAGCCACTGTTTTACTGGCTCCACCCCGAAAACTCTTTCCGTACCTTTTCCTGCTTAAGAAGACTTTGGACGTTGGTCTTGGCATCGTGTGGAAGTCTCACGGATAAGATTATGTTCTCGTCCGTCATGTTGAAGAGCGTGAGAGTGCAAGACGTCTGGTTATCCACGTGCCTTAGGATGTAGTGTTGCAGAGCTCTCACGGAATCCTGGATCCCTAAATTCGTGTGCGGTCGCAGCAGTGCTTCATCCGTCGAACTATAACCTAGGAGCAAGAATACTCCATCTGGAAATTTAAATTGTCGAACTTAAATTCATTTTCCGTATTGAAGAGTAAAAAGTCTCGTTTCAATTGTCTTACTTGGAAGCGCATATTCCCCTTGAGGCGGTTTCATACATATAAACCTTCCTGAATAACAAAGACATCTTCCACGGTAAGCCTGGTATGCCGGTGCAGCATGACTATAGTAAGCTAGGGATGTGCGACAGGGCGCAAGGGGAACACACAAAGCGTGGCAAGAGACGCTCAAGGACTCACTACACGTGCACAGCTCGGAACACTCGGCATCGTCGCTCAGGTAGAGCTAAAAAGAATATAATAAAAAAATGTTTGAGTTTTTTTTTTATTTCAGAAAGTTGGGAGGGAAATTTTTTCAAAACTAGCATTCCAGATTAATTCTTGGAAAAAAGGAACAAGAGACTAAGAGCACTTAAAACCAATTATGAAGGATGTCCCCGCAGAGAGGAGCGTGTAGATGGCTGATAAATAGCGTTGGAAGACTCACCCTCCGACTTTTGCCTTCTTCAATTTTTTGATCGCCTCCTGGCCGCTGCACCATGCAATACTCTGGAGGTGGAGAGGGAGAGAAAAACAAAGACAAGAAATGAAATAAATACAGAGTTTGCAGTTCCCGCTCGCCCCACTTTCTGCTGGTTAAAAAGTGGCGACTGAGCTGCTGGAAAAACTGAAGAACAGCGAAAGGTGGAGGCAAGGAAAAAATAATTACTTGGCGGTTTCGTGGTGAACTCGACAGTTGTCATGGCTGTGCTCGTCATTAGAGGCGATTGCGGTGCCTCCGTCTCGCCACTATCGACGCTGAAAATGTCGTTCGTCTCCACCAAAATCTCATTTGAGGGCGAGTCCGAGTCCGGTAATTCATTCGTGGCTGCCTCACTCTGCTTTGACGTTTCTAATGGTTCGGAAATTTCGATGGCATTTGATTCAATTAACTTCGGTGTCGGTCGATGGTACTAAAACAAACACAAATTACCAAATTCCCGCGTTTCATGTACGAAAAGGCGCTTACGATGGGCGGCAACGTTGGTGGCGGCGTCTTGCGTGGCGTTGGAGGAGCGGAAGTTGTTGTGGTCGTCGTCCGGATGCGTCGCGTGGTCGTCGTAGTGGTTGTCGTGGTCGTTGGACGAGGTGTTGTGGTCGTGATCAGGAGTCCCATGGCTGCTAGGCGCTTCACGTGGAACTCCTTCTGGGCTTCAACTGGAGAAAGTAGTGACAAGTTATCAATAGCTCTTTGTGGGACAACGGAGATGACTTACCGACGCAGGGGTTGAGCCAGAGAAGTCGCTGCCATCCCAGGCAATCGTATAGACTGGACAGTTCCGTGCCCTGGCAAGCGCAGGCGGTTCTCAGGGGCGTTCCGAGGATGCCAACGAGGGCCTTCCTGCACGCATTGGTCTTCCCCGCGCACTTCTTGGTCACACTGTCGACAGCACAAGACTGCTCGTAGTTCTCCAGCTTGTCCCTGAAACGCAAATACGGTCACAAATGGAAGTTCTAGGCAGGGCCGTCGAGAGAAAATCTGGGCCCGGTACTATCAAAGGGAAATGTTGGAGATTCTAGGGGCCCGGACGCTGGCCCGGGCCCCCTAAAAATCACGGGCCCGGGGGGTTTACCTCCTTTCCTCCCCCCCTCTCGTCGGGCCTGGTTCTAGGTTTTAAGCCTGTTTGCAAATCTGCCATTTTTCGTTAGTTTATATCATTGTCCCGTCCAATTTGTGGTCCGAAAGTAAAAATCCAGGCCAAAAATTCACCCGGCCTGTCCAGGTTTTTCCCAGTCTGTCGGCGCTAACAGACCTTTACTCTAATCACCGACAGACTTGAGTCTGTCGTAAGTATGTCGGCTCCATACTGGCCACTGACAGACTTGTTCACACTGCGTAGGTTCTAGGACCTTTTTCTCCGTAAAAATTTTTTCCGTAAATTTCCGTAATTTCCGTAAAGATTTTTTACCGGTTTTTGACCGACTTTTTACCAACTTTTTTCCAAATTTTTACCGACTTTTTACCGGTTTTTAACCGACTTTTTACCAATTTTTGACATACTTTTTACCAACTTTTTTCCAACTTTTTACCGACTTTTTACCAATTTTTGACCGATTTTTGACCTACTTTTTACCAACTTTTTTTCAACTTTTTACCGACTTTTTACCAATTTTTGACCTACTTTTTACCAATTTTTTTCCAACTTTTTACCGACTTTTTACCAATTTTTGACCGACTTTTGACCTACTTTTTATCAACTTTTTTTCAACTTTTTACAAACTTTTTACCAATTTTTGACCTACTTTTTACCAACTTTTTTTCAACTTTTTACCGACTTTTTACCAATTTTTGACCTACTTTTTATCAACTTTTTTCCAACTTTTTACAAACTTTTTACCAATTTTTGACCTACTTTTTATCAACTTTTTTCCAACTTTTTACCGACTTTTTACCAATTTTTGACCTACTTTTTACCAACTTTTTTTCAACTTTTTACCGACTTTTTACCAATTTTTGACCGACTTTTGACCTACTTTTTATCAACTTTTTTCCAACTTTTTACAAACTTTTTACCAATTTTTCACCTACTTTTTACCAACTTTTTTTCAACTTTTTACCGACTTTTTACCAATTTTTGACCTATTTTTTACCAACTTTTTTCCAAATTTTTACCGACTTTTTACCAATTGTTGACCGACTTTTGACCAAATTTTTACCGACTTTTTACCGGTTTTCGACCGTATTTTTACTAGTTTTTGACCGACTTTTGACCTACTTTTTACCACCTTTTTACCGGTTTTTGACCGAAAAAGTGGATTTTGGAGAAAAAACAATGTTTAAAGCTTAGTAGGGGACGAACGCATTTGAGTGCATTTTCAATTCGCTTTGTTGCAAAAGTTGGGTCGAACTGAAAAAATTTTGTCCCAAATTTCGTCATTGCAGAAACTTATTGGTTCCCTGACTTTGATCCCACAGGTCATAGAGCCTTAATGTAGAAGAATATTTTGCTAAATTTAATGTCTTCTAACATTTCCCCAAGTTTAAGCTCAATTGGAGTTAGAAAATGTTCGCCTCATAATAACTTTGGGAGGCCTTAGCTCCTCACCCTTAGGTCATAAAGGCTTACTCTAGAACTGTTTTTTGCTAAATTTACTACCATCTAACCAAAGTTGCCAAAGTTTCAGCTCAATCGGTTGACTTTGAAATTTCGCCCTTCAGTTCGCCAGGGGAAGTCTTGGATGGCCACTTATTGACCCCCAGAGTCAATTATTTTACATTTTTAAGACCATGATTCGAAGCGAAATTGTAATTTCTTTCTTCTTTCAACTCAATCGGTGGAACTAAATTTTTCCCCCCTTCGAAGGCCTCTTACCCCACCCCCTTAAGTGATAGGGGCAAATATGTGTTCTATGATTTGCTAGATTTGACATGATGTATAACATATCCAAAATTCAGCTCAATCGGATGAAGTATATGGAACTTTCATACAACGGGAAAACCTCCTTCAT
The DNA here is from genome assembly GCA_963930915.1 of Forcipomyia taiwana. NCBI lineage: Eukaryota > Metazoa > Arthropoda > Insecta > Diptera > Ceratopogonidae > Forcipomyia > Forcipomyia taiwana. The sequence continues at coordinate 823,720 of CAWVOI010000020.1, forward strand.
TACCCCCCAGGCAGTTTTCCGGAAAAACCAAAGTGGTTCCACCACCTTCCAGACCATACATGACAATATACAAAAAACCGCAGGTCTCTAGCTCTAGTAGTTTCGGAGCCTTTGCGACTCAGACGGACGGACAGACGGACATATCGGACACATAAGTGCATTTTTTTCAAAATTGATGAAAATGCACTAAAAAAGTGTAGCTTTCCAACTCACCTGCATTTGGGGTCGTCCCGACACTGGTCAGCCACCACGTGACACGCAGGAGGCGTCAAGTACCCAACTCCGTTCATGGGAGGCTTGCTCAGGACCTCTTCCTGGGGCTTTTCCGCGCAATGAGGATGCAGCTTCTCCTGCGCCAACTTGCATGTATCATGTCTATTGTCAGTTTTCCTGCAAAAAAATATTCACGGATTTCCCCTGAGCGGTGCCCAAACTTTTAATGCGAGAGAAAAATGTTGTACCTGCACAGGCAGAACGCCACATCGGAAGTGAGATTCTCATGAGCCTTCCGGTAGAAATTTTGTATTGTTTCCATGCACACTGGACGATTGCAACGGTCTACGTCGCAATGCAGCAACATTGGCTGCAGCGAAGATGCACACGTAACATCTCTCCTACATGTATCTAACGCTAAGTGACAGGTACTCTGCGAAAGTGTCAAAATGTTTGTCTCTAGTGCGGACGTTTTTGGATCTCAGACTCACCTGAAAGTTTATAATATCAACAATATCCGTGTCAGGCGGATCGTCATTTTCGTCAGAGCCACCAACTGAAAAAGATTTGCAAGGGAACGGGTCAGAAAGTGAGACTGTGGGAGCGGAGCTCGGGGACTTTTGCTGTTCAGATACGCTTTATGGTCTAACTACGGAACTCTGTAGCTCTACAAAAGGGTGTGCAAAGTAACTTGTACGGAATTAAATAGAGTACATGGAAAGGAGCTTGTATGAAAAACCTTGAGTTGAAAGAAGTTCTGGGGAAGCGCATTGAAAATCAAAGGGAAAATGATTACGTGGAAAATGTTCGCTATATACGTGGAAACTGATGTGGAATGTGAAAAATGAGCAGTTATTTATATTTTTCTTCCTCTCCCTTTTGTGCCCGCATCACCCCACTTTTTTGTCTTCTTCCTTGCCCCCCGCCACCCCCGTTGGTCTAGCTCACGCAACAACCATACATCAAATCTCTTATGAATGGCGACCGGCCAGTTGTTAACTTTTTGTACGCATAAATGGCCCATGCCCCTTTTCATCCTGGCGGCCTTATCTAGCTTCCGGTTAATTTATCATGCTTTTAAACAAGCGCGAGTCGCGTTTGTTGGCTTTCTTTTCCACGAATTCGATATGCACTCGAAGAAATTTTCCTTTTTTCGCGACGCTACGTGACGCGACACGGAGAGGCAGTGGCAAGTTATGTACGGCAACTGGCATTAGGTAAATTAATATGCGATTTGCATGTCAAATGTTGCGGTTTATGTATTGTAATTATGCCAAGTAGCCAATGAGTGAGTGCCTTTCTGCTGCCTGCTGACTTTTCCCGACATCTACGGCTTCGCCTGGCGCTTGAAGCTCTAAACGAGCAAATGGGCTTATGGCCTGTCAGCAGGTCTGCAGCTAGAGCGAACTTCCAGAAATTTCATGTTTTACTGTATACTCAAGTGTAGTGCAGATTCGCGAAAACCATCGACTCTAGAGCTCTCAAAATCAGCAATTATTTGGGTAATTGAATGCTTTCAAAAATATTTACATTCAATTTTGAAACCGTTCGGCAGGCAATTTGCATAGCGATCGGAAAAATTGCGCTCAAATGAACGTGAAAGCCACTCGGAACGGCATAATACGCCGGACGGACAGGAGAGGTTATTTTTCGGATCAATGACATTGTCTGGCAAAAAAGTTGTTGCAAATATTGTTGCGATATGTCAATGACTTGTTGTGAATTTTCATAGCGGATCCACAGAGCTCGGCTCAGAACAAGCCATCATCATAGCTCACAGCCTTCAATATGCATTTCTGTTTTCGAAATGTGCGTGACGTAAAGCGGTCACGTTTTGCTCACTGCACTGTCAAAACGGTTCTGTGTGTGTGTGCATGTCGGGGAAATCTCATCCGCTCTGCCATGGGGAGCTGCTGCCTGTCATTTCAGAGTTACACATTTTCAACATATTTATCTTCATCCTGACCTGTCACCATCTATATGATTTATTATTATTGACAATGTTTATCTTTAATGCATGCGAATTTTTCGATTTGCGCCATTAAAGTGCTTTCCAGGGACGAAAAAGGGAGGGAAAACTAAATATTTATTCTTACAAAAAAATTTAGCTATCTCTAAACTGGAGAAACAGAATGTTCATGGCAATCAGAATTCAATCAGAACCAGAAAACATGTTTAATGCTTAGTCGGGGACGAACGCATTTGAGTGCATTTTCAATTCGCTTTGTTGCAAAAGTTGGGTCAAAGTGAAAATATTTTATTCCCAATTCCATCAGTGCAGAAACTTTTTGGGCCCCTGACTTTAATCCCACAGGTCATAGAGCCTTAATGCAGGGGGATATTTTACTAAATTAAATGTCATCTAACATTTGCCCAAGTCGGAGCCCAAGACGGACGGACATATCGGACACATAAGTGCATTTTTTTCAAAATTGATGAAAATGCACTTAAAATGGTTTGGGATTTTAATAATTCGTCTTCTTGGAGAAAAGTCGGGAAAAAGCAAGTGTTATACGCACGCAATCCTCCAAAAATTAGAAGACTGTCTCCAAAATATCCGGTGCAAATTTTTCCCGAGAATGGACGTCTGAACTTGTGGTCACTTGTGGTTTTGAAGAATTTGGGTAATAGTGAATTTTCCTTCTATTTGTTCTGAGAAGCACAGCCCTTATTCCGCCGCTGGTTGGCCAGGAAAATGGCAGAACGAGCTTCTCTGCACACAAAAGCCCGACGGAAGTGAATTTAATAATTAATCAATATAATCTCGATGTGAAAATCAGCCGCAGTGACAGCAGAAATATTACAAGTGTCCACTGGCTTCCACATTCGTGCTGATGATGATGACCGAGCCGGCGACTTATAAGAGATTGATGCGTTTTCGTATTTACCCCTCAAAATTAATTTGCTTTCAAACCCCCGCGGTATCTGAACCCGGACTAAATGAATACTTCCAATTGAGAAAAATTTGAAAAATTTTGAAAAATTCTATATACTGAGGTGGTGAAGAGAAGAAAAATATAAACAACACAATGCATGATTCTGGCTGAAAAGAACATGTGTCTCATGTAATGGATGCAAAAAAATTGACACAGAAAGTGAAAACAATAAGAAAGCCGTAAATGAGTTCGAGGATAATTTTACCACGAGAACGAGATCCTTGAGCTTCTTGTCGACACAACTGGGCTCCCTTGCTTGCCTCTCATGGGGCAGTGGGAAAATATTCAGTTGCCAGCAAGCAAGGGAGCCTAATCGGTTTCTTAATGATGAAGAGATAGAGAGAGTGAGTGAGTGAGGAAGTACATACTCTGCTGCTTATTTTCCCAGTTGAAATCCTCAGAGGAAGATCCCGCCACTATATCGTGCATATTTGAATTCGACATGTATGTTGTCAGATTATATGGGTAAAGAGCAGTTTTATAGTGATGCGGATAGTATGAATTTGATGGTGCAATTAGTGGTGTTTCAACCAATGCCATATTTGCGTCCAAAAGTTTATGATAATTTTCCTCCATACCCATCGCTCTGACTGCAAAATACGATACATATTTTTGTGTTTTATGGAAGGCACGTAACGGGAGAGAGAGAGAGAAAAAAATGGATTTAAACAGTTAATCTTTTTTTTGCTTTTCAGGAGACTAGTCTTGAGACAGTGTGAGAGAGAGAGAGAGAGGGTCTGAGACAGTGTCATGTTTTTGCTTTTGAGTGTTCAAATTATTTACAGCTTTCACTACAATCACATTCATATTCATGATGCCTATTATTAGTATATTAATGTTGCTGCTGCAGTTTCGTCGTTGTTGTAATGGATGGGCTGCAAAAACTTTCCGGTGAAGCGAGGTGTGTGTGCTATATACTCATAAGGGGGTCTTCAAGACACAGACCCTCGATCGAGACGGCGCGTTTTGGAAGATAACAGTGAGAGAGAGAGAGGAGGCTTGATGGGATGAGATGTCGTGAATGATGCTCTATACACATAAAATGACTTCTATCTTGAAAAAATTCAAATGAAAGGTGTTGCAAAAACAGGATGCTCGCAGTCGGACTCCATTCGCGGATGCAACAAAAGGGTATATACGAAGGTGTAAAAAGTGTCACTAATTGCATGCGCATGCTGCAGACGAGAGAACTACGAAAAATCAACGTGATATGACATGCATCAACTCTCACCTATTTTGGCTCGTGCCAGCTTATATTGTTCTCGTCGCCATTCGTGATCATAGAAGGATGGCGACGATGGGAAGGAGGACGACGAGTTACTGATTGTGCTTACATTTGTGCTCGAGAAGTGCTTGTGGTGCAAAACATTTGTGGTGTCGGATGAGGAGGAGGGGTCAAAGTGCTCAAAAGTGGACGAGGGATGCGAGTGCAAGTGCTTGTGATGGTTGTGCGTAAAGTGCTCCGGTGGCATTCCTTCGGCGTCAAAGAGGTCCGCGTAGTGGTGCGAGGAGACATTGTAGGCGTATACTTCGTAGGGGCGGTGGGACGCCAGGGCGTAGGGGATCTTGTGGGGAGGATAGAGGAAGTAGGGAAAGGTGTAGGGGTATCTTTTGGGGGGAGGGGGAGGCTCCTCCAGGTCGGATGGGAAGAGGGGGTACACGGAGTTGGTAGCAGTGCCTCCGCCAGTTATGGATTCGTCTAGTGCTGAAGGTAGCTCGTCTGGAAGAGTGCAAATATTCAGTGCAGGTGCAGTAAGGTGCAATAAAATCCCATCTCGCGACCTTTGAACACTAAATCAATTAACCTTTATTCTCTTGACCCACTGCGTACTCTCCGGAGTCATCGAAAATGCCCATAAACAATAACCAATTAATTAACGTGCTCCATAACCGATTACAAATCCCAATGCAGAAGCGAAAACAATCGATAATTGGCAGACTGACCGACAAGGGACGTCATATAATTGCAAAAGAGGTGCGAATCATGTGCCAAAAATAATTAAATATTTGTGCAAAGTGCGACACGGTGTTATCTTCTTCTTCGGAAGTGATCATCGTCAGTATTATATTGCTAAATTGCTATTATATCATATGCTATTTATATATTTGTGGTGGCAGCATGTTTGTGTTCATATATCATAAATATAAAGTTCATTTAAAAATAGTCAAAGGGCATAAATACTGCAAATATATATATATATATAAAGGGTGGAAAATGGAGGAAAATACGGGGGGTAGAAGGTGTATTTTGCAATAAAAACACGATAATGCACTCAATATATGGATAAAAATTTAATTTTCGCAATTTTATCAAAAATATGCTTAAATTTTATATCTCTATGAATACAAAATTTATGGTAATTTTTAATATTGTTATACTCGGGACTTGTTATTTGTACACAAGCAAAAATGCACAAAACACACGGAACGAAAGAAGGAAAAGTTTTATTTTGGTCGAGAGAATGAATAAAATAAATGGGAGGTTTATTTGTGGCATGACTTACCAACACATGGATTATGGTTAACAACACTAAATATTTTATCACATCTGCGTTTCATATGATTATTTGGACAGATACAACCGAACATTGGTGATAAACGTAAATTTGTCCACGCTTCGTGGCATAAATCTCTGCAAAACGAGAGGAAACGGAAAAAGTTGCATTAACACATGCGTTTTGTGGCTTTTCAATTGGCTGCCGTTGAAATGTGGGGCCAAACAAAAAGTAACTCACCTGTCCTCCATTTTGCACTTGTTCTCGCGAACCTTGCAATGCGTTTTAAAGTCCTCAAACAACTTTATGCACTTTCGCTCCTGCTGGCAAACAGAAAGCGCGTGATTGCACGTTGGTAAGGCATCAATAGGATAAGGATCCTTTTCTGCAAAACAAATGTTAATTAGTTGCGAGAGTAATTTGAGGATCTTGGGGTACGAACCTTTTTTCAAAACAAATCCGCATGGATGGTCGAAGAGAAAGTCTCTGAAGTAGTTGCAGTCGGGATCGGCGCCTGGCTCTTTGCAGAGACAGGTCGGGCGAAAGAACGGGAACGCCTGAAGGGTCCTCAGAGCTGCTTGACATTTTGTCACCGTCACCGTACTACATGCAACTGGAATGAAAAGAGGAGACAAGGGAGAGGTTAGCAGCAGTTCCGGAAATGATGCAGGAAGGAGCGTGTCCAATTACGTTTTGGGCGACTCGAAATTTCGGAATCACGCCGTGATTCTCCAATTAGGCGATTTGTGCCGCCGTTTCCTGGACTGGGCGACGCGATAGAATCTCCTCAAATCGAGCCCCTCCCCCTCACGGCCCACTTGTCGCTCCCAGGGTGTGAATCCGGACACGGAGAAAACTTTCGCCTGCATTTTTGCATGTGCAGAGGAGATACACATGCAGATTTACGTAAGCAGGAGTCCTCGATGGCATGTAAATGGGTGTTCTTGCGGAGGCAGTGAGGCATATCGAACACATCGCTCAGCTCGCACGACTTTCTACATGTATTTACGTGGAAGAAAGGCCTTTTATATTCATTTATGCCCTGCCACGGCCGTACGTAGAGCTACGGAGTCTACGCCAGCGGTGGCACAGGTTACCTTATAAATTATTCAAAGTACTTTATTGATCCGACTTCACGGCGGAACGGCAAGTGAAAGAGTTTATGAGGTTACTCGGGTTTGTGCCAGCGCTGTACGGGACTTTTTGTGCGCTCGGAAGACACAGCCAGCGCTGCCTCTCCGACGGCTTGGCGACATGTCGCTATAAATAATGCATGTCATGTAATAAAGATAAGTTCGATATGAGTAACAGGCATTCATCCCCTTTCATCGGGAGCAGGCGGGACTTTTTATCTCGTCCCTGTCATTGTTTTGCGACACGAACTCGCGATTTCCGGGGACGCCTTGGTGAGTCGTGGGAAGGACCACCGCTGCGGGAAATGCGAGCTAGTAATTTATTTACCCAAACACGCATCATAATTTAATCTCGCGTTGATGATTTAATGTTTCGTATCATTTTCTTGTCGTCTGCCAACGCTCTTCAATTCCCTCTCCCCCCCTCCGAAAATACGCACTTCTCCATGTAGCACGATCCGAGATACAAGATGTTTGCTCCTCGTCTCCAGTCGTCGCTTACATTTATCAAATGCGAGGCACCGAGAGGAGGGAAATAATGAATTGGCTGAATGAAAGGTGAAAGGAATCAAGTATTAATGGAGTTAAGAGTTGACCTACAGCACACACTCAACCCCCCGAGTATGCGTGCGTGAGAATGGCCGTATTTGGACACGTGATGGATTGTTAACCCTTGTCTTGTCAATGTGGGAGGCGAGAAGGGGTGTGCAAGTTTGCACTTCAATCATTACAGATCGAGATAGCGAGCAGGGATTCGAGTTATTTATTTTCGTCAGAGCACACAATGGAAAATGGGCTCGACAGGCTTCAAGAGATAAGGCTTCAGGGGTTTCTCGTATGCCATTACGATATTTTTTCCTCGCGGGATGAAAAATGATTCTGGATCAGAGGGAGTAAATTCCAGGGATTGCTGAACTTTGTGAATTTTTCCTGGAAAAAATTCTGCTTGCATTTTAATCTAGATCGCTGAATAGGGCAAGGTCTTGTCTCTCTCAACTCCTCAAGAACTTTTGTTGTTGAAAAAGTTTTCAGGAGAACAGGCTCTGACTCCGAGCTTTGCACAGATTTTCCGTGAGTTAGAGGTGAGCCGGAATATTTCAATCCTGTGTGAAAAATTGGCCGATCCGCCATTTTTCGTTTCTTTACATTTTTGTTCCGTCCAATTTGTAGTCCGGAAGTAAAATTTGGAAAAAGAAAAAGCATTTCTGCCTGATAATTTATACAATAACTGATCCGGCCTGTCCAAGTTTCTTCCAGTCTGTCCGCACGGATAGACCCGCGGGAAGACTTGCGAACAAACATTCTCGCCTCGCTGACAGACTTTTACTCAGCTGCGGACAGACTTGTTCACACTGGGTAGATAAGCAATCTAGATAGTCCACGACTTTTTTGACTTTATTTCAACTTCAATTGCTCTCGTTCATTTTTTTTCGCATGAGATTTCTACTTGCAAACTACAGATAAAATAGGAAGTAATTCCTATAGGCAGAATAGCCAAATAAAGCAAGTCAGACGCAACTATAAAGGTGAGACAAGAGGTTAGTTAAATCTGTTCCCGGAAATCTGGGTTGGACCACGAAAAACATAAGCTCAAAGCAACCCTCGGAGCGCCGAAATACAAACAAAATAAGCAGATAAAAATGCAAATTAAAATAAATATTATATCAGGCCCCAATGCTCAGATTCTCGCTAAATTGAGCCATTTAATCGTGCATAAATTTGGCGCGAATTCTCAGATGCTCGAGATATGCATGATACGTCTCGCCATATAATCTCTCCGGTGTGTGCAGGACGAGCAATTTCTCGTCGCTGGCGAAGAGAGAAAAAAAATAAGCAAACATAAACATCATCATCAAGATGCTCTCCTCCGTTTCGTTGTTTTTCACCCGAGCCAGCAAGCAGTCTTATTGCACATCATCGCACGCCTCCCCCTCGGAAGCTAGCAGATTTCGGCCGGGCTCGGCGGAAGTTAAAACTAATTACGTAGGAAGTTTGCGCCATCGGAGTGCCAGAAACGAGGAGGTTATGCAAAAGGGGCGCAGAACATGAGATCATATATTACCGGGAAGTGCTGGGGCTTCACGCTCGGTGGTTGGAAGGTGCCTAGTTACCAAACGTGATGTGGTTGTAAACATATCAAAATTCCAACTCTTTCGCATACCGAGACATCCACTCCATCAAGGGGATGAGTTGCAGCACGCGTTTCGGATGGGGGAGGTATGTAGTTGGCATTCTTTTCACGCATCTCTTCCACTTAGGCAACCGATTTCCAATCTCACATATTTTCCCATAAATAGATACACCTCTTTGCTGGCGGAAGCGACCTGCGACTTGTTCATATGCAAGTTTACTTTATCGTGAACTCGTGTGCCATCATCTCTAATTTCCTCCCGAGTCACGGTGATGGAGCAACTTTATCGTGTCACGCGTTTGATAAATTAGCTTTTGGGGGGATTCATGGGAGCTTACGCCAGATTTCACCGCCAAGAGACTACGCCTACGGGTTCCTTTGAGCTCTGACAGCTTTCTGGGGATTTCTTTGATTTTAGCCTCTTCGTGCTTTCACATTTGAGTTGGGGCTCCACCGAGGCTTCAAACCATCTTCGGGCATTATTAAGATTAGGTTTTTTCTTCTCTTTGGTTTTTAACAAAATTCTGGGCTTAAATAGGCTTTGAAAAAATCTTAAAAGCTTAATAGGGCTTTTTCTGAGAATTTTGTTTTCAGGCTCAAATAGCCAGACCATGTTATCACCGCCCCCCCCTCAGGCTTTGAATTCGACGGAATTCCTTTAAGGCTTTCAAAAAATCTCGAAAGCTTGATTGAGCTTTTTCCCAGAATTTTATTTTTCAGACTACACTAACCTGACCTCGTTACCACCACTCAATCAGGCTTCGAATTCTACGGAATCAAAGTCCGCAATGACCGCAGCTGATTGCATGCGAGCCAGTTAACCTCCAAAGCCTTAGCGTTCTCAGGCAATAGCTCAGACCGAGCCAGCTAGGCGTCTCTGTAATTGGCATGAGTGCGTGTAAAATGTAGCTAATGGCGTCAAAATGTCTCTTCGTGTAAAAACGCGATGGTTAATCGACTTTTTAATTTCGCTTCTATTGAATTCGAAGGGGGAGCTGGGTACTTACCAGGAACTGGGCCACAAACGCGTGGAATAATTTCTAAAATAGCTGAGCAAGATGGATCCTCGAAGCACAGTTGTCGTGCAAGGATACAATTTAATATCGCAATAGCAGTCTTTATGTTTTGGCCTGAAAAGAGAAGAGAGACACATAAAATGATTAGCGTGTAACTTCATCCACAATAGCGTCGACACACAATTTAATGAGTTAACAAGGGAGAGCAAACATGTGAATAATTGGCGCGCGCACATGTCATCAGATCTGCTCGAGGCAGAGTTTCCTTATTTTCTCCCGAGTCTCGTGTGCCAATGCCAAAGTTAGCGCTGTTTGAGTTGGCAAATGTGTGTATTTTTCTTCGCAGGCACCGGCTCTACCTTGCCTACCTTAAAATCCGGAATGGGCTTAATATATTATTATGATAATGAGCGGTAGGTGTACTGTAAATCAGATGTAATGTGTGCGAGTCGAATATTTATGTCGTCATCATTGTCTGAGGGATTAATGAGATGTAGGCAGCATAGTCCTCTTACGAATAGAGACCAAGACCATAGTCAACAAAGCCAACAACAGACATCAGTTAAGGAGGCTATGGTAGGTTTATAAGTTTATCGGAGCAGGAGGTGGAATCGATTTTCAGGGAGTTGCAAAAAAGCTACCCGACCTGGAATCGATAACGAGTCCTGACTGCCGAGGCAGAGGCATGTTTACATTTCACTGGGAAAAAAGAGACATCGATAGGCAGTGTCTTGCTCGGAGGCACTTTTGAGCAAAACAAAAAGTCGACAGGGTTTTTGCAGCACACAAAGACACAGAACCTCGCTGCGAGTCGGGTAAGAGCCGTGAGGAGAAAAGAGCAGAGCGAAGACGAGGAATAAAAACATCGCTGCTGAAATGACGGCATCACGAACGGCAGCAACACGAAAAAGGTTGTAAATGTGTATAAAAATGACCAATCAAGAGATGTGGAGTGCTGATAGCGACTCACGGTGCTGAGGTGGAAAGCCTTCTCGGGTCTGGCATGTTTCTTAGATTACACAAGCGCACGAATGCAGCGGTTGCATGACATAATAGCAGCGGGAGGGAGCGCATGAAAGCACAGGCAGACGGGTGCAGGCAAGTGAGACGTAATAAAAATAAAAGTAATGGAGCCAAGTGAGTACATAAAAAATTAAGAAAGGAGCACAATTAAGCTGAGTGGGCATGAGGTGCATATTTAATGAGCGCGAGGACGAGGTGTTGCGCTGCCGGAGCATGCAATCAGACTTTACTGCTCGTTTGTGACTCATTTGCAGCCCTTTTTCAAGCGAACCGGGTCGAATAGAACGAATGTGGAGCACAAACGACATGCAGTAAATTAACTGGAAACCAATTCGAAGCACAGCGAGGCTCCCGTAACCCCAAAAACAGACTCAATCGGATTTGAACCACATTCGAAACTCCAAATTGCCATTTATATGCAGTCAGACACACGAAATGTGCGCGCCACAGAACGTAAAATCAATACCTGAATTGTCAACAACCTTGTCTTGTCTTCGCCACTTTGTCATATGCCGCCAATCCACCGCACAAACATGCCATTTTGTACGGCTTGTGTGCGAGTGAGTTGGTGCTTCCTACCTCCTCCACCAAAAATAACAAATTGAATGTAAATTTAGTGAGGCAGCCAAAATAACATGCAAGAAAGTCGACAAATGTACCAAATAAATTGCGAATTATGTAGAACATGGGGGAAAAGCCGGAAGAGGGAGCAACTCCAAGTTCAAGTCAGACGGACGGACAGGAGGTGTCGGGCAGAGAGACGTTGTCTTAGGTTGTGGCGCAACAAGATCAATTTCACACACTTGGGACTCAGTCTATTGGTCTGCCTGCTGTCTACCCCCAACTCCCTGGCATGCAAAGGGAGCCAAGAAAGTTGCCAGCAGTGGTGTGACTGGGGATGGGTTTTCTGAGAACTTCTACAGGGTTTCGAAATATTAACTCGCACTTACGTCTCTGGTTGGCAGAGAGAGAAAGAAGAAAAGAAAATGAAACTTCGAGATGACTTACAAGACGACAACTTTCGGGTTGATTGTGCCAAGCATCACTTTATACGTCTGAGGAATCGAATAGCTTTGTCCTGAACTTTGGTCTGCCCAAGTTGGTGTCTCATGGGCGTTCCCGAGGTGGTGACTGGAAAGTGACTACCACAAGCTTATTCCGAATATCCACAAATAAGTAAAAGTGTCGCTCAGGATGAGTGGCGTTCGTGAATTTTTAATCGGTAAGCCCGGGTAAATTGACGTTGCCTCGATTCCAAAAATTCCAATAACCTCTTCTGCGTTCCAATTAAATTTTAATTGTGCGATTGTTGGTTTGGAAACCCGGGTTTTCAGGGAAATATTCTATTTTTCTTGGAGAGTCGAGAGCAGTGAGGCAGGCAGACGGAGGAGCAGTTAAGTCGTCCCAGAACAACAAACTTGCAACAGATGGCTCCGGCAATTGGGCAAATAAATCTTTAATGTCCCAGTGTTTGAGCCACCGGACGGAGCCGAGAGCCGGAGCTGGCACACTCGCAACAGTCTTGCTCTCATCTAAGCGCCTGAAATGCGGGATGACATAAAATTTTTACAGCCCGACTGAGGTAAGACGGCCAGCCCTTCCGAGCACCGACGACTTTGTAGGTTGACGTGGTGGCAAAAGTTCTAAACATTAAAATTTCATAAGACGAGCTTCTTTGTAGTCGTATTTTTTCCACTCAGCCATGGATGCCGTTTACTTTGTCAACTTCTTCCGCCAATGGCTTGTTTGTCTTCACTTTATGCTCCCGTACGCACTTCTCGGATGAGTTATAGAGGCACTTTTTCTTATTTACTCGGTTAAGAGGACATTTTGCTCGTCTTTTGACTCCACACATGCTTGGTGGAGCAAATAAAAGTGGGCTTCTGGGGCCACCGACTTCAAAGGTTAAACGTGAACGAAATTGGGGCACTTGAATTGTAAAATAAACGCAAACGCACGGAGCTGCTCCACACGAAAGCCATAAATTAGCCGTAAAGAGCCAGAATTTGTATTCAAGCGCAATTAAAGTGAAGGTGACCAGCGAGATGCCCGACCCTGATAGCGACTCCCGATACCGCCAACGAATGGCTCGTTTTTCACCCCACAAAAATCAATTTTCCCCACACAATCGATAGATTGTAGTTTCTAATTTGTTTCCGCTCGATAATTACAGTTTCGAACAACTTTTTATTAACATCGCATGCAGCTACTTTCCTCCCAGCACCCCACTATGTCGGGTACTTAAAAGTTCCACAATGGGGGAGACTCATCGCTTGTTTGATGTAGTAGAAAAACTCCAAGTATGTGCTAGCTATAAATACTTCACTCGAGTCGGAGAACATGAATTATGAAGTTGGGAAGTTCACACGGAGACTTGTAGTGGCGGAAATTGGAAAATAATTTTTCGTGATTTTTTTTCCAAAATTTACTTTTCCGGAAAATAAACAGAAGGAAAAAGATTCCGGTAACTTGATGAAAAGCGCGTTTCAAGTCCATCCTCAAACAAGCATGTTTTTAATGAAGTGCTCCAACTTAAATGAATGCGAGTTGCAATTCAAATGGAAAATGGCATCAAGATAAATGAGGAAGGGGGCCTCGTTGCCAGGTGGAAAATTGTAAAAACGAAAATTTTCAAATGAGTTACTGCGCCTTTCACATCTTCATCTGCTCCAATGCATTTGTATGAAGCGCGCGTGCTAAATTTGATTAAAACTTTCACTGCTACCTTGTTATTTCATCTTTTTTTTGCGGAAAAAAGTGCTGGATACTTCTAATTAGAAGCATCACGCAGCTGAAAAATGTCATGACAGACCCAACTTGTATGAGACTTTTGACACTTATCCGGATAAAAATGGCTTTCGTGCTACCCAGGATTCCGGCTCTTGTGTCTATTTCAAGCTTTGAAATCCACGATTATAGAAAAACCGCTCTCACCAGTCCACATTATTTCAAATGAAGTTTACTCTGGAATGAATTATATGTACAAAATGGAATGAAGCTTCGTTGACAGCAGTGCTATAAAGTTTCGCACAGACAGACAGACATAGCTTGGTCAAATGTTGTTTTACAATAAAAAAAAATAGGACGTAATTTTTTAATTTTGGAGATAAGACTCAGGGAAGCTTTTCAGAAGCGGACTGATAGACGGTATCAGGATTAATGATACGCGAATGCGACAACTGCAGCAATTCCAAGTGCGTGGCATTTACACCGAAATGACGATGTTGACACTACTATAATATACTATTTTTCACTCATTGTTGGCGGAAATGCGGTGAATGTAGCTCGGAGGCAGGGTACGGCAGATGGATGATCCTCGGGACATCATGGACTCTCAATTTACGAGAAAATAAAATGCGAGTGCAGTGCATGGAAGGTGCGAAGATGAGAGCCACTGCCTCGCTCTTTCTCTCACTCGGTCTCGAATAAAAAATATATTACGAAGTAGAAATGGATAGCTGGGGTGACATGTGCATGATGGCGAGAGCGTAAAAAGACTGTCATGTGTTTGTGTGATTCATGAGTGAAATTGATGGATGGCAGAGCGAATAACCTTCAACTTTAATGAAATTTAGCTGGTGACTGGGTGAGTTATTCTTTTCAATTACGCTTTAATTCGTTTTCAAATTGGTTGCGGGCTTAGCGCTGGATGAATGGCAGTAATTAAATATTTTTTTCAGCACCTCGCGAGTGAGTGGGCTCCCAAAACCGCTCGATGTGGAGGATTTTCAATCACATAAATCCCACTAACGCCACCCAAGAGAGTCGTTACTTCGCCTGGCGGTCGCCTTGTGCATTTCATTGTGATGCAAACCTTATGCAGTCGCACATAAATCACTCCCCGAACATGCAGCGGCTCTCGCTTGTTCACTTTTCGATTTTTGCCTCTTTTTCCACCTCCCAGTCCCAGAACGCTCCTTTCCTGCACTCGAAGAAACAATAAATGCTCCTGCTCACGTTTCCCGGCCTTTAATTTGTTTCTTTCCAATTGCCTTGGTTGCTTCTGCATTCTCGGCAGCCTAACAAATGCCCTCCCAATAGCACAAGCCGCAGTTACCGTTCACATTATTTTATTGCATCTCCTTCATGGAAGGAGAGAGGGGTTCTTCGTTGCTGATTACAAATTTGGTTTGGATTCTGAACCCTATGATTTCCATGCCAGCTTTGTGTTCCTTCGAGCGGCTCGAGGTGCACAATAATGGGACGTCAGAGGGTATCGAGTTGCCTCAGCTTGTGGGCAGCCAGCCATTGTTTGGCACTGGGAGACGTGCGGTTTGATTGAAACCTGTTTGTCTATGCTCGGACCGGACGAGACACAAAGGATGGCAAATGAGCTTGATTACTCAGCCAGGTCAGAGTTCAGACGCCCACATGAGATTTCTAGGAGCTTCCAGCAACTCTTCAAGTCACCGAAAATGGCTCCAAAAGTTCCAGCTGGTGTTCCCAGACAAAGCCCGAAATCTAATTTTAATCAAACGGCAACTAAAAATGGGAATTAGGAAGAGATACGTCCTACACACACCCAATCACGTCCGTGTCTCTCGCTCCAGGTAATCCAGCTCCGACTAATTTGCATTTTTCCATTTTAAAACACGAGTGTGTGTCTCTGCTCGGCCCGGAAAGGTGTGAATTCGTACCAAACCATGAAACGCACTAATTCGGTTTGCTAATCCAGAGGCAAAGTGAAGCTCTGAGACTCGTGAAAAACAAATTTATTCGATTTCCTCCTCGTTTTGTGTGGAGCGCATTTCATTTGGGCCGACTCGGCAGGGATGGGCTCTCCTTCTGGCACTGGAGGTACGTCGTGGCCCCATCGGAGGGACAACTCTGGACAAATCACGGTCGCTTCTGCCGTCACGGATGGGAAAATGAAAACAAATCAGGCTTGCTGTTCACTCCGGCAGAGCATGGAGTGTGCTCATGTGAGGAGCACTCACCTGCGATTATTTGATTGCCTGTCGCACCATGAGCTCGAGGCTCACCCGCCCTTTTTTGTGTCTTCATTGTCTCGCCCTCCCAAGCCGTGTTTATGTGCATTTCTGCCATGTCACTTGTCTGTCGCTCGAATCACATTTAATTTGAAAGTGATTTATATCGATTCTCAGAGCTCGAGTTTATTTTAGGCGCTGCAGTGACGTGAAACTGTAATCAATGCTCTCATAATACTTTTATTTCCCTTCAATGCAAAAAAACCGCAATTCCACCGAGAAATTTCATCATCCTAATTTTTTACATGGCTCAAAAAACTGATTAAATTCAGCTCTCTAGCTCTTTCAAGGGCTTACAGGATCCGTCTTGAAGATTTGGGTCCATAACTGGTGAAACTTGAATTTTGACCTCCAGGTCCGAAAAAAGCCGTGTTGAGCCACGGAGGCTTTTGATAGGCCACTGAAGTCAATCTTCTACGTTCAAAATAACAATTTTTCACAAAATTTTCACAAAGCAAAATTTCTTGACAGATATGACAATTAATTTGTCCCTGATAAAAATTTTTTTGTAATTTTTTAGCTCAAGTTTGACGTATTATGTTATAGTAAAAATAAATCAAAAATCGTTAGCGACCTGTTAGTGGTCAATGGATTAACAAACGGACAGGAGGAGATTCTCCGAGACAAAAGAGAGGTCGGGAGTCGCGTTTCACTTAACAAACATCCCATCCCCAACCGGAATCAGCGCTAACACCACCGAATGTTTTAATTTGCGCGCTCTCTCTCTCGTGGCAAAGGTGGGGGGCGGAACGAAATACTCGACATGACAGCTGCCTTTGAACTTTGCCTGTCAACACGGCATTCGAGGTATGCCTTCTCCGTGTTCCTCGACTTCTTTTTTTTTTATTTTTTGCAATCCACCTCATACACAATAAAACGTGCTAAAATCGTTTAAATATTGATACAGCAATTTCCCGCTGGCACAAGAGCCTGTGTAAATTTAATTCCGGGGAAATTCGCCACCGCTCGCGCCGCTCGAGCCGAACCGCGTCTACGGTAACTAAAATAAGTGTGTTAGCAGGAGCAATGTCAACTCGACGGCATTGAGTATTAGCTTTTTTGGGACGACTTTATGCTGATTCGACGTCCCTGCCTTGTTGTTGTTGCAGAGTATTAAAAGCCGTTGAGTCTCAGTCCCAAATGTTTCGTTTAAATGGATTTTAAATAAGGCGAGAGGATAGGCCCTTAGTGCGGAAAATGTTTTCCAAGAGGATGAGATGTATAACACAAATCCCCGGCGTGCCAAATTGATTTTAGAAAGCAACGAGTGGAGTGTATATAGGCCCATTATAATTTGAGCAATCTTGAGAACGGTAAAGTATCTTAATTAATGTTAATTGAATTGAGACGGTTTGATCTACGACTTGTGACATTAGACGGCGAAACAATAACAAGAATTAGATGTCTTGGGGGGATCATCTTGATTATCATTGGCTGAGCGATTGTCACACAGGGTGTGGGGTAGCTCCTCAGGAAATTTCTTCATCCTGCTGCAACGAAAGGTTTGGAGAGACTTTCGATATTGCTACCTTGTAATGCATCTTCTTGACATCGTTTTCCCTCTCCCCACTCGCCCTGGAAGCCATTAAAAATTCATGGCTGCAGCCGAGCCAGTGTTGTTGTCGCACGACAACAGAAAAGTTCCCTTTCTCAGTTTTTCTTTACTTTTTATTCGCTCCTCCCGTGACAGAGCCACTTCTTCCTCTCAAACTGCGCTATAACTTTATTCATATCAATTCATCTTATGAATGCTTAATGGTAGTCTGCTGAACGCAACTAAACGCTCCGAGCATCTTCCTTTTCATTTTATTGTTCCGCTATTTTCTCTTTGACTTTTCCTTCTTGACTTTATTAATACCATCCTAGCCTGACCCTGGGTAAGCCAGCACACACACACCCATTGAAATATTGATTCGAGGACACGGACGTGAGGGCAGCGCGGGGGAGATTAACATTATTTAGCATCACCGCATGACAACACTGAAGTGGGGGTCTGGTGTTGGGGAGGAGTGGGGCAAAAAAATTGAGACATCACATGCTCAGATGTGCGAACAATGGCTGAATGGCGGGCGCGGAAACGAAGGAGGAAGACAGAGCAAGATTTACGCTAATCCGGACAGCGACGACGACGAATCAACAATCATTAATCTTATCGCATGCTGGGGAGCTGAGCTGGGACATTGGCATCGGAGAGGGAAGAAGCGCGGCGCTGAAATTAGCAAATCTGTCTTACATCTTTTTGTCATCCCGGCTTCCTTGCCCCAGGCGTGATTTAAAATTCTCCGCTAATCCCTACTTTCTCTTGTGCCTCGGTTACTTTGCCGTTTCTGGAATCCGTAAGTTCTACTCGGAGGGAAGTTGCCCTGTCTGTTCGTCCTAAACTTTAAAACTCAGAAACCAGAAGGGCCAGAGAGCTGTGACTTCTCGAATCATGTTAGGTTTGGTTCGTAGAATGGAAGATTGGAAAGCTTAGACCCCCATTTTTTATAGGGGGGGGGAGTAAGGGAGACATCCGGTGCATTTAAACTTCTCTACCAACTCAGTGGGCGGAATGAGAGGTTTCCAAACTGCGTATGGGCGAAAAATTTAGCTGCTCTGTTTAAGCTGAAATTCAAAAAAGTTCCGTAAACTGACTTCATAAGAAGTTTGTATTTTAAAAACGTGGCCAAAGTGGTGGGAACGCTGAAAAAAATTTTTGGAATTTATATTGAGGAAGTCTTTTTTTTGTGGAAAGAAAGTGAAAATATTATAATTTGTTTTCAATCGATATTTGGAGCATGCAATTGCTCCTAGAAAGAGAAAAGAGAATCTTGATAGCTCAAACGAATTCCTGGGCTTTGTTCTCGAAGGACTCCTTTCTCCTCCTTCCCCAAAGTGATACGGACATGGCATGTTTTGCAAACTTTAATTTACTCTCGACTCTCTGCTAGTCTTTCGAGCTGCCAGAAGAGTGGTGCTGAAGAAAATCCGACATTTAAGTGGAGAAGATAGCACTTAATTATGCATTTTAGAGGGATCCCGGCAAGTAACTGTGAAAGGCAAATGCACATCCTTGTAAAAACATTCAACACTTTGCCGTCTGTCATGTTGTTGCATCCTTTACTGTCGCTTGCACGCTCCAAAGTGGTTGGGAAGGCCTTTGTGGCGCCGCACAGCTAAAGGGTGCAAATAATTTATATGCAAATGTTGTGACTCTTACTCCAGCCAATTACATAATTCAGCTCAAGATGCCGCTCGCATAGCTTTTTTTTTTGTTTACAAACGCTCTTTCCACAACGGCGTGGTGCTCGTAAAGAAGCCTCCGTGTCGAGCACATCACTTGTTCGCGCCCACATCTCCCGGGCCTCTCTCGTGCACGCACATGAATCGGGTGGAAGCGACAATAGAGCTAGCCATCATGTCATAAACATAACATTTTGTGTGCTTTATCGTCGATTCCGTTCCGAGCGAATGCTCATCGTCGTGTAAATGAGCTTGTAACTGGATATATCGGTGTAATCAAATAAACTCTGTGGCGCGGGTACTTTTGTAAATCGAATATATCCTCGTAAATAAATGAGCTGGGGTCATCCCTTTCAAGTGCGCATCCTTTTCGGGCTGCTTCTCGCCCTTCTCTCCTCACTCAATTACTTTTGCGCCAAAAGTCATAAAACGCCGAGGAAAGGAAAACTTTTTGGTTCGCTTCTCGCATTTTTCTACCTTTCGCTTTTGACTGCTCCGGCCGCGTCCTACGAATACGATCCGAGGAATGATATGGATGGATGGTTTTTGGCATTTGAATTGCGTGATGTGCTAGCGTTTATGTAATCGTTTAATGGTTTCCGACTGTTTCTGCTCCCTTTTTGCGTGTAAACTTCCCGTTTTCGCCTTGAACTTTTCTCGGGTTTTTTTTAGCTCTCGACCCACCTTGTCTGTTCGAACTACTTGATTTTTTCACGGATTCTTATGTTGAAAAGAAAGCAACGGGGAAAAATTCATGTAAAAAATGTGCTGATTTGCCATCATTGTCTCGTCCAATTTGAAGTCCGAAAGTAAAATTTTGAAAAAGAAAAAGCATTTCTGCTGGCAAATTTTTACTTCCGGGCATCGGCCAGTTATAAGTTTTTCCACCGTCCTTCCACGTGGAAGGACTTACGAAAAAACATTCTCGCCTCGCTTATATGCCCGTGGACAGACTGTGGACAGACCACAGAGGTTCTCACAGGGAATACAAGCGGTCCACAAGGATCTTCTTCAGAAGCATTATTTTTTAAGCATTATTTTTTGCTTTCATGCATGAATCAAATTTCAAGTTGGTCACATTTGACTTACTTTCGACATGTGAAGGTAGACTGGAGTAGGGAGAGCCCTCACTGGAATTTGAGTTATGCCTTCGTACTGAATAAGATGGGGAGGAATTTCGCACCGGCTCAATGGAATTTTCACACAAGATTCCGCTCCATCTTTTTCTTCGTGCCTGGCAGCACTTGAAGGATGAAGTAACCCCTTCTCTACATTCCTCTCTCTCACTTCTCGGAATGCCTCTTCGTTCGGCCGTAGAGCCGTAATATCTCCATTTTATCAAATTGCTATCGATTAATTTTTAATGCTTGGGCAAATACGAGAGGGTGACAAATTGGCGTGCCTTTTTATCTCGAAAACCCCCGTTTCCGAGTGTGAAAATACGATAAATGACGGCAAATCAACGCCGACCTGAATCACTGGAGCTTGGACACGAAAATTATGGCTTTCATAAAAAAGTTTCGAGCTAGTCGGGGGAGTAAACAGGTAAACAGTGCAAGTCTAATTTACACAAAGGAGTGGAGAAGTTTTGCGCCGCGTCGAGAATATTACTTATTTGAACAGCACTGCAGCTGCAGTGGGACTCGGCGCAGACTATGGACTCCGTCTGGTTATTTATCGTTGTTTATTTGTTCAATTTAATAGAAACTTCCACTGGGAATGGCAGAGTAAGCGCATAGTCGCAGACTACAAGGTACCAGTCGTTTGCGTAATCCGGGATAGAAGCTTCAATTCTCGGTTATGTCAGTTTTCATTGCTTCTACTCCGGTCAAATGGATTGGATTCGTGAAATTGAAACCCTAATACGTTGACACTCTGAATACCTGAAGGAATGTGCCAAAAAGGATACACTGACATGTGGAGCGTTTCATGGCAGAGTGTCATAAAACCCTAAAAGTTACATTTAGTAACAGTTCTCCTCGTTGGTAGGCGAGTAGTAGCTGCTTTTTATTCGTGTCATGTATGAATTTCGGAATGAGTGACTGAATATGACCTAAATAATTTTTTTCGAAGCAATCGAATGGGCCTGTTTTCGTCCGGTCTGGGAGCTTTGAAGCTCTGGGTTAGTTCATTCCCAAAATTCAATCTAAATTTCGTCCTTACATCAAGGACCTGTTTAGGGCTCTCCTATTCTACAAAGCTTACGAAATTTCATCAACCGTTTCACACAATTATAAAAGACTTACGGTAAAAAATAACATCAATTAAAAAATTAGTCAAGACAAAATCAACGAACGATTTTCGTCTCAAGAATTGAACTGTTATTTGAGCTGTCAGTTTGGCCGCGTTACATTTTTTTTAAGAGCCTGTCTTCCAGTTTTAGTGCATTTTCCCTCGGACAGATAAAAATTCATTATTACATCTGCTATGTCTGTCCGTCTGTCTGTCTGTCCGGAATTGTATAACTTGAGAACCAGCAGAGCTGAAGAAATACGCCTTTTTTGCATCGGGTAGAACATAGTCCGTAAAATAGGAAGTTGAAAATCTTAAACCCCAATTTTTCCTAGGAGGGAGGGAGGGGAGTGATAAACCCGTTTTATGAAAGTTTCTTTTGTTCTATATTGGCCTGAAAAAAAACTCCTGATACTCTTCGAAAATCTGCCCGCAAACCGAATTTCCACGCCTCCAAAGTTTACCATCGATCGCGCTAAAATTGACCGCGGGAATTCCTCGACGCAGCACCGCGTGCTGTAAACACTTCCGATGGCGTGATTTCGGCATCCATAAAGAGTCAACTATCGCAAACTTTGTCTTCAATGCACATTGTTTGGGCAAGTTTGAATGGGAACGTGGGAGGAGGCCTGGAGGAGATACGCGCGGCAGAGCCAAGTTGTAAACAAGATTTTAAACTTTTCCTCACTTTTGATGGAAGTACCCTCAGTGCAACTCGCCTCTTTAGGCATGCCAATGCCGTGTGTATATCACGTTATCATCATTATATTATGATGATGTTCAGAGTAGCGTGTCTTACTGGAGGCGCTTTGAGTAAATGTATGCAGGAGCTTGGTGTATCTTTGGCGGATAGCTGAAGGCTTGAATCGAGAAGCAAAGAGTCGATGGAGGAGGAAGCAGGCGAGAAAAATGTATGAAAACAACCGACAAAGCCATAAAGATATGCGGGGTTAAATTGAATTTTCCAAGGCGTTGCACATTTTTGCGGAACGACGCGTATCCTCGGCGAGAGAGTGCGAAGTGTTTTCGGCTTACATCGTGGAAAACAGAGGAAATTAGATTGCCTGCTTTGACTCTTCCTCGAAATGTTCAAACGAAACTTCCAGGAACCGCTTTCCCAATTAGCTCTTTCAGTTCCTTCAGATGACAGACGAAGCCATTCATTTTCCCTTCCCGGGTTCTCGAGTTCCCGGCAAGGAAGAGAAACGAATTTCACTGCTCAAAAATATGCATTTTATGCCTCTGCACGACTGCTCCAGCCAACTTTGCGATGCATTGCCAGAGATGGGAGCACGAAGCAAAATGAAGATAATACGTGCAGACAAACAATGTGCAATCATTTTGAAAAGCATTCCGTGAAGACCTCGCAAAACACCGGTAATTATGCTCTAATTATGAGAGATTAATCCGCAAGTTTGTGCTCCTAGAGAGCAGAGAGCTCCAACCGAACTTTGTCTTCCGATTCTCAACGCCTGAGCAGCGTGTCGGCTCCGGTCCGAAGGCAATATGATAGACTTGCTTGAAATGGATAGCAAAATAATAGGGAAAGTTGGTGGTTATGGTGACACTTGAGTGGGCTCTTCTCTGTCTGAAGAGGGTTCGGACACCTCTCCAAATTGGAGCAACCCTCAGAGCCCGACTTCTTCGCGACTTATTAAATCAAAAAGTTCCTCACTCGTAAATACATAAATACCCCAAAACACAATCCTACACATCAAGTCGAGCCGGGTACGAATCACCAAACTTTGCCGTTCCCCTCTTCCTCAAATATATTCAGTTATTCATCAAGTTTTCTTGATTCTTATTCATATTTTCCGCTGTCACTGCGCTATCCACCTCTTCTGTCATCATTACGCGCGTCACCGTAGAAATGCTGCATAAAATCTATTTTTGACCCGCTTCCTCCTCCCCTAAAAATAACGACCCATCATTAAATGACTCATGCTTCGAAAGGGGATTAATTATTCATGGCAGATTGGCATGGAAATCGATATGTGCCGTAATCCAGAAACCACTCGATAATCCTCCGGATGAGCTCTACGCCAAGACACAAGCAACACATGTAGCTGATTAGTTGCTCAAACTCGAGATAGCTCTTCTAAGCGTTTTATTATGATAATTTATCTAGATTTATTGTTACTTGTTTTGTTTAAACTTTTGCTTCTCTCCCGAGCCTCCTCCGACTTGGCGCATTACACTCAAACTTTAGATATGCTGATGTTATATGATTTACAGTTCAGACTCTGGAGCAAAAAAGGGATATAATTGCAAAGAGTAACTTGGAAGTTAAACACTGAATGGGGAGAACTTTAGTCAGAGCGTTAGGATGGTACCTTCGGGGCTGGATCACTTAATTTATTTTATTTTATTTTTGGTGTATTTTCATTATTTTGTAAAAACTGCACTATTTTGTCTGTCTGTCCGAAATTTTGTAACTCAAGAATCAGAAGAGCTAGAGAGCTGCTGTTTTTTGCATCGTGTAGAATATGGCCTGTTAAGGTGCAGGTTTACAATTTTAGACCCCTTTCCCTTCTGAGGGGGGGGGGGAATTGGGAGGTATCTTACGTTAGAAAATCATGCTTCCTCATGTGACCCCTATCATGTACAGGGACGGAGCTAGACGCCCCCAAAGTTTGTATGGAAGAAAATTTTTTGTATTCCAGTTGGACTGAAATTTAAAAATATCTTGTAAAATGACGAGTAAAAAAGCTCCGACCAATAAATCAAATAAAATCAAATCAAACTAATTCAATCAAAATGTTGAGAAGGGCTTATGTCGTAAGTATCCAGTGCATAGATTTTTACTTTAGCACCTTCTCATTATTTTGGAAATGCACCCATAAGATTTATCATCGATTTTGCTTGATTTAATTTTATTTTTTGTGCTAAAAAAGTTAAGATAAATTTTTTCGAAATACTGAAGCCTTTTCCCGGCTAAAATGTAAGCCACCTGAGCCAAAAGCTAGCCGCCATTTCCTGATAGCAGTTCCCTCATAAAATTCAAACCCCTCGCTTATCTCGAATTTAAAATACAAAACTCAAACACTTAAACATTATTATATTTCACGGAAGCGATAAAAATATTTCCGTTTCGCACATATAAACATCTTTTACTGCCAGCGCTAAATCCTCCTTCATATCATCACTTCTCCACACCACGAGGAGAGGCTTCAATGTTCCCGAGCCCGGTCGACGTGAGGAAAAATTGAGTGAAAAAGCGTCGTACAACGTATCGTTATTATCATTGAGCCTGCAATATTTAAGTGAGTGAGCGAGACTGGGGGAGCGTTAGCGAGACAGGGCGAGGATTTGCGAGGAAAAGAGCACTTCACTGTGTGCTCTGTCAAGCCGCGTCTCACGTATGATTGCTGAAAAATACTCGGGAATATTTCGCTATGCATGGGAATCAACGCTGCGGAGTATTTACAAACATGGAAAATTTGTTTTGTTGACATTTATTGCAAAATTGTATTTTATATGTGTCTTCCTGTGCTCAAGGATGTCGCAAATCCAGCGTGAATCTCCTCGAGAGCTCGCTCGCATACGAGAAGCAAATCGATCAATCAATGGGGGCATAATTGACGTTCAATTTTTCTTCTCTCGCTCGCTGATCAATACGGTCCCCGGAATAAGCACTAAATACACAACAATAATATTGAAAGTTACTCCTACAACTCGGCCAAATCCATCTCCAGAGTTGCGAGTTTTGAAAGTCGAGTCGGGGAACATTTATCCTAAATAATGAGAAAGATAAACAGCAATCAGTGAAGCACGAATCCTTGTATATGGCGCTCAATATGACGGCGATTGGCATGTATGGGAGCTCAACAATGGGAGGGAATCCTTTTCACGTGCCTCTAGGCCTATATAATCCTGCGTTATTTTGAGATTGATACAATTCAAGTGGCGGAGCATATAAACATTTGGGATCCTGGGGCGGAATCATTATCTTTTTCGGTGGAATTTACGAGAAGAAGGGGAGCTGCGATACACTTTGCTCAAGCACTTAACCCTCGGCTGGCTGAACTTGGATTTGGCTCTGAAAAATATCTAAATTTTTTTTCCATCTCTCAAGAATGTCTAAACACTCCAAAAAAGCTTGGGCCTATTTGCCCCAAATTTTGCCCACGCAACAACAATCGAGCACGGGAAAATAAAGGTTAACCGAGAGATTCCACCTTTCGCCTTCCCGACTCCAGCCGGCTCACGAAAATACGAACGGCAATGCGGCAGTACCATTTGAATGGAGTCAATAGAGACGAGCGTTGCCGTCTTTCCGATTTCCTTTTGGCGGTCGATTTGTACAAGGATCGTTTGATGTAATGAAATTACATAGTTACGTTATACCCAAAGAAAACAACCGCACAGCCATCAATTATGCCTATATATACCCCCACGGCAGCCTTCACCAAGTTAACTCCGGCGTCGTCGTCGAGCTGGTGGCTCATCGTGTAGACAAACAACAAGAAAACAATCAAAACTAATACCTAATTAATTTGATACTAATTTTATTTCCTCCACTCACTCACACACGAATGTGACTAACCACCACCACCACTGCACCCACTTATCAACGGCCTAATAAAGTTTATTGTTGTAGTTTCGTGTTTTCCGATGCCTCGTACCCCATCTTTCCCCAGTTCATCATGCCGGGGCCGCAAGGAAATCGATATGGCACTTAGGTCTCTCTCTCTCTGCTCCCCCAATGGGTTGTTTCGTAATTAATTATCCTCATGATTATTTGCTTTCGGGACGACTCGATGGACACAGCCTGTGCGCTCACTGCTAAATTACTGCTGATCAAAAGGGACTTCGAACTCACGCAATGGCGATCGTGTTTGTGTTTAATTACATGCACGTGACACAATATTTACTCAATTTATTCGTAATCGAACAGTAACTGCCTTCGTGGGGTAGCTTAATCACAAATGTGACACCACATTAACACTACAAAAGGCGGCTTTGACGGACGTGAGCCCGCTGTTGCATTTCCGGGGACTCCAGTTGTTTGACTTCTGGCCTCAAAGGTCTCCCTTTGAAGTTTTTTATTTGGTTTTGAAAGATTGAACTCTGACATTTTGCCAAAGGGAGATTTTGCTTCAGGATTAATTCAATTTGCATTCAGACCTCTATAGTCATTCTAAAAAATTCAAAAAACTTATATTATCAAAGTTTTCGTGTGTATTTCGTCAAAACTCGGATTTCATAATTTTGCGCCAAAAAATTATTTCCCGCACAAATGACCTTGACAAAGCTAAATTTACTTTTTTAGGTTTTCCGGCCAAAATAAAAGGAATTTGCGAAAAAAAATTTCAACCCCTGTTGGTTAGAAAAAAATTGATTTTGGAGAGCTTTGGCTGAACTCTATTTTGAATTTTAGCCTCACATTTTTTTCCCAACCAAGTGGTTTTTAATGCCTTGAAATGACTCGTTTTAGCCTTCCTCTTGAAATAAGATACTAGGCCGAGCAAAGAATCCCCAAGACCGAGAGGTGTTTGTATCTTTAGGTAAATCCTGCGCCATCGGGCGGAATCATGACCATTTGTCAGCTCAGCTCCAAAGACAATGAACATAAAAAATGTATTTGCACGATTCATTACGAACACCCTCGTCCCTACATCGTCTTTCCTGGAATGCACTGGGAACAGAGCCCAACAAAATTGCGTGGGGGGAATTTGTCAAGCTTAGCTCATTTGTGTCAGACAGACATTTTGTGTGGGACGGGGGAATCCACGTTTGCTTCCTCCCTCGTCAACATCGGAGAGTCATAACATGATTGAATAAATTATTGGGTCAAATTACACTATCTCTACTGTCAAATCGCTGTCACTCGAGTCATTATCAGCGCGGACGCGGCGGTAGGCTTGGGTGGACCTTACGAAATAGCTCTGTATAATTAATTGCCAAATTGGGGGCCACTTACGTGGGGCAGCTCGGAATATTGCTGATGACACAGAGGTTGATTTGTTAGCCTGAAATTCCGATGGACTCACACCGAGTGTTCAATTTGCCGGAAAGTGCTCTCGAAAGTTTAAATCTCTGATATCCCTTCACTCCGAGGTAAGTCCCGATTTCAACAATACCCAGTCAAGTGTCGGCCCGACTTCCGTATCAAGCACCCTTGATCTCTCAAGCCCTATTATCTCTATGGTTACTTGACCAATCGAATACAATCGGCTTTTGTTTTCCTTTCGTCGCTCCGCTCACGCATTCGTCCAACTTTCTCACATCCCATCGCCATCGCATGCGGGACAAACGGCAAAAGTAAAAGTTTTTCAGCCAGATGATTAATTTGAGGCGCCTGATTGCAGCCCGAATCTGCCAAATCAGTTCCGTCGAGATTAGAAGTTCAAAATATGCAATAAATTACCCACTTAGGGGTGCGGGGTTGCCGGGAAATTTTTAACTATGTGATTGATGGCCAAAATAACGTGTTATAATTCATACCAACAACAACAAGCCCCAGTGGGGGGATTACCGTACGCCCAAATCCACCGGCACGTAACGCAGACGGTGGCGCGCATCCAGAATGATAACAAAGCTCAGTTGAGTATTGTTGTAATATTTTATAAATTAGGTCATTATCCCCCGATTTGCGTGTGTTGGTTCAGCGGACCTCTGAGTTTAAATCGTTGAAATTCGGCCTCAAATCGTCTCAACTTTTTTGCGCATTTTCGAACTTTGAACGACGTCTGGTTGTCTGTCTGTGTTGCAATAGACCTGCGGTTTGCTTTCATGTGCGGTGAAAACAACTTAATTTTCTGGGGTAACTGGGGGGTTTCTGGTGTATGAAAGCTCCACAAACTTTGGTTTGCTGCAGTTCATGGAGACAATTGTCTACTTTTCTTCACTACATTTGATAAAATTTAGCACCTTGGATAATTTTCAACTGAATTTTTTTGATTGAAAAATATTCTTTAGTTTTCAAGTAATTCTCATGTTTCAAAACTCCTCTTTGAATGTAATTGAGCAAGCTATTGAGGAAGAAGAATATGAAGAGACTCTTTTTTTTTAGTTAAACGAATGTTGAACGAAATGGCTTAGTGAAAAATTTTGCAAAAATCAACATACCCCTTTTTTGAAAAATATTGTATTTTCAAATTATGATGTATGTTAATTTTTTATGTTAAATTTTTAAATTGTTAAGAATGAATTATGATGCTTTTTAAAAAATTAAAAACCTGTTTTTTTTGACTCAGCTATTTTGAGACAAATTTAAGTAATTTAAAGTTTAAATTTTTTGGTCCAAGAAATTGATTTTTTTTCTTGGAAACGTGTTAAAAATTTTGGATCGGAGCTCTTTTTTAAGTAAAAAAAAAGCGATCGTCCCTAACCAAGCTTCAAGTACGTTTACTCGCCTGTTTTGGTTCCTGAAATCCACCGGGCTTTACTCGACGTTCGCATGTATTTTAATCAATTTGCTTGCGTGTGCAATCGCCGCAATTTTCGATCGCTCCTACATATATAGAAGTTCCGAATCCAAGTAATCATTTTTATTGTTCCACCGGGCCTAGCAATGAATTCAGATTATATTGGAAGTCAGCACTCGGTGTGTACGGGGATGTGCTTTTACGACATGAAAACATCGAACCGACCATTGGTTAGTGCGGTAAACAATTTAGAATAGCCTAAATGGGCTTCTGAAAAGCTGTGGAGTGGGCGTCCGAGGGGAGTTTCTGGATCGAAATGCCGAAAAAGACTCTGTCGGTGGAAAAAAAACGGTCCCTTGAGGCGGCCTCAAATGCCAGAAATCGAGCGTAACGATGCCCTGCGAGGCTCAGCAGCTCGTTCCGATTTTATGGCTCCACCAACAATGAAACAAAACGCTCTTTTTACAACTTTGTTAGCCATCATCCTTCGCACATCATTAAAATATGGGCCAGTCAGCTGCTTTTCGGTAGCAAATTATAATAATCATAATATTCTCTCCGAACTTTATGGTTCATTATCACTCCCACCCCCGCGGCTCTTTTTACGAGTTTTTCTCCGCGCCAGAAAATTCTCTACTCACCTGAGCGGCCAATGATCGGTTGGATGGTTGAGGATGATAAGGATGTGATAACAGTGGGCAAGAGTGGCGGGTCGATGGGAGACTCCATGACCCCGATACTGTTGGTATCGGGGTCCGGCACTGGCGGGTAGAGTGGCGGTGGGTCGCAGCATTCTCGTTCCGGGAACTCGCTCCCTTGCACACTGGCGTTCCGCAGTAAAATGAGGATAAAGAGCCAAATGGAACTGATGACGGCATTGTAATCGCCACTCCCGAACGTCTTGTTAATGCGCTTATTTTTCATCTCTCTCACTTGTGGTGGCTGCTGCTGGCGATCTCGTATTTTGCTCCTCGGCTTCGAGCTCAGCTCATTTTTTGCACTTTTCTTGCGAATTGTGTTTTCTCAATTTTCTTCTTGCTAGTTTTCGCACCCTTTTCGTTATTATTATTAATTTAATGTGGTTGTGGGTACCTTTGGGGAAAAAGGTGTTGTTATCTGCGGGAGTTTCAATGCGTACCATGGAGCGGGAAGGCGAAGCCGTGCACGTGCCTCGGGAAACCCGATATTTGCACTTTGTCGGGGAAATTAATTTTTTCGAACTGACAGCGGAAAATTCGTCTAGACGTGCGGGTTCACTGAATTTTTCCCATGACATTGGCTTTAGTAAATTTCCAGAAAATGTTTAACTCCCCGGCAATAGCTTAAAAGCCTTACTAATTGGTTCTCTACAAATAAAATAACCCCTCGGCAACAGCCTGAAAAGCCTCTCTAATTGGACCCTTTAAAAATAAGATTCGGATGATCGGTTTCTGGCTGCGATTCCAGCCTCTTGGACACCCACATCCAATCCAATTTGAGAGGTCCCCCGAGACCTATCGAGCGAGCTCCGAGTGTAATGAGATTATTAAGATTTGATTCATGGAGGGAAAATCTTCGGTGTCATGTTTCATAAAAGCCTTCGCGAGACAAGGTGAGCGGCAATCCGTCACGTTTTGACAAAGTACATCATTTCCGTAGACTTTTTTACGTCCGCCTCTTTTGTATGTCTTTTTTCTCATAATTTTCTGCAATAAAATTGTTACCGAGGATAAAAATAAAATAACACTCATTCATAATTTATTTCAACACTCCTCCATGCTCGGCGGCTATGCCTATCTCTCGCTTCTCTACCTTTTCACTTTTCCTCGTGCCTCGGCCTTTTTTTCATTTTTCCTTCTTCACTCTTTTAATTTTCACGCGTGCACATACACTTTTCCCGCTTTTGCCTTTGAACTTCTTCTGCGCGCTCACGAACTTTGTCATCTAGCCTTGCGAAAATTTATTTCCGAAAATAAATTCCCCAAGGTCGGGTCGCGTACTTGCTTCTGAGGGTACTGGTGCCTTTTGAAATTTACATTTTTCCGAACGTCGCTAATGGATTTGAGAGTTCTTGGATCTCAAAAAAATTATCAAATTTTGCTAAGCGCAGACATTTCTAATCCATCATGTCGCGTCTAGGTCTTGCGAGTAACTAACTCTGCACTACGCAAAAACTAGTCACACTCCAGCAGAAGCCACACACCGCGTGCAGGAGCGTATCTGTGCGAGCCCGAGCTTCGACGGAGGGAGCTTTCGGGATGTAGACCGGCTCTTCGGCTGTTTACATCCGTACTTCATGTTATGCTTGTACTCAGCATGTATTCCTTTGATTATCGCATAATTTTTATTGCATTATGTCATGCATGTTATGAGTGTGTTTACCTATTTTATACCATGTTTCACGTGCTCGTCTCAAAACGTAAACGCTCTCGTTCAATTGGTGTTTTACAATAGTTGGTAAAATTGTTTAGTTTGGCAGCAGCTGAGTGGTTGAGTCCTTAAAAACTGTTTTCTGGTGTTTAAAATTTTTTAAGGTACTTCACATACTTTGTCTTAAGTAAAAATGAAGATAGATAGATATGGAGGGGGCAG
This sequence comes from Forcipomyia taiwana, assembly GCA_963930915.1. Classification (NCBI taxonomy): domain Eukaryota; kingdom Metazoa; phylum Arthropoda; class Insecta; order Diptera; family Ceratopogonidae; genus Forcipomyia; species Forcipomyia taiwana. The sequence continues at coordinate 855,050 of CAWVOI010000020.1, forward strand.
AGGGTCACGCAGGTCCCGAAGATCCTATTGTGACCCATCCGTCAGAGACGGATTGTGAAAATCAAGTAAAAATTAATCAGGCCGATGAAGTATAGATTTTGTATTAAGTTTAAAACTTCCTTCGTACCTACTTAAGGAGGTTCTAAACCTTCGAGCATGGAAATTTTTTTGGTCGGTCGCTCCTCTCATGGAGTAGACAAACAGAGCAAAATTTTCAGCCAATTTCCGTGGTAGTAGGGGTTTCAAACCTACTTTGATCGAAAAAAAATATCTCCCAAAGTACTTAAGTCTGGAGGCTCATCTCTTGGTGGTTGTTTCTAGGGGTCCCTTTAAGGATCGTCACAAAAGATGGGAGCTCTAGCCCCCATACTTTGGGAGCTAGAGAAAATCGAATTTTCGTGAAATTTTGTATGGGAAAACCGAAATTCCACTTTTCTCTCGAAAAACTTAAATCTTCGAAGCAATTCTTCGTTGGGGGACCTGTGGTCGTCCCTAGAGCCGATTCTAATCCTTCCTGACCCTCGTTGTCAAGTTTTTCAAGAGAAAAGTGGAATTTCGGTTTTCCCATACAAAATTTCACGAAAATTCGATTTTCTCTAGCTCCCAAAGTATGGGGGCTAGAGCTCCCATCTTTTGTGACGATCCTTAAAGGGACCCCTAGAAACAACCACCAAGAGATGAGCCTCCAGACTTAAGTACTTTGGGAGATATTTTTTTTCGATCAAAGTAGGTTTGAAACCCCTACTACCACGGAAATTGGCTGAAAATTTTGCTCTGTTTGTCTACTCCATGAGAGGAGCGACCGACCAAAAAAATTTCCATGCTCGAAGTTCTAAACCCTCTTAGAGCTATAACTTGGATCGTAGGAAAAGCTCTATTTGATCTTTGGGATGAAAATCACAAAACGGTCCTAGTTGCTAGAGATTTGCAAAAAGCTTTGACACTTGAGCGAAAATTCTCCACCCATATTTCATGCAGACTTCCGAAATTTTCCTAATTTACCCCTTCAATTAGCACTTACTTTCACCTCATTAATATTTGATTAAGATAATTATTAAGAGAACAATTTGCATTTGTCGTAATTAACCCCATTGGACGCTTTTCCCCCTCATTTGCATTTCCCTCTCCGCGCAAACCACGAAACTCGTATACATTTCTTTTCCACCCCAGCGAATTTGGAATCCGTTTCAATTACATTTCCACCAGCATTATTTTCTTTTCTTGCATTTGTGTCATTATCATTACCAAAAAGCGTCATACTAAAATAATTTTTCACTGCTCTGGCCTCCGAGGGACTCGCGCGAAGGCGATGGGCGATGGCGTTACAGACGACCAGTCACATTTATTTTAAGTTTATTAAGATGGTGCTGACGACGAAGTAACGACAATGTGGTGAACGGAACGGCGGAAACGAAATATTGTTATGATTGTGTATGCGTTGAGATCTCGGTGCGCGCCTGTCCCCGAAAATGGTGACAAGAGGGAACTCGGGTGGCGCACGAAAGACGTCAAGAACGACTGTTGGTCCAACATCATCCACTTCATTGCGCAAATTTGTGGCATATTTCAACTTTTTAATATTATTACCATTGTCTCGCTAGCCGGTGGCACCCGTGCCGGCGGGCTCGAATATTCCAAATTCACACAAGTACGCGTGACTGGCGGAGGTGACTCCGGAGACATGGTGTGGAGGGACCGTATTCGAGAGACAGAGTTAGAAACCACCGTTCGCGGCTGAAAAGGAAAATATGGTAACAACTGGGGTAATTATACGTTATGAGGATCGCCTCAGCGATGTTGGGAGCAACTGTCGCTGAATTAATGAACGCATTTTTGGGATATTTTATGGACATTTGGCTGAATTCAATTTCACTTTCCATCTGAGGATTATGGCAGACGTGACCGATTCCCGGCCTCGCGAAGCCTCGTTCTTTGTGCTTGTTTGTTCCCCCTCCCGGCATCCGTAGTGGCGGTCAGATAAAGAAACTAAAAGTCAAACACATTAAAAACTTTGAATTTACTTTAATCTTCTCGGTTTTATGCTACTCGACTCAAAAGATGGTGGCACATGATTGTCCCCGAGCGTTTTTGCTCCATGCAACTTTGACTCTTTGCGCTTCTTTTGAATTGTCTCTTTGAGAACGGGGGGCAAAGGGGAGGGGGATAAGCAGGACGACACAGAATAGAGCAGAAAAGTCACAAAGTTAAATACACGAGTTGGCTCTGTGTATGCCTGGGAGTAATTGAATTCAACTGTAACTTCTGCTGGTACCTAAAGTTGTGTACTCTCTCGGATCTGTAGAAAGTTCAAACGAAATTACGAAACGGGAGATGACAAGCTGTTACTTCCCTCTGACCTGCAATTACGAGGACCCTCGCCCAGATTTGGCGATCGATTGCCCTGTGCGGGCCTCCTAAACACCCTAAATTACATCATCGAAGCCATACATCTCTGCTACGGGCCCGAGATAGTTGAGACATTTTTATTATTATTGATATTTATATGCGGCATTCATGGGAGGCATCGGCAATAATCGTAATCGATACAGTGATACATTCCTACGTAGTAACCACGCGGTGTCGATGAAAAAAGCGAGTGAGGGTGAAAAAAAGAAATTAGATGTCGTATAAATGTTTCGGTGCTGAAATGGGACTGGCATGGCAGATGTTTTCGGGAGATAAAGGAGCTGGAATTCGGATTCTTTCGCGACTGTCAGGTAGCAAAAAACTTTTCCGTGTTGCGGGGGCAAATTTTATTTCCATTCTGATTGGTTAAATGGCGGTTTGCTCCATTTCTTAACCCAGAAGGGCCTTAGTAGGGTCAGTTTACGAAGGATTATTGAAAAGAGTTCAGTAGAACAGGACTCAATGTAAGAGGAGTCAGTGTAAAAAGATTCAGTGGAAAAGGAGCCACTATAAAGGGGGTCAGTGTAAGTGGGGTCATTGAAAGAGGGGTCAAAAAGTTCTCAGTAGAACAGGAGTCAATGTAACAGGGGTCAGTAAAAAACGGGATCAGTGTTATTGGGATCATTAAAAGAGGAGTTAACAGCGATCAGTAAAAGAGAATTTAATGCAAGCAGAGTCAGTATAAAAAGAGTCAGTGAAAAAGGGGTCACTATAAAGGGGGTCAGTCTAAGTGGGGTCATTTAAGGGGGGGTAAAAAAGCGATCATTATAACAGGAGTCTATAGAAGAGGGGTCAGAATAAAAGGGGTCAATAAAAAACAGGGTCAGTAAAAACGGGATCATTGCAAATGGGGTCAACGGCGGTTCAGTATAGGACGGGTCTGTGACAAGGAAGAGATTCCAATTCCAGCTATTTTTGGACCTCCCTTTTCAAATACTTTTTTTTTTCTTCCGTGATCTCCTCAACTCGGTAAAATGCTTGAAAAATGAAATGCCCCTGCCTATGCTCCATCCTCTTAACTTTTTCTACACCTCAAAACTCTCTAAAACAACAAAAAGTGTTTGAACGCTTGAGTGTGTGGCACTCAAAGACACATCTCTCTGACATTGGCAACGACTACTCTGTACTTATCCCACCAAGCGAATTTGAGTAACATGCTATGTGAAAGAGAAACGAATGTGCTGAAGTGGATGTGCGTTGAGTTTTTGTGCCAGCAAATTGAGACTACGGAGGGGACTATAACCTCTACTGCATCGAGGAGAAACATGAATGGCGCGGACTGACAAACCAGTAAGCGGATTTGAGACTTCCGACAATTATATTGGATTAGTATAAGTTTCAGTTCCATGCTTGACGCTCGACTTTTTAATGCATGGCAAAAGAAAGAAGCTTGCCTGACACGTAGTTTAGGTACTGATTTGGACTGACGGACAAAAGTGAGGAGGGGATTTTGGAGGAGACTTTCGTCAGTAATTTGCAAAGCAGACTTATGAGAGCACAAGCCATGTCTCGACTAATTGCTCGACGACAGTCTGACAAGGGTATTAAGTGTGGCTCGGAGTCATGCTTGAACCTATTCAGTCGGGAAAATTTATAATTGAGATATTTTCTCTGATTTCAAATTAGTAATCTATTTTTAGCCAACTTTCTAAAAATTCACTCACTTAATTGACATGTCCCTTCTTGACCCGACAACAATCTCGCTCTTGCAGGAAGTAAAGTAATAACGGCTGGAGTTTTGCAAGTCTGTCAGCCTGGCGGAAATAACACGAACATTCAACTCAGGAGCTTTCAGGCGTCGGAAAGCTCTTTTTCCATTTTCCAACCGTTCAAATAAAAAGGCGCAACTTTCGAGAAAGCTCGTGTCTGGTTCTCGGCCGTAAAAGCTCACGCCATAAAATTCAAACTTACCACAAATGAAGGCGAGAATGATATGTAGTTTCCACATGTTGTGATTAGTCCAGTCTCTGCAAAAGAAAAGCAACGAAACTCAAATTAGTCATATTGGAACGGAAATTCGTGTCGTGGGAGGCACAAAGTTGCACCATGTAATTTTTCAGATTTGTTTAATGACTTTTTGGTGTTCTTGCGTTCTTTTGTTCGTGTTTAGGCGTTGTTGTTGTTTATTTGAGAGCGCAAATGTATAAGAAAAGAAAATTTTTCTTTCGCTGGTTTTTGTTAGTTTCTAGAGATGGGCCCTAAGCTACACCCCTGCGCCTCAATTTCCCCACTTTCACCCGCTCAGGCCACCTCCTCACCACTCACCACTGGAAGCGAGGGGAAAGCGCTTATCGATGCCGCTTTCAGACATACTGCAGCTGTTCTGCCTCATGTCCTCAGCTCTCATTCCATTCAATGCGCAATCGAGCTGTCGTCACCTTCTGCTCCAGCACTATTTTTTTTCGTCTCGAGAATCGTATGCAGCTCCCCCGAGACACAGCTTATTGTCATTAAGATGCCTCAAGCCTACTCGTATCTGCTATTCAGTGACTTGTAGATGACAGGCAAGAAGGACCTTTCAAATGACATTTACCTGTCGGACGCACGAGAGTCACAAAAGCACATCACTCTTATCACATGTCAAGATTGCGTCTATGGCCTCGGAGCGGATCTGATGGCACTTTTTGTGTGTCCATTTCCATCTTTTCGGGGAGAGAAAGAGGGCGAGAGGCAAGAAAAGAAAGCCGGGGGGCGTTTAATTTTATTTCGGGTCATTACAAAAGCCCATTCTACGCAATGTTGCGATGCTGTCAGAGCGTATCTCAGCTTTTTATGTTTGTTTGGATATTGTGAACGTGGAAATTGTCGTATTCCATTCACGTGCAGGGACGAAGCCAAACATGTAACTTGTCACTTTTATGTGTACGGTGTTCCGGCCCGGTGTACACGTCGAGACGTTTTTGCTGCATCCGAGGTTAGGGATTAGGACTGGGATGAATAAACAGAATGGTCTCCACGTTGAGGCCGCCAGGTACTTTGTGAGCAGCGAATGACGATTTTTCGTTTTAATTTTGAATAACGTGAGTATTAATTTTTTAATAGCTTCCTGGAATAAATTCATTTCTTGCATTTCATTTTCATGACAATTTTTCCACTGGCAGGTTTTCCCCGTCAAGCTTGTCAAAAATTTTCAGCTTTTCCTAAAACTTTACTTCACGCCTGGCTTTGAACCGAAAACACTCTCAGAGGTGACCTCCTTTCACAATTGCCTGATTTGAGTCGAAAGTGTGTGACGGATTAAGAAATTTGCCAAAACTTTGAACAAAGCTCTTTGATCAATAAGCCTGTCAAACTTTCGCAAACTTAAATTTGACTTTTAATTTGTTTTCAAATTAATTTTTGATCAAGGATATCGATGACGGATACGTTCTCTGGGGGGCGAAAGAAACACAGGAGGCAAAAAAAGAGGTCAGGACACTTCTAACCGAGCTTTAGTCTGGAGTAAATCCGCGTTCGTTGCTCAAAGAAATCATGTTCCCCTTGTTAAACAACACGCTCGAAGTAACGAGCTTTGTTGCGTCGCCGAGTACACGATTTCCATAATTACCACACCATGTAAGAGCCACCATTTCGTCTGCCCTTCTTTTTGCTTCAAAAATTAGTTCCTTCAATTAGATCTAAAGGCAAACCGTGTTAGCTGGAGCATTATGCTTCTGCTGCCTTGGCTTGAGGACGAGCGAATGCAAATATTGTAGAACATGAATATGAGAGTCATGGGTAATGAAAACTCGCGTAATGTCTGTCATTTGCCACTCGTCGCCGTGCTTTTTATCCGACTTTCAACCCCTCTTGCGCATTTTGCCCACAAGAGGTTACAAAAAGCAAAGTGCTGTAAACTTTCTCGCTTTGTCCCTTGACGAAACACGTCACAAGGAGACGGAAGAAGCCCGGACATCCCCGTGAAGACAGACAGACATTTTGACTAAAAGCTTAACCCACAACCACAAATCCGAAAGTGTACTAAATGTGTAGTTCTGAGAAAGATTTAGCTTTCACGACTTCAAGTAACACGTTTACCAAGTTTTATGGTCGAAAAAGTGAATTTTGGAGAAAAAAAATTTTTCACATGGAATTCATAAAATAGCCAAACCTCCGATCGTTAACGGAAACTCGATTTGGGGATTTTTGGCCGAAAATTTTTTGTCTCGAAATCGGTCCCTGAAGCCTTAGAACGCCTAAGTTTACCTCTAAAAACACGTTTACAAAGATTTTTGGTCTAAAAAGTGGATTTTGGAGAAAAATAATTTTTCACCTGAAATTCATAAAATGGCCAAACCTCCGATCGTTAACCAAAACTCGATTTCGGGATTTTTGGCCGAAAATTTTTTGTCTCGAAATCGGACCCTGAAGCCTTAAAACGCCTAAGTTTTCCTCTAGAAACACGTTCACGAAGTTTTTTGGTCGAAAAAGTGGATTTTGGAGAAAAAAATTTTTTTGCCTAAAATTCATAAAATGACCAAACCTCCGATCGTTAACGGAAACTCGATTTCGGGATTTTTGGCCAAAATTTTTTTGTCCCGAAATTGGTCCCTGAAGCCTTAGAACGACTAAGTTTACCTCTAGAAACACGTTTACGAAGATTTTTGGTCGAAAAAGTGGATTTTGGAGAAAAAAAAATTTTCACCTGAAATTCATAAAATGGCCAAACCTCCGATCGTTAACGAAAACTCAATTTCGGGATTTTTGGCCAAAATTTTTTTGTCCCGAAATTGGTCCCTGAAGCCTTAGAACGACTAAGTTTACCTCTAGAAACACGTTTACGAAGATTTTTGGTCGAAAAAGTGGATTTTGGAGAAAAAAAAATTTTCACCTGAAATTCATAAAATGGCCAAACCTCCGATCGTTAACGAAAACTCAATTTCGGGATTTTTGGCCAAAATTTTTTTGTCCCGAAATTGGTCCCTGAAGCCTTAGAACGACTAAGTTTACCTCTAGAAACACGTTTACGAAGATTTTTGGTCGAAAAGTGGATTATGGAGAAAAAAAATTTTTCACCTGAAATTCATAAAATGGCCGAACCTCCGATCGTTAACGGAAACTCGATTTCGGGATTTTTGGCCAAAAATTTTTTGTCTCGAAATTGGTCCCTGAAGTCTTCAATCGACCTTATCTTGCTGCAGAATCACGTTACCAAAGCGTTTCGGCAAAAAAGTGGATTTTGTGAGAAATTAAAATATTAGCCATTAATAAATTTATCTGAAATTTTTAACCAATTATTATTCCTCAAAAATACCGATTAAAAAAATCCAAGATGGCTGCAAAGAGTTTGTATCTCTTCCGGGATGCGTAGAAGAGGGTTACATTTGTCAGACACTTTCGCCGTGAATGGGCCTGAAGATGTGCCATTGTCTTTCCCCTTTAGAATGCGAACAAAGCAGGAGAGAGAAACTGCATTTAACGACATCCGATGAAACATCAAAGGCCGTGAGCAAGATTACGCCACAAAGTCTGGTTTGCGCGACGAAGGGAGGCAAGATTTCTCCCCACCGACGAAACGTGTTGAATATGCAAGTTCAAAGTGCGGCTCAGGAAACGCTCAGTACACAAAATATGACGACTATTACTCCTTTCCTTCTGCACATCGCACAAATTGCAACGTTGATGGTGCACAGGCAGAAACATGTGCTCCTTCTGCAGCCATAAAACGATGGTTATGCTTATTTTGTGCCGAATGAGCGGGCAGGCATTTGTGCAGAAGAAGCAGCAGCTGAAGGGTGATAATAATAATGATGATGCACCAGCCATGTAAGAGATCACGTAGCCCTGAACCAGGACTCGTGTGTCTGTAAGTTCAAAGCAGGAATGTCCCTTTGATCTCGATGCAGACTCAATAAACACTTGACCTGCCTGTAATGAAAATTGAATCAAAGGAGAGTAGGAATATCGATCATTTTTCGGAAACACTCGTGAGCTGCTCGCTTGAGCGAGTGAAGACATCGAGTTTCTCGTGTCCCTCGACCCAAACTAAATTCTTCATTTCCAAGTCCATCTCATTTCCCACGTTTTAATCCATCTCCGAGACGTGTTTTGCATGCTTCCTCTTCTCCACCCGACCTGAGCCTCATCTGCAGTCGAGAGAACAAGGGAGAGAGCGGGGCAAAAGAAAACACGAAAAACATAAGAAAAACAAATCGAAAGCATGTGCAACAACGATCCGAGGGTTCAACAAATATTTTCGAGATTAAAGTGCCTCATACGGCGTTGTTTAGCACAAAATTATGCGACCAAGATACGTAACCAAGTTTATAGGGATGTCGTCACCCAATCCATTATGGATGAGTGAATACGATGATGATGCTGGTTTCTAAGTAAAAAGAAAAATGTCGGGTTAAGGCAGCACCCTCTGGGCGGAAATCGTCCCCTCTGCCTCGAATCCATCTCCATATGTCTCAAAACCGCCCCGTCAGAGGGCCCATGTGTGCGATTGGATGTGAAAAGTACCACTTATTTGTTGTTGCAGGAGCCGAAAACTCGAAAAGGGTGAAGGAGCGGATTGGAGGGGGAAAACAATCAATAATACTGAATTTGTAATGCCACACCAGAAAGCTGCCCCCGCGCCCCACTCCGTCTCCAGGTCTCTGAAGGTATAATAGATACGGCATCCGTTTGGGAGCATATCAGATCTGTATCAAATCAAGCTCAAGTGGAAAATTTCATATAAATTGGATTTCCCATGATTGTTGCTGCCTCGAATGGACCAAAGTTCCGGAGAAATCGAAACACTTTCTTGACGAAAAGGAACTTTTCCGTTCAATTTTGGGCTCCCTCTGAATTATCGATGATGGAAGTTTTTACTCCGGCTCAGATGAAAATGGGAACGTCAGAAAAAACTCGGATGGATCTTCTTCGCATCGATTTTCATCCTTTTCAAGTCTGCAGGATAAACACAGATAAAAATATGAATGACCTGATTTCGTTTTTCGCGTATGCTTTTAGTAGAATTACTTGGAACTGTGCAAAATGCCTCTGTCAGCCTGTCAGCTTCTCAATAATTTGGAAGGAGGAAGACACGGTTAGTCAGAGAAGCAATTACGGTGCCAGGAGAGAGCTCGAGTCCGCATCAATCGACTGACAAAGGAAGGCTTGGTGTGTGGGCGTGCTAATGCGGTACTTGCCGCATTACTCTCCAAGGACCGACAACACCCCGTTCTGCTCCAAAAGCGAGAACAACAAAAACAAAATCAACACACGTTAGTCATTAACTGATGCCGGTCTTCCTGCGTCACGGGAATTTGTTCTGCCAAAACGCTTTTGTGGTCTTCTGCGTCTCAGCAGCCAGAGCCGTGATGGTTGATCGGCGACAGGACGGCTTTATCTCGCACCTTTTCCTCACTCCCCACCCCTGGCCCAAAACAAACTTTGCTCCGGCTCGAGGCCGTGACTTCTGTCTTGTGATTACAATACTACATGTTCCCGTTCTCGTACGAGCAAACTTTGCATTGCTAATGGCAGCGTCTTCGGGCTGCCACTTACTTTTCTCTCACTACCTACGCCTCGCCGTGACACACTTTCGGTGCGAAGGAATAAAAGTAAAGTACACATGACATAAAAGCGAACGGTGATGATGATGAGGTGGCTTACGGACCTTAATGTACCGCTTCATCCCCGCAAGACTGAGCGGGGATGAAAAAAGAATTTATGCCCCGATTTGCACCCTTTGATAAAATAATATTGACATAATCTCTCTTTTATATGCAGCGTAGGTGGCAACGTACATTAAGTGGATAAAATACCGACATGTGACCGACTGACTTCTTATTATACTGGCGTCTTGGAATAACTTACAAGGTCTATCCCTTTCGGGTCGTCCTGAAGAAAATCTTTGGAGCTATTTTAGCGGAAAAAATGAGTCAGAAATGGGGTTAAAAATTCAGTAGAGCAATGGGATCAACAATGAGACTATCATAGGGTCAACAATGGGGTTAACGAAAGGTCCACTGATCTACTGCAATCGGATCAACGATGGGACCATCATAGGATCAACAATGGGGTTAACGAAAGGGCCACGGATGAAGTCAGCAATAGAGTGAACAACAGGGTCATTTTATGGTTTAACAATGAGACCATAGTAGGGTCAACAATGGGGTCATCAGAGGGGTCAACATCGGATTCCATAATGAGATTACTCAAAATGCTTAGTAATGAGAAGAAGTCAAGAAAGGGTTAAGTTACAATTCGGTGAGAAACACTCAACTTGTAAAAACGCGCCAAAAACCTACCCTGGTCACCAAAGGGTTAATCAACACGTCAGAACGAAGAAGCTCCTCACATTATGCACCATTTCCATTGATTTTTTTGGGACCATTTGACTGATCTAACGTTTGATTACGGGTGGGGAAATAGACAAAGGTTATAAGTGCGTGCCACAGATGGACTTTCCGTTAGTCATTTATCTCTTTGATGGAGAGGTGTTATTTATTTGGAATTATATCGACGAACGTGGGCCGAATAACAACGAATAGAGGAGGACTTGGAGTACGTAAGAGATAACAAGAATGCAACGTCAAAACAACAAAAGTACGCTTCGATTGTTCTCAAAGCTGTTTTTCTTTTCCCTCAAACGGGCCTTTGACGCTTCCATGGTGTTGTAATTCCGTTTAAGAGGTTGTATTGCGCCGCAAGGTCATCAATTTGTTCACCCATTTTCCGTACAGACAGACAAAAACCTTCCAAGGCCCCAGGATATGGTGAAATAAAGCCATTTCCGTGCGTTCTTGCGCCTTACTAAATCAATTCGGTGCCTTTTGCCTGGGAAGTGAGCAAACACGGCAGCAAACATTATTTCCTGATTGGATATGGAAAACAAATTGTGTGCGTCTGTGCCCAAAAATAGCCTAATAAAGCCACTGAGCCCAGCTCTGGTGGCTCTCGGACAGCGAGCGTTTAATGGAGTTTTTGTTTGCCTATGGATTATTCACGTGACGCCTCATATGTTCGAATGCGTGTTTCCAATTATGATAATTAAAAACTGTCTGATGCATGAATATGGGCTCATTATGGCGCTGGCGCCCACCACGAGGTCAGTGACTGGCCCAAAACCTCAAAGTGCTCCTGCATTTGCGAATTAAATTCTCCGCCACGGACATGCAAACGAAACTTGCCCGTCGCACGCGAACGGGGGAGGAAGGAACGGCTCGTAACAAGCCTAATTTGGATGAATTAAGAAATCCATTACAGGAGATTTTGGTTTATTGCTCGTTTCTGCGTCTATCCAAGCTCTTCGCGAGCACAAGAGAAAGTTTTAAATACCAATAATTTGCGCACCAGGACGTCGCAGGCTGAGACGACGAAGGTGCCAATGCGGGTGTCTGTGATTTATTTGTTGGGTCCACGAGCCGCGAGACGGATTAGCAAACGTGGCGAGAACGAGCCATATCACTTGACACCAAATAGGAAAATTTAATCAAGAATTTAAATGGGAGCGGTAAGACCTTAATCGGCTTCAATAAAATAGGCAGATTAAAGAGGATTTGTTCCGCTGCGAATTACATCTTTTACATTTCCCTACCGAAGTCATCGCTGGCTGCGATACATCCTTGTCCCGCACGGAGGAGGATCGTTAGCCGAGAGTGCAGACAGAGGGACGAGAGGTGGAAGTGGAATAGAAGTTTAATGGGCTTACGAGTGAATAAATTGATGCAATTTTCCTGTAATCTGCAGAAGGGGGAGAGGAGTGGGTCGCTTAACCAAGTAGTGGAGGTTTGCCGTGATGAGAACTGGAGTCAGGGACGTTCCGCGAGTAATTGAAGGACTTTAATCTCTCATTCAAGCAAAAATATCGATCCGCATCCGGTTCACTTTGATCTCAATTTCATCTTGTCTCCTGTTCCTTCTGTAAGCAATTTGGTATGCAGGTCATGCCATTAATCAAAAGTCTATTTGGCTAATTGAATTCACCTCCGACTCTCTTTCTCCCACTCGAGTATTTGCACACGCGTCCTGGAATCAATACGAGGTAACTCCCGAAAAAGACTCTCTCTTCTCAGTGATGTACCTCTCAAACTAAACAAGGGTCCTTTTGGTGTCAAGAAAATACAACTTCCCCTCCCCCCTCCCCTTCTCTCAAAGCAACAGCTCACCTTATGTATATCATTTGCCGCTTCATTAGGCAGCCACGTGACCAAAATGCAGAAAAGCAGCCAAGAGTGCCAAAAACGTCGATTTAATCAATCGATCGATGCTCGGGGATTATTAGATATACATCCATATTCTACGCTCACAAACGAGCGTAATCCCTCCAACGTTTTACCTCCTGAACGTACGGTAGTGGAATTTTTTATCCCCACACATGTGAGGCAGTCTAGAGGGGGGCTCCAGTGTCAATTTCTCAACATCAATTACATTCTATTTGAACGGACAGAGACGTTCCTTGGACACTTGTGAACGATGGCTCCGGCTGCTCGATTAATTACAGTCATATGTGTTACACTTAATGGAACGTGACTCGTGCCAAATAATGCGGCAGGCACTTTCAAAATTGAAAAATTATTTGATATTGCGAATGAATCAACAATTTTCGGCTCCAAATGTGGCACACACCATGCTCTTTGGCATCTCCGTTGGCTGATGACCTTTGAAGATCTAATTGCACTCCAGAAGAGACGTTGAAATTTAAACTCGAATCGAGAATAGCAATCGAGATTGTTAGTTCTCTTGATTGCGATGCAAATATTTGAGCTCAAGATTGTGAATTTGCAAGTAGCGACTTATTGACACCCACCCTTTTGGGTGTGTCTCTCCTGGATACGGGCCTGGAGGAGAATTTCATCTCGAAATCAAATTTTACATGCAAATTTTGAAACACCTAGATTTTCAGCAAAAAGCCCTATGCATAAGTAATTACATAGTCTCCCTGCCAACGAGTCCTCATCCCGGGCACGCTGACGGATAAAGTTATTTGTTATTTATGACGATGACTTTATATTCATTTAACGCACTCGCAATTACCACGCAACTAGGTCAAATTTATGCGCTTCCTCAAACTACTTCGCAGATTGCTCATGTTCATTCATTTAATACACATTTCAGCGATTTTCCCAATTTTCTTTCACTCCTCCCGTCCCGCTCATAAATAGATGATTATGCTTTGCCACATATCCGCTTTCCACAAGTCAAATATGTACAAGCAGGCAACTGGAGAGGGAGGTTTTTGTAGCGAATCATGAGCCACTAACGATGAGCCAGAGAGCAAAACACGGTGATGAATTTAATTTGATTAAAATATCATTGTACACATATAAGCCTCACAGAAATGTTGGTTTAAGGTAATTTCGATTGGCCTTGCGGTTGAATAAGCAAAGCCTCGTTATTTTGTGATGAAAGCAGGCTTTTGAGGCACGATGGCATCTGAATGAAGAAAACTTCGACAGTCGTTTGCTCATTCATTCATGAATTCCTCGGCACACAAGTTACTCCTTGTGCATGCGAGTTCTCCAAAGATGCTCAGATTTAAATGAGACTCCCGCTCGAGTTCTCCCCATTTCTTGGCATAAACCAATTTGAGGTAATTTAATTTGAAATATGTTTTTATGAATTGAAAATGTGCGGGGGAGGCATTGAGGGAGAATGAGGAGACCTTGTCTTGTCGCACAAAGGAATTTTCATAATTCCACATTATTTTACTCGGAGGAGAGAAATCAATTTCCGTCAGGTCGGATCGTGCCTCAGTAGACCTGGGACATTTTCAGCACTCTCAAATGTCAAAGTGTCTGTTTATCCATGGGGATAGCTCTCTTCAAAATGACTGAAAGCAAGGTTCCTTTGGAAAATCTGAGAGTAAATAAACAGACTCATTTTGGTAATATGAAATTATCTTTTACCGTCTCTGGTACTTTTAACTTGAGAGCCAGAAAAAATGACAGGCTTTCCACCGCCTTTCTCGGTCTCGTGACTCGTCCTTTCCTATTTATTTTCGTTTAAGTATCAATTTACTTCGGAGCACTTAACCTGTTTATCAATTTTTCATCATCCATAAAGAGGAAAATGTAATCCCAATTTTCCACAGCAGATAACGAAAACATGACAAAGTTTTGTCTTGATTTCTGCTCTCTGGTACCCTGACTTGCCGCAATCGATATTCCATTCACCACATCGGCTGTCATCGCTCATTTGTGACGTTTTTGTATGCGGAGGCTCAATCAATGTGCAGCATTTTGGTTTGTCCTAACTCCAACTGATAGCTCACAAGGACTAGCATCGGTTTCATCAGTTGCAGAGGCCATCTGAAACACTCCAACTGCTGGAAACTTTTCTAGGTTTCACAGCTCACTAACGACTCGAGCTGGTTGCGAACGGAGTACAGAGTGTGGATGCCTGTTAAAGTTTGCAAACTCATTTGATGGGGAGAGGTTTCGATGGAAAAAGTTTCGGAGCGAAATGTTCAAAGTTGAGATACAAATTAAGATCAAAAAGTCGTCAAACTTCCTCCTTGGATTGAAAAATTAAACAATAGGCTCGGGTTATGCGACAGTTTGCTCAAATGGAGTGCCTCAACTGCCAATTTGTTGACAATTGCTGTCTTTTCTGCATATATATTCGCAATAATAAAATTCATTTAGCAACAAATGCGATCGATTTCAATTATTTCCCTCTCCTTCCCGTTGTCTGTCTGTCGCTAGAACTCCCACCTCGAGGTGCTTTAAAAGAAAGCACCTGTCATCCCTGAAGGGGACTTAGGAGAGCCCGGAGTGGATCTTCACCCCCATCAGTCCCTTGCTAAATATTTCATTTTTAATTCAAGTCCGCTGACCGCATTTTTATGCTGTAAATATTCATGAAAGCACGCTAAAAGGGACCTCAATGCACAACGGGCGAGCTAAATTTAATGAGCCACCTGATGGTTCTCATACCATTAAACGTGCTACGACTATAACAAGGTTATGACCTGCATTTTTTCGCGAACTGCAAAATGGGCTTCTGACTGCTTCATTAATCATGACGACATTTGCATGCTAGTTGGTCTGTCTCTCGTGCTATATTTTTGACGAGAGAAATTTTTTAAAAGGATTTCAACGAAACTTTCCTCGTGATTCATCACTTTAAGTGTGGCAGCTTTAAATGAAGACCTCGCGTTCCAGAGAGTGAAAAGAGAGGAGGGTGAACAAAAGGAAGGGAAAATCACGGTGTCTAGCAATCCACCTCTGGGGAAGCATTTTAACGCAACTAGTCACGCACTCAGATTAAAAATTCAGGCATGGCTTAGCGCGTTAGGGCTGAGTGGAAATCCGGTAGATTCTCGGCTTCCAAGATAGTGGAGCGCCTGGCACTTCCTAGTCTGCTTTCCCGAACCAATTAGTATTGATTGAGGCGTGAAAATCGGGTCACTAAGCCAGCTTTCCGATTACTTTATCGCCTCCCGGCTCGACTTGACTCCATCATCCACGATTATAAAAACAATTTCTTCTGGCATTTTAGCGAATCAATTCGCTTGTTTGCTCTGCACCGACGAAAAGAGCACCAAGGTTTATTGTAAATTTATTACATGTCTCGTTTTGTTCGGAATCCGTACAAATTGCATGTTTCTTGTTGTAGAGGACCCGTCCACAAGCGACGTCCCTCGAGACATTCGGTGGCCTTGGGCTTTTCTGAGGCCACAGACTAAAACATCTAGATTCGTAATAATTTTTTCGGCTTGAAAATTTTGCAAACGTGCTCAAAGTCATTTTCGTGGGCAAAATATGAATTTCAAGTGAAAAATATTTGATCTCTGGTTCCCATTTTTTTGGCCAAAACGCCTCGTATTTGAATGCTTAAGGGACAATTTTCGTAACAAGAAATGTTTGTCCAAACATTCAAAAATTCAAGGTGATTTTTTTTCTGCAATTTCCACCTCTAGGACTCTACGTGTTTTAGTTTGTGGTTAGGGCCGAGAAACGCGAGTTTCGGGGGCTCTGGTGAACGAGGCCCTCCTACTGTCTTGCTATCAGATGTGTACGAAATCAGGCACACAATCAGACATGCAATCACTTTTTCAATAAAACTTTTTCTGCTCTTTGTTGTTTTTTGTGTGTGTTCAAATTCCGACTTCCTCCGGCCCCGACTGCAAGAAGCGGAGGACTGCCACCGGGAGGGGGTTTATATATTTATTGCAATGCGCGCATGCCGAATACATTTATCATTATTACAAAACAATTTCCAACCGCTTTCTCCTCCCCCACAAAGCCGCAAACTTATCGCAGTGTCCCAGACCAGCCAGTAACTACAACTTACATATGGTTCTGTGCACTTGATAAATTGGATTACGTGATATCATCTTTTTTATATGTATGCAATCAATTTTGGTATGTTGTTTTATTGTTTCCGTTATTGCACGGCGCTATTTTTATTGTTTTTTCTTTTCCGCGAGTCCCACACAGAGCTAAAGGATCGCCGTGCGCTGGCATTCCATGTCATAAATTGAAAAGTATGTGATTCGGGCTAGAACTTGCCGCTAGGAAATTGAATAAATAAACAAAACTCGATGTAAACAAAAGCAGAAATCGCTCGGTTGGAACGAAAGCGCGTAGAACAGATGTTTTCAGCAATTTTGAGCGCTGGAAAATATGGAAATTAAAATTCATCCGAGACAATGCAGTTTTTGAGTTTTTTGTCGAAGGGGCGCAATTAATTGGATTTTTTCAAGCATCATGGCCGGGCTTTTACGCATAACTGGATTCGTGATATGGTCCAGGAAGGGCTTTGCAACGAAACCAGAGGAGTCGGGAGCAGGCAATTTAACTCTGTGAGCTCAAACAAAGGCAAAAGTCTGTTTGACCCAAATACACACTCACCAAGGCATTGATCCCATTTACTATACCGTCCCAATTGGGCGCATTGTCTGCTCAACACATCCATCCGACAATTGAGATGCATTTTGCATGTGAAGCAACTTCATCTCGGGAAAGACAAGCAGCAAAAGTTGCTGCTACCGCACGTACCGACTGAAATTTATGAAGCTCATCATATTGCGCTCGGTGTTTGCATAGACGAGAGCAGCTCCCTTTTCAATTATTTATCTGGCTCAGTTTCGGAGCGAGAGCGATGTAAATGAAAACTTGTGAAAATCCCCCGCTTTTCATATCACGAGATTTATTTGCCTTGGTTTCCTAATCCACATTTCCAGCCCCTTCGAGCGCAAATGCCACATGAAAAATCATCTTTTTCATGCTCAGCAGCTTAATATATGTTTCGCTCTTGTTTATTCAGTGCAGCGCCAGGTTTAACCTCTCCTGAGCCAATCAGGTTAATGTCTTTTTTTCTGTGTCTCGGGAGTAAAAGGACCGGTTTCAAAGTCAAGAAAAGCCCTTCAGAGAGTTTCATTGTTGCGGCAATCAAGGGCTCAATAGCCACTCTGCTTGTCAACAGTCTTTCAAAAAGCCAATCAATCGTCAATTACCCGCTGTAAATAACAGCTTTCCCGCATTGAAACATATTTCGCCGAGCCTCCTCCGTCTGAATGGAAAAGAACGAAAAATACGGATCCGTGTGCCGTGTTGATGAGCAGGTGAATTGATTGTATACCTCCAAGTACCTCCAATACAAACACTTGAGTCGTGAATAGCACCTTGAAAAATTAATTTCACCGCAGTCGGAGCCGGAGCGGTGGAAGGGGTGGTGGCTGCTATATGCGTGAGCTCGAGTACATTACGTGATGATGATCATAATAGGGTTTGGTATAGATTCTTATCTGTTTGTCTATTATACTTTGATAGACTCGGGCTGAGCTAAATTGAATGTGGAGTGGTGGACAGTGACCCATATCGTGAGAGCCGGGAGAGACAATTCATTAGTTCAGGAACGTTTTAGGGACAATCATATTCGACGGAAATTGGGTTTATTCCCATTTTCCCATTTTGATACATTTCCTTCTTGAAATTAATATGGGGCGTCTCAACTGCTTCCGAAAACTATTCTGGGTTATTAATTATGGAACGACAATGGCTTCGAGGACACGTGACCTTCCCCGAAAACACAACACTTACAAGACTCTCCGATCCCAAAAGTGTCTCAGCGAAATAGCGGTTATTATTCAAATCTTCACGGCGGGGGAGGACAACGTGGTAATATGGTATTTTTCCGATATTTTTGACAATTTTCCTCTGCCTTAACTCAAAGATAACGCCCGAGAAAGGGACTCACCTTTGTGCAAAAGTTATCCTCGGTAGTCCATTAATATTGATGCCTTACACCACTTCACATTAAAATTCATTTATCATCGACTTCTTTCTTGGAAGTACACAAACCCCATTAACGCAATCACGTTTCAAATCTTTTCATTTTCCTTCACCGATTTCCACTTCTGTTGTGCCAAAATTACATTTCGTTCACCTTTTCGCATTAAAAATAAATTATTCCTCCACTGGGACCTGGCCGAAGTGTAAATTCATCTCAACCTCATTTCATATTTTATTTATTTTCCCGTGCATTCGACGTTTCTCTCCCAATTACAAATTCACTTCCCTCCTTGCCAACACCATCACTATGTTGTCATTTCTGTTGTTGTAATAACAATTACTGTTCATTAAAATGGAGCCACGTTGGCTGACGTATGAGTTGTTCAAACAAGTCTTGTCGTTTCTGTCAGTTCGCGTCTGCCTGCGCCATGTCACATTCAGCAAAAAGCTGGAGTGAGCATTTGTTAATAATTAACACATGATTACGAGGACTAATTAATGTAATTAACACATTATCACCCCACACGAGCCGATCATACTGTCATTAACTGGCACCAGAGCCCCTCATTGATTTCCGGCTCTTTTTACTTTTATTTTTCACTACGTCAAACTTTTTCGTTCACAACTTTTCTCACTGCGGCTCATAAATCAATTAAATAGAGTTACTTTGTGACTAACAAAGTTTCACAAGTTCCTACAGGTATTAACTCTGATATGTGTTGATACAATAGACACTCTTTGATATGTTTGGTTGCTTACTTTCCAGCTTAAGATAGGCTCACTTCTCCATTAATCAGAATATCCGGTTGGTTCGTCAATGGCAAGGTCGACCATCACGCAATTTGCATGTTCGCGCGCAATTTGTAATAAATTCGTGCTTCTTTTACGACAAGAACCACGTGCCACGTAACTTTATGAGATCACCACTCGTGTCCGGAGGGTTCCGCGGTCGCGACTAATCCTTGCGAGAGGATGAAAAAAAAATCCGCGCGCGAATTTCCGAGTGCGAAGTGAAAGCGGACACGCGATTATATTCCGTCAAAATCACCCGATAAACTGCTGTGCAAAAGATTCATGTACCTAAAAATACCTTAACCTTTTTGAATGTTCCTCCGCCAACATTCGTGTCGACTGGAAAGCCGTGGAAGAGGGGAAATTGAGTGGAGAGTCGCGTGCGAGAGAGAGAGAGAGCGGCACTGACCTACCTGAGGTTGCACGGAGCTGCCAAGGAATGTAGAGAACGCTGAATCGCCGGGGTGGGAGCCGGAGGGGGGCCCAGGAGGGACATCGAGTCCCCGGATTACTTGAGATTTACGGTTTCGGCACCGTAGTCCGTCTTGAGCCGTCCCCTCATTAAACTTTAAAACGATTCGGGAACTTTGAATGAATTCATCGGGTGTATTTTGTATTGTTTCAAGTCCAGAAGGGCTCCATGACGAGTCAGTGCCGAGAAAGCAGGGGCTGACAGCAGAACAAGGTTGAGCCCTCTCCTGCCCACCCCTGCCTGGTCTACCCCCTCCTGCTCTCCCCATGACTTCCATTCCACTCGGCCGGCCGTCTCTATCTGTGCGACAGAAGTAATGAAAACATTATGCCTCACTCCCCGCACATCCCAAACATCCCCTGCGAACTTTTACCTACCTTTCACATGCACACACCAACCAAAATATCGTGGTGGCGCTATATACGGTGTTATTTTAACCAGTGTCAGCCATAAATCTAACACTTAATGGCTGAAACACTTGCTCTCTTGCATGCAGAGCTCCGTTTGGGAGAGGGAGAAACGTGGCGCCGGGATGCGGAGAATAAAAAGTCAAATGCGACAAAAATTATGTCAATGGACTACATTTTGGTAATCTACACCATTGAGGGTTGCAGCATCCATTTAAACGTCAAAGTGTCCCGATAGAATCCATTGACACAGGTTCTCGTAAGAGAAGGTGTAAAGCCCTGAGGGAATTGCTGATGAGGGAGTTTTGGGTCCAACTTGTCAAACGGAGGACAGAATTTTGCTTCTGAAATGCTACCTAGACTTTCTGTCATTTTTTATTGGTCTTCTTTGGTCAACTCCATTCATATGCTCTTTCTTCTTTTTTTTTCGGTTAGTATAGTCTGCTCTTTTGGTCCACTCGATTGGTCTCTTAATTGGTCAAAACTATTGGTCTTATCTCCAATAGTCTGCTTTTAATGGTCCTGTGGTCATTGGTGGTATAGGTCCAAAATTTCAAAGGCTAAGATAAGGGCAATGAGGGCAATGAAAATTTTGAACCTGGAAAAACACTGAAGTAGATAAGAAAAGCTCTCGGATGCACAGACAAACCAAAACTTTCCCTAAATCTAACCAGATTTTCGCTGAAATGAGCCAAAAAGGTCCTTCTCATTCTGACACGAGACCAAATGGGTACCTTTCAGCAAGCACGAGCCCTTTTGAGCAAGCGAAGACCCCGAAAACGTTTGTCAACGAACCGCAAAGTGATGATAAAGATGATTTGCATGTTTCCAGCCGCTCTGCTTCTCTCCCACACCCACCCGCTCGCCTTTTTCCATGCCATTTTATACACGATGATATGAAATGTGACATGTGGGTGGATTTAATGTAAATTGAAATACCCCCCAGATTGCGGGATGTCAGTTCGGTGGCAAGAACGACGACAAAAAAATTAAATGCTGATTTTATCGCAAGTCATCGGTTTGTAAAACATGTAACGGCACCATTTAAATTGGAAAGGTTAATGGAATTTTTAATTTGCATACGTCCGAGTTGACTTTGCAGATGAGATTTTAATCCAGCCGATAAGCGAGTCTCCGAAAGCCCATTTTATTGATGCCATCATTCAATTAGATTAATTTCCCCCGAGTCTCGTCGCTGACAATCTGACATTTGTGCCACTCGTACTCTAGGAAATATTCGCTTCCAAAGAACACGTTTTTGACACTTCCTCAGTTGCAACTTTGAGAATTGTGTAAATTTCCATTACCCGGTGAGAAACCGGACAAGTGCTAAATGAGGTTTGGAGCAAAACAACGGAGCTGGCAGGGTTGTGTAATTAAGGGCATCGTATGCACAAACACTGCCACGTTGGACGAAGAGATTAGAATTGTAAAAATAATAATGGAAATGAGCATAAACAGAAAGTTAAAGGGCTGACTGAGCTGAATAATGACTTCAGCGAAACTTCTTCTGCTGCATGCTCTGGGGACCTGACGAGTTCGCATATTGCATTCACCGGGATCCTTTGTTGCCTTCATTGTTTGTTTTATTTGAGTAGGTACGTAAGCCGATGATTTAATATGGGGTTTGTTTGTGGCTTGCCTCAGCATTTGTATTCCTAAGCTCGGCTTCCATTGCATTTGAGATGGATTCGAATGGACGCTGTTTATTTTGGGGCGAAAAAGGAACAACGCAGTGGCTCAAAATTGCAAGTCTCGGTCCCCGACTACGAAGGAAATTTTAAAATTCAATTTAAATTATTATCGTGCGCATAAAGAAAATGGAAAAGACAAAGGAAAAAGCGGATCGTTGAAGGAAACAAAATATTTCGGCTTATCTCTTGCTATTTTTCTCTTCCTACGCTCAACGCTGTTTATTCATATGCTCCTTCCTATAAAAAGTCTCCACTCGCTGCTCCATTAGTCAAGTGGATTTATATAATGTTGCCTTAAACACGAGGTAGGGAACAAGAAAAATTATAATACTGGCTCAAAGAGGAGCATTGCAGCAGATTCTGTGTTGTGTGCGGAACGGGCGACGCTACGTGGCGTGGAGCGCGAAATGGGAAACTTACCGAAAATGTGTAATACAACAAAGGAAAAGAAAATTATACTTGAAAAACTTTTCCACTCTTTTCTCGAGCACAAAGGGCCACGCAGAGTTCGAGAGCGAAGCCCAGCTGGGGGCACGCTGTTGTTGTCGTTGACCCAAATATTTGCCTCAGGGAGACCTTCTTTTAGAGGGAAAATTTTTTCAGGACCTTTTGTATTGTGACTTCAGACCGACAGACACCCTCTCTTCCCCCAAACAATGTAAATATTTTATGTAAAGAGCAATAATATTTTGGTGCAATGCAGAAACTTTTTTGCGCGCAAAACTTTTTCTTCCCCTTTTGTTCCGAACAACTGTAAAGATTACATTTCATCCCCCCATTCGTGTTTACGATAATGCTCCATCAATCGTTGCCGCTCTGGAGCAAGAAACTTTCCCGATAAAAGTACTCATCATACTAACGTTAATCGATTCTCTCACCTCGTTGATCAAATGGTGCGAACGAGGTCGGGAATAGCCTTCGACGTCCAATCAATGCTCCCTTCTCATCCACGTGGTTGACGTCCATTAGCTGCCACCCAGGAGGTGGCTTGATAGGCCTATTTTTACAACACATCGGAAAGTACTTTATTTCATGTCGATATAATAGGCAATTTCGTTTTTAATAACGGGGACCGAACGAGTATCTTCCAGGAACGCTGGGATATAAAGGGAGGCCTTTATGGCTGCAGGCACTTAAGCTGGAATATTAATAAAATAAAACTATTTGTGTCACCGAGCAAGGAGCTGCTCCAGAGCGCAGGAAAAGTTGTGGAAATTTGAAATTTATTATAGTGAAATGCCCCAGCTGCAGTTGGGGCTCTGGAAGTAAATCATTTTTATTGCGACTGCCATCGAATTCGCTGGGAAGTGGCTTACGGCTCCATCGGAAACCTGTTGCTCGCGTCGAATGTAATCGAAGTTTTTATTTGCGCGCCTCAGGCTCGCATTTCGCTCCAAAAGGTATGCAATGAACTCGAAGACACCCAAATTAAATCCCCATTTGCGCCCCACCGCACTTCTACGCCTCACATTTTTAAGCTGAGCTCGGAACTAATTACAAACTCAAACATCGGCTTCACACAGTAAAATGGTCGTGTTAGGCTCACTCTCATTTGCGGCTGCATTTAGCCTGCTGCCAAATAAACAGTCGGCAACGAGGGCCCAAAGCTATTTTGGGAATGCATTCAGATAATGAATAAAGCATTAAGCACTTAATGTTAAATTAGCCATAAAACAGTTGATTGTGTATTAAAGGGCTTCATAGTTGCCATGAAGATGCGGGCGAGTCGCTTTATCAGGCGACTGCGTAATTAACTTGGAGTTTATTAGTGGGCTCACTCGATAATGTATGAAGTGGGAATTGGCGAGAAGATGAGATCCTAGCAATAGTCGTAAAAAGTGCCTGGAGGTGGCGGGGTAATTAAAATTTATTCCCGCTCGAAGGAGACCGGTCGATATTCCGAGCCTTCTCACGACCATTAAATCACTCGCTGTGACGTGTTGGGGGCGGTTCCCTGTTGGCTGCTCCGTTATTCAATGAACTCTTCATGAGCAATTTATAAGCAATCATCCTGTCAGCCTGTCCTCCTTTCGTCACCCACTCGTCCTTCCGCAGGAGCTGACAAAAATGTGACGCTAAATTACACCCTGCATTGTCAATTTTCCAGGAAGTGCTCCTGCCCCAGGTCCTCCTTTAATGAATATTCCAGACAATTTATGTGACGACTCGAACTCTGGTATCCCTGCTCTGCTGCACTGCAGATTGCATGTCTACCGCTCTCTTGCCCCATTTTGTGCCTGCAGTACCATTTCTCGGGTGCCCTACACTGCTGCCTGCCACGCCACCTTCACCTCGCTCTATCGATTATTTTTACTGCTCCTTTATTCACTTCCATTTCGCGCTATGAATTTCCCTAACATTATGGCGGCACTTTTGAAATAAATCCCAAAATGCATACCTGCTTCACGTTGACTGCCAAACACGCAGAGGATTTGAGTTTTAAGGTACACGTTTGCTTTTAAATTTTATATAAATTATAGTTTCATCGAATGGCTGATTGTATTACGGAGGAACTCAACCAGAGACGCCCAAACTGCACGCCTGTCCGTCTGAAGTTGACGCGGAAAAAACTTCAGCCTTCCCCATCTGCTTTAGCTGGAGCCTTCGGAATGCCCCCTCTCGCACGCAAAGCGTCATAGTTGTTTATATGCAAAGCAATTTGGGAACTAGTATTTTGCTGTCAATGACCTTATAGAGATATTGCACACGCGGTGAACGGTAGCAGTCATGTGATTTTATTATATTTTAATATTGAATCGAGTGGCAAGGTTATTGAATGCACTGCATTTGGGTATATTGTATGAGAGTGTTTATTGAGGTGAAGAGGAAACATAGTGCGAGAGGCGCCACTCGTTAGAGCATACATATGTCGTGATTTATGGAGGGGCAAGAGGTGGTACAGCTTGATTTACTTAGCGTCAGAGCGGCACAGAGACGTGAGGGCGAAAACATTTTTGGACCGGTTCAGAAAGGGAGAAAATTCCACCGCCGTCTGAAGCTTAGTCGGGGGCAAAGGCAAAGGCCCCTAGCTCCATTCCAGTATATGATACTTTCATTTAAATAATTTAAAGAGGAGGCTATTGATTCTCTTAGAGGGTCCTTAAATTTTAAGGCGGCCAGAAAATTCATCCACTCATCTTAGGGGTTACTAGAAGATTTTGGGGCCCCCTTGAATTTTTAAGAGGCTTCTTTAAATTTTTTGGAGTCCGGCGAAAATTAAGAGGGCTCCCTAGAATTTCTTCAAGGGCTCTTGGAATTTTGGAAGGGGTCCCGAGAAATATTTTGGAGGTCCCTAGAATTTTCAGCGGGCCTCTTGAATTTTCGGGAAAGCCCCTACAGCCAAGAATATGAGGCCATTCCCTCTGGTTACGTCTCTGACAGTTTTCATGACAAATGTAGGAGATTTTGCAGCAACTCAGACAGACGGACAAACTGGACCCATACAAGCTCTTGTTCCTAATTTAAAAAAGCGCTCAAAATTAAGGTGAAGCCATGAATTTTCTAAAACCACTAAACCACACCAGTAAAAACGTCTCCAGCAAAAACGGCCGGCCGAGTCCTGTTCTGAACCGGTTGGCGTTCTGCAGTGGGGCTTCACCAACTGTTGTGTAATGGGCACGCGGCAAAAAACTCAACCAGTCCGGATCATTATGCTTATCTCTTCCCCGTCACATGTTCATCCATCCTCAGGTGCCTCGAGACAAGACACAAATCATAAGTGCGCGATTGTCATTACTCTAAGCATCAATTTTTAATGAATTTCCGACAACACATACATTGTTCGCACAAAAGTCATTAACCAGCTCCTCTATCATCATTTGCCATTGTTGTAATTAGGTCCGCGACCGCACATTTGTGTATGAATGGTCTTTTTGTGTTGCAGCAATACCGTAATTAGTATGTCGAGTGTCTCTGCGTCTCGAGAGCTGGGTCAGGCATACACTCTATGCATGGAGGCAATGGACTAATGTCAATAAAAACAAACTTGCGCAACCCTCAGCTCGACTCTAAACTTCTTCAGCCACCATAAAGCCGGCTCTTTGTGCTCGCGAGCAAATGTCAAATCCCTTCATGGTCACGGTCGGAGAGTAACTATAGACGCACTAATTGAGGGGGTCGCCATGTGGGCCAGCTGATTGGGTGATGCATTGCCGGTCTGCAGGCCGCTCTCACAAAACAAGCTCGGGCTGTGTGCGAGAGAGGCTGAGTGTGTGCGCGTTTTTACGTCCATGCACTGGTTTGATGGGACTCCGGCACCAATTGGTGGCTATTTAAGCTGAAAAATATTGAAAAACTTGTTTAGTTTGTTGTCAAAAGTGAACCTCTGAAGATGTTTAAAAACTTGAAAATCGCAATCGCCTTGGTGGTGGCAGCGTTCGCGGTTGCTGCGGTCGCGCAGCACGTCGTGGAGCGGGCTTGTCCCAAGAGGCCCATTCTGGAGAAGTTTGACAGGAAGAGGGTACGAAAAGTGGAAAACTTACCCGTTAAAAAGTAGATCAACGGTGCTTTGGGGATTTCAATTTTATTTAACAGCTAGCTTTCAAGGGTTATGAAGCCTGATTTAGGTCTCAACGAAGTTCTAGAGGGTGTAGGGGACATTATTGCTTACCTTCAGGACTCATTTGAGCCCCATTGTGGCTTTCAAGAGGAGGATAGGGGGAGTGTAAAAAATATATAGAAAGCAAAATCGGAGAGAGAGTGCATTTTCAAAAATTTCGAGAGACCAAACTTTGAGGGCCCCTAGCTCCGTCCCTGTACATAATAGAGGATACATGTGGTACCATGATATACTAGATTTTGCACCGACTACAACATACTAAAATTTCAGCTCAATCCAATGTAATATAAGGAGTTTTCATACAAAAGTAAAACACCCCCTATTCCCCCCCAAGAGGAGATGGGGGTCTAAATTTGTTAGCCTGCACCTCTACAGACCATACCCTACATGATGCAAAAAACAGCAGCTCTCTAGCTCTTCTGGTTCTTGAGTTATAAAATTTCGGACAGACAGACAGACGGCAAAGCGGCCTCAATAGTGCATTTATTGCAAAATGCTGAAAATTCACTAAAAACGGGGGTTTCAAAGCTCGCCTTCACGCACTCAAAAGCATAATTTGAGCTCCATTGAGGCTAATCGAAGCCTCATTGGAGTTAATTGAAGTGTTGCTCAAGTCTCATAGAACACCAAGGCTAAGATCTTGAAGCATGATTCAGCAGAATTTAGCTTCCGCTTGAGTAATTAACCCCTTAAACCCTTCCAGTACGTCGGTCGCTGGTACGAGCTCTTCCGCTACGACAACGTCTACGAAACGGGATGCGACTGCGTCACTGCCGACTACGTGATGCGCAAGGAGGGAGGAATCAAGGTCAAGAACTGCTGTTCCCGCCTCCAGAACTCCACCGTTGAGTCCTTCTTCTGCATCTACGGCAAGGCTGTCCATCGCAACCCAGAAAAGTACATCCAGGAGGGTCGCTTGGACATCTCTTTTGGAATTGCGAGTGCTGACGATTGCGCTCCCGGGCAAACCGAGAAGGCCAAGCACGAGCCAAACTACCGCATCTTCGATACTGACTACGAAAACTACTCCATCGTTTACTGGTGCAAAGATCGCACGGATGGGCAGAGTGTTGATGCTTTCTGGCTCCTCTCAAGGACACCCCAGCTCAATCCGGATGTCGCGGAGAAGGTCAACACCATCATCGACTCCAATTTCGACCGCGATGCAATGACTGTGGTGGAGCAGAATCGCGACATGTAAGTAAATTCCTAAGAATCTGCCCGGGTCTCGCGGTTGGAATTTTTATAACCTTTTTTATGCTCTCGTTTTTTCTGCAGCTGCGGATCGAGCCATTGATAAAGTAATCCAAATTCGACAGACAACAAAAACTCGCCAACTAAGTGATAAGGAATTATGTTAATTAGTGCTTCTGCCAGTTTTTACGAATGTGAACGAAACAGAGGAAATAAAGCCCGATTTTTTTAAAGCGACAAAGGCCAGCTCTGTGATTCACCTCTTGCTGACGCACCCCAGAACATGCTAGAAGCTACATCTTACTGCTCCGTCAATATTGACTTGCCGCATCAGCTATGCTCTTGGTCCTCCCCTCCCACTTGCATGCATTACGACCCAATTGAGTTCCAGTCATGCGAAAGTTCAACTAAATCTGCTCTATTGTGCACTGCTTCCGGCTATCAGGCTCCTGCTCTGGCCTAATTTGGCAGAAAATTTACATTTTTTTCCTCCCCGAGATCCAAGAAGCTAGAGAATTAAACAAATTAGGTTAATGAAAAGTGCTTCCTGCGCAAATACTGAGATAATTACTTTTTTCTCGTCTCGCAAATCGCAATGGCATTCCGCCTTTGAGCCGAAAGAAGCATTTAATGATTAAATTTGCCTAAAGTGGGTACGAGGAGTCACCGTGAGAGTCCGCTTGGGTGCCCAGGTCCGCGGGCTGGAGGGGGAGGAAAATTTCCGCGATACTCCGAACGCAACAAAAACAATAAATTTTCCTTCGCTTAATCATGATCAAACACCTGACTCGTGTTTTCGCCCCACGTTCGTTCCCCTCCACAGTCATCTAGACGTACTTTTTTTTCGCCTGGCATGTCTCCATTACATATGCTTCCGCTGTGCGATGTGAAAAACAACACGTCATTAGTCGCAATTGATGAATATACGCCCAGAGCGTACACACGCGACTTGCGCTCGGGCAGACGAAATTCGCAAAGACGGCACAAATGTTGTACCTACACGTGGAAAAGCAAATATTGATTGCAAAACGCAATTTCATCGTGAGGAAGCCGGTTTGCCTCGCATATTGTACGAACTTTTCACAATGAGAGGAGGAGGAGGAGGAGGAGGAAGAAGTGCCGGGAGGAAAAAAGTTAATTCGCAGAGAGAGTACCCGCATGAGCATCGGAGTTCCACACTCGCTCTCCGCCACGCTATGTCGTTTCTAGGTCAAAGGATTGCAATTAACTGATTTAACGAACCATTCGCACAAATGCGGAATGAAATCGCTTTTTCAAAGTTCCCTCGTGCTCCGCATTCTCTTCCTTGTGCGTACCCTGGGCCCAGGAAGTTTTTGTCTGAGGTCTTTTTTCTTCTCATAATTCTGACAGGAGCTTTTCAGATACCTTTCGCAGAACCCTACTTAAAATGAGCCCCCAAAGGGCTCTTAAAGGACTCCTAAGAAACCCCTCAAAAGACTCTTTAAAGGAACTCTCCCTTCTTCTCTTCCTAAGAGACCCCAAAAAGGACTCTTCGGAAGACCCTCTAAGACCCCCTAGAAAACTCTTTAAAAGACTTCTCAAAGGACCCCAAAAAACCCCCCAAAGAAGCCCTTGAAGGAACCCATAAAATACCTTTGGCAGGACTTCTCTGAATATCTTGGAATGCCTGTTATTAATGTGATTATTCTAGGTTCTAGCTTGACGCTTAAGGAAGGCTGATTCCCGGGATACCGAAGAGCTTTTAAGCCAGACGATAACCTCCTAGTCCTGTATGCGAACCGTAAAATTTTTATCGCATAGCCGGCGAAGAGCACCGACACCGCTTAGCTCTCTTTAAACATTTACAACATTCTCAAAGTGAATGGCATGCTGCCACTGCACCTTAATCTTTCATTTGTCTTCTCCTGATCGTCATAAAACTTTAATCAGCCTTACTTTATGGCACGAACTCCCGAAACACACCTCCTCAATTTTTCAATGTGGGTGAATTCCCAACTGGAGTGTCCTAAAATGATTTCCTTCTGCAGGCGCTTATAGACACGTTCCTATCGTACGCCCTAATGGATCACTGCCTGTGAAAGGGAGGAAAACGGGGTGTGGAAGAGCTATTTCTGAAGCATGTCACTGAATGAGAAACTAGTTCAGGTCAATAACTGTAGATTTTCTCGGAGTCGGTGACCTTTTGAGATCAAGGAGAGGGGATGTTAACTTTTCTTCCCCCCCTCCCCCTCCGCTTTGGCTGCCAAATTTTTTTCTGTTCGCGACAAAAATCTCCAACTCATTCAGTGAAACTTAAAACATAATTTTCTCTTCTTGAGTGCACTTTGAGCTGTGCCTCCAAGCTCAGCTAAATCTCAGGATGAGGTAGAAAAACACAAGGCTACGAGAAATGAAAGGAGAAATAAACTTTAATAAGGCACATTTGTATTTCCCCTTTCATTCCACCCTTTTCAAGGCTGTGTGCAAACGGAGCAGGCACACGGATGCTTGTTTACACACCACTTTGTGTTGTAATTGCTTGCTACAGATGCTTCTCTCACTGCACGACGTGAAACTGAAAGACGACAAAGTTAAATTTGTTGAGCAGAATAATATGCGGGGAGTGGAAAGCTGGAATCAAAAATTAAACACCGAATCAAACGTAATTACTTGCGAACTGGAACTTTTTCCTCGTCAAGCAGACGCTCCGTGGAAATTCCTCGAAAAATAATTACAGTTAAACCTGAACCTGATGGTTGCAGATGGAAATTAAATTTTCGAATCCATTCCCACTTAGCTCATGACTTCATTCTCTTAACCCATTGCCCAGTGAAAACGCTGAGAATATTTTTTGTAACCTAATTTTTGGCAATGTTCCTGTCCCTTACCAAAATTTTACTAAAAATTATTTTTTGGAAGCTTTAGAAAAAAATTATTGAAGATCAAATTAAAAGTTTTTGCAAAAAAAGAATTAAAATGACCGATTGAGAGTTTGAGAAATTCGGTGAAAATGAGTTTTTTGTCATAGTTTGAGCGGAATAACTGGGCTCAAAACATCACCCAAGTCGATGAGTCATCAGCGACACATCGGTGGAAAATGGACTAGGTCAGGACTGTTCTAAGCCGTTTGAAATAACGTCATGAAAACCTGGTAGGAAATGGGTTAACTCTCATGCAAGTCTCTCAAAACTTCAATCTCGAAACGTCAAAACTAATTTTGCCATCAATTATTTAGTGGATGAACTATCTTTGACGAGCAGCGAGTGAAAAATTGGCAATATTTCAGTACCCGTCAATGGCAATTCGGAAATATTTTACAGCACTACCGCATTACTCATCCCAGCCCATTACTGCGGCGAAATAATTACTTCGCAATTACATGTCCGTGCCATGAACGTCGTAAAACTAGCCATGTAGCAGGCCCACTGCGGACGACGAGTGGCACGTTCGTCCCGTGAAAAATGTAAGCCTAATATTCGTTATCAGGCCTCATAAAAAGCCGTAACATAAATTTCGGAAAAACATACAAATTTTGCACGATGACGAAACTTACCCTCTGCAATGAAAAATTATGCACGTGTGAGCTTTTTGTGTGTCCGCCCGCCCTCTCCGCGCTCCGCAGAGCACGGAGGATTCACGGAGGAAATTGTTCTTTATGGCATCGTGCAAGCTGAAATTTGTACAAGCAATGTTAATTAAATTTTGCGAGGTTTTGCGTCGATTCCACTTTTGGGAAGTATTTTTTCCAGGCCCTGGATTATTTGCACGTGGGTAGTCCTGTTGATGTGAAAGCGGGCAACTGTGATAGAATTTGTATCGATTGGCCATGTACGCCATGAACGGGGGGTTACAGCGAGTGTTTCGGTAGAGTTGCTCAATGATTAATGACAGCTATGCATCTAACCCAGTTTCGGGCAGGAGTGTGTGAATGGGGCAGTCGTTCTAAAAATAAGTCAATTTATTGATGAGCGCCTTTCTGGCGGGTTTTCAGTAGTAGAAATGGGTTCAGTGATTTTCTGTTGATGTTCTCAGAGCTTTGTCCTGAGATATGTTTGGAACTTGGTATCCTCAAAGAACTAAGAGAAATTGTTCAAAGAATTCATAGAAGACATCCGAAGAGTATTCAAAAGATAACCCTGGGATTCTTGAAAAATACCCAAGGGATCCTTGGCAAATACCTAGCTGATCTTTGAAAGCTACCTGAAGGATTATTGGGAGATACCTAAGCGATCTTTTGAATGTCCTTCAAGGATATTTAGAGGATCTCTGAAGAACTGTAAGAGGAGCTTCAGAGAAAAATTTTGACGACTTTTGGAGGACATTCAGAGAGCTCTGGATCCTCAAGATCCTGTGTCAGCACTAAAAAAAAGAGGCCTCGGAAGTCCTGTTAAAATTGCATTCGGGCCTTTTTATTATAATGGACATTTTTTAGAGCAATACTAAGTTATGTCTGTTTGAACAGACATTGACTGAGCAATTTGATCCAGTGTGCTACAAACGAAATTTCTTGAGGTTTTGACGACCTTGGCCGGGTTGATAAAACATATCTCAAACACACAAAAAATCTGTTGACTCACACTCGATACACTCAGAATGGCAAACAGACCAGCGGGTATGCCTCAGAAGGTAGAGCCGGTTAGTCTGACGCACACAAGCTCTCCCATAAAATACCCACCGCCGCTCCACTCTGCATCATTTGACATTTTTTCGTGGTCCAGCGCGCATCTCCGAACCTCGCGATGTCACCAGTTGCCTTGATATTCGTCGCTCTCTCAACTCTGCTTGCTCCAAGTCAGGGGCATCTCATTCCCACCGGTGACTGCCCCGATCGGCCCATCCTGCAGGGCTTCGACTCCACCCGCTATCTCGGCCAGTGGTTTGAAATCCTACGATACGATCAGCCTTTCGAAATTGGATGTAGCTGCGTTACTGCCACCTACACTCTCAACGCTAATGGCACCATCGGCGTCAAAAACTGTTGCTCATACCTGGACAAGGGCACGGAAAAATGCGATGTGGGAGAGGCAGAGCTGAGCTGCAGGGGAACGGATCCCCTTCCGGGCCAGCTGACAGTCGGCTTTTACGAATGTAAGTAGCCTTGTTCAAAGGAACCAGATTTTCAGGAAAGTCCTTTCAGACCCCCAACCCGACACCGGCTCGAACTACTGGATCCTGGACACCGACTACGACAACTACAGCATCGTCCACTCCTGCGCCTCGATCCCGACCGGACAGAAGTATGAGGCGTTCTGGCTGCTCTCGCGAACGCCAGTACTGGAGAACGAGAAAGCCTGGGCCCTGGTGGACAAGTACTTCGACAAGAAGATTTACTTGAAGACCGAGCAAGGCGCTGAGCAGTGAGTACCATTTTCAATTCGTTTTAAATCAGATAAGAGCTCCTAACATGTGTATTTTCCATTCCAATAGGTGCAAACGATCGTAATGGCCGATACTGCTGCTCCAACACGATGTTTGCCCTCAGTAAACACGAAAATTGTTATGTTAATGGGAGTCGATGGTGGAAAAGATAGATATGAATAAACAAAACCGGCCTTTGATGGATTCATGTGAATTCTTTGACTCAATATGCAAATAGAAGGCTTCACCGAACTCCAATTAGACCTCTTTTGTACCAAAATTAATCTCCTGTGGTCTCGTTGCGATCCAATTTTATCAATTTTGACGGAATAATTGAAAATCGAAAACAATGCGAGCTCAATTTATTTTAATCAGAGCTTTCAGTCCCGATTTGGCGGACCGCGTCGCAATTACCTCTGGCCACGTGTTTGCCAATATTAATTTATCACCTGGGGAGAGCAATTTTCTGGTCTAAAATGGAATTTAAGTCCAAAAGTGGGTCACTCTGGAATGACAGCAGGATTCGAAAGAATCCTTCGAAATCCCGACAAGTCCATTTATCATGACAACTGCCACACATATTCTCTTCTTCAACTCCTCTATCCACAGCTCATTCATTCGTACGTGCGTCTGAATTATTCAGATTTATTGCAGTTTCACTTCGTCCCATTTCCTTCGAGCTCCAGTGGCTATTTTTAAACTTGTGCCAGCTTGAAAGCTCATCCGAGCGCAAGGCTGAGGGAATCGCGAAACTTCGTCACGTGGAAAATAGGAGGAAGTTTTGATTCCATTCGTCTATCCGCCAGCGATGTGCGGTGGAAGCAGCTTACTTTGTAATTGATGGACAAAGTAATTAGTTGCCGAGGGCGAGACATTTTCAATTTGGAGCAAACAAATTGTGTGGGAGAAATTGAATAATTTTGCGGGAAGCCAGTCCATGTGGAAAGTGCGGAAAATTTCAGGCGTCGTCATCGTGGTTAGATTGCATGTTTCTAATTAATGCTGCTGTTGCTTCAAAATATGTGCCGAGTAATCGCGGTGAGGCAGGAAATGGATCATTTTTCACATTCCTACATTCCTGCCCGGGAAATTCAATTAATCCGCCTTTTTTCCACCACTATTCCCAAGCCCTAATCTCAGTTTGCAGCTCTAATCTCGCGCGCCAGCACATTTTTGCCGTCAGGGCGACCCTCAGCAGAAGGAAAGCATCACCGAGATTAGCTTCACTCGACGCCAATTGGCATACTAATGCCCCAAACGCCCGGAGACAAAAGGAATTAGGTGCGTGGAAGCGGGAGAGGGAAAAGGCAGCGCACTCGGAATTAAATGTGGTCCTCGACGTTCCGACGTTCCTCGGCACTATTTGAATATTCATCTCGTGGCCACCCAGTTTGTATTCATTAAATCTGCGCTCGCAATGCTCGCATTCCATGAATTTTTCATGGCTTTCTCTCTCTCCCCCTCACCGCCGTAACTGCAGTAGTCACTTGAAAAGTTCCCTTTGCCCATCGAGAAGAGCAAACGCTCTTTTGTCTTCCCGTTGCGTAAATGAAACAAATTACGAGCCATTTATATGAGTCAGGAAACGGAACGTCAATTCAGAAGCTAGGGGAAAAGTTGTAATGACGAATTAATTTATGGTCAAAGTTGGAACGGAGCGGGACTCGAGCGTGAAGTCGCTTAGCAGAGCCTCAACGGTTCGGGGAAGCCACATCCTGTCGGTCTTTTCTCATTGCACTCTGTCACATGTGAGTATGGGAGGAGGCTTCACCTGAATTATTTGCGAATTGTTTGTAGATATGACAGGCTTGTGGCAGCACATGGACTTATAGATAGCGCCTGTATCATACAACGCCAAATATTCTGGCAATCTGTCTCTCAGATTTCCGACAATCAACAACAAGCGATGGAATTGCAAATGGCTCGCATGCAGGAGTCTCCTTCCAAAGTAGCAATGGCACACTGCAAACTTTCGGAACGTGTGCAAATTTGCATGCGATGCTTTCTGATAGAATTTAATATGAATCGAAATAGGAGTCGGGCAAACGTGGCAATTTATTACAGCCAGCATGGAAGTTTATTTGCCATAACTTATTCAAATTATTGCTAGGTTTGCCGTCAAGTTTTGAAGTGGATTTCATTCTTAACTGCAGCCATGATAGCATGTTTGTTGTGAGCCTGCAACCGAAGTGGCTCCACATAATCATAGGCTGCAGTTGTTACAAAGATAGACTCTTCGCAGACACACCGACTAAGAAACTCAATTGTAGTAATTGGGTTACAGGGTAAACTTTTCACGGAATCCTCAGTTTGATTGCTAGTAACTGAGATGACTGTGAGGAAAACTCAAGTTTTCCTGGAGTAACTCTGAATAATGGAGGAGTTGAAGGAGAGTTGCTTTGAAAACAGGAAAATAAATTAGCTCTCTATTCCTGTATTTTGGCCAAGAGATTTGAAATAAATACTCAGAGTTTCAGAACAAAAGAACCTCGTGAAAGCTGAGGTGGCTAGTAGAAACTTAAATATTCAACCATAAAAAATGTCCCCTAAGACTTGAACAAGCCCTCTACAGACTTCAAGTGGCGAATATCCCCTCCAGCTAATCAAGAGCGCGCCCCATCCTATCGAGCTCTATAATGCAATTACTCTCGTTTGCCATTTTTTCGCAATTAAAACTCCACTCGACAAGCGGAACGAGCCACGAGTCGGTCCCGTAGGCTGCGGCTGCAGTCACGGAGAGCCACACGGTGACATCAGTAACGTAATTACTTTGCTGCATCGTGAGCACGCGGCGGTCTAGTGTAATTTAAAAACAATCAGGGCGAACAAAAAGTCCTTTGAGCGAATAATTTGATGGTGAAAGCTGCAGGAGCCGAAGGGTATGTCAAGGTGTAATGTACATATGCTCAGCCTCTATTCACTAGTCGCATGTTCCTTCATCAGTCAGACCTCCTATAAGCACGAGCCTGTGGTGGCGGAATA
Organism: Forcipomyia taiwana; assembly: GCA_963930915.1. Taxonomy (NCBI): domain Eukaryota; kingdom Metazoa; phylum Arthropoda; class Insecta; order Diptera; family Ceratopogonidae; genus Forcipomyia; species Forcipomyia taiwana. The sequence goes on from CAWVOI010000020.1 coordinate 891,025, forward strand.
CCGCAATGCAGACATTGTATGTGGGTGCGGGCTCCCGTGTGTGTGCAACGGCAACGATTATTATCATCACAACAACTTTATTCACTGCATTGTATGCACTAGCAGCGATGATTCTCCGCTTTTAAAGCCTCCTGCTAATGTGCTCTAGCTACTAGCTGAGCAGCTGAAGTGAGTCTTAATGAACGAACAAGCGAAGCATCGCATAACGCTCATATATGCCGATGAATGGTGCCTCTGGGAGTAGATTAACTAGAACACAACTTTGGATGCCTTTTGGTGTGCGGTCGGCTTTCACAGAATTCACAATCATGGTATTAAATCAGGATTCGTTGTTACCGAGGATGATTGTTTGCAGCCCCACTTGAGGTTCGAGGTCGATCGAGATGCTGATTGCAGCTCTACGTAGTTATAAACGGCTGTAGCCACAAATAAGCTTTGCGGTTTGAATTTGAGGATTTTAGTCGGAAACCGGGCACGCCTCTTTAAGCCTTGTCTCTCGGGCCAAAAGTGCCACAAGCCCGATCACCATAGAGAGCTTTTTGCTTTCTTTATCAATTTTGAAAAAATGCACTTATGTGTCAGATATGTCTGTCTGTCTGTATGTCTGTCTGTCCGTCCGTCCGTTCGAGTCGCAAAGGCTCCGAAACCACAAGAGCTAGAGACCTGCGGTTTTTTGCATGTTGTCATGTATGGTTTGGAAGGTGGGTGAAAGGTGTTGGTTTATTTGGAAAACTGCCTGGGGGGTTACCAGGGGGGTTTTCTCATTTGTGTCATCATAGTCATTGTATGAAAGTTCCATATACTTCATCCGATTGAGCTGAATTTTGGTCAAATTTAGAAAATCATAGACCACATAGACCTAAGGGGGTGGGGTGAGAGGTAACACAAAGGGGGGACAATTTTAATTGTTTAGATTGAGCTGAAAATTTTGTATATTGATGAGCTTAAAAAACTAGCAAATAGTTGTTTTACAGTATAACCGTACCACTACCAGGGACAGAGCAAGAGACCCCTTAGGTTTTTTTAAAGGAACAGAATTTTGGAGCCAAAAGAATTTCCAACTTGAACATGTTCTTTCCCGACTAATCTGTAATCATGTTTCTTCATAAAGACACCTAAAACGCTGACTTGCCCTTCTGATAGGCAAGCTGCCCATCATTAAAAATCATCCCTGTCATGAGGTCCTTGTAGAAATCGTAGATAATGCAAATGAAGCTATCAAAGTCCTACCGAGGGCAATAAAGTAATTGATTGAAACTGAGCTAATTGCCTCCACCCCTCAGTCTCCGACCCGTGTAAATACGAATTAGCCCGTAATCGACTCTCCGCAGCAAAAAGACCGCAAATTGGCATGACTCGAAGCCATAATAATCAAGCCGGCGGCCGAACAAATGAGCTACAATCATAATTTAAGTGAAATTGCAACCGGAAACTCTTATTTCTCCCATTTTTCTCGCTCCAGAGAATTTCCCCGAACACCCACAGTCATGAGGACACCTCGTTCTCCTGCTTCAGACTTTACAGCTTGTAATCGGAACTCGACTGGCTTTATTTACTGCTCATGCACTTTGTTGTGCCTACGCAAGTTTTCTCATTCCTTCTGCTCGCTTTGTCTTCACAGTAATCGGAGCGGAATGAGAGACAAAGTTGTGCTTCTGACGACTGCTCGTTCACTCGATAAAATGTCATCCGATATTTTCCGTAGCTCGTTGGCGTTTAGCTCTGCCGACATTTTAATTGCGCCCGCTCAAAGCGTCTCATTTTCCTCGAAAGCTCGATGATTTACGACCGACTCTCGAAACTTTGCTTTCAGGGCCGGCTAGAGCCAAAGTGCCCTAAACCCCGAATTACGTCAATAAATTTCTGTTCTGCATCGGGGCTGGGGCGAGTGCGGGACGATGAAGAATGTGGCGGGGCACAAAAGAAGTATGTGGGCATGCTAAGTACCCCCCCCCCCCCCCCCGACATGAGGGATCGGGGATGAAAGGAAAGTTGCGTGCGAGCAAAACGTTTTTCTTCCACAAAATCACGCACATTTAGTTAATCGTGTATACATAGATGGTGATTACAAAGGGATTTTCCCATCATCGTCCTATTTTTAGGGTCGGACTCTGCGTCGTGCTGCTCCGGGAAAGGAGGAAATGGGTTTAAGTAGGAGGAAATATCGGTGTCCACCTATTTTAGGGTTGGAATCGAGTTTCAAGTTTAATAATTAGCTATTAATGACGACGGACACGTCAGAGTGGGTGGCGAAAGAAGGCTGGTACGTCAACGCCTGGTCGCCTGAACACGAAATTGCTCTATCGCTAACCAAAATGTGACACTCGTTGACCTGCGGAGAATGGATTTGTGCTATTTTCAGTTGCGTGGGAGGCATTTCGGCCAATTCACGTTGTAATTTGAATGGATCGGAAGGTCATTGGAGCGGAGCTGAATCGATAACATGCAGTGCAAGCGGGGCATGTAACTCGATTACAGAGTTATAGTTTTGAAGCGTATAGCAGATGGTGTCAATTAAATAGTTTTGCTAGTATGTTGGGTTCATAGAATTACGGAATTATATCAACGCAAACTGCGACACTGGCACGTCGGTATGAGTTCGGTTTTCATGGCTTTCGAGATAATGAAAATTCTAATGGTGAAATAGCTTTTTCACTGGAACAAAAATTAGCCAGGAAAGCTGGAGGAAAATTTATTCACTCATTGGTTTTTGTTTAAACCAGCACTGTCACATTTCAGGCTTCTGATTTTAAATCGCACATGGTTTGAGCCGGTTGCAAGTTTCTAAAATCAGTCGCAAATCAAGAAGAAATTAGTTGAGGTTCATTTAGAAATTTTCATCGTCCATTCTCGCGGAAAATTTGTACCGGGTATTTTTTATTAAGGCTTATAATTTTTAGAGGAATTAACTTATAATGGCCAAAGTAGGTTAGAGGTACTTAAGAGGTTTTTTATTACTCGTCTTCTTAGAGAAAGGTTGAGAAGTAGAAAGTTTTTCTGGTAATGTTCTTCTGGAAGCGTTAATGTAACTGCCACTTGCCATTGTAAATTCAGTCCTACAAAAACAGGGACATCCTGTACAAATTTTCAGCGAGAAAAGACGTTATAAGTTTTACAAAAGTTTTACACGTTACAAAACACCCTCTGGTTCCACCTATGGTCCTGAGACCGAAGGCTTTATTTACTCCAAAATCAACAAGCCCAGCTCAGTACCCTTCGAAGAGCTTCGGGTCCTTCTGGACAGTTTCGTAGAGGTCGTCCCTGGTCTGGTGCGAAATCGGGATCTGCGCTCTAACCTCGTCGACCGGCTTGCAGTCTGCCAAGACCAAATAGCGTGAGAAAGGGCCATGTCAGTCGGACTTTACTCACCAATATCTTGCACAACAATCGCATCCCCCTCAGCTGCCTGCTGCATCACTTGACCCCACGGATCAATAACCATCGAGTGTCCCCAGGCGACATAATCTGCTCCAGTATCTCGTGCAGGCGAGATTAATCCAACGAACGACTGGTTATCTGTAGCCCGAGCACGTCCCAGTAATTCCCAGTGCAACGGTCCAGTTTTCATGTTGAAGGCTCCCGGAAAAAGTAACACGTCGCAACCTATAAAAGAAATATCCCTCTTCAAGCTGCACCAGGCGCCTCGCGTACTCGCCTTGCTTCCGATACAGTCGGGAGAGCTCGCTAAAACGGATATCGTAGCATATGCCAATTCCAACCTTGCATCTTTCGATTTCAATTACGGACAATTTACAGCCGGCAGATAATGTTTCTGACTCTCGGAACGTGATGCCCCCGGGGATGTCGATGTCGAACAGATGTACCTAAAATGCGGAAACGTATTGCTTTGTCAGTCCACATTTTTCCTCCCGAAAAGCCCCCCACCTTGCGATACTTCGTCAGCAGCTCTCCCGAGGGACTCCAGACAGTGCAAGTGTTGTAAATCTTATTGTCCTGCGGGTCCCGTTCAGGAATGGTGCCTCCGATCAGATAGATGCTGAGCTCCTTGGCTATCTTCGAGAGGCTCTGGCTCGTCTCTCCGCCCGGGATCTCCTCCGCGTACTCCGGGAAATACTTCGTGCCGTAGGGGGAGTTAAAGCACTCTGGCAGAGCCACAACTTTGGCGCCTGAAATCGCACATGAACGAGCCCACCGGCAAATTATTTGACCTTGAATCTTATCACTTTGCCGTCTCGCTCACCTTTTTCTTTCACGGCTGTTCGTATGTTGTTCAAAGCGGTAGTAATATTCTGAGCCTTGCTGGCACCAACTGAGAACTGGCACAGAGCCAACCGAAAGCCTGGAATTGCAGGAATTTTCAATTGAAATAATTTATTAGTGGCCGAAGCAGCATATTGGATGAAAGACCTCACCTCGAACGACTGAAGCCATGGTGGTGAACTTAAGACACTGAAAAAGCAAAGAAATACCGAAATTCAACCTTTCTGATAAGAGACTGTTTACATTTTGATTGGAGATTAGTTCGAAAAGTTCCGCACCCGAGCTGTGGCGCTGCGCAATTCAAACCTGGACTTTCAAACCCATTCAAATTTTTATCCCAACGAGGCCGTTACAAAGCTTGAGCCATTTTTATCCCACTCGTGTATTTTTTAAAAAAAGAATTGTCCTAGAGCCTGTTACAATATTACGTCACAGTCTAAGGAGGGAGCGCTGAGAGTCAACTATCCCGTGACATCTAGTTCAAGGTCAAACGGTGACAGAGATGAGGGAGGGCCGTGAAGTAATATTTGGTCGACCCCTAAGCCAATCGAATTCAGCTTGACCCGGGACTCAAGATTAGGGGGCATATCCAGTTATTCCCTTGAGCTATAACTCCGTGTAGGTTTTCTGCGCATACGCGGTAGATTCTCTGCGCATGCGCAGTGGGTTTTCTTCTGTTTTTAAGTGCTTTTATGTTCCCGCACTCTTCTTAAGCCTTGATTTTTTTACACGCGTTACCAGACGGCTTTGTGGAGATAGCCCCAAATCTACTCTTCAGGTGACGAATCGGAGCTCTTTACAACAACAATTCTCAGAATGAGTTTTCTTTCCAAATTCATCCTTATTTCAGAAACATCAGCTCCGGGGTGTTAGTAGGGCGATAGTGTTTTTTTCTCAATTCTCAATTAAAGGACTCAGGAGAAATTAAATTTTGTGTACTGCAACGCTCGATTGCTAAGCGGTGATGACATCAAACTGGTTGGATGGGAAAAAGAAAAACAAAATGAGGAAAATATAACTGAGGAACAAAAAATAATTAATTGAATAAACTGCTTGAAATTTTAATGTAGCTCAATTTCAAAAGTTTTTTTTATGGGTATTTTTTGTGGTTTCTATGTACTGTACGATACTGAACATGTACTCCGTACTGTACATTTCTGATTTTGAAGTACTTTTCCGAGCCTTGCTCAGATGTCCCCATCCCCTCCCCTCTCATCTGCGTCCAATCCAGCGCCGAAGCCGAGTATCTCGTCACGATTGGCTCAGCAGCACGTGCCATTTTTACCTGTTCTGCTGTGCTCTGCTCTTCGTTCCGATGCCGGTTCATGCTGTTATGCTGCCTTTATGCGCAGATTATGTACCTGCTACAATTCGATTCTTCTTTATTCGCCGGTTCGGAGGGGCAGCCGGAATGAACGAGCGAGGAAATTGTATAAAAGCCGGAGAAGGAGACCCGATCGGCTTAGATTGTGACGAAACACCGAGGCAGAAGCCACGCGTTTTGTGAGAAAAAAAAAAAGAAGTTGAATATCAGTGAAGTCAGAAAGAGTGCGGATCATGGACATGTACCGGTACTACTACCTGCCGCAGGACCATCAGGACCCCATCCATCAGGTGGATTTCGACTCGCACTACTCCTCTCCCGCGATATCCTCGACCTTCGTGCCCTCGTACGAGCAGAACCCGGTGTCAGATGGATGGCAGAGTGCGAGTCCCAACAGCCTGAGGTCATCCAGCCCGGAATACATCTCGATCGGATCCATCGCCACCTTCATCCCGGGCATCGAGCAGGCGGTCCAGAACGCCCTCCCATCCCTCACGGAGGGCCCGAAACCCAAGCGGAAGTACACGAAGCGGGCCAAGAAGGAGCCTCTGCCGATTTGCGAGAACATCTTTGAGACATCGCCGCCCTCCATCAAGACGGAGATGTCGGACTTCGAGTCTTCGGGCAGCGAGACTGGGACTTCGGGGGGCGAGACCAAGATCCCGGGGATGAAGAAGCGACGAGGGAAGGTCGTGCCTCCGGTGGTAAAGAAGAAACGCCGTCTGGCCGCCAACGCACGGGAACGGAGACGCATGCAGAACCTCAACCAGGCCTTCGACCGGCTTCGGACGTACCTTCCGTCTCTGGGAAACGACCGGCAGCTGTCGAAGCACGAGACCCTCCAGATGGCCCAGACCTACATCACCGCCCTCTGCGACCTGCTCCAGTGAGCCACCCTCCCCGCCACGAGCTTTACCAAATTTTCCAGACGTTAGTTAGCCCTTAAGGACGACCTGTAAATTATTTCCTTAGCTAGATATGCCATAGTTTGCGTGTGAATAGGAGAAAGATGTTATTTAATTTGTAAAACGTAGGACCTCCCGCCTCAATCCGTACCAGATAAGCAAATTCGTTAAAGCAAAAGTGTTTTCTATGTTAAAAGTTAAACTGTAAAGTTGAATAAATACGATAAACGTACTCGAGTCTCTTGCTTCACTCCAAGGCTGGTTAGAGAGAAGACGGACGAAGAAGACGCGGAGAATTTGGCCGAGATTTCGTGCACTTAATTGGAAATTGATGGGTTTAGGTGGCATCAAAGTTCTCGACTCTCCTCTGATTGCTGCACAAGATGCACTAACCGATTTTCAGTCACGAATTGCGCTTCATTCTGGGGCACTTTTCATTCAAACTGGGCTAATTTAGCGCGCGCGAAGTCCATTCACTTTCAGTTCGGGCATTTAGCGCTTTTGAGTCCAAATTACCCGACCAGACTGGGCTCTTGCCTGGACTTTTCTGCTCAGACTTCAATCTCTTATTTTAGAGTCCAAAAGTTAGCAAGTACGATTTTTTACCCTCCCAAAATCAATGTCAGGTGAAGGAGATTTTCTCAACAGCCCAGAAGTGCAAGATCAAGAGAACCAGCAACGCCACACACAAATAAAAAATTCCTCGTCTTCCCAAGTCAATCTTCCAGCAACTGATTGATTGCTTGATCAAGTTACATTGCTCGCTCACTTATCCAAGTGCCCATGGAACCTTTTGCAGTGCAGCGAGAGAAGGAAAAAAATTCCCAAAAAATACATACGATCTTTGGTATTGCACCCGTCGACCAAAAACACGTAATCATCGGATTACATCAATGCATAGAGGTAATTTTCGTGTTATTATTGCTCCTCGTTCCTCTCCTCCCGCATCGGAGCATGTATGGAGCAGTCTCTGGCTGCTCTGGAAGCACAATTACTTCAAGGGTGAACGACTTTGCACCGCACAAATTTGCATAAAGACGCATTTTTTTCGCGTTCAATCCAAAATGTGTTAATTGTCCTGTCTAACTGCTCTTAATCGAGCGGAAAGTCTGCCAAGTGTGGCGCTGCTGTGGTCATTTTTTTTTTCTCCCAAAATCCCCTTTGGACCTACGGAGATTTGACGAGCAGCTGACGGCTGACTGACATAATTTGGTCATCTCAGTCGGCCCTAATCAGCGCGTGTCTAATATTTGCAAACATACATCTTCTTCTGGTTCTCGAATTGGTGCAGGCGATCATCTAACACATGAGGTGCGGCATATGGAGCTTCTTCATAACCCAGCAAATCGAATTTCCATGAATCGGCAAACGCGCAGGGCAGCTTCCGATCGATTAAATTAACTGTAGCGCTTCGTCTTCTATGTCGTCTGCATAAAGAGGGGCGGGTAGAAGCCCAGAGAAGAGAGGAGACAAACAGACAAGCTCATACTTTTGCTGGCTCCCTGCCTCAATGACCACGCACCTTATTCGATTTCTAGGAAGTCCTATTGAGCGTATTAAGTTTTGTTTCGTTGTTCCTGCGAGCGATCCTTCATCACTCTCCTACCTGTCTTCACCCTGCGCTCCTCTTCTGCATCCCAGTGTCGACTTTGTTGTCGAGAAACGCAACAAAAGATGCGATCTTCGATGAGTTTTAGATTAATTGGCCGAATCAGATGAGTTGTGAGATTAGGGACGACTCAATTTGGACTTTTGTGTAAAGAAATGTGTCCAAGATCCCATCGATTTTCCTCGAAATGCAAATTCAAGTGCGAGTACCACAAATTGATTGAGACTTCGGAGAAGAGTTTGTTGAAAGTGCAACAACTCTAAATTGGTCTTCAAACTGTTCTGACAGATGTAATGGGTTTCAAACTCATTTGAATGCCAAACAAGCCGTGATTATTTCAATTATATTCAGTGAGCTTGTCTTCGTCTGGACCTGAGATTCTCTGCCTATTAGCGCCGCCCTCAAGGTCTGGAGAAGAAGTCCTTGAGCTCCCTCAGGTAAGCGATATCCTTCGACCTTCACATGCGAGATTAATCGGTGACAGAAAAAACTGTTGTAACACATGTCGTGCTCGGGAGAGGATAAGATAGCACGAAATTGCTTCCTTTTCAATTAAAAACGTACAATGGGAAAGGGTGAGGAACGCAGGAGGTGAGGGCACGCTTTTTACATGCAAGAATTGTGTCAGGTAGCAGTGGAATCAAATCAAAGGCTGCTATTGAGGCCATTGTGATGCTAGACATTGAGATATGCACGCAGCACGCTCCATATGTTGCTCGATAACGCTCAGCCGAGACTCGAAACTCACCTCGTGAAACCCTGAGAGGCCTTCTCCCGATATTCTGTACTGGCGACAAGACTGGCCCTTTTGGATTCCAATTTCCCAAAGGGTAACTGATCCCCCCTCCCCCACGTGGTTGACAATCCCAAAATCAACGATAAGATTGTCGTTAGTTCAAGGACCTGGCGCGTTTCTCTCATCCACCCCCGATACCTTTCGCACCGCCAGTCGAAGCTGGGATAGGCCAAATGCAGAAAGTGTTCAAAACAAAAGACAAATAATGCATTCGGAAGGAAAAGAGCACCCGTTTGCCTTCACTTTTGTCATAAGAGACAATAAAGATGACTAAAATACGACCTACAAGTTGCACTTTTTCCCATACCATTGCCTTCTTTATCTTCTTCTCTGCCCTAAATGCCATGCCTATATTGAAATTAGGTTAGTGCACCTTCAGCTGATTTGTGCGTATCACCAGAGACGGGTTAGTCGCGTCCAAGGAAAAGGGAACCTGTCCCCCTCCGACACAGCCCTGGGTCGGCGTGCGCGCATACAAGAGCAGGCATGCAGTCGTGGTATCTCTGGCTGGGATAGCGAAAAGCAGAACGACGAAAAACTGCAATCTGCAGTCGATGCAAATCAATTTTTTGCGTATTGGTACTTTTGAAGTTTCGGGTCTCTGCTCGATTATGTAGATGTTAGTCAAATAATTGCATTCAATTCTCTTTTTGATGTATGATAAATTGCGTCCACCTTATTTTTCATCATTTGCCTTAGCATTGTTTGTGCAAGGTGCAAGGTTTCATCATATTTTAATATCTTAATTGGGACTTCCTGTGCATGCAGCAGCGGACATTGATTTGTGGACCTTTCAGCGGCATGAATAATATGACAAAGTAGCCTTAGAATCTCATTTCGTCTTCTGTTCCCTCTGTTCTGGCCACATCCAAATTTCTGCAGCGAAATCATGGTTTGTCTCCTGAACTCGTGCAAAATCGTGAGACCTCCGCTCTCAGAGCCCTCAGAGTTTCTGATTCCAGTTTTCAGGCTAGCGACGACCCTTCCCCGAGGGACTGGCTGTTTAACAAAATCGACGAGCTCTCCTCCGAAATGGCCACCCTGGTGTTGATCCTCGCCATCGTCCTGATCGGCCTCCTAGTCCTGAAATTTCTCCTGAACCTGCTCTTCTGTCTCGCCAAACCCGTCGCCGTCTTGTGCTTCTTTGCCTTCGTGTTCCCCGGCTTCAAGGACCTCCTCTGCCAATTGCTGGAGGCGATCTCGAATTGGGGCTTTCTCAGAAACTTTTATTCGGGAACCTGGGAAGTCTTGGAATAAATGTAAAACACATGAAATTTATTGTTTTCTCTACGACCAAACAGCTGCAACTCCGCACACCTCCACGACGTTCAAGAAGGTGTCTAGCAGCCAGAGAAGCGCTATCTCCACCACGTGCACGCAAGACTGCAGCAGAAATCCCAGAGGCTGAAACGCAAAGTTGAAAATGACCCAGAAGTCGGCCAGAATCCTCACCTGCAGCATAAGCAGAACGAAGAACAGCAATTTTTCCACGGAAAACACGACTATGGTCACGGCGGTGAGTCCCAGCAGGAGTCCCAGAAGAGCGAGGGTCTCAACCAGATGCACCAGAACCGGCATTTCTCAATTTGCTCAAAGGAGAGGCAGCGAATTTGACGCAAAACCAGACGAAGCTGCGATCGGAAGTCGATTCACTTGCTCGTTCAAAAGAAATGTAATAAAACATAACAATTAAATTTCTCAAGTGCTCGGTACTTGGCGCAGTTTCTTTTCTTTTGTTGCGTGTTTACGGACCACAAAACAAGAGACGAGGAGAGAGAACAAGGAACGAGCACAAAGTGGAAGTGGATGGCCGGATTTCCATCGAATTAAGCTTGCGAAATTTTTTCTTCCTCCAAAATGCATTTTAAACCGCAAAATTAAACTGATCAATTAATTGAAGACCTGCGGTGCTTCCTCGCAGACCAACATCGATGGCTCAGATCTCGGTGGCGGCTCACAACACCGATGATCCCGTAAAACATACATAACTCTTGTCATTGACATTCGACGACACAACTTCAAAGGCAACAAGTGTCGGATTTCTCCCTCAACAAAAAGATAAAGGAGACACGAGGAGGGAACAAAGAGGCGACAACGTTTGGGTAGCCGCAAAACATCATCCCGAGTGATTGACTGTGACATTTTATTGCCTTCTCCTCGTCACGTTTCTCGTGTTCTGTTCTGGCGTTCACAGGTAAGAAGGGGTAGCAGTGGGTGGAGCAGACTCAAGTCTTGGGAACCGCGGCGGTGGGAAGTGGATAAATGAGATTCTGTCGCGATAGGATCGGCAACAAAGGAAGAGGTGTGGCTCTGTGAAATTTGGGAACCAGAGCAATTATTCTCGTGAACCCCTTCTGACCGTCCCTGGTCCCGTTCCCGGTACGAAATCTCGTTAAATCCCGACGCTTCATTCATAAAGGCAAATCAAATAATGAAACAAGTTGGCGATTTTGTAAAACAAACAAATTATAAGGCACGACGTGAGGAAATCTTCGGCTGCAGTGTCTTAATCAGGTGCACCAATCGCGCGTCAAAAGAGCGTTCAAAACGCGACCACAATTTGATTTCTTCTTCTCCGCTTCTTCGCATCGCCTTCCTCCTCCTCGACATCATCGCAAATTATGACATAAACATCTCAATTTTGCATCTGGCTAGTAAGGCACCGCGGCGCAGTGCGGCGACTTAAGCTACCAAATATGAGAAATAAGGTTCATGAAATGAGCAGGAAAGTGTTTTATAATTTGCTTTTGGGTTCGCTTCACCTTCTCCATAATACCAATTTTGCAACCCGTGATTACCGTAAAAACTTGATTATATGGCTTAAATCAAATAAGTTCAAATAAAAACAAACAACGAGGAAGATTCCGATGCGCGAGAGAGGCTCTTAATCAATTGGTGATCGCGGAAAGTCGGGGTTCACCTGTTTACTCTCTGACCAGGTGGTTTTTGGATGGTGGCATTTTTAACTTCACTCGTTGGAATAAAAATAATTAATTTGTGTCGTCAATTTTTTGTCGAAAAGAGGAGTCACAATTTTTCAGGAAACAAAAATAATGGGTCATGGGGGTAAAAGAAGGTTTCAAAATTTAATTTCCTGCTTTTTAATGAAAATTGCCTCTTTGACCTCTCAAACGTTCTTGCTTCTAATTATTTTGTTCGATGGAAACTTTTTCGCCTCAGAGGAATTTTAATGAGTCAGTCCTGGAACCCTCTGACCTCAGAGTACCTTTATTAAGACATTTCGGATAGATAATAGCACGGTCGTAGATTCGGGTGGTCGCAAGGTGCAGCCTAGGTTCTTGACCTCTCCCTTTTGCTAGCAAAATTTCTATTTATATCTCAAATGAAATCTTGAATGGAATGCGAGCAAGCGCGTGCACTTTTTGCTACTCGCCCATGTCATTTTTTGGCCTTCTTCTCATTAAACTGCCATTCCCGACACGGCATCGCTTATCTGATTTGCAGAGTTAAGTCTCACTTGCTCGGATACTAAATTAGAAAACACCAATAATTTGGAATAATTGGAACAGTGCGCAGTCATGCAAAATGCTTTAAGTAATTGACAACGTTAATGACTGTCTGGACTGGCGGGGCCTACAATGTCTCAAAGAAGGCCCAATTCATCAGTTTTGACGTTTCCCGAGTGCCCAAACGTCGCGGTCAGGCAAATCGGCCTCGGGTGCGTTTTAAATGAAGCGATAAAATTCTCCACGGTCCCGAATGTTTTGGACCACTTGAAAGCGGAAAATTCTTCACACCTCATATTTCTGCAGACTCCCTTTGAAACTTAGTCAAGTGCAGATAATACCAGGGGATGGAGAAGCCATGAAAGCGCTCTTGGGAGTCCGAATCCTTTGTTCTGCTCCTTTCTACACTAGCCCGATAAATAATAACAATAGGACAATAAACTTTTACGATTATGATTACCTCGATTGATCTGCTGTCGATTGATATTATTTTTTGATCGTCGGCCGACGTTTGTTTGGCGCCCCGCCACCCCTGTTAACTCCGGGGAGGGCGGGCGGCGCACCTTTGAAGGGTCCTCGAGTTTCGTCCTTTTTCATTGCGACACTCCGCCCCTATTTTCGGTCCGTCTCCGCAGACAAAGACAAAGAAGTGGGTTACGAGAAGCCCAGTAGACATACGCCAGACATGATTGCGTCGCTCTGGGCAGCAAATCCGTCCGGATTAATCAAATATCGGGATCCTTGATGGCTCGCGTGCCTCAGATCCGCTCCTCGGTGACCCAAAGTGGTTCGACAAGACATCAAAAGTGCATCTTTTAAATCAATTTGAGCGCCTGCACGCCACATGAGCCGTTGCGGGACCGACTTTGTAATGAGTGGAGGTAACAGAAGTGCATATTTGCCGCGAGGTAATGGATGGACGAATTTCGGTACAAATGATGGAGCTCCCAGACAATTGCTCCTCCAATTGAGACTGATTTGGGCCCTTGGGGAACGCTTTCGTGGGACAAGTGTCGACTTAACGAGCCGTAATTGGCGTCAAGTTCAATGTCAAGGGATCTTTGAACCACACTGTCGGGACTGGAGCCCCAGAAAGGTCCTGCCGGAAGTCGCAGGATAACGGGACGGGTTTTTTTTTGTAATTGAATTAGCTGAAAAGGGAGAAACGAATGGATAACGAAATTAAAATCGAATCTATCATTAAAAGTGGATTTCGAGGATGCAGATGATTACGTCAAGGTAATTACGGGCGAGGAGGCGAGACTATTGTGACTCGGGGTAATTTTGTTTTGACACAAAAGAAAGGACACCTTTGTTGTGGTTTAGGAAGGTGATTACGAGGAGACAAGCGACCACAAGCATCTTGAGACGAGACGGATCTCTGATTCCTGTCCGATGACCTTCAGCTACTTCCACGACTACGGTCGCGGCCACACATGGTTTTCTCCCAGAGGTGTGGAAGCCAATTATCTATTTGTTTAAGTTCCATTTCAACGATGTAATAATCACGCTGGTTCTCGAAATTGATGTCGTAAAAGCCGATTTCGGGACCACCACTCCTCAAAAAGTGGCAGCAGAGCTTTTACAAACGTCCAAATTATATTATAAATCATAGACAAAGAGTACCTAATTAAAATCATAAATCTCACAAAGCAGCTAGGCGATGCGGTTTCTGGGGAATACGAAACGCAGTCACGGTTAATTTTTTTTTCTTCATCAGGGTTTACGGCAGGGAGTGCAAAGGATCCGTGAGGGAGGGTCCGAGCGTAATAAAAACATTCAAAAATTAATATATCTTCGTCCTTGTTTATTGTGATGCGCAGAACTGGGCGGACAAGAGGCACAGAAACTCACAGACGGGGCCAGAATCCTTTGGAATGCAATTGGCGGGACCCTCGGAGTCTTACTGCTTTAATTCAATTCCATTTCGGGCCCATATCAATGTCCGACACCTCAAACGGGCCGCAAAAAATCAAAAGAGCTCGATGCCAGGTAAGAAACGAACCCTCAAGTTCCCACTGGATGCGCGCTAAAACAAAAGCATGTCAAATTTCCGGCGCCAAATCGGCACACGAGTCCCAGAACCATAAATATTGACTTTAATGGGTGACTTGCGCTTTTTCTCTGCCTCTCCATCACCAATCACCCGAAACATCCCGAGATAAGATAACTTTTACGTGATGATCTTTCTTTGCGGTTTCGATGCGTGCCGTTTCGAGCCGCTTCAAGACGGCTTCGGAGAGGCGAGGCGAAAAGAAAGTCCAAGATGGAGCTTAATTTGCACTTGTTCAGGCTTTCAACCTGTCACCCTATATATTTAGACGCGTGCCTGGCGCACGAGTAAAACTCCATCATAATTTGTATTTTTATTATATTTAAATTCGTCCGAATATACTTTTGTCTGTCGGAGTGTATAATTTCTGAATTTTGAGGCACCGAAGCATGACCATATGGCAGGCACCCAGCTTCACCCTCATTGGCTTAATTGAACACACGCTTTGGTGCCTCCACTCGAGCTCGTCTGACGCACAGCAGAAAAGGATTACAAGGATCTCAAGGATGGCTACACTTGTAGTTTTACAAGCAGATTTGATTGTCGTCCCTTCCAACATTTGGCGAATGTGCACTCGTTTCTCAATGGAAGGGGAAATGGTCATGGATGCTGCCTTCTCCGACATGTGCTGATGTCTACCGGAAGGAAAGTCAGAGTGCGAAATTGCTACATGACGGGTCTGTAATTATCGAGGATTTCATTTTCGCCCGAGACCGGACCGAGAGATACTTTGTTGTGTTTGTTTTCCGAAACGTCTCGGTGACTCGACAAGGATTAGCCCGATTGGGTCGTGCAAAATATCCCCGGGCTGGCGTCATCAAACGCTCGTGTGCTCATGGTCAAATTATGCTCTTTTTGTGTGTTGCCCCTGTCTTGTAGAAAAGTAGAGAAAATTATGTCGAAATGTGCGCATGCAAGGAGATCATCTCTGACCAAATGGCGTGTGCCAGATGGTGGTGGAACATCAGAACATGTTATGACTGCCACACTAACATTTCCAAAATACTAGCATTTAGTGCAGCAGTCATAACATGTACATGCCCACAAGATGCATGTGTATGACGCGGAGAACACGAGGATGGGCACAAAAACTAGACGCACGACTCCTTTTGTTTGGCTTTCGGAGGAGATTTCGATGGCAACAGAAGTTGGATTGCCGCAAAAACACGAAGACGTCGAGGAATCTCGTGATTCAAGCGCGTGGCAGCTTGATTGCTGGGGCGCCCTAGGCTTCGAAGTCCTTAAACTTCTATTGTGAAACTTCGAAGGGGACCAAAGGTATTCACTATGACCCCCAAAATTAATAAGGCTCTAAATCAAGTACCGTCAAAGTGCCATAAATTAATCAAAGCCCTAATCTTGATGAAAATATCAGCGTCAATAAATTACCAAGTGTCCACTCGACTGCTACCTGTGTCGAAGAACGCCCCTTCCCGACGACATTTGTTCCCTTCATTGATAATTTTTTTTTCCAGGGCGCTCCGAAAATCCCGAGTTTGTGAAGGAGGAAGGGGATGTTCCTCACCTCGATTTATGTCCATCCGACAGACATTTTCCCAGCCTGCCCAGCCCGAATTTACATATTCAACCTTGTCTTCTGCACCATGTGAATAAAATTTTTGAGTAATGATCCCCCATTACGCATTTCCTTTTAACATTTCTCGCGTTTAATTCATCGTGGCGGCGAAGGCGAAGGCGCAGTTCTCATGATTTGACTGCTGCTCAGTCTCGATTGCATGTTTCGCCTCCGCAACGTTGGCATTTCACATTGCTCAATGAGAAAAGGGAAAATTTTGGCTAATCCCAAGAAATTGAGGTGAGGGAGAGAGAGAAAAAAATACTCGAATAATTACGAGTCGGTGAGCCAAATCCAATATCGACTAGTAGAGAGGTACGTGCAATGGATGCTTCACACAGCTTATCACATTTAATTCAAAGTTCAAGTTTAACAGCGAATGAAACGCTCAAGAGGCAGAAGAAACCAATGTTTCGAGTGTAATTGAGGCATTGCTGAGTAAATAATACTTGTTTTCACTGTTTCATTTTTGTTTGAAGTGAGCAAGCGGATTTCGGGCGAGCACGTAAAGATGTAGCTTCTTTTACTAATCTCTCTGTTGTTGTTACTCTTGAGCTTCTTCAGAGCTTAGAGGGGTTTTTGGAAGAAAGCCTAGCCCTCCCCTTCTCCCGTTTCTCAATTTCCTCTTCCACTCGGGGAGTCTCAAGGACCTTCGTCGACGGAACTTCAACCCTCAGACTCAGAATTCCAAAACACAACCGTGGTGGTTGAGGCAGGGTGTAAACAAAACAAAATATCTATTTCACAAGCACAAGCAAAACAACGACATATGGTCTCCAAAGATGTTGAAATTGCGCACAATTCCGTAGGTTTCACCGCACTGCAGCCCAATCCAGTCCACCTTGCGCCCGGCACGCGTCTAACTGCCCCACCAGGACCTCAACCGGAGCCTCCTGAAGCCTCTCCAAAATGCGCTTCGTCACTATTTTGCTTTGCGTAGTTCGGGTCGGCCTTTGATCGGCCCTCGTACGTATTCATTTCAAAGGATACGCCAAAATGTCACAAGCTCATCGTCCTTAATTTCGTCCTTTGATCCCTGCGTCCCGCCTCGCAACACATGTCCCTAACTGGCAACAGGTAAGCTGACTCGCCGACATTAATCCCCTCAAGTGTTTACAAACAGAGCTCTCCAGATTGCAGCTCCTCTTCAGATAAGACAGCCTATAAAAGCGCCTGCAGTTCCGAGATCTGTCCAGACACAACTAAGACAACTAACATGAAATCCTTCATCGCTCTTCTCATCGTGGCCGCCCTGGCTGTGGCTCAAGCCGACGAAGCCTCTCGCGAGTGTGTCAAGCAGAAGCTCCAGGACCTCGCCCAGATCCGCAAGGAGGGCCAGGAGAAGACCCACGTGTGTCTCGTGACCGCCAAGAAGCAGGCCCTCGAGGTTCACGACGACGTTGTGGAGAAGCTCAAGGAACACGAAGAGGTCACCCAGGAGGTCCGCGAGGGACTGCAAGAGTGCCGAAAACAGGAGCCCAAGGAAGCCTACGAGTGCCTCAGGGAACTGGTGAGTGACTTCTCTCGCAGAGGAAACCCGCTTTAACACCTCTTATTCTGCCTCCAGTTCGCCCACGTTGCTGAGGAGCACCCCGAGGTCAAGGAGGTCCTCGATGCCGCCGGACAGGAGTTCAAGAAGGTCGCTCTCGAGGCCAGGGAGTGCGTTGTTAAGGTTTCCGAGGAGACCAGCAGCCGTCTCGCCGAGAAGGAGAAGGAGCTCAAGGACTGCTTCAACCACTAAACAAGCGTATCGCCAATAAAGCAATCTTTCTAACGGCATCCCTTGCGTGATTCTTCCACTTTTCTCAAGGATATTTGCTTTAATTCGATCATTTCCCCTCGCAGGACCCTTCAATATTGTTTGTTTTTACGCTATAATTTTGATTTGTTAATCATCAATCTTTCATTTAAGCCTACCCATGTCATAATAAATCGGTAAACGTTGAATTCTCCTCTTTTGGTCGCGACGAGTCCGCAATCAAGACGTAATTGATCCCATTGGCGACCGTCTGTGGGCCACTGAAGTCGAGAAAACAGCTCAAAATCAATTTGGCAACTTTTTTCCACCGCTAAACATCAGCGCCCGAAGCCTTAGAATGGTCACGAAATCGTAAGTGATTTGGATCGACTTCGCGTGCTGTTCTTACCTTGCTAATTTTGCTTACACTCCAGTAATTATCAATCGTCTACGTCCATTGAGTCGTTCCAATTGTCATGACAACCCAATCACGCGCAGGCACCTTGATTGGCTTTCACTTTTCAGCTCCCCGTCCAAGCCCGAATTGAAGCGCAAACGTATCTGTCGGTCCGTGTGCTTACTCAGGCAGGCTTTCCTCGTGAATACTTGCTCACTCAAGCGGATTCTGCTCTTCTAGGAATCTCCAATCGGAAGCTAACTTTTAAGCGGAAAAATCAAAATATTTACAAAACCACCGCTGTTTGGCCGAAATTTGGAGAAAATCGTTAGACATGCGTTTTTCCGCATCACTGGGTGCCACACAGAATCGAGATCTCGGTGAAACCAGACACCGCAGCTTCTTCTCATGTTAATTTAGTCCGTACCCGTCGCAGGAGGAAGTGTCCAGGGAAGACTTTGGGTCAAGATTGCCCGAGACTTTGTGGGGAAAAAAATCGAAAATTGTGTAATTCAATTGTAACAATAGGGAGTAGCTTTTTCATTTTGAGGAATAACACGTTTTATTGTTAACTTCACTGGGTGAGTCTGTGAAGAGGTCGAGCGGTGGTTCCCGAGTGGTTGCTGCCGCTGGTGGCGGTGAAGAGGAAGACGGAATTAAATTTTACCTGTGTTGTGTGTCAAACATATGTTGTTCGATTAATTTTTTCTATACCCGGCCTAAATTAAATATTATCAAAATTTATTCATTTTGAGGGCTCTGGAAGGGTATGGAAGCTTAAAAAAAATCGACCACCATTTCGCCCCCGGGGGAGCCTCGGAGCCTGCAGCACCAGGACCTACAGCCAATTTACCTCGAAACGCCGAAATAACCGTCCACCAAATCGAATCACTTCTGCCCGATTAAGCAGAAAGGTGCACACAATTTAAAATTGCGGTTTTGGGTTCCCCCGACCAAACTCCCTTCCCGGTGTCCCAGCAAAACGGTCACCCGAGATGCAAGCTGCTGAGCCACGACGAGCCCATGTTGCGAATTTTAGAAGCGAGGCTTTTCGCTATGACCACCAAAAAGAAGCTGTGAATTTTAGTGACCAGTTCACGGTCGGTGGTCTCGTTAGCCTTAACTTTTATTGACACTGATTACATCAATTCACTTACCACTATCGCCGTTTATTCTTTGGTGTCTCGCTCTCCCGTCGTTGGAGCGCGACGCGGGTTTTTTCATTCATTCATACTCCGATACCATCGAGCCTGGAGCAGCCAGCAACGTCATAATCACCGTAATAACGCATGAATATATTAACATATTAAGATTAAATTATGATGCATCATCGTTTGATGATGATTTGTAGGTTGTTTCTCCTCAATCTTCTCCTTCATGTGTGCCGAGGTGCTTGTGCCTTGTTTCAATTGGATTAAAAGGTGTCGAAAGCGCGCCTCGGGCAATTGAGATGACTTGCTCCGATGGGGTTCTGGTAGCGGACAGAATCGCTGGGAAAATAGGTTAATTTCCGGGAGTTAAGGTGCCTCCACACGGAAGTGCTTCATTTGGGCTTTTTGGGACTCATCTCTAAGCCTCAGTTTGGATGGAAAAGAGACCACCCCTAATGAAGCAATTAACTTCTTCACCCTCCCTCGGCCTTTATTGTTAATATTTGAGGCATTCCAACGCTTAACGCAATTAAAAATCAATAAAAGCTGGGGTCAGACAACAGACTTACACAATAACTCATCCCCGAGTGCCCGAATGCGCGCACAAAGCATCCCAAAATTGAAATTTCAACCGCGAAAGGAACCCTTTCAAGGATCCCCGATGCCGTATCAAAGGAGTCCGCGCACAGCGAGAGGCAAAACAAAGAGAACCGCCCCTTTCACGTCGCCCCGTGAGTCCGTGCACATCCATCATCAATTTTATTCAAAATTGGAAACGATTAAATGCCGGACAGCCATCGAGTCCCGTCACAATATTGTATCGCGAGATAATCTATTGTCTTCCCATCAGTCGTCGTTCCAGCAGTCCGTCACATCACATGGGAAAGCGCGCGTCAATTAAAAATTCAAGAGGCAATTACAAGGACTATGGACGTGTTTGCGCTCCAATGTGATGTGATCCAATATTTGCGAAGAGCAAATCGCCCGATATGTAGGTAAATAGATCTATTGTCGGGGGGTCGACATCGGCAGTGCCACATTCTCCTGCTTTCTGGCTCAAGTTGACCTACTATGGAACGGTATCTAACTGGCCTGGCTGGAGTATCGACCAGTGGAGGGCCCTCGAGATGTTTGAAGAGGTCTCTCGAGTTGTTTTGAGTGTGTAGACATGCAAGTGCAACAAGTTTGAAGCGATTTGGGCTCTCGAGAGGTTCTGGAATCCGGACGGGTGCATGATGGAGGGGAAAAGAGGCAGCTGGAGCGTTCACTGGGGTGGAGAAAAAAAGGCGTGGCTTGCAAAATGAACTCGTCTTCACTACTTATGTTTATGCTGAACTTCAGGAGATGACTTGAGAATTTTTAAGCAAAACAGGAGAACCGGAAAAATCCAAAATCTTTTAAAACATTTTAACTTTGAATTTAAAATGTTAAAAAATTTAAAAATTACTTGTAAGGTCTTGAAAAAGTAAATCAAATCAAGAAAAATCGGTGATAAAGCTCAATCAGAGCACGTAATCAAAGATTCAAATTATCAAATATTTGCAAACAAACAAATATCAATCAATTAATTTTCGTGGATATTTGTTTGATAATTCTCAAATATTTCTACATATTTGCAAATAATTATTAAATATTTTGGGCCCATATTTTCAACAAAAGTTACTAACAAACTCAATTTTTAAGCTTTCAAATTAAGATTTTCCAACCACATTCTGCTTAATTATACAAGATTAAAGCATATTTTGACGCAAAAATAAAAATTCATGAGATTTTTTTGCTTAGGAAATTTTTTATCAAATATTTAGAAAAATTTGCAAAAAATATTTATCAAATATTTGTTTGATAACTATCAAATATTTGATAAGTGCTTGATTACGAGCTCTACATGTGACTACGGAATTTTCATACAATTTTCACAGTCAAGTCTCCTTTATTGGGCTCAAAAGCAATTTTAAAAAATCTTAATCCCTTCATCCATCATCGCGCCGATGAAAGCCGGTCTCACAGAACCCGAAGCGGAAGCAAAACAGCTCAATCTCACTTATCAGCGTGAGCGACAGTTCCTAGAAGCTCCTGACCCACATTCGCTGCCAAACGCACAAAAGAACTCGCAATAATAACGGTGATATGACGAGGCTCGCATGACCATAATACGCAATTTCGCGAAACTCCTCAATGAAAAGGTGCGGCCGACTCCAATCTCCTTCTCCAAAAAAGTGAGCGAGAAGAAGGCGTCCTAATGGTGTGAAATGTGGCACCTCTCATGCCGCGTCAATCAGTCAAAAGATTCATTAAGCAGCAATCATCGTTTAGGCATTGTTGGGACTCATGTAGCAACACGCGACCCATTCTCCCGTGACTTTTGGCGCACCAAATGGCTTCTGATATGATGTTTTAATAAATACAATAATTTATTAACGAGATATTAACCTAATAAAGCCCCACACAATGTAGCTAATCGACGACACATGCCCTGGCCTGCTCGACAGCTTCATTCAGGTCCCTGAGGGCGCGCTTGGTGGCAAAGTCCAGGCAGATTCGGGTCACTCGGAGGTTCGAGCTGATGGCTGCCGTGGCGTGGACGATGCTGGAGGACATGGAGGACAGCATTTTGAGGAAGACGGGCTGGATGTCGTCGATCTGGAAGCACTTTTTTTCAAAACTTCGCTTTAGAAAGTCCCTAAGTACCTTTTCCAGAACGCAGTTGATGGTTTCACCGATCCCTGGCTCGTTGTAGCAGACCTGGGCGACGTCGTAGAGCCCACTCACGTCGAGGTTGAAGATACTCAGGCTGTCCCAGACCCGCTGGAGTAGCAAGCTGGACTCGTCGTCGGTCGAGAAGGCGCACTCTGTCAGGGCTGGTATGATGGCGTCCACGACTCTGGTAATGCTTTTCTCCTCCAGACACTGGGAGATCTCGTTGGAGCTGATTCTGCGGGACAGTTCGTCGCTCTTCTGCACCACGGTCTGGGGCTTGGCGAAGATGCAGCTGACGAGGGAAAGGAGGACTACTTGTGATGGATGCATGTTGGTTCACTCAGGGTTGGGTCTGGACTGAGCCGACTTGCACGGGTGAAAGTCTCTGCAGAACTTGGAACCCGTTCTGAGCCAGTTTCGGTTGCGGAATTTTTGCGTTTCTCTTGTGCCCTTAGAGCATATCTTTTTAAAATATTTTATTGATAGTATTTTTACAATTTCCTTCGTCACCAGTTCTGCTGCCGCACCTTCTCGTTGATCTCGGGACAGATCGCGCTGACGTTGAAGTTCGTGAGGGACCCTGAGTTCTGGTGGCTGTTGATGTTGCTCACGTTGGCTCCATTGAAGCCCGAGTTGAAGTTGTACCCGCCAGCTGAGGGGACGCTCTTGGAGCTGTATGTGTTGCTGTTGTAGGCCGGGTACGAGGCCACTTCCTGCGTGATGATGGGAAAGAGGTCCTGGTTGTAGGGCTGGTACTTGTGGCTCTTGTTCACAACCTTGTTGGTGTTGCTCTGGTGGCTCTTAGAGGCTACTTGGGGCGGCTTGTATGGCTTCGTGTGATACTGCGTTGAGGTAGAGTACTTTGAGGTCGTGTCCTGGGGGTTCCACGAGAAGTTGGACTGCGATCTGCTGAAGCACGGGGGCTGGTAGAGGTTAGAGTCGATGAAAGAGGAGGCAGAGTTGAAGGTCTTGGGATCGCATTTCGGGGCTTGGGAGACGCCTGTGGCGTAGAAGGAGTCCTCGGTGTAGCTCGACGTGGGGTCCAAGGAGGCGTAGTTGCCCTCGAAGGCGGTCTTGGAGGGCTTCGATCTCGAGTTGATGAGCGCCTCGGCTGAGTAGTTGTAGGATCTTTTGGGAATAATTAGTTTTAAGGTTTTTCTAGACAGACAGACATTCTCACTTACCTGGACTCAAAGTTGACGTCACAGGGGTAGGTCGGCATGGACTTCTTCTCTGCCTTCGTGCGGATCGGCGGCTTCTGGGGCTGGTTGGGGTTCATGAGCTGCTGCACCGAGAGGAAGTTCTGGGTCTCCTGCGGCGGCTTCTTCAGCTCCTTCTTCTCGACATTCTGCGGGAGGGCGGGAGGAGGAGGCGGATTGAGGGCCAAATCGCCGTGCAAGTTCGGGAGAGGCTGCGTGAAGTACTGGTTGTAGGACTCGCCTCCAGATGGGGCCATTTTGCTCGGGGACCAGGTATTGTCTTCGGTTGGGTGGGCAAAGTAGAGGTCGGACTTGGGAACGGCGGAACTGGAGGTGGAGTAGGGGGGCTGGGAGAAGTACTCGAAGCCCCCGAGGGGCAGGGAGAAGTCGGGGGTGGTGGACTTGAAGGAGTCGTTGGAGGTCATCCAGTTGATGTCGTACTTGCTGGAGAACTGCTGCTGGCAGGACCGTGGTGGCTTCTGGGGCTTCGGGAAGGCCGCGTTCTTGGCGCAGCTCATCGTCGAGATCTTTGCGGTCTGGGACTTGGGCTCCTCGAGGGGCGGCACGAGGTTCTGCTCCACGTAAAACGGATACCGGGTCTTGGTCTGGTTCGGCGGGAACTTCGAGTTGCTCCCCGAGAAGTACTGGGGGTTCTTCTTGTCGCAGTACGGGTTGACGTCCCCCCCTTTGGCCGTCGAGTACTTGGGGTCGCTCTTGCTTACGGTGGTGAGGCAGAAGGTGAAGTTCGAGGGCTGCTCGGTATAGCGAGAGTCGCTGAAGGTGGAGGTGAGGAGGCCAGAGTTGTAGTTCTGGGAGTACATGGGGGTCGTAACATCCTGGTAGTAGCCTGAGCCGTACTTGAGAGGCGACTTTTTGGCGAGAGAAGGGTCAAAATTAGAGGTCTCCGGAGCCTTCTGGTATTGCGGATGGAACTTCTGGAAGTTGAGGGAGGGCTTGTTGGAGGAGGCCGGCTCCTTCAGGGGCGACTCGAAGGGGGGCTTCTTCTTGCTGGACGTCACGATGGGAGACAGGGCTGGCTCGATGGCGGGAAACAGGCTGCTAGGGAAGAGGTTCTCGAGGTCCAGCATGGTTCGGTTGGAGCTGTCGACCTCCTGCTTCTCGGGGTTCTTGTCCTCGTCCTCGATCTGCTTGCCGCTCGAGGGCACGATGGGGAAGGAGACGAGGTAGGCAGCAGTGGGGGAGACGGCGTGGGAGGGGTTCGAGTGGATCTGGGGAACCGTAAGAGCCTCCATGATCTCGCTCTCGATCTCATTGTCTTGCAGAGGAGGCAGGGGGAGCTCCGCTATGAGGCTCTTGCGACACTTGAAGCGATCCAGGGGCTGGACTTGCAAACTCTCGATGGAGTACCGGTTGGCTCGGACGTCCTTTTGCGGGTCCAGAGGGAGAGGGTCGAAGCTCGGACACGGCCTCTCTTCCCCAAAGTGCAGCTGCAGCCCCAAGTCATCCACCTTCGAGTTCTCCTTGTTCTCCGTCTCCGGAATCTCGAGTTTCCGCTTGACCTGAAAAAAAATCTAGAGCTTGAGACCGCCCTAAGGTGGCGCTGGAAGGTTTACCTTCTTCTTGCCCTTCTCCGAGACCTCCGGACTCACGTTCTTCTTCACCTGGTTCTGGTATAGAGCGGAAGTCATGATGGGTGTGGGAATCAGGGCGGGAGTCACTCTGACGGAGCTGGAGCTCGTCACTAAAGGCACCGTCTGGGGGTCCACGGGCTTCGGAAAGACCTCGGTCTGCGTCTCCTTTGCCTCCACCTCCTTCTGCGGGATATCACACTGCGTCTCGGCCTCCAAAACGGGGGCTCTGGGCTCCGTGTTGACTCCAACTTCCGCGAACACCTTCTGGGGCTTCTCCTCGGGAGCGTCAGTCTGGATCCCCGCTTCGGCCCTGGCGACTTCCGCGGCTATCGCGGGCTCGATGGCGTCTTCGATCTTCTTGATCTTCTCAGCCAGCTCGCCGATTTGCTTGATGGACCCCATCAGGATGTCCAGTTTGCTCATCTTCGGGTTGCTATTCGGGAGCATGGCGCACAGATCCTCGAAGGACTTCTTGAGCCGGTCTCGGCGCTTCTGCTCCCACACCTTCCCCGGTTCTCCTTTGGGTCCCCGAGGCTCGTAGATGTACCGAGGTCTCTTCTTCTCCGGGATCGTTATCTTCTTTCTATACTTGATGGGCTTGGGCTCCACTTCCTCCCCATTCTCGTTCTTTCTCTTGCGCCTCATGGCTCCTTCTTCACGATCGAGGCTCCAAAATTGGCTACAGCATCTCAGGGGACTCAAAAATCTTCAATTGAAGTAAAGTTTTAGCACATCTCCTAGTTTGTTTATCACTCCGAAAAACGTCAAAGTCAGCTGATTGGCGGATTTCAAAGCTTTCAGTTGGAAAAGTCAATAGCCTGTTTTTCATCTATTTTATTCAAAAATGATTCATTAAATACAGACCTAAAACATGTCTAATGTACTGAAAGTAACATGGAAACATAAAATAGGGGCGAGGGACGCACTTCCTTACTTCCGGGACTTCTTGCTCTTGTGGTGGTCGCGGCTCTCGTCACGGGATCGCTTGCGGTCGCTTCCGTGCTTGTGGTGGTCTCGGCTGCTGCTGTTTGAGTGTTTGCTGCTCGAGTGGTGCTTCGAAGAGGACGAGCTGTGATGCTTCGAGGAGTGCTTCGACGAGGACGAGTGCTTGGAACCACCAATTGGCTTTGAACGAGACTTGGCTGGCTCGTCGGGCTGGCGCTCTCGCTGACGATCTTCCTCGGCCGCTTCTCGCTCCAAGTCGGACCAGTCCTTGCCAGACTCCTCTTCGCTGCCGAGTTCATCTTCACTCTCGTCAACCTGAAAGTGAAAAGTAAAAACTAATTTTAGAAAAATATCAGGAAAACTCCATGTCCAAAAAGTCCTCAAAAGTTAGTACCTGACCCAAGAAAGAAAGAAAATAATCTCACCTCAGATCCCTCAGACTCATCAGAGTAGTCCTCATCCGAGTCCTCATCCTCCTCCGACGCCTCGTCTGAGGGCTCGAACTCGTCATCCTCCTCGTCCTCGGAGTCGTTTTGGCCCGTCTCTTCGACGTCGGACTCGGGATCGAGGAAAGTCCAGCCACCGCTCTCGAAGAAGCCCTCCGGGTCATCCGTGATGGTCTTCATGATCTTGGCCCAGTTGAGGGACTGAACGCCCTCGGAATACCGAATGTCGCAGGAGTTGAGCCACTCCTTTACGTGGTCCAGCATGTTCATGGGAATAGCATTTACGGCCGCTATTTTCTTCGAGTAGTCCTTGAACACGAACACCATGTCAAAGTTCTTGAGGTGGAATTGGACGCGCTCAAAGTGCACGAGCTCAATGTCCTCCAGCATGATGACGAAGGGAGGCCACTCGGTGAGACAGACGAGGGCTCCCGACGTGGGCTGCAGCAATACGGTTGAACGGAAGGGGGCGCCGGGGAAGCCCAGGTCTCGGAATGGCGTGTCGAACTCCACTATCTGCTTCGTGAGACCCTCTACCTTCTCGCAGAAGCTCTTGAATGCCGTTTTGAGCTTGTGACGGAGCTCCCGTTCCGCCTGCTCAGCCGCCAGGTCGTCGCGATCATGCATGTGCTGATGCTTGCCTGCAAAATTGGACTTTCAAATTGGAGACAAAAGAAACTCAAACACTTACCCAAATCAGTGGTTATCTCTCCCACCTCAGTGTAGAACTGGACGTCGATGTGTTTCTTCTTACCAAACATGATAGCGTGCTTCAGGTGGAAGTGCAGTAGGATGATCATCTCGCCGTCGCAGGGTTGGAAAAACGCGCTCCGGATGTTGTTGTAGAGAATGTCGACCTTGTCGCCGCGCACAGAGATGTACCGGAAGCCGTTGACGTGCGCCTCCAGAGCCCCCGTCATGCGTTTTGTCACGATGTTCGGCCGAATGTACAAATCTGGAAGAGCCCAACGTATTTCAAGATGCCTTCAAAAGATTTTACTTACCTTTGAGCTTCGGGTTTCCCTTGTTCTGCGAGAGCAGCAGAGTGTCCTGCTTCACCAGGTCCTCCTTTTCGCGCTCCTCGGCTTCGCGGGTCTTGAACCGCTTCTGCACCTCCTTGATGAGCCGGAATGCAGTGTTGAGGTTTGACGAGGGTGCCGACAGCTCGCCCGGCTCTTTCGTGTTCGTGCTGCGGTACGTGATCTCCTTCACGAACGTGGCATCGGGGTTGCTGTAGAGACCGCCCTCGTTGCGTCCCATCGTGGCTCCGGGATGGAAAAAGTTGATTCGGAGGTAGGTGTAGTCTCCCTCGACGCTCTGCGAGATGTTCTTGATGGTGGAAATGTGGAAGGGGACGGGCAGGCCGTAGATGGGCATGATTACTGTCTCGTACTTGCGGTCCACGTACAGCTTTAGCTCCTTCACTTCATCTTCTCGCGGCATTGAGTTGAGGCTTTTGTACGAGATTGTCGATTTACGGACCTTCTCAGCCTCTTTGCTGCCACTCTGCTTCGCCAGACGCTCCTTTGCTTCCTCGTTGAGTCTCTGAGCCAGCTCCTTCTGGTGCAACTTGCGCTTCTCCTCCGAATTCTGCTCAGTCCGGAGCTTCGTGTCCAGAACCGTAGATCTCTTCCCACGACCCAGAATCGCCTGAGTCTTGTTGTTCTTGTCATTATTCTCCTCATCGTCGTCCTCCTCCTCTTCTTTCAGGAAGATTCCGACGTTCTTGATCTTCTTCTTGGAGTTCGTGAGCACGCTGGCTGGGCCTTCTTCGTTCACGAGGACCGTGTCTCCGATGAAGAGAGCGTAGACTTTGCCTTCCTTCTCGCTTGAGTCCTTGTTCTCGATGTTGGAGATGCCCACGTTCACGTTGAAGGTCATTCCTGGAAAATAAGGACCGAATTGAGGGGTCATTTTGGAAAATTTTAAGCAAAAACTAAGGATTCTTCCCGTGAAAGATCACTTTTCTCACCTTTCTGGACGACAGCGGAGCACTTTGGGCCGATCACGAGCGAGTTCTCCCTGAACTCGATCCCCATGGCGAAGCCGAAGGTCTTCGTGAGCTTCTCCAGCAATTTGGGCTGCTCTTTCTTGGCGAAGGCCAGCGAAGCCTCGTACACGTCCGAGAGCTTCTTGCCCGGAACCAGGTTTTTGATTATCTCCTCCTCGAGATTCAAGAGGAACGTGTAGTAGCTCTGGATGGTATCTGAGGGGTTCACGAGTAGCGTTCTGACGATGTTGCTGCAGTAGCTCTTGTAGCGGGCCCCGAGGGAGCAAACGATGGCCCCGAAGTGGAGGATGTTCTTGTCGCTGGAGGCGCTGAACTTCAGGCTGTAGTTGCCCCCGCTCTGGATGATGGCGGGGTAGCACATGTCGAGCTGGCTAGTGTCGACCCCCGTGACGTATTTCTTGTCGGTGAGGGCAGACTCCACCCCTTCGGCGAGCTTTGCATGCTTTATCTTCTTGTCAGCGTCAATGACCTCCATTATCGTGTCCTTCAAGTACTTCGTGAACACGTCTACGGTCGCCAGACTCGCCTTCTTCACCGTTAGGACCTCGGCTTCGTCCTTCGCCGACATGATAAAGGCCAGGGCGGAGCTTACGTCCACCATTTCGAAGGCCTGGGCCTTGAGGGCGGCGCTCCAGGACTCGCAAAACTCCCCGGGAAATGAGTCTTTTGAGAAGCAGCCCACCGTCTTGCCCTTCCTGGACCCCTTGATGGCCTCTACCAGCTTCTCGAAGTTCGCCTTGTCCTTGTCATTCTTCTCGCGGACCAGCAGCTTGATCGCCGGCAGCCCCTCTTCCTTCACACCCTCCACCTGCTTCAGGAACTCGAACTTTTTCTTGCTCGCGAGGAAGTAGACGGCCTCGTCGCAGAACACGCTTACGGTGTCCGTCAGCTCGTACCCAAAGAGCCACGTTTGGAGGGCAGTCGACTTGCTGTAGAGCGTGTCCTCATCCACGCCAACAGCAGTGCTGAGGCAGTCGATTTTGGACAAAGAATCGTCATGTTTCACGGCACCGGGATCTCGCCACGCCGAGTACAGCTTCTTGAGACGCCGCAGGAACGCGCCTTTGTCCAACTCGATGTTAGACATCTGGATGGTGGCTCGGCAATGCTGGGTTTCAAGGTTTGCACAACTTTCTCACTAGTTTTGCAGCTAAAATGACAAAAGCTTTTGCGTGTGTTTTGCAAGGCGGCAATTTATGGAGGAACGCCGATGTGAACTACGTCTTTATTCGGACTGCCTTTTTTCTTTCTCGAGTTTGACAACCCTCAAATATTTGATTTGCCAATCCAGTCAAAATTACCAGATTTCACAGCTTTACTAGCTGTCTGCATCAGAAGCTAAATCAACAACAGTTTTAATCCTGGAGTCTCCCAGGATTTCACGTAATCCTTCGTCAGGAAGTTGCTAAATTTTCGCGCTACACCCTGACGCTCAACATGTTTTAGATTTTCTGGGGTTAAAATTTGTTTCGAGCAGTCCTCGCCAATTTCACAATGTTGCCGCCATAAATTTTTGATGAAGACTCAAAAGTCTCAAACTCCTTGGATGTTTTATTTTTGATTTATTTTTCGCAGCTTGAAGATTTGAGGGTTTGGGTTTGGATTCGAAATATTGTAAACAAACCTTTGGTGTTTGTTGTCGTTCAAAAATTGAAAAATGAATATTTTACCTCACAAAAGCTGGCATGTGCGGACGAAGAAGAATATTGCTAGAGTCAGAGCTGACGAGAAGAAGGCCGCAGAGGAGGAGCAGGAGCGAAAGCGTCGAATCGAGCTCGCAGAACAGGAAGCTCGGATAGATGTGCTGAGGAAAAAGGCCCGGAGGTCGGAGAGCGAACCGAGCTCGAGCTCTTCCAAGGCAGAGCCAGAAGACAGTGCCCACGTAAACTTCTTTGCTGCCCTGGAGGAGGGTCGGGACTCTGTGAAACGTCCGAATGCCGAGACCGAGAAGGAAAAGAAGGAGGAGCAGGAGAAGTACGAGAAGCAGATTGGGTACTTGACGTACTTGGGCCAGGACACCAACGAGGCCACGGGGAAGCGGGACTGGTACGATGTGGCTCCAACCGACAGGGATCCTTCGGGAGAGGAAGTGGGTCTCAAATTCAAATCGTACCACGACCCTCTGAATGTCATGAAAAAGTTCATGGACATCGAGGAGAAGGACCACAGCAAACCCCGGAGAGGGTACGAGCCCATAGCAGATATTGCTGCCATCAATCGGTCGCTGGAGGACAAGAAACGGCACAAAAAGAGCAAGAAAAGCAAAAAGAAGAAGAAGAAGAGCAGAAGGAGGAGCTCATCGGAGGAGGAGTCGTCCGACGACGAGGAGGCGAGGGCGTTGAAGGCGAAGAAGCTGGAGATCCTGAGGCAGGAGAGGGTCAAAAGAGAGCAGGCGGAGAGGAAGAAGGCACAAGAGCTCATGGCGAGACTCAAGGGGGACCCGAAGCCGAAGCAGAAGTCGCCGGAGAAGCCCCCGGTCCGACAGAAGTACAACTCGCAGTTCAACCCGGAGCTGGCGAGGCAGAACTACGAGTAAGGGTAGAATAAACTTTATTTGAGTATGAAAAGCAGTCTTTGACAGTATTGCAAGAGTATGTCGCTTCACAGCCGGGAGATGAGGAAGAGAGCTGCGAGTATCAGAGCTCCGGAGGTCCTCAAGCTCGTCTCAGCGTTCCTGGCGGCTACGGCGTAGCTGTCGACAACTCGCAGCTTCCAGCCCATGTTGGCGTGCGTGAAGCTGTGGTAGTAGGCGACGTCGGGCCACGAGGAGTTGGGCGTGATCTCGAGGTAAGCCGGCTCGCCTCCGTCGCACTCGCTGACGAGGGATCGGTTCCACTTCTTGAATGACATCCAGGTGTCGTCCAATCGGCGGTCGTAGCCCTCGGGGTATTTAGATATGCAGAGGGGTCCAGCAGCCGTGGGCTTCGGACGACCTCGTCGCGTGAACTCCACGCCCGCCAGAACCCGGATGCTGGCCTGTTTCGCCTCCGTGAGCCTATCGAAGCCCCCGTGAGGCTCGTCCGTGATGACCATGGGGTGGTAGTACTCCGGGGAGTGCGGGTTGTTGCCGCCCCGGACCTTGAAGACGTACGTCAGGCCGCGTCTGAGCCACAGTTCGGGGATCAGGAGGCCGTTGATGTACCAGGAGAGGCCGCTACTGACGTGCTTCGTGATTCCCTGGTACCCCTTCTTGCCTCCGGAGGGTCCCAAGGTGGCGGTGAAGGACCGAACGGACCTGCAACGAGGAAATAAGACACCAAGAAGGTGCTTTCTCGAGCTCACCTGTCGTAAATCTGGCTCTTCTCCCACACCTCAACCTTCCGGGACTTTTCGTTGCTGAAGGGGAAGCAGTCGCTCGTCGGTTCCTCCGGGTTGAAGTGGATGATGATGTCTCGCTTGGGGTAGACGTCGTGGAAAGCGGGCTCCTTGTTCGAGTCCAACCGGCCCATGGCCCAGACCACGTACATGGGACGCGTCAGAACGTATTCCTGGTCTCCATCGTCGGCAGACTTGAGGTTCCTCCGAAAGTTGACCGTGCTGACTCCGTTTTCCCGTGAGAAGGTGAGGAGCTGGTTGCTCTCCATCCCACCGACCTCCTCATCTCTGCAGACTCCCTTGTTGGCTCCCAGCACTTGCACACACTGAAACGACTTCAATTAGCGGATCTGAGAGAATGGAGTCCGAAACTTACCGGAGCTAGCGAAGTCACGTTGTAGTCGACCACGATTCCTTGGATTCCCTTCACTATGTAGACGATGGCGATGTCTGACCCCAGCATCTGACTCCGCTGCTGCGACCCAGAGATGCCAAAAGCCATGTAGTCGTCGTCGCCCATGAGTCCCGAGAGCTGGATCGTGATTTGGGGTCCAAAGACCTCCCACGAAACACGCATGTTCCGGTGCAGCTGACGGCAGTTGGGAAGAGCGTTGGCCAGAGAAGTTACCTTGGCGAGAGCGGGCGGAACGTTGAGGGAGGCGTCGAGCAGAATGGAGGCAAAGTTGGTCTCAGTCGAGGGCTCAAAGATGCTGAACCAGTTGATGTTGAATATCGTCTTGTCGCCAGGCAGCACCAGGACGATCGTCTCGTTCACGTACGGGCGAATGTAGTCCACGCTAGAGAGGAAAGGAGGTCAAATGGTTCTCCCTCAAGCACCAATACTCACTATCCGAGCTCGTCTGGGACCTTGAAGCCCCTTCGGTGCGGGATGGGCCCGTCTCCGGCGAAGAAAAACGATAGTCCGCGACCATTGTAGTGCAAGTTCGGGATCCTGATGGTCTTGGAGTTCAGAACCTCGATGCTGCCAGTGCTGACCTCGCCTCCAGGGTTCCCGGTCGTCGTGAGGGAGCCGATGAACTGCGACTTCGGGGGCTCAAAGTCCTCCGGGATGTAGACGTCTCCGAAGTTGTTTTGAGTGTTGAGGTCGTAGATCGAGAACCACTGGATTTCCGTCAGTTTCTTGTTGTCTGGGAGTCGCAGCGTGAAACTCGTCGTTGAAGTAGCGATCCAGGATGTTGGTCCTTGAACATTAAAAGGTGAGTAAGGATTCGCAAACCGACTGACCTTGCGTACTTTCCCCACTTATCTGGGACTATGAACCCTTGGGGTCCGGGTCTGTTGCTCGCCCCAGCCCAGAAAAACGTGTCTGCCCCATTGCCGTCGTAGTTGAAGTTCCTGAACAGCAGCGTAAACTCGTCTACGGCATATCTATGGGAGGCAATAAAAAACGGCCAAGGTCACCTGAAAGTTGCTCAAGTAGGCCAGAGACACTCACACTTCTCCGGAAACCTGGTGGTGATACGAGTTGAGGCGCCCCAAGGACTTGCCTCGGTAGATCCCGTCATCGTCGACATTGCTTTGGCATTCTAACAAGATCAAATAGGCGAGAGGTGAATAACCCATCAAACAACTTTTACTTTCATTCAAGGCAGGTTCGTCGCTTGAGTGACATTGAAATCTTTTGCTTCGCATTGAACTTCAGACGTCTGGAATCGCCCTTTTTCGGGCCCACCGTACTGATTTCAGGCCCGCAGTCATTCTCAATGGTCTCAAACGCCAGATTGGGGGTCGGAAACTTACCAGTTTTGTGAAATAAAATTACAAAAGCGAAACTAACTAATCCTAAGCGACTAAGTATCGACCTTCCACCCGCTTTTTCTTTTCTCTTCCACCAAATCCATGGCGAACTCATTGTATGAGTCACTTATTCAAAACAATTGAGGCTTTAAATCTTAAGATTGGGACTATTTATTGAAAATTTTCACTTTGGTTGTGATTCATCTTATAAGACGTGTTCACTTTTCTTC
The DNA here is from genome assembly GCA_963930915.1 of Forcipomyia taiwana. Classification (NCBI taxonomy): domain Eukaryota; kingdom Metazoa; phylum Arthropoda; class Insecta; order Diptera; family Ceratopogonidae; genus Forcipomyia; species Forcipomyia taiwana. Next base: position 924,455 of record CAWVOI010000020.1, read on the forward strand.
CACGCAAACGTCAAGACTCCAGCGGTTGTCTTTCGAAGCACTGTGAAGGTTCAAAACAAAATACCGTTACTTGAAAACTTTCAAATGCACGTAGTCCTGGCTTTCGAGGGAGCTGGACTTCGGCTTGGGATCTTGCATGGGGTTCAGAGAAACTTCCGCCATGTTAACGTACTCCGAGTCCCTGCCAATTTCCACGCCTTCTCTGGGTCTCTTGGTCATCCTCAAGTACATTCGATTCAAGAGGTTCCTCGGCTCTGAATCCTGAGTCTCGGGGGGTTTGTCTGCACTTAGCTTCCGACTCAAGCGGGATATTTTCTCCATTTGGACGTATCGCGGGTCCTTCCCGCCATTCTGCCGAACGGGAGGAGGTGGAGCGTCGCCCATTGGAGCAGATATCATGGACAAGTAGTCCACAGTGGATTCCAGGAACTCCGTGTTGGCCTGCAGGTAGGGCTCGTCCAGGTCACTGAAGCGCTAGAAAAATACGTTGAGACCCGAGAGACACTAAAGGAACCTTACGTGTCTCTCGACTTCGTCCATCATGTCTCCGAGTCTCTTCTGGAGGTCCACGAACGAGGGCCTGGCTTCAGGAATCTCGTTCCAGCAAGCCACCATGATTTCGTGCAGCTCCTGAGTCGCAAATCGGGGCTTATCCATGCGGTATCCGTCGAGTAGTTTCGCGAACAGATCGGTGCTGGAGTCGATTCCGGGGTAGGGAGTCTGGGCCAGCGAGAAGAATTCCCAGAGAGTGATTCCGAAGGCCCAAACGTCGGACAGGGTGCTGAAGACTTGGTCGCAGAGGGACTCTAGCGCCAGCCACTTGATGGGCAGCTTCTCGCGGGTCTTCTTCTCGTAGTTTTGGTCCTTGTAGAGTGACCTGGCGAGACCAAAGTCGCATATCTTCACAATGTTGTCTTCACACAGCAGGACATTTCGGGCTGCGAGGTCTCCGTGCAGGACTCTGCGGCTAGCCAGGTATTGCATACCTCGGGACACTTGGAAGGCCCAGCCCACGATGTCTGAGGTCGTGATGGTCCTGATGGGGTGCTTGAAGTCCCCTTGGTAGCTCGTGCACATTAGGTACTGATCCGAGTCTGAGGTTACAAGAAGTCTCTCTCTATTTCTGTTTTGGAAAAATATACAAACCTGTCGATGTGGAGTTCAGACACACCTTGTCTGCACTGTAGCTTAGCTCCCGCTGGTTTTCCTTGATGCTGAAGTTGATGTCTCCCGTGATCCCGTCGATCTGGTCCACGAAACTCGAACGGTGGGTCAGCAGGAACTTGTGGAGGTTCCCGAACTCGCAGTGCTCGACAATCACCATCATCTCCCCTTCAAACTAACATTTTATCTGGCTCTTGAAGCTAAAAGCAACTCACGTTTTGCAATATTTTCTGTGACGGCTCCCAGGAGATTCACGACGTTCAGGTGCTGGCCGAGATGTACCATGATCTTGAGCTCACAGACCAAGGCCCTCATCGTCTCGTCGTCTGTCATCGCTTTCACCATCTTGACCGCCACTATGGTCTCGTCCTCGTAAGGAATTATCCCTTTGGCGATTCCCTGAAGCACGACTCCAAAAGCACCAGCTGAAAAGGCCGTTTTTCATTGAAATGTTTATTTCCAAAACTTTTTGGCCATCAACAGACTCCGAGTCGGTAAAACACCTCACCTCCCAGCTGCTTCCCGAGCCGGATTTTGTCCCTCGGGAACTCAAACTTCCGGTCGTAGGGCAGCAAGTCAGCCTGGTCGTTGAGCTCCAGATCGGGGTTGATCTGGTCGACGGCCCCCTCCTCGAACCTGTCCAGCCCCGCTCGCTTCAGCACCCGCACGAGGTTCCGCTGCTTCCTGATCTTGTACGTCAGGAAGCCGATTATGGAGACCGTCAGGAGCATGATGATCACAAAGCCGGAGCCAATGTAGGTCAGCAGGGTCTTGGTCTCCGCCGGAACTGCAAAAAAACCTGGGTTCAGAGAAGCCTCAGAGGGAACGCCTGGTACCTTCCACGGAAATCTCCCCCTCCTTCTCCACACTCCCCACCTTGTTCTCGCCCACACACTTGTACGTCCCCTCGTGCTCCGACAGCACCACCCTGATCTTGATGGACTCCTCTTTCACCTCAATATCCAGCAGGTTCGCGGGAGTCAGGAGCTCCTCGTCCTTGTACCACCTCACGACGGGCTGCGGGACTCCCGTAAAGTTGCAGAACAGCTTCACCGTCGACTTGAGCTGCGTCGTGAGGGTCTCGTTCAGATTTGACTGGAGCAACTCCGGAGTAGCGAGTTTCAGCACCTTCACGAGCTCAGAAACGTTCTCTCGACTCCCGTCAAATCTGTCGGCCCGACACTCAAAGACCCCGCTCGTCGACATCCTGGCTTTGCTAATAGAGACTCTGGAGAGGTGCGACATCTTTGTCGAGTTCGAGGTGATTCCGATGTTGTCGGAGTCTTTGATGGGCGACCCGTTCAAGGTCCAGGTGAGGGGTTTCTTGTAAAAGTGCATTGAAGCCCCGCAGTGAAGGACCACCTGATCGTCCTCCAGAACGTGCTCGGTTGGAGCTGCATTGCGCCAGATCATGAGCTTCCGGTCCTGGTCTCCGTACACCACAGCAGTAGTCACGCGAGAGGTTCCCACCGTGTTAGTGGCTGAGCACTCGGCTACCCCGCTCCTGAGCTGGTCTCGCAGCTGGTACCTATTGACCTGGACGCGACTTGAGTCGTCTGGTACTTGAGTCTGAAATTATCCGAATTTATCAGGACACAAATTCGGGGGTTTTGCTGGTCGAAACAAAACGAATTTCACCTCAATCGGAGCAATTAAAATTTTGGGGGCCTCTCACTCCACCCCCTTAAGTGATAGGGGCAAACATGTGTTCTATGATTTGCTAGATTTGACATGATGTATAACATATCCAAAATTCAGCTCAATCGGACGAAGTATATGGAACTTTCATACAACGGGAAAACCCCCTTAATTACCCCCCAGGCAGTTTTCCGGAAAAAATAAAGTGATTCCACCACCCTCCAGACCATACATGACATCATGCAAAAAACCGCAGGTCTCTAGCTCTTGTAGTTTCGGAGCCTTTACAACTTAGACGGACGGACAGACGGACACATAAGTGCATTTTTTTTCAAAATTGATGAAAATGCACTAAAAATGGTTCTACCGAGAATTTCCTTTCAACGATAGCCTTTCCAGGAAGTTCAATGATTTACCTGTCCCGTGATATGAACGAGTCTATGGTGCTGAGATGAGTCCTGCTTCCTGTTCAAGAGCTCTCGCGATGATTTGATGCACTTCTGCCACCCTTCCAGCGAGCAGTTTGTGTAGCTCCACTTGAAGTGTGATTCGGAGTTGCCCGTAGCCTCGCACGTGATTTCAGGGATTGTTCCTTCCTTGACGTAGGTCTCGGATGGGATGATCCTCACCGCCGGTTTCGACCAGCCTTTCGATTGGAGCAACTAAAGAGACGTTTTTTTGAGTAAAACTCAGCTCACCTGGAAATGAGACCCTAATCAGCCTTGAGAAGGACTCGGTCTTGCACTCCAGGATCAACCCGGAGTCTGGGGGACGGATGAGGAAACCCTTCGTCAGAGATACTTGCTCCACTTTTAGCTCCTGAAAATTTTTTTTCCGCCATTCATCTTCATTGGAGAAATTCTTACCTTCGTTTCGTCCAGAGCCGTCAGCCCGACCTTCACGTCCTTCGAAGAGGGCTTGCAGGGTACGTAGAAAGGCTGGTTGTCGGTCAAGTTCAGGGCGTGAGTTGGAACAGGAGCTATGGGAGTCTTGTTGTCTGTTTAAAAGTGAATTTTTAAGGGAGTTGGGGTTCTTCAGAACAAACCTTTGACAAATAGGTAGAATCTTGAACTATCAGAAGCCTCAAATCCATCCTCCACGGCTTGCATCGTTCCCAGACTATACACGGACGTCAGCTCGATGCAGTAGTAGAACTTGACGTCGGTAACGGATACCAGACCAATGTAGAGCTCGGCCGAGTAGATCTGAAACAAGCTCAAATAGACAGACGGACAAACAAGACTCAAATTACAATCTCCTCTCCACTCATGTTCATGTCGTGGGACGGCTCGAGCCTCTTGATGTCAGTCAGTCCTTCTCCGTGCGTAATCCACGTGATCACGTAGTTGGCAGTGCAGTTGATCCTCAGAGTATCGCGAAGTTTCAGCGAAAACTGCAGCCCGTCCTCGGAGGTGCTTGAGGCCAGGAATGGGGGGCTAATAATCGTCGGAGGGGACTTTTTGTGGCCTGAAACAATCCATTTCAATATTTTTTTGAGAAAACGTTTCGTATTTACTCAAAACGAGCTGCACCAAAAACAGTATTACTGTGAATTTTAATAAATTTACTGCCATTCTAACCGAGAGACTGGCGAACGGGAGTCCTTTCTTCTCAATACTGAAGTGCATGTTGATAGGCTTGGACGAGAAAGGCGGATTGCTGACTCTTCTTTTACATGGAAATGCAATTCCGTTTCCCGTTTCCAGCGATAATGATAACGCTCCATATCTTGCTCTCGTATAAAATAAGTGTAGTTGGAAACAGAATCTCAGCAAGATTCATAATTTTTCCGAATTCGGCTCCAATTTCGAATTTCTCGGCCCAAAAACTCCTGAAACAGTTTGGACTGGGTAAACTTAGTCGATTGAAGGCTTCAGAGAGCAATTTCGAGACAAAAATGTTCGGCCAAATATCCCGAAATCGAGTTTTCGTTAACGAGCGGAGGTTTGGTCATTTTATGAATTTTAGGCAAAAAAATTTTTTTCTCCAAAATCCACTTTTTCGACCAAAAAACTTCGTGAACGTGTTTCTTGGAGTAAACTTAGTCGTTCTAAGGCTTCTGGGACCGATTTCGAGACAAAAAATTTTTGGCCAAAAATCCCGAAATCGAGTTTTCGTTAACGAGCGGAGGTTTGGTCATTTTATGAATTTTAGGCAAAAAAATTTTTTTCTCCAAAATCTACTTTTTCGACCAAAAAACTTCGTGAACGTGTTTCTTGGAGTGAACTTAGTCGTTCTAAGGCTTCTGGGACCGATTTCGAGACAAAAAATTTTTGGCCAAAAATCCCGAAATCGAGTTTTCGTTAACAAGCGGAGGTTTGGTCATTTTATGAATTTTAGGCAAAAAAATTTTTTTCTCCAAAATCCACTTTTTCGGCCAAAAAACTTCGTGAACGTGTTTCTTGGAGTGAACTTAGTCGTTCTAAGGCTTCTGGGACCGATTTCGAGACAAAAAATTTTTGGCCAAAAATCCCGAAATCGAGTTTTCGTTAACGAGCGGAGGTTTGGCCATTTTATGATTTTCAGGTGAAAAATTTTTTTCTGCTAAATCAATTTTTTTGGCCAATTTGCTTTGTAAACGTGATCCAGGGGCTAAACTTAGTCGATTGAAGCCTTCAGGGACCAATTTTGAGACAAAAAATTTTTGGCCAAAAATCCCGAAATCGAGTTTTCGTTAACGAGCGGAGGTTTGGTCATTTTATGAATTTTAGGCAAAAAAATTTTTTTCTCCAAAATCCACTTTTTCGACCAAAAAACTTCGTGAACGTGTTTCTTGGAGTGAACTTAGTCGTTCTAAGGCTTCTGGGACCGATTTCGAGACAAAAAATTTTTGGCCAAAAATCCCGAAATCGAGTTTTCGTTAACAAGCGGAGGTTTGGTCATTTTATGAATTTTAGGCAAAAAAATTTTTTTCTCCAAAATCCACTTTTTCGGCCAAAAAACTTCGTGAACGTGTTTCTTAGAGTAAACTTAGTCGTTCTAAGGCTTCTGGGTCCGATTTTGAGACAAAAAATTTTTGACCAAAAATCCCGAAATCGAGTTTTCGTTAACGGTTGGAGGTTTGGTCATTTTATAAATTTCTGGTGAAAAATATCATTAAACATTTTGCATAGCCTTCACACGCTCCTACTAGCCAATTTACAGATGGATTGCCTTCACGAGCCGAAATCGGGGTATGCATATACATACATAGAAACGGGGAGCGAAATGATAAACGGAATCTTGAATGACGTCATTCGCATCAACATAAAAACACGAGGCAGGAGGCATTTAAACACAGCCGTACACGAGCAAGCCTGTGGAGGAACTCGCGCACACATTTTCCTCGGGAAATACGAAGAGCAGCGCAAGGTATAGCAGCGTATGGTCTCTATTTTCATTCCATTCGACGTTCGACTTTCCGACAAGGCAGTAGCGTGTCTTGAAAACTGTCCCGAAACGAAAAGAAAATTTGAGTTTTCAGTGTACAGTCCCCGATTTGTAACTTTTCCGAACTACTCGCGCAACTAGTGGGCCCTCCTGGACCCCCAATCGGCCAAGAGAGACGTTAAAGTGGCAGAAAAGAGTGTGCATATGTGAAAATCGAGCCCTCGACGCAAACATATTTTCATTGAGAGCTCCGTCATCATACACGTACATACTTTATTTGTGAATGAATCCGAGGCACACAAGTGAAAAGGCAGCTCATATTGATTTTCTCGCATTGCCGATGTACGAGGACTTCGAAGAAAGGCTGAGCAAGTGAATCGTTTTCCTTTCGCTTCACCTCCAATAAGTTTGCACCACACTTCTGGCATTGACGTGAATTACGCAAAAACAGTAAGAGTCGGGCGAAAGTGCACATTATAATGACATGTCTCAGCCTCTCCGGGCTCCTCTGGCTCACATTATGCATCTACGTGCAAGCGAGTGCCGAAAGTAATGTTTTCACAAGTAGCTTTTTGGTGCGGTTCCGGCGAAATGTTGACCCAAGCACGGCTCACGACATTGCCCATCGATATGGTTTCGCCAACGTAGGAGAGGTAAGTGCGGACGACTGGTACTCGTGTTAGTTTTGGCGGTCAACCCACGCACACGGGTGAAATTGGTTGTCGAGAGGACTTTTTTCGGACAAGCCGGGAGACTTGTCTTGAGATGGGCTGACGGTGACCCAAATCACGGCGATAAAAAGGGCTTAGAGAGAGTTGCTTCCCTAGACTCTAGAGTGTGTAAATATTTAAGCAGTGTTTTTTCTCTTATGTAGCTTCGGCTGCTGGATATGCGTGTGGGTGGCGTTAACTTTCACTGTCAGGAAAAATGAGCGAAGCGGAATAGCTGAGCATAATACGTCTTCAGCTGTCTTCTGCAGAGTGAAATCAGCGTATGATTCCATAAGCCGCATTAGGCTCATTGGTAGTCACCAGACAGACAGACCTTCCGCTTAATCGGCTAAGAAGTCACTAACGAGTTCTTGCGAGGAAAAAATACTCTAGGTTCCGGGAAGGCTTCTTATTATGAGCATCATCTAGGCAAAGTGACGCAAATTTGGCGCACAGCTTGTCTCCCGGCAACTGTAGCTTCCCGAGCTCCCGGTTCCCACTGGGATGGTGTCGTGGCTCGGTGGCATATGGTAACAAATTAAGTTTCATGGAACTCATATCAGTGTCACCATCATCCTCCAGGGACGTGATTAGTCTCCTCTTCTCCAGCATCCTGCCTGTTGCTCGATAAGCGGGCGCACTCGAATCGAGGACGCAAATTGAAATATCATGTCGAAGCGCTCTTGTACCAGCAGCTAAACCTCAATTTCCTGCGGTGCGCTCACATACTTGAAGCACCTACCAGTGGTAGGTACTCGAGGTCGACGTTGGCTCTCCATTGTATAATCCGTCCGCAATGAAGCTTCCAAGATGGGAGTTCGTTATGCAACTTTGTTTTATTTTCCAAATTGAAAATTCAATACCCAGGAAACTTTCCAATGGACTGGAGAACCTTGTCGAAGCCCGAGAAATATCAAACTCGAATCTCGATGAGTATAAGTCTCCTGGGAGGTCGCCTAGCTACACAATCTTAATTTCATTGTCATCCGTAAAATCCTTCGTGACACCTCGGTTGCTCCCGTAATGGATTTATAATAAGCGCCGAGGTGCGTGGGCGTCAGCCAGCAAAACACCCCATCCATCCCCAAGGCTTTTGGCTCAGCCTCAAAGCCCCCCGAGGCACCTCATTAACTGCCATATGTCTGAAAAATGCGTACGTAGCTTCATTTCATCCTCGACGTACTCGTTAATGACGTGGGAGGAAGTAGCTGAACGAAATCTCGATTTTACGAGTGCATACGTGTCGGGGGTGAGTGCGAAAAACAATCTGACGAATCCCAATTTATTCATAAAAACATTTACTTTATGAGAAAATGTGGCGCCACAGCCGTTATTCATCTCAGAGGTCAAGCGAGTGTGATAAAAACTTAATTATCACGCCGCCTAAACCGAAATCCATTAACTCAAATGTCGCATTTGATTTGGGCTTCTAACTTCTCTGGAACCTTGTGGTGTGGGAGTCTCAGGTCAACAGTGGCTTTTCAATTATTCGAATAATGGAAGAATTGAATTAAAAGCGACAGCTGGGACATCAGTTTTAATTGCTCCAAATCCCCTTAAACTAAAGCTCTCGCGAGTTACCATGGGAGGATATAAAACCTCCCATTCCCTCTCACCTCATTGCCGGGGCGAAACGTGATCCAATAAGCTTCATTGGAATTTCAAAAACTGCAATTTATATGCAAAACAAATACGACACATTCCATCACGCTTCCATTTTCCATCGATTTAATGTTGTGGAAAATGCTAGAGACACTAATTTCTGTCAATCTGCAAGTGACCGAGAGACGGTGATTGTGCAAAAATCTCCCCATTGTTGTCAAATGCAGGCACAAGTGACTCCCTTGAATATGTTACATGCCAACGCAATATCCGTTGGAAGTGCACTAGAGACGAAGAAGACGGCAAACGGAGCGGAGATAAGGAGAGCTCCACTGACGATACCTCATAAATTCCCAGCGATGGCTGAGCTTCATCTCTTGCATTGACATCGTACCTTATTTCATTCCGTGCTAGATGGAGTACGTAATTAGATCATGGATTTGACTTAGCTCGCACTAATCGAAAAGAGGGACTTCCCCAAGCCGAAAATCCCTCATGCACTCACCAATTCCCAACCGCGTTCGGCCTTCGATATCCAAGATTCCCCGCACCTGCTCCCACAGTCAATTTCTCCGAACTTATCAATCAATTCATGAAAGCTAGCTTGGTAACCAGATAGTGGATGAAGAGCCAATATATCAGAGAAGTAAACAAGTCTATCGATCGTGGGATAGCGCAGCGTGGTAGTGAAGGTATGTGTTACATGGATTTCTTCTCCAGGAAATCTTACGTGGTTAATTTTATCGGTTTTGTCAGGATTCAAGAAACTCTATGGAGAATGAAAACCACCGCTGCACGTCAAAGCATAGAATGCATCAATGTAAATTGTTCAGAGAGATCAGGGTCAGACATAACCAATAACACCGTAATGACGCATTTCTGTTTACATAACTTCTGAGGGATAATTGCAGACTCTTTCCCCTTGAATCTCTTAAAACTATTCCAAATGTTATTTCATTGTAATGGATGTCTGAATGTGGTACAAAGAGTCACGCAGTCATGAATTAAAGAACGGACAGACAGGCAGGAAATGCAAACTTTCTAACGTCCAAAGAAGAGGCCAAGGAACATTTCTGCCTTTTCTTCACTTGCTTGATTAGAGTCGATTGTTCCAAATCCCTTCACCTCATCTCCATTGACGGAAGGACTCGGTTCAGTTGTCATTTGTTAATTAAATTGAACGTGTAGGCGGAGCACTACGGGGCATGCAAAGCTGACGCTGGCGTCAGAAGTACCTAAGTGATTGAAGAAATGACAAGAAGTAGACATCATGGTGGGAGTTTGTTTAACAAGAAAGAGGACAGAGATTTTACTATTTTTAGACAATAATTCCTCCAGAGTTGGTCTCCTGGAAGCCTGCTTATTTTGTCTCCAGTTGTAGGCTTCATTTTTGTAATCACTCAGGCAATTTCCCCAGTAGGCTTTATCGTCAACTCCGACACCTGCAAAGCACACACAAAAGTTTATGAAGGCTCCAAAATCTAATCCACGGGCGATAAAAAACACAAATTTGATGCTAATGAGAGGCGATAAGATAAGCGAGTGCTCACATTAACGTTTTCCGGCAGCGAGAGAAGGTACTTCACCGCGTTGGAGATGTCACTGGGCAGGAGATGCGGATACTTCTCGTACATGCCAGCGTACCCTCCCCCAATGGCTCCCTCTCGCTGGGTCTTGACGAGTCCCGGGCTCAGGCTGGAGACACGAATGCGTCTGTTCCCTTCCGCCGCCAAGTCCAGACGGATCGTTTCGGTGTGGTTCGTGACCGCGTGCTTCGTAGCTGAGTAAACATTCGTGAAGTTCATTTGCACAAGTGGGCTTATGTGCCCACGAATGCTATTCATGTTGATAATGTAGCCCAAATCTGAGTGCTTTTGCATCAGCCGATAAGCCTCCCGGGTAGTCAGAACGAGTCCCGTGAAGTTCGTGTTGACGGCGTGGACGATGTCTTCGTGCGGCAGACCCTCGTTCAGGGTAGTCCCGGCCCTCGTGGGGGCTGCTGCGTTGTTGACAATGACGTGGACCACGCCGAGCTCGCTCTCGATCCACTGGAAGGCGCTCCGGATCGAGTCGGCATCCGAAACGTCGCAGTACCGGGCCAGTATTTTGCCCTGGAGATTCGGTCTCTCGGCGGCCAGCTGTTCAATTTTGGACTCCGTCCGAGCCAGTCCCACCACTGTGAGGCCTTCTTCTGCCAGGTCCAGCAGGATTTGGGCTCCAATGCCGCCACTGGCGCCTGTGACAACCGCGACTTTGCCTCTCCAGTAGTCCATTGTGATCCGCTTGAAGCACTTCAAATGACTAAAGCACTTTATCTGGCGAATTACTCGCTCTCTTTCTTTGTACAGTGTACCGCATTTTTATTCCTTAAAATTTGATTTACCTGTTTGTTTGTCTGTCTGTCAAAAATACATCTTTCTAAATTTAAGACCAAAAATCCTGAAGGTCAATTTGGACATGTTAAGTCGACTTTTGGGTCGAAAAGTCAATTTTATTTTGACAAGTAAAATTTCAATTAACATTCATAGATTCTCAAAATGGAATTTATTTATTCAAGGGCAGAATTTTTAAGTAAATTTTTGAGTTTTCAAAGTAATCTGTTATTGTAATGAAGTCAACTTCTTCAATTTATTAGGTAAACATATTTTGGCGCCCTAAATTAATTTTAAAGTTAAGTAAAATTACCTGAGATTGAACCTTCCTTTTGTACCAAAGTAGCTCTTTTTAAGGTCTGCGTCGCTATCAAAGTAGAGAGTCTCTTTGTGTGCGTACTTTTGCGATACGGCTAATGAAGTAAACAGAGACACTCAGCAAGTTCAACGACCCCTCTTGACTCCTTTACTTTTTATTTTCTTCCAGCTTCCGGGCAGTGGTGGCATGGAATATCACTTCCGCCACAAATCCATGCCCCACGTGCGATCCCGACGGAGCATCACTCACTCGAGAAAGCTGAAGAAGGAACCTTTGGTATGGAAGAACCCCTCTGTCTTCTGAAACGACGAAATCACTGACATATTTCCTTCCCTCAGATCCACACGGCAGTCCAGCAGCCTGGTTTCAAGCGCGTAAAGCGAGGCTTTCGTCCGCTAGCTGCCATTACCCAGCCCCTCGCAAATGAGGCAACGCCCGAAACCTTTGGAAAGATCCCCACGGACCCATATTTTCCGCTTCAGTGGTATTTGCGCAACACGGGCCAGAATGGAGGAAAAGTGCGGTTGGACCTGAATGTTCAGTCGGCGTGGGACCAGGGCATCACAGGCAAGAACATCACGACGGCAATCATGGATGATGGTGAGAAATGGCTCTTGGATTTGAGTTTAAGTGTCTAACTGCCGCTTTTATCACTCCACAGGTGTTGATTACATGCATCCGGACCTGAAGTACAATTATGTAAGCATTTAGTTTGAGAATTTTTCCATATAAAATCCACATAGAGCTGAAATTCCCACTCCCCCAGAGGTCGAACGCCCTCGGTGTTTTCCCCCGTGATTACTTCGATCTTCTCGTACAGCGAAACAACAAAATAAGTAATGGAAAACACGCTTTACGTTTCGCAAAGCGGCCCAATAGCGATAAAGAAATCGAATAAAGCGTTGAAAGTGTAGTAATCTCGTTATTACTGATCAATTTATGTCTTCCCATTTCACCTTCATCCGTTCCAATGCACACAGCAAGGAGCACGAAAGGCAAATAAAAATGTTTTGTTTTTCTCTTTTCTCCTTTTTTCAACAATGCGCGCCATTATGAACTTCGCCGTACTTAAAAAACAACCCACTGCGTCCAGAACGCCGAAGCCAGCTACGATTTCAGCAGCAACGACCCCTACCCATATCCTCGCTACACGGATGATTGGTTCAACAGGTACTGCATGATTGATGAGCAATTTATTGCTTTTTAGAAATTTGTTTTCCACGACTTCGCCCCCAGCGACAACTCCGCAATTTGAATACAGTGGAACCTCTATATAAGGACAACCTCCACTTTATTATTCGCCTTTAGGACAAACGACTCTCCATTATAATTATAGGAACCACCGAGTGTTGTTCTGGGATTTTCAAATTGCCAAAGATTTAAGGAAAAATTTACTTGAAAACGTTTCTTAAATTTTGATTAAAATTTTTTACAGAATAACATGTAGATATTTCATTACAAAAAAAAATTACCTCTTTGATATCTATGTCTCGCAAAATCAAAAATTTTTAAGAGAACTTACTTTAAGTTTTAAAAAGGAATCAAGTGTTGAAAAGACGCTCAAAGAGGAAACCTCTGTTCAAGAACGACTTCTTCCTTATAGAGGTTTCACTGTGCTCTGTTCTTTGGAAAATTGCCGATGATTTATTAAATTTATTACTGTCATTAAACAGCCACGGAACTCGGTGTGCCGGAGAGGTGGCAGCGGCACGTGACAACGGAGTTTGCGGCGTGGGTGTAGCTTACGACTCAAAAATTGCCGGCATCCGAATGCTTGATCAGCCATACATGACGGATCTCATTGAGGCAAACTCGATGGGACATGAGCCGCACCGAATTCATATTTACAGCGCGTCCTGGGGACCCACGGATGACGGTAAGACGGTCGATGGGCCGAGGAATGCAACGATGCGAGCCATCGTTCAAGGGGTAAACGAGGTACGTGTGGCAGACATCTGGACTTTTCGAGGACACTGAATATTCATCTTCTAGGGACGGAATGGGCATGGGAACATTTACGTGTGGGCGTCAGGGGACGGCGGAGAGGAAGATGACTGTAATTGTGATGGATATGCGGCGTCTATGTGGACAATTTCCATCAACAGTGCCATCAACGATGGGCAGAACGCGCACTACGATGAGAGCTGCAGCTCCACGTTGGCCAGCACGTTCAGCAACGGAGCCAAGGATCCGAACACCGGAGTAGCCACGACTGACCTGTATGGCAAGTGCACGACAACTCATTCTGGAACTTCTGCCGCCGCCCCCGAAGCTGCTGGAGTGTTTGCGTTAGCGTTGGAGGCCAAGTAAGTTGAATTTCCGGTGAATTGAAAATAAGACAAGTGAGAGGAAAGTAATTGAAAAATGTGAAAATGCTGCTGCAACAAGTTTTCAGAGCAGAAAGTTGTCCGTGGTTGACGGAATTATTTTGGGCCTTCCGAGAAAACTTTCGATGAACAAAACTTCCCTTTCAGCCCCAACCTGACCTGGCGAGACGTGCAGCATCTCACTGTCCTCACCTCCAAGCGCAACTCTCTCTTCGACGCCAAGAACCGCTTCCACTGGACCATGAACGGCGTCGGGCTGGAATTCAACCACCTCTTTGGGTTCGGCGTCCTGGATGCCGGCTCGATGGTGTCCCTCTCCAAGACCTGGCGCACCGTCCCGGCTCGATACCACTGCGAGGCAGGTGGCATTTTCAAGCACCACCCTATCCATGGAAGTCACTCGCTCATGCTGAAAATCAAAACGGACGCTTGTCGGGGCACGGACACTGAGGTACGGTACTTGGAGCATGTGCAGGCAGTCGTTTCAGCCAATGCGACACGGCGAGGAGACCTTGAACTTTATCTGACATCTCCGATGGGAACGAGGTTGGTGGCGCTAATTTGTCTCTTGAAACCCCAATACTCACACTTGATACTTTGCAGATCGATGATTCTGAGCCGCCGACCGAACGACGATGACCACAGAGACGGCTTCACGAAGTGGCCCTTCATGACGACCCACACCTGGGGCGAGTACCCCCAAGGAGTCTGGACATTGGAGGTATGATTTTTTCGAGCTCAAGCTTTCCAAATAAAAATTGAATTCCCTTCCTTCAGGTGAAATTCAACTCGCAGGAACCGCAAGAAGGCTGGCTGAAGGAATGGTCGCTGGTGTTGCACGGCACTCGGGATCCCCCATATCGAACATTATCACCAGTTTCGCCCCACAGCAAACTGGCCATCGTGAAGAAAGCTCATGAAGACCGAGAAACCAAGATGTAAAGGCGCGTTTCTCACTCTCGCACATCCGCCCATTCACATGAGCCCTAGGCTTTCGTATTTGTTTAGCAGAAAAAAGATAAGGGCTGCCAGAGAGGCGGCCCACGACAGGGTCCATAGGAAACTATTAGGGTTTCTTTCCTTTCCGGAAAACTTCTGTTTCAAACTTCCTCCTGGGATACTGGGATAATGATGTTTTATAACCAGACAAATGAAATAAGCTCTGTAAAAATATGTGAAAGCTGTACCACACAAACCACAAGTTTATAAATGTGAACTTCAAATTTTTGCACATTGAAAAATACACAAAGATGTTGGCCATCGCAGCTAAAAGGAACAACAATACTGAGTAACAGGTTAAGCCAATTAAAACCTATATTTTATAATGTACAAGCATATACGTATGATAATCCATGAACAATCTATCATCTCTTCCTTCGTAGAGGCATTTTATATTTTCCCTCCTTTCAAGTAAATTCGCGTAAGTATCTCCCTTAGATTCCTGGTACTTTTTCCGATAGTTGGTTCAAGGGACATTTAAGAAACAAAGAAAAAATATTGTAAAACAAATGTTGTAAAGGTAATGAAGACAGATAATGATTGTTACATGTTTCACTGTTAATTTATTACGCAAGAGAGGCAACTGAGGGAATGAGTCAGAGACAAATCTGGATAGTTCGGGAGGCGAAATGAGACGTCGCATACATATATATTTTAACGATGAACTATGTATTACTGGAACTAACATCAAATATATATTTTACTGATGAACTATGTAATACTGCTAAAACATGATAATTACTGTGGTGAAGGAGACCAGACAAACTGAGAAGAATATAATTATGTAAAAATATCCTACAGAGAGTCTTTTATTGAAAACGTCTTTTTTTCATTTCATTTATTTATGAGGCTGCCCCAAAGGGGACTAGCCTGTCTCCGGATAGCAAGTGTTTCTTGGTGTCTATCATGATAGGAAAAAAAGGGAAGTGTGATAGTGGAGAGTGGGAAGGAAAGGAAGAGCCGACCATCGAGCGTGAGGTCAGATGCGCCCTAACGCCTCGCAGGAAGGATTTTTGGTGGAAAAAGGACTCCACTTTTTTTAGTGGAACAATATGGTATCTTGAAGTGCTTACTAAACTCTTGAGCTGTCCTTCACTGAAGTTCTCAAGAAGACTGTTTATTGACAAAAACTGTGGGTGGCTATTAAGTTGCTAAGAGGACAACAAATATGTTCCTTTCCCCCTCTAGTCTACTCTCTGTGGTTTCAATATACCAGCTAGACTACTTTATTGACCATACTCTCATTCTACACAACAACAACCAGGAACCACCACGTTAGTTTGCACTGATGGCCTGCGGACCCTTCTCGGGCGCGTGGTCCTCCCTCCCAGACGCGCTCCCGGAGGCCTCGAGGGGATCCACGTACTCGTCCGATTTTCCTTCCTTGGCGCTTTCCTTTTCCAGCTCACTCGTGGCCTCGTCCAGGTCCAGATTCTGGTTGTAGACTGTCGGGTATTTCTGGAAGCAGTCCTGCATCGTCTGGAAGGCGTCAAAGCAGTCGCTTCCCTTGGGCTCGGACTCGCTGTAGTGGAAGCAGCTAAAGGCCTCACGAAACTCCACGCCGCACGGTCCCGTCGCCATGCCTCCAAGGCAGGGGCAGTTCCAGTTGATCTCGCCGTTTGGAAGCAGTAGACCCGGGCTGGGTTCGGTGGCGGGCAGCTCGATTTTGGACGGCTCAGCGTGGTCCTCCTTCGTGGCGAAGATCACCTTGTCCTTCCCGAAGCTCTTGCTCTCTGACATCGTACTAAGCCAAAATGGGGGGAACTGCGCCGATTTCGGTGACCTTGAAGTAGCAGGGAATCCCTTTGAACTCGGCGATCAGCGTGAGAGCTGCTCGAACTTTCTTGGCGTCGCTCGCGGGAACCTTAAGAATGAACCCCTCCTGGCCTGGGTTCAGAATCTCCACCTCGGTGACCCCTCCGATTTCTCCAAAAACCTGGGTGAGACTCGACTCAATCGCTCCTTGGAAATAGGCCGGCACGACTTCCTCCAACTCTTCTTTCAACAGCCTGCAATTATCAAATATTTCTGCCTCTTTTCTGCCCCTATTTTAAAATAACTCACAAATGAACAGTCAAGTAGGAGTAATAACTCATCCCCTGAGAGCTAGCTTCACAAATAACGAGAGTTTCCGTGATGGAAATGTGTTTCTCATTGATTTTTCGAGTTTGTTTTGGTTGAGATCTGTCAAATAGCAAAACTGTCAAACCCGAGGAGATTCGAACCATTTGACAGCAACCAATTGTCACTGATTTTTAGTTGCGGACATGCTAGTAAACACATTCTTTGCTAATTTCTATCGATGGAAGACTCATTTTTCGGATTTGACACAAGACTCCCGGTAAGTGGGCTCCATGTGCCAGATTGGGCGTGAAAGAGATTGCCAAAACGGGCTGAAACACGATCAAACAGGTCGTAACTTGTCCTCCGGATTAGCATTTTTGGGGTCTCTTTTCGCTCGTTTCTAAACACTTTGTCGTCTTTTCAACGAGATTCTTTCGAATTCGAAATGATTTTTGACGGAAAAGTTTGAGGAAAATGGCTGAAATAAAATTTTACGTCGTAATTTTCGGCCTCATCGAAATTTAATTTTCTTTGTTGAATCTGCAGGAAGACGGTGGCGGAGGGCCACTAGAGGAGCTCTCAGAAGATGAATACGACGCGCTGAACGATGAGACCTTCGGAGCGGCCCGGGAAGATGACTGGGAGAACCTGCACGAGAACCTGGTGCGGCTCGAGAAAACCAAACCTGCCAACGGGTCGTCTCCGGGTCTCCACGTCAAGGACGCTGACGACGACCTCGATTTCAACTTCAGCCGCTTCAATTTTGACGACTTCGACATCTCGGTCGATGACACCGACGCCAAGGTGCAGCTGGACCCGAGCGTCTGGGCGATGGCTCCCTCCAAGCCCGACCTGCCGAAGCCCTCGTTTCCTCCCAAGTCCGGACATGGCTCTCATGGCATGGGAGGCTTTTTCCCGCACCCACCCCAGCCGCAGCCAAGCAACGCAGGAGGCATGGACATCTTGGCGCAACTCATGAAGCAGAGCGCGCCGGCCCCGATCAAGATGTGCACGGTGGAGGAGCTGGAGAGGAACATGCTGAGTCAGCAGCAGGGGGGCAAGAAGGAGATGCCACAGTCGCCCGAGAAGAAGCCGAAGATGCCCCGCATGCCGATGGCGCCTCCCCCGGGGATTGTCAGACCCCCCCCCAGATGGGCCCAGATGGGCCCTCCGCCGCATTTAATGGGGCCCAACAGGGGCTTTCCGCCCGGCATTGGACCTCCCATGTACCCGATGATGCAGTTTCCCGGGGCGATGCCCGGAATGGGGGGCTTCCCTCCTCATCAAGGTACGTCCGTTCGTCTCCATACATACAAGCGCATGCGCCTCTATCCGATAAACTTTTCAGAACTCCCTTTGTTCGGACGAATGCGTCCCCCTCCGCCAGGACACCCGATGATGAACGTGCAGAGACCCCCCTTCCCGCCCAACATGCCTCCCCACATGATGGGGATGCCGCCGCAGAATAACCAGTTTAACCAGCGTCTGGTGGAGGAGATCCAGCAGAACCATCCCATGCTGCCCTTCAATCGCGGTGGGCCTCCCTTCGGTCCGGGAGGACCCCAGAACGGGAACGGACGTCCGCAGTTCCGACACCAGGCGAATGGGGGCTTCAACGCCAAGCCGGAGCCACAGGACCCCTACGCTAATTTGATGAGCAACAGAGACAAGCAATGGCTCATCTCGATCCAGCTGATGCAGCTGCACACCGACACGCCTTACTTCGACGACTTCTATTTCACGGTGTACAAGGACCGGAAAGCAAGGGAGGCGCAGGAGAGCAGGGCACACGTTAGCAACACGATGAACCATCCGTTCACGCAGGGGCCGAAGGGCAACGCCCACAACAACATGCTGCTGGTGACGCTGAATAACAAGAATGGGCTCAACAACAGCAACCGCAACGGAGGGCAGTTCAACAGGGAGCGCAAGAGCTCGGAGAGCAAGGAGGGCGTCAACAAGGAGCAGCCGGCCCCGAGGACTCACTACACTCCCCTGCAATTTGAAAACTCGCTTGGCAAGTTGCAGGTAGGCGTAAGTGTTCTTTGAGTTTATTTTGCTTGCGACGGGGGACGAATTCTGGGCGCGAGGCTTCGACTAGAAAGTGGTGTTTAATCTAGGGAGTTGGGAATTTTCGATCCAAATTAGGTTCGAAATTCCCTGGAAATCCGCTCGGGAAATTCTGTTTCCAAAAATACTCCTAAAAATTTTTAACTATTGTAGAAAACGTGGTTGGTGAAGGTAATTTCCAGTGACCACCATAATTCGTCTTCTCGTTCCCTTGTTTGAGCTTTTTGGGAGTCAAGGGGTGGTGTGGGCCTGCTAATCCCCTCTCTTTTCTCGGTCTTGCAGTGCGGCAGCGTGACGGCTCCCCGCAAGATCATCGATATGGAGGTCGTCGCAACGGACGCGGGAGCAACTTCGGCAATGGAGCTGACGGCCCAGCGCAAGACAGCCCGTCAGATCCTCCTGCACATCGAGACGCTTTTCAAGGTCGTGCTGAAGCTAGAAGACCTAGAGAATCCCATCGCAATCGCTGCTGCCCAGATCCAGAAGACGAAGCGCGAGAAGGAAATCCAGCAAGCGCGGGATCAGGCAGCGATAAACCGGGCTCTGGCAGGAGACACGCCAGGAGCGGAGGGAGAGGCGGCAGCCATAGCTTCGGAGGAGCACCTGAAGACCCTCATCGAGAAGTACCCGCCACCAGACACAGCGGAGGAGCTCGTGGCGAAACTCGTGGCTGGGCTGACGCCCGAGAAGGTGGTGGCTATGATGATAGTGCGGAAGGGGAGGACCCTCCTGCGTCGGTCCATGCCGTTTTTGAAGAAGAACCCGCATCGCTGGAGCGTATGGTGCGGTATCGTATCGTCGCTGTACGTTGTGTTCAAGAAGGAGAAGGAGATCGACGTCGTTCTCATGGGGATCTACGACGAATTCGAGAAGCAGCTTGGATCCGCGAAGCTGGAGGACGTCGTTCACATTGCGCAGTCCTTGGCTGCCGAGAAGAGGACTCAGGTTCTTTTGTCTCACAAGGTAAGTTGGATACTTTTTGAATGCCCTGAGAGCTCTATAATGGAAACATATCCTTCCAGTACACGCTATCCATAATTGTTGCTCTAATAATCCACGCTGAGACCCTCTTCTGCAATGCCGACTACAAGAAAACCACGAAGGACGAGGAGACGTGGCAGCAGTTCCTCAAGACGCTAGCCAACTCGGCTGACGGTATAAAAGTGCACCAGGCAAACTCAAATCCGATTCCCATGGATAATCAGGTGATCAAGACCATGATCCAGCACCTCACGCGCTTCAACACGGTGCAGACGAAACCTTTACTAAATTTACTGACGCAAGCAGACCCGAAGTAGGGACGCAGACTTTGACCCCCTTCATTTATGTTGTACAGTCACTACATTTGATGGCCCTGAAAATGTCTAAAAAAATTGTCAAAAACCCCCAACTACCAATATTTTTATACACTCTATGTGCACCATGGTAGCGTTGTTAGTGATCCTCGAAGCTCGTTTTAAATTATTTGAGAAGATGATTTGTAAAGTAGAAAGGGCATGAACTTTAGTTGTAAGGTCAATGTTTAGAAGGGCTGATTAATCAATGGAATTTACGATTTTACCATAAATAAATTTTTTGTCACACATTTGGCCGAAAGAGGCAACATGTAAAAACTGTCTATTGGAAACCTCATCGGGAGAGCAACCTTGAGAGCAAGGACCTTTGATCTATCTGTATTTAATCTATTTTTAATGAATCAACTTTTTGTATAGCCGGTTATAGGAAGGCTTCTATGTAAAATTACAAAACCTCAAAAGCTTGGAAAAAAAAAATTAAAACAGAAAACCCAAAAAGAGACACAGAAATAATTAACGGAACTAGATATGTAAACGGAGTATTTTATAACGCTCGCACTTTTACAGAATAATTTGTTTTCGATATCAAAAGTGCGCTACATCTCGGTTTAATCGCCTCTCGTAACTGCCCAGGGCGCGTAATTCTATATCGTTTCGGTCCATGAAGGATGAATATTGATTAAACTAGTCCTTTGTGGAAGCTTTGTTTGATTCGCTATAATATATATTTTAAAATAAATGCTTATTGTATGTAAGTATGTACAATATAATAAAAGAGGCATTAAATCAAGATGTGGCAATTTATCACGACAAATTGGCTCATAAGTTGCAACATGTTCTTATAAAATATCGTAAACTTTGTAGGAGAGTAGAGCAAGAGAGGGACACAGGAACCTCGATTTGAACGCTTTTAACTAATCTGTAAAAGAGAAGAAGCTGGTCTGCAGCCGCCGCTCGGCTGAACGAAATATTAATAAATTCAAGGTCAGCACGCGGCTGCTGGAGTCGCAGCTCGGGTACATAGTTTTTACGGAACTTTGTCACTTGATTTTTAGAAGAAAAATTGTAAAATTAGGTCATTGTAGAGCAAAAGTAATAGAGTTCGGGAAAATTTTAAAAGTCAATAGCAACACTGGCAAGAGTTGGGAAATGTAGAAATAAACTTTTTATTTAGCTCAAACGGGTCGTTTTAAAACTCCAAAGCACGTGCGGCAGTAAATCTCCAACCCCTTGGCTTCCATATAATTTAATAATCAACCGAATAAGCAAGGAGAGCAGCAGACACATTGTTTTACGTCTATACAATTAGCCGCAGAATTAACATTTATCTTGGGCACCACAATGTACATGTAATGGATGTACTTTTGTATGTATTTAATGACAGGGGGAGAAGTAAAACATTAACAGAGCTGTAACATTCACTATGATCATCTACCTGTAAGTTAACTTTCTCATTGTCGACTTGCTTTATCCGTACAATATCCTGTGAGCTGCTCATGGGTAGAACACGAAATGTGGGTAATGTTAATGTTTCACTTGCTGCAGTCCCTTTCTGCTCGAGCATGAAATTAGAGGGTTCAAAGGAAGTCTACCTTGTGACTCGCCTATGCGCCTACGCCTATCCTGAGATGAATATGCTAATGGGCTTTATT
This sequence comes from Forcipomyia taiwana, assembly GCA_963930915.1. NCBI lineage: Eukaryota > Metazoa > Arthropoda > Insecta > Diptera > Ceratopogonidae > Forcipomyia > Forcipomyia taiwana. Next base: position 946,036 of record CAWVOI010000020.1, read on the forward strand.
GAAATTCAATTCTGCTCTGTGAGCCTGGAATCAAGAAAAGGCGGTGCTCCGAAGCGTCTCTTCAAGGTCATGTAGGAGCTGAATGCTATTTCCGCGAATACCGTGGTAGTAAAGGAGCTCAGACCTTATTAAGAAAATGCATTAGAAACGTTGAGTTTCAGGTGACAATTTTTTTCCCTTCAATGAGCTCAGACCTTATTCAGAAAATGCATTAGAATTGTTGAGTTCAGGTGAAAATTCGTTTCCCTCCAATTTCCACTATTTCGACTCATTTTAGCTTTCCTCAAATTAAGGTTTAATCAAAATTATCTTTTAGCCTTTGCTTTTGACATCAGTAACCTAAATAAAAATCCACATTGACGACTTGTTTGCTTTTGGCTTCCACAAAATATTTGTATCAGTCAGATGATGTACCAGAGACGGCTCTCAGGAGCTGATTCAGGTCGCAGCGTCCCTTGCTGGAACACTGTCAGTCACTGGCATGTGTGCTGCTATCGGATCAGCCATTCCTTTTAATGAAATCACCACGCACAAATACAGGGAACGAGGAAGCGACGGCATTGAAAAAAGGTTAACACGTCATGCACATTTTTGTATGAATTTCATTTAATATTTACGCAAGCAAATGATGGAAAAACAGAAAATGTGTGGCAAAAAGGCTGAACGCAACTGTGACCGGACCAAATATGCCTGTATGTAGTCTAGGGAGATAGCAACACTCACAAAAATGTGTTTCTAAATCCGGTGTATGGATTCGATTATCTGATGCTAAGCTCTATATCGTTCAAAAGCGCTGCGATGTCCTGTATCGCAGTATCGGTATGGTGTGTGCCACATACAAGCCACGAAATCAGATTAGAGTCGCAACAAAACATGTGCACATTGGATTTTCGGAGGCAAGATAAATGACATGTGATCTGTGTAATAGACTCATCAATTTTTCGTCATCCTACACGCACGATAACGATATTATACCTTGCTAGGCTCGGGCACGTCGCTTGGCATCTGCTCCGATTGATTCCCTCTACGATGTCACTAATTCAGAGGGGGCAGCCTGACTGCACCCCGTTTCTCCAGACCCCATATTGTCGTCCATTCATTCTTTACGTGAAAAAAGCCACACTCCTGGGAGAAACTCATAGAGGATAGACTAGAGGATGTCCTTGATTGCCTCCAGCGGTGCCTACCTCCAGCAGGAGGGTCAGAAAAATGTCTGACTCTTCTGAAGGATGTCTTGCCTCTTCAAAGTCAAACGTTTACAAAGCGTTCTAGACAAAAAATGGATATGAGCGTAAAAATATTAAATTAAATCAAATCAAAATACAAAATCGAAGATCAAGTTTAAGAAAGTGAATTTCTGAATTTTTGAACAATTTACAACGCTTTCTAAAGATTCTTTCAGTTCGATTCAAGTAACCTTAAAGTCAATGAAATAAATTATGATTTTGTGTGTCCCTAAAATTCAACTGTAGAAAAGCTTTTAGATTGCTTTTGCCAGCTAAAACTGAAAAATAAAATTTCGCTCGTTAACAAAAATCTGATTTGAAAAAATTTTTAATCACCATGAAGCCTTCAAATGGGTAAAAGTAACCCTAGAATCACGTTTTTGCCGAAAAATTGATTTTGGAGAAAACAAAATTCATACATAAAATGGTCAAACGCCTCTTTCCTCCTCTAGTATAAGCTTCCATATGGTAAAACTTCTAGGAACAAAGTGAAACCGCTTTCTCGGACAGAAGAATCCCTACTGAGTCCACCCCACGCTCTGGTGTGCTGGCCGAGCAACTCGTGCGCCCGAAAAGAAAACCTTTTGATTGTGTTTTCCGGTTTCCACTTGAGACACGAGCGCAAACATGATAATTAAAGCCCTTTTCTCGTTTCTCAGTACACACGGCAGTTAATGAATTTTTAACTCGCTCTCTACCGTAATGACGATGACAACAGCCGGGCGATGTGAGGAGAATAGTTTCCATGCGAGAGCCGGGTGGGTCGGAAAGGAAACAAAACCCTTTGACAAAAACGTTTTGAAGGGGTAGTTGTGTGTCAAAGACATAATGCGGAGAATATTGAAAATACTGCCAGGTCGTTGAAAACCGATCAAACGATCCCTTTCACGCTTCCTCTGGAGGGACTTTCTGCCAACGAGAGAGTAATACAACAAAAGAGAGCACTTGTAAAATAATGGTTTTACTTTATTGTCGATGTAATGTTGTCCGCACGGCCCTCGAATGAGAAGAGCGATGCGGACGACAATAATTCCGGATAGAAAATACAAGATAATGAATTCTCAAGGAGAGGCTTTGTCTTTTAGAAGGATTGGATTCAAGGAAACCGGATCGTTATGTTATTTTAATTTTTCATTTGTGGCACGAGTCGACCTGGAAACTCAAGTTGGCGGCCAGCGGTGGGCTTCGGGGTGGCCCAGAAGCCGGGATTGAGCGAATAGAAGCCGCCTAGTCCCGCTACTGCTCGACAAATCTCTGCAGACACTCGAACCACAGACCGCAAAAAGCAACGCGTTTACAAAAACAGCAAAATGCCAAAGTGTCTTGAGATAGGCTGATTCGTATAAAACGCAGACGTTTCAACGCACGGAATCTAAAAGTGATTGATAAAACACAAGGCAGCCGTGGCACACGTACACATGCCATTCCTCTGTTACCGCCATAAAATATTTACAATTCCCAGCCTCCTCCAGCCAACATTGCGTGAATAATGCGTGTGCCATCATTCCTCAAACAATTATTTTCACATTGTCTCGAACAATCAGGGGGATGTTTCGGATTCGATTGTTAGCTATTGATTTTCCCCTGATCCGTGAAATATCACAGGCGGGGGAAATCTGGCTGGATTTTTCCGTCCGTCTGCCTCGATTTTGGCAGTCGTGGGGCCGGTTTTCGGGCTCTGGAAGTCTTTACTTTGGCTGTAGGGGCACCGATCCCACCTCTGGAGACTCTGGAGGCCTTTTTCCGAGCTAGATGTCATTTTTTGAAGGTCAATACCCACCCAAGAGAGCAGAATCCATTAAGAGCGAAACAGAAAAGCGGGGTTTATCCACCATTTAGCTCGTCCAACTTTTTTGTCGCACTAAATAAAAGTCCTCTTCTCCCGGAAATGGTTCGTTGTGAAAAGGTACGAGAGAAAGCGGTCCCTCAGCTCGTTTAAAACTTCCGATATTGGTACGACGGCACTTGTACAAGTTAAACACTTTTAAAAAAGTTTATAATCAAAAGCAATTTTCGTTTACTTGCATGATTTGGAGTGTTGGGTAGTGGAAAAGTTTTTCGCAGAGAGGAGAAAACGAATGATAGAGTCATTTGGGAATTTTTCCGCCTCGCCCGCGCCAGCATTCGCATCTCCATCCTGTACGAATGGAACGTGATAGCGAAGAAACACAAAACAGGAGTGGGAGGGAGAAGCTGAACAACTTTATAATATTTTGTGTCGAATGGAACAAGTTATCCGATGGACTGTTGACTGGTTTCGGGTGGCGGAGCGGTGACTTTTTCTCACAAAGTGAGAGGAAAAGGCATGAAAACTTTTGCCTTTGTTGATTTCAACTTGCAACATTCTTTTAAGTTTTATTTGTCCTGCAAACGTCGCCCCCCAGCAAGCGTATTTCAGCAAACGCCAGCACCGCTGTTCAGTACGGTGGAAAACAACTTTAAATTGGGTCACCGAACCCTCTTTTCAAACCCCCAAGTACCCCGGTTCCCGGTCAAGGAGCCATCGAGCGCCGAGTGCCGACAAACAACAATTCCAATTAAGCTATTTATTAAAACACAACAACAAATTTATGCACCTCCATGCTCGTAACTCCGAGTCACCTCATATTTAAATAAATATTACAGGGCATGAAGGTACGGCAAAACAGGTAACATATAAACAAATTATGACATTCTGGTACACATATTTATTTGTGGAAGTGAGACGAGAACGGCGAGAACCCCGAGAATGTCAAGCAACCGAGCTAACGACGCAAGCCAGAGAGCGTATGGCGAGAGAGAGCCTACAATTGTGCAATAAAAATATTTCAAATGGTCTCGAGCCGTAAATTTTATGTTCCGGAAGTAGTTATGACCGTTATTAGCTTGCTCGCCAGAGCTTGCTCCATTGACCATTGCTTGCAAGCTAAATTGTTGACTGTCGCTCCCCCTCCCCCAGCCTACCTGACCCTACTTACGGGCTTACACGGACTGGCTCGTAAAACGGCATATGAGTCTGAACGTCGGACGGGATTTCCACTAATAAATTCGCAAATGGCCGCCTTACTCCCCTGTCCAACTGTCTCCTAGGCAGTTCAGACATTAGCTTTGGTTTTTGGAAATTTTTTAAAATAATTTTTAAGAGCTTGAGGTAGAGGCAATCGCGTCACAAACAAAGGAGATTCAGGACCAGCCGGGCCTCCACGAGACACGTGCTTGATCTCTTCATGCTCTCTTATCAAACATCTCCAGAGCCGTCGTTTGCCAACCTACTTTCTGCTCGAATTTATTGGAACATTATGCCTAATGTCTGTCTATACGATATGTTGCTGGTAGTAAGTGAGGTTTCAGAGAGACATCAATTTGGAATCGTGTAGTGAATAAATTTAAGCTGAGCTGATAAAATTGCAGCTGTCCAGTAAGCGTTCCTGCATAAGCGAGCTGTTTCAAATTGGAGAAGAGACAAATGCAATTTGAAAGTTGCACTTGTGTGTAATCGAGCGCCCAGGAGCATCTTCTGGAAAGCCTACTCAACGGCTCTCCTGCATGCTGCACGAAAACGGATGGCAGAACTAGCGAAAACGATGATGATAACGGATCAAGTGGTGTCTGGCAGAGTGGGAATTTGCTTGTTCACTTACCATTGTGTCCCCAACCCCCCTATTTTATAGCCATGGAGGAGCATCCTTGACGACATTTACGTACATGCACACGTTCACGACGATATCATTAGTCGGGCGAGGAAGAAGAAATTCTGACGCTCGAAAGTCCCGAGCAGTAAACCCCAAACAAACATGGAGGAGATAGGAAGAGGGGTTCCTGTAAAGCCCATCGGATGCCTTTAGTCTTTCTCTCTTATACCCCCTAAGAGGTGTCCCAGAGTGGAGCCTTCCAGAGGACACTGGGGGAGAGCGCAAAGACGACGAATGTGCTTGAAAAGAGGCAAGCTGCATGCTGCAGAGTGTGTTTATGTTCTGGTAAACCGCGTCCAGAATGTTTAGATTAGCATCCAATTTTGCAGCACTTCACAATGGTCCCCAACATGGAATGTGTGAGTGCAGGCAATAAGAGAGGGAGTTGTGGAAGAGCAGCTTATTGTTATTGTAATTGTACTTTTGCATTTTCACTCCATGAGACGGGATCGGGCATCCCCAGCCCAAGGTACGAGGCTCGGAGTCGAGAACGGGATGGCGACATGTACCATTTTGCAACAATGAGATTAGATATATTATTATAGTGTTGACGAGGCAGCAGAGACGGCACGAAATGCGCACAATGCACATTCCAGAAGAGCACGAGCGGTTCTCGTGCCATTAGATGTATTGCAGTCAGCAATGACGTCGTGGTATTTCAATTGCCATTGCATGTATCCGCTTGTATTATATGTAGTTCTGGGAGCCAAAAATGTCATCAACGAAATTAATCATTTCGAGATCTTTTGTCCCATTCCGCTCCATTCGAGGGGGATTCGTTTTCATTTGGATAAAGTGGCATCTTTAATTACTTCCATTTATTTATCTCGCCGTGATTAAAGGGACTTTGGACATTGATTGAAAGTGCCTTCTAGAGCCTTTGAACGAATTCTCCGATGCTTTGTTTTCTCATGCTTTGTTATTCTGGCTTTCTTTAACCGGCTTTTTTGTTCAGCGGTTTTTGAGTTGAAATTGTTCATGTGGAAAGAAATGGGTGTTTTCCGTGTGTAAAATCTGCCTTCAGAAACCAAGATTAAAGATCAAGAAATCGAGTTTTTAGTGCATTTTCAGCATTTTGCAAAAATGCACTATTGTGGCCGCTTTGCCGTCTGTCTGTCTGAAATTTTATAACTCAAGAACCAGAAGAGCTAGAGAGCTGCAGTTTTTTGCATCGTGTAGGACCTGGTGTGTAAAGGTGCAGGCTAACAATTTTAGTCCCCTACTCCCTCTTGGGGCGGAATGGGAGGTGTTTTATGTTTGTATGAAAACTCCTTATTTTACATCCAATTGAGCTGAAATTTTAGTATGTTGTAGTCTGTGCAAAATCTAGTAAATCATGGTACCACATGTGACCCCTACCATGTACAGGGACAGAGCTAGGAGCCCTCAAAGTTTAGTCTTCTCGAAATCTTTGAAAATGCATCTCCGATTTTGGTTTTTAAATATTTTTTTAAAAATTTATTTATTTGGCTATTTGTATCGACATGAAAATGCCATCATAGCTTTCCACCCGAAACTATGCGTATATGAAACGACCATGCTCCTTCTCATACAAACGTCTCTCCAAACGCAACTCAGTATCTCAGAGAGAGGCCCTGAGTGCTGGAAGGGCGGCTCGTTTTACTGCGAATGGCGCCTACGAAAGTCCCGCCAGACAGGATTCAGTTGTATAATTAATGTCAAGGCACTCGGACGCAGGCCAGCCCTCATTCGAATCGCGCCAAATCGGTGTTTTGGGTCAATCTGGTGTTCGGTAAAGTGGAGAAAAATGAGGGACAAAAAGTGCTAAAAAATCCGGCATCAGTCGAGAGGAGTAATACTAGTGAGCAAAGCTTTCACTGCGGATTGGGAAGCAGCATTTAAGAGAGACACAAGTTGAAAGAGGCATCAAGGCTCTTGTTTACAAATATATACATTCGGAGCGTGTGGTTCCAAGTTATTCATATTGAAGGACTCTACTCATGCGGATTTGCGAGAATTTCAGTTGCTCGATTGCCAAAGGTTGAATCCCGGGGATGCAATTCAGGAAGAAGTTTACTTTGTATGCTTTGAGATGATTCGCAGCAGACAAAACGTGCTTGGCCACAAATGTTCAACTTGTGCTTCGGGAAATAAATATGTTGTTGGAGAGCAACCACTTCAATGGATGAGACTCGAACAAATATTTTCCATTCCGACAAATGTTTATGGGCTAAAATTGCGACTAAATGTGGGTTATTTCGGGAAAAAAGCTCGCCGGACCAACAGACTCGAGTGTGGGTATTTGTTTGGGATAAGAGTCGGCCTCGGGTCCGGAGGGGTGGAGGCGGCAAATACCACAGAAACTTGCACGATGGATAGGTCAATTAAATTTGCTTGAAAAGGGACTTAATCTTTTCCTCCAACACTGGATGTGTGCCGAAGTAATGAAATTCATGGGGTTTCGGGCACTCCTCATTAACATGCATTCAATTAGAACGGCATGTCACTAACCCCCTAGTTGCGAGCATGTGCGTATGGAGTTCGTACGTAAATGGGACTGTTGAGTGGAACAAAAAGTAAATATAAAAGGAAAATATGGCGACGTCGGCCTAAACCTTTGACGATAAACATAAATTAATGGGTTTCGTGATTGAATAAAGTTAGTCTCGTGCGATGTTTTTCTTGCTTTTTATTATTATTATTCCGTGTTTTTTCCTTCGGCGATCTCGCTAAGGCCCCGTACGTGCACCGGTGTCTGTGGGGCAGCGACGGAACTGACTCTCCAGGGTCACGAGACGTCACTCGAGTTGACGAGGGTCGTGAAACTTGGAACGAAGGGGGCCCCAACTGCACGGATCTGACCTACGACACTGAGTTCTGGGCAAACAGAGAACGCCAGCGCAGCTTAATAATGAAAATGCCAGTCAAGCATAGACATACATATTTACCATATTTTTGTTCAAGTCACCATCGTCGTCGTCGTCGGTGAGACCAATAAAATTTTTTCATTTATTACGTTGCTTTCAAATCAGCGCCATGTTTTCAATTTGCAAGCAAGTCTTTCTTGTCCGCCGGTCGCAAAACTCTCGAAATCCGGCACGAGCAGGCTCTTCTTCGGGACAAAACAACAACAAGTCATGATTGTCGTTGCAATAACATTAAAAAATTATTATAATATCAGTCACAAGTCACACAATATAATTTCATTTTATTATTTACGTTTCGTTCCTCGGTTTTTTTTCCGTTTCTCGTGCATCACGGAGTCGCAGGATGACAAAAGTTTCGAATGGAAGGCGGGGAGAGAGCGAGGGGGGAACGAAAACAAGTGGAAAAGAGTAGACGAAAGGGAGACAAGCACCGAGCAGAAGGCGGATAAATTGCGAGGATATGCCGCTTTGTCGCGTCGCCCCACGTGACAGTGATGGTGATGATCAAGGACATGCTTGACACCATGATGCCTTTTTGACACAATATTTTGTACTCTTAAATGTTGCTTTCGTAACGCCAGTGCGAAATGTAAGTGCCAGTGGAATTCCAATTAATGTGTCTCTCAACAGTGAAACATCAAAACTCAAAAAATACTCACAAAACAAGTTAAAATATGAAAGGGGACAATTTACACCCGTAAGTGGTGCCGTTTTTCCTGGCAAAACGGATAAACTGAAGGGGTGAGCAGTTGCAAAAATGTGGCTCCAGTGCATCGTGTTCCTTCTGTGTGGCTGCATGTACGACAGTAAGTACTCCCAGCCTCGAAACATTATTTTAAGGACTCTCATGGAAACTTCCGGTTGCTGAACTCTTCAAAAATTCAAATATGGTGATATAAAAGCAGTTCAACTTCGGATCGTCTGAGATGAATATTTGGTTTTGATTCCAAATATTTTTTGATCAATTCAAGGTCAGAAGCAGCACATTTAGCTACCTTCTTGTTCTTCTAGAAGTAAATGACTAAAGACTTAAACCAGAGATAAAAAAGTTTTGCCATGAAAAAGCATGTTTAAAGCTTAGTCGGATGGACGTACGGACCAACAGACATATTGTGCACAAAAGTGCACTAAAAATGAGAGAGAGGGGCATAAATTTTTGAAAAGAATGAAGAGATCCCATCTCCCATCAAAATAGGAATAGGTCGGCTAAAGTGAATATTTGTCTCTCTAGTTTTGGCTAGGATTGACAAATCAATTTAAATTCAAGCCTCCAAAAAGTTGGATGGCTCTTACCCGATTTTATAAAATATTCAATGGTCTGCAAGTTAAGCCTCAAAGGGTCAAAGGTTCATCGCTTGCTTTCTCGAATGGTATTATTTTGTGGCTTAATGACAAATTTTGTACATACATACAGATCTTCTGTCTTAGAAAGAGTCAAAACCTTCGTAAATAGCTGAAATTCTCCCTTCCCCCCCAGCAAATTTTGATTAACTGTGATCGTGTCAATTGCCTTTTACCAGCTCTTGAGGCGTAATCCACCGCGTCGGAAGAAGAGTTGGAACAATCATGAAGGTCAGCCATTAAAAAAGTTTGAGCCATAAAATATTCATTGCATTGTTGGTGTATTACAAATGGGACACAGAAGGCGCGGCTGGGCGTTTTCATTCACCGTTTTTGTTCTACTGTATTTACCCTAATTTATTCATTTTGGTGGGGCAGCAGCTGTGCCATCACATTATGTAGACATCCTATTATCAAGCATTACTCGAATGAGCTCGTAACGAAATATTTACCGAACAAAGTGTCATATAAAAACGCTCATTGCCTCATTCACATGATATAAGGGTGCGCGACTGGTACTCCGTTCGTGCCCCAAGAACGTTGACCCTAGGTGAAGGTGATAAATTGCCGAACCTTTTGTTGTGTTCCGTGGATCGTGAGTTGGAGATTTAATTGATTACCTGTCAAACAATTATGATTCATATAAGTGCGACACCTTTTCACTTCGCAGGAAGAGAGTGAGGGGGAGGGGGCTAAACCTATCAGGAAATCAAGTGGAAGTATTTCGTGGAAATATTCATTTAATTTGGGTAATAAATCAATCCGGCGAGCGTGTGTCAACAGCACATTCTCATGAAAATTAGCGATTCTCGACTTCGAGTCGTGTTCCTGTCACGGTCTCACTTACTTGGCTGTCGACCGAAATTTCGCAGATAGGCGAAAAACTTTTGACCTGATCCATCAAAACAATTCTCCAACTTTCCACTGTGCAAACTTTCTTTTCACGACCACAACGAACCTCCGCTCCAAAAGATGATTGAAATCAAAATATCGTTAAAAATCGCTTAGCTGAGGTGAAGATTGAAAAGTTCGTCCCGCTCTCGTGGAGGGGTTTTATGTATCAAACAATGCCCAGACAAATTGCAACAAATGACAGGTCTCACGCAGAGAAAGCACCTTCCGGCAACACAATAGACCCAATTCAGCTGATTCCCCTTTGTGTGACTCAATCATCGCATATTAACCTACAATCGACACGCCATTTGGAGGTCATTCGGCACCCCAGCTCATTGTGTTCGCGCACATTGGGGACGGGAGACGGTGGTGTTGGCACTCGCAGGAGAAGTTATGGCATGCTGAAAGTAACACACAAAAGTTTTCTCATTCCGACAATGAATTTTCTTATCGAGAATTATGCCGTACCTGTTATTCCTGGAAAGGTGTATTCTGGTTCGGAGATTAGCTGAGTTTGGTGTCAGTCGCGGATGGGAGTCTTCTTTTGCTAGAAATTTTTTCCCAAATTCCACACTTCAAGGACCCTCCAAGGTTGGACTTGTCGTAACGAGGACACCTTTCCTTTCACAAAGCTCTCAGAAGCGACACCCCTGCTGTCCTTCCCCAAAAGAAACTTCGCAAGACTGGAAGATAAAAAAGCAATAATAATGTGGTTCGCAGGTGAAAACTTCGTCCTTGGAGGTCGTTAAGAGGCGCCTTTGCTGCCCCATAAAGATAATAATAATAATAAAAACAATAAAAGGATGCTGTCTGAAATGGAAGAGATTTCGTCCTTGAATGAGGTCCTGCGCTTCACAAATATTCATTTCTCCACTAGTGTATCCGCTTTTAGCCAGGCTGCAGGCTATTGACACAAATTTGTTGACTTTTCACGCTATGAAAAACGTTTCTTCCATCCCTATTCATGCTATTAGTTGGAGGAAAATCTTCTGCGATCTTTTATGTCAACAGAGAATTACACTTTAGATCCTTTGTCGCTTTTTTCCGCTGCAATCTCGTGAATAAATGCTGTGCAATTTTCCAAAGTGGAATTTTTTTCCCAGATGTTTTGGAACTTTATTACTTATCAATTCTGACGTAAATGCAAAAATTTAAATCATAAGGGGACTGGGCAATGTTAACATCGGAGTTAATTTTAACATGCCTGAAACATTGTCTTTCTCTTCCTGTACTCCTCTACAACTTCCATCCCAAAAAGTTAATCCTGTCTTCGTTATGTCTCCCATTTTTCTTTTGTCTCCAGCGCACAGATCTGCCACGCTTGCAAGCACGATTTAATGCGAAACATTTCCACCTCCCCGTCTCTTCCTTTCCCGCTCCAAATCTTGCTTACTCCTGATCCACGCTCGAGAACAAAAATTCACTTTTGTCGTCGGCGTCATCTCGTGTGTGCTGTGTGAAATAGTTATAAATGTGAAAAGCGACAAAACAAGACGCGCTTGCGGAGCCTGACGTGAGCACATAAAGCTCTTTCAGGCTCCTTCTTCCGTCGCTCCGCCACTCCTGTCTCTCTAGTAAGTGAAATTGAGCTGATTATGTGTGTAGCTCTTTGTAATCATCTTGGTATTATACTGGCGTATGGAAGATCCGCTCGCGAGGCAACGTCACAACGTCACTCGGCATATGGACTGTCCCGGATTAAGGAAACAAGGTTGTCTGTCAGAGCTCTGGAGTGCACTCTCACTGGCTCAGCAATTAAAAATGGGGAGCGGGAAAAATATCCTGGGCTTTACGCAGTCGTGACTTTGAAAGATTAGCCAGGGGATAAAACAGGTTTCGACTTTGTTGTTTCTGCGAGAGGAAGCGCAAATTTTTTGCCTCTTCCTCCACCTCCTGATGTACCAGAATGATAATATTTATATTTAAATGGTAATGAAATGGTATTGTTGGATAGCATCACTCTGCAGGTACTCATAAACGAAGCAGATTCATGATAATTAAAAGAGAGAAGAGAGAGAGGAGACGTCGGTGATTCGAGTATTTAAATTATGGTGCCGCAAAAAGAAGATGTGGATCTGCGTCGCTTCGTGACCCTTCATAACTCATTTTAACGATGCTGACCTATTTTTTCCGACTTCCACTCGTCTCGCAGACCGTCAGACGGCCTGATGAACGCTTTGTGGCAATTTGCTTGCTGGTATTTGGAGTATGAAATTAATTCCAGTTAGTTTTTGCTCCAAACGAGGGACATGACTTTTAACAGGATATTTATTGTCTCACGAGACGGCGGGAAATGGAGTCTGACTGACTTTAATTCTGCTTTAAAGCTCTCCTGAATAATTCTGTGACCTCTATTGTTGAAATACGAATTTCCTGGAGCTCGGTAATAAATTAAATTCACATTAGATTTCGCATATTGGCATTTTGATCCGAGTGCACTCGCTCTAGATTCAATTTAGCATAAACTCGGCTGGCCAAAGCTTGAATGTGAGTCTACCGGACGAAGCAAACCTGCCTCACTGCGTTCTATTTAGTTTGAATTACCGTATTTATTGCGAACGTATTTCGAAGCCGCATCCAACCGAGTCCGAGGCAGGCATGCAGGACTTGGAGCGGGTTACAGCCGGCCCAAAAATTGAAGACTGTTCAAATTTCAGACAATTTACCTCTCTCTCTGGAAAATTTCAAACCTGAGACAGTGACCGAGATTTCCACTTTAAAGGTTTTTTGTAAATTTTTACGAGGGGTTACTAAATACGCCACTGGCATGAGAGAACATTTTGCATAGAAGCGCTCAATCGAGAATAAACAATTCACCTAACCTTTTCAAATTAAATAAACGTTAGAGAATCTGATCTGAATCCCCCCATTCCAGGCTTCTTTTATGCTGCCGTCTGCCTTGAAAGGAACTTGTTATTTTGATTATATTCACAAATTCCACAATTTACATTTTGATCCACTTCTCAGTTGCTTCTTCCAGTATATTCTGTGCATTCCATTGGCGGGGACGGATAATATAGTCAATCCCGGAAAGTTTCGGTGACTCATAATGTTGTAAAATTTGTATGGTTTGGTAATAGCGGCGTTTCTTAGACAAATTGAAAGGAAACGAGATGCAAGAGGAGGAACGTTAATGTATGGAAATATCCGGGGATTTCCTCCCCGCTTTTCTCTCTGCGGCGTCGTCAATTCTCTGCTCCGGAAAAGTTTGAACTTATAGATTTTGATGAAGAGGCAAATCTTTTAATGTGGTTACTTGAATGAAATCGCCGGGAGGACCGGGTTTGCTTTGATGTTTTTTTTGCAAGCCAAATAAGTTGGAAATACATTGAATATTTTACAAATTAATTCCATACTTTTGGAAATTGATTAAAAATTTCCCAATCAGCAGTTTGATGTATGGGTTGCTATCGAGCAGCAGTTTGAGGTATGGGTTGCTATCGAGCTGGAGATTAATACGGGTACCACAAACCCTCAAGCCTTAGTTCAATCGAAATGATAATCTCTTTTCGAATTGAAGGTGAGTATATTTCCATTACTATGGCCTTGACTCGTTCGATGACTCGAACTTCAAATGGCTTTTCTTGGAAACTGTGAAACTGTGGAGCCTCTTCGTTGGCTCAGAGTGTCTATCGGTGTTCTTCTAGGGTGACTTAAGCTTGTGTGGATTAAATAGGTAGGCGCCCCCAGAGTCGATTAAGTCCTTGGTGATTTGATGGCAATTCAATCGTTCACCAACAGTTGCTAAGTGAAGCCTCTGTTAATGAAAAAAAACCAACACTTAGGGGCTTTTTATCAATGAAATTCCTGGGAAGGAGAAACGTCGAGTATTTAATGAGGTTCTTTTGTGATCCACTCACGGTAATTCAAGGAGTCAAGGGTCCAGAAGGAGAAGAAATGCATTAATTTTAATAAACTCTCTTGAAAATGCAAAAAAGAAATTAGCCTTCTGGCGCGTTTTCATGCATAACGACGTAAAATTACCCTTCTGAATGCCTTTTCCTGAATGCCGAGTGCCGACTGAAGCAAAGGAAAATTCGTATGCAAGCCGAGAGCTCGAGTGTTTGCTTCATAAAGACTTGTCTGCGAATAACTTTAAACTGCGAAAGTTTATTTTGTGTTGTACTTTATTTTATTGCATCCCCATGAAAGCTAGTTATATACTCACTTAAAGAGATTGAATTCCTCGAGTCGTCAGCGCGTCGACAAGAGGACTTTGAGGAACCTGCGGAGCCTCCTTTTCTCAATTTAAATGCCGTTTTCAACATTTTACTTCATCTATGCTGCTGCCACTTTTCCCGTTCTCCATCTTATATATTTTGAGGAATATTTCGAGAAACTGTATGAAGTAATTCACATATATTCACGAATTGCCAGGCAAGATGCGGTGTTTGCCTGCTGCCTGCCGCCTGCCTTCGCCTCGAGCAACTTCAGCGCGAGTGTGCATTTGAATTATTAATAAGGCACTTTTTAAAAATAATATTTTGCTTTCAAGCACGATGGTGCTGAAGCCTGCCCTGATGCCTCCTCAACGTCTTCTCAGGTTACAGCAAAATTGGAAAAGGAGCAAATATAAACACGCAAAACACGAAAACAAGTGATAAAGTTACGGAACATGAGGAGATATGAGAAGAACGTTCAGCATCTCTTCGAAAAGGTGGTTAGTGGGGAATTCAAGGTTCGGTGAAGTGCACCGGAGCAGACCAATTTTCTCTTGAAAACTTAATCAAATTTTCCGGGAATTTGGCTTAAAAACAAAGCCTATAAAAACTCATTACAAGTGTAATTAATCATTTTTATATGACCGCTTTCTGTTTGTTGAGAATCAATAGAAAAACGGGAAAACACTGAGGCTCTAGGATTTTCATAGAGGGCTGTTTTCTAGAGCAGAAACAAATTTTTTAAAATCTTAGTCATTAAAAAAATAAATTAAATTAAAGCAAGCAAAATCGATGATAAATCCATACACTGGACACTTACGACATTGGCCCTTTTCAACATTTTGATTGAATTAATAATTTTTAATGACAATTGGAATTCAAAAATTTTCCTTCCACACAAACTTCGGGGGCCTCTAGCTCCATTCCTGTACATGGAAGTGGTCATATGTAGTACCATGATTTGCTAGATTTTGCACAGACTACAAAATACTGAAATTTCAGCTCAATCGGATGTAGTATGAGGAGTTTTCATACAAACGGAATTCCCCCCCCCCCCTTTCACAAAGAGGAGATTGGGGGTCAGTGTGCACGGAGTCCATTATTTTTTCCAGCCTTAGCTCCCTCCCATGCCAATCCGCGATTTTGAAATGTTTGTTTTCTCATTTCCAGGTACAAGTTTGCGCTTGCTTCGAGTCAACATTCCGGCCTACAAGTTCCGAATGGACAACGCATTGCTCGAGTGCCAATATGAGCTGAATGGCATTAACGGTGCGAGTCAGCATCGCGGGACGCAGCAGCATTTCATGCACGGACATCGCCAATCCGATGGAGGAGGCAGTGGTGAGCAAATGTCTAGTGATGAGAGGGAGGCTCTGTACTCGGTGAAGTGGTACAAGGACAACGAAGGTACGGATGGGTCACGTTCTCGCATCTCTCACGATGTAAATAATTACTTTCTATCCGTTTTCCTCCCAGAGTTCTACCGATACATGCCGAAAGCGAAGCCACCCCAGCACAGCTACCGAGTGGAGGGCGTAAAAGTTGACGTAAGTTGATGATGGGATTCCTTTCCCTCCTATCACGAGCTGTGCTGATGCCGTCTGACCACAGCTCGGGGCTTGACCAAATATTTTAAATTTGCGTATGTTTGTTTGGATGAATATTTAAATGCAAATACACACCCAATCCCAGCCTGGGGCCTCGAAGATCCCTGCTGTGAGAATCGAATAAAAACATACAATCAATCCGAGCGCTCCGCACTTTGATGTATTCACTTTCGCATCACGTTCAAAGTAAAGTTCATAAATTTTATACCCCAACACAGGAATTGAACTTTTGCGTGGTGGGCTCCGAAGCAACGCTGAATGGCTTGCAGTGCGGATGGTGGGTAAAGCCAATATGGAACCTGCTAATTGACGATTTTTGTTGCCCTTATTTTTGGCTCAAAAACTGACCTGAAAGGTTTGTCCTTGGACAGTTCTCTTGATTCTCGAGACCTAAGAGCCTATTTAAATATTGGGGGTCAAATCTCGATTTTTACCGAGACTTAATTTTTGAACGAGTCCTAAGTTGCCTTGCCAGGTTAAAAATTTTATTCCGCGCATGCGCAGACCGGGGAATAATTTTAAGCATAGATTTCGGAAAACTCGTTCCTGAGGCTTCATAGGGAAAGTCAGCATACTGAAAGAACTTGTCATTTTTAGTGAACTGCGCATGCGCCTTAGCATTGCAACTTAGACGAAATGGGGATTTTTCAAAGATTTGATACACCTCCAAAGGTACATCTCCTACCAAAGGTGATAGCTTAATCCACGCATTCGTAGGCTCCCAACAGACAAACAAAGTTGCTGGAAGCCACAAGAGCCCGCTTCCGTCTGAAATTGGCACTGATAGCGAGTGAAAGAATGAAGAAAACGTTCAACTTTCAGCTCATTTATTTATGTTTCTTCTTCTCTGTTGCGCTGTCTGCGTCGGGCGAAGAGCAACAAGAACTTTTTGTTGAACAACCAAATTGAAAACTAACCAGACTTCATGAAAACAATTTCCGTTTTACGTGCGAAAAATTTACCCGAAGCCCTCCCCATTGTTGCGTGAATGCGAGTTCCGTATGTGCCTGGAATAACACATACCCGAGTGTCTCTGGAGTCGCTTTTGATTTGCTGTGATGCCGCTGCCGGTAAATAAAAAGACTCAAAACTACTCAATTGATGCAATTAGTGACCGATAAACTTCAATCAATCTAGCTCCCAATCGGCAACATGTTTGCGTGCGTATTTTCATATCGTTGAAGCAATTGAGCGTGAGTAAAAATGGACGTTGATTCAACATGTTAAACTATTTTTGGATCCAAATTTTGTAGATATATTATTTTCCTCCCTCAGGCCTAAAGGGCGCGCTTGGCGCTCCTGCCCGCGAAGAGGGTGGGCACCGCGGATTCCAAATATGTTCCAAAACAGCGGCGCACACTCACGCATTTCCAATCAATTGATTGCTAGTTCAATCAAAAACACTGTTGAATGCCTCTGTTAGCCTACGCCACATGCATCGCACATCGATTTTGAATCATTTGTGCACTCGGCGTTTAGCCTGCCCCAATTCGTGCTTTGTCATCGGATCACTGATTATGCTGTTGATTTTTCAATTGTGCGAGGGAAAGAGCACTGCTGGTAACAGGATTTTTTTGCAGCTGCAAATTTGAGCGAATTTCCGTCCGAGTTATGCCGGTGATTTTGTTTGATGCTCCTGCTGGTGATTCTGGGAAAGATTGTGGTTTACTGGACCGAAAGGTTTCAGGAAAACTTTGTTTTCTTGTTAAGCTCGTTGACCACCGATTAGTCGCTCAAGATTCACCGACTTTGCGCTTATTGAAATTATTTTTACTTTCCCCCTAAAATCGGTTTACCTTAAAAATCTATCATTTTGAATTAAATTTTACTTAAAACTTTGAATTTGATCTTCAATAAATTTTTGACTTAAGATAAAAAATAAAAAACTTAAAAATTGGATAAAAAATTTTTGTAAAATAAAAGACCCTGGCGAAGCCTAGGGAGGATTAAGCATTGCAAGAAGTAAGGTTACAAAAAATGTGTTCAGTATTGAAATTTTCGGTGGTCGATGAGACAAGAGTTTCTATGAGCTTAACATTTTCTCCATGGAAACACACAAAAGTTTCTTAGTAGGTCACTCCCCTGGGGAGTCTACCCAACACGTCCATCCTGCGTACGTTCCCCGATTTTGGTCAAGCTTCATTGAGTCCGAAACAACTGCACCTTTCATAGCCCATATTTCCTCTTTTGCAGCACCAGTACTCAGACAGCCGGAAAGTCATGCTACGTCAGCTCACTTTAAAGTCATCGGGCGTCTACCGCTGCGAGATTTCTGCCGAAGCACCGAGCTTTGCCTCCGTTCAAGGTGAAGGCAAAATGGAAGTCGTATGTAAGTTGTGACACACATTTTTGCCCCATTTTTGTGCACTTGGAATAAATATGAAAGCACACATTCCGCTTCCATAACTTCAAAGTGTGTCTGTATACGGGTTCTGGTTCGTGGCGAACAACTTTGTGATCTTCCGTACCTCCCCCAATAACCAACCACTTCAAAGGAAATTTTCATTACCTTGGCACATCTCGACATCGTGTTTTGGCGCTCTCACCCCCGCGCAAGTACGTTCATTTTTCCTTTGAAACGACAACTTTGCAGACAGACAGTATCGAGTTTGAGGGGGCGCTCAAGGACTCGCAGGAGTGGAAACGGGATGCAAGAGTGTTGAGAAATGTCAGACGATGAGGAAGTTTCCTGAAGTGACCCAAAAGTGTCAGAGTGTGTCGAATTCATAGCCGCTCCCTGAGCACCAAAGAGACGCAAAAGTTTACTCAATCAAATTAAATATGTATCTTCTGGGCTGGCGAGGAGCTGCCTGCTTTTCCGTCATTCAAATGAGCATTAATTTGCTTTTGATGTCGCTCCTGGACGCTTTGCAGGACAATTTTGATAATTAATCAATGAAAAATGGTGCTCGTTCGGGAGCACTCCCTCGGGCGAAGAAGGGCCCGCAGTCGGTGGGT
Source organism: Forcipomyia taiwana (assembly GCA_963930915.1). Lineage (NCBI taxonomy): Eukaryota > Metazoa > Arthropoda > Insecta > Diptera > Ceratopogonidae > Forcipomyia > Forcipomyia taiwana. Next base: position 964,781 of record CAWVOI010000020.1, read on the forward strand.
CGTGGGGCGGCAAAAGAGCGGAACGGAACGTGAAAGAAGTTAAATGTCAACATAAATACTGCAAGATATTTATCATCGCATGGCAAATGTATGCGCACATTCTGCCTTCGGGGAAATATGAGTCCCCCCGAATACATGCGCTGGCTAAACTAACAAAATGTGGCTATTCGCACCACATAAATAATTTGTGCTAAGCTAGGCTTTTAAGCTCGGCGGTGACACAACAACATCCTCTCTCGCTCCCAATTCGGCTTGCTCCGATGTTTTGGATGCGGTCCTAGTGGCAATATAAATTATGCTAATTTTATTCAAAGTGACATGTGCTAAATTATATCAATCAATTATTGTATTAAATATTCACAGTCTAATTTATACCACAGAAAAATGTAATTAACTTGAATAAGGCGTCCCTCCGCCAGCTCTAATGAGGTCGAGATGGGATCCCACACGTTAGTTCCGGCGTTAGTTCCAGTGGGTCCAAGAGGAAGGCATTAGCGCAAATCAGCAAATGATGTAAAAGTAATTTATTTGCCGGAGGAGGAAGCCGAGCATACCAAGAGCATGTAATTGACGCCAAACATACATAAATTGTACACGTTCCGTGCATCGAAATCAACTAGATCCATCTGGGAATACGTACTCAAACACTACTTTGGCTCACTTTGCAGGAGATTAGAATTAGAGTGATCACTGTTTGTCGCTCCTCATTTCGTATTCGGCTCACACTCGCTCCCAAACCATCGCCGTTCTGCGCCATTTTTGTGATTTCACAAATGACTCCTCTTCATCTTCTCCGCTCTCTCCCTCTCTCATTCTCGTCTCTCCCTATGCGTGACCCGTGACCTTGCCAGAGCTCCAACCACGATAAATTAAACCGCGATCGGAAATTTTTGACGCGCGCCAGAAAAATTAATAAATATTAAATGACTTGCCACTTTCCTTTGATCTCCCAACCGACAATTGAGCGGCAGAATTTCTTTGTTCCGGCATGACGGTGGTCGGAAAAGATATGGGGTTGCGGGGGGAGAACATGAACGCAACACAAAAGACTTATGAGTATGAATATTAAATACAAACACAGGCTGAGAATTTAATAACATAATGAAACTCTCATGTTTAGTGTAAAATTCCTCCACCATCCGGGTTCTTACCGAGTTTAAAGGAACTGAATGGTGCTGTCTGTTTGTCTATAGACTAGCTCTTCTGTCAGTTGTCAGTCTATAAGAGGGCTTGAGAAGATCTAGGAAGGGAAAATTCTTACTTAGAAGGTTCTGAAATGACCTTGGAAAATATCTTGAAAAGGTTTATGGAAGATTACGGGAAGACCTAGAAATGATTTCGGTAAGGTTTTGGAAAAAAAACTGGGCTGGGTTGATTCGGGGAAGAGCTTGGAAAAAAAGGTGTCTTCATTGACTTCCCACTCAAGAGTTCTAGTTTGAGAAAGCATGGCTTTACAGGACTGCGAAGAAGCACCCATAAATTACCGCCCCTGTGCATGCACAAGACGACGCCGTGCGCCGGAATTTGAAGAACATGAAACATGCATTTTAGTTGTAGTTCTAAGTGGTAATGAAACCGCAGGTGCGCAGTTTGGAAGTGCAGGAAGAGAACGAGAAAAACTCACATAAATCAGGAGGTATGCAAAGAATTCGGGATACGCTCTGGCACTCTAATAAAATTTTAGATTCAAATAAAGACTCAACTAACCAGATTCAAATTAGCTCACGCACACATTTCATTCTCTTCCAATTAGTATTAAATTAAATTTAGCCCCATTCTCATTTCTGCATTCCTGTTTATTGGATGAGCGAGGCGGAGAAATGGGAACAAATCTATCTCTTCTGCGAATTTCTTTTATTCAATTTCTCAATCAAAGCCGTGCATATACAGGAGCCATTGTGGACGAAGTAAGCAGAAAAACAAAGGAACGATGTATAGAAAACGGGGAAAAGAGTAATTCAATTAGCGAAAAGCGATTTTCTTTAATCTTTGTGCAAATGGGGAATTAAAATGTTGGTTCGGGGGTCGCGAATTAGGCTAAAGGCAACCTCGTGACTCGATAAGACCAACGGACAGGAAATTGGGCTCGCGAAACCGTTCTTTGTTTTCGCATCTTTCCTTTCATTCATTTCGTTTGGTAATGTGACGCAATGGGGACAAAGCAAGACGAAGCCAAGAGTTGCAATTCAATTAGCAACATTCCTCATCTCAAATTCTTTGTCGCCTCACCCCCACCTCACGGCCGGGGCCCCCAGTCCCGCATACAAATTCGTTTTGCGAAAATTTAATTTCGTGCTTTTCAATTAGCTGGAAAATTCATTTATTTTCATTTGTGTTTTCTTTTCCTTGCAGTCCTACCGAAGGATGGGCCCCACATAAGCGGCGAGGAGCGGCAGTACCAGATCGGCGATTACTTGAATTTAAACTGTACTTCGGGGAAATCGCATCCAGCGTCTGTCCTTAATTGGTACATTAATGACCAACAGGTGAGTTTGCGACAGTCCTCCTCCTTCCAGAAATCGTAATTAAGGAGTGCTGCAAGAGCAATGCAATAAGAGCAAATTATTTCCACGAGGGCACTCTGGGGCGTTGCCCATTCACCGAGGAAAATTATTACCGCGCTTCTGAGATGGATTAAGGGGGATTTTTGTATTAATTTAAGGACTGAAAAGGGTTGAGGAGCGGGAAGCGTGGAGCAGGATGCTCGTGGTGAGGCATGTGGCAAATGGAGGTTGCTTCTGGAGGTGTAAAAAAGCTGTTTACCAAAATCTCATTAATCATTTCATCGCGCATGGTGTTCGTCTGGCTCTGAGCGATGCGAAAAATTATAACCTTATCCATATTATTACACACTCTCGTGTCACATTCTCAGTCTGGTCTGGGTAACATGGAGCCCGGGCGCCCGAGTCGAGGCACGCGGTTTGGCATGGAAAGGGCGGAAAGAAGTAATATGAATAATCATGGAACGGAGGCACAAAATTGCCGGACGGAAAGCGTTACGGCAGAATTCAAAATAAAGCAAAACAATGCGAGCAAAATGACATAATGACTTTTTTCGTGGAAGCCCGGAACTCCGAAGGTTGCCAGGTGACTCATGTCTTAGAGTTTCTAAAAATTGGAAAATAATTTACTTACTCCTGTCCTGTGATTGAACGTCTGATTTCAAGTAAATTTAAAAAGCTACAAAAATTGATTTAAGTTCCTCAAAAATCGGGTGTAAAAATTCCTTTGCAATTAAGCCTCTCTCACACGCCCAAAACGGCCAAAATCAGACTTAAAACATTTAACAATTTTTTTAAGCTCTACTTTTGTTGTTTCTGAGATCTGCAATTTTGAGAGGTTTCGACGCGTGGGAGGCGGCGAAGTGAGAGTCAACCTTGAGCGCTGAGCTACTTTTAGACATGAAGTCCTATAAAAACCTGCTATGCGGCTCGTCAAAAGTGGCTCAAAAGTTTTCCTGTGAATCCACTAATTTGTACCTTCGCGAACTTCCATTCCACCTAATTCCCCCTAATTCCGACAATTACCGAATCCAAATTTAACGAGTGCTAAAGCACTTACTCATTGTAATAATCACATTACAATTTCCATGCCGCGCGCCGTGGATCCGAGTTTCGACATCGTGCGGCACGAAAACGAAACCCTCAGGATGGCTCTGTGTATCAAAATCCTTATAAATTGTTATTGATTCCACTGACGTTGCGGCGCACAAACACTCACACAGCTTGAAAACTCAAGTACCGAGATTTGTCGAATGGCACGGTACACCGCCGACGAGACGTTTGAGGAATTATATCGTCGTGTATAATATTAAATCGTTAGCGCTGGATAATATCTCGCGAGGTAAGCTGCCGTGGAATAAGCCGTGCTGTGCGCTAAGTGAATGGAAATCATAAAAAATCCTGTAAAGCCCATCAAGGGTGGATTGGCGTGAGAGAGAGAACAGACTGGATGCGACTGTCGGAGCGCTTGGTTTTGGGAACCCGCTGAAAAATCTTGAGGGGATTAGGGACTAAATTAAATTTAACAAGATTGATTCTTTTCATGCATGTGATTTCGGAGTGAATTATTTGAGGCAACGGTGAGAGAGTGCTGCGACGCTAGAGCCGTTTAAGGACGCGGGAGAAGCGGAAAAAAATAAACGAGACTCCTGAGATAATTCCGTTTCTTGATGTCTTCATTTCGTCTCCATCCTCGACTCGGCAGTCGGCAGTCGACAGTCGGCTTCCCCTCTGTGAGAGTGTTATATTTTCTTCCAAATCTACTGATGACGCTTACCACATTTTTTGCTCGCTTTCTAGCTAAATGATTTCGTCTAACTCAACAATTTGGGAAATTGGAGCACATCAAAGTGGGTTGATTGTTTGAGATTGTGGCTGTAGATTCCGTTGTCGCTGGCGTGGGATGTGTCGTCGCACTCAATCCAAAAATCACTCGAAGAGTTAATAAGATTACGAGCTTGAAAGTTTTATTACCCTTTAGGGTTGAATGTTGCTGGAATAGAAATTCTAGATGATTGTTGATTTGAAACAGCTCAGAGTCGGGTGTAAATTGGGTGGGGGAAGCGCGAATCCGCTTTAATCACAAGTTGCCAACTTTCGGTCCCTAGTTGACCCTTTCGAGCCCCAACTTTCAGACGCTCTCTGACGCTCGTGAATCGACACTCGTAAGGGTTAAGTGCTCCAACCATCCTGCTCGCATCAGTCGCTCGAAAGCCCGCTGCTCCTCCTCTTGAATAAATGATGCCGCACATCCTTGCGCCTTCTTCTCTCCAAAAAGCGTGTGGAGGCATACACAACACTTGAGAAATCTATGCGGCTAGCTGCTTCGCATACTAAAACAGCTCAAAATTACCTGATTATCCTATTACATCCTAATTTACATGTACAAAATTGTTTGCAAACGCGCGCGTGAAAAAAGATTTATCTCGATCGATTATTCCACGTCATGTTTGTGCTTATTGCTTGGCAAACATGAGCCCCTGAGCCCCTTTCCCATGCACAAACACACAATCCATCTTGCGAGATTAGAATTTCCATTACAATATGGCGTATTGGGGGAAATATAACAGGGTGGTGTCAGATGGTAATAAAAAATTTATGGCATATCTATTTCGGCCAGCTAGCACGTCGTGCCCGTGCTTTAAACCGCGTCTGCTGGCTGGATGGAAGTTCCGAACTGAATGGAGGTGTCACTTGAGGGCGGAACGGTTTTACCTGTCGAGGAGCTATTTTTAGTGACAGAAAAACGTAGTTTAGTTCATTAAAATTTTATTCCTCCAGAGGTGACCGAATATGATAGCTGTTGAAGTGTGGGAAAAAAGTTTGAGGCCCTCGATTAAATTCTGGAAAAAGTAACAAAGAACCAGTAGAAAATTTTCATTCAAATTGACCCCTATAAAGGAACAACCATTTCCATTCCCCTTTAGAACAAAATACTCTCCATTTTAGAACCACTGAGTAGTTTTGCAAATTTTTTTACTCTGGAATTTCATTTTTCGTTGATCCTGGCCTCGATTTTCGAATTTCTGATGCATTAATTTTAAGTAATAATTGATCTTAAAACCAAAATTTTGACGGAAACATTCCTTAAATATCACTATAGATATTTACAAACCAAGCGCAGAAAATGGTTGATTCCAGCAGGAAAACATGTTGCATACGAGGGAGCTTTGCTCCCGAGTTTTGCAAGTTTTCCGTTGCTGTACTCAACCATTTAGTGCGCGAGGTTTGTATTCTATTTTCCCTTGCGAGCACCACGCGCGAATTTCCCTACTTTTGAATATCCTACGCGGCTCCATTTCAACATGGCACAGTTCAGCCCGCTGAGTAAAAATGTGATTCGCTCTCTTCGTGGTATTACGTCTCTAAATTAACAATTATCTTAACCTCACCAGCTTATCTGCTTGCTGTGATTACTGTTCATCGTAGATTAGGTCGTCAAAAAATTGTGAATCATAATTACCGCCGCAGCCAAAAATATTCCCTCTGAATCCTTTTCTCCTGCATTTTGTAAGAAACACGCCTTCAAATGATAACACGACTCATTGTGATGACAAATGATAACATTTACTCGCACATTTTTGACTCAAATGGCTCCAAAATATCGCCAAGGTTGAGATCCGCGAAATTCGGCAAATAATAAAAAATAGATTTTGAAAATCAGCTGAACCAAATTCTCGTTGCGCACCACAGTACGCTTTCTGGCTTCGAGACCGATAAATTTTTAAATAATTTGAAATGTCCGTTATCGGCTGATAATCAAAAATTATCAGTAGGGCGAGAAAAAAAATGGCCCATAATTTTTTTTTTTTTGACCCGTGTGGCTCCAAGTTCATCTAAGTTAGATTACCTGCTAGATTAGTAAACATTCAATTTTAATAATAACGCATAAAATACAGATAAGCAAGCAAAAATTTTGACTTTTTAGACAAAATAGCCCCATAAAAATTGTTTAATGGTACATATTAAATTAATTCCACAGTTGAGAAGATGTTTTGCGGTAAAATATAAAACAAAAAACTTCTTTAGTCGCAATTTTACACGTTTAAAGCTGTTTGTAATTGTACCCATTTTGCGAAATCTAACTTTTTGATTTTTATTCACCCTACTTCGAGGCATGAGGCGGCATCTGATGTCGCATTTTAGGCTTTTTCTACGGCAAATTTAAAAACGTTGCAATGTAATGTTGACTTTGACACTTGTCAATCGGAAAGAATTTTCGCTCTGGATCTCTAAGCCGAAAGAATTTTCCGCTTAAGATTACATCACTGCTGGATAAGAGGATGTGTAAAACTTGGTTTTCCGCTTCCTCAGCGGAGTGGAAAGTGCTTATTTTCTGGTGAGAGCGAGGGAAAAAATTTTTTCAAATTAATATTTAAGTTGATAAAATAATTTAAAACCTTCAGAAAAATTTTGTAATTTATTCCAAAAGAGTTTTGCCAATTTTGCCGAGAAAACTTACCTAAAAGATATTGAAATGGGGTTATAGGTTGAAATAAGTATTCAAAAGAGACTTGAACAACCCAGTTCAACCATGAAAAGTCTATTCTCACGCTCTAAATTATGTTTTCTATATCAAAACCATTCATTGGATCCCCTTGTTAATCTGGCAGTTTAGATAGTGGGCTTTGAGGTGGAGCTGCCGGTCATCGAAATCTCAAATTTGGCAGCAACGCCAACGAATCTCCAGACGATCGATCGCGGTGATTCATTACTTGACGGCGCTGAGATTTACATAATTTATGGACAGGTCTATGGACAGGGACATTGATTGAATATAATGCAAACACAGAGAGGTACAGCAAGCGGCGTCGTCGTCGAGGAGAGAACGGGGAGGCAGAGAAGGAAATTAAAATTGATTCGTCGATGCATTGTGGTCGGTGGAATGTAACGGAGTTTCGACATGATTGTTCCATTATTCGAGCTTAACATTACTATTTTGGTGACGCAAAAGCGGGAAATATTTTATTTAATCTCCTTTGATTGCTTTAATACCCCCAAGCGACGCTTTTTGTGCTCTCCATTCACTAAATCCCGCTTCAATCCATTACAAATCGCATTGATTTCACGGCTCAAATTTTCCCGTCCGCCTTTTTGGTGGCTGCCCCGCAAATTCAGGCTTTTATGTTAAGTAGGATAAAATCCCTCAGTGACTTCAGGTTGCAGAGTCATTAAGCTCCTAACGGCCTCGAAGTCTTGAAACATGGCTCTCTTCGGGAGTGGCCTACTTTCGCTTCCCTCCCGAACCGCCTTCGGAGCACAAGAGAGCAGCTACCAATTTCGCTGAAAGTCCTACCCTCGACAACGAACGCAATAATTTCCCAAAAAAATTAAAATAATTTTCTCCGAAACGCCAAATGTATTCATCAGAGTGTCATAAAATTCCATGGCAGGGCGAGCTCCGACCACTCCATCGACACACCCGCAGTGCTTTACGTAACATTCCTGACTTGATTCCTCGGCCCACCAACCGCCACGCAGCATTTATCTTCTCTGCTACATTTAATAAAATTAACTATTTGATAAGATAGACGAAGAAATCCTTCCATATCATGACAATTGGGTGTTATCTTTATTTCATGCTGCTTTGATATTTTCACAAATTAGGTGGGGAGTGGATTTCGCCCACTTTTACCTATACTTTTTGCGAAAAAAAAAAATCGCTGGAAAAGTTTTTACTACCCGTGGAAAAGTAAAATTGGTCATAAAATTTTATACACACTCTCTGCTACATTTTATGCCCCTCATGCATTAAAATATATAAAAGCGGCGACAAAGTAGTAGTAGGCTCCTGCGCGAGCCACCCCAGGAATTTTACGACCCTCCTCGCGAGTCACGATGCCAATCATGTGGAGATCACGACACCAACATAAAATGGCTATATCCGTCGCTGGTGAGGCCAGGCCGGGCTTGTGTGTAAAATATGAAATTTCAAAAGGTTTTCGCGGTGCGGCCGCGGTGGCATTGGAGGAATAGAGGAAAAGCGGGAAAACTATAAAAATAATCCGTTTGCGCGGCGAGCAGAATAAATTCACTCCGTAATTTGATTTTCGCATGCAACCCTTCCTTGACCACCTGCTGAAAGAGACTTGAGCCTCGACGATAATGATGGCCGAGTATTGCACTAATTGCTTGCGGTTTACACATAGAGAAATGGATACTAGAGGGGGTAGATTTGTTAGAGTGTGCTGGGATTCCTGAAGACCCTATTGTGACCCACCTTGACAGAGTCAAGAAGTCGCATTCTTGGCTTTCACCAAGAAAACGCTCAATGTGAACAAGTCTCCCCGTGGCCAGTATGGAACCGGGAGACTGCGGACAGAGTCAAGTCTCCCCACGAGGCGAGAATGTTGTTTGCAAGTCTTTCCACGCAGGGAGACTGAGCAAAACTTGGACAGGCCGGGTCAATCTTTGGCCCGGAAGAAAAATTTTCAGGCTTTTTCTTTTTCCAAATTGTACTTCCGGACTACAAATTGGACGGGACAAAGATGTAAACTAAAGAAAAATGGCGGATCGGAAAGCGTTAGACTAGACTCTGCCCCACTAGAGGGGGTTAAAGTGTCCATCATCATCACTCCAATCAGCTCTGATCCATTTATCAAACCGTTCTTCCCACTTTTATACCGTGTTCGGCAATTAACGACTAAATTAGAGCTGAACTTGTCAACCCCTATCCTCTGTTTCTGGAAATCCACAAATTTTGCGGTCAAGCGAACTATTTTAAGCACTTAATATCATTAAAACTTATCTAGCGGCCAGTAGAAAATTGAAATTAGCTACATCCCTCTCATTTGAAACTCCGTACTCGTTCTGCCGCCCCAACATAATGAAGTAATCAAGAGCAAATTTAGATGCTGAAGCATTTCTACCACACGTACTGCTCCAAGTACAGCATAATCCACTTTTGAATGTTCCTCAACTCGCCAGCATCTCTGCGAAAGCGGAAAAGCTAGTGGCCAGGCACCAGTTGCATAGACTGACGACGTGTGGGATTGTTATTATGACTTCGCCAAACTCGGGTGCCCCACGAGGACCCAGCGTCGGTTCCTAAAGATGCGTCCTCACGGCGCATAATTAAATCACTAGCAGCCAGCCTACAGAGTTTCAAACTCGTCTTCGCATCCCCCATAGACACTCATTAAAAGTCAGCTTGCTAGTCTATGTGTGCTGCTGCCGCATGAAGGGATTAAGTGAAAATAACAACAAAACTGAAGCCCGCGATGAGGCCTGGCATGCAGCCCTATCGCATTATAATTCGTCGTTTATTAGTTTGTTGCATTTTGTGTACATGGTGGGCACGTCGAGCGAAAGGGTGAATTGAGGATAAATTTTATACGGCGCGCATTGTCTGGGGCTTCTCCTCGTTCTCGTCCTAACTTGATTTATTTTGTACACGCCATTCCACAATTAGGTTGTTACGGTGAATTTACCGTCAGCCTGGGTGCGCCCTGTAAGGACTGAAAATCCTCATTATTCCGATTATGAAGCCTGAAACTAGGTATTGTGCTTCCCAATAGCTCTTTGTACATGGACGAAGTTGTCCGCTTCCGTGAGCAGGGAAATTAATATTTACTCAAATCGATTCCATTCAATCTATCTGAACTTTCGTTTAAGCAGCGTCTGCGGCCAGCTTCATCACGTCTGCTGGAAAAGGTCTGGGGGACATGTCACCGTTCTACCGCTCAAAGGCAGCAACCGACCTTAATTGAGTGGGTTAGGTTAGTTAGGGCAACATTGACTCGCCGGGCTCGCATGAAATGCGAATGGATGAGGGATAAATTACATGTTGGTCGTTTTTAATTTGTTTCTGGGTTAACACTGTGTGCATGGGGCCAAAGTTTAGACGGTTTCAAATAAAATAAATTAATTTCATGTGTATGTACCTCATCCTCGCAACCTCATGTCAATCACAGCATTGATTACGGTTGGAGTTTCGCTCCCGAGCGCACAGCAGGCTCTCGCAAGTGTAGCTACAGGGCAATTTTCTAGTCAAACTCTCGTCATGCTTACCGGGGTGGTTGCATGAGGCTCTTCCTTTCACGAAGGAGGAACTTTCGTATTCTTTATCCTCTGCCCTTATTTCTGCAGGCGTTTGATGTACCTAATAATGATTGGGGCTAAAGGCTTGAAGCAGCATTTTTATCGACGTTTTTCCCCTCTCCAGGTCTCGGACCCCAACCACCTAGTCTACTACCCGGATGTGCAGCACAGCCACGGCCTCATCACGACTGCCCTGGGACTCAGCTTGACAGTCGAGGCGAGACACTTCCAAGATGGCACAATGCACGTCAAGTGTGTGGGAAATCTATCACCTGTCCTGTGGCAGGGTGGGCGTGAAAGTTTCGTTCAACGCAGACCTGACCTGCTTGATGGAAGGGAGGCGATGTTGCTAGGTGAGTAGAGCGAAACATTAACAACAACTTTTTCACTCATTTCCTCTCCTCCCTTTTCCCGCTTCCACTTCTCTTCACGGTTTTTTACTGTGTATTTTTATTAATAGTTCGAAACGCGGGCAACAGCATAAACGCGAAATCAATAGCAGTAGTTGTGGTGTACAGTTTTCTTGTCACAGCAACCGTGTCCTTCACCAAAATGTTCTGATTATCATCGCTCTGCCCGCCGTGATTCAATCAACAGCTGTACATACACATCCTATGTCGGGGACGGGAACTCCACGCCAACTGTAGCAGAATGTAGTGTAATGCAAATATTATGTTAATAATTCTTTTACATTTATGCGGCCTGTCCCGTTTTATTTCACCCGGTTTATTTAATTTTTCACGAAAGTTTTCCAGTAATCCGAGTAGCATGATGAATTGTTTTACGAATAAATAGCGAAACGAAATCCATTTTTAATAATTTTGGCAAAGCGAGCGCGCATTCAGGAGAGTATCAGTCCTGCAGCAAAACTGATTGAATTGATGTTGTTGTTGCAACCAAAGGGATGAGAGCTAGAGTAACTACGAAATGTTTTTTGAAATTGAAAGAGAGAAAGAAGGAGAGGGAGAGAGAGAGAGAGAAAGAGTGAGGGAGGGAGGGAGACAGTGAAAGAGAGAGAGAGAGAGAGAGAGAGAGAGAGAAAGAGTGAGAGAGACAGACAGACCGACCGACAGACAGGCAGTGAAAGAAATAGAGGGAGAGAGAGAAAGAGTGAGAGAGAGAGAGAAAGAGAATATTAGAGAGTGTAATAAAGAGAGAAAAAGACTGGGAGTGGTCAAAAGGAGCTGTGAGAAAAATATAGGGATAGATCAAGAGGGAGTGATAAACAGAGCAAGAAAAAGAGAGATGAAGAGACAAAGAAATCTTGAGTGCTCTAGATTCTTCATCCCTGTGGTTGCGAGCAAGCGAACAGGCGTTTTTGTTGTCGTTTTTATCGCAGATTAATTTACTAAAATTAATTACACAGCCATCTTAATTATTCGATCATTGAAAATTGCAATAATTTTTGCGGCTTATCGCTCCACTGTTTCCAATTAATGCGAATTGATTGACAATTGCTCTTTTATCAATTTTTAATACCACCCCGGGTTCAGGTGAATCGCTCACTAGCAGAACCGAAATTGTATTGTAAATACGTTAACTCTGACCGCCTTATCATATCAGAATACTAGATTTAAAGCATCAATTAGGTCAATTTAGAGATTACGATAATCAAGGGTTTAAAACACCACTACTTACCGTGTTGAATTATAAATAAATCTATTTTCTGAGCGAAATTATTTATTCAGCTAATAGAGCCTAACTCAATGAACATTTTGAACACGTGAGACGTGAACTTTATTCCGAATTGAGTGCAGGACCGTTCCAATTTCAACGAGCAAAACATTTTTGTGTCACCGTGGAAAACAATCGATAGCTGCAGATAGTAAAGCGCAACAAATCGGGTGGCGAGAGCTGAAACCAATTTCATAATTTGTCAATTAGGCCGAAACGCAATATGAAAATTAAAATACGTTTTAATGAGGTAACATCATTATATTGTTATTTTGAAATTGTTATCTTTACTGTAACGTATCGAAACCCTTGTCCTGTAAATACGAACATTATAAATGTAATTTGCTTAAAGCTGAGATGAACTAGCTTTTAATTGCATGCAGCATTCGAACACTGTGGATTGTGTGAAGCTCTGGAAGCTGCTCTATATTGTGTGCATGTGGGAAAAATTTGTTTGATAAATATTCGTGGGTGGTGAATGGTGAATAAATTGATTATATGATAAAGTTATGATATCAACGGTTGTACAAATCAACGAATCTCGATGATTATTATTTAGGAGAAATCAGAGAATAAAATAAAACAATGATAGAACCATGTGAATGCTGTTTTACTGAAAAATTCCAAGAAATCCAAAAAATTGAACGTGAGTATTTAATTCATAGACAATACAAACTCTCCTGCCGGGAACTGTCTACCCTTTGTTTTGAACGCATTAACTATTTTGTGTAGATTGTGTAGAATTCTTTGGGCTGCAAAATTTTCTGATGGAAGGTTTGCAAAATCACGTACTCCTTTGTTTTCCTGTTGTACATACGTTTTATTAATTTAGGCAGCTGGGACAGATTAGCAATGGACTATGATTAGCTTCAGAACAAAAGCCGTGGTGGAGTAGAAATGGGAGGATTACGAACTAGAGAGAAGTATGTCAGGAAGGCTACTTCCTAAGATCAAAGTGCACCAACTCTAGCCAGTGGGAACATGAACCCTTTTGTCCCTAACTACCCGTGTTCACGGGAGCTAGGATTACTTTTATCTGTGCTCTCCTTCTCTCATTACACAGAAGAGTCCTGTTTTATTTGTATAAAATGAGTTCCCCAGTTAATTAAGCAACTAGAAGAAAATTGTTGTAATCTACTTCACTACTCGGCGCTTGCCTACAACATAATAATATATGTGCGAGTTATTTATGCATCGGAGCTATCAGGAACGGCAGACACGGTAGCAGAAGCCACGATCCTGCTCGTACATGGGGCGGCATTTGCGATGGCGCATCGCAGTGTTGCAGCAAAATGATGTAATTATTTTTCACGTGTTGGTTTGGTGGATTTACGGCATTTCAACTGAGGGCTTTGGAATTTTAGCATAATTAATTGGCAGGAAAATTGAAAGGAGGGAATTCCTACGCAACCGGCTTTGTAACTAAAAAGATGCTAATTTGATAAAAGTTTGGAGCCAAAAATTATTCAAATTGTGTTTGTTGAGCTTCTAATTGGAGCACTTACTTTCGTTACTCTAGGGAATCCCCCTTGTTAGCTCCGGTTCGCAGCTGAAAGAGGCTGTTACTTGCAAAGAACATTCGCGGACTTTCTCGGGATAATAAAAACAATTCCTTTGTCCTCTTTGACGCATGAAAGCTGCTCTTGGCCTGACTCCTCTCACTTTACCTCTCCTTTCAGTCATGCCCAGGAAATTCCACTTAATTTTCTCCAATTTTGTTTTCATGCACAACCGCAGCTCGCTCCATACCGTGAAGAGCTGTCCTTCTGATCAGAGTCGCGCTTACGATTTTATCCTGAGAGTCTTGAACTGTGGATGCAGCCCTGGCTCCAATAAAAGACTAAAAATACACTTTTTTCTTCAGACAGACGGAGAAAGCATGGAACTACATTTATCGTTTGCGAAGAATAAACTCTGGAAACCTTTGTCAATCTCTTCTGGTTTGACTTCAAGCCACACAGCACTAATTGGGCCAAGTTATTTCTTAATTACGACAAACTTTTTCGTAAAAAGGGTTCTCTGTGAGGCCCCACACCTGTCAATGTGTTTGCTTTTAATTAAAAAAGTTTTCCAGATACCGTTTGTTTATGTTGTTTTTCCGTTTCCGATGCAAAAATGTAATTTAGGTTGCTTTTAGGTACTTCCACCGTCCACAATTCCATTATAATTGCCTTTTAATAATGTCACGTGACATCGATTTACAAGTATGGAGCTGTTTCACGACAAACAAAGTCATGTGCACGGCTAATGGGACGCAATATGTACCCCCGTATATTTGAGTAGCGGGGAGGAGTTGAGTACTGTGCTCATAATTAGCGACAAGTTTGCATGATTTAGAGTATTTTGTAATTAGCGCGCTTACATGGAAAGCGGAGAGCAATTATCGAGAGAAGAGAGACCGGTCAAGTTCCCTGAAACCAGAAACGGAATGAGTGATAAATTAACCGCGTCTCGTTTTATAGCCTCAATTTATCACGGCAATAATCACAATAAATTTTGCAAATGATTCAGTGGAAATAATTTGATCATCGGGTGTACATATTTTTACTTTTATCGACCTCCAAACGAACCCTTGAGCAGTCCTGTCACTTGAAAATTTCTACGTTTTCTGCTATTGATTTATTGACATTTGATAAACATTACAAATGAATGTCATCAATAAAGGAGAAGGGAGAGGCAAGGTTGGGAAAACTGTTGCACCAGTCGGCCGCACTTGCACAGTTTGCAAATTACATGTCGATGTTCTTGTTGAAGCTCCAAACTTTGCCTGTCTCAAAACTCGAACGTTTCGAACTGCTCCAAGTTTTCTACACACACTTTGTCTGCCATAATGATAGTCATTAGAAAGATACACGCAAAATACAAAGGTGAAACTTTCCGAGACTGTGAGCACAAAACATTAGGGATATCATAATCATTAGAGGAGGGAAATAACAGCAAAAACTAGATAGGTATTGAACACAGTTCGGCGTTGTCGGTGATGGGGAGGGAAAAAACTGGAGCTGTCGAGAATTTTAATGACGCTCCTCGGCATCTCTGAGACATTTGCAGGACTGGACTTCAGATCGAGACTTTGGGGGTGAAAAATTCCTCTAGTTTTTTCTTGCTTGCTTAAAAAAGCCTCAAAAGATGAATAACGCTTAAAAGTTTACCTTACGCATGCGCCAAACAGGATAGCTTTTGCGCATGCGCAAAGCTGAATTTATTTAAAACTGGGATGGCATGGCCACTTTGACCAGAATCCGGTTGCTTGAAGATTCCATGACAGCCTAGAAAAATGCTGGTTCCTTGTTTTAAAAATCTAACGGAGCTCCGTCTCTGCCCTGATCACAACATTATTCAACGCAACTTGCGCTCCTTCTCCCGCACTTGCACCCCTTCTTGCATGACCAAACACGCTGGAAATTGAATTTTCGATAAGTATGTACGTCGAGCTAGGGAGTGGGGAGAGAGAAAGAAGCAACTCCATACAACATAATTCCGCCGCTTAGTTAGGTATAATTTTATGTTTAAAATTCAATTCAGTTTTTGAACTTTATCTTGCACCCGGCAAGTCTGCAATAAGTACCTAGCAGCATATCTGTAATTTTCAATAAAACCAAACGAAACCCCGCTAGCTTGGTCGCCTCCTCCCCCTCCCGGTCCCGCCACCCAACAGTAATTTGTGCGCTCATCGCATGTTGCACAATGTGTGCCGGATACAAATACAACAAAAACATGGGCGGTGGCATCATTATTGCCCCGCTCTAGTGCTGTTTAGGAGGATAAAATGAGATTTTACTGTGAATCCCGGCAATTATGATGATGACTGAATGTAAATGACGGAGCAACGTGTGCCTGGGAGAGATTTTTAATAAAGCACGTCGTTAAAGCCTTCATCGTCATTACATCTTTTAAATAAACTCCCAGTTATTGCGACATACTAGTTCTGTGTGGACCCTTCTAGTCCATTTCAGTGTTATTTCTATTGCTATTGTCTTCTCCGGCTGCCTCGGAATGGACTGCTCAGTGCTAGAAAAATCCTTTTGTCCTGCGTTTTATTGCAAAGTGACTAACAAAAGGCATCGCATGTCATAGGCAAGCCTAGCTGCCTTTTTTGCTTCGCAGCCAGCCACCTCTCCGAGTTGTGAGGCAAAAAGAAAAAAAATAATAATATGAAAGCTAACGACAATTTTCCATTAGCAGCAATGAGAAACATTATCCGAAGTTTTAGCAGCATGGATTGGTAGTGTCTGGGCCCCGTCACTCGTCTGAGCTTGAGAATTAGTGCAAAAATTGTGATTAAAAGAGACTGCAGCGCGTCCTTTGTCTCTGCCGGCCAATTTATCAGAAAAGGTAACCGAACAATGGAGCGAGACGAGGCTCGAAATTTACTGCAAATTGAAACCGATTCAGAGAGTCGGGCTGCACTCTTTAAAAGATGGCAAAACTGACGTCTCAACTAAAGCGGCTTTCGGTGTAGCAGCTGCCTCAATATTTTCCTCGCTCTTCGCATACCTTTCGCAACATGATCCTCTAAATATTTAATTTCTCCGGCATTAAATTGAGGAACGTGACCGTGTAAAAAGAAAATCGAAATTCAAAGGAGGCTCCGCTCGGATCTCATAGTTCGCAAGACGTCGACGGCTGCTCTGGAGCAGAAGAAATTAAAACAATAACACGGCAAAATCTCATGAATACATTATCATTTGGGTGTGTACGTGGAAATCTCTTCACACGGGCCACACTACCTTGAGCACATAATTTTTCTTTCATAATTTATAAATTGCGACCAGTGCGACCTGGCAAAGGGGGGCCCCAAGGATACATTGTGCAATTTAGGGACCGTAATATTGTTATATAATATTCCATTTCCCTCGCCTCACCTCGCATGTGCACGGAGTCGCTCCCACACACACATCTCAATTGAATTGGGCCATAAATTTGGAAGCCACGTGAGTGTGTATGCGGTTTGGCTCTCGGAGACTCCGTGGCACAGAGCTGTGGCAGTGAAAAAAATGTTGTAAACGTAAAATTCACATAAACCCAGCATCTCTGCGCTCCAGAACCATTGCCATTTCGATTTTATTTGAGTTTATTGTATTTGATCGCAAGCAAGTTGTAAAAATCCCCCAAAAAGGAACGCTTTCAATGTTTCTCTAGCCACGTCTTCCCTTTGTTCGATGGGGACCATAAAAGTCGGCTCCTGACTTGCTTCCTGCCTTGTGTCGTGCCATGGGGTGGAATGGAGAGGTGCCGGGGCGACCTTAGCAACAGTGTGGATCCATTCATCATGCATAAGAAGAAACGTGTGACGGTTATTTACATTTTACGTGCTCGTCACGGCTTTATCTTGCCGCCTTCATGAAATATTTATTGATAAAATCATTGTTAATTTGGGATTTTGGCAACTTGATTGCGAATTTCATGGCTAAGTGGATGGAAATTTGTCAAGGAAATTTTTTTTTCACCGAAAAAACTCACCTTCCCGCCGTTTTGTTCCCTACCTTCCAAACGGTCGCTATTATTGTGCTCCATGTCCGTATGCAAATAGCCGTGACAACAATAACAAAGTGATATTTTTATTTACCAGCGTAGGCAGTCCATTTGGACAAGTCCGGGCTGTTGTAACTTTTTAATTTATATTATTGGGTCCGGGATTTTTTGCTTTGTCGCCCGAACACAACACATGCCACTTCAAATTTATTGGATGTCCATATTATTAGCCAGTTGTTGGCGTGAAACCCAATTACGATATCCTGCAACGATGGGCGGGATCGAAATTTTAGATTTTCCCACCCATTCTCACCTCTTGATGGCGAATTTCCACGAAAGCAGCCAAATTAAATTATATATTTCAATCACCATCACCTGTCAAAGTTGATCACTTCCGGTAGCAAAAAGCCCACGAAAACCGCGTGGCTGCCAGGAGGAAGAACACTTTTCCACGTAAATGTGCATAAAAGAATAAATAAATTTTCATTTCGCCAGCACACACAGTCGCGCCAGTCCTCCTTCTCTCCTCCACGACGAGCCCGATAGTTCCCATTTTCTGTAGTGCGGCACACGCTGCTGATTTATTGCAGCAATATGGTTATTTTATACACACTCTGAAGACTGAATTCCACCTGATCAATGCAGTTCCGCCCCATAAAGTTGTGCTCCAGGCCTCGTCGTAATGGCTTGCAAACTTTCCGAGTGCCGGAGTTGCAGCTCCTGGGTCTCGGGCGAAAGCAATTACCCTGAAATATACATACAAATTTGAATTAAGCGAATTCAGAGAGCATAATGAGTCTTGCAAGACATTACTCATATCTAATTTATGGCACACGAACAACAATAAGCAGCAACCGGTTACTTTCTTGGAGGCATGGCAGTGACATGCGTTGGACTTGCACGCCTCTAGACCCCAATCTTGGATGTCGGGCCTATTTGGGAACTTCCCCTTGGTTGCCCTCCCCCCACCCCTCCAAGACGAGAAAGAGTGAGTGTTTGCTTCATTTGTTCGGATCTGCACGTTCCTGATCTCATTTGACCTTTCTCTACCCCCTGAACTGTGTACGAGTACCAACAAAGCTCAACTACCGACACGTTATTCCAAAAAACCGCCCGCCAATTTTTTTGTCCGTCTGCACATTTTTCTCGGGTCGGACATCTTCCACCTGTCACCTGGGCTTTACACCACCTTTATTTTTATTGCGTCCCAAGCACTGCTATTTGTTCTCGCTCGGCTTCAACAAACAAAAGTCCACATTCAATCATGGCACCGTCGCCATTCAGCGGCTTACACTGCCACGAATAGCCAGCTGTAATTCAATTTTTCTCTGTTTAATTTTTTGCCCTCATCCTCGCGTCCTCCATTCTGCCATTTCCAACATTGCTGTGTGGTTTCATTTTATAGCATTCTCAACAAATATATCGGAAAATTCGATTTATAGGTGTGTGTGGGTTTTTTTTTGCGTGTATGTATAACACGGCTTGGGTTATAAAAGAAGGCAACAATAACAATAATAATAATCATTTTATGGGCAGGATGATGGATGTTGCGTGACTATCAGGCATTCATTTGCGACGGTGAGCGCGAAAAATAGCTACACGCGTTCCGTTTTTGCTGATGGAACGAGCGGCTAAAAAGAGTGGCCCGTAATATAAGAACAAAATGTGGATTTTGGCGCGCAAATTGAGGAGTCGTATTGAAATGTGTGAGGGGTGACGAGTGGGTAAATGAATGAAACTTGATAACATTTGACCCGCCAGTTGTCATGCAATGAAACGCGCCTTGAGAACAAAGAAAGGCCGCGTCTTCTCATAATTGTCACAATTTGTCTGGCACTGTCTTGATTAACCCTTTCCCTCTTCAAACATAGTTTAAATTTTTTGGTGAAAAAACCTCAAAAGACAAACTCGGTCCAAAGTAGCTCAAGGTTTTCTTTAACCCGGAAAGGGTCAAAATGGCTGAGAGATGCAGATTACGCATGAGCTCATTAATCTCCATCAGTTGACGAACGCAACCTCGAGCGACTGCAGTATTACTTCAATCCTCTCCCCTTCTTACAAAATAGGATCAATAATATGCATCTATTATTGAAGCTATGTGTCATATGTTCGTATTTACTAAAGTGCGGCGTCTGGCAAGTGACAGGTAGCGCTATTAAGTCGAATGTGACGGGGCCCGACGTCGAAAATTCCGTGAACGGCGACAGTGCGGGTGCTCAAACAAAGCAGCTCGACGTCTGGATCTACTACGAGGCTCTGTGCTCCGACAGCCACCGGTTCTTTCGTGAGCAATTGTACCCCACCTGGCTTCGACGCAAAGATAATATGAATTTGAAATTGGTGCCATATGGAAAGGCCTTCGTAAGTAGAGCTCGGACTCACGCTCCTTTTGCATTTTTATTTCATCTTTCTCCCCTTTCATGTGGCTCTTTTTTGCTCGCCTCCCGAAGTACTACAACGAAGCAGCCACAAACAAGTTGAGTTTTGTGTGTCAACACGGTCAGCAGGAGTGCATTCTCAATATGCTGCACGCTTGCATCCTTGATGCCTTGCCATTCGATACAGCTTTTCCGATCATTTCGTGTCTCATGCGTGGCTTTAATACTGATTTGGAGCAGGTATGTAGGGATATTTGGGCTTTTTTGCATTCCACCCGTTTGTTTTTATTGCCAGTGACGGGCTCTCGAGCCTGCAAACGTATCTCGCAGTGTGTGACTCCTCCACATCCCTGTTGCCGATTAAATTTTCAATAAAATGTCAGGTTCAGTTGTGCTGATTCAATCGAATTTTTATATCAGCTCTAACTGGCGTGCGAGCTGAGCGCAGAATAACACGGAAAGACAATTTAGAGTTTATTAAATACACATAGTGGGCGTCCACAGCCCAATCTGATAAAGAACAGATCGACAAATAAAGTTCCCGGAGCCGAATTTTTTCCCCCAAAAAGCAAATTGAATTTCCAACATGATGTTGAAAAGCAATTTGGCTTAATTTCATCACATATTGTCTATAGCTCCCCATACATGTGCGCCAATCTATCCCACAGTGCTCCACGTATTTTGATGATGTTGACACAGGGGGCATTCGGACGTGCAGCGAAACATTGAAAGGAAGCCAACTGCTGCTACAACATGCCAACAGGACCAACAGCGCGCAGAGTCCGTTATCGTTTGTGCCTTCAATTGGAATTGATGAGGTAAGTGACGATTTGCAGGAAGACTAGAATTTAGCCCAATACTCTTTTCAGGAATTCGATCCAGCTAGGGCAAAACAAAAGGCTCTCTTGTATACTTTCGGAAACCAGTTTGATGGCAGATTTAGGGAAAAGTTTGATGTTGATCTCGATGATAATCAGGAGGATTTTTGATTGACTCCTGAATAAAACTTTTCCAGTGCACTTATCTGTTTATTTGGCAGATTTCCTCCTTTATTATTATTGTATGCATCCCATTTTCTGACCGAAATTCACTGATTGACGTTTATGAAAACAATAACGTGTGTCTTCCCATGCTAATCTGAATTGAGAAGAGCTTACTTATTCATTTGGGAAAATCCTTACGATGGTCAGGTAAATTCGATTTCTTCATTAGGTTTACCTTTCAACTTCGTAAGTGGTTCGAATACATTTTTGAAATGTCAATGTGATAAATTGATAAAATCATCAGCCAGAGATATTAAGAAATAGAGTCAAAAGGCACAGCTCTGATATTTTGCCAAGAGATATTATTGTTCTGACTCTATGAAGGTCTCTGAAAGATAAGGTTAGAAGAAACTCAATTTTTACCCAAAAATTATTGCGGCAAAGTGGGTATATAAGCCCTAAAAAGGACAAAAAGTTGGCTGGAAACTGATGAAAAATAATAAGGTCAAATGAGACGAAATTACGGTGATGTGTCAATCGTTTCGGAGCTCGAAATTTTTAGCAACGTCCCGAAAAGCTAGGAAGTCAAGTAGGTTTAAAATAATAAATTATATTTCATCTGCATCATCCAACATGTAACTCGCTTACAAACCTGCAAGAGCCATTTTCTTTTGATAAGAGCGGAAATTAAGTGAGCTCCTACCTACAGTCCCGCTTTTTTCCTTGCCTCCTCCTTTTCATGCTCAGTTTCTCCTCAATGAAGCATGGAGAGTCGACACGACATTAGAGGTGGAAGTCTGCCAGTGATGCAAAACGTCAAACAGGGTCGTCTCTTCCTTCTCCCTTCCTCTCAAACTCTCCCGGAACAAGACGCACAGCAGGTTGAGGCATAATGCAGACGACTTGCTAAAAGGTTGGATCCATTTTTAATAAGCGTGCAATTCTGTTTCCGTCTCCTTCAGAAGCCGGGACGCGTAAATCAGTTTAAGGGATTAGCCGTACCTTTGCAAGAGCAGTAATAAAAATCCGTGTTATCTCCTGAGATTCAGAAGTAAGTTCCTTCTGCACTACACAAGACAGCCACTGGGATTCCCAGAAGGGACCAAATACCCTCTTCACGATTATTCACGCGCTCCAGAGCAATTCATCATGCCGCTGCCGCCACTGCCGCCGCTGCCTCGCTCAAAGATTAAATCAAAATATCGCTCATCGCAGCACCAATATGCTGGAAAAAGTACCCGCCAATCCACCGTCTTTATTTACTCCACCTAGGCTCCATTATACAATCCCTTTTTATGCCTGCTTGCCTGCTCCCACCTTCGCCAGGCCCTATTCTATTATACCTCCCCTTATCAGAGCGATGGCAATAGCTCCGCTAGACGATATGCAACGCAATAAAATAAATTTGTTACAACGCTGAGCCGACCCGTAGCCGGCTCTGGCCACCGTCGACGCGACTGTGGCAGTTGGCGGTGTCTTTTCAAGAGCGCCACTCTCGGAGCTCGGGCGCAGGACGATGTGCTCGGTTATTTATTATCCAACTTCATTGTGTAGGTCGTTTGTTGGGCATTGCCGCCACCGTCGAGCGCCGAATGTAAGCAAAAAGTTACTTCGATACGTGTGTATAAATAATTTAAGGGTTGCTCGGCGAGTACACACTCAAGCTGGGAGTCTCTCTCGTTCGTAGTTTCGGACGAGCTAGTTTGGGGAGAGAAGAAAAACATATTCGAAGTAGAGCACGAAAAACTCACGGCTAAAAGATTATTCTTGTATGTGCCTTCTCGATAAAGTCGATAAATAATGCTTTTTTATGTCTCCTTCTCTCACTTTTTCCTCGCCCAAATAGTCCCTTGCAATATTTATGTGACAGAAAAAGTGTGCTTTTTGCGGTTGGGAATCGTCGTGAATTAGCAGGGTTTTGTCTCGTCCCCGGGCTCTGACCTCTTTGGTGGGTCCGACTCTCTTCTAGACTTCTTGACCTAGATTTGACACCAGTGACGTAGATAGCTTGTAGAAGTTGTGGGAGGTATATTAAAAGGCCGTTGGCAGTAAATGGCAGTAAATAATGGCAGCAAAATTGTCAAAAACAAATGAGTCCTAAAAAAATTAATTTTTAAGATTTGAAAGAGACAAGCCCGGTAAAAAGTTTTCTGGTTGAAAAAAACCCTTCTTTTTGGAGATGACTTTAGAACACAACTTAAAGAAACGAGAAAAAATTAGAATCCCTCAAGGTCAAAATTTTTGTTAAACCTAAAGCAATGGTAGAAGCCTGCTGCATGTGAGAAGTTTTTAAAAATCACATAATGATGTAACTGATTCTCTCTCCCCCCTCTCAACCCTGTGTGGCACATTCGACTGTCGCGCCATGGAGATTGGCATTTCTTGAAATATCCTCCAACCTCATATTAAAATTTTTATAACCTAAAATTGAGTGAACTAAAGGCATTTCAATATGTGGGAGTGGGATCGAAATTGCATTAAAAAACGATTGAGTATGCATGCAATTGATTGGGGAATTTATGTGGCGGAGAACGTCGAGGAGAACGAGCGTCGAAAGGAGAAAGGTAGAAAGCTAACAATGTCATGTGCAAGTCGAGCCATTTTTTCTGCCTTCATGATTTCCTTTCAATCGAATTTGCGGCGTTCAGCTCTGCTCCTATACTCCCCATATAATGCATATTTAATTGCATTGCACATCAAATATGGCGACACGGACTGAGGTGAAGGCTCCATCTAGTTTTCTGCATGTGCTTCAAATACCGAAACTAACGAGCTAGAAAATGGATCCAAATTAATTTAAGCCTTTCGAGATCCTTTCGCACCTCAAACCCGGACCCTGGAGCCAAACAAGTGTTTTTGAACGTCGCAATGAAAGTTTTAATCAAATACATAAGTTGTAATTCAATTACACATCCAACGACAATCAAAAAGTCAGCCTGGCGTAAAATAAAGAGTGAAGTTGAGAACGATGGAAGCACGCCAGATTTATGCAAATGCTCCAGCAACAATGCCAGCTTGCTCACTCGCACCAGAGAGTGTCGACGTGAAGATGAATAAACCAAGTAAACTCCAGCTACACCCAGAGACAAGGATGGCAGCAAGAAACCCAATATTATTAGAATAGTTGCGGTAAGCAAACATTCGCAGGATCCCCGGTTGCTCGAAATTCCATACCTCAAATGCTATTTTCTAATTGCGCCAATGAAAACGGAATTGAATTTTGGTGGTGGGAAGCAGCTCCGACACAATCAAGTTTCTAGTTTCCAACAATGCATTTCACTTTGCCAGTGTATGTATCCAGTTGATGTGCTGTTGAGGAAACTTTGTCTGCGTCAAGATAGTTTTCCATCACTCACACACACTCACGCAAAGACACGTTGTTCGCAAACATTTTTCTTCTTCACCTAATGTTTATTTATTGTGTTGTGCCATCATCTCAGTTCACTATGTTGAGCTTGTGGGAACGGGAGGAGTGCCAGAAAATGTCACACAAAGAAGCTGAGCATACATTTTTCACGAACTAGTTTTACCTGATTTCAAAAACTTTAATCGCCTCGTCAGAATGAATTAACGGAGTAATGGGGAAAATTTTACTCAAATCGGAAGGTTTGCCTCAGGGGACTTTGTCAGCTACCTCAAGCCAACAACTCTAGATGGAATTTTAGAAAGCAATTTTTTTATTTGAATTTACATCATATCGCTGGCGGTTCTAGGTTTAATATCAGGTATGGCTGACACCTAAAATGATTTCCTTTCTTAAGAAAGGTTTTGCAGTGAGACAAGAAAATTTTTTTTTTCATCACTTTTCATACGAATTGACAGTACGTTTGGGGTAAGAAATGGAAAAATAGTCGTTTTTAATGGTAGGGATCGGCCAGGAGGGAGCAAAATGAGGGAGCAAAACTAATTGATGAGAAAATGAACCAAAAACTTATGTTTGGTATCAGGAGAACTTCATCGTTGTGAAAACAACAAAAGCTGCCCTTCTAGGACTTTTTAAAAAACATAATTTTATAAAATTTCTTGGATAGCCATCCCCTAGAACCGTCATTGATCAAATCACATCTCGATAACAACAGGTAACTGACATTAAAATTATTTTACTCTTCGATTCCGGCGAGGCTCTTCTTAGGCATAGAATCAACAAGTCTATTGATTTACCCTCTCCTGAAACTAACCCACGCCAGTATGTGACCCAGAAATCCTTTGATGTCTGTGCCTTAAAAAGCGATCCGGAGACTAGATAGCAGCCAGGTTTGAGTTTTGCACGCGTCGCCAAGTACGTCATTGAACTCGACGAGAGTCATTAATGGAAGGAGCGACACGACATTATGCGGCTAACCTACCCTCAGCTTCTACACGCTTGCTATGATCCTCTACAAACACACTTTGTATTCGTATTTACGAGGCATTAATCAGTCCTTGCGAAATTAGTACACATGTCAAGGAACCACTCCACCACAACATGGCTTTGGTGCCGTCGTCAGCGTCTCTGGGAGCGAACCGACATTCAACTTGGTTGATGACAAATATTGCTTCATTATGAGGCGGCCCTGTCAAGAGCCATCTTCACTACGCCTTTGCGAGAATAATGGGTCGTTCGGCTCGGTGGCGTGGGATGTCGTCTGTGGAATTCGGCTCGACTTTGAATCGAAATCAATTAACCAATAAATTAGACTCCTCCACTCTCATCTCAGCATGCGAGAGATGAACGTGCTGAATACCTAGAATTCCGCTGAACTGCCTGCAGCGGTCCTCTTTGTCGTTCAAACGCTTTGTTTTGCTTGGTTTTGCGCAAACAGAGCTACACTCTCTCTCAAGTCTACCCAATTCTTGAATTTTTTTCGTCCGTCTGTCTGGCTACGAGATTCAAGGTGAGATGCTGAGGACGTCTGGGCTTTCTCGTCTTAGCGTTGCTCCCAAAACTGCAAACAATTTGTTAACAAGCTGTACGGCATTCGTGGGGTGTTTGTGTGACAAAATAATTCATGTGTAGCAATTTGGGCCCGTTGTAATCCACCAGATGGAGAGCACACATGTGGATGGAGGATGCAAAAGAAAGCAAGAATCTTGTGAGGCGAGCTCAGGCAGTGAAAGTAAGCCGAATGGTAAATAAGAAGTTTGCGCACGATATCTCTAATCAAATATTGATTACAAGGTAAATACGCAGGGTACAGAAAGCACAGTACGGGAATGGATAGGAAAAGCGTAAAACAACTTAAAAAGTACCCTCGAAACGAGCTGTTCGGTAATACCCCGGGCCTGAATACACTCACGCAAGTAATCTTTCTGAGGGTTTATGGGAATGTCATTGCCGTTTGCAGATCGTATGAGGAAGAAGTCGAGAGCAGGCGGACGGGCGATGGCAGACTATGGGGGAAGGCGAGTACAAGAGAGGAGATTAAAACTCTTTACATGCTCGATCTAATCCAATCGCATTTTTTCCAGTTACGCCCCGAGTTATTCTTGTGTACAAGTTGTTGATCTATGGCGCATTAAAGTAATTGACGAGATGGGTAACAATAAGGGCTTAGCAGGATATTGCTTCACTTGAACGACGAACTGTTGAGAGCAAGAGCATGTGGTCGGGCTCAAGGGTAGTGGTAAGCCGATCTAATGTTGGAAACACGTTGCCAGTAGCCTTCTCAGTTACAAATACCAAGCCTGGAGTGTGTTCACTGGGCTCTCAAGTGCTCTCTACTTTCTGCAAAGCTTAATGTTCATCGCCTTCGATCCTTCTTGAGGGATCCAAGATTTTCTTTAATATGATATTTTAACAGCTCTTAAATTCTGGGAGGAAGGAGCTTAGGTTCTTATGAATGAGTCTAGTTAGAGTGTGTGGCTAAGTGGCTAAGTTTTCAGCAAAGAGAGGAGATAGAATATTACTAACCCATTTCGAGCCAGGACTCAGATTTCCGACCATAAACTTTGGACTTTTTATCTGAGATGACAGTAATAGATAGAAAGCTAATTCTTTTTTTGTCGTAATATAACATAAAAGGACTTTTTAAAAATAGGCTTTTTCGGATATATCTTTTAAAAATTCCCCAAAATTTCATCTTTTTCAATTTTTGTCTGAGATTTTAATGACTCAAAGAATAATAGTCAAACATCAATATATTTTAAAAAATTGAGAAATTCTATGCTGGATATGATGTGGATGAAGAAAAACCATATACGTATTATATAGTTGAAATATATGCGAAATATACAAAATGAGAATTTTTAACTTTAAATTTTTCATACGAGGTAAAAACGAGCTAAAATTTCTAAAATGAGCAAAATCGTACGAGCTGTTCTATGTCCGGCCTTAAATGGGTTAAGAGGGTGTGAGTAGGGGGGATTTCATTCGAGAGAAAGAGTTCGAGAACAAAAGGAGAGGACTGGCTCTCAGAAGGAGAAAGGGAAGCATGATGAGTCCGTGTAGTCTGACCCACTTTGCTGCACGTACCTCCGTAATTACAGTATAGCACGAGAAATTGCAGGTTTAGGCCACAAATTCGATCAATCACACGCAAATAATGCATCAATCACGAATTATGACACACATCCGCTTGATTTATTTACATCGGCACCTGAGGGACTTCATGTCTGTGTCATTATCCGCATTGCACAATCACGATCCACTCCGAATGGATTACTAAGCAGCCGAGTCATCCTTCAAATTCACATAACATATCGTAGGTGTCGGTCCACTGACGTCTCTGGAGTCCCCGAGCTTGTGTGCATTTTTGGTACGCGCGCATTTAATTACAGAGGCACAATTAATTTGCGTCGATTAACCCAAATACTTTCGAGAGAATTGAGAAAGCAGCCGCGGATAATTAAATAGTGCAACGTGCAAATATTTTTAAAATATGGGCTCAATTAAGTAGCAACTTCATCATCAGACAGGTGGGGCGAGAGGCGAGCTGAGGTTGCGCCTGCCTCCCCCTCATCTGCATTCACACCTATTGTGTCGGCTCGTTGGCACAACACACAACAGCAGCTCACCGAGTCTCGGCCAAAGGATGCAAAAGCAGTGCGACGCGGTGGCTTTAACGAAAAAACACGTATTTCGAATGAAAATGAATGTGTGGCGGCTCACACTCCCACACACCTTTATTATAAACTCACGCTCAAATGTACACAAATAAAAATTCCACCCGAGTTCCCCTTTACACATTTGCTTCAATTACGTGTGCACAAAACTTTTATTTCGACTCTCAGTCGAGTCTGCACTTTTGAGGTTTCCCATGCACGGAACCGCCGTGAGTTGCCGGAATTCCGCCCTTGTCTGTCCTTTCCCCAGCTCCAGGCCCTTTCGAGAGCCCTCCAGCAAGCTTCTCCTCGCCGTTTGGCAAACAAATTTTCATTTGCTCGAGGTTTCGCATATTGGACTACCGCTGCGAGGAATGAGGATAGAGCTGAACTGCGATCTGCACTTAAGGGAAATAATAATAATCTGAAATGCTGATGGTGATTGCAAACAAACTACGAGTATCGTGCAAAAAACCCCGGAATATCTCACAGTCAGATTAATTTCGAAAGTTGCTCCACTGTACGCAGTTGGACACCAAGTGGGGTCGTGACTTTTTTCATTATTTGAAAAATCGTAGGTAATGGGAAAAGTTCATCGCACATTTCCCAAATAATGATTTCTCAGCGCTTGCAACATTCATAGCGCATGCATGGAGGTTCAGAAAATTGCATAATATGTATGAAATTGTTCGGGATAAAACATTCATTTGCTGACCCGGGAAAACGCACATTCGTCCAGACGAAATTGAAATGTGAAGCTAGTTGGAAAACAGAAATAATTGATTTTGATTATTTCGTGAGAATAACTCGTTAGCAGATCGGTTACATGGCTGCCGCTGTTTTTACTACATATTGAAGGTATATCCTAAATATCTTAAGACTCTATTGTCGATATTTAAACCCTCTACCAGGAGATGTCTTTTTCAAAAACAAAGTACCTATCCTATCTTGTTCGTTTATGTGTCGTTTTTGAGAAATTTAATAAGAGATGATTTTTCGTCAAAAATTAGTTCCATATTTCGGACTTTTAAAAACCTTATTACAAAAACAGGCTATGACTTAAATACCAAACCATTACTTACGTTTAATATTAACAAAAGTCACAACTAATAAAGCTGGAACTGAAAATGATAAAAGAAGGAAAATCCAAGATGGCGGAAAAATATATTTATTTTATGATTTTTGACACATGCTCTGTTCTTGAGAGCTGTGGGGGCAAAAAACGTACAAAAATGGGGTATCAAATGAAAGGTCAGAACTTTGGCTCTACTTTACATTAAACTAATTAATATTTGGACCAAGAATTCTCCAGAGTTTTCTCTGGATTGCCCGTTAGAGGGTAAATTCAGCCCCTCCTTCTTCTTGAACAGGGCTCAATAGCAAGGTCGGACCGGAGTTCCTAAAAAGGATACTTTCAAATTGTGGAAGACCACAAACATTGCTCGCTTCCAAGAAGATAACATACTTGTCAAGTTTAGCCCAGCAAGAAAGTTGAGGAATGTGGATTTATCTTAATCTTGGTCAGCTACGAAGCTCGTTGTGCCCTTTGAAATGCGCTCGCTCGAGGAAGTCACTTTGCGAGCGCTTTTCTTTTATTATCGTCCTTCCGATGTGGAGCAAAAAAGGAAAACACGGCGCTTTTTGCGTCCAACCGACAAGCCTGAACTGATGAACGAACACTTGTACGCTACCGGCGGTGCATGGAGGAGAAAAGGCAGGAAAATACCGCCATCAGGGCACATAAAGAAGTGAAAAAGGGAGTAAAAATACAAAGAATTGTTTTGACATGGATCGAATGAGCTCGGAAGTCGCTGGAAAATACGGAGTGCTGAATGCATAATAAAATGATTATTATTGACTGCCTTCCCGGCGCACCTCGGCGCAGATTCCACACTGTTTTCTGAACCTTTTTATTGCTCGTTTTTGCCACCCTCGCAAATTGGCTTACTTAGCTGCAACAACTACTTAACTTGCATCTGGCGACTGTTTCAGCTGGAACCGGAGAGAACGCGCGCGGGAAAAATATTTGGCGCTTGTTTTGCCTCCAGGCAGACGCCGAGCCGAAGCCGGGACGGAGATGCAGGAAGGGAGAAAAATTTAATGAAAAGCGAAACGAGATAATTTCAAATATTTATTTTTCTCATCTTTTCAGAATGATGACGCGGAACAAAAGCAGAGCACGGAGTTAAATGTGAGCTTTTCCACTTTGGCAATGGCGGATCTTGTTACATTGTTAACGAAAGAAACCCCCACTGCTGCCGCTTTTCTGATTCGCTGCATGCATTGCTTTTTGCAGGGCCTTTCCACTTTCTTTTGCTCTCGCGTAGCTGACGATGTGCTATTATGCGCAAAAGTTAAATTAAGCGTAATTTTCTGACGTTAGAGAGCATTCATTAGATGCACTTTCCGGGTACTAAAAAGGCTGGAAACCTATCTTTTTGTAACTTGAATGCAATCTCATTTTTTATTAAATCTCGCTTCAGCTGAGTAACGAAGGGGAAGCCGAGCACAAAAATGTTAAGTACTCTTTGCTGCTTAGCGGAAGAATTTTTCTCAGTGAATCTTTGATAATAAACCTCGAAACCAAAGGAAGACGTTTTCTTGGGACAGCCTCAGAGCACAGAGCCTTATTTACTATGGTCTCCGATTACCCCTTTTGAATTTTTGCTTTGCAAAGACATGTTTAATTTTAAACATGTCTTTATTTAGTCAGCATCTGTGGATGGCCATATAATATACATAGTTATTACAGTTATTATTAGAACTCTGGCAGTCTTGAGAGGCAATTCCGGAAAGTATCCCTTGAACAGCTCTCGTCGTAGAGGGCGTAGCCGCATTCCTCTAATAAGGTCCTTGTGACTGGGATCTCGAAAACGGTGGTTGCTCTGCTGCGTATCCTGATCGATTGCTGCGTAAAACTCAGTCTCTGGCGAAGAGCGTCTGACGCAAATCTCCCTCTGAGCAGGTTGAATACGAGGAAAACGCCCGCTTGATTGCGCCATCCCTCCAAGGCATGCAGGCTCACCAGGCTCAGTCGGTCACTGTATGGAGGGAGGACGAAGCAATGAAACCAGTTGAGGCGCCTGAGGGGGAAGATCAGTCTCCTAGAGGTGTGCGGCCCAGACACGGGGAATCCAGGGCCAGTAAAGACAGGACTCCACGCTAAAAAACAGGACTCTAAACTCACAACTAAAACTCACCATATGAAAAGTCAGATTAGAAGAGCTTAAATCAATCCACGAGACTCAACTGTGAATGGGGATAAAAAATCCGTTCGGTGAATATTTTATAAAGGCTTGTTGACATGATGTTAATTAAAAGGATATCCAAGCACTTTTTGCCCCACTCTCCCCCACCGTGTCATGTGGACAATGCAAGGGAGTAATTATCGATGGTTATCAGTGCACCGGAAGAGGTGAAAAATTCACTTTTTATTCAAGCCTGCTCAAGCCATCCGTCGCCATGAAACGAGCGGGTCTCGCACAGCTAGTCCATGGGCACGTCACCTCCTTACAATGATAACAACTTTACGTGGAGCAATTTTCTCGTCTCCTCCAAGGCATCACCGGCTTCACTACTATACACATTGCACCATAAGTGTCGACGCGTCACATATTGCAGGTACTTTACCATTATTTCAACGCCATTTGTTTGCAAATAACAGAACGGTGTGTGCCGTATATGTTCTGAAAGAAGACAGCCGGGCATGTTTGTGTGGCGAGTGGAAAGTCTTGGAGCACCAATCAACCTGTCGGATGAGAGGGACATGCACATAGCGTGTCATTTTATCGTCCGAACGATGAATTATATGGTTGATAGTTCTGGCGTGCCTCGTCCTTGCCTTCCATAGATTGTCGGACGCTCGTATCCTGATATTAATGGACTGCTATCATATTGGACAGTTATTTGTTGGAGTTCCTGGGAAGAGGGAAGGATGTTATGGGGCAATTTCATTAGGAGCCAGTGGAATCTGATGCTGGACGCGATATTTCCAATTAACAAATTAGTTTCAAGTTTCGACTTAATTAAACATTTCCTCAAAGCGAAGCAGAAATTATTTTCTAAGAAAGTCAGCAACCCGTGACCTGAAATACCCCCAACCCACTTATTAACCCTTCTAATGAATTTTCGATGTCCACTAGCTGTCCCTTTTCCTGCCGAAAAGGCGTTTTTATCGGGCATCAGGCGAAACTCGACCCGTCAAGCCATGATTGAGCTCCTGCTGAAGCAGCACGACACGCCGTTTGATCCACAAGAACCTCCTTGTTTATTCATAATGCATCAAAATGTCACCATTGTTTGCTGATTTCCTTCAAGATACCCCACATATTCCCCCCATTTATTCTACCCGAGCTTACGAACAACTACAAGTCACTGCACTCCGTTCATCCACTTGAGACAGTTTTTCGCTCCTTAAGCTCTTACTTTCTGTACTCGTCGTGCTCACCGAGTACGAGTCTGAGGTGTTCTCAAGCGCGTAATATGCTAATGCAAGCATTAATCATGGTTGTCTAGTGATTTATGCTTTTCAGGGGTATTTTATGCATAAAATCGCACACTTTCAGGTTCCTTTTCCTCAAACCTCACTCCCGGCAGCTGCACCTCAGGACGTATTCCCTACCATAGTGCATTAAAAAGGTTCACAAAGAGGAATGTTGACAGTTTCCCAAGGATGCAGAGCTCGCAATGCGACATTAATGCTCTTTCATGCCTTTGCCTCTTGAAGTCTCAGCGCTATTTGCTCGATGCGAGTTCATGGAATATCGTAATGAATGACGTGTTATATCTGCGTTTGCTGCAGACTGCAAAACCCTTCGCTTTCAAACATTTCTTCCCGTGAATTAAGCGGTTGTGTTAATACACAAAATAAGTCAAGAGCCTTCCTCTTAAGATGTTCTTTGTTTTTTTTATGAGCTCTTCTGCTTTTCACATAACTTATACAAGGTTCTAAGAATGAAAGTCCTTAGAATAAAGAGTCTTCAGGAATCCAAACACTGCTAGAAGCAAACTTCTCCAACATGAAAGTGCTCAGGAGATTTTCCTCGTGGCGAGTAAGTTTCTCAATAATCCCCCCATTCAGATTCCAATTTGAATAAAATGTGTCTAAGCTGCTGTTCGATTCACGATAAAGCAAACAGAGACCCAGGGTCGTTTAATTGACTGCAAATTGTTCTATCCCCACTAGATTCAAAGCCCGTACGTACCCATGTTGTGCAGACACGTACAACACCAAAATAAAATTCAAATCGTTGCTAAAAAATGCAAAGCACTCCGTACAAAAGCCCCACCAGCCACCCCAATGCAAAGCAGCTTTGAATAATTCCAAAGGCAGACGGTGATCAAATACGTGACGTAATGAAATTATGTCACACACAAAGTCACTGTAGCAGGAGAGCGAGAGAGAGAGAGCGGAGAGCGAGTCCTCTGAGTTACCGTCTTCCTTCACGAGACTCACTGGAAAAGCGTTTGGATGCGTATAAAATACTCGCGATTTTCCCGTCCAAAATCAGTATCAATGAAATAGTGAGCGGCTCAGGATGTGAGAGGAAATCATCCGCGTGAAACCAAGATGACTGCTGAACATAAAAATGATTGAGAGGCATAAAATGAATATAAAAAGCGAAAATAGCGAACGGAGGAAAGTCTGCTCTAAAATTGAAAATAAACGTGAGCAATAAGACGGAATCAAAAGTCAGCTGAGTTGATGTGAAAGTGGAAAACAAAGTACAGTTTGCTTCACGATGACAATATTTTGGATTATTGGCTTAGTTATTGGATATTTTAGTCAAGGTAAGGCGGAATGAGAAAACGGAGCACCTCACCTGCATCGAGGGATCGAGGGGGAGACGTATGGAGACGAGGCGAGGTGCCCTGATGGAGCTGCTTGCGAACATGGCCATAAAATAAATTCATTTGTCCAATTTGAATGTTATTGCGGTCGGAAATTTGCTCGGCGCAGGGCATTCTCTCTCTTTGATTCACCCGACTCGGGACGAGCACTGGATATTTTGTGTCTCAAGTGAATTACCCACACAATGTGTCAGACTATTAATTTTCTCCCAATCCTGAAACGTCTCGTTCTCCTCTGGGCCTCGTTAATGGGAGAGAAAAGACCAGTCGCCTCCTTTGAGTTATTAAAAATCGTGCGCCATTTTTGGAGCTTCCGCTGGGGGAAAAACCAAAACAATGAAATTCTGTTTACGAAGAGAAATTCGATCTTTCTGCCTCCCCTTCCATTGTTCGTGCGAGCATTTTAAAATTGATGAGGCAGTAATTAGTGAAGCAATTTTCTTTGTCATCCATCACATGATAAATTGTCCCATCATCATTACAAAAGTGTGAGCCTCAAAACGTATCTTTGCGTTTAACTTTTACAAACGGGCTCACAAATGTCGTTCAATCAATCAAAATATTAGTTCAGTGAAACCGAAAGCATTTAGCGTTTTCACCTTTAATCCCCCACCCCCAACTGGAAATGGAATGTTGGCCGACCGTCTTTAAAAATGTCTGGCAGTCTTCCAAGCGGGCCCATTGCCGATTGCCGAACAAGACGAATGGCTAAGATAGGGTGTATTTTTGAATATTGCCCCTTTTCAATCGAGCAGCTCTGATAAAAATATATCATTTTCGTTTGACATGAGCTACAAAGCATAAATTTCATGTTCCGGAATCAATTCGGCAACGAGACAATTCTTTTGCTTTGTTTGTGTGTCTTTTGGGCTCCGAATGTTTTCGAATCCCTGGTGGAAGACTGAGTAAAAATTCTTTTGAAACTGTCTCTGGAACGTTTTTAATGACGAATAACTCCTAGAATGAAGAGATAATCCAGTTTCAGACATTCCTGGAGTGGTTCAAAACCCGGAGTAATTTCGCTAAAAGGCAGTACTCAACGAGATACACCTGGATTCTCGGAAAACCTACTTCTTTGTCATCTCATTTGCTCCCTTATAAAACAGCCTCAGTTTCCCATTTTTAGAAGGGGCTCATCAAATGCATTTGACCGGGTTCCATTGAAATTTTGTCGTGTTAAGCCACAACCAGATTTTCAATGGAAACGCAGTCGGGGACAAACGCATTTGAGTGCATTGAGTGCAAAGTTAAGTCAAAGTGAAAATCTTTTGTCAGAAAATTTTTTTTCTGTAGAAACTTTGTGGTGGTACAAGTACACTGTAGAAGAATTATTTGCTAGGTTTAACAATTTCATCAACATATTAAACTTTTAGTTCAATCGGAGCAACTAAAATTTTCCCCCCTTCGTTGGGTTCTCACACCACCCCTTAGAGATGTATTGTATGATTTGTTAGATTTGACATTATATATAACATATCCAAAATTCAGCTTAATCGGATGAAGTATATGGAACTTTCATACAACGGGAAAACCCCCCTTGTTACCCCCCAGGTGGTTTTCCGGAAAATCCAAAGTGGTTTCACCACCCTTCAGACCATAGCTGACAATTTGCAAAAAGCTTCAGGTCTCTAGCCTTTGCGACTCGTGACGTACGGACAGATGGACATACACATAAGGGACACTTAAGTGAATTATTTTCAAAATTGATGAAAATTCACTACAAAGTTCTCAAGCCACATTGAATTCTTCATAGCCTTCTGTCATTTGGCCCTTTAATCGGTTGCAGAATTTAAAATATACAGAAAATAATGGGATTAAGCCACGTCCGAAATCTGCAAGCTGAAAAGACATTGACCCAGACACATCAGTCAGACGAGCGCAGAGCACGATGTGGCATTAATGAAAAATGACGCGCGGTACAGGAGCTAATGCAATGTCACGGAGCGCAAAGTGGCGGGATAAGACAAAAAAAAACGAGAGAAAAATCACATAAAATCAATTTCGCGTCGCTCGTTCCATGCAAATTTGTGCTCGTCATCGTTTTGATTTGAAAATCTGTCTCTCATATAATCTATATTTCTCGCTACAAATGCGTCCTCTCCGCCATCCCTTGCCTGCCTTCCGAAATTATATTATCATGCTTGAAACATTGTTATTACTTCGGAGGGTGTGCTCAGCTTGATTCCCCGAAAGTGCGACGAGCGTGTGTGCCGGAATGCGGAATGTGAAACCGCTTTGCCACGCCGCCACAATGAAAATTACTTCTTGGGCCGCTTCGCTTCATCCTTCATATTATTTTCTTTTTATTTCGCTACACTCGGGTCCAGAGGCGTGTGCGTGGACCCATCTCGTGTCGCCAAAAGCCGGCTCCGTCGCTGATCTGGTCCTCCTCCTTTTGACGTTCTTCCATGCGCCTTTTTGTGTGGAATCATCATCATCAACCCCGCCACTTGATTCGAACCAGTGAAAATTAAATGAGGGTGAAGTGAAAAGGTTGAAACTGAATGCGGCATTTATACACAAAGGTGCGTGACCCATTGCAGTGATTCTAATGCTGACTGCCTTATTATATACCTCGCTCACGCTGCCACGTCACAAAAGCGAAATTGTGGACTCGGAGGCACACAGAAGGTTACGAGTTTCGTTTAATGATTAAATTTAAGGGCATTGAGTTGTCATACTTTAGTGAATTGTATTTAATTTTTGGCGTCTGCGTGGCGTGCGAATGAAAATAATGGGGCTGAAAGTTGAGAAGAATTGATTATTCGGGGTTGGTGTGAAAAAAGGCAGAAGGGTGTCAGGGTGACCGTTTCTGGCTCAGGAAAGCCGCTCCGGTTTACAAAATTAATGATTTCATGAAACGGACGTAATTGAGCGCGGCCAAATTCGAGTTATTTAGGGGAAAATGCATTTATTTCTCATTTTTAGCAAACTCTTCAAAAGGGCTCGTAGAGCTGCATGAACTCAGACAATCGAGAATGCTTCTAAAAACTAAATTGAGCACGTCCGTGTGTGTCCCAAAATCAAAGTGGGCACTCCACAGCTGAATTGAGTTGCCCTTTAATAAAAGTGAGTGCTCTTAGAGTAAAAAAAGTACTTCAAAGCTGAAGTTAGACCCCTAGAAAAAACGTGAATGCTCTCAAAATCAAATTGAGCGCCTTCTGCAGGGTGGCTCTGGAACTCTTAACTCTTTCTCTGGATCCTCTTCTAGGCTATCGTCCATTTTGTTGGTTCTTCCTTATTGTTCAACTCTCAGGTCGTTACTCGCTATACAAGCCCACAACACCCTGTAAATTAGTAATTACACGTTCCAAACAATAGGTTTGCAGAGATGAAAGTTCAAACAAAGTTTTATTGCGTATTCTTTTGTGCCTAACAAAAGAGAGAAAATGTGGAGGAGTTGCAAGTTTTTAGTGCATTTTCCCTCAAATGGAGAAAAAATGCACTATTGCATCTGCTATGTCCGTCTGTCCGTCCGTCTGTCCGTCTGTCCGTCCGAAACTTTATAACTCAAGAACCAGAAGAGATAGAGACCTGCGGTTTTCTGTGTCGTGTAGGACATGGTCTGTAGGGTGGAAGGTTAGACATCTTAGACCCCCATTACCCCTAGGGGGGGAGTGAGGGGGGTAAACCCGTTGTATGAAAGTTTCTTATACTTCATTCGATTGAGCTGAATTTTGGATATGTTGTAGTTCACATCAAATCTAGCAAATCATAGAACACATGTATGCCCCTATCACTTAAGGGGGTGGGGTGAGAGGACTCCGAAGGGGGGAAAAATTTAGTTGCTCCGATTGAGCTGAAATTCAAAATAGGCACGTAAAATTACATTATTAGAAACATTTGCTTCAAAACATGGTCTCAAAAACGTAAAACAATCCATCAGGAAACCTTTGAATATAATCTTGTGGCTCCCCTTGGAAGACAAATGGGCGAATTTTCAAAATCGTCCGATTGAGCTCAAACTTTGGTAACTCTTAGAGGGCTTTTATTTGAGCAAAAAACATTCCTATAGTATGCTCCTATGAACTAAGAGGCGGAGAGGGGAACTCCCGAAATTTGTATGGAAGCAAATTCATGTGGATTTGCCTCTTGGGCTGAAATTTAAATTATTTATTTAAATTACCGAAAAATGTTGGTAAAGTTTAGAAGTAAAAATTTAAAAGTAGAACTTAAGAGTTAAAAAAATAAATTAAATTAAATTAAATCAAATCAAATTAAATTAAATCAAATTAAATTAAATCAAATTAAATTTAATCAAATTAAAATACAAAATCGAAGATCAAGTATAAGAAGTGCATTTTCCCGGGTTTATATTTTGAGGGAATCTTATTTGAATTCATGATACTCAATTTCTGAACTCTTGATCAATTAACAATAAGATTCCCTCAAAATATAAACCCGGGAAAATGCACTTCTTATACTTGATCTTCGATTTTGTATTTTAATTTGATTTAATTTAATTTGATTTAATTTAATTTGATTTAATTTAATTTGATTTTTTTTTCTCAGTTTACATCATCAATTTTACTGGGTAAGGAGTCAGGGGGTCAAGTGAGTTTTAACCTGTCTGAGGAGTTCGTCCATTGTATTGCTCTCATTTGCCTCCCAGCGCTGCCATTCGAAAATAATAAAGAGCACCTTGGCTCCTTTTCATTTGAAATTCATGGGAAATTGCTTTCCAGAAACCTTCCCACTCCGAATGCTAAAAGTGTCAATTCCATCGTACAAAATGAGAGGAGAAATTGCGGTGCTGGAGTGTCACTATCAATTGGGGAATCGTCGAGACAAAACCACCCACAGCCACTTTGATAAGAATCATGATAACGAGGATGACGAGGAAAGTCGAGTAGCAGCGAGCAGTAGGTACCACAGCGGAATCATAAACAGAGCTTACAATGAAACAGAGCGGCACGAGAGATATAAAAACTATTTTTTAAATAACGAAGACGACGACGGTGACGACGAGGATGGAGGAGAATTCTTAGACGGGCGAAGAAACTTTAATCATTACCGAGACAAAGATGGAGACGAAGAGGAGGCTTTGTACTCAGTAAAGTGGTACCGGGACCATGAAGAGTTCTACCGCTTTGTCCCCAAAGACAATCCACCACAACACAGCTACTCCGTGGAGGGGATCAAAGTTGATGTAATTTTCTCTTTTCTTTTTCAAGTTGCTTTTCAGGCCTCTCTGACGTGACAGATCCTTTATTTTCAAAAGAGTTCGCGAAACTTTGTGGACAGAGATCTACTTGCCAGAGCGAGACTCCAAGTAAAAATCAACGTCTCGCTCCTGGCAGTAGTTCTCTGTGGCCTGGCTTCCAATTAGCTCTGCAAAAACAACACCCTTGAAAGGAATC
Source organism: Forcipomyia taiwana (assembly GCA_963930915.1). Taxonomy (NCBI): domain Eukaryota; kingdom Metazoa; phylum Arthropoda; class Insecta; order Diptera; family Ceratopogonidae; genus Forcipomyia; species Forcipomyia taiwana. The sequence continues at coordinate 1,004,062 of CAWVOI010000020.1, forward strand.
TCTCTAGTGGCTTCATCAGAAATGTCCTTTATTGCAGCACAAAATGTCCAACGACCGTCGAGTGGTCTTACGGCCCGTCACACTCAAATCAAGAGGCTTATACAGGTGTGAGGTGTCAGCAGAGGCACCTAGCTTTGCCACCGTTCATGCTGAGAATCTTATGGAAGTGGTTTGTGAGTACCAAGCAGTGTCTCCCGTGACGTTTCACACAGAATTTAATATGTGTCTTCTCCATCTCTAATTGCAGACTTGCCAACGCACAATCCCAAAATCGTGGGGGGCGAAAATTTGTACAAGAGCGGAGACTCGCTTAATTTAACGTGCATATCTGGAAAATCATATCCGGGCTCAAAACTAAATTGGCTAATTAATAATAAAACGGTAAGTGCTTCCCTTCTCCCCCCTCCTCCCTCCCTAGACCGGCCTGCATAATTTATTTTTTGTTGTGCTCGTGAGTCGTGATATGACTGTGCCCCTCGTTGCTGACGGGGATAATGACGAAGACAGATGATCGTTAAAAAAAAATTGCAGCCGGAAAAGCTGCGAATCTGCGGACAAGGAGAAGTTTTGCAAAACCTGACATTTACCGTCATAATGCCACCTTTCCCGAGCCGTCGCAGGCTGCAACTTTGTGCTTTTCAATTTTTCACTTTTTGTCGCCACTCGCCTGAAACCCAGTCAAAGTCCCCGAACGCCCGTCCCACCATATACCTTCATTTATCACGACCTCACTAATGCCCTCTGTGCCGCAGAACTTTCATATGCGCCTTACTCTTGCTCCTGCTGCTGGGGCACGGGGCAGGTAATCAAAGTTCAGGCTGTATTATTTATCATGCGAGCACATTTGGGGTGGCAAAAAAACTGCAACTTGTATCATTTATTAGATAACAGATGCAAAAATTGTGAAAAACTATCGGGAGATTCATCACACTCACGGCCTCATAACGACGATGTTGAGTTTGGAGTTTATTATAAATGGACGGTACTTTGAGGACGAAGGCGCATTGCGGGTGAAATGTGTTGCCACAATTTCACCTGTGATATGGCAACAACAGCAGCATTACCGTGATGGCAGTAGTAGCAGTAGTAGTAGTAGTAGCGGCGGTGGCGGGAACAATAGAGAGAGCGTGCTTCAGTGGAAGCCACCACCGCTGATCGATAATCGGGAGGCAATGTTTTTGGGTAAGTTTTGCCACGATGCTGAGAGCGAAATTGAATTTTCACTTCATTATAATTTCCCGTACGTGGGTCCAGGGCCGGACTTTCGGGGGTTACAAGAAGGTTCTTCTGACGTCTCAAGGTTTTGGATTTTGTACAATTTTCGGAATGGCTTTGACAAAAACACTAGAAAGGTTATAAAGCCTCATAATATTGTGTTTAACAATTTTCAATTATTTTTGCTTATTTTGAGAAAAACCACAATTTTCTAATTTTCCAAAATTTTCATGTTTTTTTAACAACAAAATAAGGTTCAAGTCCAGTTTAACATATAAAAACCAATTTTGGAATTTCCAATCTTTTTTCAAACAATCAATTTTCTCTAAATACTCTCTCTTTTTAATTTTTCACCTTTTTTCCAAACCTTGGAGATCAAAATTTTTAGAGGGCCTTGTCAAAACTTTTCTGTGACCTAAAAAATTAAATCTTTTAGATTTACCCGTCAAGACACTAAATTTGATAAATTTTAAGTGGCAACGTTATTTTGGAAACTGTCTAGTTTTTCCGAGGGACATTTTTTTTATCAATGGAAAATTTTGCTTGATTCGTACTTCAGATACACTGTCAAAATTCCAAATTTAAAGAAAAACGAAAATCCAGCTCTTCCCTCGGACCTGACTTCATTACTCCCCTAACGTACACTTCGTTTATTACAGTACGAGGATCTGCCAGCAGACACATCCCATGCAAAGTGCGGTTATTCTCAATTCCATTGGTTGCTGCTGTGTTCACCACGTTGTTGGCCAGTGTGGGGAACTTTTAATCGCGCAACGCAACACTCTTCCGAATAATTTAATTAGGAGGACAACGAGTGAGCGATGCGGGACAACAAATCACGTGCGCGGTTGCGTCCACAAATGCATGAATGGCCTTTTGCCGTTTACGTGGAACTGTAAAAAATTGTGTATACAAACTGGAACCGAACTAGAAAATTTCATTTATGTCTCGTGTAAATATTATGAAACTTTATGGGGGTGAAAACTTTCAAACTGGATTAGGAGAATTTTATCACGAAATGTATGTAAAACACACATAGAAAAAGGTGGAAATTTTTACATTTTTTCCCGGCCGAGTAAAATTATGGAAACTAAAAGTTTTAAATGAGTTGAGCAATAAAATTTTTTGAATTCAAACCACTCGTTTCCCTCCTACCGAGTTGTCCGTCTGTATGGGCGTTTCCATCCCATTCTCTTGCTGCCACTGGATCATCGTTAAAAGAGAAACAAGATGCAAAACTGCAAGATAACGTAAAATGAAACCAGCAAACTTGAAAACTATCTTCCCTCATAATGCCTGCATGCAATTTTAATAAATTTTAAATATTTGCCCATCAAAGTTCATTATAACATTAAGCCTTGGTGCACCATTTCTTTGGTTATCTTCAGTTCGCAGCGCTATATCCTCCTTCGTGCGGGCCCAGAAGCCCACATCTCAGCCAGCGACGAAGGAGAAGAGCTGAAATAATAATTTTATTCATTTCAAGACCAGACCAGCCGACATAAGACACGAAAACCGCATCAAACTTTATCAAGTTGATTTTAAAATTTTAAATTCAATAAGTTTTCTCAATGCTTCCGACTTCCCGCCCAGCCAGCACCGCTGCTCGAAACGTGTTATGAAAACTTTCCAACTCGTTCTGGGGCGAAATTGTGTGACCAAAATGTGGTATTCGGTTTTGAGGTTCTTCGTCTTCTGAAAAATGGAATAATAAAAATTTGCTTATCGTGGCGAAAAAGAGTTTGAGAGTTTGGAAATTATGAGGGGGTTAAACTTCAGCTCACGGGGAGTGCGCTACAGCTCAATCAAAGACGGGAGGCGTCGCGTCGCTTCGTGGCATCCTGGCATCGTTTTAAGTGATTGAAAAAGTTTCCTTTCTATCACATTTTCCTCACAACTGGTTTGTCACTTGCATTCACTCCTCGAAATATTTTATTGAATTTATTTTCATTCTTTTGAGTAGCAATCGTTCGACTATCTTCTACCTCAAGCGCCGTACATTTTGATGGCAGGCACGAGAAGGTGAATACGAAATAAGGCAGAAAGGTAAGCAAGAAAATAAAAACTTTTGATACTATGACGGAGGCTTTTCCTCTGCCAGTGCCTCCGTACGGGAACGAGGCGCATCAGCATACGTTTGAACGAGCGCCAAATTGAGAGAAATTTAAATCGAAAATAGATAATTTGGATGGCAGGATGTGGAGTTTTGTTTAATATTTACGTGATTGAATAGTTGCGGGAGGTATTTGACTTCAGAAAGTAGGTCTCTGGTCCAGGTCAAAGCAGCAACCATACTGTCTCTGGATACCAAATTAAATGGTAGTTTGGAGAAAGGAATTGATCAGAAATTATGTAATTGAATTGGACAAATCCAGAGTCAATTCAGTCTGGAATTGAACAAATGGCTACAGGCTACTGATTTACCCTGAATTAAATTTTTCCTGAATGAATTTTGCTTATTCTAGTTCTGATTGGGAGGTGTTTTGCATCCTCTTTGGCACTCTCAAAGCTCTTCAGTGGCTCTCATAGAGATCTTACGGAGTTTTTTTTCGGTTCATTAGGTCATAGGACACCTTTTAGGACCATTTTTGAGACCAAAAATTCCTTCCAAAAGCCCGAGGTTTCAGACATCTCTTATAAAAATACCTGTCATTGTTCAAAAATTACTCTTCTCATGGATTATCTTCGCCGCGGTTTGCGTCGCCTCCAGCCAACCTTGAACGGCTGACCCACTTAGCACCTGCATTCTTCTCAATCAATCAAATTATGATCAAATTACTGCACACTAGAAAATTAATATGCACTTGATATAATTTTACACTACAAGCACCTCGCTTAACCAGTTCCAATCGAGTCAACCTTAAGTTGTCGGTCAATGGAGCCCGCCACAGTGCGGTTTCTTACAACTTTTTTCAGCACGCCATTCATGACGCCACATTTCTCTCAGTACACGGAGTCGCCACTCCGCGTGAGTCGATACAAGAAACTTCATAAATCAAATGAAAGTAACGCGCTCGTGTGTGCTATACTTTACAGCCGTACTTACCTACATGACGTACATTTTGTACGAGCCGACACGCAAGATTTTTTTTATGAATAATAAAAGAAACAGTGGAAACAAACAAAAACTTTAACATTCGCAGTCGGAGAGAAGTCGCGGAACAACAAAGTTGCGTTTCTCCTGAGCTCGCGGTAGCACGATATAATTTGTGTGTTCTTGGTCAGTGACCTTTCTAGTTTTTCACCGCGCGTTCCAACGAGGAGAGGTTAATTAATTCACCATCTATTACGTTATTGCAAAGCAAGTATGTCAGTCAGCAAATTAGTGACAAATTACGTGGTAGCGAGACATCATAGGTGGACGAAACGGGCATGTGAAGGACGGGATGGCAAAAACTGTTCATTATGCAAGACACGAAACTTTCGACAGACGCCAAAATGTTTTGATTTCGGGCGAACTTACGCGGCTCTCGAAACTAGCGGGATCCAAAAATAGCCGATTTCCGTCCAAGATCTCTCTGATTTGGGCCAATCCAGTTTTGTGGCACGAAACAGTGGGTCGATATATCTGTCGATAACATAGAGAGTCGATAACTAGAGAGGGAACAGAACTTCAAATTTTAAGAAGTATTTTCGCAACATAAAAAATTAAATTAAATCAAATCAAAATACAAATGATTTAATTTAATTTGATTTGATTTAACGTAATTTTATTTTTTATAATGTAATTTTACGTGACTATTTTGAATTTCAGGTCAATCGGAGCAACTAAATTTTTCCTCGATACAAACTTCGGGGGTCCCCCACTCGGCCCCCTTAAGTTATAGAGGCATACATGTGCTCTATGATTTGCTAGGTTTGACGTGAACTACAACATATCCAAAATTAAGTTCAATCGGACGAAGTATAAGGAACTTTCATTCAACGGGTTTACCCCCCTCACTCCCCCCTAGGAGAAATGGGGGTCTAAGATGTCTCTTCTGGTTCTTGAGTTATAAAGGTTTCGGACAGACGGACAGATGGACACAGCAGATGCAATAGTGCAGTTTTTTTCTCTAGTCTAATTATTTAGGAATATCTAACCCCCCTCCAGTCTACAATTCTCGAATGACAGAGAAGTCATCGTGAATCTCTAATCTTCTCGGCAACCGTGACGCGACGCGAGAGACAACAACTTGACTCGTTTAACTTCTCCTCCAGACACATTTTACGCTGACAGTAGTCTCTCAGTCGAGACTCCCAAGGTCACCCAGTGAGACAACATCGCGCCCCCCAGTCACCCAGATTAGCCATTTAAATATTCATAAGCGCATCTCTCGACGGCAATAAGTCTCTTGAACACACTCAAAAGCCCACTTCAGTGCGAGAGGGAGAGATTGAAACTTTTTGCCGCCGCTCGCACATGACAGCGAGCCCAATGCGGAACTGGAATTGTCAGCAATTTGTAGTGCATCTACATAGCATAATCGTGTTAATTAAGTAATCAAACAAATTGAATTTGAGCCAATGAAACGCGTGTCCATTTGCCATGTTGCAAACTGCAAATAAGTGAGCTACGAGCTCGCGTAAAACTGTTTTTGACTGTGAATGGCTGTAATGAATGCCCGGGCTGGCGCTAGTGAATGATTGTAATTGAATGGTTTACGGGATAACTGGCGGGCAGCGTGATTAGGATTATGGAAATGGATATAGCCGTCAGCGTAATGTGATTAGTTCATGAAAATGTAGTTTGGAGATGGGATCGTTGATGTTTCCCAGACTTCAGACTGTCGCTTTTAATGATGGCTGTTGACATCAGGGCCGTGTTTACAATCGAGGAGGCTTCTAAAAAGTTTTGGGTTCTTATTGACTTTCTTAAAGGGTTCTTAAATTTTAAGGGGCCCTCTTGACTTAAAAATTTACAATTCTCAGAGGTAACCAGAAGATTTTGGGGCCCCCTTGAATTTAATAGGCCTCTTAAACTTTGAGGGGCCCGGCGAAGATAAAGAAAGACTCTTGAAATGTTAGGACCTCCCAGATGATTATGAAGACCCCATGGAATTTTAAAAAGACCCCTTGAAATTTGAAAGGGCCCCAGAAATATTTTGGGGGCCCTTTGAGATTTTAGAAGTCCCAAAAAATACTTTGGAGGCAACTGGAATGTTTAGAGGGTCTTTTGAATTTTTAGGGGGCTCCTCAAATTTTCAGAGGCCCCCTTGAAATTTAAAGAGGCTCTCAAAGTGCGCATATTGTAAACGCGGCCCTGGTTGACATCAGTGGCCTTGCAACATCTAGACAATATTGAAGCTGTAACAATCAAACTTGAAATATCTCCCGGACGAACGACAGTCACCACAATTGTAGCTCTCAAAGAAACAAGTCTTGTAGTCTTTGTTTGTCAACTTCCTCTTCTTCTTTGAATTTCAGACAAAAATGGGCTATCAAGTCAGCATAGACATTGAGGAGCCCTCCGAGGAAGAAGTGGGGAATCATTTAAAGCACCTCTCGGCAGAAGCGGCCCAAACAGCCCTCGTGGGGGACTTCCTAATGGCCGACATTGACTTGTATCTGCAAGAAAATGAATCAGACAGGCAGGGAGACGACTTTACGCAAGTGCTGACAAATGTATGGAACTCACTCTGTCAACAGCATTCCCAGTACCTGCAAATCATTAATCACCTAGCTGCCAAGATAACGCACGAATGGCCCCATGAAGCGCCGACACCGACATCATCCACCTTTTCCCTGTTTGCGTCTCTTGTTAGACTCTACCAACAAATAATGTCCTTTGAAGTCGCTCTCCAGCACCATCATCCATGCAGTTCGCCCGGTGTGAAGGAGGAAATTGCACAAATTCTCTTCAAAATGCTGCATCAAAGTTTGTTTGTGCATGCACCGTCATCCGGAGACGACTCACACCCGCTCGAGAAGGCTGTTGAAGTCATTTGTGTGATGCCCAGAGAGCTGCAGCAGGACTATCTGACGGAATCGATTAGAGTGAAGTTGGAGGAAAATCAACAAACCAAAGATGTTGAAGGGGCGAAGCGTCAACTCGAATGCCTCTTAAGCTTTGATCCGGCAAAGAAAGTTTATCGTACGGCAATTCCAAGCTCTCTATTATCGTGAGTACCTACGCACCCTGCCATTTAGCAAGAATCAAACTTTTATGAAAAACTATTTCAGGCATCCGCACCAGCAAGCGGAGAGTATCCACCTCTCCGAAGCCAGTAGATGCATAGGCATGATCCAAGTGGAGTTCTCGATGCTCTCCGGGTTGCATTTTGTCATCCACCTGCCGATAAATGTATCGTAGGCACTCAAATCCCGCTAAATAAACTAATTAAAATAACGGATCTGCAAACTTTAGCCATGTGATTGAAATCGATTCGGGTTGATGTTTTTTCTTGGCCTGGACATGCTCATTTCCTCCTAAGTTTACCCAATGCAACACGATCCTGGAATTTTTGGGCCAAAAAATTGGGAAGAAAAGACCTTTTATTAAAAACAATTTCGGGATTTTTTGTCCAAGTTTGTTTTCACTAAATCGGTCTCTAAAGCATTAGAACGACTAAGTTAACATCTAGAAACACGCTCATGAGGATTTTTGGTCGAAAAAATCGATTTTAACGAAGAAAAATTTTTCAGCTAAAATTCATAAAATGGCCAAACTTCCGATCGTTAACGAAATCTCGATTTTTGGATTTTTGGCCAAAAATTTTTTGTCTTGAAATTGGCCCCTCAAGCCTCAGAACGACTAAGTTTACCTCTAGCAACGCGTTCACGAAGATTTTTGGTCGAAAAAGTGGATTTTGGAGAAAAAAATTTTTCACCTGATATTCATAAAATGGCCAAACCTCCGCTCGTTAACGAAATCTCGATTTCGGGATTTTTGGCCAAAATGTTTTTGTCTCGAAATTGGTCCCTGAAGCCTTAGAACGACTAAGTTTACCTCTAGAAACACGTTAACGAAGATTTTTGGTCGAAAAAGTGGATTTTAGAGAAAAAAAATTTTTCAGCTGAAATTCATAAAATGGCCAAACCTCCGATCGTTAACGAAAACTTGATTTCAGGATTTTTGGCCAAAAATTTTTTGTGTCGAAATTGGTCCCTGAAGCCTTAAAATGACTAAGTTTACCTCTAGCAACGCGTTCACGAAGATTTTTGGTCGAAAAAGTGGATTTTGGAGAAAAAAATTTTTTACTTGAAATTCATAAAATGGCCAAACCTCCGATCGTTAACGGAAACTCGATTTCGGGATTTTTGGCCAAAAATTTTTTGTCTCGAAATTGGTCCCTGAAGCCTCAGAACGACTAACTTTACCCCTAGCAACGCGTTCACGAAGATTTTTGGTTGAAAAAGTGGATTTTGGAGAAAAAGAATTTTTCACCTGAAATTCATAAAATGGCCAAATCTCCAATCGTTAACGAAAAGCTCACTTTTAGGATTTCGGGACAAAATTTTTTGTCGCGAAAATGGTCGCATGAGGTGTTGGAACCAAAAGAACCCCCTAGGAGCCAATGAGAGTGCCCGAGAAGCAAGAAAAAACTTTTCCTTCTCTACTGAACTTGATTACGCAAACAACTCGCGACATCATAAATCCCAAAATATTTACCCCAACTTTGGATATCACGGTCCAAACGCGTTCCGGGAAATCCCAGGCAGAAATGTCTGGAGTGCAGAGAAGTATGCAATCAACTTCACACGAGCCGCGGCGGGTAAGCATAGCGCATTCCTTTCCCACCAGCCCAAAACTTTCCTATCTTGTTGTGATTTCGCACGCTCTAGACAAACCATATATTTTGCCATAAATTTGATTTACAAGACCCGTTATTACTCCCTGCAGAATCGTTAGGGGAGTTCGTGGGTTGGCATCTGACCTCTCTATCTCTCTTGCTCTCGGAAATTAATGTGTCACATTTCCCCACATATTTTACCCACGGAGGCGACAGCAATCTTCGAGAACGACGTTCCTAGTTCAGGCTTCATTTTTGTCTAAAAATGGCCCAACCTCATCATCGTCAGCGAATAACTCACTCTCAATGCACTGCTTATCCATCACCATGTCGATGCTAATAAATGGGTTCTATTACGAGAAAACTGCCCATCACACTATGCAGTTACCGGGCGACAATTCAGGGAAATTTTGCACCGAGATTTACGCTAAAATTGTCATGTAAACGCTAATGGATGGGATATTCACAATTAGACTTTTTCGACTGCTCCATCGATGTCGACATATTGGATGACGGAATGGTCCATCGCGGCAGCAAATATTTAAACATGTTCATGATTGTTCAATCTGTGTCCAGTGAATTTATCAACGACGAATCGTCGGAACAGCCCGTGTGTATTTGCAGTTGATTTGGCACGTTGTGATGATTCCGTCGTTCTCAGGCTATTTCTGGGCAATAAATTTTGAAGCTTTTATTGTTTCTGCAATGTTCATTTGAAATTGAGGAATGTGAGCAGTAATTGGTATTGCGGATTTTACCGCTTCCCGAAGGACTGCGATATGATGTCCAATTCACTACGGTGATTTGCACATATTTTACACCCATTTTCTGTCTGTTTCATGTTTCTAGAGTTCCAAAATTATTAGAAATCCAAATTTAAGATAGTTTTTGGCCCTCTGGCCTTTGAATTACCTCAACAGAATCTATTAAGTTACCCCGAAAAATTTTGCTTTCAAAAATGCGAATTTTTACATTCAAAAGTCGAATTCAGGAAACAGCTCTCTTGCCCAAAAAACACCTAATATTTGCTTCGAAGGTATTGAGATCTCTAAACTGAGGTTTTTCCTGCATGAAAAACGAGTTTTTATTTTGTCCGTCTGTCCGAAATTTTATAAATCAAGAACCAAATGAGCTACAGTTTTTTGTACTCACCCCCTTAGGGAGGGTATGGGGGTGTTTGTATGTTGTTTAAAATTTTAGTATGTTGTACTCTGTTTCTTCCAGGAACGGAGCTAGAGACCCCCAAAGTTTGGTCTTCTTGACTGACATTTTCCCCCTTGAATTCCCCTTGAATTATTCAAACCCCCAAATAATTAGGAATTTAGCACCCTGAAGCTGATTTTAAGCCACTAGACACGCCACTACCCAAAACTTTCGATCTGAAGAGGGTTACAAGCAGACCTGCTGACTGCCAATACCATGTAACTCTTGACCATCGCTTAGGTAATGAAGCTATTTGCGTTGGCGTCACTATTTGCGAAACAAATGTTAATTAAAACCAGCCAACGGAGGCCGATTGCGCGCCAATATCTAAATAAGTTCCGTCTCGTCTGCAGCCGCATCTTACCACCCCATCGCACTAGTACCCTTGACTGTCTCCAACATGTCTGAATCACATCTTTATAGATTATGGATACATAGATACACGCACAAATGGCAGATCGACAATAATGTTTTATTGTTATACGTTTGTTTATATCCACATCCACCAGTGGCACCAGCAGCACCTAATGACGGAGAAATTTTTCCTCCTTTTCCACACGCATGTACGTGAGCGTGAGTCGCCTCGCTGCTCTCTTGCCGGTACGCGACTCGATATTACGGTGCTCTGCGTATTTGATTCATGAGTCCACGCGTGTGTCAAATGTAAACTTTTTTTTTCCCCATTTCGACGTGCCTCGAGTGCGGCTCCTATGGCAGCTACTGGGCAAACTCAGCTGTTTCTGTACGACTCGTACGAGGGCTCCATTCATCTGTGCAGGTACCGCGGTAGCTCTGCTCGCCGCCATTCATTCATTTCGTGGGACCGTGTGTGAACGAGTCCATCACACGACGCACACTGAGAGAGCAGATTGACTCTCGCATTTATGTGTTGTGTATGGCCAGTCTTCTTCTCAGTTTTAGTTCAGCTGTCGACTGAAGAATTTGTATTTCGTGTAGTAAATAACGCCAGTTTCTTCCCCAAAACCTTGTGAATTTCCGCGAAACCCGCAAAACGAGTGACCAGCGAGGCCGAGAGTCGGTGACGGATTTTTCGGGAACCCCAGAGTCGCATGTCCTTGTCGCATCCGCATTGTTTATGCACGTCCTGTCCGCCAGCAGCGCGGATCCACACAACAAACGCGACTTAATGGTAGCTCTGAGCTAAAGTATCGTTTTTAGTAGCTTTTTGGCCTTCAATCGGGGAGCTTGGTAAATTCCAAAGGGAGAATAGCACCTACGAGTGTGTGATAATGAACTAGTGATTTTATACATACGCATTGATATTTTATACACACATGTATTTACTATTAGGGTGATTATAAATGTGTCAAAAGTAAAGTGTCAGGTTCAGCTGCGGAAAATCGATGCAAAAGTAGTGAAAGAGACACCGAAAGTTGCCAAATCGTCGACACAACGCCAACCTTGCATCCACATTCTGACGTAGTCCGCGTCATCCGTACACACGGTGAGTGCATCTTTACTTTGCGTACACAGAAAAATTACACAAGTGCCGGTTCTGGCGCTTATCACGACCCATTTCGCAAAAATCGGATTGCCCAATTTTTCACGTCCTGCCAAATTTTTAATCGAAATCCAATTTCTGGCGCCAATTTTGAGTTTTGCATAAAACCAGAATTGGGTCACCTTCGTGCATCCGGCACCGACACATGCACTCTATGTACATCTATAAACATTAGATTTTACATTGAGTAGCTGCACAGTCGCAGCAGCAGCAGTCCTGAATGCACCAGGGCACGTGATGGCTAGCAATGTTCGCGAGCCTCGGAATGAAGCGCACATGAAGGCATTTGAATAGCGTTTTCTTTCTTCTCTGTAACCTGATAGGCGTCGTTTCCTCGGGGAGCTCGTTATGTAACCGAGAATCGGGGCTGTTTCTTGGAAAGGCTCTCAATGAATTCTTTGGGGTCAAACAAGTTTTTATGCATTTCAGTGAAAGGCTACTCAATGGGGGCTGTTCCTGAATTTCATGACGAGTGTCTCAGTAATGACGTTACGTAGGTGATGGACGACCCCCGGTGCATAACAGAATAGTAATTGATAAACTACGAGCGAAATGCATAAATTGCCTCAACACCTGGTAGGTCGATAAAATATTTACATATGAAATAGAAGTGCATGGAGCCGATCCCGCTGACCTACGCGGGCTTCCGATAGCGCTGTGCCACAAAGATTGCCCCAGCACTCGAAAAAGAAAACATATCATGAATACAAAAACGAAGATGAACATTTTTATTTATGTTTTTAATGAGAGACCGAATGGAAAATTGGAAGCTGCGCGTTTATGGAATTTTAAATTCGATCCACTGCAACTTCATATTGTATTTTGTGCAACAAACATAGCGAGTACAGACATGCTGGCCTTATGGGTAGCGGGCGTAGAGCAAAACGTGAGAGAGATCGATGCACCCGGCGAGCGTTGCAACTTTCATCTTATTACATTTCTTTTCTTGCTCAAACCCATTCAATCACAATTGCAATATTTACCTTTCCAAATACTTTCTATATTATTCTCACGTCTGTCCGTCTGTCCGTCTTCTTCCAGAGATCCAGCGAGTGAGTGACAGTGCACTTCTCCGATCTCCCGGAGTTATCTTAATTTCTTTCGCAATGGGTTTCGAAACGCGTTCTGGTTCTCGTTAGTGCCGAGTCACTGACCTCCAAAACCTGATTCTCCCGCTCGTTGATGGACGTCGGAGGCACTTAGTTTACCTCTTTCTCAATGCCAAAAAACTAAAAGCTGTAATTCGGACGTTACATCGGGGAAAATGAAGATGTAGGCGCGGAATTTCTCGGACAAAAAACCAACATGATAAATTGGCTCATATTTTAGATGACCTTGAGCGAGCGCTTGACGGTAAGCTCTTCGGGGCAGAGCGGATAAAAAATTCTTGCTGCCTCCATTCTCGGTGTGTGTGAGCTGATAGCGATGTTCCTAATTAGCGATGATGTCTGCGATTTCGGGGGGAAGTACCCATTGCAAGTTGAGCGTGAAGTACATGTCAAGGCCGGCCGAATAGCGATCAACTGCTGGTTGAATCGAAGGAGATAAATATTCAAAATTCCCGATTAAGAGTCGTTGACACTCTTGCTCCGTCGATCTACCTGCAAGTCGTAATTTTTTTTTGCCTCCTTCCTATATGCTCGAATACGAATAAATTTGCAGTTACCTTAATAACCGGCCGTTCGACGACCAGTTGACTTCATAACTTGCGCATCGCGGTGCTTACATGGAAGAGAGCCTCAAAAAGTTCAACTCGAGAGCCCCAAAACCCGTTTGGTGTCATCTCGAGCCGCAACACGACGTCCAGGGGTGTCTCGAGGGGGGTCACGAACACTCAAGGGACCAGGGAGGGAGGTTACGTCTCTGCCCAGCTCACCAAAATTAAAGCCGAACTTGTTTTCCGCTGGCACTCTTGGCACATGTGAAATAACAGTGAAGATGATGCGAGGCTTTTGTATTGTTTTGTTTTGAAACTCTGCTGCTTTTGGAGTCGAATTGAGGCGAGTCGGGTCGACGAAGAGGAGAGACACAGACGCTCATAAAATAACTGTCGGTGTGTGATTCGAGCTTGAGCCCAAAGAGAGGCACATAGTTGGAGGCACGAAACGAGACATTGGACCGTAAATACGCATTATTAGCCGTAATTTGAAATAAATCTTCACCGAGTGTGTTTACGTTTGCGTTTCTTTCTCCCCATCAGCTGCGCGTACTGTCTTTTGATGCGTAGAGCATGGGTCTACCTTCTGCCTGGCGGATCAAAATGTCGGTGTTGTTGTTGCAGAGTGTGGTTTCAATAGTCACATCACCATTAAATCTGGTTCACAATCGTATCGCTCGAGTCAAATGATGATTAAAGCGAAAATACACACATTTTGTAAACACAGAGGCAGAGTCGAGCAGAAAATTGAACGAAATGAGATAAACATGCAGTCTGAGTGTGTGTGTGGGAGGGAGGCGAGAGCGTCAGAGTTCGAGTCAGACATGTGCGACGGGCAATCAAAAAGGGCCAGAGGTGGGTTGATGAGGCGTAAGTCGGATTTTACAAACACTTCATTTGCTGAAAAAATTTTCCTCCTCCTCATACAGTGGAACCTCTTTAGAAGAACCTCTTTGTTTTTAATGCTTATTTCAACATTTAACCCCCTTTTGAGAGTCATAGATATCCAAGAATTTAATTTTTTTATATATATTAATGCTTCTTGTGGGTAAAGCCAAGATTTTTAAAACAACTTATTTCTGATGAAGCTTTCGGCTTTTAAGCCATCTTCAGCATCTATAATTTATTTTAACATAACATTTCTCAAAAACTCAAACAATACAATTTACCAATTGAAAATAGAAGTTAAATTTGGAAATTAATTGAAATCTCTTTTGAAATGAAGAAAAAAAATTTTCAAAGTTTTAAATAGTTTGATCAACTTTGCAAAAATTTTACGTGAAATTTAAGAAACGTTTCAGATCAATTTTTTTGAAATCAATACATCAAAAACTACTCTACAGGCCAGAATCAACGAAAAATGACATTTCAGAATAACTCAGTTGTTCTAAAGGGGAATGAAAGAGTGGTTTGTAGAGAGAGGTTGTTTCTATTTTTGTATGAAAAATGGCTTCAGAGGACCGAAACTATTCTTTTATACAGAGGGTCATGTTAAATTGGGTGTTTTAATATGGAGGTGCCACTGTATAATTATCCAAGCAGAACTTTTTTGTCCCCGACAGTCCCAGTAACGCAATGCACCAGATTCAGCAAGTCAAAGCCATGTAAATCAAAGGCCTTATCAGGACAGGGTTAGTGATAAGGGCAGTGAGCGCGAAATTGATGTGCTGCGAGCAGAGTAATGACTAGTTGGCGTGATTTTCAGTACAAAAATGTCACGTTGATAGCAAAATTCGGACGATTAATTACTCGGTGATTAAACTTTATCTGCCCTTTCATCGATAAAAGCAAAACACGACATTTGAGCTGGGGATGACGCAAGATCGGTTCTGGTCTCATGTGTGTGTTGACGAATTACGTGTTCCGCTTGCTTGTGTGGCTTCAAAAAAGTCTGTCGTGAGTGCAAACAAAGCTCGTTGTTTACTCTGAACCGACCGCGAAAGACCGACCTGACGTGGGTCCCAGCCAAGTGGTGGATAACCCACAATCAGGTTTGGAGGTTCGTATCACTTATTGATTTGCAAATTGCGTCTTATGGGGAAGCACAAAAAGTTGGGAGTCTGGCTTCGGACTCATCAAAACAGGTTTTGGACAAAAACGTTGACTCGAGAACCTTCGGGGTTTTGCGTCTTCAGAATGAGAAGACGGATGTGAAGGCCAAAGGAGATCGCGAAGATCTCTGCTCGCACGATCGGAGACCTGGAGGTAATAAAAGGCCCAAGGTTGTCAGCGTGATACACTAATTAGGCACAGTTTGAGGCTGCTGGAGCCAATTTTATACCGATGACCTGGGATAAAAAAGCAACCGAGAGGCCGCCCCAGTTCCGAAGTCTAGATCTCCAGTCTGATATCTGTGCCCTAACCCATTAGTTTTCTATTGTCATTGACCCACTTCTGTCTGCTGGCATGTACATGTAATTCAATCGCCTTGCAGCCGAGAACCGAGAGTGGAGTTTATTAATGACCCTTCTCTCTCCATTGACGAAAAGAACAACATAATTTACTATTGAAGCTTGCATTTGCCATTCAGCTGTGGTTTGGAGCCATTCAAGAGAGAGTTTGTAATGCATCCGCGTGTGTGTTTTGCAGTGGAAATTATAAATTGTATTTCAAAACAAACAATAGCACATGCCGACCACTTGAATGGCGATCCGTTTGGTGAATGAAGAGCTGTAGATTGCTCCATTTACCTTAAAAGAACATTTTGTCATGTCAGCAGAGGTTGTTGAACCGGGGACAACCAAAACTGATCGTGTGTGTTGCCAAAATCCAATCGACGAGCGTGAAAACCGGTTTCAGTTAATAATTTTTTATGGTCCAGCAGAACTTTACGTGGATCCAAACCTCTAACGCCTGCACTTGTGTAGCATCGAGATATATTGCTCACTAAGTACTTCCCATTTGAATCAATAATGGAGCAGCAGGGTCTGGTATCATGTGAATAATACGAATTTGATAGGGCTTTCGCATCCATTGAGCAATACATATTCCGTAACCGCAATGTGTGTAACAATGAAACCCGTCGCTTAAATACGGTCATCGATTAAGTGCATTGAGAACATGCAACACATGAGTAAAGGTGAATATATTGTGTAAAAATAGCAGATAATTACACGGTATAGCTTTCAATGAATGATGGGTTTCCAACTCGATCTACCGGAGAGGAGAAACTTGAGCAGGCTTAGAGTCAACCCCATAACAAATAGGACTCTCAGGGGCGGTAAAGTGAATTAAAGTAATAGATGAGGCCTTTAAGCCATTTTAAGAAGCATTTTGACAGAACCAGATTAGACCCTCCGGAAGTCAAAAAACCGGAATCCAGACAACATTAAAAGCACGATTATTCAGTTGGCCAGATTTTGCTTTTTTAAAATGACCTTAAACTGAATAAGGACCCAGAATCAAACGTTGGGCTACATAGACTAGACTAGACTAGACGATTTTAATGGTGAAGCTTGGTGTTTCTAAAAGTCCTAGAAGGGCAGCATTTTACTACTCTAAATTTGGGGGAAAATAATTTGAGTATTCTTTGTCCTCTCAAAACTTTGAAGAGGCATTATTCTTCCATCGGTTTCCCGCCTGCGGTAAAAAAGAAAAACCGGCAGAAAACACTGAAATTTTTGGTACACTTAAAAACCTTTATAGGGGGCATACTTTTTGGTTTCAGCGACCCCTGATTTTATCCCAGAACCGCCACTGTATCTAGGTGTCTCAGAAGTCTCAGTTAAAAATTTTTGTGAAAAAGTTTTGTTGCAAGTACACGCCATTGTTGACATCTCAGTGCTCCTAATCCCAATCCCCCCGAATTCCGACCAGCTGTTTAATCAGCAAATTCTGTGACATTTCACGATTTGCCATTCGGCCTCTATTGTGTTGCGCTCCAGCATGCCGGTGCCGAGCCCGAACTCCCGTAATTGCTCCAAGCGCACGACAGACGAGAGAAATCTTAAATTCAAAATACCGCGTTGACATTAATTCAATATGTGAATTTTTCGCGTCGCAGTGCCGCACCACTGCGCAAATAATCTCGTCCATCGCACCCGGCTCACGACAATATCTCTTTTGTCAGAAAGTCGGAATTTACCTACCTCATTTTACGTTTACACGCGTGCTATTTTTAGGCGAACGGAGCAAATTAAGATCTTTGAACTACTTTCAAAAGGGAATTCAAGATGCGCACATCGTCTCTCTGTCCCTCAACGCTACGTCAATCATTTAATGAGAAGAAAATTGGCGGTGTGGATTGTGTGTCACCCGAATGTTTATATTTCAGCGTAGCTAAATACCTACCGCGGGCCTCAAGACTGTAATTAAGCCTGACTTGAGAGAGTGTTTGGGAAACTCGTTCACACGTCAGTCACACTGATGAGAGTCGAGCCGCCTAATGGCAAGCACGACTCTCCGACGATGAGGTACTTGCCCCATCAATTATTCAAGTCACTCTCAAATCCGATGAGAAGCACGAAAAGACGATCGGCTGGGCATAAAAACTTGCATTTTCCACTCCGTTTCTGGAGCGGAAAAGCGCAGCTGCAGGTCTGTCGGTCCGCGTTCTCGTGCGAAGGCTTTCAGGAACTGATTTCCCCTGGGCTTTGCTTCTACCTCACGCGCTTTTATTGCTTTTTGCACCGCAAGTCCGCACATTGATGGCATTTCGGGACAGTGGAGGAGATTGTGGAGCACCGCATGTGTAAAAATGGGCCGTTGTTGAAAAGCAATCAGTCAAAGTGAATTAACAGACGATGTACAGGCCGGAGAGGGCATCAGCTGGTCTGGGATGGCGAAAACTCGCAAGTTAAACAACGATGCAGCAATAATCATAATAATAGCTACGAGAGAGCGCGCTGAAAAGAGTACAGCTCAAGATACAGGCAGTCGGAAAAAGGAGGAAAAAAAGATAAACAATAATATACAGAATACAAATATTTTGAATAAATTTCGGATCCGGTGAACAATGGCGCATAAAATATTTCTGCCTTTGTTGTTGCAGCGAGCGAATTCTGCGGGTAGCTCGGCTGTGTGCCAGGGCCGCCCTAACGACGAGACCTATATTCTAACCAAAGCAGGCCCATACAAATTCCAAAAGACTATGGGTTCCCTAAAAGTCCTCAGAGACCTCCCAAAACTGATAACTGTCACTGTCCTAAGAATTTAAAAGGTCTCAAAAACTTTAAGGAGTTTCCGGAAAATTTTTGCAAGACCTCTTAATGAACCAAAAGGGCTCTTAAAAGATTATTGAAAAGATAAAAAATGACAGAGGCTCCAAAACTCTATTAAAAATCAGAGTAACCCGAAGATAACCGCTGTGAAATGCGACCCTGCTCTCTGCAGCCTCTGCAAGCATTGAGGTTGAGACCCAGAAATTTTAAAGTACCTTCTCAGCGTAATTGAAACGGAAAATTGTTGTTAAATGAACTTGTTAGTTGAAATTCATAGCTCCAATTTGAATAAACCGGTGTGGAATTAGAAAAAGCAGACAAGTGGAGGAAAATTTACGATTTTCGCATAATGAAGAAAATTTATGACTACTCCTGGGGATGGAGTGCTATTGAAAATTAAAGCTGACATACTTCCTCGAATAGTCTTGCCTCTTTTGCCGGGCGTAAAAATCAATTATTAGGTAATTACGCCGATGTGCTGGACAAAAGAGCTCCCATCCCCTTTCGGCTGGCCATTCGGAGATCAAACATAAATCAATCACGGCGGTGAAAAGAGGTACCCATCCTCTTTTTGTGAATATTCCGCCTAATTACGACGTAGGTGTTAATTTAGGGTGTAGCTTTCTTCGAGATGGCGAGAGTCAAAAGGGCAGAGAAGCCGCACAAGACCGCACAAATGAGATTATGCAAGGGCGCCCAGCTTACATGTGAGCGAATGGAAAAATGACTTTCTCATCGGAATCAGCTAACAAGTTGTAAATTACAAGAAGATTTTGCATTGTTGCAACAAGAAGCTTACACCACACAAGAATGTTGCAACGAGCATCGAACCCAAAGTTTACGTGTCGGCTTCATGACTCTTGAAAGCACGGAACACTTCTCCCTCCTCTCCCATATTATGCTTAATTAAATATTCTTCATGCCTATTAATTATTCCCAGCACTCCACATCTTGGGCACTCAAGATTATTCCTATACTCGTTACATTATGCAATAACTATAACGGAACCGAGTTCGTGATCGTAACAATGAATGGGCCATGAGAATAGACGGCAGCTACAAGAGCCTAAGCCATCATAATAAAAAACATTTGCAACTTCCTAGCTGAAATCCGTGCTGAGTTGCATCCCACGCCCTTAAATTCTGTGCTTGTTTGCTTAAACTTGCTGGAGTTAGCAAACTTTGACGGCTCCAAATATAATTTAATTCGTTGCTGAGCTCGTACTTGTTGCAAAGTGCAATCACGAGAGGAGGTGGAGGGAAAATTTTGTAATTGAACAACTTGGGAAAGACAAGCGCTGGAGTCTGCCTTAAGTAGCTTTTGAGAAGATAGACTCGAATGATTTATTAGATCTTGATTTCTGGCAAACTTTCCTAATTTGCGATTTAGAACAACACTCATTGTTTTAAACTTCCTGCAAGATTGCGAAAGGAAAGGAGAATCGATCTCGGGAGGAGACTATCTTCTCCTAGACCATTTTCACAGCATCTTTTGATTTTTAAGGGCCAACAGGATGTCCTGAATTTGTTTTTTATTTGAAATAATTCTGAGGTGCCCTAGATGTAGGCCTCAGATGCAAGAAGAAGTTTCCATCAATAGCCACTTCCGTGAAAAACACTTTCCAAATACTTTCGAGCGATGGGCAGTGAAGTAAGAGCAACCATAATTCAATTGTTCCGAACGAGTGATTTGCAACATTTTCTTCTCGAGCCACTTATGCATAAGCGTCTACAGATACCTTCTGTTCGTCCAATTCAAATGCCTCTAAACCGCCTGATCACCTGCCTAAGCCTCCATGCCTGGGCTTTGTACAGACTCAAGTGCCTTTATAACACACTGGTACAGTTCCCATGTCGGGCCAAATCGGCGTACGGCACAGAAACTATCTTTCTCTCCATCTCACTTCACCGTATTTTATTTATTTTATATATTCAATAAATTCCACATACACAAAGTGTATCAATGTCATAGACATGGTAATGTGGCTGAGACTGGCGCTACGGAACATGTAAATGCACTTGATCGGTCTCATTTTATATGCGGCAAGCGAGTATTTCGCGAAATTCCATAACGCCATTGATGTACGCGTTCGTACATAAAAATGTCATTTGGGGCTTTTATCTGTGCATTTTCCTTCCTCCTCATCAGGGGGAAATTCAGTTACTTTTCCGACCCGGAGAGGGCCAATAAAAAATAATGCGGCGAGTAACGATGCCATAAAAGTTACATTTGGAGCATTACAAATAATATAAAAGTGTATACACAATATAGAGCCTCGTAGCCTTGCAATACATCGGCGAAAGCTCATGCATGGATGACTCGAACAACGTTTTATATATTTCTAATCTCATTACGGCTCTATCGCAGCAAGTGAGCCGTGCACATGGCTACAGACCCACTTTTAATCCACTTTAATTGTACTTTGTGTGTGTCGCATCTGTCTCCATTATTGGCAGCGCAATCTCGGAGGGCATATGTCCCTAAAACTGCCAAATGCGCCTTGATTTCTGTTTGTCTGATTTTTAGTATATATTTTTCAAAAATATGGTTTTGTTCGCTCGGACTCAGAGGAAATTCGGAGGAGCTAGGGAGGAGTCTCCGAGGTTACTTTGGCTATTTTTTGGCAAACACTCAACACAGACCGCTATCCTGTGTGAAAAAATGTGTTGATTCGCCATTTTTGGTTTGTTTGCATCCATGTCTCGTCCAATTTGTAGTCCGAAAGTAAAATTTGGAAAAAGAAAAGCATTTCTGCCTGCAAATTTTTACTTCCGGGCATCGACCAGTCACAAGTTTTTCCCAGTCTGTCCGCGCAGACAGACTGCCGGGAGACTTGCAAATAAACATTCCACAGTATCATGCCGGGATGAGCCCAGAACAGGCCTGAAACGGGCGCTCCTCGTCCCTATTCTCGGTGTGTTGCTTCGACACTAATCTGGATCAATTTCATCGATTTGTTTCGATGCAAACAAATGATCCGACTATAACTTGATTATCTCCCACGTTATGTAATGCCCTCCCATATACCACACCGAGTGTGGCTTTGGGGTCGTTGTTGTTAGCGCTAAAAGGCTTTGAAGGATTTGAAATCTGGGTTGCGAGTAGCGGGAGAGCTCATGAAAACATCATCAGCGCATCTTCGAACGACTTACTTGAGGTTGAGTCTGCGAAACGAAACTTGGATTGCGAATGTGAGCTGTGTGCATTCACAAGTCGTTGATTGAATTGCCGGAAGTTTTAATAAAAGAAGTGTTTTGTGTGATTCAGCACGTTTACGTTAGTTGGGGCCGAGTTTTAAACAAAAATTTGATGTTTTCTCGGGGAAGAGAGATATTAAAAGCAGATTAACGGCTTTTTCAGAGCCAAATTTCCGCGAAATGAGAAAATAAACGTTCTTTGAGCAAGTCTGTCGATGACCAGTCTCCCTATTCTCTCCCGAAAGCCCCATGAAGCCAATTTCCATAATTTGTCCACGTCCGCCTTTGTTTGTTCTCTGTCCATGCCAGCACGAAAACAATCGATTAATATTCAATTATTTAATAACTCTGTGCAGGCCTGCTTGTGAAGCCTAGAACAGCACCTATGGAGTACGAGGGAGCAAGATGTGAGAAAAATTTGTTATTGTTGACATGCCAACAAGTATTCCTATTTGTTAAACATATTTTCAATGTCAATGCCAAAGTGCTCGTTATAACGCGAATTGAATTTTAAATCACGAACTTTGCCAGGTTGTGTTCGGCGAAATATAGCAGCAAAGTGCAAAAAATCACGCTCGCTCTGTTCTTTGTCAAGAGTCGCGATACCCGTGATGAGCTAAAGTTTTTTTTTGTCTAGACCTGCTTTTGACGTCCGATTCCGATGAAATGCACGCACGCTTAATGGCGTCATTCAAATCGGCGATGATGGCATTTCTTCCGCTTCAATCTTGGTGCTTTCCTGAAGCCTTCAAAGCTTGATTGAACGGAGATAAAATGCCAAATCGAGTTGACTGCGAAAAACATTGAATATTCTCTAAATCCCGAAAGCTTTAGAGAGACAACTTCTCTGAGAGACCCGCGTGAATGAGCCCGAATAATGGGTCTGCTCTTGCAAAGTGCCATAAATCACGGTAGCCGAAAATTATCCGCCCAGCCACCTTGCCTCTCTAACTACAATGGAGCGACCTTCGGTGGGTGAGAAACAACGTCCAAGCTGAATGGTTGGGCAGTTTTTATGTACGATACACATTTTGTGCTCCGATGATGGTCTTGACTTTAACGCAGTGTGAGCCCCATGATTTACAGGTTGCTTGATTGTTGGTTTAAAAATTCACTATTTACTGTGGGTATACCTAAATGGATAATTATTGACCTTTCAGCGGTATGCGTGACTCCAGTTTCGGTTAAAGATCGATTAGAGTGCGAAACAGAGACTTTGAGGCAACAAAGAGAACCACGAAAATGCGGACTTTTTGATTTAAATTTGATTAAGTTTTTTTGTTCACTTGAAAGGCCTGACCTTTGGCGTGCTAACGGGGCTCTTGAGGCTTCTGGCGTGAGAATGAATGAGTCGAAATTTCTCCTCTCCGACAAGAGTGCACCCAGCACTTTTGGCCTACATTCGAGACTTTGCATGCCTAGCCCTAAATTTGCGTGGCGTATCATAGAACTCGACTCATTGCCATTCAACATCTTTGATATATAGGTACGTACCTACAGCGAGATGGCAGGCGAGAGATTGGGCACGAAACTGGTGCAATTAAAAGTCTTGGAAATCCATTTCGTTTCAAATCTCTCAAAATTTTTCCCATTAGCATTATGTAAGGCAGTGCCACAATGGCTGTGATTGTAACAAATGATTTTTATTATATCAGCAACCACCATCCACGTCACTTTGCTGAACAAATTGAAAAGTGTATCTCGCTCGCCCGGCTGGCTACGGCTTCCAATTTTCCTAAATTGTTAACTTCGGTTATGACTTAATAGAAAAAATTGGGTAAAGCCCAGATGCTCTTGAAGATAGCTCTTGAGTCTTGAGAGCAGACAAACAGACACCTCCGATCCAGTACTCTCTTCCTGAATCGACAGCGACACTCGAAAACCCAAGTGTTTTGTTACGCTCTGACTTAACCGTAGCGCTACAACAAAAATTAAATTGTCTCGCTCCTTCTTGCTCCATCAATCCAGCGCTTTCTCGGCATTCGCTCGCTTCATTGACAAATCTGCTAACTCACTTAAAGCATATCGCACAAGATATCTCCAGTGACGCGACACGCGCTCGTCTTCTTGCAAAATAGATATAGAAAAATAATGATATTGCAATTCCAATTCGTCATCACTGCACTTCCTCAACCATAAAAGAAAGATGAGAAGCAAGCAGAAATAGTAGGAAAGACATTTTGCACTGTCATCAAAAAGTACTAATTTCCTGACATTTCTTTTACTTCCAGATTTTCTACATTTTCCCATCACTCCCACCCAAATACTTTCCACTTTTCGTGATTGGCAGTAAACACGGTAAATTTTTGTTCATTCCCTGTTGTAGCTGCTAACGAAAAAAATTACTTAGAGCACCAAAGCACACTGGTTTATGTATATTTGCAGTATCAGCGGAACTGCCAGTTTCGAAGCTGATGCACACTGGGCACCACAGAGATTTGTAAATAAAAGAGTATAAAATGTATGCAAATAATGTGTGAGAGTGGATTTTCCTTGTTTTCGTGTTTTGAACTTTTTAACCAAGCAAAATGTGTTTGAGTTATGCCTCCGAGTTGATAGAGTGAATAGAGGAAAATAGACTAGAGGGATCACCTTTTATATCGTGCTAAATTTTATATAAAAACTTGAGACAGAAGATTTGATAGTCTATCAAAGATAAACTGTTGAGTGTTTGAGAATGAAACAAATAGCCAAAGTAACCTCCGAGACTCCTTCCTGGTTCCTCCGAATCTTGACACACTTTCCAGTCGAAGGAAACCGAAATCAGGCTCTTTTGACCCTTAGTTTCGGAGCTATAAGCCTGCAAAGTGGGAAATCAATGCTTGGATTGCAAACCGAAGATTTTGAAAAAAATTTACCAAAAATGACTCTTCTGAATTTAAAACAAAAACAGCACCTGATTGTGCACAGTGTTCGGCTCGTCTCGTGTGGATTTTTTAGCCCAGAAAACTGAATGCAGTTCTAGAGAGATATATGGGAAACTCTCGATGGACAAATGTGATATTTTAATGGATATTAAAATGTAGCGACATGAACTCTGCCAAGCAAAAAATATACAAAACCCAGATGATATCTCGAGTAATGACTTTAATGAGACTTTAACATTACAATGAGTGACATAATTACTTCGCAGATGTCCGAAGATTAAAATTGAATTTTTGGCCCATGATGGAAAGCTACAATAGCTAAAAACGGGGGGAAAAGTAACGCAAGAACGAAGGAAAGTGAATCGTAGAAAAACGCACGCAAGAAGCGAGAAAGAGAGAGGGAAAGTAAGCCGAGTGCAGGCTCGATCGACGTTCGTGACTCAATTTACGTGATCGGAGCACTTAAAATTGAAATGTACAAATCTCTAGATGAAACAACAGCAACTCCTACTCGGCTCTGTGGTGAACTAAAGGGTATTACATGTACATTTTATGAGGCAAAATGTGAAAACAATAGAAACTTTGAGGCGATTTGATATTGCAATAATATTGTACCTATTATTAATATAGCAGTGAGGTTGTGCAGTTTACGAGAGCCAGTATCTTCCTCCGTTTAATTTGTCTAATGCACCAGTCTAAGCAGCGCAGCGCTGCGGTCTCAGTCCGCCCAGGAAGAGGAGTAGCTCTAACCTTTCGGGACCCGCCATTACATTCAATAACTGGGTTTTTCGGATCCCACCCACGTCGGTCCGGAGTCTGGCAAAAACAAGTCCTAATTACGTCAGGTACAGGAGCTCGGGGAAAACAGGACCTGCAAGGCTAATTTGCTCGCAACTTGCCCATGTTAGCTATGAGTGGTACAGAGAAGTTCCTCCGTCCCATCGCATCAGAGCATGCATATTCAATGAAACCAAATTACCCTGCACACCTGAGTTTGCCTCCATAAACATCATGACATAGTGCCACAGTTTCCTGCAACTGATTAATAATTTATTTGAACTCCACTGAAGCCATTGAATGCCTAGCTGCACACACATATGCCACTCAAACCCGATTTATGAATGTTTGAACCTGCCAAGCCGGCAACAAATGTCACCTGATTTGCATAAGCCAACGCTTGCGAAAACTAATCAATTGCTCCGTCGATTTTTCAGTCATCTCCTCCGTGGCGAGCTGCCTCACGTTCGGAGGTGTGGGGTACATGGCAAAACTACTTAAAATTACACACACTTCGCGTTTCCCGATGCGCTTCAGTGATGCGATTTGCTGTGAAACTTTTGTAGAACATACGTGGGGCGATCTTGCTAAGTAGGGGCTGATTGATGGATATTACAGAACGCTGAAAGGGTCAATTATTCCCGCCAGCAGACGGTTAAATTGACAATCTCTCGAAATATTTAGTTAATTGTTCCTTCAAAGGTGACATAGCTTTTCCCATGACTCAGGAACAGTCACGAGTTTTCAAATTACAAATACAATCCATTTTCGAGCTGTCAAAAAGCGATAGTAGGAATAAAAACCACTGCAGTGATGGGAAATTTTCCAACTAATAAAGGAGATAACCCAGCACTTTTCCAAATGGCTTACAAATTGCCCATTTTTCCCGAATCATGCCTCATAAGCCCAATTCAAGCCTCTTACAATGGCTCCGTACTTCAAAGAACACTGGGACTGCACAAAAAAGACAATAATGCGACGGGAAAACAATTGCTATCGTCGTCAAATTATTTTCCCTCCAACACAGAGCAATTGTCATTTCTTGAGCGAGAGACGGAGACGCGCAAAAGAAGTAAAACTACGGCTTGGCATGGGAACAATGGCATGAAGCTTGTTAAAAGATGTCTTTTGTCTTTGTCGTCGGCACCGTGTCTTGTTAATTAATCAACGTTTGTACAAACGAACGGATATACCTCGAGAATGATCTATTATTGTATTGAAAATTTAATCGTGTCTGGTTGAACGGAAATGCAAATCAATTATGTAATGTCAGGCTAGATCGACATTGCCGCTCTACTCCGTTCGACGATGACGCTGCTCTTGATAATTGAAAACTGATAATGGCATTCTTCGACGTAAATATACGTGATACTGCAAGTTTGGCTAATGGAGCCTCCGATTTACGTATGAAAATGTCATTTGCGACAGCATTAGGGACGGTTCATTGGGCTCCAAGGCCGTGTGTTGCTAACTCGCTTGTTTTGTGCATTGAACTTAACCCAAACCGGCTAACACGCACCTCATTTCTCTCGAATACAATGCATTTCGGTACCATCGCTTTTACAAAACCAAACTGTTTCATCTGACCGACTTTTTTCGACCACTACTGAGGAGCATACCGGTGACTAAATGCCTAATTTACAATTTTCAGGTCGACTGAGTGCCGGAGCGAACACAATAGAAGTCCGACAGCGCTTCATGATGCCAATTTGATTCAATTTAAAAATGCATCAGCTGCAAAACAAGTAAGCCCAGCAACAGCAGCAGCAGCAGAAACCCAAAAAGCCTTGAAACAATTCGATTATTTGTCAACATCCGAAGCAATTGTTGGTGAAACGAATAATGAGTGGAGTCGCGTTGGGGGGAAAAAAGACGTCAGCTGCGCTCCAACGAGCAACACGATTGGCATTCGGAGTCGCGAATGTAGTAGCGAATTAGTAGCCGCCAGTGAGATCAGTGATCGTGATAGAAGTGCAGGCGATAACGACGAATATGCTGATGGAGCAATTGCACTCTCGCGACCTCTAGTTGGCTCATCGTGGACACCAGTCCAATCCCAATCACAGTGCTGTACGTGCCGTCAGAGATTTAAATTATTATTCAACAAAAGTCCGCGGATCTCGAATAAACTCAGTTTGAGCAATCTCTCCGCATTAAAGGTAAATAAACACATAAAGTGCAAGGCAGGTGGTGGAGTCTCGCCGAATACGAGTAACAATAATAGTAAGAGAAATAGACGAGATCAAGATGGTGATAAGTCGGGCAAACTCTTATCGGTTGAAGCTGCAGTGCTGGCAGTCGAAAGTGAAAATTCAGTGAGTGCAGTCGAAGTTAGGGAACGGAGAAGGCAAAATGTCGGTGGGAGTGTAGAAAAAGTGCCAAAAAGTGTCAATCACATTTACTTCGCGAACTTCAAGCGAATCTCGTTCTTCCACCACCGCTTCAATCACTGCATTGGATGGCAATCAATTTTCAATTTGCTCTCGACTCCCAGACGAACTCGTAGAAAAGCCGGGCCCGTCCCGAGACACGAAACCCCGGACAGTGATATCAACTTGTTTACCAAAATGCTGTGGATGCGTTCGATGAAGCTGAAGGAGCGGCTGGCAGTGGGATTTGCCTTCGCCCTCGTGCTCTTCACCCTCCTTCTAGTGGTAGATTTACAGATGGATTTAGGTGTAAGCAACAAGCATTTAATGCCCTCACACGCGCGCGTGAAATATGCCCAGGACGAGGACAAGAATGGCGTGTTCCGCGAATTCAAACGCAAGTTCCTGCAGAAGGGGTAAGTCACACTCCATCACTCAATTGCAATTTTCCCGACACTCGCCAGCCTACACGTCCCACTGTTACCATTTCAGCGTTATGCAAAAGTTTACTTTTGAAACTTTGATTAATCACGTTTTGTCAATGATGGATAAATAGCTTGGGGCGTTTATGCAACTTAATAAAACCGACTGCTGCGCTGCAAACAGAAAGTTTCCCCGCTCGACGGAGAAAATTGGGTTTACTTTGGGCCTTGGAGAATTTAGAAAGCCTCATTGAGTCATTACTAAACCGTGGGTTAGGCTTTGACTGCACTGCAAAATGTTTCCCCAAATTCAGGCAGGATTCTAATAAAAGATAGCCAAGCACCCTTCCATTGCCAATCAAAGTCTCTTGAGCAGAAAACTTTTCAATTAATTCTGCGGGAGCAGACTCTTGAAGCGCCCAGAGCTCCAACAGCTGAGAGCTTCGTATCGTTTCCATCATTAAGTAAAATTTTTCCTTTCATCATGAAACTTTTGAGATGCAAAAAACGATGATTATTCCTTATCCGATCGTAATGAATCGCAAGCAGTATTTTTGCACGGCTCCGGGAGAAGTGAAGGGGATTTTTCTCCGTTTTCCTCTCGCTGAAAATTACTGCAACGTAAAAACTTAAAGCCTCCCATCGCCACCCACCACCGCAATGATGCAATTATATTGAATCATTACATACAAAAAGATGATGAGACGATAATGATGAAATTTCGTTACTCTCTCTTCTCGCTATTCTCCGGTTCCAGTCTCCCGAGCCGGGTGCCAGCAATGAGGGAAGGAATTTAATGTAATTTATTCATAATTTGTCAGCACTTTCGGAGGTGTTGAAGGGAGGTGATTGGCGATGTTGCTATAATGGCGAGAAAATGATAAATGACTGACGGGCGAAACTTGCTACTGACACTTTAAAGTTGGATCCCACTGATGACAATCCTTTTTCCCTTTTTCCCTGCAACATTTCAGCAACTCGTCCGGTTCGAAGGAGACATCGACGACGGCAACTGGGGGCGGTGGAAATGGCAGTGGTGCCGGTGGTCATGGGGTGCCAGATGCCGCCAATCGAGCCCCAACGATGCCCGCAGTCCACGACAAGTACGCGGACCTCGAGAAGATAGTGATGAAGATGAACTTGAGGCAGACGGGTGATGACTCCAACGGCCTCAGCGATGACGGCTCAAATCCCAGTTTGAGCGATATGATGGACATCAAACTCAGGTATGTTCCCTTATCAGCTCAAATTGATTTGCGGTCCGGTGATTGATGCCGTTTTAATGCAAAAAGCCACTACACGAGGCAGATGGGCACATGAATTTACAAAAAGATGAGAAAATTATTTTCATCACCTGTGAACGTTCTCATGCTATTACGTTTTTTGTTTCGCACTGAATGGAGATAAAAGGCGAAAAACAAAGCATAAATTGCGTTTTTTATGACGTTATGGGCAATTGTGCATCGTTAGAGCTCCAACTCAAGCGCTTAGTCTGTAAATTGGCCTTTGAAAATTAAATAATAGACTACAGGGACTTTCGTCGGTCATGAGCTGAAATTGGACATCTGGGGGTTAATTGGCCCACCACATTGGAGTTGAGTAACTGAGGCTGGCATTTTACGAGTTCCTTCATGCATTTTTGCAATTTCTTCTTACAAAACGACGGCCTTCTTGGAGAACAAGTGACATTTGAAAGCATCTCCATTTGATGCAACGAGC
Organism: Forcipomyia taiwana; assembly: GCA_963930915.1. Classification (NCBI taxonomy): domain Eukaryota; kingdom Metazoa; phylum Arthropoda; class Insecta; order Diptera; family Ceratopogonidae; genus Forcipomyia; species Forcipomyia taiwana. Next base: position 1,033,881 of record CAWVOI010000020.1, read on the forward strand.
AGACAATTGTGAGAAAATGTGCCACGCCATGATAAATTTGCACGGAGCTCATCATAAGCCCATTCATTTAAAAATTAGCTCCTCTACGTGCACTTTCCTCCCATCTTTCACCTCTCAAAACGCACACTCGCAAACTTCTTTATTATCCCATGAAATATGTACAACTTCCGCTATTTTTGCCGTACTTACAGACAAAAACAATGGGACTCTAATGAAGAGCTTCTGAAACTGAAACACAATGCATACATTCGTGTGAGAGATGCCAGCAGACCCCCCTCATTTTTCTCACCCGGCATCGCGCATAATTGCACGGGGTTCTGCAGTGTACCTACGGAGGCCTGCGTGTGCATGGCGATGCAGCTTCACATAATTCATTTCACGTTCTCTGGGTTGAAAGGCCGTGTGAGGGTAAAGGCCTGGAACCTGAATTTCCACCTAATCCTCTTATGCTCTCTCTTTGATGGACAGGAAAGCGGCAGTTTTCCCAGTAAGTTGCTGTGATTAATCTGAAGTTTTTCCGAGAACTCAAAAATCCGGGCACTTCCATAAAAGGGGCGTTCTCGGAAAGCAGGGATTATCCCATAATTTTCCTTAAAACTGAGAGTTTCCCGTCATTTTTATTTAAAAGGGGTGTTCCTGGAATTTTTTCGGAACGCCCCTTGACCAAAAAAATTCCAAAAGAATTCCGAAAATTTTCCTGAAATATTCCGGGAACGCCCCTCGACCAGAAAAGTTCCGGAAGAATTCAGGAAAATCTCCTGAAATATTCCGGGAACGTCCCTTTTGTGTAGAGCATCAGAGTAATATTTCTGTGGTTCGTAAAAGCTCCAGAATTCGAGGTTTCGAGCTAGTAGACAGACGGACAAGTTCCCTGACCACGAGGCATTCCAGGCATTTTCGCTAAAAGGGCCAGTAATAACAGTGCAGTGCGCTGTATGCCTGCTATTATTGTTAATTTAATAATAGTCATTTTATCTGTTTGCACGATCACACGTTGCTCACCTCCGAAGCTATTTTTGTTAGCCGTAAACTAGCAATTTTTTTTCGCGCAGCTCTGCACATATGGCAAGCAGAACGTATATGTATGCGCTGAGGAAGATGGAAAGACCTTAACTAGGATGAAAAGTAAATCATTATGTAATTTATGTTGACGCCATAATAGAGGCCCTAAGCTCTTTTGGCATTGCTCACAACTTTGTTCTACATCAGTTGGCTCGGAGCTCACACAGTAGCAATAAATCTGCACGAGAGACTGCTATTATCTTGCTTTGGGATATAAATTTCACGCACACAAAAAATCTAATTAAAATTACAGTTGCAAACGTCGTTCATCAGCTGCTAGTTGACTTGCCGAGTTATTGCAGTCGGTTGAATTCGGAGCTGGGCTCTTTAAAATTGAAAAAGGGTACTCAATCATTCACAGGGAGCTTATTGCTCCGGGGAACGGAACTGGGGTTTGTTCTAATTCCCTAATTCTAAAATCAATGAAGTCTTCGTCTGAAATGTGCATTATTGTCCATCAGTTTTAGGGCCTTGCAATACTTAAATAACTGCTCCATATTTTCGGAAAACGGAAGACAGGGAGGGATCAAGCAACGTTTGGTTTTCTCACTCCGAACCCAGATTCGTTACTGGTGTGAGCTTGTCTAGGAGTCTGCAATCATCAAAACAAGCAATGCACATCAGAACATGGCAGAATACGATGCAAATCCCCAGTTTTATAATCGGCTTGTGTATGTAAATGAATCGCTCTGCAGCCTCAACAACAATTGCTCCACCGCCGTAGATATCCCCCTCGTCTGTCGTCGGTGTTGTCATAAAAGTTAGGGATTCAAATTTGACTTGAATTTCTGTGCTCGTCTGGAATCATAGACACTTTAAATTTGCATATTATTTGTGCATGCAGTCAACCTTAGGTTGGCAAGCAATCATACACGCCCGTCATAGTTTTGGAAATGAATATTTAACTACTGGCATAGCTTGTCTCCGTCATCGTGTCCGTGCCCCATCTAGAAGATCCTCAAATCTCTCGTAAGCCATTTCCAATTCAAATATCGCCCACAATGCCTGCCTCGTATCGTGACATGCATTCAAATGCTGCTGCCTCGGTGTCATGACTCATGCGTGAGGTTTCCATCGGATTTTCTCCACCGCGCCGCGTCGCACATTTACGTCTCTGTCAATCTCACATTTTTGGTATTCATCGTTTTCAGCAAAAATCTCACCAACCTCGAGAGGCTCCAGTTGCGGATTACAAAGAAGGAAATGTACCGCAAAAACGACCCGTTAGTGGAGACCGTGGTTCAGGATATGATCACGTTGCCCATCCAGCACGTCGGTAAGTCGCATGTTTTCCCCCATCGAATCCTGCTAAGCTCAAATTTTGCATCGGTGGCACTACGATTCCATATCGTTGGATGGAAATGGGTGGAGGACACATAAAATTTTTTCAAATCAGTTTTTCAAGCTTTTGAGGAAATTTGTGAAAATGTTTAGCCCATTTCGAGCCCATTTTCCAAAGGCTCTTGAAACTTAATTTTAAGGTTTTTAAAAAATGTTTTTTGAAAATACGCCAAAAATTCATTTTTTCCTAATTTTTCCTGAAACTCTTGTGGCCTCAAATTTTTTATACGAGAGCCAAAAGGAGCTTAAATTTCCAAACAAGCAAAATCGTTCGAGCGGATTTTTTACAAATATATTGCAGCTGATGGAAAATATTTTCTAATGAATTTCCACAGAAATCAATGCCATTGGCTTTGTAATCCCGATGGTTTCGGGTGCTTATCAATTTTAATGGGAAAGCTCCAGTTAATCTCTTAGTGAACCGGAATCAATTAAAATTTTACAATTTGGTTATTGGCAATAAAAAATGTATGAACGCGCATTCGAGCTCCATTTATTTTCCGGGAATGATGAAATTTTGTTTCTGTTTCAGTGCAAAAGGAAGGTGGGACGCAGATAAAACTAATAATCGAGTTTCCAAACGACGTCCATGCCCTGTTCAAGCCCATGCGGTAAGTCAAATCGTCCCAAATTCTTTCACACGCCCCACATAATTGTCTCTCACGGCTTCTCCCCCAAGTCTCGCGAAGATATTTATGTGGCTCCCTTGTTTATTAGCTGAAAGGTTCCTTAGGCGGGTGCCCGAAATACACTGTGGAGGTGGAAAAGTTGCGAGGGAGTGTACAATAATGTGTTGGAAATCGATCGAGCGAGTGGCGCCAATTTGTGGAATGAACATATTTCATTGATTGTGACAAATTTAATGCCTCACTGCGTAGACACATGTCTGAACGTAACGTTTGGTGATACCCCCAGGGACTCACAGACGATACATGTGCTGCTTTTTTAATTTGCTCCGGTCCTTGTTATCCTTCTGATCCGACAACGTTGACTGTCGGTGACACTCCCGGAGATGCTTCATAATTAAAAATATTGGAAAAGTTGCGAGATAAAAAATTTATTGTTATTGAAAAAATTTTCCGGCTTCTCAGCGCGAGGGAGAAAGGATTGGGCTCGAAGACGGGAAAATAATTAAACTGATTGCAACTAGGACTCATCTTTTCTTACGGAACTTTGTAATCTCTGGGAGAGCACAAAGTATAACTATTAAAGTAGAAAATAACAGAGAAGGAGAGTATTTACTGAAACAGGGAAACTTAACCACTTCGGAAAATGCTGGGTGGCAGTTTATGGGACGGGAAAATTAAGATGAATATCTCGGGAGGAGAAGAAAGAAGCGGCAAAAATTGTTATTGTTGCAATTTAGTTGCTAACTACCACCTCACCGCGCTCCCTTTGCGCGTCCCGTCTCAGTTCCGTGATGTCGGGAGGCAACGGTATCTGTCTTGGCATTAAAACGGGGTAACAAGACAGGATGGCAGGAGTGGTATCGCGGTTTCGTGAAGTTTAGTCTTTCCGTGCTCCACTTCTGGCTTTCTCAGAAGTGCACGAGGGGGGTAAAGGGGGAGGAAGGTGGGGCATCTGACGCGGAAGAGAAGGTTAATTGACTTTTTAAACGCTTTTTAAGACCTTCGCGCGCTCACAACAAAACTTTTTGATCGTTATTCATGAACAAAGTTTTCACTTATGCGCGCTGCTGAACATATTTATAATTATGCATGCATGAAGTCTCTTGTCAGGGACTCGGCATATGAACTACAGCCTGCGTCGCGCATTTATTTAATTCGGTATTCTCATTTGGGCCTCATACGGAAATGCCTGGTTGAATCACGCCTCAGACACAAGCCATAGAGCTAGCACGGGGTTCTGAATTTTTTAAGTCTGAGAACTTGTGGCTCATAATTAGGGCGTAAAAACGTCACTTGGTCCTTTTTACAACTTTTTAGAGTTTAGAATCCCCCTCTACGAAGTTAGTAGGTCAACTAGAAGCCAATTTTCAGGTCAAAAAGTGAACTTTTAAAGTTACCAAAAAACGAATTACAGTTGGTACAGTTTAGTTAATGATACATGAGCAAAACTTTTTTCGTCAGCTTTTTGGATTATTCAGGTCAACCTTTTCATTTTATAGTTCAACTTTTTCGGCACCCTACAGTCATAAGCGACAAATGTTTGCTGCTTTGCCGGTAAAAAAAGTCCCCCCCCCCCCCTCTTGGGAATTTTCTAATTTTACCCCTCTGGAATTCAATTCGTGTTAGATCTAGGTAATATATATCCGAGATGCACGTGAATTATCAAACCTTTGTGACTATTTTACCTCCCGTGAGTGAAATTCCCCGCAACAATCGTCCTTTGTGCTCCATCAAACCTGGAACTGAGGCTATTAGCTGGAGCCAGAGGAGCGCACACGCCAGTGGTATAAATTTTAGCTGCGAGAATGCGCTTTTACCGTTCGTTTTGCGTGTCACCGATAAAAATGTGCAGAATGAAAAATGATGTAATTTTGGTGGATTTAATTGGGACGCAAAATCATTTTTGGCATTTGCTGCAAATTACATTATTCATAAATTTCGCCCCAAACCGCAGCGAAAATGTAAAAAATTAATGCAAAGTGCTGGCGCTGTTTTTCGGGTTTTGGGGCGAAAAAGAGGCTCATTAATAAGTTTCAAATTCCCATTGGAATCGCGCGCCGCTGCTCCAATTGCAATATTTCATCGCGTCCTCTCTTCCGAACCGATTGGAGCCATTATTAGTTTCATTTTAAGCCTCTTTTATACATATCTGCCTATACATTGTCTCTTCTCGAGCAAATAATGGGGTTATTGGTATTTTTTCCTCCCTCCCGTTTTCATTGAATTGGAAAAGTATTTCGTTGGGAGCTTTGGGAGCTAAGTCTGTTTGTCTAACAATGGATTAAAACAGATTTCAATCCCCTGAAGGTCACGATGAGTCTCAATCTGGCTTCCTGCGAGCCTCCACTTCCTACAAAATCATAAAGAATATCAAGTGACACGTATTACGGTACAGTAAAGACAACAGCGAGGGAAAAGCAAAAAAATATCTAATTTAATCAATTTTATGTCGGCGAATGCCATGCCGCAACGAAGACAGTGTTGGTGGCAAGAAAGAGAGAAAAACAATTGCGAATTTCCCATTATCGTAAAATTTTATCGCAACTATTAGAGCTATGAGTTTGGAGAGAGAGAAGGGCATGTGCGACTGTGCGTATCAGAGGAGGGACGTGCTTCCCTCTGATTTGGACTAACGCATTATTTACCTTTATTAGGCCTGCCTTCATCGCGCGAAAGGCACGAATTTATTGAAGCTGAAATTTTCAATCTGGAGCACACAATTAGCATATTTGTTTTGATCTTGATAGGCGACATGGTCGACCCTTGTAATCGATGGCTGATGTATTTGCCTTGATTAAAAAGTGGTAATACCTGAGGGAAGGGAGGTGACTGGTATTTTGTACTTGCTCTCCGGAGCTTCAGTATCGGACTTTTTAGCTCCAAAAAGCCTCCAGCTGAGGTTTGTTCGGGGGGTGGAAAAATTCTGAAAGCTTGCTTCTTGCTTGCTCGAACACCTACATAACATTTCAAACCAAAAAATTCAGACTTTACGAAGAAATACCGATTTTTATGAATTTCCTGTTCAGCATTAAAATTCTTTCGATAAAAAACTAAAATAATTTCTATAGGCAATCTCCCATCTAGGCACTTTGTCTGGGTCTGAGCTTCCCGAAAAAAAATCTCTGGAGTAAAATCAACTTTCCTGCTTATTTCAGATTCCCCCGCGAGCAACAAACGCTTCCGAATCACTTTTACTTCACGGACTTTGAGCGCCACAACGCCGAAATTGCTGCCTACCACTTGGACCGGTAAGTAAATGCGGCACTAAAATTCACCACAGTCTCTCTGAATAATTGATTTCCTCCCTCCCAGACTGCTGGGCTTCCGACGAGCGATGCCCGTTACTGGCCGCATCCTGAACATCACAACCGAAATTTACCAGGTGGCCGACGATGACCTACTGAAAACCTTCTTCATTTCCCCCTCCAATAACATTTGTTTCCACGGCAAATGCTCCTACTATTGTGATACATCGCATGCTATTTGTGGCTCGCCAGATACGCTGGAAGGGTCATTTGCGGCCTTCTTGCCCACATACGAGCAGGCTCAGCGCAAGGTAGGTGGGAAAGGGTCAGGGTCACTGAGTTGTGTAAAATTTAATACGCACAAAATTTGGCGGCAATTTATAAATTTACATATGGCTTCCTCTGCCACGCAAATATGATTTTATTTGGCTCTCTCTGGCTCCATATTTCATGCTCTGCATAATACAGCTTCCTTTACTTCCGGCGCTGCATCGCTTACGGCCTTACGGGTGATAAAGTTTGGCCACAATGCGGGTTATCTGCCGTGGCTTCTGCTCCACCCCTCGTTTTATTGGGCGCTTTTAATTTTTATCGTGTTTTTCGTTCTGTTTGTGCAGTTCACTTCCTGCCCTCGTGACCCGAGTTTCCTCTTGAGTCACTCCTTTCCCCAGTCTCCAGTGCCTTTAGTTGTCGCAAGTCGTTCTCTCGAGCAAGATGATCAGCCGAGAAAGCCACTGTCCAGCTCTCATAGCGATCATCTCCGCCCTCGTCATTCCCTCGACCATCGGGAGTTTCGTGGTTCTGGCTCTGTTCTTTCACATCCGACGCAGTCTCAAGCCCACGCACTTCTACGTCATCTCCCTCACCAGCATCGACTGGGTCCAGGGGGTCTCCAATCTGGCTCTAATCATCTACAAGTGCGCCCTCAACATCCATATTTCAGACCCCAGCTGCCTCTGGAGCCTCGTGATCACGATGTCGACCGGCATGGCGGCTCTCTTCAACGTGACCGTGACGTCGGTGGACCGGTACGTGGCCGTCTGTCACCCCTTGTTCAATGCAAAGTTCACGAAGAGGCGAAATGTGCTCTGGGTGATCACGGGAGCCTACGTCCTGGGCATCGCGTGTGGCTTAAGCGGCTTTTTTGCTGACATTAGGCACGAAAATCCCACCGCTAAGTGCATAGAGAGACACAAGGTCCTGCATCTGACGTACTGGCGGACTCTGGCGTACGCGTTCCTTGCTCCCTCCGGCTTCATAATTGCGTTCTCGTACATCCGGATCTACTTCAAGCTGAAGGAGTTTGTGAGTTCCAAGCTTCCGTCGGCCGCCCTAGCTCAGTTTTGGTGATTTCAGTTCAAGCAGCAGCATCCCGAGTCTGGGTTCTTTCGTTCCCTCTGGGTCGTACTGTTCCACAAGGAGGAGGAAGCTGGAAACGAGAAGCTCCTGCTACGGGAGATCCGGTCCACGATTCTCGTTTTTGCCACTGTCATGGTGTTTGAGGTCTGCTGGTTGCCCACGCTGGGTCTCACGATCTGGGCCGAGTGGAACTACGAGGAGGTCTCCCTGAAGCAAATGGCCATCGCCTTCATCTTCTCGAGAACCAGCCTGGTTATCAACCCATTTATCTACGCCTTCCACGTGCGCCAGGTCAAGGAAATACTCAAAAAGTGGCTCCAGGACTGGGGCTGTCGGTCGAGCAAGACTGATATTGCTCTCTCGGGCACTTCCTGAACCAATTTTCTAAATTTTTTATTAAAAAAATTTGGCCTCTAATTGATGAGACTTGATTTTGTGGCCGAGGCTAATTATTTTGATGTTTCTTGAGTGGCAGAATAAGACGAAGGCAAACCTCAGAAAAAAGATTTTTAGATGGGGAAAAAAATAAAACGTCGGGGAAGAAATGGGTTAAACCTTCTCAAGAAGATAAAAGCCTTTCACTGTATTTTCCTCTTCCGAGCTCAGTAGCAAGATGATTACACGCGAGAACTACTGCCCCGTCGTCGTCAGCGTGCTCTCGAGCTTCGTGGTCCCCCTGACCCTGGGAACCCTCGCCGTCTCGGCCATTTTCCTGCACGTCCGCAAGACTCTCAAGGCCTCCCACCTCTACATCGTCTCTCTCACGCTCTTTGACTGGCTCCAGGGGGTCATCAACCTCTCCACCATCGTGACTCAGTGCGCTCTCGACACCCAAATCGCCGACCCGAGCTGCTTCTGGACCATCATTATCAACATGATGACCGCAATGTCCGCCCTTTTCAACGTGGTGGTGACCACTCTGGACCGGTACGTAGCGGTGTGCCATCCCGTGATCAATCAGAAGTTCACCAAGAAGCGGAATGTGCTCTTGGTGATTGCGGCAGCGTACCTTCTGGGCACCGCGTGTGGCTTGGGAGGCGTGTTTGCGGACATCCGGGACAGGAACCCGACGGCGTTCTGCTTCGACCGGCAGAAAGTCTTGCATCTAACGTACTGGCGCGTCCAGTCCTACGCGTTTCTCCTCCCCTCCTGCCTCCTCATCGTCTTCTGCTACACCCGGATTTACTTCAGGCTCAAGAGTTTCGTAAGTTTCGAGGCTCAAAGTCCTACCTCCTCACACATGTAGTTTGCAGTTCAAGAAGCGGCGTCCCGACTCTGGATTCTTCCACTCTCTCTGGGCCGTTTTGTTCCACAAAGACGAGGAAAGTGCGATGATGAACGAGATCCGCTCCACCATCCTCGTGTTCGCGACCGTCCTGATCTTCTTCACCTGCTGGATTCCCCCCCTGGGTCTCACGATCTGGGCCGAGTGGAATTACGAGCAACTCTCCCTCAACCAGATAACGATGGCCTTCATCTTCTCGCGCACGAACCAGCTCATCAACCCCTTCGTCTACGCCTTCCACGTGAGACAGGTCAAAGATATCTTGAAAAAGTGGCTCTGGCCGGCCGGAAGTTAGCTCGTGATAGGTTTTCAAACTAGCACAGAATATGTTTGTGGATCGTAAAACTGTCCCATATCTGGCTCGAGGCATGTTAACACCCAATTTACCAAATAAAACAGCAAGAAAACAAGATAAAACAAGCGCAGAACAAATTTTACACAGCACAGTTTACTTTTTTGTTGCCGCAACCAGAACATAATTGGCTCATCGCATGCAATTTTCTTGCAAACATTGTTCGCAGGTGTGGCGGCACCCTTGGAGACGCTCCTACCATAAGCGGAGGAAAGCACAATGGGAAACTGATGCAGATTATTGCAACATGGTAAGCATCATCTTATCGCATAATTGCGTCTTCGGAGACTGGAGCTTCTCGCTTTCCCCTAGGTACGAGACATCCCCCCCTACGATTCGGGAAGACGATTACTGGATTTAATGGATATGTCTGTCTTCGACTTCCTAACTGGCAATATGGATAGACATCACTACGAAACTTTCAAGTAAGTATGAGAATAAATGCTGCGCCATGCAACAACTCGGGTCGCAAGAATATGTTTTGTAATGTAATTTTATTGTCACGTCGGTTGGTATCTGGCAAAAAAAAACGACTGACACGAGGAATGGGAGTTGCCGGAGTGCAGAATAGGCAGAAGATGACATTTTCCAACCGTCAGAGGCGAAAGAGGGTTTTTCTCCTATGTCAGGGATATGGGACGTATTCAGAAGGGATTTCGATCGGGCCAAGTTCCCAGTAAGGTCAGCCCTGGCCTAGCCCGGCGAATCCCATGGCTTTTTGCTGACTTCCACATATTGAATAAGTTCATCGTGTGTCACTGAGAGCAATTGACTGTTGCTTTCCCAGAGTTGGCCTTTTTGTCATCCAGTAAATTTAATTCTCTTTGGCTTAAAAACTTCAGAAACTTTTTTTTAAGGCTTCTGGGAACGTTTTCGTAACAAAAATTGAGGTTTGAATTTTTAGCCAACCAACCCGTTTTCGAAACAAACATTATTTCTAAAGCTTCAAAGACCAACTCTGTGAAACTTTAAAGCACTCTCTTAAAGCCTGTCGAAGTGCGACTAAAAGTTTCCTCAGCTCTTAATCTTGTTTATCCTAATTACCTCAATTATTCAATGAGAGCCAAACAGCACGTATCGAAACACCCAAATTAAATTATAATTATTATCGCCTATTCTGCCTCGAGCAGTCGCCGTCGTAGCCAGCTCTACCAAATTCATTGCTTTCGGGTGAGCGCTCATCAAACTAAGCAGACAATTGCCCAGTTTGAATTCGCAATGTAGCGCGCATATGCATGCATATTTATGCGGTACAGCGACGTATGTTACTGATCCAAATAATGTACTTTAACGGAATTTGGCATTGACCAAGTAGCTCCGGCAATTGTACTCGTGGCTGGCGAGTAATTTGAATAATTGTTTCTGGCAATAACAATAATTGTGTTGCGGAAAATTGTTAATCTAATTTGGGTTTTGGAACGTTGCGAGAACGCTCGACAAAGGAAATGTGATATATTTTATTAGATAATCAACAGAGGTATTGCTTCGTTTTGCAGGATATTCGGGAATGATACGTTCCCGATCCACTTGGATCATGGCAGGGGATTTGGCAAGCCTTTCCATGACGAGATTTCAATCTTGGCTCCCGTGCTGCAGTGCTGCACCATCCGAGCCACGACTCTGGAGACTTTGCTCAAGTAAGTACCTACTTCGCTCGTCAAACACTTTACGAACTAAGTTTTTGATGGAGGTCACTGTGCGGAAGTAATGAGAGGGAAATTACGACGGTGCAAAAGGCGACGAGAAAATTATGAATTCCTAAAGAAGTTCTCTTGTTTGGACAGTCCGATTTATTTTTAAAATGGCTGTTGGTATGAAGCTTTTAAGGGCACCTTCTTTGGCTCTAGGGACGCCCAAATAAACCATTCAACCAGTCCAGTGCGATTCTGAGGCTGCCCATTTCCGTCCTGGGGTGTAAAATTAAGCTCTGGACTCTCTTCAGTCTTTGAAGTCTGCTCCTTGAAAAGAAGACGAACAAAAACCAAAAATAGGAGATTTTCCGTGAAAACTGGTAACTTTGTGAAGTGCCTCTCCAGCGCACAGTCTATTTTACCAGCCAATAAGCAATAAATTCCCCGGATCTCATCTTGTCGACACGAGGCTATAGTTTCCAATCAATTAACTTTTAATTTTTCCGCGGTTATTGAATTAATTTCCACGTCGTCCCCCTCGCACGCAGTTTCACGCCATCAGCACCCCATTGCGGAGGAGCTTCCCCGAAAAGAACCGAAACGCAATTGCCTGGAAAAGCCACAGCCCGAGAGCAGGATGGAGAAAAACAATCTCTGTGGGCCATCTTCAAATTGTAATATATTTTATCTCTTGCGGACTACCTCCGATGTCTTCCTCTCACATTTTTCTCGTTAAGACTCCCCAAAGGGTGCCGAAAAATGTGCTCGTGTGTGTGCGGCTTCTCCCTCTCCTGGATTCTGGCGCACAAAACACTTTTCAGGCTTCCGGCGTACCGCAGATAGCTCCTCCAGAGTCGTCTCTGCCTTCTCGCTCCTGCAAATTATCCAGAAGTACAAAATGCAAAACAATATTTGTGTGCTAGATGAAAAACATATTGTGTGCTGTGTGGAGGAGCCCCGGAATATGAGAAATATGGTCCTCGAGGCTTTGTTTATCACACAAACAGAGATAACAGACAAACATTCGTGGGCGTGAGGCAAAGGGAAGGAATCCCTTCTTGCTGGTGCGCCAGGAGTCGACTCGCATTCCTCCGCCACACATACTATTCCCATATTATAGAAATTTATCGCCAAAGTTAGTTCCTCGAACAATCATAAATCTTTCCCTGTGCTGCCATTTGGTTGCCCAGCTCTGTGCCCCGTGCGTCTGTGTGGTTCCAAAATTTCCTCGTCTGCCTGCCTTCTGATTTGTGGCTTCACTAAATATATCACTATTACTATTATTATGTTATGTTATGTTATTATGATAAAATGGCAAAACACAGGGGGATCCGGTTTTTCTCCTCTAACTTTGTAGCTCTTTTTCCAAAGTTCTCCTTTTCAACTAGGACAGGGCATTTACAAAAAAAAAAAGGTTTTCTGTTTTTGGATTTTTCTCTAAAACCACTGAAAAAAAAGTTTAACGAGTTTTGTACTGTTTAGATTCTCAAATTAAATTATTTTTCTTAAATTATAAAATTATCTAAAAATCGAAATCTAATTTTGAGACAAATTCCAGAAGAGACTGAAAATACTCTACTTACATCTGTGAATGTTGTCCGATATTATGAAAAAGCGTCGATTCAGACTATAGTTGGAAGCTTCTCTGTATGAGTGACACAAGCGGTTTCCGGTCAAAAGGTTCGAAATAAAATTTTATCCCGGAAAGGGACACTCAAAGAGTCCTTCAATGAGTCAAGCTATTTAGAAATAGAAACTACTCATGCCACGGAATCTTGTTTATCGCTTCTTCACTAAGCCCATCTAGCTGCCTCCGACCGTGAATGCATAGCAGATTTATAATTTACAAAAGCAGAGCTTTCCGCATGCTGACGAGGGCGGAGGACTAACTCGACTCCCAACCGCTGCGTTCCCGCTGAACAATGAAAAACACACAGGATAAAATGTCTGGCAATGTTTCGCTGGTTCTCTCACATCTATACAAACATATAAAATAACAAATTCCTCGTTGTGTTTCTGGAATTTGGTGTGCATGTGCCGCATAACTTCGGGGATATACACTGGGATCGACCATAAATGACTGTCACTGTGCAACACCGAGAACATCAGCGCGGCTTAGTTAAATTTATAAGCACACAAGTAGCAAGCTCCATCCGACTCAAGTTTGTTTGTGACGTTTTCTGTCCGTCTGAAATTCCAGAACCACTCCCAGTTCTAGGTCCGGTCACCTGGCCTCTGCCAGGGCTTTACCTCGGTGTCACACCCGAAGGGCAGAGCCATCCGTTGAGGGAGCTTTATTCGCCTCTCCATGTTTTAAATTTTCATCAGCAGCGAGAGGGAAAATGAATGGGGGAACGTGAGTTGGAGTGCATTTTTCCCTTTAGCAAACGACTGCCTCTCGACATATTTCGTCTTGTTTTACAATGTCGTGTTCTCGTGAGCGCAAAACTGAAACAGCGTTTTGGTGTAACATCCCAGTCCCTTGGTGATACAGTGAAGGTACCTCCATCTTGACAAAGAAACGAAGCTCTGTGTTGGAATTTTTAATAAACCTTTGAATATTGCATTTTATCCGATCTACTGCGATGTGACTGTAATTAAATTGAAGCGCAATGTCTTGTACAAATATTGTATGTCAAATATTTGGAAAGGATGCTTCGAGGATAGGCTCTTCCTTGGCTCCTCTTCTCTCGTATCTATTGTGGGAGCAATTACACAGAAGATCATTGTTTTAAGTTTATTGCCGATGCCGGGCAGATGGTATGCTCTCCAGCAAATTGGTCTGGGATTGAGGAGTTTACTCAGATCCTACGTAGATATTAATGGGTGACATGTCAGAGGCCAAAACATAGCAATTGAATAAGTAAAATAGGACATGTGCAGGAGTGGGCCGTCTTCGAGTCTCACAGACTGAGAGTGATTGGCGTTAAATGTCAAATAAAAGTCAAAGGTCGGATTTTTGACGTGTTTCTGATTTTCTTTGCAGATTCCACAACGGAAAACGCCTCTCCGAAGCTATGCGGGAGTCCATGGCATCCGACCCGATTGTGCCGGTCCTGTGGGAGCCCCACATGGTAGCCCTCGATCGACGTGTGGGCATCATACTGCAAGCCATGCGGGATTGCCTGAAGAAGAACTCGAAGGAAGACGTTGTTATAAATGATACGGATAGTAATAACCTCTCATAGTCCTAAAACCTCTCCACTTGTACTGTTAACAACTTCCATTCTTTCCACTCTTTGTTTTTACCGCTACCACATAATTAAATATATTTTACTTTCTAGTTTTCATTGTTCCTAATGATACATTAATTATATTGTGTTGTACGCTGTAAGTCATAAGTGTTGAAGACTAATGTTCTCAGAAACATACATGTTTGTGCGAAATTAACGTATTTTATTATATTGATATAAAAGTGACAAAATTACCAGACAAAGTCTTGCCGCCTTCTCGAAAGAAAGTTCAACACCAATTGACAATATTTTGAGGCTTGCCAGTCCAATAATGCAATTTTGCCCTAGGCACCTGCACCAATCAGTTATTTGTTGAGTGGACGATTTTATCCGAAATTGCCAAAGATGAAAAGTCGTTTTCATGAAATTGCATTTTGAAACAAAAAATTATTATTATTAACTGAAATCGCAATAATTACGTTTCCTTATAAGTTATAAAAAATAAATTATTTTCCCCCTATTTTTTGTTCCATTAGTAATTTTATATTTTCCCTTCTCACAAAGTGAATAAATTACCAACACTGAAAGTTATTAAAAATTATAGTTGAATAGGTTGATGACAAGCAAAGGCTGTAAATTTTAAAGAGAACGAAGAAGAAACCCCTAGACGTAAGATGCAAAGTAGCTGTAGCGAGATATAATTTAATTAGCAGAGTTTACATGAAAAGTTACGAGATGAAATGAAATAATAAAGACAACTTGTAATTACACATAGTCTAACTTTTACTCGCGATTTAACTTCCCTTAACACTTTACTCGACTCTTTGTTCTTCCAGATTATCACCGAGGACACCCACGTTATTCCAGAGTGTAGAACTAAAAGTTAATAAAGGTATTGAAAACGTGCTACAAAATCAGGAGCTAATTTTCCTCTACAGGAGTATACTACAGTCTGCAGCATAAGTTTTGTTCATCCATCCTGCAGCTTTGGGGAGTTGAGGAGCGCAAAAAACTCATTGTACAGCAGCTCCAGATAATCTCCCAAGTCCCGCATGAAGTCGCTTGGAAAACAGACTTACGTTACCTCAAGCCTCCGTAGTTCTGACAGAAGAAAGACAAATAAAAAATCCAAATACTTAATTAAATACACAAATAAGTTTATTTGCGGTTCTCATGGTTTCCAAAGATTTTCCTTAGTAAATTATACTGAAGCATTTTTCATTCAAATAATTCATCCTGCATCTTTTTCATGCATTTGCCCTATCTTTACATAATGTGGGTAATAACTAGTATCAGTAACTCATGGGTTTTAGTGTTCCATGTTACATTTTTATGTGATAATTAGGGAATTCGGTTTAGGAAAGAAAATCTAAGCAAATGAGGCGATTAAGGTTAGTCTCGTAGTAAAAACGTTTAAGAAAAGCAACTGAGTTATATAAAAGACTTGCATACTCTTTACTAGACTTTCTTCACTTCACAATAAGCGTGTGATAATATTTGGACTAAGCATGATTTTAAATTAATGATTTGCATGCGGGTCGGTACGTATGGCACTTGAAAGCAGTAACAGAAATGGCAAACGACGAGGTCGTTCCGGGGGAAAAATGCTGCGATCGTTGATGAGGGGATCTCGAGATCATCGCAAAATCACGGGGAAGGAGCTGAATCTCTACAAAAATATAAGCACACATTTTCGATACTTTTTTTTCGGAATTATTCGTTTCTCAGTTCGGTCGAAATGCGTCAAATCTTAAGGGGTAATCAATACAAATGTCAAATCAAACGAAAACAATGCCAGCACACATTTTCCTTCCTGCACTAACACTAACCTACAGCGGGATGCGTAATCCTGCGCCGCCAGCGCGAGTTCCGGGGGCCACACAGAGGGGTCGAGCATCACAGAAACAGCGGGGAGAGCTCGGATCTGGCGGCGCCGGGAGTATAAAGCTTGACTACAATTACTTTACGTGACATATTTTAACCATTTTGTGTGTGTGTAGAGAGAAAACTTTATAGCGTTCCTTGCAAGCAAACACCGATTTGTTTCTTTGTCTTTAGACTTAGGGGACTAGGATCAGATTCAGTTTATACATCTTTAACCTATGAATTAAGCATATTTTAATTCAATCATTACATATTTAGGATTGCGTAATAGGTTGCCTCCCGCCTTCTATTCCTTCTCGACGTCTGAAAATTTCTACACATGCTCATGTAAATTTTAAAGGTAAGGGATGTGTTTCTCTGGGATATCTCTGTACGAGTACAATTTAGCCTAACTTTTAAGAAATTTAACTTTACTTAGAGTGATGCTCATCGCGTCCGAACCACGGGGGCCCTGCAAAGGAGGAGGAGGAGAGGCTGCATTAAAAGGCTTCCTTAGTGTGAGCGCTTAAGTACCTCGCGACAGTCGACTTCTTTGGCGTCGTGTGAGCAACTTGGGCCGCCGTCTTGCTGGGCGTTCGCGGGGTCGGCGTGGGTGTGGGGGCGCTGTACTTTTTCGGCGGCACGATCCTCGAGGGCGACTTCAGGTTCTTCTCTGGGGCTCTAGAAAAAGTTTCCATAAAATAAGTTCCATTTTTGGGTCAAAATAAATTTTAAAAAACAAAAATCACTCACTTGCCCGCCGGGTAGCTCACGGGTCTGGGAATGCGCGACTTTTGTGCACTCGTGGGCGTGGTCTGGCCGCTCTTGGTTTCCAGCCGCTGGTTCGCCTCCTTGCTCAGAAGCTCCCACTGGATCTGCAGTCTCTTGAATCGGTTGCTCTGGATCTTCTCCTGCTTCTCCTTCTCCAGGTCCTTCTTGGCACTTCCCGTGGGTGATGCCTTCTTCACGGCTCCCGTCATCACCGACATGTTGGGCGAATTTGGGGGCGTCGTGAATCTCAGCTCGTTCGGCTTCAGGAGCCTCGCTCCGACTGGTGACCTCTTGGTGGGCGAGGCCGTGGGCTTGCTGAACTGCACGCGTCTCTGGGCGTTGGAGAGAGCACGACTCACCTCATCCCGGAGCTGGTACGAGTTGTAGGTCGTCGTGCTGGGCTCCGCCTCCTCCAAGATGTTGGCGATCTCGGCGTAGTGCTTGAGCTCAGACTTTGGTACGTTGATGAGGAACTGCTCGGCCCGCAGACGCGCCTCCACGTCCATCTTGTTGTCGCAGTGCAGACGGTGGTCCTCGTAGGCCTCACGCTGCTTCGGGTAGTTCAGCAGGAGGTTGGAGGGGCGTTTCTCGTCCACGAACTCCTCAATGATGTTCTCGGTCTGCGCGTAGAAGGGCTCCTGCAGGGATCTTCGCTTCTCGTGTCCCTGGCCCACGCGTCTGCTGGCAGTCCGGGCTGTATTCGCCCTCCTCAGGATGCCCTTGGGGGCGGGGGTGGGAGCCGACGGCCTCGGGGGTCTCTCGGCCGGCTGGTCCTCCTGATACTGATAAACGTACAAGTTGCTCTCCGCCCCGAACTCGGAGTCCGTGAGGAGCGTAGAGGAGCCCCGGTATCCCGAGCTGGGGACGTGACTGCCGGAGCTGCCACCGGAGCTCGAGCAGTGCGTGTTGCTGCTGAGAACGGAGGCGCAGTCGCACGAGACTCCCCGGTTGGTGCGGAATATGGGAGGTGTCATGCTGAACATGGGCTTCTGCGATGACATGGAGGCGTCCATGCACTGCTCCTGGGCCTCCGGGATTGTACGCAGGATCTTCCGGTACTCGGGGGGCAGGAGGGTCCAGAGGGAGCGCCAGTCGATGACTTTGTTGTGGGCGACTCGCTTCCGGATGCTGTCGATGTCGTTGAGGGAGGCGGGCCGGCGGGACTTTGCGGGCTGGGGAGGAGGTCCGACGGGCGAGAGGATGACCTGGGGCTGGGCCTTGACGAACTCGAGGTCGGGGAGCGCGTAGTTGGGATACACCACGAACACCGACGTACGCTCCTTCTTCATCTCCTGTTGGATCTTAGCGAGGAAGGAGGGGGGCACGACCCTGATAGAGTCCTTCACGTTCGCCATGGAGGTCTGGATGGACTTGGTCATGGTCTCGCACCTGCTCTTGTTGATGTTAAAGATCTGCGTGAGGTTCTCGGACGTGCGACTTGTGTCGGAGTCCTGGGTCGTGGCCGTCAGGTTGTTGTTCAGGCTGTTGTTCATCGTGTGCTTGTACAGGTTGTACAGAGCTGGGTGCTTCAGGTGGTTCCGGATGTTGTAGTGGAGGTCCTTCATGCGCTTCACGGGCGAGTTGACGGCCGTGTTGGTGATCTTCACCGGTTCCAGGCTGTCATAGCGCTCCTCCTCCTCCCCGTGACTCTCGTCGTACTCCTCCTCGTGTCTGCTGAGGCGATCTGATCCCTTCCCGGAATCGTTCATCGATTTCTTGCGAGCTCTGCCGCCACTTCCGTTATTGTTGGCGTTATCGCTGCCGGAAGAGTCGCTGGGCCAGCATCCGGAAGACACGTCCATGCAGGTATCGGTGGAGCTGCTCTTCTGCTTGATGAACAGCTTTACCAGGTTGAATGATGGCACGTTTTGGGGTGGCTCTTGGCTGGGATAAAAACAACAAGGTTCATTTGACGGACAAAATTTCCACCACAGACTCACCTTTCTCCTACGTCGTCATTCGACTGTTGCATCATCGGAGCATTGGGACTCTCACTCTCAGTCGTCGAAATGGGCATCGGGTAGTGCGGCAACAGAGCTCTTTGATTCCCGTACGAGTCCACCTGCAACAAAGCTTTTAGCGTCGGCGAACAAAACAGGCGTTCAACAAAGAAACGCTTACCGATGAGTTGCTGATGGCCTCTGAAGCATGCGACTGCTGTTGATTGTTCAAGATGGTCTTCAGGTTCGGCATACTGGAGCTTTTGTTCACGAAACAGTGCGGCAAGTGTCGGATCATTAGCGGGAGGTGCGGTTCCGGGGTCTGCTGGTGCACTTCACCCTCGGGCGTTTCATTTTCATGGCTGCAATTTGTCCATATTAAACGTCGTTTTAAACGAGAGTATTCAAGTTACCTTGCTAGAGCCGAATTTGACTGCCTGAGTTTGCTCCAAGTCGTGTAAGCTCCTGACTCGGACTTTGACATGGAACTGGACATTCCATTGTCGGCCCCGGGAACGGGGGTCGTGAGCAGTTTGTTGCTGAAGTTATTGTAGTTGATTGAGTTCTGCTTCAGCTTTGATCCCTGGTTGAACTCGGGCCCATCTGTAAAGTGAGTTGGTATTTTGAAATTTCAAAAAATAGGTGGTCAAGAACTAGACTTACCAATACCATAGAAGCTGTCGTCCGAGTACATGGCACTGCCCTCGAAGGCGATCGTGTAGTTGTCCTTGTTGGCCTTGCAGGTGAGGATGATGTCGGCCTCGTCCGCCAGCCCCTCCATGTCCAGCGAGTCGACGCTGATGTGGGACTCCTTGACGGGCGAGAAGAGCAGCTCCGACTTGCAGATCGAGTTGTCGAGGTCATTGAGACTCAGCTTCTGCCGGTTTGCAGCCGCCGTCGCCTTGTCGAAGGAGGGCAGCTTCGTGAGAAGCGAGTGTATGTCCTCGGTGCGGAAGCTCTCCATGTCCACCTCGGCCAGGTTGGCGTCAATGTTCTTCGCCAGGTCCTCGTAGTACGACAACTCGCCGATGCCACTGTAGGAGGCGGATAGCGACGACAAAACGCTCTGGGGCTGCTGCTGGAGTCCCCCATCTCGGTAGCCGTAGTCGAGGAACCACTGATAGTCGGAGTTGTCGTGCGTAAAGTCCTGCGATGACGCAATGGAGCACCCAATGGGCAGCATGGCGTTCACACTGAAGGTTCCGTTCGCGTTCGGTGCTAGGTTGTTGCTGTTGCAGTCGGATCCGGGGCTCGTGGACATCGCCGGCCCTCCTCCCTGCTGCAAGAAGCTCTCTATCAGCTGCTGCTTGTTCGCAGTCAATCGTTGGTTCAGGTTGTTTAGCACAATCGCCACATTATTGCGCAAGATCTCGTCATTTAGTTCATACTTCTCGAGACGGTTGTTCTTCTGCGGCTTTTCTGGGACATTGTTGTTGTTGTTATTGGTTAGTTTCAGAGGGCGCTTCAAATGATGAACGGGACTGCCAGAGAGGGCGGGGCTCTGAATGTTGTGGGGCAAACTCAACTTTGTTCCGGTCCTAATGTGTTGTGGTGATGAAGTTTGGTTCAAATCGGTCATACCACGAAATGGTGTGAAGGCTTGAAGAGACAAGGGAGTCATTAGTCGTCTAGCTGCACAGTACCGCTTAAAAATCGATAGCGAAAGAGGCCGCGCCCGTCCATGAACTAGCCAGTGCAAGAATCGAGTGCAGCGGCAATAAGGAACTTAAAATAGCAGCGCATATCGGAGTGAAAATATCAAATGGGCTTCTATTTTTATGACCTGCTCTGTTCCTCTCAGCTTGGCACGTCGCATTTTTCACTTATCAGACCATCACTCCGTCCTTCCCGTTGAATCCAATTTCCCCTTCCTTTTGCTGACGTGAATCGTGACATGGACACTCTCAGACTAACAGACCCCCGATCAATCCCTCGATCAAGAACAGCCCCAGGCTTTTCTATCATAAACAGAGCTCAGTCGTCTCATGTCCCACTTTGCTAATTTTCAATTTCGCTTGTTTACCCGAAACACTCTTCTCAGCACCGCTTATTAATTTGGCAACAGACACACGCACGAGGATGCTCACTTCGGCCGACAGGTGCCAAGAAAAAGTATTGGGAAAATATGTAAATCAAGTGCGCTAGAGACGTGTCACCACCCGCCATTATAATGCCTCGTTTCACTTTTCATTTATCTCTGCCTGACGGTGACGGAAGGCTGAAGAGTCATATTTTGCGGTTTGAAGGGCACACTTCATCATTACCTTTTCTCTGGTACTTGTCGTTCAGGTACCGATGCAGGATGTAGTTGCCCTCAATATAATTCTCCTTCTTGCTACCACCGTGTCTCCCCTGAGTGGCCATCTTGAAAACTGTTACGATGCAGGTTAGCAGGAGCAAAAACATTTACTCGACAGTCGAGTTGCTCTCTTTCGAAAGGTGATCGTCTTTTATCTCAAATCACGTTATTGGATAACACCCAATCAGTTTGTGCAATAAATCAGTGTTTAATTTGCATTTCTCTTTGCTTCCATCACTCGAGTTTTTTTTTCTCTCTCCGTGTTTATCTTTCTCCGTTTACGTACTTATTTCTGCGTGAATGAATTAATCACCATATACTTTTCGATAACTTTTGTTTCCGCCGTATTTTGCATGCTTGCTACTTTCCTAACATCCAACCGTAAACTAATTAAATGTTTTTCTCTCTCGTTATGCACCCAGTCAGCTTTTAATATTGATTCGTGTTTATTTTTTGATGTGGCATGCTGCTGCTGCGGAAATTATTGTCGCTTTTTGTCACCGCACATTTGATGCAAAGTATGTGTTTTACGTGAATTACATCACAACCCGCGAAAATGGTACCGAGCAGAGCCCACATGAATGGTGGCCTGGTCCGACCATAAAGCCGAGGGAAATTTGGCTTTCTGGACCAAATTTTTGGCTTCCTGATTAGTCCTAATTAATGACTTTGGTAGTACTCATGAAAATTAGACATGTGGACCAACAGACTACTCCACAACCCGACCTCTTTCATTTTAGATTGGATTACATGACTCGCTGCTAAATTGAGTTGGGAGCCCCGAAACTCGGAGCGACACTTGGGCGTACGGCACTAAATCAAAAATCAATGTATTGTGAATCAGAGTGCACGCACTCGCGCCTTTTCTGTGCTATTTTTAGCCCCCAGCATTGCTCGTGCTACACAAATATTATTTTTAAAATGAAGTTAATGCCAGAGAGAGCAAGTGAAGTCGGTAAATTGTTGTAAAGATGGGTAATTCTGGGAGCAATTACACTGAAACAGGTCAGAGGTTCCAGAACAAGATGTTCGACTCATCATCGATTTTAGAGACGCTGCTACAAGACGTCAGAGAGTATGGGGTGCGAGTTAATTTAGAGCGAGAAGACGCTCGAATTGATTTATGCCCGGCAGAGAACATTGAGATTTATGTTTTTCTTGGTTTCTTAATTTTCTGTTATTTTTGGATGAAAAAATGGAGTCCCCGATGTCTTTGTAAATTGCGTTTTTATGGCGGGACGCTTCGGTTCCCGGGGGTGTAAATCATATTTTGATGAAGGGATTCGGATTACAAACAAACAAATTTCGGGGAACACGCGGAAGCCGTATCTCATCTCGGGCGCCCTTCGACCCTGTCAGAGCAGCCTAAAAGGGGTCGGACGTCTCTTCTCTCATTGCATTAGGTAATTTTCAACTAATTATGTCACTTCTCAGGCCTTTTTTTCTCACTCTGACAAACATGTTGAAAGCTTCGTCGGGGACGAATTTCAAGGGGCTCCAACAATCCAATTTGCTAGCTTTCATTCTAATTATATTGGCGATTTCCTGCTCTTGCTAATTGAAACAATTGAGTCTACGTGTTTCCAGACCATTCATCAGCTGACCCCTCCGTGCCCCCTCTCGCAGCTCAAAGAGCTCACAACTAGACAGCACAAACACGAGATAAGGCTCCCTGCATTTCACTAAATTATTTTATACGCCCGACTTTGCGGTGGAATTTCGTGTCTGGAATGAGAGCATGCGGGCTTTTGATTTACGGTGCACTGAGATATCTTCTGCCCTTCATTGGGGTCCTTCCACTCAACCTGGCACCGCCTCTGGCGTGACTCAGGTCGCATTCTTTGCGCCGTTAATTCTTCAGAACTCTCGCATATGCGCTGGCCGGAATTTATGGTTTTGCAACGCTTCGTACTCCGCTTGTATGCTAATTGACACCCAAGAGCCGCTCTATGGTGGTTGCCGCTGGTTCAATAACATTTCCATTTGCAAATAGGAACGCAGCGAATAAATTGTCACTCCTCTTAGCGGGAGCGCGACACCGAATTTGAATGTTATTTCTGCGTTCTTGATGGATCTGTTTTGGCCTTCGCTATTTATATAATTCAATTCGCGTCCCACGACTCGGCAGTTTGTGACTTAATTGCCTCATTTTCGGCTCTCGCTTCCCCGTTTTTCGCAAGCTTTGAGACGTCGGAAAGTAGCAAACGCAATTATTTCCCACTTTTCCACGGAATTTCCATCACAAACTCAATTTTCTTTGTCCTCTTTGGCTCGCTCTACTTAATCATATCAAGTCTCTAATTTCACTTCTGATTCCTCATCGGACAACCGCGAGATATTTTCACTCTGAGTAAAACTCACAAACTGAAATTCCCGGGAGCGCAATAGCCACATCTCGCGTCGCATTTTCGTTTCATGGAACTCACTTGTGAACACATGCTCGCGATCGCGAGCGGAATTCTCAAGATCTGCTCTGTGTTGTGTATGTTGATCGCAATTACCCAAATTAATACCAATTGTATTCAATTTAACACATGTGTTTGGGTTTAGGGGCATCAGAATTCGTTCTGAGAATGGATGTGTTGAGAATATGAGAATGAGCGGGGATGTTGGGAAACGACAATTATGTGCCGCGAGAAACAGATCAAATGAGAGCGACACGGACGGGAATTGGGAAGTCGCCCCGGAGCGGGAATCGAGGCTGACTCATGTGTGATGTGATTTTTATCGAAATGTAGCAGAGTGTTCGTTTTCGCAGGCACTTTTCACGTCTCTTGGGTTCTCAGACGGTTTGTTTTCTCGTCGAAGGGGGGCCATTGGCAGAACTAGGCTAGTGAGTCTCTGGGCTGAATTGGGCTTTAAATTTTGCTCACTCGATTGTTCTAAAGTTTTCCAAAATATCTTGTTTAAATTAGGGTAGGCTCTACCATCACTTGGTATGGTTAATTATGGTCCAACGTCCTCTAAAGGAAAGAGTAAAATCTCGAGTTATTCCTATTGAGCCTGATTTAGTAATTTTTTAGTCTTTTTTTTCAAAATTTCGTCCCGTTATGAGAAAGTGAAGCAGGGTTACTGGGTTTATTTTTAGCCCCCCCCCTTCCCGTTTTCAGCCCAATGAAATTCTCAACTTTAAAGTCTTGAAAAAGCACGGATATGTGGAAGCAACTCTAGGTTATGATTCTCTATCGTTTTTTTCAATGAGAAAAAAACTAGGGTCCAAAGAATCTTCTTTATACCTCTAGTCCAAAGCTCTCTATGGTGTTTTCTAATTCCAAGATTTATTTTGTTGATGATTCAAGAGGGTTAAAAATTACCAGAAACACTTTCAAAATGTAGGAAACAAGGATCAGTTTCAGCTGACCTCTGTTATGTGAAAATAAACCTATCAGGCATCAAATTTCAGGCCATTCGCAAGCTCCGGAATGCCCGCCTCTAATCATAAAATAATTTTTCATTGCGATGAAATTCCTCAACAGTGACTGAAACGCGTTTCTCTGTCTTTCATCAAAATATTGTTTGTTTAATGCCGCGCCAGTCGCTACTTCACGTCATCATCTAACCGAAAAGCACGTATACAGGCGTGGAATCCAAGCCTTGCTAGGTCGTTTTGGGGCTGCACGGGTGTATAAAAAGCCCACTTCTGAAGATAGAGTCTTACCCCAATTTCCGCTCACTTGAACGCGTTTGTTTTGATAGTTTCTTCGCCTTTTCCGTCTCCACGTCTACGCTCAATATTAGCCACCTTCACTCGCCAAAGTGCGCATGACACAATTTTATAGCCTCCTCGTATTCACAGTTTCAGACACAAAAATGGCAATGTAAACTATGACGTCACGGACAAGTTGATGCCTCAGCGAAATTTCCCAACCTGCCACTGCGATCCTATTGATTTCTGAGTTCTCCTCGTTTCCTTTTTCCCTCCTTTTCGCAGTGATGTTGGCCGCCACGTGAAACTGCAATGGGGGTGAAGTAACACGCAAAACTGTCGTAACAGTAGTCACAACTCGCGCAAATAATAATGGAAATTATATTTTCCCAGTTGTACGGCTTCTACGGCAGCGTGTGCTGTCTTAGGAGCTCTTTTTGGATACCAAGGAGTGACCTTTCTGCACCCTATTCCGCGTCTATTTTTTTGCAACCAAGCGTAACGTACGGAAAATCGATTAGGCGGCTCAAAGCTTGCGTGTCAGATTCATTACACAATACGAAGAAACAAACTGACGAGTCTTCTTCTTCTCAAGACGGCTCTTGGATGCGAAAAAGGGCTACAAATCGACTCAAGACTTTGTTTTTCCGTTCGTCCAAAATATTTCTCTAAACCTTCTGGCTTGCTGGTGGTTTTCAATAAATTTACATGAACTATAACATACTCAAAATGTCTCTGAAAATTTTACGGAAAAATTTTCCTGCGCCCTTAGGAAATTCATCAGACAAGCAGACAGACTGACACATCGGAATTTGGACCCTGGGCTTTCTTTGCTGTCTTCAACTCTTTGTGCACTGTGACTTTGTTTATCTAACGAAATGAATGCATTATGTATACCCAGGCCCATGCATATGTTTACGTCTATGTAAATTAGTATATTACGCCCTCATTGCATTTTGTAAGCTGCAGCAGACGACTTTTTGCCTCGATACCCGAGGCGGGCACTCGGGCAGGGCGGCAATTGAAAAATAACACATTGATGTCAAGGTTTATGACGTTTCATGGGAGATGAATAAAACTTTAAGTCGATAGATGCACTTTGGTGCAGTAACAGAAAATCCCAGAAGTGCACTTTGGACGAGATAAGCGGCTGCGTCGCAGGAAAAGATAAAAATTATGTGTCACATCAGTCATAAAGGCACATTTGAATACAAAAAGTGGCTCTGCCCTGGTGAAATACAATGCACTGACGAGCTGGAGGCGTGGGCGAGACCTCTTTTATTGTCTCTCTCTCGCACCAGACGTACACTTAAATCTTCAAAGATGACTGCTTTGGGATTTTCGAGACGAGTTTCTGACGCTTTTGGGATGAGAAAGTTAAAAATTCATCTCTCACCCAGCCTGTCAAAATTTTTATAATTCCAACCTTGAATCTGCGAAACGCAAATCAACTCGAGCTAAGCCGATTTGAATCACTTTGAGACCCCATTGTCTCCGAATCTCGAACAATCCGACTCCCACATTCACACTTTTTGTGGGAGCTCACAGCTCCATTTTGTCTCAGCTGGTCTCTGTGGCAGAAATTTTAATTACTCTACCGACACAATAACCTTGAACCAGCCACAATATCGCGCGCGCCAAACCGTCAAACTTTTTCTGTCCGCATGATCTGCATAGACTCAATTAAAATTTCATTTTTTACGGTCTTATTAAAAAGCACTCTGCATAGGGGTTGTGTCAACGTGGGACTTGCATGGCTAAATTTGGAGCTAGCGTGTACGAGAAAGCCGTCTGAAGGCTACCCAGTGCCTGGTGGGAGGAACTGACAGCGTGACAGCCCGCCAGGAAGACCCGAGCCGCATATCAAAGTAAGTTCTTGAAAATATGGGAGGAAAACAGGAAGCTAGAAGTATTGTGGTTATTTCTAAATTCAACGCATGCGTTACTTTTGCGCAGTAGAACGTTCCTTCCGTGCCTCCTAAACATGGAATCCAGGACTTTTTCCCCATTTCCCTTTTTATCACGGCCATTTATCTTCATGAAAGCGAATTTTATCAAAGGCAATCGCGGCACAAAAGAAAGTGTCGTAACAGTCGATGTCAACCGAAATTAGAAAGTCTAGCATATTTTAGGCTAATATCCAAGCCTCTCTGAGTCGCGCGTCTCTCGATTACATGCCCAGCCTTCGGTGGCACGGGGCACGGGGCACCCAAAAATCATTATATCCCAACCTTAAGCAATAAGAAACGCAATGCATGATTGAACTCGATTCGACTGTAGCTCGAGCCGTGTGCCTTCAGAGTTGCGAGATTATATCATAGCTCGGCGAATATGAGCTGTCGTTCAGGGCCGACCGCGGATCTCCGGCCCCAAAGAGACATCCCCCACCATCCACACCCTCTAGGTCCATCTCTGGCGGCCGTCTCTTTGATGAACATTTGCAGCAGCCGATGGCCCACTTTGATTGCTCACTTCAATACCCTTTTACACTGCCGATCCCGCAACTGTCGTCCATAATCCACTCTTTGTCCCCCGCAATTTCCCAGCTTTTCACACTTTTCCTTCATTTTCTTTGGACCTCATTTGCATGCAGTCGTTACTCAACAGTTCCGGACTTTTCTCAGGCCTTTCAGAATTTTCCCTCGTCCCGTTTTTCGTACTTACATTTATCGATACTGAGATTTATATCCAAATTCCTTGATATTGCATTTTATTGATGACATTCGTTCACAATTTTTCGTAGCTCGTCATCGCCCCTTTTATGTTTTCTTCAACTTTTCGTATATTTCACAACTAATTTACACCAATTTTGTTCTGAACATGTAATATTAAGCGACGAATACTAGTTGTCAGCGGTTTTGGGTATTTTTGTGGAGTTTTTTCTGACTTTTCTGCTTTTTCACGGACGCGACACGAACTACAATTGATTTATTTTTCTTGTCTTTTCTGACTCACCGTAGACTCCTCTCTGCCGGTCTAGGTTGAGTCTACTTATATTTCAAAAACCTCGTTTGAACGCTGATTGAGCGAAAGGAGTTTTTACTATACAATCAATTCTTTATTTTATTATTAAGGCACCCCTTAATTAAATATTAATCTCCAGCATTGCGATTTTTAGTGCATTTTCATCAATTTTGAAAAAAATGCACTTGTGTCCGATATGTCCGTCCGTCTGAGTCGCAAAGGCTCCGAAACTACAAGAGCTAGAGACCTGCGGTTTTTTGCATGATGTCATGTATGGTCTGGAGGGTGGGCGAAATGATTTGGTTTTTTCGGAAAACTGCCTGGGGGGTAATTAAGGGGGTTTTCCCGTTGTATGAAAGTTCCATATACTTCGTCCGATTGAGCTGCATTTTGGATATGTTATACATCATATCAAATCTAGCAAATCATAGAACACATGTTTGCCCCTATCACTTAAGGGGGTGGGGTGAGAGACCTCCGAAGGGGGGAAAAATTTGGTTGCTCCGATTGAGTTGAAAGAAGAAAGAAATTACGATTTCGCTTCGGGTCATCGTCTCAAAAATGTAAAATAATGGACTCTGGGGGTCAATAAGTGGCCATCCAAGATTTCCCCTGGCGAACAGTAGTACAAAATTTCAAAGTCAACCGATTGCGCTGAAACTTTGCCAATTGTTAGATGGTATTAAATCCAGCAAAAAACAGTTCCACAGTACCATAAGCCTCTATGACCTAAGGGTGTGAAGCTGAGGGCTCCCAAAGTTTGCATGAGGTAAAAATTTTCTAACTCCAATTGAACTTAAACTTGGGCCATTGTTAGATGACATTAAATTTAGTAAAATATCCTTCTACATTAAGGCTCTATGACCCATGAGATCAAAGTCAGGGGCCCAACAAGTTTCTGCAGTGACGGAATTTGGGACTAAATATTTTCACTTCGACCCAACTTTTGCTAAGCTTTAAACATGTTTTTCCTGACAAAACGGTGTGGAATATTATAATAAATTATTATAATAATTACTTATGAGTACTAACGCGTCTCGAAAAATTGCTATTATTAACATATCTAGTATCAAACTGCCTCTCAGGTCTTTCTCTATTCAACGGTGGAGTCTTTGGGGGCATCGAGTCTTGTTTTAGTGAGGGAGTTTTGTAAAACGGCTGCAGCATGTGGTCGTGGATCAGACAGTGCTGGAGCTCCAGAAGCAGCAGGGCCTTGGCTGCCGACCAATTCTTGACGTCGTCTGAGAGGGGACGCCAGTACCAGTTCACCCGCTTCTCCATTTTAATCTCGATTTTGAGGAGCTTGTGCGCCAGTTCCTCGATCGTAAACACCTCGTTGGAGTCAGTGACGCAAATATAGGCCATCTGCAACAAAACAAGAGTTGAACTCTTCAAAGATCAGGAGTGAAAATCTTACCATTGTGTCAAAGAAACTCCGAAGCCAAATGCCGTGATTGCAGCCAAGGCAGTCGATCATGGCGGCGGAATAGTGGACGACTTTTTTGGGCCAGTCATCCTCGAGAATCTCCTTCAGGCCCTCACTGATTTTACTCAGGGCAACCAGGTCGAAAATGTAGCACTTCTGCTCTGTGCTCATCGTCAGAACCGACAGCTTCCTGCATTCCCGGCCAAAGTCGGAGTTTTCCAGAACGACTCCGATGAAGCGCTGACTCTTCAAGTCCTTGAGGGCCTCAAAGTAGACGTTGTCGAGCTGTTTTATGTAAACAGGGTCGGCTGCTATTTTAGATAGCGTCTGGAGTGTCGAGTTTCTGCAGATTTGCTTCTCGGAAATCACCGAGGAGGAGGCAGCTGCTCTTGTTCTGGCGTTTGTTACCCTAATGAGTAAATCACTTCTGCTTGCCGTTTCTTGGCTCGTTTCGGTGCTGGAGACGTCTTTTAGCTTAGCTATGCCTCGAATGTCATTGAAGAAGTAGATGTTTTCGGCCGCCAAATGCTCCTGGGTTTCAAAGCTTATGACCTCCTTCAGTCTCAGATAACTAGACTCGATTCTTTTCACGACTCCCACTACCTTCTCCTCGTCCAGGGTCAATGCAACCCTCTGTCCCACCAGGAGATCCTTTTTGTCCATTTCCAGAGAGTTAAGTTAGTTTTTCAATTCGAAATCCACGGAAAAGACGCCGTGCCGGAAAAACAGCTGATGATATTGTTTATATTTGAGCTCACTCAGTCTAGGGTTACCTGTTCGCCCAGTCTACAGCTAAAAAGCGCAAGTTTTGTTTTCGTTCGCGCTCGTTTTCACGTTTTATGCCGCAAAAAAGCCAGACAAGTCGAGAATGAGTTTCCCATTCGGCAACACGAGTACTCCCGTCAAGTCCGCGTTCGGGAACACGACTTTCGGAGGTCTCGGCAACTCGACTCAGCTGAGTTTCGGAGCGACAACGTCGGCCCCAACCCTGTTTGGAACGCCAGCTCCTGCCACCAACACATCTGCGCCCTCCGCTTTTGGCTTCAGTCAGCCTGCATCCGCCCAGCAAGCTTTCGGTGGCTTTGGAGCAGCCGCGGCTCCGACGACATCGGCTCCTGCCTTTGGAGGCTTTGGCACCCCCACGATGTCGGCGCCCACCACCTCAGCCCCCGCCTTTGGTACATTCGGAACAGGAAGCACCACCAACTTTATGAGTGGAACTGGAGGGGGTTTTGGAACGTCAATGGGGGGATTCGGGACGTCCTCATTTGGCGGTTTCGGAGCCACGCCAGCGAAGTCCACGGGGGGTCTTTTCTCCGGAGGCTTCGGGACCACCACGACGACCACGCAGGCAGGAACGGGGTTCAGCGGCTTTGGAACCGGACTTGGAAGTAAGAGAGGCGGTTTTTGGAGAAACTTCACGAAATAACGTTTTGCTCATTTTCAGCCGGAACTGCTTTCGGTCAGACGACTACTGGCTTCGGAGGGTTCGGAACACAGCTCCAGCAACCCCAGCAGCCCCCTCCCTTGTCTGCGGATGAGCGCCTCCTAAACTCCATTTTCTGCTCGTCCCTCTTCGGAGACGAGAGAGACCCCATCATGGCCCGATGGAACCACCTGCAAGCCATCTGGGGAACAGGAAAGGCCTTCGACTCGCAGACCCAGGCCCCGGTGGAGGTGAGCCAGCAGAACCCCTTCTGTCGACTCAAAGCCATCGGATACAGCAAGATCTCCGGCAAAGACAACAAGCTGGGACTGGTGGCCCTGACCTTCAACAAGACCTTGGCCCAGGTGAAGGACCAGCAGGCCCAGATAGTCCAGAGCATCCACCAGCTGCTCGCCAAGGCCAACATTGCCGTCAACGTGGACTCCACGAAGCAGCTCTCGGACACGAAGTCGCAGGTGATGATCTTCGTGGAGGAGAAGAACCCGCAGACGAACGAGACCAGACGAGTTCCGGCGACGGACGTGGGAGGCTTCCTGAACCAGCCAAATCCGCTCCAGCAGCTCAGGAGTCTCGGAATCGAGGCCGTGTTCCCCTTCGTGGCGCCCGACGACGACCAGATCAAGGAGTACCTGGAGAAGCCTCCCAAGGGCATCGACCCGAGGATGTGGGAGCAGGCTAAGCAGGACAACCCCGACCCCAAGGGCTTCATTCCGGTCCCGATAATCGGCTTCAACGGGTTGAGGGCGCGTCTCAAGTGCCAGGAACACGAGACGGAGGGCCACTCGCTGTACCTGGAGAAGGTGGAGAAGGAGCTGGCGAGTCTGCGTCAGCGCCACAACAACACCTCGGCGAAGGTCCTGGAGCAGCGTCGGAAACTGCAGGAGCTATCGCACCGCATTCTGAAGGTCATTGTGAAGCAGGAGAGCACCCGCAAGATGGGGTCCGCACTTTCGCCCGAGGAGGAGGCCATCCGCACCAAGCTCGAGAACATGCACACGGTCGTGTCGGCGCCCACGCAGTTCAAGGGGCGTCTGAACGAGCTCCTCTCGCAGGTGCGGATGCAGCGAAACCAGTGGAATGTGGCGGGACTCGCGAACGAGTACACCCTGGACAAGGATAGCAGCGAGGAGATGCTCAACTTCCTCACGATGCAGCAAAAGGCCATGACGCTGCTCATCGAGACGGTCAACAAGGATCTGAAGGACCTCAAGACAATCAAGGACGGGATGGGAATGATGCTGCAGAGCTAAAATTGTAGACTCTCGCGAAGTAAATTTTGTATCTCCCCAAAACTCGGTCGTTTTCATTAGAAAATTTATTTACACAATAAATCCCTAAATACACAAAAAAAACCTAGCGAAATATATTTGACCTAAGAAGTAGAGCGACAAGGATATTTATAGAAAAAGAATGGAGGAGTTGAAAATGGCACATTAAAATTATTCAACAGTAACTTTGGCACAAACCACTGACCGAAATGTTTTCTTCATTCACTTTAAAACTATCCATACGAAAAGAGGGCATTTGCAAGGCACTCATAAATTAATAGAGAAAACTGCTTAAGTGTAAACTTTTGAGAGATTTTAGAGTTTCTTAAGATTACAAGATTGTTAGCCTAAAGATAAAAGGGGGGTTCGTGGGATGGCTGTTATGATTGGTGACTGAGCTGGCCCGCAATGGTACATGATTTACAGCAGAATTTGGCGTAGTATTTGTGGTTGCAGTACTTGGCCTGGACGATGAGAGCGCAGTTGGCGAAGAAGGGGTTGTCCGAGCAGTTTTCTGGGATGACGACGCCTGGAAATAATTTTTTAAAGAATGTTTTCCAGACCAAGGGTCAAATTCTCACCTTCTACTGTGAGATAGTCCTCGTGGAAGCTATCGCTGTACTCGTTCTGGGCGAAGCACTTGTAGTAGCCAGAGTCTGCGGGCTCCACGTTCCGGATCAGCAGGTCGTTGTTGCCTGCGAAAGAAGAGAATTCCGTCAGTCTCGCCACTGACTCGCAGAGAGCATGAAACTTACTTGAAATCCTGACTCGCTCCGAGTTCTCAAGAGGAACGTTGTCCTTCAGCCAGGTCACAGTGGGCACCGGATAGCCGTCGGTCTGGCACGAGATGTTGATGTTGTCGCCGACTCCGAACCGCTTCTTGCCGTTCTGGAGCACGATCTGGGCCATGACAGAGGCTGCCGGAGTGTAAAGAGGTTAGTGGGGGACCATGACCAGAATGACCTTGGTGACTTACCTGGAGCGGGAGGAGGCGTGGGTGGAACGCGGGTGCGAGGCGGAGAGGGTGGTCTGTATGCAGGCGGGGCGGAAGTTGGCACGTCGGAGGGGTCCAA
Organism: Forcipomyia taiwana; assembly: GCA_963930915.1. NCBI lineage: Eukaryota > Metazoa > Arthropoda > Insecta > Diptera > Ceratopogonidae > Forcipomyia > Forcipomyia taiwana. Next base: position 1,066,655 of record CAWVOI010000020.1, read on the forward strand.
GACGTACGACAAGAACCTGTCTTCCTCCGGATCTCGCGTGAAAACAGGCCCAACAGTCTTCAGAGTGATCGAAATGGACTTGGGCTTGCCAACTCCGGAGTAGGCCTGGCACACATACGGACCCAGATCCGTCAGCGCAACCTCGTTAAAGACGAGTGAGTAGTCGCGATTCACCTCAAAGCGTGCAGTTTTTAGAGGAAGCATTTCAGTATCGCGCCACCATGAGACAAATGGCTTTGGATGGCCACCAGCCAAGCACCGAATTATCGTTGGTCGGTTAAGAGTTACGATTTGTGAGGAGTTCTTTTCACCAAGAATGTAGGCCTCACCATCAACCGGAGCTTTTGAGTAGTACAGGAAGAGAGAAAATAGATAGGACAGAGTTGTTAGCCGACATCCAGTTAGTGGAAGTGTAGGAGGGAAGTTTAGAGACATACAAAGCCCTTAGCCGGATAAAGAGGGTCTTACCTGTGACCGTGAGGTTGATCTCCCGAGACACGGGGTCTCCGTAACCGTTGTCGGCCACACAAACGTACGTCCCGCTGTCCGTTCGGTGGAGCTGGACGATCTGAAGGTCTCCTTCCGTGGTGAGACTGAACCTGCCTTCGTTGGTGTTGAGCTGAAAGAGCATTTTATAGGTCATCAATGTTTTCACGAAAATCAGGCAAATCTTGACTCGGGATCTCTCCCGGATTGCCCGGTAGAGGGTTATCTCGGACACTAGCTCCACTTACGTGAATGGCTCCCTTGCTCCAGGTGACGCTCGGGGGCGGGAACCCAGTGGCGAAGCATCGCAGTGTAGCCACGCCTCCCTCGGACACGCTGGGATCCGTCTCCTCTGCAGGCACCTCCTGCAGTCCTGGGGCCTCAGGGTTGTCCACGACGGGGGGTCGCGTGGGTGGTCTCGGTCTAGCGTACTCGGGGGCCACGCAAACCGTGCTGCAACCGGCCTGGCAGCACTTGCGATCGGTGCGACAGTTGGCGTCCGTGTTGCACTCCCGTTCGCAATTCGTGCTGTTTTCTAGCACCGGACACCTTCCGGGCTTCACGGTATCCCGGCACTCTGTGATGATTTCGGTTCCGTAGCGGGCGTGCGGTCTAATCTCAATGGCGCACTCCTGGCCAGCTGGACACTGAACATCCCGACACGGCTCCACGCACTGGCAGCGCTGGCATCCCTCGGCATCGTAGTTTCGGTCGACTCCGTAGGCGCAAGAGATTCGCTGGCACTCCTCCGTGTACTTCTCGCACTTGACCTCGGACTCCACCTCGTTGCTGCACGAGCGCTGGCAGTCCTCGGCGCTGCTGAAGCGATTTCCGTTGCCACCACATCCTCCATAGTAGAAGGCCTCGCAGGACCCAGTCTCACGGTTGAAGAAGTACGCTATCGTGTAGTTGGAGCAGTCACCCGCGTCCTTGGGCTCGTCGCAAGAGTCGCCATCGAAACGAGGAGGAACCTGGGAAAAGGGAAAACAGATATGCCATTCGTCCCAACTTGCTCAGGGCTGTCCCAATTTTTCCAAAAATCTGACATTTAAAAACTAACAGGTGATTTTTTAATCAAATCCCTAAAGAAGCGATAAAGTTTTGAAGCTCTTTCTTAAGAGGCTTCGCTTGTTTATTTTTAGAAACCTCCCTATCCTCTCTTCTCCCCCTTATGGTAAAATTTCTACTGAAAAATTTCCGTTCTATGAAAAACGCATTTGGACAACCCTGAGGGAAAATCGCTTTCTAACTCACCACTGGAGGACGAGGCTGCTGACGAACGCAGGAGGACTCACACTCGCTTCGGTCGTAGAAGTTGTTGGCATTTCCGTCGCACCCAGTGAAGGTGAACTCGTAGCAGCTGTCGGACCTCTGGTCGTAGTAGTACCTGGTTTCGTTCTCAGAACAACGGCCTGGATGGGGACGGAGCGAGCAGCGATCTAGAGCGAAACAAGGTCAATATACACCGCATTCCCTTTTCCTAGAAGACTCAGCCCCTTACCTTGGGAGCTCTCACAGTGCCTCCTGCAGTCCTCGGCGCTCTCAAAGTTGTTCTGGTTCCCTTCGCATCCGGTGTAAATGAACTCCTCGCAAGTCCCGTAGTTTGAGTTGTAGTAGAACCTCCTGGTTCGGTCCTCGCACCGACCCGGATCCTGAGGCTGGAAGCAGCTCTCGGCCGTGAAGGGCTCTCTCGGCTGTTCGGGTCTAGGGGGAGCCACTGGAGTCTCGGGTCTGTGCTGACAGCGCTGGTTGCAAGCGTCCTCAGTGCTGAACCTGTTACCGTTTCCACCGCATCCTCCCCTAAAATGCGAGTCTATCAGAACCGAAAGGCAGGTTAGACAGGTCGAAGTTACCAGTAGAACTGACGGCACCGGTTGTCCTTGGTATCCCAGTACCAGTGCGCCTTGTAGTCTGCGCAGTCGCCGGTCTCGGCGGGAAGGTAGCAGACGTCTTTTTCTAAAGAAATGTCAAGAGTTAGAGGAACGGAAATTCTGGGGAGACTCAGGGGGTGCAAATTACCAATTTGTGTGGGACAGTCGGCCTCGCAATCTGCTTGCGACACAAAGCTATTTTCATTACCATCACAACCAGTGTAATAGAAGGGTTGGCATTTTTTGTCAACCTTGGAAAAGTACCATCGTGCATGTTTAGCATCACAAGAACCGCTAGATTTTGGTAAGTTACACAAATCTACGTACAATAAAAAAATGCATTGAAACCACAACCATTAGTGCTAAATTATCTACGAAACTAATTTTTCAGCCCAAAACCAACTCTGGAGGAAGGGAGGAACTTCCTTTGAGTTGATTTTGGTCCAATTTTTTTAAGAAAAGTTCATGAGGGGCAGAACAAAAATTTTCTGCTTCAAGACCCTTTCCAAAAGTCAATTTTAAATTTTTAAAAAAGTGCCAAAACTACAAAAACCAAACAAATTTCTACAAAACAACGTGAACACAAAACCTTTTCAAAACCAACAAACCTTTTCCAACTCCCGGTTTCTTGCAGGAGTAGAAGCAGGAGGCTTCGCTTGCGTAGTTGTTCTTGTTGCCCTTGCAACCTCCATACAGGAAGGGTTCGCATCGATCGGATTCCTTGTTGAAGTACCAACGCTCGAAGGATCCTCCGCACGGTCCGGGATCTGCAGACTGCTCACAGGGCGCTGTTTCAAAGAAAGATTCAGCTGGATTATTTTTCTCGGACACAGGCAGAGGCGTATCTGAACTTGGGATACTTGGAGGAAAGGAACAAACACGATTCAAAACGCAGTGTCATCTGGTGGCGGTAACCGTAATTAATTTAAGAACCAAAGGGGAATTTCGAACCAAGGATAAGGTCTCTTAAGTACCTGGCATACGCCTATATTCTTCATTTTTTCCTCCAATTTCTATTTTCTTTACCAAAACCTTCATAAGAGTGTTTCTGGAGGTAAACTTAGTCGTTCTAAGGCTTCAGAGACCAAATTCGAGACAAAAAATTTTTGGCCAAAAATCCCGAAATCGAGTTTTCGTTAACGAGCGGAAGTTTGCCATTTTATAAATTTCAGGTGAAAAACTTTTTTCTCCAAAATCCACTTTTTCGACCAAAAATCTTCGTGAGCGTGTTTCTAGAGGTAAACTTAGTCGATTGAAGGCTTCAGGGTCCAAATTCGAGACAAAAAATTTTTGGCCAAAAATCCCGAAATCGAGTTTTCGTTAACGAGCAGAGGTTTGGCCATTTTATGAATTTCAGGTGAAAAATTTTTTTCTCCAAAATCCACTTTTACGGCCAAAAATCTTCGTGAGCGTGTTTCTAGAGGTAAACTTAGTCGATTGAAGGCTTCAGGGTCCAAATTCAAGACAAAAAATTTTTGGCCAAAAATCCCGAAATCGAGTTTTCGTTAACGAGCGGAGGTTTGGCCATTTTATGAATTTCAGGTGAAAAATTTTTTTCTCCAAAATCTACTTTTTCGACCAAAAATCTTCGTGAGCGTGTTTCTAGAGGTAAACTTAGTCGATTGAAGGCTTCAGGGACCAATTTCGAGACAAAAAAATTTTGGCCAAAAATCCCGAAATTGAGTTTTCGTTAACGAGCGGAGGTTTGGTCATTTTATGAATTTTAGGCAAAAAAATTTTTTTCTCCAAAATCCCTTTTTTCGACCAAAAATCTTCGTTGCCGTGTTTCTGGAGGTAAAATCAGTCGTTCTAAGGCTTCAGGGACCATTTTTTTGAAAAAAAAATTCAGTCGAAAATCCCGACCGTGAAAGTTTAAAGGGTCACCCCTACTTACGCAAAGCCTTGTCCGCCAAGCACTGCTTTTGGCACTCCTCCGCAGTCTCGAACCGGTTGGCGTTGCCGAGACATCCTCCGTACACGAACTGCGTGCAGGTGTTGCGGTCCTGGTCGTAGTACCACATGGGGTAGTAGCCGGTGCAGGGTCCCTGGATCTTGGGCAGGAGACAGGCGTCCTTGGGCTCATCGGGGTTCTCGCAGACGCGCTTGCACTCGTCGTTGCTGTCGAACCTGTTGTCGTTGCCGTCACAGCCGCCGTACCAGAACCTCGAGCAGCCTCCGTACTCGGTGTCGAAGAAGTGTTTGACAGTAAAGTTGTTGCACGTGCCCATCTCCTTCGGGAGACTGCAGGCTTTCTGTGCTTTCTCTGCCGGCCTTGACTCGCATCCCTCGAAGTTGCTGCCTTGCGCCTCGTTGAAGCCATCCGAGCAGCATCCGAACTTGGTCTCGGCGCACGTGCAGCCCTCGAAGTTGGGACCCTTGGCGGGCGTGACGTTGTCGGAGCAGCACTTGAACTCGGAATAGGAGCAGTGGCAGCCTGCGTTCTGGGGTCCAGTGGCCGCAGTGACGCCGTCGGGACAGCATCCGAACTGGAAGCTGTGGCAGGGACAACCCTCGTACTTTTCGCCCTGGGCAGCCGTGACCTGGTCCGGACAGCAACCGTGGGGGGAGTACCTGCCAAAAGGAACCGTTAGTTTTACCAAATGAAAGAAAGAACTTGAATAAAGACCTGCATCCACATCCGTAGTTGTCGGGACCCTCGGCGGCCGTCTCGTTGTTGGGACAGCAGCCGTATCCGGAGTACTCGCATCCGCAGCCCTCCAGGTTGGGGCCCTGGGCGGGGGTGAGGTTGTCAGTGCAGCACCCGTAGGGCGACTCCAGGCAGCATCCCTCGTGACGGGGCCCGTGGGCGGGAGTGACGCCATCGGGGCAGCACCCGAATCTCTCGGCAGCGCAGGGAGCGCATCCCGCCGCGTTGGGACCCGAAGCGGGGGTGACTCCGTCGGGGCAGCATCCGTGGGGCGTGTCCTTGCACGTCTTGGGTCTCTTCGTGGTCGTGGGAGGCAGCGGCGTCGTGGCCTTCGGGCATCCCTTGTTATTCTTGCCCTTCGCCTCCGACACGCCGTCCGGACAGCACCCGAACTTGCTCGTGTGACACGTCTTGATCGTCGTCGTGGGGATCGGACAGCCCTCGCCATTGTTGCCCTCTGCCGGGGTCTTCTTGTCGGGACAGCACCCGAAGAGAGTCTCGGCGCACTGCGACTTGGGACATCCGCGGTTGTTGGCACCCTTGGCGGGCGAGACTCCGTCGGGACAGCATCCGTGCTTCGTGTCCTTGCACGTCTCGGGACGCGCGCATCCCTCGCCGAATGGACCCGTGGCGGGCGTGAGGTTGTCGGAGCAGCAGCCGAACTCGGATTTCGTGCACTTTGGCACCTTCGGTCTGGGCTTGCACTTGCGAGGCTTGCGTTCGCGGTCCAGTGCCGTGATGAGGGTGTTGGGAGTCGTGAGACCCTCCAGCTCGTCGTCTTCGGTGGTGTCGGACTCGGTCTTGCTCCAGATGTCCTGGGTCGAAGATTCCAGATCGCTCTCCGTGGTCGAGACTGAGCTCTCGGTGGAGCTTCCCTCGCCGAATCGGGGCTCGATGCTGGCACTTTCTTGGGTCGAGGAGGCTTCAGAGGTCCCCGTTTCGGTGGAGCTGCCTCCTGTGGAGGCCTCCGTGGACGACTGAGCCTCGGTGCTGGCCTCAGAGGCAGCCTCGGAGGAAGATCCGGCCTCCGTGGAAGAGACGGCCTCTGTTGTGGCCTCGTTCGTGGTCGCGGCTTCGGAGGTCTCTGCGGCTGTGGAGGCCGCTTCAGTGCTCGTTTCAGCAGCGCTGGTGACCGCTTCTGTGGACGAGACCTCGCTCTCCGTGGAGCTCTGGGATGTAGCCGAGTCCGTCGTGGTTTCAGAGTTGGTCGTGGTCTCGACCTCCGTCGTGGTCTCGGAGTCCGTCGTCGTCTCGCTCACAGTCGTCTCCGTGGCGCTCTCAGAGGAAGTCTTGCCCTCCGTGGTCTCAGCCACGGAAGAAGCAGACTCGGTCGTGGACTCTTCCGACGTCGTTCCTGCCTCGGAAGTCGCAGCATCCGTGGTTTCCGGAACGTCCGTAGAATCCTCCTCCTCCGGGTTAACGTCGCCTCGGTTGGCGATGACCTCTGTGACATCCGAAGTGGAGAAGTCTCCTGATCCGTCAACCGTGCTGTCGTCTACAGTCGACGCAACCGAGGCCGAGTCCGTGAACTCCGTGAAGCCGGAAGTTGGGGAGTCACTTAGCATCAGCTCGTCCGTCTCGAGATTCGACTCTGTGGTGCTCAGGTCACTTGAGCTGGTGATTTCCGTAGCCTTTCCAATGTCCTCCAGGTCGTCCTCTGCCTCCGTGGAAATCTCCTCGTCCGACCCAATTTCGAGCTCGTCTCCATCCTCGTAGTCTCCGTCCTCGTAGTCGCAGTAATCGAGCTCGGCAAAGTCGTCGACGGTCGTGCTTGCCCCCGTTGAAACCGGGATCAGCTCGTCTTCCTCGCAGGGATCCGCGTTGCAGGTCTCCGACGAGTCCTCGATCTTCTCTGCGTCGCACTGGGTGGCAGGAACGGCCGTGTCGTTGAGGATGCACAGCACCTTGCGGGCTCTCTCGCCTGACCCACATGGCTTTGAGCATTCCGACCAGGGCCCAGTGAACCACTGTCCGGGACAGGAGTCTCCGGCGTCACATTCCTCCGACTCTGTGGGCTTCTGGTCGGCGTCACACTTGCTCTCGTCATCGGACTTTGTCACCGTGCCGTCAGTAAACTGCCCGCAAAGCACCGTTCTGCTTCGAGTGCCCTTGCCACAAAGAGCAGAGCACTTTGTCCACTGCGATGAGAACCACTGGAACTCGCAGGGCGGCGACTCAAGACACTCACGCTCGAGTTCGGGCTTCTGCCGGTTGGCGCAGAACTTCTCGTCGTATGTCTTGCCTTTTTGCGAGGCGCAAACGGCAGTTCGGGTCTCGACGGTTTGGCCGCAGGTGTTGCACTATTTTCAGAAAAGTGGAAGAAGGTCAATTTTATTCTAGAAACGAACATTTCTACTCACCCCGCTCCATGGGGACGTCACATAGTCCACTCCCTCGCACGGTTGCAGGACACAGGTCTGCTCCGAGTTCGGTTTCTCGTCCGGACACTCGTTGTCCGGCAGTACCACGATGCTCCCGTCTTTCTCTTTTTTGAAGCACGTGATCTTCCTACTCTGCTTGCCCTCTCCACACAGCTTGCTGCACTACATTGTGAAAAACCGTTCCGTTAAAGATAGTCTGACCATCAATCCCGGATTCTCAGGACCAAAGACCAAGAGAAAACTTTTCTAATGTTACAAACCTTGGATACTTTATATTAGGGGCCTTATTATCAACTTGTGGTTTACTAACCTATGAGGTTATTTTAACCATAGCGGTATTTTAACCATTCAGGTAAATCTCATCAATTTTAAATTCTAACCGACTGTTAAAGGTAAAAGCCATATTATTCACACGTAGTTAGCCTAACCAAGTGATATGTAAGTTTATGAGAGTCTGTGTATGACAACCGAGGGTGAATAATATTGGGTAGGATACCCGAGGTTAAGATAACCCGCCCAGGGAAATTGTCAGTTTAGCTCTATGCCCCCACTTACCGGCGACCAAGGTCCCTCGTGCCACTGCACGCAGTTGTCTCCCTGGTTGCAGTTCTGCTGCTCCGTGGGCTTCTCCTTGAACTTCTCCAGACACACGTCATCGTCCACAACGGTCACCACGCCATCTGCAGTGGCTCTCTCGCACTGGACCACCCGACTCTGCGTTCCATTTTCTCCGCACGGGGCCGAACACTTTGTCCACTTGCCCTCCACCCAGCGAGGTGGACACGCGACATGCGAGCACCTCTGCTGTTCCCCAGGCTTCTCGTTTTCGTCGCACAGACTCTCGTCCACCTCCTGCATCGAGTTGCGGCCGTTGCAGGACACTGTGCGGGTCTGGACGCCTCCACCGCACGTCACGGAGCATGGACCGAATTCGGTGAAGGTCCACGTGTAGGTCTCGGGCTGCTCGACGGGCGCCACGTTGGAGGGAACACTGTACTCGTAGTCGATTCCCACGTTCTGGTCCTGGGCCAGCAGCACGAGATACACGGGCTCCAAGGTAGGTCCGACCGCTGTGAGACGGTCGGGAGCCGCGAACCCGGAGGCCCGACGCTCGTAGTGCCAGAGACACCCTGCGAAGGAGACGGCTCGGGGAAAGTCGATCTTGTAGTTACCGTTGAGGTAGAAGGTGCCGTTCGGGTTCCGGATGGCCAGGTAGTTGCTGGACGAGTTGCGCTCCTTGATCTCGATGTTGGTGGCGCCCTCTGGAATCAGCAGGATGTCGTTGTAGCCGACCGTGTAGGTGGGCTGCTCAAAGGCTCCAGTGAGGGTTCTGCAGGAGGATCCGTCCCCTTGGCACTTCCGGCACTTGTCCTCCTTCGCGTTGGAGCCCAGCATGAGATCGCATCCGACATGCTCGCAGGTTCCGTCGACGCAGACGTCGAAGGTCTCGTCGTTGCAGCGCGTGCCGTCGACGACCTTGCTCTTGTGGCGGTAGTAGAAGCGCTCGCCGATGGGCATGCAGTTGAGCTCACAGGGGTTTGGGGCCTTCGTGTAGGGCACCCACGAGTATCGGACCTTCTCGAAGGGAGTCGCGTCGAACTGCGAGCACTGCTGCTTGCGGAAGTCGGGCTCGTTCTCGGGGCAGTCCTGAGTGTTGCACGAGAAGTACTTCTTGTCGCCACCCCGACACCTCGGACGGCCAGCGTCATCGATGTCGTAGCACTCGCGGGTCATGTGGGCCACGCCTCCGCCACACGGCCGGGAGCATTCGGAGGGACTGCTCCAGGGACTCCAGTTGTCGTTCGGGTCCCCTTCGCCGCCCGGGACTATGTAGCTCTCAGGGAGATACAGACGGTTGCCGTGCTCTCGCTTGTGTCGTAGCCGGTGCTGCAAGAGAGACGAAGCTGAAGGGACTGGGAAGACGGGGGAAGAGGACTTACGTGTCGTGAGTGTGTGAGCGAAATCTGGGATGACAACAGAAAGAGCAGTAGCCATATGATTGACCTACGAGAGGAGGGAAAATATTTATGTTAGCGAAAGACTAAACTATGGTGAGAAATTTTTACGTTTTTATTTATTTTTATCGAATATCTGCAGAACAAAATGAAAGCTGTGCAGACAGACTATCCAGTATACCTTCTGGAGGAATATCCTCAGTCTACTCCGTGTTAGAAGAGTTAGAAAATGGAGGGTCACCCTAGCCTAAAATTTTATTTTTAAGACTAGAAGCAATTTTTAAAAATTTTATTTGCTTTTTTGATAGTTAAAGTGAGGACAATTCGAAGAATTTGAAGAGGCCAGTTTTTGGAAACAGCTTTTTTAGAACATTCCTCTGGAGATACCATATGCTTTACGAGACAGACAGACAAACAAGGAAAGGCTTTAATACCCTCTTTTGTGCCCTTCCTTTAGTTAACAAGCTTTGTTGAAAGTCCTCAAAAACCGTCACTCAAAAGAGTTCTCGTTTTAATCCTCCTTATCTCTCACTTCCACAAACGCACTCATTCATCATCCGTCTCCGAACGGCAGGAGAAGCAGCCTTTCAAGAGTAATGCGCTCATCTCTTAATTATCGCTGCCGAACCAGTCAAAGCAGTCCTTCTGCATGGCATGCGGCGGCTCCTTTGCTCTCACAGACGTCACTCGTGCGCCACTCGTGGTACACTCTAATCAATTTAGAGCCGTGATATTGAATTTTTACGAGGATAATCACCTGTAAACTGGTTCTTTTATATTCCCTTTTCACCACAAATACTTTGTTTGGGTCTATTTAACGGGCATGGTGTTACAAAACAAACAAGCGTATTATAAAAACATTTGCTACTGGATGCCACCAGGTAGAGGAGATATTTGGAACCGAAGATGCAAGTTATTTGAAGGTAAATGTTTGCTTAACAGAAAGCATGCAGCGCCAGAACAAACAAGAGTCACATGGCTGCATTCACGTGACGGAGCGGGAAATTTTGTGGTCGACCCATTTATTGACGATTTGCAGACTCAACCTTCGGCAGGGAGACTTTTCGCACCGCTAAAATTAGACCATGATGCCGAGGAAGCTCGTCTTTAACCAATCTCTCTGACCCACTTCAAGCAGTCTCGCACGTCGAGAAAAATTCGCAAGTGTTTATGTTCACCAAACACTTGATTTTTATTCTGGAAGTTAATGGCCCGTGCCATCAGAATTTCTCTCGTCTTTGGACCTCATTTTATGAGTTGGTGCTGGCTTTTATGACCTGCACATAATGGTGGATAAACCCATAAGCAAGTCGGGTGTTATGTACACCGGCTGTTTATTTCTCCCGCCTCGGATTGAAGATCGGATGAAGCTTGCTGGGTTCAGGGTTTTTCGGACGGACAAAAACCCTCAGGGTAGCATTTCTGGGCTGTGGATGGAATGTGCTATAAAAAGTAGTTCGACATTAATTTCTTTACTTTCTGTATTTCCTCGTCATCGCGGAGGAAAGTTCTCAAAAGAAGCATGAAATCGTTTATTTAACTTATCGCTCTTCGCATATACATAAATGAACTCTCGGTACAACTGACTTACTGACTGATTATTCCTTGGAAAAATATGTATGTTATAATTCTTGTCGGATGATGCGATTGTTTACATTACATAACACAGATTTCTGGACTGTTTTGCTTCTTTTCAGGCCGCTCAGCATGCCCTCCTCTGCTTCTGCGTGGGTGTTTTCCCACTTCTCAGAAGCTAGGCCGCCTCGAGTTCCTCAACTTCTTCCGCAACTCCTTCCACACTATCAGATTTCAAAACAGCAAGAATGCCCCCATTGATGATGGCCCTACCGCAGTTTTCATCCTCGCCAGCTGTGGATTAACATGTTTGCCACAATGTTTCCATTTTCACATGCATCCAATTTATTTTCCGCAACATCATGCTTCTTGATGAATAGCTTCATTGAACCGTGGCATCCAGAGATCGCGAATTCGCGACACATCCAAGTCAACAGTTCATGAGAAGAGCAAACATGCCGCTCGGCGGGAACAGAAATTTCATCGATTTGTACCAAAGGTGTGTTCTTGCAGAGTCATCTTAATGGATGAGTCGCGTTTTGATTGTTAAACTGCATGCATGCCTCGCAGAAGCCATAAAGATACTGCAATAAAGATGCTCTACTAATGCTAAATAGTCGAACTCTCCAGTCGGACGAGAAGCAGCAGTAGAAGAAGAGGAATAAAAATGTGTTACAAGACGTCGATGCAGGAGTTTCAAGATCACCGGCTTTGATCACATGCGGGAGAGGCAGCGACAGAAAACGTGAAATATTTTCCATTGAAAAAGAGCTACATCATATTTCTTCCATCACGGCGACATATTGTCTCGTTGCTGAGCTTTATGGCTGGCTGCCTGTATCGCTGCGACTCAATCATTGATCATTGTCGCTTGTTCCCTCTCGCATGCCAGCGATCGTATCGCGGGATGGACGGATTACATAAATCTCAGATTCTTATCCAGCTAGAGAGCTTGCAGGAGTAACTAAATCCGGAGGCTGGTACTTGAGTAGTTGTAATTTTTCAGAGCTCTTTTGTGCTTTTTTTCTCGATTTTTGGTGAGAAGGGCTTTAAATATTTATTTTTTAAAGATGAAACTTACGAAATCACCCATTTCCATTTCATTTTATTTTCTTTAATTTGAATGAGTTTTTTTCACCAAGTAATTTTGCAGGGGAACTTGACATTGTCATTATGCTCCTGTCCGATTGGAATAAAAAAATTTAGGGGCCCGCAGCTCCACTTCTATACGTGATAGAAGCTACATGTAATATGAACGTAAGGCACCCCCCCATACTCCCCCTTAAGAGCTTTTGGGCTGTACAAACCCTCACAGCTATCTAGATCTTCTCGTTATTGAGTCACGAAGTTTCAGACAGACAGACATTTTTTTTCCAAAATGTTGGAAAATGCACTAAAAACCATTTCACCCCCCACCAACGTTAATTGCATCTCAACTTGTCACCAGTCATCTCCGATGGATTATCTCCATTCACAAAAACCCAAATCTTCACTGCACTTGAGAATGCGAGTCCCTTCAAATCATAAGATTTACATAAAATATGCAGGCAGCGGGAATCGGGCAGGCAAAGGCAGGCGAGGCGATTCAGAGAAATTCAAATTGAAAACATTCGAGAAGCGACAAGAATCCAGATTCAAGCAAATCAGTTCATTGTCAGAGTAGTTTGTTTAACACATGTGCGACGATCTTTTGGTGCAGAGAGAGAGGAGATGGAAATGGAGTTTCGTCTCGCTTCGCCCGGATTAGCTTATATGCACGTCTTGAGGTTCGAGAGACACGGCAAAATGCCAATTTGATAAGAATGCGACCTTCACCCATTGATCTCGTCCAAATTGATGGCTTCTGTCGTGCTCGGGGTTTGATGGGCTGCCGCAAAATTATCATAACGTGCGGATAAACGAGTTGAGATATCAATGAAGCTGCGTCCAAATGTGTTGACATTAATATTCATTCGTTTTAAAGTCTTAACACCTGATTTCGATAAAATAAAGGCATGCTTTTTGGAATGTTCTTTCGGCGCTTGATTTTTGGGGATTTATTGAAACTTATTTGCCCTTGAACCGTAGTCTAAACAGCCAGGAAACCCACTTCCACCAATTTCGCGAGTAGCCCCTCTAATTAGTCGCGCACATACAGATAAATCATCTTCCAAACACTTTTTAAGAGCTCGTAAAACCCAAATTTTACCTTGGTGCCTATTTTCTTTGCCTTAAGTAAATAATAAAATGGCTTTTATGTGATCATCATGTGCTCAACATGACTTTTATGACGCGAGCATATCTTGGGACAAATTTCATTCATGTTTACACACTAACTGCAGTAATTATGTGATTTATGGTGATTCAAAGTGAATTGGTCAAGCTGTATAGGCAGCGAGAGGACGAGTACCGACGAGTGAGTAAATATTAAAATTTCACCGTTGTTGCAACAAATTAAGCCCAACGGCGGTGTCAACGAGATGTTGACTCTCCCATTCATACTCGCATTTTCTGGTTGTTATCGGCATTTTGTTTGCGCTGTTGCAACAGCAAATTGGCTCCTTTGATGTGGCGAAAAGAAACCCTTCCTCTTCTCCAAATATTTGGGTGTTGTAACATCAACTATCTGTGTAAGTGGGGTAAACATCGAGGGGTATCTGGAGTCAATCTTCAGTACCAATTTTCGCGTCTGTCTCGGGCGGCCAATGGGCGATGCAAGTGCAGGTTGATGACCCCCAAAAGAATACGAAATCAAAGTGACCACCAACTTCCGATAAATAATTCATGTTTTCGCCACTTTTTGTTTGGCTTTCTGAGTATCAACATTGCGAGCGGCCACCATTACATGCACGCTTGGAAATAAGATGTGATGAGACGGCAGGGACGGAACTCGGTGACAAAGTTCAGGGGCTTCATTTTCACATTAAATTTTTAATTGTGACAAAAAGAAGAAAACGCAGAGGAAATTGGACTTTTTGGAAGTTCTATTTTCATGCGAGTTTTCCAATTTATCCAACGACCCTTTCCAGACGTAAACTGATGAGAAAAAGAGCTAATTCTGAAAATTGTTTCGAGCAAAAATAGAAAAGACTCCATCACTGGGCCTCAGAAGACAAACAGAACTGGCCTTGAAGGCGATACTTTGAAGTTCACGATGGCAAGAAACCGAATTTCATAGAAAGCCAAACAAGAATTAACATTTTCGCACTTTCAGAAGACTCCGAGAGGTCTTTCTCGACACCTGACTCGCCTGCTGCCACGATTATGTAATCCCTATATTTGTCATGTTCAAATTTGCATACACGAAAAATTAACATTTTATTTGTGGCTTTACACAGTTATTTAGTTTCAGCTCTAATGGAATGATAATCGATGATTTATCGCTTGTTATTGACACGTTCAAGTTCACTCGTAATTCTGAGCGCGGAAAGAGAGGTGCTGGAGGAAATCAAAGAGGCACGAGAGTAATAAGAAAATTATATACTTTCAAACTCGTAAACATCAAATGATTCCTCTGCGTTTGTGACTGAAGGGCTCTTCCCTCTAATCCACGTAAATTGCTTTATTTCTCTCTCTCCCGCGCCCAACCTCGGGATCATTGCTCTCCTGGCCTGGCGGGAGACGTGTCGCCTGTCGAGAAACTGACGAAAGGGCTTCAAACCGATCCGCCATGTGGTCTCCGGCTTCAAGTTCAAGTGAAGCGTATTTAAAAATAATCCCCAAACCCCCCAAAACAGACAACAAGAAATAGATTCGGCTAAAATTAAATTAGACGATCCTTCACACGACGATCTGTACGTGCCTCTCGAACAGATGATCGAACCATCCGACCAATTAAAGTTAATACATATATTTTGGAATGCACCCATGGATTATTGTGAATCACTGAGGAACGTTATTAGAGGTTCTGGAATAAACTTTTTTGTTTCACACAAAATGAGCAAAAGACGAAAAAATTCAACAAACAAAGCATGCACGCCGTTTTTTGTCTGCCACGGCATGTCTTGCTCCACCAAACGAAACCGAAATGCAATGATGCCTCAAGCCAAAACCATTTAATGCAGCCTGCCTCCTCTCTTAGAGGCTTCAGCTTGCCAAAATTTATATGGTGCGTAGCATTATTATTATTTTATCGATGTATTGGATCGACGTTTGAAAGCGAAAGATGCGTGAAAGCGCAGGGCAAGCCAGCAAGCGGCAAAGCCCAGGTAGGACAATTTAAGGATCTGGAAATAATTTTTCGCCTCCTTTGAAAAAATTCTACCTACGCCTCTGAGTCTCAGTCTCGATTTTTCCGGACACACTTCTACCTACGTCTCTGGGCTTCAGTAGTAGATTTAAGGATATAACACGCCCTTTTTAGTTGTAACCCCTCCCTCTTAAAAATTCCACCAACGCCTCTGGGTCTCCGGTAAGACAAACAGAAAACATTCTCAGACTAAAGAGCCCCCTTCTGGTTGAAATCTGGCCAAAATTTGGCAGCTACGGCAGCGCAGGATTAACATATGAAAACATGCACATGGAAGCATGAGACGACGAAGAAAACAGAAAGTGAAGTACAAGAGAGAAGGCAAGGAAATGAAAAAAGAACCGGACCGGCTAAAACAATGCATCAGGCGATGTCTTGCATGTGACTGGACTCTGCAGTATATCATACCCGTCAGGCCGCCTCCTAACATTGTTCCGAAGAAGACGGACGTGAACCCGAAGAAAATCGAATTTCGATTAGTATGCGCATTTGAAGTGAGCCATTGTTGCGAGAGCCCGCGAGAAAAACGGGGAGGCGGAGCTCTTCTATTCTCCGGCCTCGGGCTCGTCTCTGCGATCCATCAGGTGCATACGGGCATCGTCTAATTGGGTTCGTAACTTCCTCGCACACAAGTCACAATTCTCGATTTCACTCGACCGCTCGCTGCACGCATTTTCGTATCGAATTTCGTTCTTGTGTGGTTTTACAATTTTTCTTCGCATCACACATTAATTCTCCTTTCCTTGAAACGCATCTCTCATCTCTTAATGATAATGATATAATTTAACTTTGTCTCGGGTCTCCTCGTCTCGTTGGCAGGAGCGAAGACGAGCAACAAAGAAAGGATGCCTAATGACTTTTTTTTTCATATTCCTAGAGATTCTCTCAACAACTTAATTATTTACGGGGAAGATCAAAGAAAGTGGGAAATATGGTTTTTGTCGCTTCAATTTCGCCACCTGAAAAAGGCCAAGTTCAGGTCTTAAGTGGCACTTCCCCTCACTCGCTCTCGAATGACGCGAAATTAATTGATGCCACATCAAGTCTCGCGCCTCGCAATTCAAACAAAACTCATCAACCTACCGAGTGCATCTGAAATAATCCATTTTATGCTGTACGTTATCCAGTTATCCAGAGATGCATGGGGATTATTAGTTCCAAGAGTATTGCACTTGATTTTTTTCTGCTCCTACTTCTGAGCAATTACAAATTTTTCCAGCCGATTGGAGCTTGCTTCCACTTCAGCTATTTTAATTATTTTTATCTCAATTAATCTCTGTTATTCGTATGTACTCGATATTTTATTTCATTTTGGGCTCCAAGTTTCTTATCACCAACTTCTTCACTCGCGCCCTCACTTTGTAAAAATTTTCAGACCTGAAAATATTACAAGTGCTGGAACGGAAATTAAAATCTAATTAAATAACTTGAATTAAAAAATAATTTTTCCGGTTTCCAATTTTTATGTCTGACCGACCCAACGACTGAATCTCGAATGAATAAATGTTGCCTCCAAAATATTCAAAGCAATTCAAACGAGCAACACATGTTTGAATGAATGAACCGACGCAGCATGCTGCGAAGAAAAACTGAAAAAATCTTCTACTCATGTACACGAAGCTCGGTGCACAGAGACGTGCAAGTGTGTATGCGGCAGCACGAGAAGAAACCGAAAGGAACGAAGAAAAATCCACGATAATGCTTATCAAAGGATGTAAAAATGAGAGAACCGCAGAATGAACGCTGCCGCCGATTTTTGTTCCATGAATGAATTTTCAAAGAACCGAGAATGTTGCAGGTTGCAGCGCGAGTGCAGAAGTGCAACTTGATGACGACGATGATGATAATGGTTTAAACAAATAAAATTTACACGGAGCACCAGAGCACGGTAATTTATTACCTTTGTTCTCTCCTGGCTGCGTTTTGTTCGGTTCTGGGCTCTTTCAAGCGAAATTCGGGAACAAACGGGGTCCTTTTTTGTCCGTCTGTCTTTCTTGTTCCTGGATATTTTTGACTCAAGAAGGGGCTTAGTTAGTACAGTTCACAAATTTTTTACTCCTGGGCTTTACACTTTCCCTGCCTTTTCGATTACATTCTAACCACCGACCAATATGATTAAATGCTATCATTATTATTAACGCGATGATTATACGAGACGAGCTCTCCTGCCCGATTCAATTGTTATTTATGCTTTTCGTGAACAAGAGGTTGTTTGGGAAAATCTCGTTAGAGCAAATTCGGGATCTGCAATTGCAGACGCATCTAATTTTGTTTTACGATATTTACTCCTAACTCATCGAGACCAGAGATGATCGGGATCGATGAATGAAATAAGATCTGGCGATGTATAAACAAGTTGGCGCCAATTTTCATCTCAAAGCTACAAAAAAATGGTTCATTCATCTCCGGGTTACGAGATTAGAGCGGCATTTCAATGTTAGCGGAACTCGGATTTGATAAAACGGAATAAAATTTGTTACATTTAGTGCCTCCCACGCCTCCCCACTGCCGATTCGCTGCCTAGCGAAATTCTAAACGGCGACAAGATTCGATCATCACGTCGACATTTCCGCTGCACTTTGAAATGCGTCTTTGTTTTGAAACTTCTCGCAGCCCCATTAATTTCACACTGCTCCCAGACTCGGCAGACTTTATGAGTTTTTCCCGGATTTCCCAACTTTGCACAATACACGTTTTCCAGCCTGCAATCAAATTAAACGCTTTTGTGCCGGCCAAAATTGTTTTCATGTGAGCTAAGAGGTTACGTAACATTGAAGAACGACTGCGATAATTTTATCTGGATTTAATACAATAAAAATCCCACTTCCGTTGCGTGCCCTGAAGTCTCGGTCACTATGTTTTGTGAATGGAACTCGGCGTTTCTAATTTCATTCATGAATTCTAATTTTAGGACCCGGTTGCTACTTGCTAATATCTCAAGTTTGCACGTTCTCATCGCCTTTTGTAGTTCCAGGAACTGCTCTTATCAACGAGACGGGAAAATTTTGTCACGGAGACCGAAATTTGGGTCTATTTGAGTCTTTTTCAGTGGCTCAAACATTTTTCTCAGACAAAAAAGGGGACCCCTAGATTTTTCTCCATTTTCCATCTTCCAAACCCTTCTCCACCAATTCGATCTTTTTTTAATATAACAATTTGCTAGCTAACCTACGTGCCTCCAGCTAGAATCCCGGATCCCAGTCCGTCTCCTGCTTCGTCATCTTGATCTGGTAGCAGACCAGGGTATCTCCAGGCTCCGGCACCACGGTCTGGTCCTGCAGCCTCAGCCCGCACTCCACGTCCTTCTTGATGCTGTCCACCTCGTTCTTCAGATGCCTCATGGAAGCGAGCTCGCCTTCGTACACGACCTCCTCATTCCTCACGAGCCTGTACTTGCCCCCCTTCTTCAGCACCCCCTTCGTGCACTTGCACCCCAGGACAGTGACGTTTTTCTTGTTCTCCGTCACCTTGAAGAGCTGCAGGATGTTGGCTTCTCCCGTCGTCTCCTCCACCGGAAGCTCCGGCAGCTTCTTGTTGATCTCCACCTTGAGGTCATCCACGAGACGGTAGATGATGTTCACTGCTCGAATACTCACGGACTTTGGGGGGTTCTTTGGCACGCTGACGGAAAAGGCGTAGATGACGGCATCGAAAGTCCGCGCTAGCTCGATATCGCTCTCGTTCACGTCGCCCACGCCGAAGTGGACGAGATCTAACTTGCACTTGTCGTTGGATGAGTAAGTCTCCAGCACGTCTAGAATCGCCTCGAGACTGCCGTGGACGTCGCTTTTCACGATTACGCTGACTCTGGGCGTAGTGTCGGTTTGGGTGAACTCCTTTGGTCGCTCGGCAAGTCTCAGTTTCGCATACCGACCTGGAATCACAAATTTTAAACATTTTGAGACCTTCTTAAGTTAATTTAGGACTGACAAATCCCCAACTTGGTTCCAATTTGAAACTTTTGGCTTCATATTCAAAGCAATATGGGGCCAACTCTAGACTCAAGGGGTCAAATAGGGCCTATGTGCCCTGATCGAGGACCTATCTTATCAGCAACTGGACCAGAGGCCTTTCTATGATTATGTTTTTGGAATATCCTGAATAAAGAAATTGAAATGAGGGCCTAAATTCAAACCTAGAGTCCCAACTCTAAATTTATAGGCCCCTCATTCAAAAATAGAAGCCTTATTTTAATGCCAAAGCACCCTCTTCAAAGCTATCTATTTACCGTATTTCCTCCTAGCCTCCCTGCTCTTCCTGTACTCCTCGTCGTGCTCCAGCTGCTTCATCTTTATCGCGTCCATCTCACTTATCGCCTTCTCCCTCTGCTCCTCGGCCAACCTCCACCGAATCGCCGAGTTCGCCTTCCTCTCGCTCTCCACCTCCAGAATCAGGTCACCCGCAATCGGAAGATCTCGCCATCCCAGGATCTCCACAGGCTTTCCCGGCGTCACGCAGTCCATCACCTTTCCGTTGTGATCGAAGATAGACCTCACCCTGGCCATTGCCGTCCCGCTCACCAGCACAGAGCCCTTCCGGAGGGTCCCCCGCGTCACTATCGCAGTCGAGAGCTTCCCTCTCCGAGCGTCTGTCTTCGACTCGACCACCACGCCCTCTACCGGTCCCGTGTACTCTGACCTCAGACCCATGAGTGTCGCCTGCGTGCTGATGGCCTCCACGAGTTGCTCCAGGTTGGTCCCTTTCAAGGCAGAGATACCGATGTGCTGCGTGTCCCCTCCATGGCCCTCCAGGCTTATCCCCATCCGCATTAGTCCGCGAATGGTTCCGTCAATGTCCGCCTCGGGCTTGTCTATCTTGTTTATCGCCACGATTATCGGAACCTGCGTGCTCTGGGCCAGCTTGATCACCTCCTCCGTCTGCTGCATCACTCCGTCCTCCGCTGCCACGACCAGAACTATTATGTCGGTCACGGTGGCTCCTCTGGCTCTCATGGCACTGAAGGCTGCGTGCCCCGGGGTGTCCAGAAAAGTCACCTAAGAAGATACCGAAAGTCTTGCTCAAGTTACTCCTTTTATATGTGAGTAAAAGAAAGAGAATCAGAGATCATTTTAGAGACAAAATCATTTGAGTCATTCTAAGGCTTTAGAGGCTATTTTGATCGAATAGATACAGCAGGCTGACTTACCTCCTCTCCATTCTCCAGAGTCACAGTGAAAGCTCCGATGTGCTGCGTGATTCCACCAGCCTCCCCAGCCGCCACCGAAGTGCCCCTCAGCGTGTCCAGGAGAGTCGTCTTGCCGTGATCCACGTGCCCCATCACAGTCACGACGGGCGGGCGGGGTTTCAGATTCTCCTCCGGAGCCGGTGGGCGGGGCTTGACGTCGCGATCCTCCTCCTCCGCTTTCTCTCCCGTGGGAGCCGCAATGATGCGCATTTTGCACCCACACTTCTGGACTATGTCCTTGAGGACTTTCGGGTCCTCGATCCTCGTGTGGGACTCAAAGTCCGTGACACCCTTGACATACAGCATGACCTCCTGGATGTGCTCGATTCCCAATCCCGAGACCTTCCCGAGCTCCCCAACGGTGATGTTTCGCCACACATCAATCACGTCCGTTTCCGGTTTCTTCTTTGGCGTAAACTCTATGCTGCGCCCAGACTTGGAGATCTCTCGTTCCTCCTTCGTCTTCCGTCTCTTGAGGTCAACCTGCGTGAGATGGACGCACCGAAGCACGCCGGTCTGCGGACTTTCGAGTCTCCTTGTCCTCAGCGAAGACAGCACGTAGGACCTCGTGAGGTTGCATCTGCATTTTGATTGAAAAATTGAGCAAAATATAAACATGCGAGCTGCGAAAATTCCGCGAACCATTTTCACCTGTTTACGAAATTTCTCGAGGCGCTGAAAAACATTTTCGTGTTTCTTGGCGGCTGTTCTTTTGAGTTTTCTACAGTTTTCCTCTAATCATTGGTCCTTTCAAGTTCTTTTGAGATTTTTCTGCAAAAGATGGAATTTGTTTTGGTTTTCAGGAAACGTCAAAGCTCTTTGTCTGAGTTCAGTCCGAGCTCGGACACAAATCAAGCTTTTTCGAGCTTCAAGAAAAGCTTTCGAACTTAAATTTGGTTCGAATTCTGGCTGCGAAAAAACCGTTAAAGGAGAGTAGTCTCATGGACACAAATCTTCCTCAAAAAAATGGTCCGAATTCACAAGCCATTTTCCCGGAAAATCTGTTTACCTGCCACCAATATTTGACATGCTTTAAAAATCCAATTTTTGCAAAGTAATTTTGCAACATGTTATACATTGTGTTAAGGCACAAATTGCATTAAGGACATTAAAACGAACAAATGTTTGCTGCAAAACTAAACAAAAACTACGACTTTATTGCAATCGCAATTTGTTTGTGCGCAAACATTTTAATGTTGTGATTAAGTTCACGTTGTTGCTAGCTATTGTTTGAACAACAAGACAAAAGTCAATTTATTCGCCTGTTACACGCGAACTTTCAGAGCCATGCTGTACTTTTCATGCCCACCTGCCTCACCTGAGACCCGATTTTGAGCTCACCCATTGGAGTGGGGAGAATTTAAGGACATATGGGTTATTAATTATCACCTCAAATATGTTACATTTTCACCAAAGTGCTATGAAAACTCTCTGAGGTCAATTATATGTAAACTGTCGTTCCTAAGGTTAACAAAATTTCACGAATTTCAACCCTATATCGTTCGTTTCTTTAGAAAATTTTTCACTTTAAAAAAGCCCGGGATATTGGAAAAATCGACTTCAAGTTTTTTGAATAAAAGTGATGCTTTTTTATAGCTTGGAGTAATCTTACTACTCATCGCACTAACATATAAATATTTTAGCCCAATAGGAGCCGTAATAATGGTGAAAGGTAAAGCTTTTCATAAATCAGATTTCATAATTTTTATTCAACAATCGTGATTTAAAATCTGGCCCCTATTTATTTTGAATAATAAAAGTAATACCAAAATTAATAAGCCCTTAAAAAATAAGGCCGATAGAGATCAGCTTGAAAAAAGGCTTCAAGGCAACTCCTGAAAGTCCTCCCTAAAACTCCAAATCAAATCAGTGAAGAGAAAGGAGAGGAGCAGGTACCCTGCCATAAAAGCCGTGTTAAAAAATTCAGAGCGATAAAAATTCTAACACCTTCCTTGCGATTTAACACGTCCAACCCTCTCTGCAGGCCGAACCGTGGGTGGTCTCCACTTGAGGTGCTTGCTTTTGTGAAATATTAAAAAAGTAAAAACAACACATGATACCATTAATGTAATTATGTAAAAAGGTGAACGTGTGTGGATGTTACCGGCTTGAGTAAGCACTCGAGAAGGAGAAGAAGACATTTTGCCGTTCCCCTCGTCTCTTCCTCCGACACATTCTCCGTGGCCATTCCCATTCCACCGCACTTCAGAGCTTTCTGAAATTTTCGCCGCTTGAGTAAATATTTTGCTTAAAAAAATAAATTGTTAATCAAACTTTCTTCAAGAGAGCTTCAGCTGTGGCTCGCCTTGGAGCTCTATTATTGCTCTGTCTCCGGCCGTCCCGATACCTGTTAATATTTTATGTTCACGACCATTTCTGTTTGCTCTGCCATGCCACGTCGATGTCGACGATGTCGGCGACTCGGTCGCTCCGAGATGAGCGGCTCCCCTCGGCCTCAAAGTATTTTTTCGTGTATATTTTCTTGATTTTCAATATTTTGTCTCGTCTTCTGCTGCTTCTGCTGGATTGCTTAAATTTGTGCCATGGCAATTGAGTTGAAAGGAAGATGCCGGCCATTAAATTTGTGCTCATGTACATTAGGCTGCTTCATCATCGCCATCATCATTACGGAGAGTAGAGCATCAACTGAGCAAACAGAAAATCATTATGGAGAGCTAACAAAAGGGTTGACAAGTAAAATTTTGTATCTTTGATTGGTGTTCGGGGAAGCGACGAGATTTTAAAATTCTACCTACCTTTCTTGCGGGTTGGGGGTGTAGTGTAAAGAGGCATAGAGGGAGCTTGAAAAACCTTAGAGCATGAATTTAGTTTTGGGGAAAATTCATCCACGAAAAATTACGTTAAACTTACTTTCACAATTTATGTCCTATTTTGGAAATTCTATCACTAAATACTTTCTTTTTACTATTCAAAATATCCCAAGATACAGAAGTGTTTTATATCCCAGAAATCGACCTTGAAACCTTCCTTTTCTCGAATACGATGGAAATGAGGGAAGGTCCTATATTCGACCCTGGAGCACTCATAAAACATGATTTCAGGATTCCCCAAACATTTAGGTGGCTTTGCTGTCCCGATGTTGGGGGAGGAAAAGAGAATTGCGATGTTTAACGAGGAGACAAACATGAGCATGCCAGTAGAGGTGCACCGAAAATGTGCAAATATCGAAGTGTGAATATTAGGGGCTACTCTAAGAGACCGTGGAACGAGATACTCTGGAGATGGCCTGCACTAGAAGAAGCCCTGGTGTCCCATTTTTGTGCCAAATAGCACCACCAATATGGATGATATAACTAGAGAGGCACACACTGCACTAGTCCCCAAATATGTGTGCCTTTGTGATTTCAGTCCGAGAGAATCGTGGATTTGCCGAAGGAAGAGGAAGTAAACGGACAACGACGACGCCTAACGACGAGGTGAGGGCTCGCAACTAGCAGCGGAAGTCATATATTTGCATCAAGCATCTCTCTTTGGAACTATTTGCTCACACGTAGTCATCCGAATCCGGACGTTTGTTGGCGCAAGACAAATACGAGTACGCCAGGGAGAAAGCGGTTCTGCGAAGGGAAATTTTGTTTTGTCCTACCAGCCTACCACCTATGTTTACGCTTTACGGGGCTGAATTTCACAAATGGGACCTACCCTCGGCTCGGAAAAGCAATCTACTTAATTATTATTTTGTTATTATTAAGTTAATTATACAACTTTTTAGTGGCAGCGAGCCAGGAGGGAGCAAGCGGCTCCTTGTTGATTTAGCAAAATGTGCTCCATTCAACCGTCATAATCATACAGCGTGCGCTTTCTAAATATGCGGGCTCTCCCTCCCCCTTTTGGCGCCCCAAACCCACGCCACGCTTTCCGTTTCCACGCCGCGCCGTGCCGTTTTGATGTTACATGAAATTTTCAATGTGTGCAATGCGCCTTTATATTACCTTTTAACTACTGCCTGAGCCGGAGTCTGGGCTACTCTCGTGTAATTTTTGTCGCATTGGACAACTGACTGAGAGTGCCTTGGTTCGGTTGTCTGTCTGGTGGGAGTCTGAGTGATTCCTTCATTTATTCTAAGGAAAGCAAAGAGGGTAGACAAAGGAGAGGGAGAGGTCCTTTTTCGACCGATTACGGTTTTAAGAAAGCTCTAAAATTGACTTCTTTAGCTCAGGAAGTGTCCTCTTTTCCTCAAAGAAGCTCATTTAGGCTCTGGAAAGCTGCCCTCTTTAGCTCTAGGAATGACTCATTGAGTCATGGACCGCCCATTTCAGCTCTAAAAATAACCAATTTGGGAGTAAAATCAGCTCAGGCTCTTTTTTGCTCCAAAAGTTCTTTGGTTCGTCTCAAAAAGAATTTTAGAGAGGAGTCTCTCTAGCCTTTATCCCAGCTTTCATCGCCGTTGCATTGCACATGAAGCGAGTATTTGCAAAGCAGTGTAAAATGCAAATACATTTCGTATTTGTATAAACCATTTTCTACACAAAGTTCAACATCAGAGCTCCAGCGTACGTTCAGACCAAAATTTGCTCAAATGTTGTATAGCACGACACAAGTGTGAACATGTGGAATAATCCCAAATTTGGCGTATTTTCGTTGTGTTTTTCAGCTCCCCGACCCCCAGCCCCGATATATAAAAATCACCTTCGTCAAACATGCCTTTATACAGAGCAACAATAATGGAGACTAATATTTGACTTATTTGCCGTATTTGCTCTCTTGAATATTCTAACACTTCATGCCGCCGGCTCATTCTGATTCCTGAGTCCTTCGGTCAACACACTGCAGCTCTTTTCGGTGCTCCACCTCGGACTCCAACAGCACCCGGCAGTTTTAGCTTCATTTGCCTTCATTTGCTGTGTTGCTTCATCACAAACAATGCCAAATCATTTGCAGTGCAAGCACCGAAAGCTTTTAAAATGTGTTTTCGGATGTTCAAGCCTTTCATCATCCAAATCGTACTAATAAATTGCGGTCGCACTCTCGCCGGTCGGCTGCAGCTGAGGAACAATCGTAATGAAAGCTCAAATATTTTCCCCCGATGATTTCATTTTGTGCAATATTTATCTCCCAGTCAATATTTGAGGCAGCAAACAAGAAAGGCTTGCTCTTCCTGGAAGCTGCGGAACTTCATTTTATTTGATTCTCGTTTAGAGCAGCCACGTTTTGACTAGAGGGGGTTGGAATAATTTTTTCCGATTTTTGAGTTTCAAAAGTACCTTTTTGAGTTTTTGAGGTGCCTAGGTTTCAATTCTGAGGCGCCTAGTTTGGCTTTTTGGGCTCCGGTTTCAGCTCATGGGAGCCTATTTCAGATCTGGGGGTGCCTTTTTCAGCGTGAAGACACGTTCTAGTTCTTTCAATCTATGAGAGAATTACTCCTAAAACATTGAAAGAAAGCATATCTAAAAGCTGGAAAAAGTACATGAAATATGAAAGATCCCTGATTGCCCATTCATTGATCCTAATCTCAATTATTTCGATGTTTTCGCCAAACGTTCAAATCCCTGCATAATCCAGCCCGCATTTCCACAGCATCTCGCCATCCAACACCCTTTTGCGCCACTGTTTCTCCGTCTCATGACCGAAACCTGATGCCCGATTATAATAATGACATTAAATAAGGTCGGCTGAGTAATAATAACACATTATGAGGTGGGAGTGCTGGAAGGAGGGTAGTTTGCACTATGCACAGCAAATCACCGTCACCACCAACAATGCAATTGTCGGAGGGTGCGATAAAAACCCGATTCCGACTGTAATTGATCATATGCTTAGGTTAATTGACTCAATTTGTTCGCTTTTCATTGTTGCTGTGAATCGCGAAAGCCGGGACCGAAGGAGAAAAGAAATTGGCTGAACTAATTAGCTTAGTATTCAGATCGGCTGGTGTTGATTAATGGCGGTTTTAATTGGTGCCGGACCAATTTTTCCCGCACCGAAGGTAACTCAATTAGCGGCGGGAAATTGAGTTATCGCCGTCTTATGCGGACGTCTGCCTCAGCCGGAGGGATATTTGGAGGCTTTTTTCCTCTCGAAGTGGCGACAATGACTTCAAACTGTTTGCTCAGTTGCGCAAATACGAGTCTCTCTGGAACAGACACAGACACATTCCGGATACGACGCAATTATCATTTTTACTAATAATACACGTTTTTTCCTCCCAAGCTGTTATCCGGCAGTGCGTCAAGATACGGACGTCAGCGGCTGCAGAGTGGCACCGGCCGCTCATAAATCGAATACGATGACTTCTAAAGCGGTCATCATACAATCACAAAGCTCAGTTGTGACAACTTTTGCATCGCCTACTGAATTTTTAAGAAGCACAACAAAACACGCGTCACCAGACAATTTCCTTCCGATCTTGTTACCTGCCTTTTGTCAGAGTCAGACGCCTTTGTGTTCCCTCTGCTCTTCTGGTAAAGTCCCAAACTTCCAAACAGCCAAACCAAAAAACGACAAGAGCGAGAGCCAAGAAAGAGATTATCCAAAAAGAAGCGAGCCATTGTCTGTTTGACTAACGATTGTAAGACAGGCAGTGCAGTACCTCTGGCAAATACGGCGTGACAAATATTGATTCTTTTCATCTCATTTCGCTCACCTCGACTCAGACCGTCGATGCGTCTTCGTTTGGCCCATATTACGGGCATTACAAAATCGAAAGCAGCTACTAGCCCCGGCATGAATATAATAAACCCAAATTGGACAATACGATGATTGTTCAATATTTTGCCGTGTCCGTGTATTTCTTTCTTTTCAGGTTTTAACAGAAGCACCAACGGAATGCCCAAAAATGATACATGGATGTAGAAACCCGGGTGACAAAGGGCACAATGAGTATTCTGTTAGTTCCGATATCTCTCAGTTCCCCATTGATCACCGTTTCCGATGTCGTCACGATGCTTTGGCCGATTCGACGTGGATTTTGTTCCCAAATTACCTATTTTCGGCTTTGAAAGCACATGGGAGTTTTGTTTTAGGGTTTTAGGGACAAACTTAGTATGTTCAGAAATGAAACCTTTCAAGTCTGGATTGCAACTTGATTCAGTGCAAGCTGAAAAAAAGTTAAGAAAATATTTGCAAAGCCCCACGAAAAGTGCACTCCACTGCAGGGAAGAGCGGGAAAGTCGAACAAAAACTCAGCCATTGTTTTTCATCAAATATTTGTCGTCATCATCATCATTATTGTTACTCCGCTATTGTTGTTCCTCCTCGCACCGGCACCGACAACGGCAACGGCAACGGCACCGCATCCTCACATATCGGACTTCACAGTCATACCAATAACTCGTACTCTACTCTATTTAACTTTGTTGTATGTATGTTGTTTGATAGATTTACCTCAATAAAATTGTACACAGAACAATATTTATTCTACTTCTTTTTTCATTTAATAAATAATTACATATTTATTCAACTCTTTCATATGTATACACATACTTTGCTACTACTCGACTCGGGCGCATGATTATTTGTATCAAACAAGCAAACGAGCTCGGCTCGAGCCTTTACCTTCGCCTCCAGACCCATTCTCGCAGTAATGTGCACACACACTTGATGTATTTGTACGTCTATTATATCCCCTTGTGCCTCACCTCCTCCCCATACATATCCGCGCGCTTGTACTTAGAGCACCTTATTTACAGGAGCCCGGCGAGACTCCGACGGGGCGTCCTGGGCACCGACACACACACAAAAAATCAACTTTTAACGGAGGAGAAAAATTAGAGTAACAATTTTTTTATCCTTATTCAAATAATTGGCGGAGGATTTGTTTGGTGAAAAAGTAAATGTTTGCGTAAAACATTGAACTTGTTTTCCCAGCTCAAATAAGCGGCGCAAGGAAGGAAAATCGACGAGAGCGTGAGCGAGAGACGACGACGAGGTCAGGAAATTTCGTACAATCATTGGAATGCCAAACAAAGAGCCGAGGCAGGGCGATGAGCTGGTCTCAAGTGTGTAACAAATATGCAAATTAATCGATTTTCCTCGGTCTCCTGCCTTCCCGTTCCCATGATCATTACACACACTCTCCACGTCACGCTCTACTGCGCAGCAGCTACCGAGGAGCTTCCAAGACACCATTTTCCAATTTCATGGGATGCACTGCGCCTGTGACGAG
This sequence comes from Forcipomyia taiwana, assembly GCA_963930915.1. Lineage (NCBI taxonomy): Eukaryota > Metazoa > Arthropoda > Insecta > Diptera > Ceratopogonidae > Forcipomyia > Forcipomyia taiwana. Next base: position 1,095,108 of record CAWVOI010000020.1, read on the forward strand.
CCAGCACTTTCCACTTCTCCACGCTGGAATCTCCTGCTCAGCTACTGCCGATGTCGATGCCGTAAAAATATGGCGAGAGGAGGAAGAGATTTCCTGATGATATCACAACCAAATCAACATGATGAGCAAACATTTGAGTTGATTTCCACATTTGTTTTCCGTGTTTTCCTTCAGGTTTTTCACGTCTTTTTCTTTAGCTAAAACATTTTCCATTATAGTTTTTCACCAGAAATTTCCTGGCCCTCGTTACTCTGACTCTAGCGGGACTCGAGAGACGAATAGAAAATCTACTGGAGCGTATTATTTTCCATTCGCTCGCTACGAGTATAAACACATTTCAAAGCAAACAAAGAACATGCACGCATCGAACGAGCCAAACGTTATCATTTGAAATGTTTTATTTATTTCATTTCATCATCATCATAACATTCATGAGGAATCGGGATACACTGGGACCGGGAGTACGGAAGAGCGCGAGGGTGTATACACAGAAATGATAGCAGCGATGCAGCGAAAACTAAATTCAATGAACTAAATCAGAATCTAAAACAAATACGCATGTTTGCGGAAGTTTTCTAGCTCTCGCTGTTGCTGCTGCTGCTGCTGAATCAGGATGCGGATGCTCCATTGCAATGTGCCCGTTTTTTGCACCGCCACGCCACGCCATCGCAAAATGCAGGTTCGCGTACTCGCGCTATTTGCTAGTTTCTAAAATATACGAGTAAACATTATGATGCATTCTGCAGTTTTAATTTATGTTTTTTGTATCACTCGCGCGCTCGTTTGCTGCGATTGGCTGGGATGCGTTTTTAAGCGGAAAACTCGCAAGCCGCAAATTATTGAGCTGGTTGCGATGCCTCGAGAGATCGAAACCGGAATGTCATCTGAAATTTCCGGTTTCGTGGGAAAAAGACAAGCTAAAATGATGGGGCGTTGTATGCTTTTCCCGATTTCTGGGCGGCTGTTGGTGTTTAACTAGGATTGAAGCCAAATTCCGAGATCAGGGCTTTTAGACCTTTCCACGGTTTGTCTCATACACTAGTACTTGACTATATACCGCCCTATGTGAATTTCGGGAGTAAAATTTGGAAAGCATTTCTGCCTGAAATTTTTATACCTCTGAGCTGAAAATTGACCCGGCTTGCCCAAGTTTTCCCAATTTCCCCGCACGAGGAAAAAAAATTGACCAAGCCTGTCCAAGTTTTTCCCTGTCCTTCCACGCGGAAGGACTCACGAGAAGACTTACGAACAAACATTCTCGCTTCGCTAATATGCTCGCGGACAGACCTAAGACCGTCCGCTCCATACTGGCCACGGGCAGACTTGTTCACTCAGGGCGGCTGTGATGTAAAAGCCACCACTTTCCTCTCCTCAGATAGTGACGTAAGAATTGAACAGGCCCTCAACGACGAAAATAGCCTCAATCTTGGATTTTAATTACTTTCGATGGCTAAAATTATGTATGGTTTATTTTTGGCTTAATCCTAGAAGGGAATAATTGAATGACGAAAACCCGATCTCCCAAACAAGATACCTAGAAAAAGATAAAAAAAAGTCCTGGATTAGGGTTAGTTTCCTTTCTGAAACGGCTTTGGTTGGTTTTAGTTGTCTACATGTAGCGTTTTATTTACGAAAAAGGTAAATCTAGGTCTGACGAGGCTACCGAAGTCTATCTGCTACGAAATAGAATATCGATCCAGGATCCAGCTTACACCAATCCTTTTAACTACCCAGCGTGAAACTAAAAATTATCCACCAAATTGACACATTACATGATAATTCATCTGCTACGGTTTCGGTCCGTGCTTCCAGCACCACCCTGCATATGGTAATAATCTCATAACCAAATAATGAAATCAAAACAAATTGATGCGAATATTCGTGAGGATTATAACTTCGTGCCTCAGCCAAAGTCCGTAGTGAAGTTCGGCTGGATTTCATTCATGATTTCACCCTCCTCAGTGCGTTTCCTCCCCTCACAATCGAGAGCATCGTTGTTGTAAATGTGCATTTAGTATTCACAATTGATCCGCATCAAATCTTTTGTTCACAGCACCGATTGTTTCAATGCCTGATTTATCTTCCAGTCCCTGGCGCATAACCTCTGTTTTTCCCTCCGAGGCGCTTTTCTTCTGGTATAAATTGAATTAGATCGCTCCTTCTCCGAACAGATTGGCGCCTGAGGCGAGACTTTTATTGCGTTCCGAGGTCCCTCTCTTGGTCCTGATGACTGCAACAATTATATTAAACATGTACCAATTGCATATATTTATTATTTAATCATAGTCAATATTTTGCTTGCATATAAATTGTGTACACTTGCGAATATTATTGGGTGGTGGCAGTGGACAAAAAATCACACACAGCACGTCAAATATTTGTTTGTAAGCAAGGAAGGAAAAGTTTATTCTGTGTTTCATGTGTGAAAAAGCACAAAAATCCATTTTTGACGGAAAATATGCGACTGCCGCAGTGCAAAGTCTAAATAATTTTGATTGTCATGATATTTACGAATTAAATGGCAGACCAATAAATGCCAAATTAAGTGGAAATCATGGAGCAAACAAATGATTGTAGGTCATTAATGTTTGATTTAAAAGTTCATCAAATGTACGGAGCTTCTTTGGAAGAATTTTTGTTCTTCCAAAAACCACCAAAACCACCAAAAACATAATTTTTTTGAGCTAAAAAATTTCGGAAAAGTTCTTCTATTTTAGTCCACTCTGCAAATAGCAAGCTAAAATCGACCGGATACCGCCGAAACTGTACCCCAAATCAAATAACGAGCTCGCAAGTAAGTAGCTATCGATTAGCAAAACACACACCGAAGGCACATAAACAATAACATCAAACAAATAAATATAAAAAGGCTACAATATTGTTATTTGGTGTTTATACTTAATGATGATTTATATTGTCGTAGACTCGGCAGCCACAGTATTTTACTTTCCATACCTACACAACAGCCACCGGAGTGCCATGCCATGCCAAGCAGAGACCCGGAGAGCGAAGTCGAGTCGAGCTAACAATCCACAACACGACGACAATGTGTATATTTAGATTGTTAGATAAAATTCGGTGAACAAGTCGAATGTTTTGATAGTCAATGTTGACAAGAATATTAGAAGAGTCAATCTTTATTATGACTTTTTTATGAAAAAGCAAAACATTTGCTTATGCCGTTGTTGTTGTGTTGTCTCTCGGTCTCAACTCGACTCGACTGCTGCTGCTGCTGCTCCCGCCGCCTTGCCAATGGCACACAGTGGCTGTCATGTGTGCGCGCGTCTATGGAATGTGTGCATGTGACGAGATATAAAAGAGAAAAGCAAAGTTTGCTCGTAAATTAGTAAATATTTATTAATAATATTTGAAATGATATACTTCAACAATGAGTTTAGTATTTTTATCAGAGGCAATCAGGGTCTGGAAGCAATGGGAGAAAGACCCACGCCCTTAAAACTTTCAAAATCATTTCGTGCCAATTTCCGCTGCTTTCGGATTACGCTCGAGCACATCATCCGCATTTTGAGTCGAAAGTTTCGGAAGCAGAGCCGCCATCACTCAAGGTTGGACAAATAAATTGCTCACATCATATCTCTCGAGAAGCTTCCCGTCCTCGCTCAGCTCGCACATATCCATTATTGTTATTGGCGTTGTTTTTGGCATCCCCTTCCAATCGCAGTCCCGCAGAGTGCCCAGCTCCTTCGTCCGTCTTCCGCCCTCGTGTCTCAGGAACGACATTCCTGGCCTTTATCGAGGTCGCTTGGCACAGTCCCACCACAACACATAAGCAAAACGAGGCAAGGCAAAAGCAAAGGCAGGGCAAAGATAAATTGAACAAGAAAAAGTTTTATATTCATCTGTTTGCACAATAACGTTCGCTACGGCTCTGTGTGTGTGTGTTTTCAACTCCTCTCATCGTCGTAATGGATATTAAATATGATAAATCACATCAAGAGACAAGCAAGCGCAGGCATGGAGCCGAGCTCGTCGAAACTTTTAACTCGTCGTCAATTTTTGCCTCCTCTCCAGCCTGCCTCTCCTCTAAACTTTCCCGCAATGCATCATCATCATCGTCTTCTGGTGCGGCGTCTCTTTCCCCCGCTCGGATGCGCGGCGTTTCCTCTCCGAAATTTCTTGTTTCGCATCCGTCAGCCATTTTTGAATTTTCTTTCGCTTTTGTGTTTCTCAGTTGTGTTTGAAGGATGTCTGTTTGTCTTGACCCATCCACAGCGGCCCATTTTTGACAGGTAAATCTGGCATAGAGACCTACCTGGTAACCTTCATGATTCATTATGGCCTTTTTCACACAAAAAAATGAAGGCAACCAACATCAGGCTTTCCCCCGTCCACTTCCTCCATTTCATTTACATCCTCCTAATCATTCCTTTGATATCCACTCATCTATGAGCAAATAATGAGGACAAGCTCCCCTCGCCGAGTTCCATGGTGCAATAATAATTCCTCAATCGGTTGCCTGGAGACGGCTCCCCCTTTCGAGTGGAAGACATTTTGGGAAAGCGCTCAGAGTCACGTTGTCGTGAGTCAAAATGGAGAACGCATGTACCGAGACAAAGAGCGGTGGAAAAATTCCCAAAAGTCCCTCAACAAAGGGCAATTCAGAGTATCAGAATGCAAATATTTGAACACAGAGCGACGATAATTGAGTTCAAAACGATAACGACGACACCAAGAAGGTGCAAGATTCTCTCGAAAGAGATGATAATGCCTGCGCCCGGCTCGACTTTGAAAATACTGGAATCTTTGTCTCGGAATATCTCGCTTTTGGGCAAACAAGAGTCTCTCACTCGCCGAGATAAGATAAGGAAAGTGGATGGTACCTTTGTACCCCCCGATATTTTTCCGTCTCCCTAAATCTTTAATAAACTCGCTACTAGCCGAGCCAACGGCAGCCTGGGCGAATTAATTTCATTACGGTGTGTCGTAATTAATGATCTCCATCAGCAGCTCGTTGTTTGAACATGAACTTCACACATTTTTTACACTGACTTTTGTGTGACTTTGCAATTATGGGTTTCGATAGCTACTTTGCATTCCGATTGCGCTGGAAATTGATTGGGTTGATGACGAGTATTTTTCCAATTTTTTCGTTGCGCCATTTTCCGTTCCACAGTTCCGCAAGATTATTCATCGTGTGACATCCAGGTGGCCTCAACTTTCCACAGCCAGGGCCCCTTGTTTACCCGCGGACCTGTCGAACATTCCAAAAATATGCCAACAATTTATTCAACTGAGCCCTTATCGCGCGTGAGGGGGTGAGTGGGAAGCGGGCGAATGTACTTTCCATGAAGATGTGTGTTGACACAAAGGATTAAAATCAATTACAAATTTCATCCTTGATGATGGCGAATGCTGATGAATCACGAGTGTCAGCGGGATTAAATGCGTGTGTGTGTGATGCAAAATGGGAGAGCGAGAATCGAGGAGCAGTCAGCAGTCGAAGATTATGAGTTGATTTTCTTTATGCGAGGCGGCGAGGCGAGTGACGGCTGCCAGTAGGCGGCACGTAAACACAATTGTCACGTTCCTGTCGTCAAAACAGAGCCGTACGCTCCAGATAATGCGGCTGCTCACTTGCAGACTTCACAGAACGTGTGAAACTCATTGTTTCGCGCGACGATATGGCAGGATTAGGACCGGAATGTGCACGTCCTCATCTGTTTTTCTTCGTTTTCGTCTCCCGAAAAGACCTCTCCTCAAGGACCCATTTGTAATAACAGGATTATCCATTTCTTTCCCATTCTTCCGACCCAATTGACCTCACACCGTCCTCATCTCCTGTATGTGAGGTAATCCCATCGACATTGAGCCCCAGCCACAACAAACAGAAAAAACGTTAAAGTGAAAATGTGATGGACATACAGAAAATTATGATTACAGTCATTTGAGCTGAATTGACAGCAAACAGCGCCTTGTTTGCATAAAATGTCGTGCTGCTTTGGCCTGGAAGTAGTTATTAGAACGCTCTTCACGCAGCTCGCGGCGAGTAGGAGATCGTTAGAGAGCAAACAAGACCTAATTTTCAAACAAAAGGAGCTGTTTTGAGGCCCTTGAAGTCCTGCACTCAAACACGCCCAGCTTGCGGCGGGAAAACTCTGGAGCGAGGAAGAAAAACACAACTCCAAGTCAACATTTGCCTCCTCAAAATATAAGATAGCAAACAACTTTCCACGCCGGGATTTAATTAATTGATTAAAACGGCGTTTTCGCTCAATTTGGGACCGGGAACTGCCATATGGTCAAACGCTACCCGCTAAATATTTTATTAACCTCACCGAGGTTAACTGCAGCGCCGCACAAAGCATTTGGGACACGCCAATTGTCATCATATTTCCATTCAATTATTCATACCTCTCGTGTGCCCGTCACTCTAATCCCGGAGACGGTGAAAAAAATGTATTGAGAAGCTATGATTTTCCACTTGCTCTCTCGCTGCGCCCTCGCATCGCAACCCTCCTCATTATTATTCACGGCGTGGCGACCAGTGTTTGGAAATTATTTTATTACGATATTCCAACAATTGCAGGCAGGCATTCAGATGAAATATATTTGTACTGCAGACGATTAGCACTTTTAATCTGCACAATAAAAGCTCATAAAATGTCAGTCAAGATTATAACGATTTATTGGGCAAGTGCACCAGATGCAGCCTGGAGGCTCAATGGCACTCATTCCCGGGCAGCGACGAAGCTTGGGTATGGGGTTTAACTTTATTCCCAGCACTTTCAATGCTCTTTGGTACCCAGAGTCTTTTGTCATTTTTGTCAGAATTTTCTGCAATGGATAGTTTCCGGATTTTTTAGACAGTCTTCTGATTTTTGGAGGGCTCAACTTACAATGGCCAAAGTAGGCTTAATCTATCAGTTGAATGAAAAAATTGGTTTGGGATTTTTATAACTTGTCTTCCTAGAGAAAAGTAGCGAAAAACTGAGGGAAACTTCTCGACTTTTCTGTATAAAATCCCGAACCAATTTTTTTCTTAATGCTGTTCATGCAACTGATAGATAAAGCCTTATTTAAAGACTTTCTACAAAGTCATTAAAAATATCCGTTGCAAATTTTCCGCGATAATGGACGGTTATTGAGCTCTTGGGTCTCGGGAAGTCGATAAAAGGTTTCCCAGGCGAGGTATGCAACGGTGCTGGGCCAGTTCGGGTCGAGAAAACAATGAAAAGAGCAGTAACGTCGAGCGGAAGTCCCAAATAAAATTCAATAATTTCATGCCTCATCCCTCCCGACAACCCATGTCCCATTCATTTGAACCCCGTGACCGGTGAAAGAATACACACAACAAACAAGGTCCCGCTGCGCCATTGTTACCCGATTACTCGCCTTTTAGGAGAGAAAGGACCGACTAATAGTGCCGCCGAAGCCCCACTCAATATCTCAAAACACTTGGACATCTGTTCCGCCCAATATACCTATGTCTATCGCGAGAGACTCTCGAGAGGATTTCGTCAAGTGCCTGGCAATATTAAAAATCCTCGTCCTTGTTTATCCTGACTTCCACAGAGTCTGTTTCTGATGCGTATTGGCGTGACAGCTAGCGCGATGCAAAATGAAACATTTTATTATTGCTACACTTTGCGGTGTCACCCGCTCCCCCCGTTCCGAGTCGCAATATTGTGACGAGAGCGACGCAGGGCACTTGAGAATTTTCGAACGACCGCCATCACCACTCACAAGTGTTTTCAAAACAAATTGCAACAATTAGCAACAATAACAACAATGGAAAAAGGAGTGTTTTTGTAGCGTGGAGGGAAATCGATTTCCCTTCTTCCACTTGAGGGATCGGAGCTCTGGGAAGACCGTTGGCAGTCTCCAGACCACAAATGTGACCAGATTCACAAGTCTTCAAAAATCCGTATTTACCTAAAACAAACAGAATGCAGCAGGTAGAACCCAAAGCCAAACACACCTTTATCCCTTCCATATCTTCATTATGATGTACAAACAAAGGCAATCAAGGAACGTATCACGAGGATGTGTGAAAATCCCTGCGTCCGTCTGTCTTTGCTTTGGGCCGTGCCGCCGCGGACACCCACGAAGCCCCCTTCAAAGCCACCTTTTTCATAATTTTTGCGATTATCTGAGCAAATTTACATCTTCATCAACAGTGATGCCAAACATGAAGCTCTCGAGAGTCTCGAACGCTCGCGAATTGTTTGCGTTCGGATTGATAAAGAAAAATGCAAACAATTTCCCCATTTTCGTCTCGCTTTCCGGCTCATTGGAAATATTTTTGTGGATGTTTCTTTCTCTCTTACTTTCCCTTCTCCCAGCTCACAGTCTCGCACACTGAAGAACTTCGGAGATGATGACTAGTACGAGAGTACAAGAGGAGACCTAATTGACTTAATTTTCAAACACAAATCTGCAAATGTTTGAGTCGCACAAACAAAGTAAAAGTCGGTGAGTGTCGGGGAGAGGAGAGAAGTGAAAATGTGAGAGGTGGCGTGGCTTCGGTGGATGGGAAATCAAGGTCACTCGTCGTCACTCGCTTCAGATTATTATAATAATCATTACTTTCAATTAGATTGTATAATCAGTTTCGCAAATATTAATGTGTAAGTAGGCAAAGAGCGGAGAAGAAGACGATTCGACTGAAATGATTAGGTAAACAACACAACGAAGCTATTTAATTTGCGTTGCTTCGTTATTTCCATAAGTTCGCTTGCTTCACTCTGCCTCTGCCAGTCTGACGCTGACGATCCGGCGACGATATGTGAGAGAGATGGGTCCCATTCGACACCACATGATGATGGATTCGACATCTTTATCATCTCCGAGTCATCGTTATAATCGTCTCAATTGAAAGAGTAAACGTGTAAAGATAATGAAATCAAGAATAAGTTTACATAGCTGATTGGTTCCTTTTTCGATTATGGTCAGTCTTGCCCCAATTCCAATAACCATTAGCATTCTCGACGGGCATTTCCTCCTCTTTTTTTTTAGAAAATCAAGAAATTCCAGAGGCGTTTTTTTGGAGAAAAAGAGATCCCATTATTTAAGTAGAAGATTACTTCAGCCCCTCCAAGGTCTGGTGGACAAATACTGTGGTGCCTCAGAACATTCCTCCATATTTGCCTAGATTACGAGGGGATCCACGTAGAAAAGAAGAGATAAATTAAATAAATGATAAACCTTTTGACCAAATATTTGTCCAACTATGGTCTCTCTTCTGAAGCGGGCCAGGCCATTTAAGAATTCCTTTTTGGAAGTTAATTGAGTAATAATTTTTTTCCACGAAATATTTGCCCAACATTGTGACATTCGGAGCTGTTTCGACGTCGTTATTTTGAGCTAAAGAGAATGTACACAAAGTCATAATGAAAATGTTGCATGCAGCTATAATGTGGCAACGAGACTGGCAAGCGTAAATAAAAATGTGTGACAAAGTCGTATTTATTTTTCGTGATCGATGAATACTCACGAAATTTTCAGCAGTCTCGTTGCATTGAAGAAACATGCGAAGGACAGGCCCAAGAGTCGAGGGTGAAGTCGCTATCGGTTAAACTCGCAAGAAATCCTCCAGCGGAGCGAGTACGAAAAATATTGAGGCGGAGTTAAATTAAACATCGTCTTCATTTCGTACACAACGCACAAAACATGGCCGACATCTTAAATACACGCTACGATGATGATTTTCTTCCACTCTCGCTCCGCTCGCATGTACTCAAATGAAATGTAATCTTCATCTTTGAGGGTAGGCAGATAAGCGATTCAATGCAGAAAAAGTTTATTTGCTTTTCAAAAGTCTCTCGCTCCTTAACGTTTCATTCCTCCCCGTACATCGCATTACATTACCGACATCCTTTTGTGATCACGGAAGTAGGGATTTGCGACTCCAGCCTCGACAGTTAAAATGATGCAGGACCGCTGGGATGCTTAGGATCCTCTGATCTCGATTTAGTATGAGAAAAAGCGCGCCTAAGGGGCTGTCGAAGCCGATTCTTTTGAACGGAAGTAATTACTTCTTTTATGAACCGAGTTACAATTTTTTTGGAGGATTAAGGGCTGCTTTTGAACTCTTTGCTCTAAATACAGTGAAAAGTTTTGGAATTGATTTTTTTTTTGATGAAACTTTGCAAAGTTTTTGGGGTTTTTAGTTTTTCGAAATTCCAACATAGCCGCCTTAGAGCTCTCCTTGAAAATGAATGACTTGGGAAATTGTTTCTCCTGAGTCACAATTTCGATTCCAAGCATTAATGGCAACTTAGAATAAGGAATCAATAAAACTCACAAGTTAGACTTTATTCAAATTATGATTATTTTGTGCCTCATTGAAGGGTTAACTTTCACACAAAATTTCAGGAATTTAGGGATTTTAATTTTTGAGATATGGCCATCTCTTATCCTTGACTTTCTGAGACCCATCTCTGGTAATTTTGAGAAAATTGAAAAGAGATCAAAAGTCAAATTGTCAACTTTTGAGCTCTGCAATTCTTGTAAGTCTGTTGATTGTCTTGAGAGTTTTAGCCCAAACTAAACGAACTCCAAACTGCAAACTTGGCCCTCATATAGTCTTCAGGAAGCTTTAGAGATCAGCTTTGACGTAGCTCGAATCAAACTCAACCCTTCCCGTGAAGCTTAGTGAAATAAATTTCGGGAGTAAAGTTCCAACCGTAAGAAGAAGGGGAAGGACAGACAAAGCCCTTTTTACAACGTGCATGAGAGTCTTTCGAGCATCTCCTCTAAGACAATCCCCTCGTAATACTAATTAAACCCGCTCAAAGGATCAAAACTTACCCTTAAGACTGCTACACAAAGCGAAACACGGGCACGGAGATACAAGCCCGTCACAGGAAGAGATTACAATTTTATTTAGTACATTATTAAATTTTATTACCTCCGGCGAGAACGGCAAACTTGTGAATTTGTGCACAACTGATTAAAATCCGCCATTCCTGTGCCGTTGCCGTCTCTTCTGCCTTCTTTCAGTCGCCGACTCCTCGTGCCTCGCAAAATTCAACATTCAGCCAATGAATCGAAAATTGAAGTTTGCGCGTCAATAGACACGTTTACCGCCAAAGAGCTGACTGCTTTTGTGTCGTTCTCTCTCTCTCGTCAGTCTGTTTTGGTGCCAAAGTGCAAGGCAAGCATACACTTAGCTGCATGTTCGACACATAGGCGGGCGGCCATCGGCATCCTCGTGACGGAGTGTGGATATTTCAAAAAGGTAAACAACATTAGGCGGCGACGGACGGACAAAACTGCCGACACCACCATCACAAGCGAGGTCTCCTTTGCCGGCCGTCGACTTTGCGCTGCACCAAAGTGCTTGCAGTAAATTTTTTCTTCCCCCCATTCGCTCGCTCCCGCTTCACTGTTTGCTTTCTCCGTCAGCTTTTTGCTGAATTTTCTTCATCACCGTTTCATTTGGAGCCGTACTTTCGCGCGGGCGAATGGAAACTCGGAGACGACGAGCACCCGTCGACTCGCTCCCGCCCTGTTTATTCAGCTCGATGCTCGAATATTCGCATGTTTGAGTAAAAATTTTAATTTCGAGCATCCAATTGCAACTTTCATCAAATCACCGTCTCTCTCGTCGACGTCTCCTAGAGCTAGAGCTGGTGCATGGTCGTTGCGTTGTTGTTGTTGTTTTATTGTGATTTCTCAATTGTTTTCTTTTGGGATTTAATTTGTTTGATTCAAATCTCTCGTGCGTATGCACGATGCTGCTGCCGGTGTTTGTATAATGTGTGTTTTCGAGGACGAATGTGAGGCATGACGGATGACGAGTACATGGAGGAGAAAGAGAAAATTGAAATAGACTCGTGCCGTCAACAAATTGGCGGAGATTTTAAAATTCAATATTATTTTCTTGTCGCTTGCTCATTCACGAGGAAAGCACCGACGCCGGCAATTGGGATTAGGAGGGCGTGATTGCGTAGCAAGGATGGGGAATTAATAGGCAACGAATCTGTGGAGGTCTCTGGAAGCCATTTCTTTCGTAAATCTAGGCTCAGAGTTGTGCACTGGCAACCCGCCCGCCCTAAAAAGTCCTAACCCGCCCGTTGGGTTATTTAAGGGCGGGCGGGTTTCGGGTTGGATGGAGTTAGGGTCAGCCTGATTCGGCCCGTTTTAGCCCGACAACCCGATTTCTTATTGCTTTTTTTGCTTGGCCTAATTTTCACTTCTTTTGTGAAAAAGCACTCAAAATTATTTTGAGTGTTGGGTCAGGGCGGGCGGGTTTCAGGTTGGGCTGGGTTGGGCTGGATTAGGGATTTGTAAATTTCGTTTTTGCGCATCTCTAATCTAGGCTTTGAGTCTTTCAGTCGTTTTCTAGTCTTTTTCTTAAAATATTCAACTAATTCAGGGGACTCAAAAATTAGTCCAAATCCTTGGAACAAATTTTTCTTGGAAAATCTCTAAAAATAGTCACCTAATATAAATGGCTGGAAAAGAAATTTTGGGGTCCTCTTTTAGCCTTAACAAATCAAGAGACGGAAAAGTTCACTCAGGAAAGCGGCTGAAAAACTCCACAAAAACTCCATACACGACTGGCGATTGTTTGCTACGTCCACTCGACCCCAAACCTTCCATCAAGAGCTCGAGCGATTACCCAAATCCATTTTGAAATTAAAACGCGCAGTCTCTACTACCGGAAATTAATGTAAACACACGATAGGTGTGCCGAGATATCAATTTTTTAACCGATTTTCGATATTCCCCCTGCTCCCCCGAACACACTCGGCTGCATTATTGTACCATTGATTAGATAAGGGGGAAAATGACGTCGCAGCATGGAGTGCAATATGAAATGCATTGTCCTAATCGACTGATAAGGGAAAGTATGGCGACACAACGTGATTCCAGGTATTATATAAATGGCGGCTAGCTAGATTAGAGACGCGATAACCAGGAAGTGCTTGAGAGAGAGAGGGTTTATCGGCGATGTGTCAGCGTCTGAGGCAAATGAAATTAGGAAGTTGCAGCAACCCCATCTCCCATCGCATCCCCATTAAATGTGTACTTTAAAGCTGCGCATGGGCCCTGCTTGACTCACTACGGCCACACTCACGTACAAGCCGCTCGAGTGCTGCTACCATCCCCCTATATATCTTGTCTCTGGCTGCTTTATGCTGTGTACATAATGCTCACTACATTATTAAGTATATATATGTGCTCGTGTGTACATAGGCACTCAAGTATATGATGATGACATGCTCGCAGTCGGCCATTGTTTCATGCTATCATCATTATTATTATTATTGTTGTCATAATTGCATTTAAGTATGGCTCGGGCTCGTACGCGACCAGACCATTTATTATGCACTTTTCGATGGACGCTAAGGTGTGTGCACAACAGATATTGTTGATGGAGACATGCAGAAAGGCAAACACCGACTGTGTGGCTTGTCTTCTCCTCGTCCTCCTCATATCCATTCTCTTCAATACCTTTACCCTCGCGTCTGAAGTCTCAACCGAATGTGTGTCGCTGCGGCAAAAATGCCAGATAAGTTCCAGGTGTGCCTATCCTCCTCATCGACTCGACTTTATGTATTCCATCCAAATATAAATCACTAAGCAAACACAGATAAAATATTAGGGGATGATGCACAACTCAATGGCAAGCTTGGTCCCTAGTTCAGACAGACAGACAGACACATACAAAAATTTTTCTCGCCTCAACTGAAAGTTTGCTAAAAAATAAAGTATCGTGTAAAAAGCGCGAGCGCAAAGGAAACCCGATATGCGAGGAACATGTGATATTTTAGTGCCTCCCAAACCCACCATTTTAATGGATTGCAAAGCGTTTCCGGCACCAAAATGGCGCGTCGCGGACTTACCTCGGTCGTCTCGAAAGCAAACAAAATCACGGGTAATGATACTTAAACATGTATTCCTATTATTTATCTTTGAGAATTTCCAATTTATATAATATTTTGCATTACTTAAGTCATAATAATTAATTGTAACTTTTTAGTTTTAATATAATTTCAGTGAGAAAGATGCGTATTTTTACACCTTTAGTTTTCCTTCTTCTCTACGACTAACTTATTGTAATAATAGATGTAACTTGAAGACGACTAACTATTTGATTTTCAATAATGCGATGATATTTGTTGATAATAATCATAAAAATTTGAGGTGAAGTCTGGAGAGAAAAGTGAGCAGATAATTTGTTCTTTAAATGTCTACTATTTATGTTATGTGAGTTTTGTGGGAGTTTCAGTATTATTCAAGAATTCAAAAATTGCACGAAATTAAAGTATTGGAGGTCGTTATTCTTATCTACCAAACGAGCTACAAAAAGATAGTAAAAATAAACAGTTTCGACTCTCGATCGCAATCTGGTTGCAGGCGCTTAGCTAAACGATATTTACACATTTCAAAACTGTTAAAATGAAATAAAGTCAAGACCGAGTTTTCTTCATCACTACTCTGTATGTATGTTATATGTATATCAATCAAACTGTTCTTATTACTTGTACAAATATTTACACGATTTACATTTTTATATATTAAATTTTTTACGCATCGCCGGCAACCTCAATGGAGCCAAAATCTAGAGCTATTTGGAGGCTGAGCTGAGTCTCGACAATGCTACCATTATGAATTTCGAGTGGCGGATTACAGTAGCCCGCCACTTGAGGCCCCAACAATCGTTTCTATTGACGCTTTTTCCACCAAGATTTCCACGAAAACAGCCTCGCTCAGGTGCGCAAACCTTGAACATAATTCGAGGCGAGTACTCGAGCCAATTTGCTGCCATCGTCGTTCACCTGATTAGCGTCTCGGCTCTAAAATCCCCCAAACTCGCGCGTCTTAGCATCTTTCACATTCATCATTTCGTGACAAGGTACTTTGTGCGCATTTTTGTTGACGATTTTTTTCCGCTTTTTGTTTTGTGGAAACACCAAAAGGTTTCACGTCTCTTTCCAGTGGCCCCAACGCATCATCTCAACGATGTTTTTCTTAAATTAAAAAATAATTAGCACTCTGACGGAGCTAAAACATGTCTAATTAACACAAAACCTTTTTAGTGCCAGTGGTATTTTGTGATTGTGAGCCTTATGTAAAAGGAAGGTGACCGAGTGAGAAAGTGGGATGCCGTCGGGGCCGCCTGAGATACATTTTTAGGGTAGGTCGCAACCGCTAAATTGATTAAGTACACAATCGATAAATTGATGCGTGGCGATAAAAATAGAGAACGCCAGATACGGTAATAGAAGACACAAGAGGCCTGGATGGAGGAGATAGCACAATATTTGATTTTTGTACTTATCGCAATCACAAGATTTTAATCAATACTACTTGATCGCGTGGTGGCGGCTGTCGAGGACCAATAGACTGATAAAATTACGATTGCTATTGATTTGTGGGCTGCGCGCCTTTGTTTGGGCTCGACGGCGTCGTATTTACTCGGGCTGTTCGTTTTGGCGGGAAAACTTGACTCATGGAGTCACAATTCTTCATCAAAATTTTTCTTAAAGTTTGAGGGCTCTTCAAAAACCCAAAATGGTCAGCCCACAATCAAGCTTTTAGGCCCTTTTTTGTTTCATTTCAAAAAGCAACAAAAGGCCTGACCACCACAAATCGTAGGTCTGAAGATTGGCGAAAAAACTCAGCTCAGCCCGCAAAAGTCCGGTCCAGCGAGCGATCCTGCGGTAAAACATAACAGTAGATACTTACATAACCCCTACAATCGATTTTAAAGCCCAAAAAGCTGCGTCTACTCGCTAGTAATAGTATTTAACATGCTGCTGCTGCCTCACAGCCGCCCCTTTGCCTCCACCGCCACTACTTCCGTTGCAATTTTATGCCAACGGATACTGATGTCACAAGCTCGTGGTGCCAGCCGGCGCATGGTATCCTATGCTCTGGTAGTAGGACTCCTGATTGAGGGCAGGATGAGTGTTCGGGAGGGGGCTGAGGGCGTTGTAGCCTGCCGCCGCGTACTGGCTCATGTCGTACATTTTGATGTCGGCCTTCGACTCGGTGGGCAGCAGCCTCGTGATGGAGAACGGGTGACTAGAGGGCGTGTATCCCGAGGGCTCCTGCTTCAAGTGGTGCATCGAGTGGTAGGCGTCGAAGGGTATCCTGCTCACCATCGCCGACAGTTCCTCCTGCTGCAGGGCACTCTGGTGGTGGTGCTGGGCCCCCGCGTGCTGCTGGTGCTGCTGCTGGGCGATAGCGAGATCCGCGGCATGGAGCATCGCGAACGTCTCGGCGTCCTTCCCGTGGGCATTCAGCATGGCGCCACCGGAATCGAGGTGCTGCTTGTGCTCTCGATGGATGTCGTCGTGGAGGTGGTCCTTCTTTCCCGGGCTCGTGGCCTCAAGGCTGTGGGAGGGACTCTTGTGGAGCGCTCGAAGCATCTCCTTCTTCTCGTCCTTGAACCTCTTCTGGCGCCTGAGGTAGCACCCGTTCTCGAACATGTTCCCGGAGTCGGGGTGCAGTGTCCAGAAAGACCCCTTGCCGGGCTTGTCGGGCGTCCGCGGCACCTTCACGAAGCAGTCGTTGAAGCTGAGGGAGTGCCTGATCGAGTTCTGCCACCGCTGCTGGTTCTGCCGGTAAAAGGGGAACAGGTCCATGATGAACTGGTAGATCTCGGCGAGGGTGAGCATCTTGTGGGGGTTGTTCTGGATCGCCATCGTGATGAGGGAGATGTAGGAGTACGGGGGCTTGGCGTGCGTGTAGCTCCGTCGGTACGTCGTCGGTTTCTCCGCTCTGGCCCGGTTCAGGACGGCAGAGTTGGGCGAGCCAGCTTCTCCCAGCTCCCTCGAGTTTGCCATCGAGGAGTAGCTTCCCATGCCCATCGTCGCCATGCCGCCCCCCATGCAGGACCCCATGTTCCCGAGGGGCGACCCCATGGCCCCGTAGCTGCTCTGGATCGAGGACATGCACTGGGCCGACATGGTGGAGTTCATGGCGGCCGCAGCTGCCCCCATCGGCCCCATGCCCGCTCCCGAGCCCAGCACGCTGTTGCTGAAGGAGTTGGTTTGGGGCGACACGGCGGAGGCCATTGCGGCCATCCCCATCGAGTTCATGGAGTACGTGGGAGCCATCGGGCTCATGTTGCCCCCAGACATTGACGCGCTGCTGGTGATGGAGGGCGCTTCGGAGTAGAGCTTTTGCATTTTTACTTCACTTGCCTGTTTTTCTCTCTTTCTCAAACTTTCATTAGCTCCTTGTCATTTCACCTTGTCTTCAAATCACTATATCACTGGGGTACTTGTATCTGAGTCAAAAGTTGTAGTTCCGCAACAGGTTCGATCCAACCTTCATCGATTTTTTTTTCGTCCCAAAAAAGTCCATTTGAGAACCAAAATATATATTTGACGAGGAATAACACACACCACTGTATCAATAAACTTAATAACGTTGATAATGGAATGGCAGCACGACGACCGGCTGGATGATGATTGTTATTTTAAGGATACTTTGGCTTTCGTCGTCTCTCTTGTCTAATATTGACTCGTCGTTGCAGCAAGCAAACCCAAACAACGTTGTTCTACTGATTGAAAAAACAAATATGGATATTGTGTGCCGTTGATGAAATGAAGATCCCAAAAATTTTCTCCCCGTAGGTATCTCGGGCTGTGGGCTGCTCTTGTACGCGCGCGGTACGCACTGGGCTTGCCTATGTACCAAGTCACAAGTGGGAGTTAAACACTGTTTGCGCCTCTGTCTGCTGCAGGCTCGCTTACTACTGTGCACACACAACTACGTACACCAAACAGAATTTCCATTATTCTTCTTCTTTTTCCTCCCGACGACACTGCTCCGAACCCTCTCAGCTCGAAGCCCGATACGAGGGCGCGATTGTCTGTATGAGGCGGACGCAAGGGCAATGTTCCTGTCGCACTTGGATTTTTTTTTCGCGGTCCACTTTTTTCCGTTCTGCTCCGAGGACACCGAAGGCGCGCGTAAAAAGTTCAAATTTTTCACTTTTCCAAACTGACAAAAATGCTACGCTTCGGACAACAAGAGATGTGTCTGTTTGCAGAGGGGAATTAATACTATTTGGATTTTAACAAAATGTACATGGCAAAGTGCGGCTCCGATGCGTTGTCGTAGACGTGTTGCGCGTGAGTGTGGCGAATGTCGGGGTGAAACGAAATGATGGTGAAGCGAGTGAGTGGGAAAGACAAGGAGCATGAGAGTAGGGCTGCCAAGCGGCTGGGACGGTGGGCTCTCGGGGGTCAGGGAGTTGGGAGATCGGGCAGCCGTACGCAGTTTTCGCTCGCTCGTAGCGCACGAAGCCGTACGTTGGTGCTGTGCAATCAGAGAAGGCAAACAGAGTAGGCCAATAAAAATGCCCATTCACAAAAAAAGGGGCGTAGCCAAGAGCACATTATATATTGATCGTCTGATTGTGCCTCGGATCGCCCATCTCGCTCAGACGCCCTCGGAGCCCCATAAGGCGCTCCTTGCGTCTCCCGACGTCCTGGTCCGAGGCAGTTTTCCATCTTTTTCTCGTTTTTCGCGCGTTACACACTGCCTGTCATATCCAATTTTCTGCTACGACAACCAATTTTCCTCCGCATTTTCGTGCCTACACGTGAGCACGCGGAGACAAAGAAGAAGAAGGAAAAGAGAGAGCCATCCACGACATATCCACATCATTTTTATTACAAATTGCTGTCGACAAGGACCATATCACAGAATGTGACACTTTTGTTGCGATACACATGGACATTCACTCGTTCGTCCTGAGCACGGGTCGTCGGTGGGAGCAGAGAAAGTGGGTGCCGAGATCGAGGAGCAGAAGAAAAAGTACAAATTGAAAAGTTTCCACTTCTTTCTCTCCCATCCATCTTCCATCCATTACAACATCTCTCGACTCAGCTCAAATCCATTTTAACTTTCAAAAGTTGAAGAAGATTGAATATTTGATTACAAAAGTTTGTTCTTTCACAAAATCATGCTCGTGATTCGTGGAAAAACTCCTTCGCCCCGAAACCGAGTTGCGAAAAATGAGCTCCATAATGTGCGCTAATTTTCATCGGCATCAACTTTTTTCCTCAGCTCGCTCAGTTCACCGGAAGAGTGATGAGAGCTGCCGCCGCTAGCTGAAAAAGGCGTGCTATATACAAGTGAAACTACATAAAATGGGTGATGATGTGATTATGTGAAAACATGGAGGAGACGCAGCCTTGTGCCCCGGAATGTGAACAAAATATTAATCGTGAAACTGCAAAGTGATTAACATTATTAATACAGTTTCTGGGAGGGACTTTAAATTTTCTTTTAAGTCACAAAAGCCGACCGCCTCAATTACACCCAATCATTTACTACTGACTTTTGAAGATACCATCTCCGCCTTGTCTGACTCAGACACATTTTGATTTATTTGATAAGAACCCGAAACACGGTGATAAGACGCGCGGAAGTAGCCAGCTGCCTCGCGTCACCACCGCTGTGACTAACTCGGCGAGGAGACACGAACACGAGGTGACAGTGACACACATTATAATTTGTGGCTCTGCATTCAGAAGTGCATCTCCACTGATCCGTGTCAATCAAACGAAATTCCATATTTCACGAGGCGAGGCGAGGCAAGAGCGGTGCGGAATTACGTAAAGTCCGACTGAAATTATTAGTGCAAGTCACTGTGGAACCAATTCTACGGGACAGGAGGTGTGCTAGTCATCCTCAATGTTGACACAAGGTGATGACGAGCAGGGCGGGAGAGAGAGTGAGAGAGAGTGCACAGAAGGCTTTTTGGAACAGAAATTATTGTTATATCAGTTTTATCATTTTCATTGTGCTTCGTGAATGTTGAATGAGCAAGACTAAGTGGAGTCGTAGACACGTGACATTGATGGAGATGATCACCTTTTGTCGTCCCTCGGCCTCTTCACGGCCTGCGTTGAGGTGTTCTCATTCAAACTCAACGACAACAATTGTTTCAAGATGGGTTAATGAGGTTCTAAGATAGCAGCTTAGCTTCAATTGGGTGCAGCATCTGGACTCTAGTGGCGATGACGAAAATGGACTCAAGTGGACTCCAGGTGTTCAGAAGCTTTAGAGGCTCTTGTAATTAGCTCCCTCGAACCGTAACCTCCACGGAACCGATTCTGAGCAAATATCGAATTCCTCTTTCGAACCTAGTCCAAACAGATTAAGAACTAATGGAACACCATAATTTCGGGTTCGTAGAAAAATTCATTTCAGTCTCGAAAAAACTTCGTTTCACGCATTCGTCGTTTCGCTTTGCGTCCACTCGCTAGGCAGGTCTGTTTGCTCAAAAATAAATTACCCTGTATTGGAAAAATAAACATATTTAGCCATCAGAAACTGTAAGTAGGTACCATCCTCCATCGCACGTACGTGAGGAACGCGATTTTCAACGTTCTCGGAGCTGGAACCCCGTCTGTCGGTCCAAAATGCGGAGAAACGAGCGGGGTCTGGGCTTTCTTCTTGTCCGTAAAACTCGAATTTCAGTAATGATGGTGATTATAGCACCCCAGAGCTGCTATATGGCTCTTGTATTTGCTCAACAAATTGTGTAAATTTTGTACATTTTTACAGCGCTCGTCTCAACGGGGGTCTCCACTCTCCATCGGGTTTCGTGAGCTCGCGTGTGAAAGGAAACCAGATGCAGTTGCGGCAATCGTCCATTTTGACGATGAAAATGTATCGAATTTCACCTTGATGCGCGTTTGTGCGATGATGGAGTCAACAGCTACTCGACATTAAATATGAGATGCGGAATGGAATGGGATGGGTGCGACACAAAGTGGCATGGCAATGGAAGATATGGACATAAATGGCTGCTCAAACATTCATAAGTGGATTGTGTTCAATCATCGTTAATGATCAAATATCACTTTTCACATGAGTATTCCATTAATATTTTGATTACTTTAATGTGGGTTTCGGTGATTGGATTTTTTGTGACGCCATTGAATTTCTCAGAAACTTTTGGGCTTCCCTCATTTTCTGCCATTCCAACAACAGACCTCACGTATCAGGATTTGGAGATCGGCTGCATCATAGCGAGTCAAGTGCATTCGGCAGAGACTGCTTGTGTGGGCTCACTCGCTCTCACCTTCACCTTTTATATTAAAAACGGATTTCAACTCACAACAAGTCCCTGCATTCAGCCATAAACAATATTATAAAAACACTTGCACTTGAAAAAGTTTTGCCTCTCCTTCCCAACCTCACACCGGTCGGGCTTCTCGCTGTCATGAGAAATTTTGTCGATTCATGAAAACAACAACAACAATAAGTTTCTTGTGCCCAGAAGACGCGGAGAGTTCATGGAAGAAGTCCTTCGGTGCCCACAAGCGCTTCGTTTCAGGTCAATGTTTCGTTAATTAGGCGACAAACCGGTGCATTAGTCGCAGCAATGCGGTAGCAATCGATGGCAATTTACACGTTTTTCATTGAAGAGGAGGAGAAGAGGAGACAAAACCGGCAAACGCAAGCGCTTTTATTGCATACCGATTTGGCCTTTTGTTCATTAATAACTCGAGATATGTGAGATGTGCCACTACATTACGCCTGGATTGTCACTACTTTATTACTTTTATATTTGTGCTGCGTTGAATGCTGATAATAATACCTCCATTCATTGATATTCACGCGCACTAAGAGAAGCGTTGCTGATGCTGGAAGGCGAAAGCCCAGGGAGATTTTTTTTCAGAAACGGAAAAGTCAAGAATTCAGGGTCAATAGTCCGAGATGGCTCTTAACAGGGCCATTCCTATTCCTTAAAACAACTTTGTAGGGGCTCGTATAGTAACTCCTAATTACCCACTTTTCCAACGAAAAACATGTTTCAGGAAAAAAAATTCAGACAGACAGACAGACTTCCACAAGTCTCCTGCTTGAGTCCGGCCAGAAGTCATCGTCATTCACAAGTCAATTTTCGGTTTCATATTTGCCGGCAGCAGCAATCACGTTTATGAAAGTGGCGCGATGACGAATTCCCTTTTCAAGCCCGTCCATGCCCCACCGCTAAGATCGCCGTTTCTAGCCTCCACCACAGTCGCTCTCAGATAGCGTGGCCATATAAATTTTACATATTTTATTGTAATAGCACCGATATAGCGGCATAAACTTGTAAAATGCGTTTATTGGGCATTGAGTCGGTGCCGACAGTCTCAAGACGATGAATGGGGGAAGACTGGAGGATCTGCATGGGGCAGACTCGTTGGCAGATTCTGGGGAGAGTTCGACGCCCTCGCAACCTCGAATGCAACAAATACGTTTATTGATTCCCTCTTTCACATAATAAAACCTTTGTTCCGCTTCGCCCGAAACGCGTTCTGGAATAACGAGGCGAGGCGCACAAAATAATAACAAGTGGTTACAAAAGCGGAGGATCGCGACACGCCAGTCAAAGCAGCCGGTAAAAATAATAACGCTGCGAACAATAAATTGAAAACGCGGGACGAAGGAAGGGTGAGGGAAGGTCGCCGCCAATTTCCTCCTTTTCACTCAACTAGCTGCACTCGGCTGCATTCTGAATGAGGGTGGGAATCACGAGCTCACCAAAACACGATCTGATCATGTGTCAATAATGAAAAATTAAAATGTAAAAATGTAAATGTGAAATTCGGTTGTCGACGTGGTCACTGATAACGAGATCATCACGGAAGTGAACAATGGAAGGCGACTTCGGAGTTCTCGGAGGTGAGGCGGTCACGTGGCGAACGTCGGTCGATGTTTTGTGGGTAAACATTTTAGGTTTTTATCCTCCACAGTGGCGGAGAGTGCGCGTTTAATTATTTTTGAAATGCCCAGGCACACGACGAAGACGCAATTAATATCAATGATGGGAGACTGATATGTGCGGTTTGTTTTCCTTTCATTACAAATTGGTGCAAGTTTTTCCTTTGTGGCGGACTGGTGGAAGAAAAGGGCGAGGGGTTGTCAATTTTCAATTTAAAACCAATTGAAATTTCACTACCTTTTTTTCACTCCAAATACTTCTTTTCGGTTACAAAACTTCGTAAACGTGTTTCAGAGGCTTAATTAAGTCGATTAAAGCCTTCAGGGACCGATTCCGAGACAAAAAATTTTTGGCCAAAAATCCCGAAATGGAGTTTCCGTTAACGATCGGAGGTTTGGTCATTTTATGAATTTTAGGTGAAAAATTTTTTTTCTCCAAAATCCACTTTTTCGACCAAAAATCTTCGTGAACGCGTTTCTAGAGGTAAACTTAGTCGATTGAAGGCTTCAGGGACCAAATTCGAGACAAAAAATTTTTGGCCAAAAATCCCGAAATCGAGTTTCCGTTAACGAGCGGAGGTTTGGCCATTTTATGAATTTCAGGTGAAAAAATTTTTTCTCCAAAACCCACTTTTTCGACCAAAAATCTTCATAACCGTGTTTCTAGAGGAAAACTAAGTCGTTCTAAGGCTTCCGGGACCAATTTCGAGACAAAAAATTCTTGGCCAAAAATACCGAAATCGAGTTTCTGTTAACGAATGGAGGTTTGGCCATTTTACGAATTTCAGGTAAAAAATTTCTTTTGCTCCAAAATCCTCTTTTTCGAACAAAACACTGCACTAACGTGATTCTTGGGTCAAACTGAGCTGTGTGAAAAACTGTTAGGCCAAAAATTCCGAAATTGAACCGGAGGTCTGACAGTTTTTCATTTCATAAAAATTTGTTCAACAACACCTCTTCCTCTTATACCTTTATTGGAAGAAAATGCCTTGAGAAGTTGGCGCCAAACACTCAAGCAATTACATAAGGCCCCCACCACCATTCATTTTGAAATATTGCAAATTCAATCGCGCTAAAAAATATGAAAGTTGAGTCCACAAACTGACGACGCGCTTAGTGCCTTAGTAGCTCATGAAATCACAAGTAGCAGCGATCACGTGCCGCAAATATGTAATTGAAAGCCTCAATAATAACAATCATGCATGAGATGGTGAGCCCACCACGAGTACATCTGCTCTCATAAGCTCGAGAGGTGTTTGTGAAGCAATTGTTTTTTGCCCGACCATCAGCTACCTCTACTTTGCGGCTACACATACCTTTTCTGGCCGCTCGACTCTCGCAACTCACAAAAAAAGCTTTCTTTTCCACCAAGCTCGTGTATGTAATTTCACACATGAATGTTTGATGTCTGCACTGAGTGAGCTGTAGCACTTTTATGTTAATAACTTAATCCACTTGTCTCTAATCTGTAACTTTTTTGTTGCGTCTTCATCATTATTGCTAGCACAAACAATGCAAGTGCGCTTCAGGGCGATGCCGAGAGGAGCCTAATTGGGGCAATGTGGAGATATTTTTGAATCTGAAACTGAGATAGACTCAATTGGGGGTACAAGGACTCCTTCACCTTTGGGAGGCCTCTCAATGGCTTTCAAGGTTCCTCAAGATTCTTCCGGAGTTGCTTGAAAGCATCCTTCGAGGAACGAACCGAGAGGTTCCTTTACAAGGTTTCTTCCTACGATTCCTTCCAGGAGTTCTACGAAAGGTCCTCTGAAGAATGTCTTGTTGATCCTCTCAAACATCCTCCAAGAGCCCATTTAAAAATTCTTCCAAAGGGTCCAGGTGTTCTTCAGGGGGTTTTCAAAAGAAATGTCCTCCTGTTTCACGTCACTGGTGGATTCGTGAACAGGACTGATAGACACCCAAAGGTACCCTCTCTGCTTGAAATCACAAAAAATCATTAAATTACCCTCATAGAACTGTGAGGCTGCACCGAATGAGCACTCTGTTTACTTGTTTGCCATCCTCATACATATAATTTTTTATTGTTAGCTAAACTAGAGCTCGAGCCCGAGCCTCAGACGAACAAACATGAAAATTTTTAAAACAATCAATGACGCGACGTTTTTCAGCAACTCTCACTCCATATAGCAGAAGCTCAGTGTCCCACATAAATATCCACCTAGTCAGGATTCCCCTCCTTCGCTCGTGCTCGTTTCGCTCTCATGAATAATATAATCGACGTTGTCGAGAACCGGAGGAAAACAAAAATGGTGCAAAGGCATGCGCGCGCTCCTCCACCGACTGCTTCTTTGCAACGTCTTGCCGTGTGCCATAATGGCCGGTCTCAGCTTGGTGGGCAAATATAACCCAGCGACTGACTAAATTTTTATGTGTGCGATGTGCGTTATCGTTTAAGCCAAGGTCAGTGCCGAGAGCGCTCTCGACTTCTTCATCTTCAATTTTACTCGGTTATTGAGACTCGTGCTCGTATTTTGCTGACTCACATGTCGCAATTGGACGTTGCGAAGTCGCGGAATTTCTTTGTTTTGAAACGGTTCGGTAATCAGCTCTTAGTGGGCTCTTACGGGCCGATCCTTTCTTTAAAAATTCCTCAAAAAAAATTCATGAAATTTCCTCGAAAAACCAACAAAAGTTCGTGACACCTCATGAAAAATTGATGACCCCTCGCACATCAATCATCGTGAGAAGCGTGCGATAGCGGGGTTAAAGCGCATTTGAACTCAGTCCCGACCGCACTGCCCTGAAATTATGCGACGCTCCGTAATCACGCGATTCCACATCAACCTGCGTGCTCCAAACGGAAAATAGTGTTGCAGGACGACTGCCGACCGCCGATAATGATAATGACGACACAAATTATGCATTGCAACATGCTAAAAAAGATGTCAGGGCATACGATTGCGGGATTTCCACTCGACGAGCCACGTGCTCTCCTCATAATTTGATTCTGATCTAGTTTTGATGGCACCCGATGTGGGAAAGTTCATTAAAATCTTTTCCTTTTCACCGTCTCGACATCATTGATTCCCATTCACTTTTTAATCCTCCACTTGTTCGCTAGACTTTCAAGAGAGAGAGAGGGCATGGAGGTTTAAACGGAGATGATGATAATCAGAATGTTGTCTACAGCAAGCACGGAGATTAAAACTTGTACCGAGGTGGAACCGGGGAGGGACTGATGCCTTGGGGGTCATCCTTGGGGGGATTTTTTTCTGACGAGAAACCTGAAACTTTGAAGACTTCAAGCAACCATCAAGTCTCTGCAAAACCCTAGGAGCTTCGAAAGACAGACAAGCCGAACCAAGACTTCCTCCAAGCGAAAATCTGCGCCAAAAAAGTTAAAAAGTATATCATGGTGCAATTAAATGGGCATTAAACGCATAATCTCTGGCACATAATGTGCGGTCGGTGGGAGAAATTCACCCTAAAACGCTGCTGAATTTTCAAGTGGCCACGAGCAGGGGTGCAAATATGAGGCAAGACGACAATGTGGGGATAAGCTGAGCGTATTGTTGGTTTGTGTTTTATCTCTTAATCGGGGACAATACTCGTAAAAGGAGACTTATGTGGAAGTGTGGTTGGTTTGAGGGCTCCCTCGGGCATCGCTTTCTCGGAGAGTGAGTTTTAATTAAATTTTATTGCCAAAAAGTTCTCAATCCTTACAACTACTGGAGTTTCAGTTTAGCCTTTTCGTAAATATCTAACAGACTGCTTCTGCTCATATTGTCCTCGCACTCTCGAATCCTCCCTTCCAGCTTCTGCAACTCGCTCACCTGTAGAGTAGCTAAATTTAAAACCGGTCGGGTCCTAGGTACAAGACTTACGAAAGCTCTCTTCTCCAGCTGGCTTTTCTGCTTGGCGGCCAAGTTGAACAGGTTGGTGGCCAGCTTCGCGGACTTCTCGTCGCTCAAATCGGCGTTCTGGCAGATTCTCGAGAAGAGCTCGAGAGAGAACTTGGCCTGCTGACGGAGCTCGTTGTTGTCAGCGAGAACTTTGAGGTTCACGAGGATCTGGGAGCAGATTTGGGTGCAGAGGCCGTTTATCTCCTCGACGTACTTCGGATCGTGGCCGTAGAGCTCGTCGTTGGAGATCACTGAATTTCGGGAAACATTAAAAATCCACTCAGAGAGAGTGAGGGAAACTCACCGTTCGGAATGTGGAAGGGGTACTGCTCCTGGCTCATGATGAAGAGGGTATCCAGAATGTCCAAGTAGACGGCAATCAGGAAGCTCGTCTCCAGTCCCTGCTTTCTCACGACCTCGATGAGCTTCCGGAGCAGATACAGAACCCCCTGGTCCGGGCTGTCGGGGACCGCAATGAGAGTGGTCAGGAAGTTTCGAAGGTACCCTGCGAGGTACTGATCCGAGGTCTGGGTCTTGCCCTCCCACTCGAGCTGCCGCGGGATCTCGGGTACGATGTTCAAGGCAGCTTCCAGACTTGCATCTGCCTGACCCAGGCAGCCGTTCATGAGGGCTATTTGGCCCGTCAGGAGGTACAGCTCCAGCTTCGTGGGCACGCTGGAGATACTGGGAATCGTTACGAAGCAGAAGGCTATGCAGCTCTTGAGGAAGGCCAGGGTTTTGCGAGTGTGACGACCCCCCACCACCTTCCACGTGTCAATGGCGAGCTTGTTAACTAACTGCACGAGGTTCTGGTACACGGACTCGGGGAGGTTCGTGAAGGCTGCCCTAGCATCCACGTAGAACACGAGGTTCTGCTCGAAGTCGGCGCCGAAATTCACGAGACGGACGAAGAAGGTCACGAAATCGCTTATTTGACGGCGCTCGTCGTCCACACTGAGGGTGCTAGGGAGTTTTTAATGTTTTTAACCACCCATTGATTTTTTTTGGTGCCTACTTACTTGACAGAGTCATTCAGAGTCTTGGCCACGTGCATGAGAGCGTTGATGAGCACCGGGTCACTCAGCTGGATTTCAGTGGGCCATTCAACGAGTCTCCTGAGGATCGTTTTGCACACCTCCACCTTCACCGTCTCCTTCTTGAACAGGTCTATGACGGGCAGGAACGCCTCCAGCACGAGGATCTGGAAGAACTGCTGAGACTGCGTCACTGTCCTCTCAACCACGTTCCGGAGCTCAGGATAAAACTGCTCGTACACGTTCTTGGAAGCATTGCAGCGGTTTAGCAGGTCCTCGAAGACCACGTTTAGTTCCCTCAACTGCAAATTTTCAAACATGAGATAGCGTTTGGAAACGCAGTGTCGTGCGTTTTTCGATGTAAACAAGCGGTTTGTTTAGGAGGCATTTTCGCGATGGAGCTGAAGGAAATAGTCACAAAAGGCTACAAAACGGAGGGTGTGTCGCCCTTCTCCGTTCAATTCGCCCACAACGGAAACATCAGCTTCCTCACAAAGACCTGCGTTCGCATCCTGAGGCCGAACTTCCGGTATCTGGTGCCGCTCAGCAAGATCCAGTTCGACGACGAACTCATCGGCTGTCCCAAAGTCATTCCCTCCAACGAGCTGGTGATCCGCGAGAAGGAGATCTACGAGAAAGCGACCACGGAGCAGCGTCACAAGCTCTTCATGGACCAGAGACTCATCTCGAAGCTCACCAACGACCACTTACCCCAGAGCCGGTCCTGTGCCTGGAGCTCCGACGGCGCCCGAATCGCCTACACGAGCAACTACGGATCTCTGGAAATATACGAGCACGACTCTCGTGACGAGCAGTGGAAAAGCGTCGCGAAACTGGACAAGACGTGGATGAAGAAGCTGCTCAAGAGCCAGAACGAGTTCAAGACTTTCGAGGAGCTGGAAGACACGATCCAGGGGCTGATCTTCAGCTCTGTGATTTTCGACCCTCGAAACAGCAGCAGAGTTCTAGCTGCCACAAACTCCGGCATCCTGGTCTTGTTTTACTTCTCGCAGGACGAAGCTGAGGCAGAAATCGTGGCACAAATGGGCGAGAGCCTGATTGGCTGTCTGACGTGGTTCGAAAATTTCTTGCTGGTCGGAAGTCTGGACGGGAGAATCAAGATTTACGACATTGACGATACCCTGAAGCTCAGAGCAGACCTTTGGAGTGACTTGGACCATCTACCGGTGCAGAGTCTGGACGTCTCGGAGGAGGTCAGTGGGAGACTAGTGGTCCTAGCCGTCAAGGGGTCCTTTGTCCTGGCTTTCCTCCTGAGCCCCAGTGGAGACCTGCTTCTGGATACTTTTGAAGCCGTTCCTTGCTTGTATATCACTGGTACGTTCCATTAAAATTAGAAACCTGATTTAACATTTACTTTTCAGGGTTCCACAAACTCAACGGTCACGAGTACCTCGTGGCAACTCTGGACGCGAGTCTGCACCACATAAAAGTCAAAATTAGCGCCACCAGCGACGAAATCGTCCTGGTGAGAACCCCAATCAAGTTTCAGGTCCCTTCCGGCTACAGTCTCTACGGGATCTCCGGAAGCCGCAACTCTGCCTTCTTCGTTCTGGCGGTTTTGGCCACGGCTCCGCACGACCATCTGGTCCTCCGTGAGTCCACCAAGCTGATCTTCGTGCAGTGGAGCCACGAGGACCCCCTCGATACGCTAGCGAAGAGCGCGGACCGTCCTATCAGCGAGATGATGGACTTCGTGGAGCTCCTCAGATACTCAGTCTCCAAGAGTCCCGCGACTCTGAAGAAATACGAGGGCCGTCTAAGCTTGGATACCACAGCCAGGGACTTCCTGCACCGCGTCAAGCTGAACCTCGTGATCTACGCTGGCATGTACGGGCTCTACCATCTCAACAGCGAGGATGCCTCACGGACTGCTCTCGACGCTCTGGAGGCCCTCAACTTTCTCATCGATGTGCTTTTTTCCGTGAAAGTCTTGGAATCGAGGACTTCAGAGAAGGTCAAAGTACTCCACAGACGCAAGATCCTGGACTACGTCAACTTCCAGCCCCGCTTGTCTCTCGTAAGGAGCATTTATACCGAACTGGCCCCAAGTCTGTCAGCCCTGGTGGAGAACCTGAAACCGGGGACCCCCGAGACGTGCGAGTACTGCGAGAAAACAATTTCCACGGACTCCCTGAGGTGCGAGGACGAACACAACGTGCCCAGATGTTGCTTAACCCAGACTCAGGTGGTTTCGCTGAGCCCCAAAATGTGCCCTCAGTGCATGAGGGTCGTCACGGAAGACCTGAGTCTGCTGGTAGAAGCAGGCTTGGCAGAAACAACGTGCCCTCTTTGTGAGATCGAGTTTCAGCCCAGTTGAAAATAAAGAAAGAACCGGAAATTTCAGTGTTTCGAACAGACAGACGGACATTCAAGATACTCACACTGAGGTGCTCGGCGATGAAGGGCATCCAGGTTTCGATGCAGGTGAGGTACTCCTCCACCTGAGTGAAGGTGCCGACGGTCCTCCAAACGTACTCGAAGACGTCTCTTATCTGGTCCGGGGGAGGCGCCACGTCGCTCAGGCAGCTGCCGAGAGCCCTGAGCATCTGCGACCTCGAGTAGGTCTCGGTGTCGCACTTGCACAGGATATTCACGAAATGCAGCGCTCTGAGGGCCACGAATTCCCGCGGAAAAGCCATCAGAATGGCGTGAAAGAGAGGCGCGCAGTTTTTCTTCTCCTGACACTTCAGCACGAGCTCGTCCAGAGCGAAGTTTTCGGCCCCCGTAACGACCCCGTGGAGTATCCACTCGAAGGCGGGGGAGTAGAGGGACATGTAGGAGTACATTGAGAGACGCTGTCGCGTGATTTCGGAACGAATGCCGCCAAGAAACATCTGAAATGGCATGGGGAAGTTAGCCAAGATGCTTGAGTGAAGCTCACTTACAGTTTGGTACACTGCGAGAATGTCGTCGAAGTTCGAGCGGAGGAACGAGGGTTCGGGCGAGACAGACACGATGGACATGCCTACGCGACACAAGTAGGCACGAGCGTAGGCCGACACGAGGGGATCTCCGATTCCGCGGGCGATGAACGTGAGGCGGTTGAGGGCAGCCACGATGAGCTCTCTGGAAAAAAAACCTTTTTTGAGAACTTTTTAAACCACAAATTTTTACACAAAAAAAAATTAATTTTCTCAATTTCCACTTTTTCAGTTCGAAAGCTTCATAATTTTAATTTCATTAAGAGGCACGTTATTCTGGAAAAAATTTGCTTGCAAAAACAGGGTGTGGTTTTGAGCCGAAAAATTTTTTTTTTTGTGAAATCACACGTTTTTGACTTACGAGGATCCTATGAACTGGTACGACTTGACAATTGCAGTTTCAACGTAAAACCTCGGCAGCAGCTCCCGAATCGAGGCGATTTTGTAGAACCAGTTGAAGCAAGTCTCCTTCGTCGTCTCCGGAACTTGCTCGGGAGTGAATGAGTCGGGAAGCTTCTCCATCACCGAGGACCCAGGCCTGTTGAGGGACGTCTTGAGCCGGAATCGAGGGAAAAAAGACCTCACCTGAAATACTCCGACTTGTTCTTCAGTCTCTCGTACACCAGCTTCCCGAACAGGTCCAGAATTTCGGTGACCAGGACGAACTTTGAGGGATAGAACTGCATCACGGACGTATCTGAGAGCAACTTGGAGCACTGGATCACGATCTTCAGCGCCTTGACCCGCTGATCCGAGTTCCATGCTTTCCTCAGCTGCTCATTCAGCTGCTCTATCTTCGACTGGTACTCGTACTGACTCAGATTCATCACTTGTCTCACGGGGTCCTCGTCAAAGTTGTCCAGCTGCTCCAGGCGATACTTTACCTTGTCCGAGACCGTCGTCGTCGACTTTATGATCTCCTCCCCGGCCAGGAAGCTGGTGATGATCGAGAGCTTCTCTGACGTCGTGTAGCGACTCAAAATGGCATTTCGGCGGCTGCTCCACTGGTCGTAGTGCACCGTGATTGCCGGAGCGGCCTTGAACTGGGTCTCTGGACTGAAATCCACGCTCTGGGCGAACCGACTGAGAGGATCGAGACTTCCATCCAGGGGGTCGAGGGTCAGAGGCAGGTCTTGGCGCGATACAGTGGCCGCTCTGGTGTCATTTCTCAGCGGTGCATTGGTCTGAAGTCGGGATTGATAAGGAAACTCATTGGCATAAAAAAATACGTACCTTCAGAGGGTGCTCAGTAGTTTCTATTCCTGCGAATGGCGACTTCACATCCTTCACTGGCCGTGTAACACATTTCCTAGACGTTCAGTGTCACTCATTGCTGGCTAAGGGAAAGTCTGTGCCTTACCAGTCCATTTACGCTCTCAAATCCAACGAAAATGCAGCAACGAAAATTTCCTGCTTATCTGGAATTCTTTCGACTCGATGTAAACAGACATCAGCTGACTTAAATTTGAACTGTGGCGCAATTTCTCGTTCGTTGTAAGTTCCTGGGACTCGCTATTGAAGTCTCCAAAGTTTATGAAGAAGAAAGTTTCTCAAGCAAGACATGTTTTTAAGAACTTTATTTAAACATCGATGATCAATGGTTACAAGCATATTTTACACGCACAAAAGCAAGAAGGGAAATCCCAATGTCGAAGCTCAAAAATCAATATAGTTCCAAAAATAGCTGTGGAATTTCTTTCAAGGTCAAGTCCAATGGGTGGGCTCAAGATAGCCACGTGCAACAGATAACAGTTGGGAAGCTGCCTATTTATTATATTGGTCGCTTTTCTCACCTACATCTAGTTACGTACACTTTTGCTGAAGCAATAGACCGCTGCGTCTTCTACGGGGAGGTTCACGACACTAAACATTATCTGCGATGGTTATAGTCAGTAAGTCTTTTAAGGTACAGCGAACCAGACTCGATCTCGCATGTCCCAGAGGTCTCTGATATGGAGGATTTATTTGAGAATGTCTTGCTTTGGTTTTTTTTCTCTGTATAATTCAACTAATAACAATAAAAATTGTTCGAGGCAATTCGAGAGTCACTAAAACCTACTCTTAAATCTAAAATCTCTCAAAATCACAACTCAGGTTTCTAAATTAAAAAATATAAAAGTCTTGGCAACTCAATATTGGTAGTTCAGGCTGTTGGGGAATACGGCTCGAGCTGGGAGGTCGACGAAGTTGTGCTGGCTTCTGTATCGCTTTGTGGCCCAGATGGCAAAAAGCTGCAAAATTCAAAACACGTTAGCTCCAAAGCTCGTACACGGAAAAAAATTAACTCCGAGCTTAATTTTTTTGCGTGACACCAAAAGCTTCCACGAACCTCATTAAATCGTTAATACTGCCATAAATAGTAGTCTCGTAAAGTATCACTTGGATTCAGTTTAGAAGAGAGTGAAGCCTCGCCGGGCGAGGGGCTTACAAGAAGGCCGACGGGTTGCCTCGAGGATCTTTCTGATTGCGATATCTCACGGTCAAAAAGACTCCCAGAAACTGCGAAGGTTAGTAGTGTTAGTGGGGGGAAAGTATTAGTCTCGAACACCTCTCTTACCTCCGTGAAGCTGAAGAAGAGCCCCAAGCTGCCGGCCAGGTGGAACGACTTGTCCATGGTGGCCATGAGCTTGGGCAAGCATGGCTCGCATTTGGGACACGTGGAGTCCCTTCCATCCCCACAACACGGCAAGTCCGTGCAGGTCGGGTGCTCCGAGTTGGTCGAGTTGAAACCGCAGCAGTTGAACTTCTCCTGCGTCTCCGCCTTCATGCCCTCCGAGATGCTTCCCCATCCCTCCTCTGCCAGGCTCTTCTGACGCGTGGCGTCCACGGCCAGGCATGAGCACGCGATAGAGAACTGAATGATGAACAGGATGAAGAGGATTATCATGTAGAAGAACAGGGCCACTTGGTGGTGTCGCACGGCCCCGAACAGCCCCAGTCCCGAGATGAGGATGAGGAACACGCCGCAAGCTATGATGCCTCCGATGATGGGCAGACTCGTGATGCTGGCCGCTTTTCCATACAAGCCCACGGAAATCAACAAAACCCCAACAAGCTGCGGAGAAGAAACGAATATTTTAGAAAGCCCTCACACTCGTGGTGGCGGCCGAACTCACGATATAAAACACATTCAACGCGATAAGCGTGTTCTTGCTGCACGAGAAGCCTCCACACATGGCTACAAAAGCCCTATTTATGACTAGAAATACACAAAATTCAAAGCGACAATTCTTCCTACTCGAGCTCTAGGTCGATTAGTGTCCGATCCTCCCTAGACTCGGAGATCGCAGGGCGCCATCTAGCGCGATTGTCCGTCCAATTAACAACCAAAACAAATCCACGTAAACCAGGGAGAGAGAAAGCAGATGAAAAACCGCTGAAACCCTTGCTTCCCATCATGCAAAGACTACTTTTCATTGCCCAAGTCGTACTGAGCCTCGCCACCGTGCAGGCCATCATGTTCAATCTGAACCCAAACACACAGAAATGCCTGAAAGAGGAGATGCAAGCTCACCAGATCGTGGCCGGTGAATACGAGGTGTCGTCTGTCCCCGGCCAGAAGGTGGACTATGTGGTAAGTCGCCCTCTCACTCGCTTCTCCTGATGGAGACCCTGACCGGAAACCCTTGTTCCAGGTGCGGGACACGAAGGGCCACATCCTGTCTCAGAAGGAGGACATCACGCGGGGGAAGTTCTCGATCACGTCGGAGGTCTACGACACCTACGAGATCTGCTTCATCTCCAAGGCCCCTCAATGTGAGTATTTTGAGCGAAAAGAATGAGCAGAGACTTACTGGATTCCTTGCAGATAACCAAGGGCTGGTGCAGGAGGTCTCGCTGGTGACGAAGAAGGGCATCGAGACCAAGAGCTACGAGGGCGTAAGTTGATGGTTTCCCCTTCCTAGCTCTCAGCTAAAAGCAGTCTCTTTCAGATCGGGGAGGCGTCCAAGTTGAAGCCTCTGGAGGTGGACTTGAAGCGACTGGAGGACCTCTCGGACGCCATCGTGCAGGACTTTGCTCTCATGCGCAAGAACGAGGAGGAGATGCGGGACACGAACGAGTCCACGAACAACCGAGTACTTTTCTTCAGTATTTTCAGTATGTGCTGCCTACTCGGTCTCGCCACATGGCAAGTTCTCTACCTGAGGAGGTACTTCATTGCGAAGAAGCTCATCGAATAGTTCAATTTCGGAATCCTTCGCCGTTGTCATACCTGC
This sequence comes from Forcipomyia taiwana, assembly GCA_963930915.1. Classification (NCBI taxonomy): domain Eukaryota; kingdom Metazoa; phylum Arthropoda; class Insecta; order Diptera; family Ceratopogonidae; genus Forcipomyia; species Forcipomyia taiwana. Next base: position 1,129,820 of record CAWVOI010000020.1, read on the forward strand.
TGATTTTGAAGTGTTACTTTTGGATACATTAAAGAAAATTTAGGGATTTCCAGGAAAGAGTGTTTTCTTCCAGATTTTACTGGGAATTTTTTTAAAGGATTTTGTTCGAGCTTAGCAGGCTGCTCCCTGGAAACTAAGGCCCAGTTGTTCATGAATTAGATAAGTAAATCATTCTTCCGCTGACTTCTCAAGTGTTAAAACGTACCACATCTGTCTCCAAACCTTTACAGATTTTTAAAGAGATGGATCAAGGGTGGATCAAGAACGGATCAAGGGTGGATCAAGAATGGATCAAGGGTGGATCAAAAATGGATCTAGGGTGGATCAAGAATGGATCAAGAATGGATCAAGGGTGGATCAAGGATGGATCAAGGGTGGATCAAGAATGGGTCAAGGGTGGATCAAGGATGGATCAAGGTTGATATTTAATAACTCTGAGGAAAAGGAATCAAAACTACAACTCTTCTAAAGTTAAGTTTTATTACAATCATTCATAATTAATGGAAACGAAACAAAATGTCGTTCACAACTCACATTTTGAAAGTCAGAAGCCTTCTTCAGTATACTTATCGGCGGCTACGGTAAATCAAGGCTAGTCACTGTCACCTCAGAGGTCTCCGTCTACCGCAGGAACCATACGCAGCAGAGGGGAGAGTCTGAAGCGACGGCGAGTCTCCTTCAACAGTTCTCTAGATCGCTCTCATCCTCAACCAAATTTAAACAATTTCATAACGTAATAGTATATATCTTGTAGTGGAATAACCATACCTAACTCTACTGCTAAATCCTTCTAAACTTCCGGCGCGGCGCTCTGTCCTTGCAAATATATATAATTATATATGTAACAATAGACAAAAATCAAAATTCATTTTCAAGTAAAGCACATTCATTTTGCATCTTACACACTAATTATTTCTCTTTTCATCAATATATGTATCAATAAATATCAGCCCTTGCATATGTTTACTTGACTAATTATCTGTTTGAAGCATATTTCACGTTCAACGTTATATCATTTAAATGTTATACTTCTTGCAGTTGCAGTGAGTTGTCCCGAGGAAAAGCTTCAGATAAACAGAGAGTTCTCTTACATGGTGAACGCTTTATCGCCTTTGGTTTTTTTTCTGTTATATGTGTATGTATATCAAGTGCAAGAAGCTCACAAAAATAATGCAGATTCGCTTTAATACTTTTTGTCTCTTCGATTGGGGGATCCTTTTAGAATCTCGTTTCTCAAAAATCATTGTGATGCTGTTATTGTTTCGTTCTCAGCAACATGAGAAGTGAAACAATGCTGTGACTGTGTGATTAGACTTCCAACGAGTATAAGTGTTCCTGTCCACTTTCCTGCTTCTTCAAAAGGCTAGAAAAGTAGTTCACAACAAACAATCTTCGTCATCTTGTGTCTATTAAGCTCTGATAGTACATAAATTCAGGGTTTCTAAGCATCTTGTGTTATAAAAGGTATGAAAAGGAGCTTCTTCTGTGTCTCTCGTAAATGTATATTTAATGTATGAAACTTTGCGTATATAAATTTCACTTTGTAACATCTCATTTTATGAAATTTTGTAGCAAATGATAATATTCTAGACTATGTATACTCTAGGTGGTATGTATATCATTGTTTTTATCTACCTTTTACTCATTAAACGATTATTTTATGTGTCTAGAGTGTTTCTTTAGAATTCTACATTATTTTTCTTCAGCGCATGGATCACACAACTTCAGAACTAAATTAGGACAGGGATGGACAGTAATCAGAAAGGAAATCAACCCGAGAAATGAACTCTTAGATACAGTATATAGGCACTACAATAGATTACTATCAGGAAAGTAGCACAAAATGAGACCATAGAGGGTGAGTAGTCAGAACACCTCCTGATCACTCGACTCCATGACCTCAACACATACGGGAATTCACACTTCGACACTGCAGTTTTCGGTCGAAAATTTTGATAGCAGAATAACAAGTGCTAGGGGTCTCCTGTCGTGTTTGCTAAAATCTAACATCCAACACATACATCTCTAGGTTAGGTGTTTGATGAATGACAAAAAAAAATCTGCTCTCTGCTATGTAGCCCAACGATGAGTGTTTGGCTACGCTATCTTAATACCCAGCCAGCTGGACTTTACTTGCCTTACTTAGTAGCACATAATGAGAATATTACTTAATTAACATTTCATTAGTCCCCGCTATCTTGTTTACATTTCTTTCCCCAATACGGTTTCACAAACAAAATCAATTAAGGGATTTGTTAGTTCACAACCTACTAGACTACATGACTATATATGTATGTATATCTGGGATATGCTCTGTCTTATGTAGTATCTCTGTATCGGTAAATAGCGAAACAACGAAAAAGCCCGAATAAATTAATTGAAGCCTTACTTCGGTAATACCATTTAATCCATTTTAGCATTATTTAGAATGTTGTGGTGCCAAGCATAAATTATCTCCAAAATTGAAGCTATCTGGATGTGCGTTAGATAAATGCCTATCTCTACTTCTGCAATGATATGTTTCTTTGGTTTTGATATGTTTGCGTGTGATTTTCTTCTTCTTATAACATTAAAGCACATTCACGATCAACATCGTCTCCTCCCTTAGAAATATGTACGGGGTTGCAATCCAAATGAAGGGTTTTCCACTGGTGAGAAGCGAATATGCAGCAATAGTACCTTCTGTTTATTCATAAGTATAGATTATCGTAGAGGTAATGCATTAAATTTAACGTTTCTGCTCTTGTCAGCACGCTGCATCTTCGTGTTAGTGTTTCAACATCAACGATTTCAATATATATTCATTTATTATTATTATATATCTACTCCTTTTCATCAGTTTCAATTTAAAAATTCGCATTTTTATTCGGAAAAGGCCCAATTCATTGAAATAACGGCGTGTTTTGTTGGGTGGGAGTTTTCTCTTTTACAAAATTTTTCTTGCTCAACAATCCGGAATACTTCGTAGCATAAGAATTAGTTTTGAGTACACACATCCACTGCGTTAAGTGCTTGCTTAGTAGAAATTGCGCGCAGACTCGACGTGCTGTTGTCAGTCCGACAGAGGCTAAAAGAAGTCAACTCGGGGGTCTCTACTCGCTGTCTGGTTTCCCTTCGTACGTGTGTGTGTGTATGTTGTGTGTAGAAAAGATTGCTGTCAAATTGACTTAAGTTACGTAAGAATAACGAAGGTTGCCAGTCTTCGCCTTGCATTGGCATAGAACGGGCCGAAATGAGGGTCTCCGACGGGTCCTCGAAAACCACGTTTCTATGACTTTCATCACCCACAGTAAACCAGTCGACTGCCCATCGAAATCTGTCAGAGAAACGAGGAAAGCGTGTTCAAGTGTGTTGAGTATTTCTCACGTTTCAAGTATCCCTCTCGAATATGTATGATTAAGGTATAAAAATTTCAAAGTCGTCTTGCGATTCTGCACGGCTCTCCTTCCTATGATTTCATAAAAATTTAGACATCGCGTGGACACGCAAGGATTTGCTTAATATTAAGGATCCTCTTCAATCTTGATATGTATATGATATGGGTAATATGTCTCTATCATCATGATATGATATGTTTCATTATATAAATATATTGTCTAATAAACTACAACTTTCATCATATTACTCGACTCAGCTTCGAGAGCCTTAATTTGGATGACTTTTTAAATTACTTTACTCCCTTGTCTTTGATATGTTTGAAGATTTCCACCCGATACGCTGATATGTATAGGCTTTTTGATTATTCAATTTAAAAATGTCTCAGATGCACGACAATCGCCGCGAGCGTCAGTACAGTGAGGGACTTGGAAAGCGACGCAGAATTCGGGTCCTCAACGGGATCGCTCGTGATGTCGCACTGAAGGGGATTCGGTTGCTCCGCCCACGCTCGGAGACGCGGAAGGTAGTCGTTCCAGAAGGCGCACTCCGTAGACATTGGACCTCGTCCGTACTTGTCGCCTAAGGGAGAGCCAGTTTGGTTAGTGGCGGGAGTTGTGGCGTTTGTGGCATTTTGAACTAAAAAGTAACACAAAAACGAGGCACAAATCAAATAATAGAAACGAAAAGTACGTAATCCTTTAGAAATTAATTAAATCAACGGAATGGAAGGCAAACACAAGTCGTGGCAGCGGCGTATCTAGTACTTTGCTCAAAAAATTTTCAGAGGGCTCTAATTTTGGCCCAACGTCTTTTGAAGGGAAGAGAAAAATCGATTAAGTCATTTTGCAGTATTTTTAATGCATTTTCAGCATTTTGTCAGCCGTCTGTCTATCTGAAATTTTATAACTCAAGAACCAGAAGAGCTAGAGAGTTGCGGTTTTTGCATCGTGAAGGGCCTAGTCTGTAGGGGTGCAGGCTAACAATTTTAGACCCCCACCCCTTCTTGGGGCGGAATGGGGGGTGTTTTACGTTTGTATGAAAACTCCTTATTTTACATCTAATTGAGCTGAAATTTTAGTATGTTGTAGTCTGTACAAAATATGGTAAATAATGGTCCGACATGTGACCCCTACCATGTACAGGGACGGAGCTAGGAGCCCTCAAAGTTTGGTCTTCTCGAAATCTTTGAGAATGCACCCTTTTGCTTTTTAAATATTTTTTTCAAAATTTACAGGGTCCTTTCTTTTTACGAGTGAAGAATAGATCCGAAACCCATTTAGGAGAGGTATTGGGAGTAGAGAGAATCTCCCCAAACCAATGACATAGATACGCCGCTGACTCTTAGAAGGCAGTTTTAATTTTCAAGGCCGCCCGACTGACAGTCGACACCTACCTCGGATGTCGTCCTCAGCATTCCATATGTAGTAAATGGGATTATCTTTGCTGTATAGCGGCCAATGTTCGCCGTCTAGAGCTGGGTTTCTGGAAATATACGTACACGCACGTAAAAATAACGTTACTTAAAATGTGTCTCTTTTCAGCCATAAATCTGTACAATGAGAAAAAGCTGAGCGTGTGAGAGAGAGCGGGTGCCGGGGGGGAAATGCAGCACTGCTTTGCCTTTTCCATCCATATTGCCTCCATACAGACAGTCTAATTCTCTCATTACGTAATCGGGGCATGGAAATCACTTTACACACGGTAGCTTGTGATTTATAAGCCCGCACCGCACGAATGATAATCGATGACTGTGCTTGTTATATAATGCCTACTGGGGGGGGGAGGGGGACTTACCCGGTTCGAGCGAAGTTGCTAATTGACATAACAATGCGATGGCTCAAGTCCTTCTCCTTCTGCCGGTGTCCGCTCGTCGCGTTATACGGATGCCCGAAGACGTACTCGATCTCGTCCCCATGCAGCACGCCCATCCACTCGCCCCACAAGGAGCTGCTGGTCCTCTGTCGGAATTCCGAATATTAAAACTTCCACCCGGATGGACAGATTAGCGGCTTACATGCGTGAAATAGTAGTATCTGACGCGCGCTCCTCGTTCCGCCATCCCAATGCTGTACTCGTTCGTGGGACAGATGAAGAAGTGATCGCCGACTGCCTTTCCAATCTGGTACTGGTTCTGGTATCCATCATTATTTTCCCATCCAGTGTACTGTGAGTAATGAGGAGGAGGAGAATTATTTTAATGAGAAAAAGTTACGAGGGACCAGTCGCACTCACCATGAACCGTATCGCCTCCCTCTCGGGCTCCGTCGCCTTGTTGAAAATTTGATTTATGATTTCCAAAAACTTCTCCCGCGGCAGGGCCGTCGATGAGTCTTTTTCAAAATAATCAATAAAATCGTACAGCAGAAAGTAGGTACCTGTTAAAAGGTGCAAAAGGTGAAATACATGTGGGTGTTGTGAGCCGTCAGGCGAGGCAGAAAATGATAAATGTACACAAATAGTCTTTGGAGATTTTTCTCGTGGGTCGACGGCGACCTGGCATCCCGAAAGTGCGTGTCACGGTCGAGTATCCGCTCGGAGGGAAGGCTCCCCAAATTATTTCAAAAGTCTTGCATGTCATTTTCCGGTGGAGAGCGGCCGTAGCCCGTAATGGCTGCCTAATAAAATTGACAAGTGACCTTGAACTCAAATTTCCACCCAATTTAGTCGTGTACTAAAGCAAACAATCCCAGATGCGTCTCTCCGATTGTATTTTTTCCTGCCTTTTCCCGCGTACGGGCTCCCACACAGGTCACACAGTGTGCGGGAGCGTGTGGAAATTTACTATATGCGAGTACGAGGCACGAGTGTGTAAGAAAAATTGATAAGAAGTTTGACGGTGAGGAGTGTGCGGAGAAAGGACGGGAGGACGAGAGGAGAGGAAAATGGAAAAGAAAAACAATCACTTTCACGCGCGCACACTCACGTTCCCGTCTCACACGCGGAGCTTTTCGCAGCTGGGCTCCGTACCCCCGTACACCGCAGTAGAGTCAGGTGAGAGCTCTGGGAGTAACGGATGGCGCGCGCTGATGCTTCAAAAATGTGAGTGAATTGACTCTTGATACCGTGCCGTGTCTGTGTGCCGGGTCGTCCCGGCTTGCCTGCTCCCGTACTCTGGCTTTGCTTTGCAATCGATTGTGTGTAGAGTTGCGACAGTGTTCCTCAATGTTGTGGCGCGCATTTTCGCACCACATCCATATTTCACACACAGCTCGCGAGAGCAATATAAGGTGCCAAAGGTCTCAAGTACACATCGCCGATACCGTGCTGTGAATTTTTGAGGCTGTACACAAAAGTGCTGCGTGTGTTAAAGTAAAAATCAATATTGTTAGGATTCGTCGTTTTCCTTTCGTACTTCTTACACTCGTACATATATGAAGCCATTTCCATTGTGTGTACGCTGTTTTGTAGATGATGATGATGATGATGATAAACATGTAGACAAATGCGACTGTCAGTGGCATTTTTATGTTTCTATCCGGCAAGGAAAAACACAGAGGAAATGTCTCTTTTCCTTGCTTCGCCCCCTGTTATACATTTTGCAAGCAAGATGTCAAGTGGCTGCGGATGGGTGAGTACAAGAGAGGTCAAGCAATTAATTTCAGATGCTCCAAACCGACGAGGATGCGGGAGATTCAGCTTTCGAGTGTCTGTCAGAGGTTTCAGAAATATCAAGAGCGTGCTTGAGTTTCATGGATTTTTGACCTTTTTAGTAGTCAGGATTTTTTAATGCATTTTAAACATATTGCTAAAAATGCACTATTGCAGCTGCTTTGTCTGTCTGTCTGAAACTTGATAACTCATGAACCAGAAGAGCTAGAGAGCTGCAGTCTGAGCGAAATCTAGTGAAACATGGTACCACGTGTGATTCCTATCATGCTCAGGGATGGAACTAAGGGCCCTTTAAGTTTGTGTGTGAATTCTACAAATTTACTTGATGATTCAAATGTGGAAAAAATCAAATCAAATTAATTAAATAATATAAGACAAAGCTAATGGCCTGTTTTTTAATTGTTCAGGGTAAAAGTATTTACTAAAAACTCGAAGTATCAGTCCACAGCCCTTTAATATTTTTTCTGGTCTGAGGAGGCTCAGAAGGAAATCATTATCTCACGCACAATTCCACGCCCACGCACTCTCCTTCCATTAACTCCTTAGCCCCACACGCAAATCTTGAGGATATCACCCGCCCATCCGAGATCATTAAAAGTTTAGAGAAGCAAGCGACGCCCACTCCTCAAATCTCGCACTCGCACCCGTTTCCCCGTTTCTCAGAGTGTTTGCGCGTCGCAAGACAAACATGACCTTTTCATCGGGATGCCGTGAGCCGTGAGAAAAACAAGAGCGAGCTTGTTTTTCAAAATAAAAAAGGACAAAACATAATCCTACCTTCGTCCTTGTTGCTTCCCACGAGGATATCCACTCCTTCCAGGTCAGCATCCTGCAGCATCGTCATCGGGTCACTTGTCATGAAAACGCCATCGATTGTGGGCGCCGAGGGAAATCCCAGAATGCCCGAGTACGAGTTCCATTGTTGCACTGAAATCGTTTTCGCATCCACATTCCGCATGCATCGCATGACCTCCTGCGGATAGAGCGAAATCAGGGAAGCATTGCAGCCGCAGTCTTCGACCAGAGCCGCGCCGATTTTTGATGCCTGCTGCGATGTCATGTGGCTCCACGGCGCGTTGAGAGTGCCCGATTGCAGAATTCCACGCTTTGACAGTCCCTTTGTGATCGGAGACAGCATGTGAAGACTAACGGCACTGCCTCCAGCCGACTCTCCAAAGAGTGTTACGAGATCCGAGTCGCCACCGAAGGCCTTTGCGTTGTCCTTGAGCCACCGGATAGCCAAAGCCTGGTCCCACAAGCCCATGTTTCCGGGTGCCTCGTCCTCCATCCCCGGCAGCAGAGGGGCCAGGTAGAGGAATCCGAAGGAGCCCACGCGGTACTGCATGGAAGCCACAATCACGTTGCCCACGCTAGCCAGCATTTCGGCGTTGTAAATGTCCAAGGTCGCGGACCCTGACATGTAGCCGCCACCGTAGATCCACACCAGCATGGCGAGTTTGTGGTTGCTTTCCTCCTCGTCCGTTCGCGTGTGGTACTCCTTGCTGGTGCCGCGCTGGTGCCTCAGACGAGCCTTCGCGGGGGCCCAGATGTTGAGGTACAGGCAGTCCTCGGACACGTTCGTGTTGGGGTTCCACATCTCCTCGCCCGGGAACCCGGGAAAGTACTCGTATCTGCAAACAGACGGTCTCAATTAACTCGAATTTTTGCAAATTGGACATGTGTCGATATTTAAGCGATATGAAGAATGACGGCAATAGTCATGAGCTTGTTGGGAATATGGAAAACTCAAGTAACTGTCAAATTTTATCTCTGTACATAGCTGAAGCCATCAAAGATAGGAAGAAGCGAGTACACGGTAGAACAATCATTTGCTAGGTTCCACAAGTTTATCAACATATTAAATTTTCAGCTCAATCGGAGCAACTAAAATTTTTCACCCTTCGTAGGCTTCTCACCCACCTTCTTAGGTGATAGGGGCCAACATATGTTCTACGATTTACTAAATTTGGCATTCAGCTCAATCGGATAAAGTATATGGAACTTTTATACAACGGAAAAACCCCCCTAGTTACCCCCTAGGCAGTTTTCCTGGAAAACAAAAACCTTTCGCTCACCTTCCAGACCATACGTGACAAAATGCAAAAAAACCGTAGGTCTCTAAGTCTTACAGTTTCTGAGCTTTTACGACTCGGACGGACGGACAACAGACAGACAAAAAAATGCAATATTTCGAAAGGAACAATAACACACAAAATAGAGCCTAGCATGGCCCAATAAAGAGCTAGGAATTTTTTGGGCATTGAAAAATGGGCTAAGGAAGAAAAACAGCTTACCTCTCTTGCACGCAGGTGTTGGGCATCTTGGTGGCGTCCAGGACCCCATGCCAGGAATCAATGGGAACGGGCTTGCGGAACCTCAAATTGTCGACGGGCGGCTTGGCGAAGGGGATTCCGAGGAATACATGTACTTCTCGACCTTGCACGATCGTAGACCTCCCACGTATCGGCCCCGAACTCGTTTGCACAACCAATCTATCAATAATGGCATCAGCCGAGGTGGTCAGAAACATTAATGCGAAGAAGAATGGCGACACGAACATAAACATACTACTACTCCTACAACTAGCGATTCTCGGCCGTCTCGAGCTCGTCTCTGCCCCCGCCTGCCGCCTCCCAACCCGCCGACAAAATGACCTGGCGTATCTCTGTAATTGCATCGCGCGCTCGTTTTTACTTCCCTCCAATCGGATTTGTGGCTCTGCCGCTTGAGTTCCAGCGAATTCAACTTGCGAACGAAAATGAAGAAGATTTATTATTTAAACAGCGCACGAACTCAATGAGCTGTCTGTGTTGTCCAGCCGCCTTTTGATGCAGTCCAGATCGTCTGAAACACGTAGATAGATGTAAGCATTGAAGTGCCTCAAATACTTGGACGTTCGCCAGTCGAGCTCTAAATTGCAATTAACACCCGTAATTATGGGGCTTTGGATGTACGACAACTTGTTATCACGCGTCTCCCAGGCGCGTTATCTGCCAAGCCATTAGGCAATAATAAAACGATGTCGAATTGATACATTCTTGGGGGCGAACATCTGCTGCCGCTGTCGCCCCAACCTGGCTTTTTGGCGCCTCCGTCTCACACAATTCCCGATTGATTCCGACAACAGCTCCAACATTGTCCATGTCGTGTGCAAGTTGAAATATCGATTTTGGATTGATTTCAATTACTTCTCTCGTACAAACATTTCGCGTTTCGCAGGAGCCGGGGGGAGTACGTTTGGACGGAAAAACAACAACAGATCCGCGGACGAGCTGTGAACTGCGAATTTTCAATCGAATTGCACTTTGCAGTAAAGTCAATCAAAATGCAAATTACGTTATTCACGTAATTCGACCTTGAATGTATGGTTGGGGTTTTTTTTCGAGTTTTATCAAACTTGATTTTGAGCCTCAGGCCACCTGTTGATATTCTTGAAACAAGGAAGTGTTTTAGCCCAAAAACTAGCCCACAGGAGTTTGGTAAATTTTATGGAAATTACTGCCTGGAGTTCAATGTCACTTTGTGGAATCTGGTTACAGGAAAGTTTTCAGACTTCAGTTGAAATGGCTTTTCAAACTCGTTATGAAAATAGCCTCAAAAACCACCGGCAGAAATGAAAGTTTAAGTTCCTAGAAGGAAAGTCCCAGGTTACAGAGGCTCGGAAATACACTCATCTGTCTGCATCGTCGCAACATCATCATAATCATGAACGTGTACTCTGTTTTTGTTGTCATTTATGAGTATGACGAACAATGAAATTGAATTGAATTAGTCGCCTCTCGCAGTAATTGTCTCTCCAGCGATTTGTCCCACCAGATTTTTACACAGGCATGAATTTTTTTATCCGACTCGCACTTCCCTCTCTATCTCTGCAGTCTCGACTCTCGACAGAAAAACAACTGCACTTTTATCCCTCCATCAGAAGAGAAGCCCCGGGCTCAAAATCCTATTTGTTATTTGTTTTCTGCGTCTCCGTGCAATGAAGTGCCAAAGGGAAAAAGTAGCAGAGCACGCGAAACTGGAGCATATCCTTGATATCACCTGCAAGAATGGGGCTTTCAAGTGGCTGTGTGTGCACGCTTTCAGTGCTCTTCAGAGGGAATGTCTGTTTGAATAACTGCAGCTACGTTGCTGCAGGGATTCCACGGATGGAGCGAGGTCCGTTCTCAGAACTCTGTTTCACTCTCAAGCTCATGACCTCAAAAGTTTGCGCTCCTGCAAAAAGTTGTCCCGTCCCGATGCCATTGGAACGTCGTCCATATCTCCGTCGTCTTTCATTTTCCAAACACTCACCATATCGTATGTTCACTATAAATATTGCAAGGCGCACATCAGGCTCCACTTAGCTCCTCGTAGAGTCCCGTATTGAGCGCGGGCACGTCAAATAAGCGACTGGCTGGCAGCTATGTACACCCAAGAGTTATCAACGCGCGAGTATCCTTGAAAATTTTTGTATTTCGCTCGACTGCGATTGTCCCGTTTTTCCACCACACTCCGGCCATTTCTCTCTTACTTACGCAATTTTCGTGGGGCGAAGGCTTTTCAGCCCCCGAGTACCTCCTCTTCCAGCAACTTTTCGACCTTTGCTTTTTCACGCACGCACACACACTTTCCAGACATACAAGGGTCGTCGACGAGACACAAATGAAAATCTCCCTTTTTCCTTATCACACAATTTTCACTGGGTTTTCGTGGGATTTTCAGCTATTTTTATTTCTGATGGCTTGTGTTGGTGGTAAATGTGAGTTTTGAAATTTTTTGTGTGTGTTCACTTTAATGATGAAGAAAAGTTGTGTAAAATGCGCGTTAACCGTACCATTGCTCAAATAAAACTGATTTTGTTTCTGTATTTTCCTGATCATCGTCAAAGCTCCGTGCTCTCAGTGCGCTTTTCCTCGTTATGCTCACTCTCGCGTGTAGGGAAGCTTTCGCACAGCATATCTAAGCTTTTGCGTTTTTGAATTTATTTCCATGAAAGCTTTACAAACTTTTGCTGAATGCTGTCAATAAGTTGCACCCTCTTGGAAGAAACGAGCTAGTACTAAGCTTTGTGGCGCTGCTGTCGTGGCGGCAGAACTTGCAATTGGCTGTTGAAAACGGGAAGGAGAGAGAATAGATGAAAAGCTTGTTTAAGCCCACTTTTCATACCTTTGCGTTTTCGAAATTCAAAAATATGGACCAAAAAATTTATATCGAATTTGAGTGACAAAAAGCACCATTTCGGATAGCTCTTGAAATTTCAACGAGACTACCAGAGTCAGTTTTTCGATTTTTGACCCTTAAGGGAGTTCTGGACTCCTCTTCCGGATGGTCGAGTTTCAGTGACACCCGACCTTGCTCCACTAAATTTGTATTAGGGCTTCCAATAGGGCTTTCTGAGTAACAAAAAGCACCATTTTGGAAAGCTCTTGAAATTTCAAAGAGACGCTCAGAGCTCTTTTTTCGACTTTTGACCTTTAAGGTGAGTTATGAATTTTTTTCCGCCAGGTCAATTTTCATTGAAACCCGACCTTGCTCCACTAAAATTGTATAAAAAATTTTTTTCCCCAAAAACGATTTTCGGAAAACTCGGTAAAATGCTGGTTCCCTCTTTTGGGGCCCAAATGAAGGATTTGGAACCTATTTAAGCCCCTCAGATGCCCAAATAGCGAAGTCGAAAAACGCTTGTTATTTTTTTGAATTTCAAAAAAGCAAAGGTATGAAGAGTGCTCTTAAAATTTTCAAAATTAATCTCGGAAAAAATTTTTGAGCTTGCTTTCGCCAAAACCGGGACTTAGAGTTTCATGAGCGCTGTTTTCGTAGCGGCCAAATCCAGAACTACGACTCCTCAGCTGATTCAAAATTTGTTTTGATACAAATCTCTGCAATTAATAGAAATTTTGATGAATTGAGTGTTTCTGAGGCATTCCTGCTTCAAAATGCTGCTGGTGGGAACCGAAATCTCATGTGGTGGACAGACAGACAAGTGAAAAACGGTGTCGTTCGCATCAGTCTGCGCTGAATTTCCCCGCGGAGAAAATGTAAACAACCAAAGTGACTTCATGCCAGTTGATTTCGCTTTCTCGTTGCGTAAAGTCGTGAATTTTCTTCTCCATTGGTTGTCCAGAAATTACTCACACACAAGGAACAGAAGGAAAAGTGAAAATTAGGTTCGCACGATGCGAGAGCCAGAAGCCAAATGAACAAGTGGAGAAATAAGTAGACACAAGTGATACGAAATGAGCGAAGTGTTGAGGGAGGCAAGGAGGTTCCTGCATTTCGGGCCCCTGATTGCGATTGGTAATTATCGAACCTAATGGGTTTCAAGTATCCCACCTTCGTGTGACCTTCAGCCTCGTTCGTTTCTTGACACCCCCGAAAATTCTAGCCTCGCATTTAATCACACACCTCACATATAATAACTTCATTCCTTATTTTACTGCCATTTGGGGGCTTTCTTTATTGTGACATTTCGGCCTGGCTCTGTTGTGTTGGCGTGTCAGCCGGCTTGCGGGGGCGTATCGGCGAAAGTGATACTTTTACAACCATATTATTGGACTTTAGTGCCCCACGGAGTCCCGATTTGTGAGAATCGCTTCCTCCCCCGCGACTTTTCTGCTAAGCCGAAGGAAGTGTCGGAATTACTATGAATCACCCTGGTCTGTCCCTTCCCCCGTCCCCTGTGCGGATTCCACAATTAATTCCTTTGCATGTCGATTTGGGGCTCGATTACCGGACTTGGGGTAGTAAATACGCAGTTTGCATCGCGCTCATACCGAAAATTAAGTTGTTTTTAATGTTCCTCCAGCAAGCCCCTCCACCCCTCGTTAACGTCATCATTGGGAGTTGTAAAATGCAAATACTCGGAATGTTTGGAAGGCGACCATAAAGGGCCTGCCTCTGGGGACCAACAGCTGACCTCATGTTATATTACCTGACAATCAATAATAAATTATCAAGTCTTATCGCGACGGTGGTGACTGACGGTAGTGGCGGGTGACCAAAATGCATATAAAGTCCCCTGTTTATGTTGGAAAGCGACATAATATATGGGGCTCCAACGACATTTGCATGCCAGAGTCCGGCCATTCGAGCGTTCTTGGTATAATTGGGGCAATAGCGGAGGCACTTCGGTAAAAACATGTGTAGTTGCAAAAACATCCATTAAAGGGTAGATTAGAAGACCATGGAGGACTTGGAGCCCATGGTCACGACCTTACTGTTTTATCCTAAAATCGGAATGAGCTCCAAGAAAATGTTCCATTAAAATTTCCCGGGAAAGCATGAAACCGGGGAAACTGCCAGCTCTACTCAACAAAGCGCGGAATTAACGAACCCAAGTTGGCACTTCCCCTCGGCGTTTCCTCTTCCTCTTCTACCTCTCACCACCTTCTGCTTGCTCCCCGCAGGTATCATAAAGTCCATCACGATAATGACACTCTACATGAATTCCATGTGGTGGCCTCCGCAAGCCTCAGTCAGCGGCTTCATCAACCAGACCGTTTTCCTCATATCCTCCGCCCTCACCGTCTTCAACTTCGTGATGGCGAGCATCGTGGGTCCGGGACACCTGCCACTGGGGTGGAAACCAAAGGTACAGTGACTTTTCATTTACTAGCGCCAGGATAAGTGTGGTATTAGATTCACCTGATTATACCCCATAATTCAAAAGTGCAAAGTGCTGGTGCATGCAAAGTGGCCGCATATTCAATTTAGCAATTACCTGCTTGCCAGGCTAATCAAAAGCGCCTCCTTTACCCCTCCATTTGCGGGAAAGGCGGCAAACAAGTTGTTGCACTTTTGATCAGATAATCGCCGCCACTCACCGCACGGCGTAATAAATTAATTCTAACAGTGTTTATAACGTTTTGTTTATACTTTAAACACTCTTCCCTCGTCGTCGTCGATTGCAGGAAAAGGAGGCTGAAAAGTTCCTGCAGTACTGCAACTTCTGTGAGGGCTTCAAGGCGCCTCGGAGTCACCACTGTCAGAGGTGTCAGCGGTGCGTCATCAAGATGGACCATCACTGTAAGTATAGCCTTGATCCTTGACCACAGAGAATCATGGGCTAGAAGGGGAATTTCCTGGCTTAAGGCTCTTGAAACGACTCAGAAACGGAATAACGAAAATCAGTCAAACCAGTTTTTCCGAAAAAAAACTATGAATTTTTGGGGAAAATGAGTAATGAGAAGTCCTCCCGATTTCAGGCCCGTGGATCAACAACTGCTGTGGCTGGGCCAACCAATCGTACTTCATTTGCTTCCTTGCGTTCGCCGTAGTCGGGTCCCTCCAGGGCGCGATAATCATCTGTGGTGCCCTCTACAGCGCCCTCAGTCGCGACACCTACCTCATACGCCGCTTCTCCCAGTTCCCGCCCGTCCGAATCGGTCTCTACAGCCTCATCTTCAGCGTCTTCAACATCGGATTGGCCGTCGGAGTCGTCATCGCAGTCGGCATGCTGCTCTACCTGCAACTCAAGGCCGTGTTCAGGAACCGCACGGGCATCGAAGACTGGATCGTGGAGAAGGCTCGATACCGGGCCATGAAGACGGGACAGAAGTTTGTATATCCCTACGACTTGGGATGGAAACGGAATGTGAGAGAGCTCCTTGGCAACGGCTTCAATCCGAAGGGAGATGGGACGGTGTGGCCTATCGTGGAGGGCTGCGATCAGTACTCGCTTACACGGGAGCAGCTGGAGCAGAAGAAGGAGAAGCAGAAGAGGGCCACGATTTGCAGTATTGTGAGACCAGCAACGGGCTACTGGATCCCCGTGTGGACTCAAGGAATCAAGGTAGCGTGTTGCATCCCCCTCACGGATGAGCCGCGCATCCAGCTGGATTTGGGGGATACTGTGAAGGTCACAAGGTGGCGCAAGTGAGTACAAAACACCTTTTCTGGACCAAAAAAATTTTTCTCCAAAATCCTCTTTTTCGACCAAAACGCTTTGTTATCGTGATTTAGAGGCTAAACTTAGTCGATTGAAGCCTTCAGGGAACAATTTCGAGACAAAAAATTTTTGGCCAAAAATCCCGAAATCGGTTTTCCGTTAACGAGCGGAGGTTTGGCCATTTTATGAATTTCAGCTGAAAAATTTTTTTTCTCCAAAATCCTCTTTTTCGACCAAAACGCTTTGTTATCGTGATTTAGAGGCTAAACTTAGTCGATTGAAGCCTTCAGGGAACAATTTCGAGACAAAAAATTTTTGGCCAAAAATCCCGAAATCGGTTTTCCGTTAACGAGCGGAGGTTTGGCCATTTTATGAATTTCAGCTGAAAAATTTTTTTTCTCCAAAATCCACTTTTTCGACCAAAAATCTTCGTAAACGCGTTTCTAGAGGTAAACTTGGTCGTTTTAAGGCTTCGGGGGCCGATTTCGAGACAAAAAATTTTTGGCCAAAAATCCCGAAATCGAGTTTTCGTTAACGATCGGAGGTTTGGCCATTTTATGAATTTCAGGTGAAAAAATTTTTTTTCTCCAAAATCCACTTTTTCGACGAAAACGCTTTGTTAATGTGTTTCTAGAGGTAAACTAAGTCGATTGAAACCTTCAGGGACCAATTTCGAGACAAAAAATTTTTGGCCAAAAATCCCGAAATTGAGTTTTCGTTAACGAGCGGAGGTTTGGTCATTTTATGAATTTCAGTTGAAAAATTTTTTTTTCTCCAAAACCCTCTTTTTCGACCAAAACGCTTTGTTAACGTGATTCTGGAGCTAAACTGAGTCGTTTGAAGCCGTCAAAGACTGATTGTTGGACCAAAATTCCAGTATTGGATTTTCTTAATGCCCCTTTTGCTTTCAGACACTGGCTGTTCGGCGAGAAGATCCTCGATAACCAAAACGGAATGACGGCGGAGACCCGGAAGCTTCGGATCCGGGGCTGGTTTCCTCGCAGGTGCGCCGTGGAGGTGGTGGGAGCGAACGACGACGAGGAGTACGAGACGCCAGTCCCCAGTGAGAATGGCTCGAAAAAAGTCAATTAAGCTTGCATGTAGCCAATTACAAAAGTCTGTCCTTTGAATAAAATCAATCATCGAAGAAGGTTGTTTGAAAGACCAGGTTGCGATAAAAGGTAATCTTTTATTAACGCTGTTAATGGTATTAATATCTCTCGTCTCGCGGACTTCCTGTGTTTTTACAATTTCTCTTAGCTTTAAAATACGCCCGGCTTTCTTGACTCCCGAAAATCTACAAATTTGCAAATCAAACACGACACAATACTTTGACGGGATTTCTCTCCCCTTACAACGATGTCAATAATTAAATGTTGGTGTTGGTTAGTAACGATTAGGGTTCAAAACCTACAGTACGGCCAAGTTGGTTAGAACTTAATTTAAATTCTCTAAAATAATAGTCAGCCTAGTTTGTTCTGCGACTTGAAGCTCAGCTGGCGGTTAGTGGCGTGAGTTGGCGCTTACAATGTGTGTTATTTCATCAAGATTTCAAAATTCTAAATATTTAGACTGCATTCATTTTCACTCATAACTGGCATCAACCTCCGCTCTCTGTACTTCTACTGCTCCTTCATTAAGTTTCTTCTCGTATAAAATACCGAATTCACCTGCATTGTCGTGTTTAAATCACCTATAAATTCGTGGCTTATCATTTCCTAACAATTTTTACAAATTTGTGAAAATACTTTCCCTTAAGATTGTTTCTCATTTCCTTACAGTCTACCTAAAATTGCACAATCTGATTCCGCATGATTCTAGCATTCCTTTGAATAATTTTATTAGACAGTAAAATTGATCATTGTGGTAAATATATATATATAAAATAATACAAAACAAAACAAGGTTTAAATTGAGCAATATCACCCTGATTAAATGAACGAATTGTAGTAATCTCAAACAGAATATAAAACCATCAAAAAGTGTGAGGAGGGGCAGGACAGTTGTGGGGGTGTAAAAAATCTTACAAAAAAGGCAGAAAATAATTGGTTTACGCATTAGACGAAGTTGTACTGGCGTTCAGGTCCCCGATGGATGTCGTGGTCTCGGACGACTGCTGGGGACGAAGGGAAGCTCGTTTCGCTACAATGTCCAGCATCTCGTTCAAGATGGCTCCTTCCGCTGCCACGTCCGACGAGCTCTTGTCCAGTTCTGGAAACCCAACATTTGACATTTTCGCCAAAACATATTTCTTCAACTTACTTTTGCACGAGAGCCGCAGTTCCAGCTGCTCCTTCAGCTGAGCGTGTCTGTGTTCCAGTTGCAACTCCTTTTGGCGTATGACTAGCTCCTCGTCGTGCTTCTTGAGTTTCGTAATTTGGCGCCAAATTTCAAACAGCTCCTTCAGCAACTCCTGGTCACTGGGACTTGCGTTTCCCTCCAACTTCCCGTCCTCCCCCCGCAGTACCTTCTCGATTTCCACGCCTCGCAGCTCCAGATCCCGCACCTTCACCTCGATTTCCTCTCGCTCCCGCTCAATCTCCTGCGCCACTCGAAGTCTGGAAGGAAAATTTATTAACTGATTCATGTGAGAGCTTGCCGGAAGTACCTCTTGAGTTCGGCTTGTCGGGAAGCTTTCGTTATCGCCTTGATGCGCTTCAGCTCATTGCGGGTTTCATTTTCGTCATCTGGGAAAATTCCTGGTTACTTGAATAACCTCATAACAGAGTAGACTTACCGAAGGAATCCGAGGCAAACTGAGACGGTAGCAGCGCCACTGGGGACAGCGGGGCCTCCTCGTCGCTCTCGTAGCTCGGGAGATTGAGCACGTTGTCGGACTTGCTCCGCTCGTACCGCAAGTTCTCCTCAGCCTCGTCAACCTACCGAGAAACGAGCTCGTTACTTCCCCGAAATTCAATCTCTGCCATCCTATCTACGGTAGTAATTGCAAGAAATCAAATCACAGCACAATCAAAACCACATCAATTCGGTCCTTGTTGCCGAAACCAAAGCTTTTTGGTGAGCGTAATTATCATCGTTCTTTTTGTGGCGGCGCGACAGCACCGCAAGAGCAGTGGGAATGGCAAATGTGAGGAGAGTCATCACGTGAACAAACAAAAATGGTGGTGATTTGGATACTTGCCGTGATTAATGAGCACACAAAATAAACTTGAATATCCGGGGTTGATTTCACTCAGTGGAAAAAAGCAAGCCACCGGAAGGAACGCGGGTCTGGGGGCCTCCAGAGCGACTCAAGTGCCCCCAAGCCCACATCCCTGCCCCGATGATTGACATTCCGTGACTCCCCGTCATACAGCAAGCAGAGTCATGCAAGGGAAAACTGCGACAATAATTATTTCGCAATGCAAGTGGGTTCAGCCCGCTACTCGTAATTATCTGGAACACTTCTACTTTCAGTTCTTACCCCAGACATTCTTAGTTTTTGTTACGCGACTACTTAAAATGATTCATTCGTCAGAAAGGAAAATGTTAGGGAGGAGTCATGTGGGAAAGAAAATGAACATAAAAACCATGTATTAGCACAACAACAACAATAAGGAAAATATTCAACAGCAAACAAGTATTATTCAAAGGAGAGTTTTCTCACATGTAGACCCAACAGCTCCCGAATATCGAAACATGACTGAAAAGAACAGTGGTTAGTATTCTGAGGCGCTTCTGGTTAGTCATTTGGGGGAGTTTCTTCACCTCGATCGCCCTATCTAGAGATTATTCATTCGCTGCGCAGCTAAATACCCGCGTGCACCCTCTTATCGATAACTTATCAATCCATTGACTCAATTTTTGAATTTCTCAACGTTATATCAACCGGTCACTAGATGCCATCGAGCTCAGTACGTCGCAACTAGAGCTGCAAAATGAAACTCTCCCTAAGCTTCTGGCTCTTCGCCATCGTCCTGTCGCTCTTGGCCCTCAACGTCTCCGCGACGGCTGCTTGTCCGTGTCCCAGGAACCTGGATCGGGTCTGTGGGTCCAACGGCAAGACCTACGACAACCCCTGCATTCTCAAGTGCAGGTCGAAGGAACGGACGAGACAGGGGAGGAGTGCGATCGAGATCGCCAAGAGGGGACCCTGCCACCCGGAGGAGGGACTCACTGACGACTTGAGCTTGTGAATAAAAGGCAAACTAGCTTCCTACCTTCGACTTCTCCAGCACCTCGAGGTCCTTCTTCTTCGGCGACAGTCGGAAGCGGCTGAAGACGGTCTCCCTGTCCTTCGACGAGCTCCCCGCCCTCTCGTCCTTCCGCTTGTGGAAGAAATCCGAGACGGTCTGGATGAGGGACCTCCTGCGCTCTCTCTTCTCCCGCAGCTTCTTCTTCTTCGGATCCACGTCCTCCACCGTGCGCGTCTCCTCCTGCGTCTTCGTGTGAAGCGCCGAGTCCGACGTGAACTCGGGCTTGTAGATCTCCCGGTAGTCCAGCTTCTTGGGCTCCGGCTTCTGACTCTGCTGCTGGCACATGAGGATGTCGCTGACGCTCTTGCTGGTCTGCAGGGTCTCGGGTCGGCCCCGAGGCGTCAGGTTGTACTTCTTCCGGAGCTGCTGGATCTTCTCCTCGGGACTCAGACCGAGGTCCTCGTTCGACAGCAGTCTCGCCCGGGCCCTGGCCTCCTCCCGCAGCCTATCGGTGTACGAGAAGGAGGCGAACTTGGAGACCTTCGGTACCGTTTTGGGCGTCTCAAAGTCCTTCAGCGCCACCTGTCGGACGGTGTAGGGGGTCTTGAACTCGGGCTCAACTCGGGGTGCGTTCGTGAGGGCGCTCAGTGCAGTGGAGCGGTTCCTGCTGCGACTCAGCCGCTTCTCCGCGTTTAGCTTCTTCTTCTGCTGCAGCTTGTCCATCACGAGGTCGTGGATGATGTCCTTCTGCTTCGTGCGCTCCTTCGAGATCATCTCAATCTTCTTGCTCAGCGTCGGCGGCTCCGTCAGCTGCTCCGTGAAGATCTTCGCCTCCTCCTTGCTGCCCTTCCGCGCACTCGCCCCCGAGATCTCCGATATCCGGGCCTGCAGCTGGTTCACGTACTCGCAGATACTGAGCTCCGGCTTGCTCGGAATAGCTTCCTCTTTGGCATCTTCCGCGAACGTCTTCTCCTCGTCCGTCTGCGTCTGAAGCGGCAGGGACTCGAGTGGACTCGTGACGACTGTCAGAGCCTCGCTCTCCTCCGTCGTCGTGCCCACGGTCTCGGTGGACGTGATCATCACGAGGCTGTCCTCCTCCATCTCTCCGCTGGCCGCCGTCACCAGGCTGTCCGGTGGGTCGACAGAGGCTGTGTTTCTGAGCGACTCGCTATCGTAGGAGCTCAGGGACGAGAAAGTGGCGGGTTTTCGGAGCACGCTGGCCCCCTGCTCGATGTAGCTGACGCCACTAGCGCTCGTTTTCAGCTCCGACAGCGACAGCTTGGGCGACGACCCGTACGCTGAGTCACTCTTGCAGTTGTAGGATGGCGGGTTGTGGCTGGCAGCGGTGTTGGGAACGAACTCTATGTACCCCTGGCCCCACCTTTTCTCGTCCAGGGCCCCGTTCCCTCCATTCTTGCTAACAACCTTATCCAGACAGCTGTCTTCGGAACCGGTGTCGGCGAACTCGAGGTCATCGAAGATCGCCAGGTTGTTCAGGATGCCCTTTTGCTCGAGCTGCGGAGTCACGGGGTCCAGGGATGCCAGTGGGACGTTACGCTTCCTCTTGTGCTTTCGTGTGCGTGGGAGGGACTCGACGACGAAGTTCTCCGACACCACGTCGTCCGCCGTCCAGTCCGAGAGCTCGGTCTCCGTGAGGACCTGCAAAATATTGTTATGTTACTTTCAAAAAATTTGAAAAAGAAAAAGATTCTGGTTCTCTTACCTGTCCCGTGACCTCGGTCTCGGTATCTGAGGCGTTCCTGGGGGTCCTGTCATCTCCCGGAGTGAAGGCAGTGGGCGTCTTGTCGTCGTCCTGACCCGCTGTCGCCATTCCGACGGTCGTTTTGAGCTCCAGCGTCGTCGGCTTCTCGATTTGCGACTCGATTTTCAGCGGAAGGTTCTTTAGGGTGTCGATCTTGTTCTCATTTCCCATGTCGAACTTGAGAATTTTGGGCGGCTCTGAGGGTAGCGTTGAGGGCAGTTCTGCGGGCACTTCTTCTGGTTCGTCGGGGTAGCCGATGTACTCGCCGTTGACGAACATTAGGCTGTCCATCTGCATCACGTCGCCCGCTTCGTTCTGGATCTCGAAGGTGGGCTTCACGAAGGTATCACTGGG
The DNA here is from genome assembly GCA_963930915.1 of Forcipomyia taiwana. NCBI lineage: Eukaryota > Metazoa > Arthropoda > Insecta > Diptera > Ceratopogonidae > Forcipomyia > Forcipomyia taiwana. Next base: position 1,151,928 of record CAWVOI010000020.1, read on the forward strand.
GGTCACCTGGGCGGTCTCGTTGAGGATGAAGTGGGGTATCTCGCCGCAGCTGGAAGTGCTGGATTCCGAAAGGCTGTCGGACTCTATTTCGGAGGACTGCAGGGAGGGCTTTTTGGCCACGGGCGACCACTCCGGGACCTCTATGGACGTCTCCTCTAGGACCTCCTCCTTCTTCTCGTCATTGTTATCCTCGTTGATATTGCTCAGAATATCAGGCACAACATTTTCGTTGTCGTCGCTCGTCGGGACGGAGAACAGGACCTTCGTCTCCACGAGAGAGCGGTCCTTCACTGGCGAGTCCAACGTGAGGTCGATGATCTCAATCGGCTTCTTCTCCTCCTCCATCTTCTTGTTCAGGTTCTCCTTCTCCTCCACATCCGCCGCGTTCTTCTCGTTCTTGTTCATCTCCATCGGCCGCAAGCCCGTGCTCTTGCTCAGGAAGTTCTTCATCGCCGGACTGATGTCGTTCGCGGGGTTGAGGAGTTTCTGGCACTCGGAGATGTTCGAATGGAAGCTCTTGAACTTGCTGTCCAGCGCGGATGCCGACTCTGACTTCAGGACGCCACTGAGGTTGGTGTCGGCGCCCAGAAGATACCGCTTCTTCAGCTCCAGGCTCTTCTTGGACGCTATTCCCTCCGTGCTGGCGGTCTTGGAGAGCAGGTAGTCGCCCGGACGGGGGTTCTGGAGGGGCGTGGGGCGGTTGGCCAGACACAGCTTGATGCTCGGGTCGACCTCCACCAGGGGCTTGAAGTGAGGCGCGGGCTGGGTCGACTTGAGCCCCGTGTACGAGTCGCGTCGGGAGTCTCGCTGGGACTCGATGCGGCCAGATTTTATCTAAAACGAAATTTGTACTCGGATAAATCTTTTGGTTACGTCCCTGATGGGTTTTAAGGACTAGGGATCTCCCTGACCTTCAACTCCCAGTACAATCTACAAAAAAGAGACTAGAAAGTGCAGTCATTCCTCATGATTGCACGTCCCATGACTTCCCTTTCTTGCCGATAAGCCACCTTATAAAAGGCCCCTCTTGCAGCATGCCCTTCACAGTCTTCAGTATGGAGATTCCCAAACTGCTAGCTACTCTCCTCTTAACCCTTGCTGCGACTGTTCTGGCAGCCAACTCTCTTTCCCCGGAAAACTCAGAGGTTGGCAGAATATTTCCCTCAATCAAGTGCAGTTCCAAGGTCTGCCGGTCAAAGTGCAAGTCTCTCGGCCAAGTGGGTCACTGCAACAGGGACATGAGATGCGAGTGTCTAGCTCAAAGAGAACCGCCCTTCCATCCCGTTTACGAAGCTCCCTGGTCAATAGAACAGGGCTGCACCCGGATTTGCTGCCCATTTTGCAGTCTCTGTCCTCAGTGCCGACGCTTGGACTCCGAGAAGGACCCTGTGAATATGTGCGCCCTCCTCGACTGCGTAAGAGACTGCGGAGATGCCTTCTTGGGCGCCTCTCCTCTTCACTGTAGTCTCTGTGGATGCGTCAAGAAGTGCACCCATAAGGCATGCGAGGACTACTGCTACAAGCGAGATAACACCCAGGGTCATTGCGTGAGTGGAAAGTGCGAATGCTACGTAGGTGTTTAACGTACCTGAACTCTCGTCGGACGTCTCAAGTGTGTATCATCAATAAAAATCTTTGGAGGATCTAGCGTGACTGGGTCTTGCTCGAACTCAGAGTCTGTGGATATTTCCGTGGCAGAGTTCAGCTGGACGTTCGAATCGGAGTCCGAGTCGGACTGCGCCTGTGGGAACACAAGATCGGTTAGAGGGTGCGGGTGGAAGCGATTGGAGCACAGCAATCTGGCTTAAGAGTCTAATTAGCCACACGTTTAATCAAGCGAAAATCTGAGGGGTTTTATTATTAAGAGTTTAGTGCTGCAGCGGGTCCAGACGGGGAACGGGTGAACTGAAGAAAATGGGTGGAGCTTTTTGACTTCAGGGTTTTTTTTTAGCGACTCCTAAAGACTTTCCTAACCAAGGTCAGCTCCACCCATAATCTTCCCGAATCTCAAACTCTCCGTCCGGTCCGCGGATTATTTCTGCATCAAATTAGACTTTTTACAGCCATTACTCGCGTTATGTCGCATGTATTAAGGTAAATAAGCTCGGAAGCGCATGTTTTGTATGTTCTATGGGCCCATGTCATTAATCCGCTAACAGGTGGGTCAATAAGTGTATCTTGTAGAGGTCAAAATCACAACAAAATCCAGTAGAAATGCACACTGAGGGTAACTCCAGGAGGTTCTATGTTGTTAGGTCACTACAACATAAATTTAGGACGACTTGCAGGAAATGATTACCTTTTCTTCTACTTTGACTCGTATTTTTTTTCGAAAAAAATGAAGTAGCGATTTTGCCTGATTTCAATTTTCGTTTGCGAATTTTGATTGGCCCCTTTGATTGGTGATTCAGCTTCTACACATCTAATTTACTGACTAGAGCTTCGGAGACTGTGCTCTCGAGTACTTAAACTTAAACTTAGTAATTTTTGTTTTTCGATCAAAAAGCTTGCGTCGACATACTCAGGGGTGAACTAGCAGATGACACACGTGTCCTTATCCCTTCGCGAGCCCCGAGAGAGTGCAGAGCTGGCGGCTGTCGACGTGATGTTGGTGCGATGTCGCGTCGGGCTGAGGGCTCGGGAGACCCCCGTCGTCGATGTGGGCACGTAGCGAGTCCGGTCTCTCGTGAGGCCGACACTGGAGGTGGTCAGGTAGGAGGGGTTGAGGCGCACGGCTGGATTGCTGATGGACGAGGTGTAGGAGGGCGAGTAGCTGGTGGCGGGCGAGTAGTTCGTGGAGGGCGAGTAGTAGGTGTGGGGAGTGTAGTTCGTGCTCGCTGAGGCCAGAGTGGACGAGTAGCTGGGGACGTAGCTGGTCGTGGAAGGGCTGGAGTAGGAAGTGGTGGCTGTCAGACGAGTGGGTCGAGCGCTGGGCCGCGTGATGCGGAGCTCCTTCATGTCCTCGTCCAAGTCCCTGTCGCGCGTCCGAGCCTCCTGGAGCATCGACCGAATGTAGGGGTTGTAGTTCCCGGCCTTCTCCTGCAGAAAGTTCTGCTTCTTCTCGTGCAGTCTCTGGCTTCTCGACAGCAGCTTGGAGTCGAAGGCCTTCTCGCCACTCGCCAGCTCGCCCTCCAGCAGCTTCTTGCGCATGTACTCGGACTGGAACGGGAGATCCTCGAGGTCGTGGTCGTCCTGCGTCTTGAGAAAGTCCTCCTTCTTCTTCAGGTTCTCGTAGAACCTCTCGCTCAGGACCGGCCTGCGCTCCTCCGGGGTCTTGTACTCCGGACTCAGATGCGCCAGGTCGTACTTTGTGTGGTGGTGCTCGCCGTTCTCGAAGCGGTAAAAGTTGTCCTGCGGTCCCGTCACCACGATCTTGGGCCGCTGCTCCGTCTCGTAGATGCTCTTGTACGCCATCGGGAGCTTGTCGTACTTCTCCAGGATCTTCTTGTACACCTCGTAGTGGATCTCGTCCTTGGACTTGTCCAGGTCTCGCTTGGAGCTCCTGTACTTGCCCAGGTCCTCCGAGACGTCGCTCATGCTCGAGGACTCCTTGATCGGGAGCGCTCTGAGTCTTCTGGCTGGGCGCTCTGGGAGAAAGTCGAGAGGGGCTGGGTCTTGCTTATCCACGATAGTTGGAGCCTGTTTCTCCACGACAGCCGGGGCCTGCGTCTGGAAGTCCGAGAGAGAGGCCTGTCGAGGGAGAGCCAGAGAGGTCACGATGGCGTGCTTCTCCGGGGACTTGGCTCTGTTGGAGAGGATCATCTCCGCCTCGTCGTCGGAGTAGTACTCCAAGTCCACGAGCCCGCCCTGGATCTCCTTGAGGATCATCGTGTAGTCGCTTGGGACCTCTTTCGGGGGCGACTCGACCTTGAGAGGCGACTCTCTCACGTTCTTCCTGTCGGGCTTCTTGTTCTCCTTCTGCGCCTTCTCGATCTCGCTCCGGATGACGGTTTCTGGTGGGGCCTGGGATATGACGTTGAGGATCTCCTTGATGTTCCTGGGACCTCCCTCGGGCTTTTTCAATGCCGGGATGTCAGCTGGCTCGATCCTGGAGTTCTCTTTGAACTTCACTGGCTCGTTCGGAGCCACCGTCGTCGAGGTTCCCGTGCTGGCAACGATCTTGAACGGACCCTCGACACTTCCCCGCTTCCGAACCACCTTTGGTCTCTCCTCAGGCCAGGCTCTCGGGGCCTCTTCGACCTTCTCCACCTCGTTTCGGTTGAGATCAAGCATCTTGGTCTTCATGAAAGTCTCCTTCGGACTCTCTGGAGCGTTCTCCTTTAGTTTTCTCTCCGTGATCCTGAGAACCTTCTCGGTAGCTACCTTCTCTGTCCCCTTAGCGGGCTTTTCTGCCGGCATTTCGACCTTCTTGGGTTCAATTACCCTCTCCTGGACCCTCACCTTCTGAATGGCGACGGGGGAGATGGCGTTCTGGGCTCGGAACTGCTCTCGAAGCTCCTGCTCCCGGTCTCGCTCCTGCTTAAAGAGCTTGTTGGCCTTCTGGAGGAGACTCGGGGGGTCCTGCATGTCGTACTCTGATGAGTCCGAGCGCTGGGAGAGCTGCTTTAGAGGCACCTTCTTCTCCTCATTCGAGTTCTTTCTCTTCACGAACTCTCCGAGGGTTTGGGGAGACGGATTGGGGGTCTCGGAGGTGGAGCAGCCGTTCATGTGGTTGATGATCTCAGTGATGGAGTTCCTCTTCGCTGCTGGGACCGCAGTTTTTGGGCGCTCCTGAGGAAGATTCTCAGGATTTTCTTCTCGACTAGATTTTCGATTTTCTTCAGCCTTAATATTGGGCTTTTCTTCAGGCTTATATGTGGGCTTCTCTTGAGGCTTTTCATCAGGTTTAAAATTGCGCTTTTCGTCAGGCTTATGATTGGGCTTTTCTTCAGGCTTATAATTGGGCTTTTCTTCAGGCTTATATTTGAGCTTCTGTTGAGGCTCTTGAGGCATCTCCTCAGGCTGGACTTGAGTTTTCATGGGAAGCTTCTCTTCAGGCTTTTCTTCTTGAGGCTGAGGTTGAGGCTTTTCCTCGATCTTGGCGCTCTCTCTAGGCATCGTCTTTGACAAGAAGTCCTGAACCGCCGCCAGCTTGGGCCTCTCCTGCTTCTCCGCCATCTCGAGCTGTTGCCTCCTGAACTCCTCAAAGTGCCTCCTGATGTCCTCCTTCTTGCTTTCCTCCAGATGGATCCCTTGGCCATTGGAGACCGGCTCGTCCACCTGCTGCGACATCTTCCTCTTCATTTCGAGGTACTCTCTTGCCGCCTTCCGGATCTCCACGGGGCTTTTCTCCACCTTAAGCTTCTCCCCGTCCTCCGTCTCGACCACGGACTCCCTCTGCTTCGCTATGAACTCCTTGGCCTCGCGTCTGGTCGCGTCAAGAGACCGCCCCGGAGGACTCTCCTGCATCTCTGCCAGACAGCTGTTGAACTCCTCCTCCACCTTCAGAGTGTTCTCCTCCAGCATACTCAGTATGTCTTCCTGGGGCCCTCCGTTCTGGTGCCCGTTCTGGGTTGTCTCTGGGCGGGTCTCTGGGAAGTTGAATGAGTACTTTTTGCGGGGAGTATGGGGCTTCTCCGAGACACTGGCCAGATGCTCCATCTCTAGGGCCTGGAGTCTCTCAAACGTCAGCTCTGAGTGGTGCTCCATCTTTACCTTCTTTGGAGGTGAAGCTCGTCTCTCCTTTGCCACCTTGCTGGGCTCGATTAGCTTGTCGAAGTTGTCCAGGTACTCGTCGATCGGAGCCCCGGAGTCAAGCAGCTCGTAGTAGTCGGTTCCGGGAGAGCTCAACTCTGCGGCAGCCTCGTTTATCAGGTCGTCGATGAGGTAGTCCTCCTCGTCGGGCTCCTTGCGCTTGCCATTAGTGGTCCAGCCATCGTAGGCCCCGTCGAGGCTCTCCCTGAACATGTCGGGCTTCGTTTGGTACTCCTTCGCCGTCACCTGGTAGGCCAGGACGTTCTTCTTGGGAGCCGTGGGGGTCGTTGGCTTGGTGGGGACCGGGATCTTGGACTTCACTGGCTGGTTAGCGAGCACGTTGGGCTTCGCTGGTACTGCCTTGGGTGGAGCTGCCACGGGGGGCTTCGAGGTGGCTGCGGAGACCAGCTTCGGAGCTGCCAGAGTCTCTTCTTCCACGGAGTCCTGGGTCTTCCCGAACACGCGTCTCTTCTGGGCCGGACTGGGAGGGAAGTACTTGTTTATCTCCTCGGGAGTCACCCGATTGCGAGCCACAATCGACGGAGAAGAGTCCCTGGAGCTGTTCTTGGACCCGTGAGCAGAGCTCCTCTGGCTGTGAGTCTTCTGGGGCTCACCTCCGACGAAGTATTTCTTCAGCTCCACCTCGGACGGCTTCTTTCCCCCCATTCCTCCAGGCACCTCCTTGGACTCAGTCGACTCCTGCTTCTGGAGCTTCTTGGGGGCCGTGGGAGTCCCTCCGAAGAACTTCTTCAGGTCCTCCGTCTTCTCGTTGCTGACCTTCACGTTTATCTTGGACTCGGCCTGCTGGGACTTGATGAAGTCGAACTTCTCCTTGAACGACTTGGCCTCCATGTCCTCAATAACCTGCTTGGGGTTCGGGGTCTTCTTCTCTGGCGATTTTTCCTGCTTGTGCTTCTTCGGAATCACGTGACTGAGGCTGTTCATGAGGCCTCCGAAGAACGACTTTTTGTCCTTCGTGGGGGTCTCGGGCTTTGTTACTTCGGGAGCCTTTTTCTCGGGCTGCACCTCCTCTTGATGTTTTGACACAAGCTTTTTTCGATTTCAGTAATTTATATCGTAATTGAATATTTTTGAGTTTAATGAACAGTGAAAAATAAAAATGTGAGAAAAGAAAAGAAAAAACTCAATTAAAATGTGATTTGAAACAAAACTTCACAAGATAGCAACTACAGTGACTCGGCATCTTTGGACATTTTTATTTATTTTTAAGTTGAGATTAATTTGCGGGGAAAACGCCACGTTTGAAGTAAGGAAATATTCAAAGCTCAAAAGCTATCTTGAAACACATCGAGTTTTTCAAAAGGAGGGCGAGAGGGGCTACAGAACCCTACAGGGGAAACTTACGTCTGTCTCAGTGTCCGTTGGTAGCTTCGGAAGGGGCATCAGCTTGACTTCCTGCATCCGGATCTCTCGCGCTCTGGCGAGTTCCTCGCCCTCGGTCTGTGATTCTGCCTCATCATCTGAAAGCAAAATTTCCAGTAATCGTGACTCGGCCCGGTCGCTGAACTCACCTTCGCTAGAGTACTCGTAGAAGTCATCGTCGCTGTCTTGCATGCTGGTGAAGCGCTTGTCGATCCAGTCGTTGGCCAGCTGGAGAGTGTGGGCGCCGAGTGGGGACCCAATGGGGTCGTCGTACACCGAGTCGTCGGAGCTGTCGGACTCGTCAGAGCTGGAATGAGAGAGGTAGCTAGAGACTTTATTTTCGAGAAAAAAGGGCTTGAAAGGATTTTTACTATCCAAAGGCTGAAGGAGACTGGCCCAAGAGGAGGAAGATTCAATTTACCTCGAAAGATCGTCCTCAGACTCGGATCCGGTCCCGAAGTTCTTGTCGGTCCACTCGTTCTCATCGATGACCTGCTCCAGCGAGGGCTCGCCCTCCGAGAACACCTCGATAGAGTTCTCAAACTCGATCCGCTCCGGCGTCTGGCCTCGGTCTATCAAGTCCACAGCCTTGTCTGCCTGGTCATCGCGTGCCGACGCCTGTCTCGCGGGTCCCGGACGGCGCTGAGGCATCCTGAACTCCTTCGGAGGCAGCCTGTAGTGCTGAGTGCAGTAGAACTTGCCCTCGGGATCGTCGCGATCGAACGCGTAGTTCCCGAGTCGCAAGCTCGTGTGGCAATGGTGACACTTGAGACACGACCGGTGAAGGATCAGGTTCTCAGCTGTCACCTTCTCCATCAAGTACACTCGCTGCTTGCAGAAGTTGCACTTTTCGGTCGCGTCCTTCCCGGTCAGAGTCATGGGCTTCATGACGGGCCTCTTGATCTCACGAGGCGACTTGTGCGGAATCTCCTCCTCGGACTCCTCCTTCTGCCTGAACTGGCCCGCGATCGAGGCCACCTTGTTCTTGGCACTCTCCAGAATGGCTCCTTCCTTCAGCTTCTTGTCGATGGCCTTCAGCGTGTCGTCCACCTCCTTGTACTTGGCGTCCGTAACGCCTCCCTCTGCGGCCCCAGTGAGCTTGTTTTGGCGCGCCAGGAACTGCTCCCGGCTCCACTTCGGGACTCGCTCTCGCGACTTGCCGATGTCCGTAGTTTTCTTCGACAGCTCGATTTTCTTCTCGATCTCCTTCACGTTCCAGTCGTCCTGTCCGATCTTCCCAATCGAGCGCAGAAGGTCTTTGGGCTTCTTGTCCGTTATTTTGGTGTTGCGGGAAGTGATGCGATTCTCCATATCCTTGATGCGGTCGCTGAACTGCTCGTCGAGCCCGCTCTTCATGAAAGACGACCCGATTCCGCGCTCTCGGTCCTGGATCGGAAGGAAAACAGTATTAGAGTCTTGCATTAGATAACCATAGAGACATTTTACAAGAACGGTGCTGAAATCTTTTTAGAGTATTTTCCTTCAAATGGAGAAAAAATCTGCTATGTCTGTCTGTCCGTCTGTTTAAACTTTTTGACTCAAGAACATCATCATGTAAGGTATAATCCTTAGGTTGGAAGGCTCATGTGCATTTTCACGAGTTTTTATTTTGAGGGAATTTAATTGCCCTATTACAAATACCAGGAATTGTTCCAACTATTTAGATAGCCTCAAAATAAAAAAAAAATAAACTTTTCAAACAATTTTGAAATTTTGATTTGAATTAATTTAATTTTTTGAGTCCTCAAAAGTTCCCAGAAAAATCACTTAAAGAGCTGGCAAAGATTCTTGGTAGCAAATTTTCTGTAACAAAATATTCAAAGCCTTTAATTTGTTAGCTCAGAACGGTGAGGTTAGTTTTGCACTCAAAGCCACACGTTTTAGTCGAAGACATGCTCGTTAGAAGGACACCGAGGTCACACTCAAACGGTTTTTCGCTCACGGGATAGAGCAGCTTGCGCTCCAGATCTTTCACCCGGTCATTGAACACGGGGGCCGTTTGTCGGTACAGGTAAATGGAGTAGTCCTCAAAGTCGCCCGATGGACTCCCATCGCGGCCGTAAGAGTTGGCCTGCAGCATGTGCATACTCTTGAGAAAGTTCTGGGTCTGCTGGGCCCGCGCCATCCGGCGTCTGTTCTGGCGATCGAGGCGGTTCTCCTCAATTTCTTCCAAGCGCTTCGCGCGCTCCTCCTATCGTCGGGAGAGCTTGAAAAGATAGTCTCAAAAAGGCGGATATACTCACAATGTTTCCGAACTTCTCGTACGTCCGACGTTTCCTGGACCTCCTGGACTGCTCTGGTGGGGCCTGGGTCTCTCTCTTCTCCGGAGCTGCCTCCAACTTGCGGTGCTTCCTAGCGGTAACGTAGTTGTCCTTCACCTCCCTCGGCTCGCTCGGCTGCTTCTTGGGCGACGCTGCGGCATTGGCTGCTGCCGTGGCTCGGAGTCTCGAAAATTCCGCCATGGTCATCTGGGGCGTCACCATCTTCTGCTTAAACTCTGAGTAGTCCAGGATGGGATGCTTCACATGCGGAACCTCGCCTCTGAAAGTCTCGCAGACCTCCTCCAGGTAGTTGACCCACACCTTGCGGTCCACGTCCGTGAGGGTCTCGGACTCGTAGCCCGTCATTACTCGCTTTATGCCAAACTCCGACTGCAGGACCGAGAAGGCAGTCTCGTTCATGGCTTCTGTGTTGGAGCTCTGGAGAACCTTCTCTATGTCGATGAGGTCAGGGCGGAAACGGTGGATCAAGAGACACAGAGCCTGGCCCTGCGTGAAAATCTCGCTGGCTTCATTCAGGTTCTGAACCCAGTCGTAGCTGGAAATTGAAAATTGCAGGTTATTTTTATTGGCTACTTTTCTGGTCGAGCCTTGGAAGTCGAATGATCTCGAGTTTCACGGAAGTTACCGGCTAAGGTGCCAGCGAATGCTTAAAGGAAATGACTTGGACTAACCTCTTCAAATGGGACTTGACCCATCTCAGCAGCACCACGTCCAGAGCCTCCAGCGTCCTCCGCTTCCTCTTGAGTGGCACCTCGTAGCCTCCAGCTTTCTCGGCAGCCGCCGCCGTGGTATCCAGATGCGTCTGTTCCAGCAGCGAGGGGTCGTCCGTGTCTAGGAGATGCTTCACCTGCTGCACCATCACCGATGCCTTGTTGAGGTTGGGATAGCGCGTTGAGGGATCCAGCGTGTACGAGCCAATGTCTCGGTTGAGGTTCTCAGGAGTCGTCTGGGCCAGAAGTCTGTAGATGCTCTCCCTCTGGGCCAGACACGCCAGGATGCTGTTCTGCTGATTGCTGAAGAGCTTGATGGTGTAGGCAGCGTCCATGCTGGAGAGGAAGCCACGGGCACAGCCACTTCCGGTGGGCCAGAAGGGCTCAAGAAGACTGTCACCCACGAGACACGAGAGTAGGCGGTAGTTTTTGCGCACCACGACTCTGCACGAGTTGTCGGCCGCGAACATGGACGTGAAGTCGAACATGGCGACGTCGGGCTTGCCGTAGTGGTTGACGGCAAATTCGAGGTTGGGCATCTGGTACTTGGTGCTGAACTCGGCGGCCTCGCGAGCGTAATCCAGGAGCTTGTTGGTGTCGACGTTGGCGGGAGACAGCAGCTCGGCCGGGTCGGCGTAGTCCTGCACGATGACCCCCTTGTCGATCAGGCTGTGCTTCTTCGCCGTCATCACGAAGTAGTGCGTCTCGTCCTAGAAATAGAGAGATACAGCTCTAACCGTAACTAATTTTTCCCTACCTTGTAGTAGACGATGTTCTCCAGGTCGATGCCCGTGGTCTGGTAGAGCTCCTTGAAGAAGCTCTGGTTGAAGATGAAGGCCACTCCGCTGATCTCCTCCACCTTGGCCTCCGCCTCCGTCTTCTTGTTGATGAAGTTCGCCGTAATAGCGATTGCCAGCTTGCCCCGGAACTCCTTCCGCTTGAACCCCTCCAGCGTGTTCCGTTTCCCGTCAGCCCCGATCAGCACATCGAACTCAAAGTGCGACACGGCGTGATCGTCGGGCTCCACCTGTGCTCTCCACCCACACCCATCCCGGGGCTCGATTGTGCGGACAAACGAGACACCCTCGTGCACCTCGACACCCAGCAGGAGTGCCACCTTCAGGAGGATGCACTGGAGCTGTCTGATGCTGATGTGGTCTATGGAGCCGGCACAGAACTTGCCGTAGAACTTCTTCGCCCCGAGGAGTCGCAGGTCCGTGATGACGAAAGGCCACAAATGCAGTACGTTGTTGCGGGAGATGCGGTCCCTCTTCTCCACCACCACGACCTTGGCGCCCAGCAGCTGTGCCTCAATGGCTGTCCGAAGCCCACACGGACCCGCCCCTATGACGAGCACCTTCGTCCCAGCGGCCGCCGTTCCCTTGTTGTACACTCTGTGAGCCGCCCTCGTGTCGAATTTCTTCCACAGCGCCTGGGCCTTCCAGCTCTTGATGCGGCTCTTTAGTTTCGGGTAGAACTCATTGAGGGGCCCCGGACGCATGTTCAGGATGTCCAGCATGTTGCGGTACAGCCCCAGAACCTGCCGCATCGTCGTGCAGCCGCACAGGTGGTCGAACATCTCGGCTGCTAGGGCCGCTGCCTCCTGCTCCATGAGGAACTGCTGCTGCTCCAACGCCGTCATTTGCTGCTGGTGGTTGCGGGAAGCATCGTTTCGTTTCATTCTGCAAGTAAAGTGAGGGAAAAAATTATAGAGCTTGTACTAGAGGGTATTCGATTGGGTTTCACTTTGACGAACTTCTGGCAAAGCTCAGACAGATCCAAAATCCCTTCAAGCTCAGTCAAGGCAAGTCTGTTCCCTCTCTAGTCTAGCCTCTGCGGATAAAATTAGACGATAAATGCTATTGACCGGTCATCGATTATCTAATGTTTTGTGTTCGGTTCTGAGGAATTGGGTTATCTGCTGTAAAAATAGCCGCCTTCGGATCTTTTTTCCCCCGCGAGCTCGATTGACTTCGCGATTTCTATTTCGAGGAGACTTCCCGGTCCTTTCTGAGCTCTCTGTGGCTCTCCAGTTGGCAATGAGGGCTTCACCTTTTGACGAAATCGTCGAATCCGTTTATCGACGGCATGATAAGGCCAATCCAATCTCGTATCAGCTACCAAATTTGGGCAAAATCACTCTCTTTTTTTATTTCAGTTTATCTGCGCGACATAAGGCGAGCACTAGGTGAGAACCCACTGGTGCATCGATCGCGATCAAAATCCAACTAACGACCACATAATTATCTCAGCGACCAAAATCGAATCGAATGCTGCACATGCGTTTGTTCATACAATTAGATTTGCTCTCACTTGCGACTTGTCGGAGTTGGTCAGCATAAATGCATTACAAAAATAGCCACGGTCTAACAATTATTCACTCAATGGACTTGAAACTCGACTGTCGCTCTTTTTTGAGCTCGACTCTCGACACCATGCCGCCTATGATGACAATGTACAGAAAAATTTGTTAGTTTCTGATCGACAGTGACGACTGAGTGAACTTTCGCCGAAAGGGCAATGGAGCAGGTCGCCCAGTTTGGTTCTTTTGAGACGAGAAGCGACAACGCGCCTCGAAGTTCCCCCCGAGTAATGCGACCAACGACTCTTGGCGCCCTGACTGTCTGCCAAATGGGACAAACGACTTCGCTTCTTCATTCTTTTCTCTTCTTCTCAGCTCATTTTCAACATTTTCAAATGGATTTGTCTGTCTGTCTGAGTCACAAAGGCTCTGCGATTTTTGGAGGGTGGTGGAAATATTTTGGTTTTCCCAGAAAATTATTTGGGGGTTTTTCCATTGTATGAAAAGCTGTTGTGTAAAATCTCCCTATCTCCAATTAGACGGAGCTAGGAGATCCTACAGTATCACCAGGGACGGAAAGGGCACTCCGACTAAGCTTCAATAATGTTTTTGAGAGAACATCGGCCATTTGGCCTTGGTCCAACATGCGTTGACTAAATATGGGTAATGCGCGAGGTGACATAGAGGAAGGGAACTCGCTCACTCTTCGCATCATCGAGCCGGCGAATCGGCGGGTATGAGCCGCGCTGAGTGATGGATTAGAACACCTTCTATTAATACGTTATTCCGTCGCATAGCCGTCACTTTCTTCCGTTTGTCGCATTTACAGGTGACTCAATGCTCAGCCTTGCATTTCTTCCCCCATATGAATTTCATGCAAATCCAGAAAAGCCAGCTGCCGAGTCATCGAAATTTGACATAATCTGGTCGTGTATCGGAATTTCAGACAGACAGACAGATAAACGCAACTTCTCGCGATTGAAATGGGCCCAAGTCGTAGATTAGACGAGCTACGGCGATTCCAAAACAAAGCATGAGCAAGGCAAAGGTCGTCGGAACATCGCATCATAATACAAAGGAATTTTGTGTGAACTTTGCAGCTCAAATGCATTCGATTTTTCACTTTTTTGCATCGCGGGGTCGCCACACTCGCACATTTTTCCAATTGGAGCGTCCCAAGAGACGACTTGTGTGTGAAATTTTCGCGTTTTCTCACCCCCGGGCCATAAAACTCACCTTATCGGAGATTTGTTGTGGTTTACGGGCGAAAAATATACAGAAATTCACTTTTTATATGAGAAAAGAATGCGAACAATGGTGGGCGAGACATCCGCGTTTTTCTCTCACATTTCAGGCCTCCCTGCTTCAGATTTCGATTCAATTCACTGATTTTCGTGTTTGTCTGGAGGAAGGGCAGACATTCAGAACATTTTTACAGGTTTTTACAACGAATTTATAAGAAAATCGCGAACTTTTATGCCTTTTCACTTTCCTTCGACCAAATCAGTGTTTTTTCTCGTCGACTGTCATCCAGGTGCGGGAGAGCGGGGTGCCTGGAGGGGCTTCACTTACCAATGATCGATTTTTCAGTCAAATTTAAATTGTTTTTCCCAACGAAGGCTGACGAATTTTCGCGGTTTTCCCGAATTTTCTGGACTCTCGAGGTCCGTCTCTGACCCGCATCAGCTGATCAGCTGACTCCAAACGTCAAATTTAAATCCCATTCCGAAACCGTTGAGGTGAGCCTGCCTAATTGATTACGGTGTGGTTTCGTGGGTTCAGGTGAGATAATGGTCGAAGTTAATGGCGGGGAAACAAATATTATCTGATAACGTCGGATCAGCGAATCAGCTGCTCAGTGGTGTGGCTGTATTTCTGTCATATGTGAGAGGTGGTTACGCCACTGCTTCTCGCCCCGATTGCTGCATCCGTAAGTGGGCAAAAGCTTACGAAATTCAGGATTCAAATCTCGGGTTCAAATCAAACCCTGCTTCGAGGTTTCGAATCCCACGATTTCTTCCTATCAGACGGGGTCTAATTGGACGATTTGCATTCAAGTTTGAAGTCTCGTGGCAAGAGCGAGAAAAACGATTATTTGTGAGTGTTTTCTGCGTGTTTTTATTCAGATTTAAATGCAGTTTAATGTTTATTAATATGTAATGTTACGAGTGCGGAACATACTTGCACAAGAAAAGCTGGATATAATGAACTTAGAAAGAGAGTTATCATCATCAATTGTTGAAGCTTATCAGCGTGAATGAAGTGTTCTTTAGTATTCCTCTCCCTCGCCGACCTCCTCAGTAGAGTCGACTCCGACCTCCTCGTAGTCTTTCTCGAGGGCCGCCAAGTCCTCTCGGGCCTCGGAGAATTCTCCCTCCTCCATGCCCTCTCCAACGTACCAGTGAACGAAGGCACGCTTGGCGTACATCAAGTCGAACTTGTGATCCAAGCGGGCCCAGGCCTCGGCGATGGCCGTGGTGTTGGACAGCATGCAGACGGCTCTCTGGACCTTGGCAAGGTCTCCTCCAGGAACGACGGTCGGAGGCTGGTAGTTGATGCCTACTTTGAAACCGGTCGGGCACCAGTCGACAAATTGGATGGACCTCTTCGTCTTGATGGTGGCAATCGCGGCGTTGACGTCCTTCGGGACCACGTCGCCTCGGTAGAGCATGCAGCAGGCCATGTACTTGCCGTGACGAGGGTCACACTAACGGAAGAGAATGGGAAAATTTTAGTCTAGTCCCCTCTAGTCTTCGATTCCCTATACTAACCTTAACCATCTGGTTGGCAGGCTCAAAGCACGAGTTGGTGATCTCAGCGACCGTAAGCTGCTCGTGGTAGGCCTTCTCGGCGGAGATGACGGGAGCGTAGGTGGCCAGGGGGAAGTGGATTCGGGGGTAGGGGACCAAGTTTGTCTGGAACTCGGTCAGATCCACGTTGAGGGCGCCGTCGAAGCGCAGGGACGCGGTGATCGAGGACACAATCTGGCCAATGAGGCGGTTCAGGTTGGTGTAAGTGGGTCTCTCGATGTCCAAGTTGCGGCGGCAGATGTCGTAAATCGCCTCATTGTCGACCATGAAGGCGCAATCGGAGTGCTCCAGAGTCGTGTGGGTCGTCAAGATCGAGTTGTAGGGCTCAACGACGGCCGTGGAGACCTGCAAGTAGAACGGTTCTCAAAAAGAATGTGCGTGGGCGTTCGCCATTTGGGAATTAGATCAAATTTGGTCTCTCAATCGCGCTCTCAATTAAATAATTAGAGAAATTCGACTTTAATGGGACCCCAAATTGGACGATGGCTTTTTTCTGTTTTTGTACTCCTCGACGGCACTTGTCATGTTGCCAGAAGTCACGACACAAAATTTGAGCTTCCGCGCGACGAATTAGACTAAGTGGACCTACAATTTTGAGGTGGATGGAAAGTGTGCGCGCAATTAATGCATTCAGACGATGAAATTACGGCTCGGAGCAAAGAATGAAATTGACGGTGCTGAGCTAGATATCACAGTTAGATAAGAATGTTAATAATGGTACACGGTGAGTGCTTGCAGTTCGTTCACCTGGGAATTTTCACGCGATTTCGCCTCGTGCCGGCCGGCTCTGCTCACCGCTTGACGCCACTTTTGATTGATAAATGGAAGACGGGACTCGCTTTCGAAGAGGCTCGGAATTTATGTAAAACTTCCATACTCCTCCCCAGATAACGTCTGTAGGTTACCCTACTCGCATGTCTGGGCTGCATTAAGTGGTCTTATCACGCGCCTCTTTCCTCCGGGGCAGGTTGCAGGCGGAAATGGGGCACGACATGTGTGGGAGTTGACTGACAGACGGACAAACAGACTCAAACAAATTAAATTAAATGGTTTGATTCGATTTTAATTTAATTTGGTTGGTTTTTTTTTTCAAAATTTAAGTTTGTTCCACTTCAACTTTTCAATAAAAAATTTTTCTTCACCCCACAAATTTCAGGGGCCCCTAGCTCCGTCCCTGGACTTAATAGAAGTCATGTGTGGTTCCTTGATTTACTAGATTTTGTAAGGACTTCAACAGAATAACATTCCAGCTCAATCGGATGAAGTATGTAGAAGTTTCATACAATGGGAAAACCCCCTTAGTTACCCCCCAATGATTTTCCGAGACAACCAAAATGTTTTTACCACTCTTTAGACCATACATGGCACGATGCAAGAAACTGAAGCTCTCTAGCTCGTTTGGTTCTTGAGTTATAAAGTCTCAGACAGACAGACAGACAGACAAAGGGGCATTAAAAAGATTATTACCTGAGGAGCAGGATAGATGGAGAACTCCAGCTTGGACTTCTTGCCGTAGTCGACGCTCAGACGCTCCATCAACAAAGAGGTGAACCCGGATCCGGTGCCTCCTCCGAACGAATGGAACACCAGGAAGCCCTGGAGTCCCGTGCACTGGTCGGCCAGCTTGCGCATGCGGTCCAAGACGACATCCACGATCTCCTTGCCGATCGTATAGTGACCGCGAGCGTAGTTGTTGGCGGCATCCTCCTTCCCAGTGATCAACTGCTCGGGATGGAAAAGCTGGCGGTACGTTCCGGTGCGCACCTCATCCACGACAGTGGGCTCCAGATCGACGAAGATGGCTCGGGGAACGTGCTTGCCGGATCCGGTCTCGCTGAAGAAGGTGTTGAAGGAGTCATCGCCGCCCCCGAGAGTCTTGTCCGATGGCATCTGGCCATCGGGTTGGATTCCGTGCTCCAAGCAGTACAACTCCCAGCAGGCGTTTCCGATCTGGACTCCGGCCTGGCCGATGTGAACAGAGATACATTCACGCTGGAAGGATGGGAAAACAATGAGTAATGCAAAAAGTCTGGCGAAATTGAGTGATTGTCCGATTCAACTCATGCAAAAATTTTGTCGCCGCCAATGCGTGACTTTACGGCTTGCTTCAACTCCTAATAGCGATCAAATGGGGGTCAATGGACGGTGAAATAAACACACAAATACTCGAAACATTTTGTAGCCTTTTTGACGAAAAACAGACCGACAGCCGGCGATGATGATGTAATTCTTTGACAGGGTAGGGTTCATTTGCTGTTGGAGAAAGACACGCAAGCGAGTAGACGAACCCTTAAACTCTCCCATAAAGGCAAGTGTCGCATGCAAATTAGCTGAAATTTGATCATCAACACGCCTAGGCGATGTGAAATTATCACGATAACGAGAATTGCCAGCTTTGAAGCTTCCATGAAGGTGACATCGTCAACCGTCAGTCGTTTGAACTGCTCAAGATTCGAATTCGATTTCGGGGACCAGACGGACGAGCCCCCAAGAATCTACAATGTGTAAATATTTCTACAGAACAAATTGTAGTCGAGGTCACCGATGACGACGCTCTTAATTTAGTTCGTTGCCTAGGCCCAGAGACGTATGTGAGGGGGAGATTTAGGCCTAGAGCATGAAAGAAAAATTTTTCCCATACTCTTGGGCTTTAGGGATTAAGCTTAGAGACTTTTGGGCTGGGGCCTACAACTACGCACTTTCCAACAAAAAACAAGCCTCTCATTTCAAAAACACTTTATTCAATTCGGGTTGTTCCGCTTATCTAAAATCTCTAATCAGCAAGTCGTCACTGCGGCTCAAATGGCACGTGTTCTGTGATATATTTTCGTATGCTAATACCTTGAATTCAATCGTTTGACAAAATAAATGCACTTTGACCGAGTATAAATTTAGTTGAAGTGGAAGACAATTTACTTCATCGTAGGCATGGAGGCCTTCAGGCCCTCCGTTTCGGTCTCGGGTCTCCAGAGCGAGGTGACAGTCTTCGTTTGGGTGTAGAACTTCACGCCCTGCCGTCCGTAGAAGTGGCAGTCGCCGAGGAAGCTGCCGCGGGAGCCGGTGAAGGAGAACATGGGCAAGGGAACAGGGATGGGCACGTTGACTCCGACCTGTCCGACGTCGATTTCGTTCACGAACTTGCGAGCATTGGCTCCAGAGGTGGTGAAGACGGCTGTGCCGTTGCCGTAGGGGTTGCGGTTGATGAGCTGGATGGCCTCGTCCAGAGTGGCGGCCTCGAGACACACAAGCACGGGTCCGAAGATCTCCTGCGTGTAACACTCCATGTCGGGGGTGACTCCGGTGAGGATGGTGGGGCCCACAAAGTTGCCCTTCTCGTACCCGGGGACCGAGATCCCGCGGCCGTCGAGGACCAGCTTGGCTCCGGCCTTCACTCCGGACTCCACGAGACCCAAGCAGTGGTATCAACGCAGAGTACTGATGACGGGACCCACGTCGGTTCCGGGAACGTGACCGGCGTTGACCTTCAGCTTCTTCGCCTTCTCCACCAGGTCAGGGATCCAGTTGCGACTCTCTCCCACGAAAACTGCCGTGGACAGCGCCATGCACCTCTGACCAGCCGCTCCGAAAGCCGCCCCAGCCAGCTGGTTCAGAGTGCTCTCCTTGTTGGCGTCCGGAAGGATGACTCCGTGGTTCTTGGCACCCAAGTTGGCCTGCACACGCTTCCCATTGCGTCCAGCTCGCTCGTAGATGTACTTGCCGGCCTGGTCGGAGCCCACGAAGGACACTGCTCGGATGTCGGGGTTGTCACAGATGAAGTTGACGGCCTCCTTGGCTCCCTGAATGACGTTCACGACGCCGGGGGGACATCCAGCTTCCTGCAGGAGCTCCATGAGGATCATGGTGGCCCCGGGATCGCGCTCCGAGGGCTTGATGACGCTCGTGTTGCCGCAGCTGATGGCCACAGGGAACATCCAGAGAGGGATCATGGCGGGGAAGTTGAAGGGGGCGATGCCAGCCGTCACTCCGAGGGGAAGGGTGTACGAGTAGGTGTCCATGTCCTTGGAGACGTTGGGCATCGTCTCACCCTGCTGCAGGAAACTGATGGCAGTGCAGTGCTCGACCACCTGAAGACCCCTGAGGACGTCTCCTTCGGCATCGACGAGCGTCTTTCCCTGCTCCTTCGTGATACTCTGCGCCAAGCGACCCATGTTCTGGCGAACCAGGTGGGCCAGCTTGAACATCAGCTGCTGACGTGTCAAGATGGAGGTCTGGCTCCACGACTTGTAGGCCAATCTCGCAGAATCCACAGCTGCCTGCATCTCTGCGTCCGTCGACTTGGGGACACGTGTAACGATTTCGTTAGTGGCCGGATCGTGCAGGTCTATCCATTCCGTGGCCTTCGACTCGTGGAACTTGCCATCGATGAAGAGTTTCGTGGTCGCCGGAGCCGCCGAATAGTGCCGGATTCCCAAGTTAACGTAACCTTTCACTACTGCCCGGAGGAGTGCCATGTCGTCGTGTGCTTCTTGCTTAGTGACAGAGAAGAATTGACTCAAATATTAATTCTGACGACTGATAGCGAATGTTTGTACATACTTTATATGCTCAGTGTGCTCACGAGACGACCTTGAATTTGTTTTGTACAAGTCAGTAGGGGTGCGGGTCGGAAGTACCGGCCTTCTCGGAATTTCCTGCCCCAACTTTCTTGTTTCTGCTCCTCCAGCTCCGACTTTCTAGGTCGAACCAAGGCGTTTCGGCACCCCTGCACTGCGTCGTATATATCGCAGTGTTTTCGGCTCTCACTCGGCCGTTGATTAAATTAAAACGAACATGCTGGTGAGATCGGGAGAGTATTCTCGCGTGTTGCTTCACATCGCTCTTCGTAACACTGCTCCTGCACTTGAACCCTTTCATTCACGAATTCTAGACCGCAGAAGGCTCCTGATGGTGCGAGTCACCTACTTATTGCGAACAATGGACTCTTGTAGTTAATCAAAATCCATGGAAGTCATCAATCACATAATTACAGAAGTCGACTTTCACAGCATGACGATTGCTAAATGTGGAACTAAATCGCATTTGCGAGTCACAAAACAAAAAGAAGTGAAACTCTGGTGTGGCAAGAGGCCACGGGCATCGCAGCAAGAAACTGGGTGAACGTTCTGTAAAGCCTCGAGGAGGGGATTTAGCTTTTATCGAAGACGTTTGCCGACTGAAGCCTACCTGAAGCCCTCAAAATGTCACCGGGAGCTTAATATGGGTAGAGCTCGTGATCAAGCACTTATCAAATATTTGATAGTTATCAAACAAATATTAAGGAAAATATTTGATTGAATTTATTTGCAAATATTTGATAAAAATTACCCACTTGAATCCACAAATTCATCAGATTTGTTGGGCTTGATTCAAAATTTCTAACTTTTTAAAAAACACTTAAAATAAAAATTCAAAATTAAAAATTAAATTCAAATTAAAAATTCAAAATTAAGTTCGTAAGTAACTTTTGTTGAAAAAATGGTCCCAAAAATATTTGATAATTATTTGCAAATATTTAAAAATATTTTAGAACTATTAAACAAATATTAACAAAATTTATTTGATTGATGTTTGTTTGTTTGCAAATTTTTTATAATTTGATTGTTTGATTACCTTTGACACCTCTTGATACCTTCT
This sequence comes from Forcipomyia taiwana, assembly GCA_963930915.1. Lineage (NCBI taxonomy): Eukaryota > Metazoa > Arthropoda > Insecta > Diptera > Ceratopogonidae > Forcipomyia > Forcipomyia taiwana. The sequence continues at coordinate 1,172,743 of CAWVOI010000020.1, forward strand.
GAAGCCCTTAAAAAATTTTTCAGATGTACTCCCATTATTTTTTTTTTTGAAATTTCTACTGTTCATGGGCTGACAGACAGAAAGAAAAAGTTGAGTTTGAAATTGGCAATTCATCAAAAAGCCGTTGAGGGAGGGAGTGTTCGAGAGCATTGTTTTGTCGCGTTATGACTTCCTTTATTTCATTTTTTCATTGTTCCTAATCGCCCCAGCCGTGCGCTCATTATCGTTTCACCTGGATGACTTCGATTTGTAATTGACTTTTGGCTTTTTGTGATTCGTTTAATGATGATTATTATGCTCATAGACCCCGAGATTGATCTCACTCGTATACCTCGCCTGCCCATCTCGTGCACGCCTCAAGACATCAAAAATACATCTACTCTCGAGCTACGCTTCACTAATCTCGATAAATTTAAATTATCTTGCTCAGCTTATGTTGTAAAGGGTCCCGCAAAAAGAAGCGAAACATGCACTACATTTTCATTTTTCCGACCCGAGATTGCACACCTATTATTAGATGGTGCAGCAACTGAAACACGATATTCTAGAAATGTTCTAGAAAACGCGTAATGATGGAGTGCTTCAGAAATAGAAGAGCCACCAGTCTATTTTGGGCAGCTCAACTTCGCGCTTCTGAGAGATTCTGAGGTGAATGGAACAATTAGAAACCCCGCTTTTGGTCACTACCTCATTTATATTCAGGTGTCTTAGAGTTTACAGCTTCAGACTTGGCTCTCGATTATTGAACTCGATTCGCGAATTCACGGATCAATGGGCATTTTTGCGCGCAGAAAAGTTCGCTGCGATGAAAGAAATCGATCCGTAATTGAAACATCTTGTCAATTAGCGCTTAATAATGCCATAAAAAGACATTCACTTGACGGTAATAAAATCGTTAATCGATGTGGATGTGGAAGAGCGGGCATTTGTGGTTTCGTAAAGCGATCTTGTCAGCAATATTAAGTTTCCATTTCCCTTCTTTTCCGCAAAGCGTCAAAGCAAAAGAGGGTTACCCCTCAGACTCAGACTCTAGACCAGGCTGAGAGAATTCAAAAACTTCACTTTCCACCAAAAACATCTAGAGTCTAGAGTTTCAGTCTCTGGTTCAGACACTTGTCATCTGCTTTCAATTTGCGGCTTCTTCGCTCCCTTTGATCATCGAACCCTTTTTAACGATCACCTTCAAAGGGTCGGCCCCGATTTCGAGGAGGGGACATTCAACCCGAAATTATCACGATCGCTTTTTGCTCGCACTCCATTTCTCCTCTCCATAAATCACAAGCGAGACTCCAGACTTAGCAGTGAGTCACTGCTAAATTAACATTCATCGATAGAGACGCTGTCCAGGCCAGGGTTAACGAATGCTCGGCTCACTTTACCATTGAAGCGTGTACTGCAGACGCCGGGAAGTCAAGTGACGGAGTCGAAAACACGCGTAAACTAAAGAATTAAGTACTCGACTGTAATTATGCACTGCTTCGAGGCGTCTGACGGGACGGAGACAGGGGAGAGATGCGGTTAGAAGTCACGTTTCTCTTCTCTGGAAATTTAGAAAGCTGCCTCCCTTCCCCTGCCGTCTCCAATTATGTCCACAAGCCCGTGGTCTGCTCGCATGACATATCATGACCAGTAATTGCTCGTCAGCGCGGCTATTTTCGTGTCACCAATTTTAAAAATCATCAAAAACCTCATAAATAAGCCCAATTTATTTATTGCTCCTTCGTTTTGTTCGCTACACTGTTTTGCTTTTTGCGCTGCCTCTGCGTCATTACCTCGAGCGTGAAAATCGCCAAACTCGCGAGACATCCCAGAACCAGCAAGTACATGACCCCCTGAACCCGGGCCATGTCCACTTCTACTACCTGGAACTCGTTTATGTTGCCCTTGAGCTTGAATACCATCCAGCGACGCTTCCAGTACTCCGCCAGACCCGACTCCCAGATCCGGAGATTACCAGTGCGGATCATCTCCTTGAACGGGTGGTACTTTTGGATGGGGCAGAACAAGTAGGACTGAACGGGAACCGTCAAGAAGGGAACCTCCTGCAGCTCGTCGATCTCGGAGGGTGTCAAGAGGGACTGGAGAGCGTCGTAGGTGGGATCCAGGTACCCAAAGTAGACCCAGCCCCGCTTCACGAAACCCGCAGCCTCCTCCTGAGTCGCAAACGTCTCCTGTCCCTCGATTTTCACCTTGTAAAACCGCCAGGCCTCCTCGTGGTAGGTGAAGATGGGCAACATGATCTTCTCAATGGCCACCTTGAGGTCGCTATTCGTGATCTTATCGAGACTCTTGAGGGTCTTTGGGACTGGCGTCAGCAGAGAACCCACGATAGAGTCCGAGTAGAATTGGAACAGCAAAACCGACCCCAGGATCGAGAAGAGCACGGCTATTTTGGCCTGCAAAGTCCCAAACTTTTCTACCAGACCCTGCTGGCTCAGGATGCCCACAACTGCCACCCCGGCCTTGGGAATCTGACACCAGAAGCCTCTCTTTTCAGCCACAATCAGAACGACTCCGAGGAGCACGAAAACGGCAGTAACGCAGATCCAGGCTTCGTTGCTGAAAGGTCTCAGAAACGGACTACGAAGACTCCCGACCCCTCGGCCCGTCTTGGGGTGCCGGAAGAGAAAAGCCATCCTGATGGGGGTGATGGTGTGGGCGGCGTCCACGTTTCTCATGCGGAGCTTGTTGAAGAAGACGAAGGCTGTGGAAACTACAGCCTCTCTTCTCTGAAGGAACCCAACTCCTCCCGTGAAGGTTTTGTTGTCCGCCTTCAGATACCCCCAGTCGTTCGTCCGAAGCCAGTGGATTCGGAAGTTGAAGAGCTCCGACAGCAGAAAGGCGTACTGGTTCCCGAATCGATTGACGTTGTCCTTGTGCTCCCCGCCCACGCCCTCCATGTACTTCATGAGAATTTCGCCACGCGGCAGACGGGGGATCTGAAACGAACTTTGCCGTGGCCTCACAAACTTCCGAACTTCGAAGGAGAGCCTTGCTCAGGGGTGTAGCCGGCATTTTTGCTCTAAACTCACAAATATTACAGCAATGCCAGCTACACCCCTGGTGTTAATTACATTGAAGGCAAAAGGAATCGTGTGTCCGCTTAAATCAATGTTCCCGGTGCCGACTCTCGCTATCTCCAACTTGCTCGACGTCACGTTTCCGACCAGGTGGACGTTCAACGGCGTGTGCTTGTCCCGCTCGATGCTGCTGACGCGGTAAATCCCGTAATCTCCCGCATCAGAGGCCTCCAGCAAGCTGATCTGGCTATCAATGTTGATGTTCTGCTTCTCGAGAACTCCAATCGACGAATCGCGTTTCCCCGAAAGAATAATCCGCAATGATCCGTTCAAGAATTTCCTCTCTGACAGCGAGCCAAGGAGGTGCTCAGCTCCAATGCAGTCCAGGTCGAGCCACACATACCGTGGGAGTCTCTGGACGGTCTGTAGCAAGTGACTCAGCGTCTCAGGGCTGCTGAGAGCAAGAACCTCGACAGTTCCCCCGATTCTCTGCAATCCCGACATGAGCTGCCCCAGACTGCCTCTCTCGACGTTCTCGCAGTGGAGGAGCGAGATGATCTTCGGGCTCTTGTTCTCTATGAGCCTCGGCAGGACCTCAACTTGAGCCTCGGAGGTGACCATGAGGAGCGCAAGGCAGACAAGGAACCTCATTCTGGTTCGAGGACTCGCGGGTAACTGAGCGGAAAATAAAAGTCAACTGGACGATTTTCATATCAGTGTCTGTCATCTACGTCGAGCCCCTTGACACTAATCGTCTAGAGGAGAAGCCCGATCTGGGAGCCCAACAAATTGAGCGGTTTGGTAATTACCCGATAAGCTTGAAACATCCGTAAAATGGAAAGTCCTCGCGTGTCGAATGGGGTTATGTGTGTGCGAAAACTCGAGCCTCGTGGCCCCAAACTTAATCAAAACGACTCTGTTATTACAACACTTTTATTGTTTGTAGTGTTTCCATGGAATTTCCTTACACTTTCTTCACATTTCCCTCGCCCCGTACCTTGACACACTAATATGGATAGAAGGTGGCATGACGGCGCGGTTACCAAAACTTTCGGAGCTTATCATTATCGGCATTTTGACATACAGGTCGCCTTTTTATGGGTGGAGGCATTTGAGAATCTGGGTCGTTGCGTGTTTGGTACACACTTTCAACACCGCCAGTGTACACACAAAGGAGGTGGCAAGAGAACGAGAGGAGGAAGAGATTAGAAGTAGTATTTTCAATTTAATGCATCACATAAATTTACATCTATCTGGTTGGTAGTCGTGAACTGAAGTTTAAAGACCCGCTAATTGGAAATAAATTTAACACACCTTTCTGCCTTCGAGTGGTAAATGCGGTGCACCAGCTCGGCCATTGGGTATCAAAATTCACCTCGGATTACCGGCTAGAGTATAAAGCCTAGAGTTCTGTGTGAATTTTAAATTTTTTCCAAAGACTTATATCGTATGATATAAATTGCCACAAGAAACGCTGTCTTCACAAATTTAGGTCCAATTGCGTAAGCCAGTCCTTAGCTCTACTAGTGGAAACGATGGAAAGGACAACTCAGGACGATATGGGCTATAGTCTGGTGATTCGCATGAAGGTGACTCTGAAGCCTTCCAACTGACTAGATGATGATTATTGCGTCCATGGCCTGTTCTCAGACGGTTCAAGAGGACCCACTCTTTCCGAGGAAGATCAAAACCTCCTTGAGCAATGGTCGGATCGTTTATCAGTTTGTCATCCCAAGAAGTCTTCCAAGATTGTATCAGATTGAAATCCAAAAGTTTTTGTTGTAGATGCTCCTTTTCTTTGATAATTAACACTCTCTTTACGATATGTTAATTTATTGACTTTTATTTTTTATGCTGGAATTTTCAGGCTTTTCTCTCCAAAAATAAATTCAGAATTTCCTTTAGAGGGACATACAGAAACCAATAAGACGTTTTAGTTCCCCGATTAATATTGAACAAGTGAATACGTAGAAAGTACACTTCATGACTTGAAATGAGCCTTGCTTTGCCTTTCCTTTCCTCGCCATGAACTACGTGATAATTTGATACAACTTAATACCTCGCTAGCAGCATGAAATACATTATTTCTGCCGCAATTCTCTGCCATTGTCGATCATATGCACACTGGGCACGGAAGACGGAGGAAAAAAAATTACATTCATGCTTTATTGCAAATCTCCACTATCGAAATTGCCTATGATTGTAATGACTTCAAATTTACAGCTATTTCTTTCAGAGTTGGAGGCAGATTTTGGCCGTCACTCGCAGAAATTGGCCCGGAAAGGGTTAACATAAACAGTCACTTTGCAAGAAACATAATTTCCATGCAGACATCATCTCAAATGCACCTCGTTCTCGCATTAGCTAAACATGTTGTTTGGATAAAAGACTTAAATATGCTAGTAATTGATACCATGGCGAGGCGAGCAGCGATTTATCAGCCGAGAAAGCATTCAAAGGCCGCCTCGCACTGACGGCGGACACAAAAAAGCTCGGGCCTTTCACCAATCACGAATCTCGTATGACTGATAGGCTTTCTCATGGTTTGGGTCTCGTGTTTCAGCAGGTGTTCTCGCCCAAGTCGGCGGTCGCGGAGGGCTTTTATGACTCCTAATGATTTATTAATGATAAATGCAGGTTCTTCAAACAATAAAAATTTTCACAAGGACGATGATGAGTCTCATCTTTTTATTGCCCACATCAACTGAAATGGGATGGGTCGCGGATTCACGCACTCTCTTTACACTTCTTTGACAAATAAAAAATTCATGCTTGAGTTGGATCGCACATTTGCACCGGAAACTCTCAAAAGACTTGTTCACAGCCGAAAGAAATTATGACAACAAAGATTCCACTTACCATATTGAAGATTTAAATATTCACTTTCTTGTCGCACTCGCAAACGAAAATAATTGGAAGATTCGAAATGAGATTGTCCTTTGTTCACACACAAAAAATGGTTCAAGAGATCAAGTTGTGGATAAACTAAATGGAAAAACGATTGTTAGCTCCTGAGATGTCCGCTATGAAACAAATCTGAAGATAAAATGAGCCGTGGACTCAGAAGCCGGCTTTTTATAACCCGCCTCGCGCTGTTCGTTCTGGGTGAGTCGTCCCTCGATTCACGATACGGACAACAAAAATTGCTTGCGTTCCGGCTTGCGTCGAAATGAAGGCGCTTGTAGTCGAAATAAGTCAACGGTTTGAAATTCTGAGCCGTTGGCAGTGAGTGAGAAGTCACGTGACTTTTTCGCAACAAATTTATCCGTTTTGAGTATTTTTGTACAAAAGGTCTTCAAAATGCTGTCTCCTCTCACTTCTTGCCCATGAACTTGACGTCATCCGAGCTCTCCTGCTTCAGGTAGTTGTCGAGCCACTTCTCGATGACCGGCAGGTTCTCGTTGCTCCACTTGGTCTCCTCTTTGATGTTCTTCAGCGACTTCTGGATGATGTGCTCGGCAGTGGCGAAGTTTCCCTTGTGCTTGTGGTACAGCTGGTTCACCATGTCGTAGCCCTCCTGGGTCGTAAACACCCCCGTTGAGGAGGAAATCAGGTTGTTCCAGAGGTTTGGCTTCTCCTTCAAACTGAGATGAAAATAGTGATAGTTTTGTGGGAAGTCTTAGAGTCTTCCAAGAGGGGCATATACTGGAAGGCGGAGTCTAAAGATCTCTTGAAAATGGGCGTGTCCTGGAAAGGGGTGTCTACAATTTTTCCAAAAAGAGGCGTGACCCAGAAAATTGTTTCTAAAGACCTCCCAGGAAGAAACTGTCTGAAGATCTTCTAGGAGTGGGTGTGGCCTAGAAAGAGGTGTCTAAGGATCTTCTGAGAAAAGGCGTGTCCCAGAAAGTGGTGTCTTAGGATCTTCCGGAAAGGGGCGTGTCCCAGAAAGTGGTGTCCAGGATCTGCTGGGAATGGGCGTGGTCTGGATGTCTTCCCAGAATGGGCGTTCAGAGTACACGTTTAACTCTTACCGTTCCCTGATGAGGTCGAAGTTGTCCTCGAGGAACTTGAAAAGCGTAGCGTAGCCACTCGAGCCTCCAGCCAGCATCTTGAAGATCAAGTTGATGTCAGTCTCCGTGAAGTTCCGGTTCTCCTCGAGAATCGTGAGGTTCAGAAGCTTCACAATCTTCTCCTTCTGCAGCGGGCAGCCAGCCAGGGTCTTCAGCAGATAGGTGCGCTCGCTCTGGGTCCTGGACTCGGGGAAGTTGATGACCCGGTTAAGCCCGAACTGCCACTCCTCGATCGTGCCCCACTTGAAGACTGGACAGATGTACTGGTTGGCGACTCTGGAAAGACTCGCGTTGGAACTCGAAATATGCAGCAGAAAAAACTTACGGATTTCCCTCGTCCGGGCGGTCGCTGTCCATCCACTTCTTGTAGGCCTTCTGGGCCTCCTCGATGCAGGGCTTGTACCCGGCTCGGCACAGGAAGGTCTTGGAAAGAGCCCTGAGGTTCGTCTTCCAGTTCTCCTCGCCCTCCACCGGCTCCGGTCCCAGCTCCTCGTACAGCGGCGTCAGCAGCCTCATGACGTACGTCTCGAATTTCTTGTGCACCGACGACATGTCGATGTGGCGCCCAATGTGGTCGATGAAGGTGAACACTGGGTTCCAAACGAGGTGGTGTCGCTCGTGCTTGATGAAGAGGGTCATGTCGAGGGCGGTGGCGAAGGACAGGTTGCCTCCGTACGCGAGATTCCAGGCGTCGTGGAGCAGCTTGGCGCGAGTGTAGACGGGGAGCTCAGTGCGGCGGTCCGTCTGGAGGAAGGAGGCGATGAGGTTCCAGTTCCGGTCGTCGTAGTTGACGGGGAAGGGCCCGATCTCCTCGGGGTTCACAATGACAAAGTGGTCGGCGTCCGGGAGGTCCTTCAGCGTGATCTGCTTCTCGTTCTTCATCCACGCGAAGGGCGTGTAGTTGGCGAAGTTGAAGGACCCCTGCTGGGCCACGACCAGGGGGATGTACCACATGAGCTTGTCGTGGTCGGGAAGGTCGTGAGGGCGCTCTCTCAGGTAGGTTCTCTGGGTCACGAGGGCCGACTTGCCCTTGTAGTCCCGCTTGACCGTCACGACTGGAATGCGGTCCTTGGAGCTCCACGAGTTGGCGATCTCGTTGATGTCCAGCTTGTCGCACAGCACCTTGTCGGCATGGGCCTGCTTCGTGAGGGCCTCGTAGAAGTCCTCCGTCCGGAACGTCTTGAACTTGTAGGTCTGCAGGAAGTTCTGGATCCCCTTCTTGAACGTCTCACCCCCAATCGTAAAGTTTATCATGCGCAGGACCAGCTCTGTCTTGCTGCACGTGGTCTCCTGCTTCATGCCCGTGATCTTGGAGTGGGGATAGCGCTTGCTGAACTCGTAGTAGATCGAGTAGAGGATCGTCATGGGGTACTTGCCCTCAAACTCCCGACCGTTGTCCATCTCGAGGGTGGTCTTGGTGGCGAGGAAGCCGGCCAGAGCCTTGTTAGTCTCGGCGGAGGTCCAGCCGTTGGGGGTCACCCAGTTTCCGATCCAGTTGTAGACGATCTCCTGGGCCAGGTTGTAGTAGCCTTTCGAAAGGATGTCCGATTCCCTGAGAGACAAGATTCATGAGAATTTTTCTTTCAACCATAGAGACTTACGTGTACTAGAGGGATAACAAAAATTATTTTCATTCATCAACAAACGCATTCTCACCACACGAAGCCACACTTGCGTACGAGCTACGGAATATTTCATTCATAAACTTCCACGTGAGTTCAGTATCTGCTCCGCTGTCGGCTGCTTCGGACTTCATTTCGCTGATACGCGGAACCAGTTTTATCTATCTGTGCAGCAATTTAACTATCAAATGCACGAGAGTCGATAAAATATGGATTTCACGTCTCTTAGCACGGAAGAGAAGCTTGAGAGGATTTTGCGTCTTCTCAAGTTCCGGAAAATCGACGACACCAGTGTGGAAAAGCTGCTGGATTTTCTGAGCCAAGGTTCGTACAAAACTGTGAGTAAGAGTATGGGAAATATTTCTAGATTGATTTTAGAGCAAAACCGGTGCCTAGTTGACTTCGGCAGAGCTCTCACGTGGATCAACTCACTGCTGGAGGACTACGGAAAGCTTGAGCCGGATAGCAAAAATTGCAGCAGCGCAGTGTTCAGCTTCGCTCTGCGACTTCTGACCTTGATATGCGCCACAGACGAGCACCTGCAGTGTCTACGAGAAGGCAAAACGCTCGAGAGGTAACATAGGTTACTGCTTTTATTCATGCAAGACTGCATTTGTGTTGACTTTCTACCAGAGTCGCGTTGCACGCGAGGAAGCTCACCGAGTTCCAGACAGTCGGGGTGAAGCTCGCCTCAACGAAGCTCTGGAGGCACATTTGCACCTTCCCTGGAGGCCTAGAGTGGTTCCGCCAGTGGAAGCTTTGGAGGTCCTGCTTGCAGTTCGGAGACTCTCGGTACTCGGCGAAGCTTCTAAAGGAACAGGCGGGCTTAGTAGTAGACACGATTGCGAGATTTGAAGATGAAGAAGCCTACGACGAGGTCCTGAAAATAGTGGAGGCCGCCATCGAACCAGTCGTCAGAAAAATATGGTATGACGCCAACTTGTAAGTGTGCCCCCAAAAGTATGCAATCGAGTAGATATCACGAATATGTCCCTTCAGAAGCTGCTCTATGGATAACCCAGAAGTAATGCCGAAAATGGTCAAGTTCCACCAGTTCATGGAGTACTTCTTTTTCGCCATCCTCGACTCCAAACGCAAGTTCGTCGCTTGCTACTTCATTTTCCTCAAGTTCAACTACCAGAACCACGTTTGGGAGTCGCGAGACGTCAGTTTCGATGTAAGCAACTTCATTTTAACTCCAACAGGTGATAATTGCCATTATCACTATTTTGGTTCCCAATTAGGATCATTATACTCTTCTGAAGCTGCGAAACAACATCGTAGCCGACTTCTGCAGACTCACGGCGATGGAAATACCGACCTCCGACACGACAGCCCAGCCTTTGTCGTTCACAAAGTTCACCCTCAACTTCTACAATTACATCTACTTTTGCTCCGAGCGATATTTGCCGAGGCACTCAATCATGGTGGCGGAACTGATAAGCGTTCTGTGGGCACGAATATCAGACCGGCAGCCAGTCGAGTCGATCCAGTACACTGACATGAAGTTTGGGGACCAGGTTCTCATGATCCAGCTCATGCCCATTCTGCACGTCATCAAGCAGCACAGAAACACCGAAGAGTCGGACTTCCTCGGGACCTTCATGCTCAAGCTCTTCTACATCTCCTGCAATCACACTATCCGCATGCTTTATGCCATCCAGAAGGTCCTGATGCACACGAAACTCTGCGTCATCGACCTCGCCTGCAAGAGCATCAAGGGCCTCGTGATGCGAGAGGCCATTCTGAGTCGCGAGCGAGCCATTTTGGTGTTCCAGGCTCTCATGTATGTCCTCTCGGAGTACCTACCGGGCTCCTTGGCGTCCACGAACCACGTCATTGCTCACAACAAGCCTCAGCTTCTCTCTACGCTGCTCACGGCGATTCACGAGCTCGTCCAAAACTACTCCATCACGTGGAAGGAGTGCTTTGAGACCACGACCCTCGTCAATATTTGTCTGGCCCTGCTGCACAATCCCTGTGTGACCGGAAAAGTAATCCAATCTCCCCCTCTCGTCTCTAGAATTTTGACTATTTTCTTTCGCAAAATTTTAGCTCTCCATGAAAGTCATCAATCTCATCCAGCTGTCCCTCGAACACTTCCTATCGCCCAACATGGTCCTCCTGGTGGAGAACCTCGAGGACTCAGGCTTGCAGAACCTGGGTCCGTACATCATGAAGGGCCTAGATGACCCCAGCTGGGAGATCCGCGACAGCACGATTCAGCTCGTGACGTCCATGGTGGACATTTCCAAGGAAAAGTTCCCCGTCTTCCAGAAATACCTGCTGGACCAGGACGTGCTTCCGGTGATCGTCCACATGGCGAAGCATGACGGCGAGGTCTACGTTCGAGCGGCGGCTCTGAGGTGCATCTCTTCGGTAGTGAAGGTGCCCAAAGTGAGGAACGCCCTGTTCCCTGGGGAAACGCTTACCGTGAGTATGTCTCGCCGTAAATCCGCCGTCTCCACATTTTCTTAAAACTCTCATAAGATAACCCGGGAAAATGCACTTCTTATATTAGATTTTCGATTTTGTATTTTGATTTGATTTAATTTCTATTAGTGCAAGCTGCTCAAAATAGTCACGAGTGAGGAGGAGGCGATAGTTCGACGGGAGGCCGTGCTGACGTTCACAGACGTTTTCATGTACCAGGGCATCACTGAGAAGACTGCCCACCTGACATTCTCGACCCTAGCTCACAGCGCCATTGAAGACCTGGACTGGGAAGTGAAGCTGAACAGCATCAGATTCTGGGACTTGGCACTGGAGCAGAACTTTCAGTACCACGGCTTTGCTCAGGATGCCTTTCCCGAGATGGTTTTCTCGAAGCACTCGAGGAAAATCGTGCGCATGAATTCATTCGAGATCCACTCGAGACTCGTCACGATCGTCAGTGATTTCGCTTTCTACGGAGGCTTGAGAGTCCTGGTGTCGGCAGCAAATGACTCAAGTGACCTGTTGGTGGCTGAGAGGGCTCTGGAGGTCATAGAAACCCTCATGCACCGTCTCAACAAGTACAACTACGTCGAGCAGAGGCTAGCTGAGACCGAGGTCTCGGAGCAAGACATTGACTTGACGCAGGGACTTAAGAAAATAAACCTTCAGAGCTCAAATCCGGAACCCCTTTTCAAGGCATCTGAGACTGAGTTCCTCAAGCTGGTCCAGAAGGAGGACCTGAGGGGTCTCTTGGAAAAACGACGGGAAAACCTCGAGTCTCTGAGCTCTCTGGACTCTCTTTTAGAAGACATTTTGTGCAGCTTTGAACTGAAATAAAACTTTCAACTCACTTGAAAACGATCAAACCCCATCCGTCGACGGGCTTAATGGCATCCAGCAAGACCGGAAGAGCGACGATGTCCAGCTTCTTCAAGGGGTAGTCGGTGTCCAGGTAGCTGACTAGCGAGTTCATGATCCGGTCCACCTTCTCGTAGACGCCCTTCAATTCGTCCTTGATGTCCTCCCGCGAGTAAATGTTGACGTTCCACTTGCTCTTGAAGGTCGTGGATACAGGCGTCATTTCGGAAATGAGGAATCCGAGGGCGTAGGTCGACATTGGAGGGGTCGTCTCGAACTCATCCAGCACGTAGTTTTCATTTCCCTCTCTGAAAAGCCAGCAAAGGTTAAATTTGGGGGTCTCGAAGGGGTTTCTGGAAGCCTCACATGGGTGTCGTGTTCTTGAGAGGCGTCACGAAAATCGTCCTGTACTGCTTGGGTCTGGCGATCTTGAGGGTGAAGGTGGCCTTGTGGGAGGGATGGTCGATGCAGGGGAAGACTCGGCGGGCTCCAGTGGGACGGAACTGGGTGCTGACGAACTTCCTCGGCTTCCCGTCCTTCTCCATGTACGAGCCCCGGAAGAGCCCGATAGCGGCCTCCCACATCTCGCCCTCGAAGTTGGTGGTTATCTCGATCAAGGAGCCCTTCTTGAGGGGCTCAACGAAGTAGATCTCCAGAAGAGGCTTCATGGCGTTTCGGTCAACTCGTCGGATCTTCAGTTCCTTGCCCTTGTCGTCGCTGCCGACGAAACTAGTTAAGTCTGTCCTAGAGTTTGGGAAATTAGCTCACCTCCCAGTGATCTGGCGGACCTTCACAGTCGACTCCTGGATCTTCACTCGCTCGAACACGTGCAGCAGAATCTCCTTCGCATCTTCCACGATGGAAATGTTGATTTTCACGGTCCCGCAGAACGAGTTGTCCTCAAAGTTCGGTCGGATGTCCAACAAGTAGTGGTTTATTGAAATGGCCCGACCTATGACGGCCTCCAGGGGAATCGACTGGAGGGCGGCTGATAAGTCAATGCTTCGTTTCTGTTTAGCTGCACCCAACTATTGATTGAAAAAGTGGCGTTATGACGAGTTGCGAGCAGAGGTGAGAAAGTTAATTAAACTTACATCGTTAGAAGCGAAACTGGTTGCAGTAAAGACGGCCATTAAGGCGATGGTGATGAGGTGGTTCTTTCCCATTGCGTGGGAAACTAAGTTATCCTCAGAAATTCTGCGGGAAAATTGACATGAATAGCGCTTGATTTTACCAAAGCAGGTTCCGAACTCAGTACCCGAAAGTTTGGCGCCGCCACTTGTCAGATACAAGCCGTTCGATGTCTAGCCATCAACTGATTTGCCGCACATTTTCCGCCCCGATACCTGCCTAAGGAGGTAGTCGGAAGTCTCACTACGAAATGTTTGTTCTCTTTTGTTTACGTATCCTGTTGCAGGAAACTAAATATTTTGCCAACCTTTTCCTCGACAAAACTTTTTAATGAACTTCCCTCGAAACTGTCTGTTGGGTGGGTTTTGAAATTCTAGATATGTACCTAGATAAGAAATCCGCTTATCAGCTGCTTCACCGCCGATATCAGCCTCTCAGTTTCACCTAATCTCGCTCTTTTCTCCGCGAGGCAAAACCTTTCAGCGCAGCGCAGCAGTGAAAATTTCGTAAATTGCCGAATAAGTCTTCGCTCATCGCGAGTCGTGTCGCAAGCACCTACATTTTCTAGAAAACTTCACCCTCTCCAATGTAGCACAATAATTTGATCACGTATAAAATGACGGAGAAGGCGCAGGAGCTCCTCATTCGGGTTTGAACGGTTGACCGAGGAGCATGGTGGAGTTAAGTGAACTCAAGTGGCCTCTTCGACAGCCCACGGATAAATAAATCAGAGGGACAGTGGAAAATTGAGAAAAACAACTCAGCAGAAACCAGAAATTACTGGGTATCTCTCAAACAAGACACTCTAATTCAAGTTCAAACAGAGATAAAGACTTTGTAAAAAGTAAAAGTGATTCACTGATTAATTAAGAGATTTGTTAAAATCAAGAGACTTGACCTTGAAAACAGATTTTTATCTGTCACGCGGATGCTGTTGTAGTAAATCTAAATACAAAATGTTCAAAAACAACTTGGGTAAGAAAATCAGCCCTCGGTTTTTTTTTTCGGGAAATTCTAAAACTTGGTCTTCTTCACCCGAATTTTTTTCTAAAGAAATGTAACTTCTTCTCACGAAATTTTTTTTTTCAAAAACTGTGTTGATCCGAAATTAATTTTGGGTAGGAAAAAATCAACAACAAAATTAGGTCCCATCTAATTCATATGTTTCAAGCTAATCAATTTTTTAAATGTAAATTTAAACCATAAAAAAGTTGATTGAGACAAATTTTGTTCACAAAACTTTAAAAAGTTTTTAAAAAATCAAGGAAACTGGGAATCCCTCAACTACAGCCTCCACATCTTCATCTCGACTAATTATAAATTTTACTAATACGCCTTGCTTTGTGGGTGCCGTTCCCCATAACTTCTGTTTAACCGAGCAACCCCTTTCTGTACAACATCTTCCTTCTTCCGCAGAAACATTACTCCTCATCTCAACCCTGTCATTAGTTGCTTCGGATTTCTGTCCCGTTCCGCCACACGGAGTCACCCCCTTGAAATGTCGTGCAACAAGTGAAATGGACGAGGGAATCGAGGTGCACTGGCCAGCGACGTCCAGTGGCAAAATCGTCTTCTCGAGACCTCTCTGTCTGGACTCCAACAAGAACTCCATCGTGCATACCTGCTGCAACGGCATGTGGGGCCAGCTGGGGGGCGAGAAGTGCGCCCTGTACGCCTACAAGTTCGCCTTCAAGTGTCCTCCGAACTACTCCGAGATCCCCATCGGGAACTCCACTCTCTGCGTGCTGGTCTCCAAGCCGAGCTCCTGGACTCCGGCCTGCATCTCGAGCGGAACGGAGACTTCATGGGTCTCGATTTCCAACAGCACTCGAGCGGGACTCCTCAGCTACTTGGCACGCAGAAGCATTCCAGAAGTTTGGCTACCGGCTCACAGAAGTGAGCCACTGAGGCCTCTGACTTGGGCTCTGGCGGGAGACGCGTGGAAACAGCCGGTTTTCGGACTCGACATCGCCAAGAGCGACAACAACTGCCTCAAACTTCTCTCGTCCGGGACTCTGGAGACTGAGAATTGCGAGAAACAGCTTCCAAGTCTGTGCTTGTACGACCACGAGCCCGTTCTTGGAGGCTTGTGCAAAGGCTGGGTTACCCGATACTCCCCTCAGAGCTCCTGCTTTTCGATCGAGAAGGCTACCGACACTCGGACTCTGGATATCCTCAACGTCTCGAGTGTCGAGGGTCTCCACATCTTCCAGTCCCTCTCCGCGAGTTACGGACTCCAGGACAGAGATCTGTGTCTCGTGAAGGGTCCTCAGAGCCACAATCCGGGTGGGTTTTACGTTGTGGACTCCCACGGAAAGCTTAAGGTGTCACCCACTTTCAACTGCGTTGTTCGCGAGAGATCCACGCATTTCCCACCTCCCGAGCTCGTCTTGAGGTTCGACGAAAACAAGAGAAAACTGCTGCTGATTGCGTACTCAGTCGAGAGCTTCTGGAAGAGCCCTCTGCGACCAGATAGGGTGCACCATGAGCAGACCAACGTTGGAGTAAAGTGCTTCACGAACGCCGAGGAGGTCCAGAAGGAGGTCCGTCTCCGCGGGTCTCTCTGGAGCGGCTCTTTCAGCGTCAGCTCACAGGAGAATGTGACGAAGCACATTTTTGACGTCAAGATGTCCGGAGACTCCCCCGGGATGTACTGGTGTGAAGGCTTCTCCCTCCCCAACATGACTCTCGTGGAGTCCAACAGGGTGGTGGCGGCCAAGAAGCCTAGCCAGACCTTCTCCTCCCTCATTGACTTCCCACATGACCCGACCTTCGACTTCGATCAGCCCAGGACGTTCAAGGGCATCGCCAAGGGCCTCCGCGAGGAACTCAAGAGAGCCGCTCAGACCCCGGAAGCTCGTCAAATAACCCGATCTCTTTCCACCAACCTGCTGAGGGTCTTCAACGAGTCTTCAGACTTCCTTCGGGGGCTCTTCCACATCAGCGTTTTCGAAGGGCTCGCTGGGACAGCCGACGACCTCCCGGCCCCCATCTCGAGCTACTACGCCACCAAGGGGGTCCTATTGGACCTCCTCACCTCGCTGCACACCAGCCAGTTCGCGCTCGTCTCCCTCAACAGCACCGACCTCTGCCTGCCCGCCGCCAACTGGTCGTACGCCAGCATCGGCCAGCGCAGTCTCTCACGGCACTTTTGTCTGCAATCTAGTGGCTTTCCGGTGTCCTGCAAGTGCGTCGGCGACTTTCTGTACGGCGGTACCTGGGAGCACGTGGACGTGGACGACATTATGTGCGAGAACGAGGTACCCGAAATCACCAAGACCCTCTCGACCATCACCCTGTCCCCTTCCGTCTCCCATGAAACTATCAACGCCATGTCCGAGATGACGACCAACAGCTCGCAAATCATCCCCAGTGACGTCTATTTCCTGGGCAAAACCGTCCAAGACATCGCGAACTTGCAAGCCCCCGCAGATCGGCCTTTTTACGAAAACTTAGCGGCCATTCTGAACAACTTAATGGAGGCAAATGAAACTATTGTGCGCCAATCTCAAGAGCAATTGAACGCCACGAACATGCTGCTGCTGGGCTTCGACGAGATGATGAGCCAAATGAACTTCAAGGTCACCCAAGGTGACGATGGCACGATGCTCCTCGTGACCCCCAAGCTCGTCGTCTTCGTCTCCGACCCCTCAGTCGCGAGCATCTCCGGAATAGCGCTCGTCTCTGCCTCCCCCAAGAACGACTTTCACAGCTACGAGATCCGGTCGATCCTCGCTTCTGAAACCGTCGAGAACCTGCTGACCCTCAAGGACATCGAGCTCGGGACCTTTGTTCCCCAAGAGCTCCTGGACCGCATTGACGAGGTCGAGCTCACCGACAACGCCACTTTCCCTGCGCCAGAAGCCCCCCCAAGTCCCCTCAGAGTCGTCATCTCCATCTACTTCAACGACCTCCTCTTCGACTCCCAGACCCAGGAGGTCATTTCCAAGGTCATGAGTGTCCAGATCCCGGGTCGCGCTCGAGATCTCCCCGTGTTCCTTCCCACGGTCTTCAAGTCGTCCCGCCCGGCCAAAGAGGACGGGGTTTGCGGCTACTGGACCTACGAGACCTGGGCCAATGACGGGTGCGAGGTCCTCGGGACCCACGGAGACCTCGTCGCCTGCGGCTGCTCTCACCTCACCCACTTTGCGTACCTCATCATGGGCACGTTCTACCACCAGGACTCGGGTCACAAGGTCACGGACATCAGCATGCACTCCGACGCCCTGGACACCATCACAGTCATTGGGTGCTCCCTGTCCCTCATCGGGATATTCGGGATAGCCGTGACTGCCGTGGTGTTCAAGTCGTGGCGCGAGAAACCGGGCACGAAGGTCCTGCTCCAGCTCTCGGCCGCCGTCGCCCTCGAGATGGTCCTCATAGCGTTCGTCAACACCGAGACCCTCTCCAAGGACCTCATCCTCACGGAGAAGATCACCAACTGCGTCATTCTGGGCGCCTCCCTTCACTACTCCATCCTCGTCGCCTTCACCTGGATGCTCATCACGGCCCTCCTCCAGTTCATGCGATACGTCAAGGTCCTGGGCGACACTCGACCCCCCCACTTCCTCCTCAAGGCGTCCATCATCGGCTGGGGCGCTCCTCTCATCCCCGTTCTCACCATCGCCCTCATCTACCCCGAGTCCTACATCCCTCCAGTCGACGTGGTGATTCCCGGAATCTGCTATCCCAAGGGAAACGCCCTCTACTTCGGTCTCATACTCCCAATCGCGGCCATCGTGATCGCCAACTTGGTGATCTTCGTCATGGTGATCTACAGCATCTTCAAGATCCCCGAGCTGGCCGTGCAGAAGAACGAGAGAGACCTCCTCGTGTCCCAGCTCAGACTCTGCATCAACCTCTTCTTTCTGCTCGGTCTCTCCTGGATCTTCGGACTCGCCACCATCTCAAAGGCTGGCATTATCTTCTCCTATCTCTTCTGTCTCACCGCTACCCTGCAAGGCTTTGTGCTCTTCGTCTACTTCATCGTCATGGACCCCGTGACTCGCAAGTTCTGGCAGCTCTTTCTCGCCAGCATCGGCCTCAACTGCTTCCAACAGAACCTCGAGCGAGTCGACTAAGGGCCACGGAACTCAAATATGCTGTATTAATGTATCATAAATACATATATGGATATTAAAATTTTGTGTTAAATGTCCACCTGAATTTTTCTTGACTTCTGTAACCGTAAGTACACCATGTTTGAAGCTTTTCTCAGTCAGGGCAAGCTCTCTCTCTCTGGTGCTGATATGGCCCAAGACTTTCGATCATTCGAACCTTTTATGTGTCGAAAAATTAGTCACTTCCGTTTCTGATATTATTTTATCAAAGGCTTTGGAGACTCAAGCTTTAGTTTTACTCTTACTGCGCACCAATTCGGAGCTAAGCAATGTTCTCGGCACTTCTGAGTAGGTTTCGGTTCCTTACGAGACTATTTCTCATCTCAGCTTCTTCCAGCTCTTTCAATCCTCCTGACTCCTCTCCAATGCCTAGATGAAAGCAACTTCCTGGGCAAATACTGTCCCTTGACTGACAACACAGAAATTGAGGAGTGCCCTGACTTCAACAACTTCTTCCGAACAAAGCCATACAAGAAAAGTCATATTGCAGTGAACGAAGTCGTAGAGTGCCACTCGAACGCCCAGCTGCTTTGCTACAGTTCTCGCGATTCGGGCCTCTTTAAGTTCAATTGGTTAAGGAACACCCTAAGTTCGCTCAAGATGTCCATTAACATGGCAACTTTTCAACTTGAAGCAACTCATGTCAATTGCTCAGACTCAACTTTGACTTGCGAAATGAAGCCTACAGTTTTGGAGAAGCAGGGGGCAGAAGATGATTTGCTTGAAAAGAACGCCCTCATCGACGGCCTTTGTGTCCGAGGGTTCACCACAAGAGCGACTCCGAGAGATTTTTGCTACTGGATAGACAGATCCAGCGAGTACCGGGACTTCGAGCTGCTGAATGTGACGGGTTATCAGGGCATCGCGAAAGCCTTCCTACTAAGCCAGCTTTATGACATTGGAGCTGGAGACGCCTGTTTGGTGGAAGGGCCCGATTCCACGTCTAGGTACGTCCTCACCTCACGGGGGATACTCAGCAATGAGAGCGAGGCCAACTGCCATGTTTACCGGGACTCGACAGTCTTTAAGGAACTCCAACTCAGCCTGAGTTTTGAGGAAAACAAGCTCGAGCTCTCTGCGTCCTTCTTGGGGCCTAGTTGCTGGAAGGACGTTAGAACTGGAATTCAGTGCTTTGTCAACGGTACGGAGAACGTCGAAATTTATCTTAGTAGCTCGACAACTACTGATAACCGGACCCACATCCTGTTTGAGTTAGAAAGAGCAGAAGAGTTCAAAATCTACCACTGCCAAGGCTTGTCGGGGCCCGAGGAAACTGTCGTTAGATCGGAAAGTATTTGCGCTAATTGCCCCAAGTCCGAACCAGAGACTCTGGAAAGCTTGCTGGCTTCAAACGAAACGGCTGAGGAAGTCGTCAATCGCGTTCCGGAAGTCTCTAGGGGTAAGAACCTGAGTGCGACCGACATTTCCTTGATAGCCCGCATCCTCGAGAAGTCTTCAAACTCATTCCAAACAACCTCCCAAGATTCCTCCATTTTCGACGGAGCTGCCGAAATACTGGACCTCGTGATGGCCACTGATACGAGGGTCTTGGAGGAGTCACAGAAAAAGTACAATTCGTCCAACGTCCTCATTGCGAATTTTGAGGAAATGCTGAACAAGAAAGTTCCAGTCGCCGACTCGCCAGACGGGACAGCAGTCGTCGCGCACGCGAGCTCTTTGACCCTCGTTGCAGATCCGAAAGTGGCCAACGTGAGCGGCCTCGCCCTGTTCCGGGACCCGGACTCTGGGAAAACCAACATGAAGAAGCTTTTCGCGAATGAAACCGTCGAGAATCTGCTGACTCTGAAGAACCTCGAGGTGGCCGCTTTCGTGCCCCAGACCTTGCTAGACTCAGCTGCCCCTTCAAGGATCAAGATTACGGTATTTCTCAACTCCACTCTGTTCAAAGTGGCCTCTGAGCAGGAAATCACGGCCTCCGTTCTGAGCATCACGATGCCCGACCAGCCGTCGGAGCTGGCCTACCCAGTCTCCATCATCTACAGAGCCTCCTACTGCCAGAGAGGCGGAGGCTGCGGCTTCTGGAACTACACCAGCAGGTGGGGACGCTCGGGCATGGAGCTCGGGAGCCAGTCGGAGGACTTTGTGGTGTGCAAGAGCTCCCACCTGACCCACTTCTCGTACATCATGATGGGGGAGGGGGAGAAGCAGGAGCACGTTCGCAATCTGGTGATTCTCTCCAAGACATGCTGCGGCCTCTCCGTCGTCGGATTCATCGGCATTCTCACAACAGCCCTGTTTCTCGAGAGCTGGCGCCAGCAGCCCGGAAGCAAGGTCCTTCTTAACCTCTCCTTCGTCAACACCCTCCAGCTAGTCCTCGTGACATTCGTCGATACGCCGGAGCTCTCACGCAAGCTGACGTGCGAGGTGGGCAGAGAGTATTGCGTGGCTCTGGGCGCCTCTCTGCAGTACTCGGTCCTCGCAGGCTTCACCTGGACCCTCATCACCGCCTACCTCCAGTACAAGCGCTATGTGAAGGTCCTCGGCAACATCCTCCCGGAAAACTTTGTGTTCAAATGCTGTTGTGTGGCATGGGGATTCCCGCTGGCGTTCGTCGTCTGGTTCGCCAGCTTTTTCCAGCACCTCTACATCCCCTCCAAGGAACACGCCATCTGCTACCCGAAGAAGGAGGCCCTGGTTTTTGGCGTACACTTGCCTATTTTTGCCATAATTTCCGCAAACATCCTTATTTACTTGGCCATTCTGCTCAGCATCTTCTGGA
Organism: Forcipomyia taiwana; assembly: GCA_963930915.1. Taxonomy (NCBI): domain Eukaryota; kingdom Metazoa; phylum Arthropoda; class Insecta; order Diptera; family Ceratopogonidae; genus Forcipomyia; species Forcipomyia taiwana. The sequence goes on from CAWVOI010000020.1 coordinate 1,193,680, forward strand.
CGACGCAAGTGAAGAGCAAAATAAGCGAACAAGGCGTTCTCAAGTACCAGCTCAAGGTTTCCGTGGTACTTCTCTTCTTGATGGGCTTTCCCTGGATTTTCGGCTTCTGTGCCGCTTACTCGTCCGAGGTCACGTTTTCCTACTTGTTCACCGCGACTGCGACCGTGCAAGGCTTCGTACTGTTCTTTTACTTTATCATTCTCAACGAAGAGGTACACAAGAAATGGAGGTCGTTTTCGCGGAAATTCGGTAACTGAGTTCGGACGCGACGTCTCCTTACCTGTACGTAAAGCTAGACTTTAAAGTCTCTCAAGCATAGAAATCACTAGAACTTTGTATTTTCCCGGATTTTCGAGCAATCTTGGCGAGTCCTAAAATGCGACTAAAGCTTAATTCAATTTGCTTTCTACATTTGTACCCGCACTCGCATGAATCGAGAAGGGGCAAGTAAGTAGCCATTATCCAATTGAGGAGATGTCCACGCGTTCTTTCGCATGTGTTGTCGTAGGTGCCTGTGCCTGGTCCCAAACTAGCGTAAGCAATCAGAGGGAAGAGTTTAGGGCGGCACGAAAAGTTTCCATTCAATTTGACTTAATGGAGATGGATTTTTCAGTTCGATTTAAGTTGACAGGGACTTGACCTTTCTTCTCACTTCTTTCACGTCCTTTGACATTTTTCCATCTCTTTTGGAGCCACCCTACCGAGACATTTTGTGGGCAAGATGTTTACGCCGCATTGATTGTCTCAATTGAACTGAAGAATTTTGATGATAATAAGATTAAGTAAGTGATTACACTAGCGAGATGGAATCATAACAAGAAAAGGTGTGTGCATGAGCTCAGTCATGGCCGGTCTAGAATTTCAAAACTCCCCCGAAACCTCGATACCAAATAGCCATAAAAAATAAATAACAAGGCGAATTTGCATTCGAGTACCTAAAATCTTGCGTGTCGCATCTCATTTTTGCCAAATCACCGCCATTATATAACTTTGATGACTTTCTGCTTTTTGCCGCCGTTTTCGTACCACACAAATAAATGGCAAAATTCGATATCAAAACACAATTTTTTTGAATAGACGAATACACACACTTTTGTTGTTTAGCTCATGTCCGTAGGCGCTTCTCACTTCACGTCACCCAGGTGGAAGCTCGCTTCGGTGTCCACACGTTCAGTATCTCGCCCATTTTGCATCAAATCAGTCGTGAATCGCCGCTGCTTCCGTCCCGCTGCACCAAACAATGGCTCATTGTCGCTTCAGATTCGGATCCGATAATATCGCGCGCCAAGTGCACTTGTTCCGTCCTTCAAAGTGATTTAATTAATTAAAATTTCCTCCAATCGTGTCCTGAGAGGCTCCAAAGTGTTGTTCTGTGCTAGCTAGACTTATGCAAATTCCTTCGTCTCAATAACTAGTTGCTTGGAGAACGGAATGATTGACGTAACGAAATACCAATACTCGAAGTGAGTCTCAAAAAGTCAAGATCGAGTTTATTGAGGAGCAGCAAGCCCGTTTTCGTCATTCGTTTAGTCGGCCAGAAGGGTTCCGGTTGGATGGCAGCGAACAAGAAAAGCCATGCGATGAAAAGCAAAGTGAATAAATGATGGCAATGGATTGCCATAGTGACGTGACGTAACTCGACGCTATTTGGTTCAAGTTTGTAAATACGGCTCTTTTGTGGCGCGTTTAATTGGGATGCGCGGTGATCAAAGCAATTAACCAGAATATTGTATTTTTTTGCGGACAAAAATAAAGCCTAGAACTTTCACATCATGGTTTATGGAGTGACTAATGGGTCCCGGCCCCATCCCGTGGACTTCATTTTCAGCGGGTCGTTGCCCGAAGACGCCATCTCCTATTCCCGGTAAGTTGAATTTCGCAACCCAAAATGTGCGTGGGACCTCTGATAAAAGCTCAAACACGGCTTCTGATGCCCGGACCGTCGCTCACTCGTGCTCCAAATTAGATCCACATCTACAATCCGACAATCAACTCACTTGAGTACAAACATTTGTATACGACAAATCTCTTATCTTCCAACGAGAAGTCTGTCCCCTGTCTTCTCTTATCCGACGAGACGAGAGTCGAGCTCAGTTCAGCTTTCGGCGTCCGCTAGACAAGAACCGGTTCGTTCCGAGCGCGCCTTTGCCATGTATTACGACGTTAAGCGAGACGAGTCCGAGTCGGAGGGGGAGTCGGGTACCGTCGAGGAGAGCATAAGGCTCAAGAACCTGCGTAACCGAACGCGCTACTTCCCGACGAAGAACAATAACTTCGAGGGGGCGACGAACGAGGGGGTGGGTCGGATCGAGGAGGAGCCAGTCATCTTCATAGGCGAGCAGAGGTTCTACAGGTAGCTCCAAAATGACTCGCCTATGAGCTACACTACCTATTGTGATCTAATTCCTTCAATTGATTCCAGAAAAGGCGGGTGTTTTGTGTCGATTTGCCGAGGAATTGCCATTTCTCTGCTAATTCTCATCTTCATCTTCTTCCTGACCTTCACGGTATTCTTCGCCACCAAGTACACCTACGACATCAAGCCCAACGTCACGCTCGAGGACTTCCTCAACCACCGACCCTACATCATAGACAAGAGAATCCGGACCCCGAAGCACATCCTCCCCAAGCACTACTGCCTCTACATCTCCCCCATCTTCAATGAGACCCGCAAGCCCTTCTCATACAACGGCATCGTGTGGATCACGCTGCTGTCCAAGAAGCCCAACACGAAGCGGATTGAGGTGAATGTGAAGGAGCTAGAGATAAATTCGAGTGACGTGAGTGTCTATCGGAGTCTGAAGCTGACGCCTCTGGACTTTGACGACGACCCAGAGTGGGACTCGAAGGAGTCCAAGAACAGCCAGTCTCGTCGAACGAAGCGAGAGGCGGAGGAGGAGGGGAGTCTCGGGCCGGACGAGACGGTTGAGAGCGTATCTCTGGAGGGCACGAGTCCGGACCCGAATGAGGGGGGCGAGACTACGGAGGAGACCACGTCGGAGGAGACGAGGACCAAGAGACCACGGACCAACAGGTACCACCATCCGGTGCTGAACAAGGAGGACTTTATCCCCATCAAGGTCACGGACGTGGAGCTCGATGAGGCGAATGAGCGACTCTTCATCTATCTGGGCACGGAGATGAAAGTGGACGTCTACTACATTGTGAAAATCGTCTTCTCCGGCAACATGACACACGACCGGGGGTTGTACTTCACGACCTACGAGGACACGTCCAACGAGTTGAGGTAAGTGGTGGGAGCTGTTAACGGGCCATAAAGCCAAAATAGGTCAACTTCAACAAAGAAGCTTAACCCTCTACCGGGCAATCCGGGAGAGATTCCGGGCCAATAATTTCCCGATTTCCGGGAAAGCTGCTGTCAAAATTAAAATTGATATTCAAGCTAAAATTCTGACCTTTAAATAATCAAAAATCGTTAACAAAAATTTACGTTTCCTTATACGTAAAAAAACGCTTTTCTTGCTATTTAGAAACCTACCCTGTTTGAACCAGTCTGTCCGCGGCCAGTATGGGGTGGTCATACTGTGGTCTTTCCACAGTCTGTCCACGGCCATATAAGCGAGGCGAGAACGTTTGTTCGTAAGTCTTCTCGCGAATCATTCCACGTGGAAGGGCGGTGGAAAACTTGGTTCTGGCCGGTCAATTTTGGTCTCCTCGCGCGGGGAAAATGGGAAAACTTGGACAGGCCGGGTCAATTTTGGCCCTGAAGTCAAAATTTAGGGCAGTAATGCTTTCAAAATTTTACTTCCGGCCGGAAAATTACATGGCCGGAAAATTGACCTAATATTTTTTTTTCACGAGTAGCCTTATTTTATTTAATGTCTCCAAAAATTAGGTTTAAAAAAGAAACATGTCTCTGTAGAGGATTCAATTTCTTAGAATTTCGCTAGAAAACAGGTTTATAAATATGACATTTGGCCTTGGGCGTTTGCCTCCGTATCTAGCGCGCATATTTCCTGGTACTTCTCCTGGGTAGGAGGCTCGATTAAGAAGTAGCTGAAAGCGGCTCTGAACTTTTCTACGGAGCAGGGTCGTTCGCACTTCGCGAGGGTCAGCTTCTTCGGGACTTCAGCGTGGGGACTCTCCCAGTAGTAGACCTCGACCTCGTGAGTCTCTTTGATGAGCTCAAAGCTGACTGTGGCGCCATGAGTGGGCATTCTGGGCACTTGCTTCTGGACCCCTAGAATACGAATCAGTCCAGAAACAGTCTGGTCGTGTCCAGAGTACTCGAAGATGGTCCTAGTCTCGGAGCCATTGACGAGTCCCTCGAACTTGAGCAGGATGTTGGTCAGTAGGGCTCCGTAGCGGGCCTTCTTCATGTAGTTTGTGAACGTAAGGAGATCCAGGATGTCCTCGTTGAAGCTCCCCGCAGTCTGAAGAAACTTCTGCCCAAATGCAGGGACGGTGAGACCGAACTGTGACTGTAGCAGGAGGATGTCATAGAAGTCCCAGGCCTCGTAGAGGTCCATGAGAGGGAGTCCGCTGTCGATGCTGAGCTGCTCCAGGAAGTTGGGGTGGGCGTTGAGGAACTCACGGATACTCGACGGGGGGTTCTCCTGCAGATCCATGAACTTCCTCTCGTACTTTGGACACGGCATCAGCGACAGAATCATGTTGTCAGTCTCCTTCGGAATCACGTTTATCGCCACCGGTTGCCATGGGATGGGCAGAGGGGAGTTTGGAGGGGGAGGCAGGAACCCCGCCATCAGGCTTTGAGCACTCATGAGGGCCCTCTCCTTGTAGCTGCTCACGACGTGGATGTCTCTTGACGAGTAAAGGCCTCCATCGCTGACGAGCGAGTCGTATCGGAGCCGGAGCTTCTGTCCGAGGAGATACAGCTCGCGGATGCCCTTTTGGGTGAGGGCAGCGAAACCCTCGGGGAACGTGATGTTGACGTTGGGATCGGTCGGGTAGGTTCCAAGGGCAGTGCGGTGGCCGTGGCGATGGACAAAAGCGACGCCCTTGAGGTTGCTTCTGGGGGAGTTTTCACTGCCCAGAACCGCTCCGAGGCATAGAATCAGAACTACGAGCATGTCGACTCAAGGAGATGTAAGGAACTAATCGCGAGTGCGATTTGTTCGAGAGTAGAGAGTCTGGGACGTGGTCAGGGACGGGAAAGTCGTAATCCCATGTGACTATTTTTACTCCAGTGCGCTCCGTCTCTTGCGTTGTGATGACTTTTTGACCCGAAACGAGGTGTTTTCAATCTCTCACGCGTCTGATAATTCGATAGTCGCGTCTCACACTTGCCCGACTAGAACTATGAGACATGAAATCTATCGGAGGAACAAAGAAATCAATCGCTATTGTTCATGTCTTTCTTTGTGTCTTCTTAACCCATTGACCTCCGGAAATTTCAGACATTTTCCACCGGAATGTCAAATTTATTTTCTATATTCTAATTTTTGTTATACCCAAAAAACCAAAAATCAGCTCTCTAGCTCTTCCCTGGGCTTTGCTAGGGCCTAGTTAGTGTGTTTTTGTACCATCGTAGGTTTTTTAATTTTTTTCAAAATTTTATCTAAGGTTTGGCCTTTGTGGTAACAGTAAAAATATTTTTAAGTAAAAATAAAAATGAAGGAAAAATTACGAATTTTAAGGGTTTTAGAAAACTAGGAAAAAAAATTTAAAAGCCAATTAAATTTCCTATCTTACCATATATAAAAATTGATAGTTTGAGCGCAAGAACTAAGCTCTAAAAATTAGTCAGCGACCCATCGGTGTTCAATGGGTTAAACTATTTTCTTTTCAGCTACTTCACAGCCACTTTCCTGGAACCCGACGCCCGTCTCCTGTTTCCGTGTCTCGAGGACCACAACGTCCAAACCCCCTACGACATCTCCGTCGCCCGACATATGAGCATGTCCACAGAGTCCATATCGGATCTGGAGGAGCCCGAGACCCTCAACTCGACCTGGTTCGTGGACGAGTACAACCGCACCAACCTCGTGAGGGCCTCCGAGATCGGATTCAGCGTCACCAACATGAAGCCCCGGTCCTTCCAAATCCGTGACAATATCACCTTCATCTTTTACGTCCGCGAGAAGTACACCAATGACCTTGAATACACCGTGGACCTGCTCGGGAAGGTCATCAAGATCTACGAGAACTACTTCGAGAGCCCGTTCCCGTACGAGAAGGTCAAGTACGTCTGCGTCCCGAACGGACCACCGGGCCAACGGGAGGTGAAGGACTCCATGATCCTCTCCAGCGAGCACCACATTCTCTACTCCCACTACTTTCCCTCCACCCCCATCGAGTACGTTGACGAGAGTCTTGCGTACGAGATAGCTCTGGAGTGGATTCACCGCACCTACGAGTGGCGCAATAACGAGCAGTACTGGATCTACGAGACCCTGCCTCTGTTCCTCGAAAACGTAGCCTTGGATCAGGTAAGCTACAGGCTGTGGAGGTCTGGCTCGTGAACCCTCCTTTTTTATTTGCAGCTGAGTCAGAAGGAGGGACAGTCGGACCACCTTACCATCGGGGATCGCTTCAAGGCGCTCAGGGACGAGGTCTACTTCAAGACGACAGCTCTCAATGCCTTCGACTGGGACTGGGACGACTCCAACTTCTACAGCTTCATCAAGAGAAAGGGCTTCAGCATCCTTCGAATGTACAACCAAAGCATCGGACAGGAGATTTTCCAGAAGGCAGTTAAGACCTTCGTCTCAGAGAGGTAAAAGCTCCCCCCCCTCCCCCTTTGGAGTACTGAAAAAGGTTCTCTTGACAGACTCAACAGAGAGACCTCCATTTTCGACGACTGCATCGAGGACCAGGCCAAGAACTCCTCTCTAGCCGTCAACGTTCGCGAGTTCATCTCCTCGTGGGCGGCCATGGAAAAGTACCCCGTCCTCAACGTGACCTTCAACCGCACGGCTGGCGAGATCCAGGTGGAGCACGTCCCGTTCTCCTTCGGTGAGGAGGCTCCGCACCAGCTCGTGAGTGTGCCCATCTGGTACACGGACTCTGAGAGCCGCGAGTTCTCGGCCAGCGAGCCGGCCTTCTGGATCACGGCCCCCAACGACACGACCACCATCTCCGTGAATGTGTCCGAGAACGAGGACTTTTTCGCCGTCTTCAACCCCATGGGTCTCGGCTACTACCGCGTAAACTACGACGTTGAGACCTGGAGCCATTTTGCGAGACTGCTGAAAACGTCGCCGGAGAAGCTGCCCTACTACACGAGGACCCTGCTGATAGACGACGCCCTCAATCTGGCGCGTTTGGGACTCCTCAACTTCTCCGTAGCCTTCGACGTGGCCTCGTACCTCAACGGCAGCGAGAGGAGCTACTACACGTGGAAGGAGACCTTCCTTAACCTCAAGTTCCTCTACAACCTGCTGCGGGACCGACCCGGGTTCGAGATCGTGGAGACCTTCATGATGGAGAAAATCAAGCCGCTGTGGGCCGAGTTCATCGTGAAGGACGCCAGCAGCACGGAGACGGGCATCAACGAGGAGAAGCTGCGTCTCAAGAGCCTGGTCTTCGAGTGGGCCTGTCTCATAGGTCACTCGCCCTGTATCGAGCACCAGAAGAAGGAGTTCTACAAGCTCATTGAGGACGATATCATGATCGACTCGCAAAAGTCCCTGGACGAAGACGAGCTCTTCCTCATGGTCTGCACCACCATTCGCTACAGCGGAAGTCACGAATGGTACATCCTTGCCAAGAGCATCGAGAAGACCATCGACCTGAACGAGAAGAAGACGCTGCTTAGGGGAATGGGGTGCACCAAGGAGATCCACCTCATTCACGCCTATCTCAAGTACCTCACGAACGACGAGCTGTACAAGCTGGCCCAGGAGATTCTCGTTTCCATAAGCGACAACAGTATTGGACTCAAGTACACGCTTGACTACCTTTACGACCACTGGCTCGAGGTCAGACAGTATCACGACCTGAAGGAGATGTCCGTGCTATTTCAGAAAATCACCGACAACAACGGCTTCGAAGTGGTGAGTTCTTCAATAACCCTAGCGACTATCAGGGCGACATTATTTTGAGATGGGGGGAAATTGGGCTGATCCAGCTTGTTTCACAAACTGCTTTTCATAAAACTACATACAAATTTCTAAGCCACGTCAAAGCACCATCTTCACAATTGTTCAGTTGGGAAAGGGCTCCTTCAAACTTTCTCTTTGGGCAGCTGGAGAGGGTCACAATACTCGGAATCAGTTGCACCCTAACGGTACAAAGTTTGCGCACATCTTCCACTATTTGTTCGTATCCTATTGAGCGTGCACCATTCAGCCGAATTTTCACCAAATTTTCAATATTTGGAATTTTTTCCTTAGACCTCTATATTTTACAGTTCCGCTCGATATTCGCCAAGTACAGCGACAAGTTCACCACCCGAGACAAGGAGATTCTTCGAGCCACTCGGTACATGATCCTCAAGACCCTCGAATGGAAGGAGCAGATTTCCCAATGGATGTACTACTAGGACCCCGTTTTAAGTATTTAGCACCGAGATGCACCGCTTGTGATTTTGTTGTTCGCTCTAACGTACTGATTTGTCGTGATTTTGGAATAAAATTTATTTAGGTAGCTTCCGAAATTTCGTCTACCCTCGCGTGATGATTATCTGCTCGCCCTTGGAGTCGTAAGCCTCCGCATCGATCGCTTCCTCGTAGTCCTCCACGTCGTTCGTCACGTACTCGATTTCGGTCGTGTATTCGGAGGAGCTAAATATTACCAAATCAGAAAATATGCAAGTTTTAAGACAAATATTCGTACTCCTTGTTCGACTTGAAGCGCTCCTTGCGGATGATATTCATGATGGTCTGCTGGAACATCGTCATCGTGGTGTCCGGTTCCCTGGCCAGCACGAGTTCGTGGAGCCAATCCACCAGGTGCTTCATCTTCGACAGCATTATTCGGTCCTCGCTTTTCACTGGAACGAATCCGCAATTTTACTTCTGACATGCAGACAGACGGACAGATTCTCACCGTATTTCTGCCCATCCTTGATCCGTCCGCTCCAGCAAATCTGTCCCAGCAGCGACTTCCCTATGACGGTTCTGAAGATCTTGCCCCCAATCTTGTTCCCGTTCACGGACTCTATCTTGCTCATCTCCTCCGTCAGCTGGGCCTTGGCATCTGGGTTCATCAGGCGGTTGTTGAGACGCCACAGCTCGCTCAGGTGGGATATGGGGAAGTAGAACTGGGAGTTTTCCTCACGACCTATCTCGGTGGTCCCTTCGAAGGTGCTCCAGGCCCCAGGCTGGCCCTGGAGTCTCTCGTCTATCGACAGCACCGTTCGTTCCGTGCGAGCTACCATCCGGAAGAGCTTCTTCTGGACGCAGTCGATGCTCTCACACTTCCGCAGCACGACCTCGACGTCACTCGCCTGGACTGACGTGGAGGGGAGAGGCTTCTCGGGTACCTTGGGCTGCGTCCTCTCTGGCATCTTGAGCTTCATCAAGATCACCGACCCGTTCTCCTTTATGACACGGATCTTGCGCAGTCCGCTCTCGTCCGTGTCCTCCACCTTCAGCATGAACTGGCCGTTGTATCCGTTCTTGAGCAGCGCCGTCTGGACCGTCGCTTCAATGGCCTCCATTTCTTCCTCAGACACTTCCTCCGAGACTTTTACCTTCTTGGACGCCGGTTCGTAGTCGTGTTCGTTCGCATCCTCGCCGACGAGTTTCAGGAAGTTGACAGAGTCCCTGGTTTTGTCCTCCTGCGTAAAACTCTTCCGCAAGTAGGCGTCCGAGCTCTGGCATTTCGTCCGGAACAGATAGAACTTTTCCAGCTGGACTCTGCACGAGCGGCATATTTGACAGGGTAGGTTGTCGTCAGCAGCTACTTCGACTACAGGAAGAGGAAGTCCTTGATTGCGTGTGAAAAATGGAATATTCGCTTACCTGAAACTAAGGAGACGATTTTCAGACTGATTTTCTCCTCGAAAATGTCATACTCGGCCGCCTCTTCTAGACAAAGGCGACAAAACTCCCGACCTCTCGTGACATCCATTGCGAATGGGCTTCAGTGCAGCCTAACAGGTTGAATATTTAAGAATTTTGCCTGCTTTGAATATTTTGGCGTTGATTTTGGAGTTGTTGTGACAGCAGCTGTCAAAAGTGCCATTCCGTACAACAACAAACGACTCCGTACACCAGAAAGTAAACAAAGCTCAAGCGAAATAAAATCAGTAATTTAAGAATCCTAGTTTTAGCCCCTTTAAACACTAAACATGTTTAAACCAATAGGCAGCGGGAGTTCCTCCGCCCCGGAGCCGAGAGATGACACTAAATTCGACCAGTTCTTCAAGGAGGTGAGTCCAAAAAGGCCGAAAAGAAAATGAGGTGACCGATTTCGCTCCACAGCTCAAGGAAGTCGAGCAGCGAGACAGTGTTTTGACGTCCGAGCAACAAATCAACCGTCTTCTTCGTCCGGGATCGACATACTTCAACCTGAATCCGTTCGAAGTGCTCCAAATACCTCACGATACCCCAATCGATCAAATCAAAAAGAAGTACCGGAGTCTGAGCATTCTGGTGCATCCGGACAAGAACCCCGAGAACAACGATCGCGCCCAGCAAGCCTTCGAGGTTGTGAACAAGTCCTGGAAGATCCTGGAGAACGAATTGACGCGCAAAAAATGTTTAGAAGTGTACGAGGAGGCCAAAGATCGCACAGACATGATGATAGCGGAGAAGAAGAAGAAGCTGAAGAAGGAGGGTCGGGGGAGTGAGCTGATTCCGGAGGAGGATCCAGACAAGTACCGTCACGCCATCTACGTGATGGTCATGAAACTATTCGCCGACATGGAGAGGAAGCGGCAGCAGCTCGAGCAGAGGGACATGGAGGAGCGGAAGCGGAAGAGGGAGCAGGAGATCGACGAGGAGGAGAAGCAAAAGGCCCAGAAGGAGTGGCAGAAGAACTTTGAGGAGTCACGCCAGAGCAGGGTGGACAGCTGGCTCAGCTTTCAGGCCGGCACCAGCAAAAAGAAGAAGGCCAAGAAGACGGCCGTGTCGTTCAACCCCCCCAAGCTCAAGCCCGAGAGCCGCTAAGACCTCAACGCCGAACGAAACCTGCTGAAACTTGAAACTCCGATTTTTATTTAGTATTTTATGAGCGCTTACTTTGTATCATACAGAACTTTAATAAAAGATTGCTTTTATGACACAGGTCTGAGAGTGATTTGATGATTTATTTTAGGAAAGTCTCTTTCAAATATTTTTAGTTAAGTTCCAACCGACCAAGTGGTAGGAGGGCTTCCAAAAATTTTTTAACTGGGTTTCTTTTTTAAAAAGCGTAAAGCCACAATCCCGAAAAGGTGTGAATTCCACGATCAAGCGGTTCAAAGATCAACTTATTTAATGGCAAACACGCGAGGCGGTGAACGACCTTGAGGCAGGCCCTGTTGAGGAATATGTCACGTTTGTTATCACATCGCGCTCGCGAAACTTTTTTCCACATTCACTTCTCCGCTGACCTTCACATTGAACTTCGCGTTAATATTGCAATCAATTTCTCTGCACTTTTGCTTCGCCGTGTCTCGTCTATGAGCGCGTGTTGGCCGCTTTAAAATAGCAATCAGCTGTACACTAGCTACGGTGTCTCTTAACACCTTCTCGCGAGTCTCGTACTCCCACTTAAGGCATTTATACGGGCCAGTTTATACACCACACGACAGCTAAAGAGGCAATTTTGTGTCTGCCATTTAGTTTAGTTTAGTTGGTGCCCAAGAACGCGCGCGTTTTTTTAATGGCCGTTTGAAGCCGCACTCGAGTGAGAGAAGGAGATGCAAATAAGGGTCAAGTAGGCCCCCGCTCAAGTGCCAGTGAGAGCCAGGTGACCCTCCGAGAGCTCAGTCGTCTCAATGCCAGTCAGTCCGTGCGGCAATTGCAAGTGTGAACCTTCCAAAAACGCGTTAAAACGGAAAAAAAACTTATTTACGACAAAACAGCAAAACCTGATAATTTCTTAGTCATAGACAGACACATCAACCGGCCCGCTCGCCTCCGGAAGTGACCGCAATGTAAATTTATGAATTGCTTATCGAGATTTCAAAGATTTTTTTCGCTGGCAACACACAATAAAGCGTGACAAGCGGCAGGTTTTCGGCAGGAGATTTGCAATCACGTGTGAGCGGTTTCAAATGAGATCTTGATGAGGATCTCCGCCAGTGATTGGGAAATGGAGAAGTAATGAGAGCAATTAAAGCCTCGTTAGGTTCCGAAGTCCGTTCTCGTGTCACCCTGAAGGGGTCGGTCTCCAGTCCCCGAGCTCTGGAAATTCTAGAGCGAGGTTTCGTCATCGTCAGCCTTGAGATACTTAAAAGAGCAAAACGCCCTTCGAAGCCGTCAATAAGTATTGAATCTCGCATGTCTGTGGGAGGCATGTTGAAGAGATGCCACTAAATCATGTATGAGCATTCGTGAGAGTCAGTTTGTAGTAATCAAGGAAGAGCAATGCACTTCTCAAGGCAGCGTCTTTAACATACATTGTAATTCAGACACTTAACAAGATAAAGTGGTTGTAATTCGAGTCTTCCGAGGGATGCTGAGGAAACGCTATGGGTCAAGAGCTCTTGCGACCCCCTCGAGATCCGACAGACGGACAGAGTGAGTCACGGGGGTCAACTGAAGCCTTCACGATGCAAACGCTAATCTCATTACAAACTACATTACTCGCAACTGCACCAAGAGAAACTGGTTAGGCGAGTATATTAGCGGGCTTTGGGACGTTTGGATGGAAAATCAAAACCGCCAGTAGCGTTGCATGTCAACGTGCGAGCCAGTGGCGGTTCTAAGGATGGCTGAAACGATGTGTTCCCTTTTCTCATTATTGAGATTAGTGAAAATTTCATTATTTGGAGAGGACAAAGAAATGCCCCTGAAAGCTTAAAAATCTTTGTGAAATTCTCATATATTTTTTAGAGTGTAATAAAGCTGCCCCTCTTGGACTGGATTCTGGGAGTGCAAAGTGCTACCCCCCTAACTTCAATTTTAATAAATTCTCGGATAGCTGAGCCTACCCTAGCCATCCCCTAAAAACGCCACTGGTGCGAGCCACGGGCCGGTGAGAGAGGTTCGACACTTTTTTGCGCTAAGCTCTTGAAAATATGTTTATAAGAAGGCGAATTAAAACGGAAGGTCGTCCAAGGTCTGAAAGGTTGATTGCATTTTTGCTAAATTCGCTATCGAAATTCCAGATGCAAAACACTTTTTTGCTCCCCCCAGTCGGCTTTTATATGCAGTTTGGGCGGCGTTCATCGTCAATTCTCCAGACAAAGAGCTACGTAATTGCCATTTAATTCTCAATCAGGCAGATAATTCGCGCTTCATTGGAGGCGTACGCAAGGTACCGTTTTGAATGACGAAGAGAAAACAAACGAGAACCTGCCCATGAGGTAGTCAGCTTACCCTCTCACGCGGAAGTATCGAGACCTTCTACGAAACGCCCCTTACTCTTGAAAGGCTCCCAAGCTGAATTAGACGCCTCAAGACCGAAGTTGTTGCCTCCAAAACAAAAGTGAGTACCTCCAAAGGCAAAAAGAGGCAAATCTGAAGAGGCCACGCCTCCCATTTGAGGTAGGCGTCTCCCAGTCTGGAACTCAAATTCTTTTCAGGAGAATGGACGAGAACGTACGGCCCAGAGGGTGTTCCGGCTAATGAACCAATCTGGCCTTCGAGATAAATGATGAAAGAAAATATTGACAATCAGGTTTTGGTGCTGTGTTTGCGCGCGTCGCAGTTGACGTGCTCGTGAGAACCAGAACTTCTTCCTGTAACCGCATTTTAAGCGTAATTGCGTACTTAAATTCCTCAGATCCTAATCACCGATCCGGCACAGAGAGTCTAATTAAAAGCCATGAAAAGAGACGGTGATGGCGCGCGTGGGGGTTCGGTCGTGCCCTTGCGAAAAGTGAAAGGCCGACTCAGAAGGGTGGACTTGCAGTAAAAGTCAGCTGCCGGCCGGCTGATGACTAGGAAACGCGCGATCGTGCCTTTGTTTTGCTCCGTCGTCATGATATGCGTTATCTCCCGCCGCGCCGGTTTTACGACGACTGGTTTTTGAGACTGAGATTGGGGTTCTCTTGCAGACGCGATTAGTGAATTAACTTCAGTTTGTTGGTAGACAGCTCGCGAGTAAGAAGCTCTGAGGACCCGCAGAACTCAGAAAATTCACACAACTTTACAAATTGATTGGAGAAAAATAAAACTCGAAGTTCGACTACAAAACAAAACCAGACAATTCATGCGAGATGGAAATTTTTATAAAGCTTGTTGGTATCGTTCTGAAGCTCATAAGGTTGGTCGCGGTTCCAATTTTGAGCTTCTTGTATCCGAAGCAGACGAAGAAGCTGCCTGTGATAACGAACGACCTCCTCAAGATCCCAGCGGTGGACTTGGCTGACAAAATAAGGCAGAAAGAGGTGAGTACTTTGTTCTGGGTCTGACGCAAGCGGTCATGATTGATTGACTTTGGCGCGTGAGACGGATCTTGAAGTCTTTAGAACTTAACTTGATTGGTCTCGCATCCAGATCACCTCTACAGAAGTAATTAAGGCCTACGTCGAGAGAATCCGTGAAGTGAATCCGATCATCAACGCTGTGACCGACGACCGGTTCTCTGAGGCCCTCGAGGAGGCCAAGAAAGCCGATCAGATGGTACAGGAAACGTCTCCGCTGTATCTGCTCGAAAACTACCCATTCCTCGGAGTGCCGTTCTCCATCAAAGAGAGTGTTGGAGTCAAAGGTAAGAGATAATGGAGTCCGAGAGTAAAAAATAGTCAATAAGGAGATAAAGTCTCCGCTTTCGACCGGATCTCCCCTTATCACAGACACAGAAGCTTGTATGAGATGCAGTGGCGTTGATAGGGGGTATCCTCACCTCCATAGAAAATTTTGAAATGTTCAAAAAAGCTCCATTAACGTGATATATTTTTTTAATAGAAATTTTTAAATTTGAGAGATTTTTAATCATTTGTTGTTTCTTGAAATTTTTTTTGAAAAGGCTTTTAATTAGGGGATTCTTTTTTAAAAAATACAGAAAATTTTTCGGACCTTAAAACTTTTAAATAAATACGTCTATTGTAATCCAAGTTGGCAAAGGATCATACAATTTGCTTACTGAAATGAGCCACTTGAAAACTTTGACATTTTTCACATAAAAAAAAGTCACGAATTTTGAATTTTTTGCAAAAAAAACAAAAATTGCTAATTAACTTCCAAACCTACAAATTTCGCGCCTTCGACTAGACTTGGCCATTTCAAAGTTTAAAAAGCTATCTACGCCACTGACTAAATAAATTGACCGTCGACTAATTGCAGGTCTCCAGCACGCCTGTGGATCCCTCGCGAGACTCAAAGAAGTGGCGCAGAAGGACGGCGAGAGCGTGCGTCTCCTGCGCTCTGCTGGAGCGATCCCTGTTTGCGTCACAAACGTGCCAGAGTGGTGCATGAGCTGGGAGTCCTTCAACTACGTCAGTGGCAGAACCCTCAATCCCTATGACCTCAGTCGCACGTCCGGTGGAAGTAGTGGAGGCGAGGCTGCTCTCATAGCTGCCGGAGGATCTCTGTTCGGTCCCGGGAGCGACATTGCGGGCTCCATCCGCGTGCCTTCCCTCTTCAACGGTATTTACGGCCACAAGCCGACTCCCGGATTCGTCAGCGTCCAGGGCCACTTTCCCCACTCCAAAGACAAGAGCTTCAACAACTATCTCACGATCGGTCCCATGGCTCGGTACGCCAAGGATCTGATCCCTCTGCTCCACATCATGAGCAACAAGGACACCAAGCTGCGTCTGGACCAGCCCGTTCTGACGAAAGACATCAAGATTCACTACAAGTTCGACAATGGAGTGGGCATCGAGGCGGTGGATGTGGATGAGAGTCTCAAGGAGAGCATGTTCAAGGCTCTGCAGCACTTCAAGGGCAACGGATTGACCGTCGAGGAGGCGCAGGTGAACCTCACAGATTGCTACAACATCGGGGTGGCGCTCTTCCTAGAGATGGAGGACGTCCCCGACCTCCTGGGGTACATGAAGGAGAACAAGGAGCGCGACAACTGTGCCCTGGAGATGGTCAAAGCTGTGATCGGCAAGTCTCAGTACACCTTTGCGGCCCTCGCCCTGGCTGGCATGCGCGAGACCAAGGCGTACATCTCAAAGGAGAAGATCCAGAAGTACATGAAGGAGTACACCAGCGTTCGACAGCAGCTTCTGGTGAGTTTTTGGTGCAATTCCATCAAACTCTTCCTTACCCACGTTTTTCCAGACTCTGCTAGGTGAAGACGGAGTCCTCTTCTTCCCGACCTTCAACAAGCCAGCCATGCACCACTACGAGTCTCTCACCCTCCTCTCGGGGGTCATTTATACCAAATTCTTCAACCTCCTGGGCTTCCCAGCCACACACGTGCCCATGGGACTCAACAAGGTAAGTCTCCCATGAGTTCAATTTGAGAGGTGAGCTAATTCCTTGTTCGCAGGACGGCCTTCCTGTCGGCTTCCAAGTGATTGCTGCACCAAATCAAGACAGACTGTGTCTGTCGATTGCCTGTGAAATCGACCATGCCTTTGGAGGATGGGTTCCTCCAAGTTAAATTCTGTTATTTCAAAAACCGACTTGTTGTGTTCTAAATAAAGTTTATCAAGTTTTACTCTTCTTCTTCAGTCCAAGGAGGATAATCTGTTCCATGACACTGCAGAACTCTATTCCGTCGATGGGTCTATCCGACTGCAGAAGGGCTCCATCTGCATCAAAGTGGCTGGGAAATACCGCTCTCATTGCGTTTAGGACGTCCTTGAAGCTAACAGAGTCCATGAAAGGAAGGTCCTTCAGGTCTCCTTTAAGCAAAGCCACCAGATGGAAGATAGACCTCAAGCTGGCGGGTTCCTCCATTTTTGCAAAGACAGACATCATAATTTTCGTGTTCTTGTCCTGAGTTTTAATTTTGTCGGCCAATTTCCCTCTCGAAAAAAATATTAGGTTCTCCAGGGTATTTTCTAGGAAGAGTCTCAGCAAGGCTGCAAGAAAACCTTCAGAATCGCATCTTGCATTCTCAACGAAATTAATGTTTTCCTGAGCTTCCTGAGTCATGATAATTAAATAGAGCAAATACTTCAGGAAGTCAGAGAACTTCACTGGCTCCAAGAAGTCATTCGGACTCAGAACCAAAATGTTGAACTCTCTTTCTGCTTCGGACAGAACGTGGGCAACTGAGACACCTTCAAAAGAAGGCTCCTCACCAGATCCCAGACCCAAGTCTCTCATGAACTGCCAAAGCCCCACCCGGTTCATCATCGCCTCTTTGCTGGCTCGAGGAGCTCCAAAGCTGGCGTAGGCTCCATAAATCTTCTTCAACTCGAAGTACTGGGACACGATAGTTGCCTGCATCTCGTCCAGCTCCTGCTTAACGTCGAGTCCCCTTGAAGCCAAAAACGAGATCAAGGGACTCGAGTTGAGGTCGACGTTGAAGGGAAGCAGGTGAAACGGACAAATAGCTCCAATATCGTATGAGCTCTCCAGCAGTCTGGTGATTTGCTTCCGGAACTGAGACTCCCTAAGTCGCGTCCTTGTCAGGAGTTTTCGTACCCCTTCCAGTATTTGTGGAGTCATGAGTAGCTTCCTCGATTCACGGAAGAGGTTGTTTTTGAACATCTGCTGGGCTATGAGAACATCTCCGTTGACAGCCACGAGCAACCCGGGACCCTCTTTGGAGCCTTTCTGCCAAACCTAAAATTTTCGATTCCAAAAGAATTAGTCACTGATGTGAGGTTCTTCTCACCGTCATGAGAACCATTTGTTTCCACTTGAGAACCCCTAATCCGTGTCTTTTCCCGCGAAAAAACTCTCCTTCAAAGCTTTCCTCTTCCCCCGAGGTCATGGGAGTCGCCTGTCTTGGCTTCCACACGACTCGGCATCTTCCTTGAGGCCAACCGTCGGTGAAACTTCCAACGAGTGAGGAGTCTTCCCACACATAAAGCCCCTCGGATCGTCTTTGCGTCATGGAATTGAACTTCCCTTTGAACTTTCCACCATCGTAGGTTCTTTCCCCGAACATCCTCTTGCCCCTGTGAAAGTTTCCTCGGAACAACTTTTTCTCATGGAGCTAAAATTAATTCTTCACAAGTTTTGTCTGGTCTCAAGGTTATTTCAAACCTTAATCGTGCCATTTCCTTCTGGTTTCCCCCGTTGGAAGCCCCCGGTGTAGATGAACGAGCCGAATTCGAACACTCCTTCGCCATGAAAGAGCCCGTTTTTAAAGTCCCCGGTGTACTTGAAGTGGTGAGGGTTCTCCAGGACTCCTTTGCCAGTGATGACGTTCTTTCTGCAGCTGCCTCGAAAATTGTACTTGTTCGGGAAACTTACGGTGCAGTTGTCGGAGTTCAAAAAGGACTGCGAAGTTCTCAAGCCATTTTTCAGTTTCACCAACTTTTCGTCCGTTTTCTCACGAATGACCGCAAGAGAAGCTTCGTAGAGTTCATTTTCGAGGAGCTTCTGGAGCTCCACACTCATTTTACTTCACTTTTCAAGGCCTACTTTTTCCTCGAAACTGGCTCCAGAGACAATAAGAATCACGTTGTTCCACTTTCCAGCTCAACTGTCAATTTAAAACTCAGAAATGTCAAAGTCAGCTGTTTCCAAGCCGGCGAATTTTTACCCAGTTCTTATTCCAATGAAAAGATGCGATTTTTGGGACGACTATGATCATCCTTCAGGGGAACTGGAGTACGTAGTGGAAAACATCCTGTTCGAGGTCGAAGAAGAGCAAAAGGGAAGTGAGAGACAGCGCTTGGAAGAAGAGTTCTCTTCGGTCCTGGAAAACCCCTGCGGATGCCTTAAGAATTGTCATGCCGACTGCAGCCACGGGAACAACTACATGTATGGGGTGGAGCTAGTGCTCAATCCCGAGAGACTGTGCCAAGATTTGATATACGAGTGCTCCGAAACCTGCAGCTGTGACGCATCTTGTGGAAACCGCCTCGTTCAGTTTGGCCCTCGAAAGGCTCTGGAAATCTGCGACCTCGGAGGTGCCAAGGGGAAAGGTAGCAATGCCCTACCATAGTCTGGAAACGCCTAAAAAAATTCTCTTGCAGGTGTCGTCACTTTGGAGTCGATTCCAGCCGGAGCCTTCGTCTGCGAGTACGCCGGAGAGATCCTGACTGAGGAAGAAGCCCTGAAGCGGGATCAGAAGGGGCTCATGAACTACATTCTCTGCTTGAAAGAGTCTTCTGGGGACGGAAGGGTTTCCAAGACGTTCATTGATCCGTCCAGGAGGGGAAATATCGGGAGGTACCTGAACCACTCCTGCGAGCCAAATTGCGTGACGGTCAGCGTGCGTGTCGCCTGCCCGATTCCCCGCCTTGGAATCTTCGCTGCGAGGGAAATCAAGGCGCATGAGGAGCTGAGTTTCAACTATGGGGGGCTAAGAGCCAGTCCGGAGGGTGCCTCCAAGAGGTGCTTTTGTGGAGCTGCTTCTTGCACGGGTTTTCTTCCGAACCTGGACTTTTGAATAAACAGATAATTGTTAATTATGGAAACTTGGGTCTGAGGAGGGAGGTTCTGACAGTCAGTCTACCCACCACCCTTCCAGTTTATAAAAAGCGGGACTTCCTCGCCTCTTTTGAAACGAGTAAGAGCTTTAGAGCTTTGACTCACTTCCAGCGCAGGACTCACCACTCTCTTTTTTCTGGTAGTCGACGTGCCCGTAAGTGCTACTAAGCCCTTTTTGCTACATTAACTCTTCCCTGCGGTTTTTTCTCTGAAAGTACAAATGTCAGGTCATACATATTTGCCATTAATGCAAAACACACAAACCGTACCTCTCTAATGAGCCCCTACGGGAGAGAAACTCTATCAAAAGTTCATGTTAAAGCGAGACTCGGTCGCCCAATTATGGGTCTATGTAGCTGGAACTGACTCGGGTCGAGGTAACGAAAAATAATTACATCCATCCCGATCGAATGACCGCAGATCGCACAAATGGGGAAACCACAGTTGATTAATTGACATTGCATTTCGTTCCCATAATTTATCCCCCCTGTATGCCATGTTAATTGGCTCGGAGTCTGCCGCAACAGCAACAAATCGATTCTATTTGCCTCCAAGTGGAACGTCGTTATTTCCCTGGCCGCATGAAAAACTGTTTTAATTAGAGAAAGCAGCGCGGTCGTTTGTGCGAATATTCCCCTCGTGTCTGTTCGTCCTCGAATGAGCTTCAGTCAACTGTTGCTCGGAGGAACCCGGCACGGCACAATCAACAGATTCACCGTCAAAACAATGACGTCACTCGGGAAAGTTCGCTGGAAGACTTCCAATCCACCACACCCATGGCACGCACATATACTGGCTGTATGGTTTCTTATCAAACCGGCTTATCACGAGAGTACGTACGCTCCGAGAGTGCTCAGGACGACGCATCCTGACTACCAGATGAAACTGCTATTTAACAAACTCGGGTGCGAATTGGATTCAGTTGAGGTTGTCGCGTTCGAGAGTTAACACGTTCCTTGCTGAGGTGGTCCGCTACATTGTGTGTCTGAGTCTGAAAAGGACACTGGAGAGCGTAACATAAATTATAAAAAAAACGGAAAAACGGAAAAAGGCGAGGCAAAAGTGTGCTAGGGCCTCACGTCCTCCGACAATTAATTTTATTATCGAGGCAAGTGTGCAACACGTACGGGAAAAATAGTGAAGCTGAAAAAGTGGAGAAATAATTCACGGGAAAAAGTGTGTGAGGAAGGCGGAGAAAAAGTGAAAGTCGCGTAGTACAACTAGAATTTGTAATTAGGCGTATCTTGCAGTATTTCCACAGCGGATTCAGCAGAAGCAGCGATATCGTGAGGAGAAAATTAATTATCTGGGGAGCGAGCTAATTGCTCTGAAGCCTAATAACTGCAAAATACGGATAGAAATGCCGTCTTCTTTTGAAGCCCCCGAGCTCTCGATGCTCGAACGGTCCAGAGGAATTTAATAGATCGCTTTCCCGGCACAACTTTAATTAAAACGGAAGGTCCTGCCTGACCTTCAGCCCGAAATTCTAAATTATGCCGCTCTCCCATTACGTCTAATTGTGTCATTTATTGAGTTTCAGGAAAGAGGATGAGGTTGTCCACGGGCCGAGTGTGACTGTGGATAACCCCATTCCACCCTTCATTGCCCCTCATTGCTCGCCCATGCGAAAAATCGTCCTCTCAAAGATTCCTTAGCGCATTTTTCCTTCCCATCACACTTCATCTTGATTATATAGCACCAAGGTGGCGATTAATAAATACTTGGAAAATACCGAGAGAATTGCGGGAGAAAAGTGTGAGTGCAACTAATCTTGTGCTCTTCGTAATTGCGCGATAAAATAAAATGATCAGTAAGTTTTGACTCATTTCTCTTATCACTTGATGTTAAGCTTCAGCACCCCCAGCAACTCAGGGCTCTAGAGAGGGTCGCTCACCAGTGCATGTGTATTCTTGCTTCTTTAATGATTGGCTTTTCCATCAAGCATCGTATTTGTATTTGTGGAGCAAATTGCTATTTCGATGTACATTTGCGAATGTTTGTAGAGCAAAGATGATTATGCTAGATACACACGGCACTTACAAGGACACGCATTGTTGATTTCTCGGGGGAGCAATCATGAATGGAACTTTACTCCACTCCCGTGTGGCTGCCAGAAGCCACGGTACCTCAACGTTGTTGTTGATGTTGAGACGAAGGGATTAAATCAGATTAAAGTCTCTTAATTGTGTTTCATAATTTGAGGGTAGAGAAGGAGGTGTTCTGAGAACGTCTGACGCCCAGAACCTAGATGGAGCATGCATTTTTGTCGTACCCATACTTTTTTAGTGCATTTTGAATTGTTAAAAACTGCATTCTTGGTCTGATTTGTCCGTCTGTCTGTCTGTCCCAAACAGGTTTTCTGACGCCTATTTCTTCTTGAGTTAAAGTAAGGGAGAAATCTAGGTGTATGGGTCTGAGGCGGTACTAATTTACCTGAAGCCTCCAAGACCCCACTATGTAACCCTGCTCGAGTAATCGCAAGTGATGCCTTAAATTCTATTATTATTTTTATCATATTGCAAATATCATGCCATGAATACCAAGTGGGAATTTTATGGGAAAGTCTGAGAGGAAGTGAAGCTGCACTAGCTAGTTTTATCATCCCATATCTGCTCTTGCACATCAAAACTTTTATCTGCTCTAATGTTATTTGAATGTTCTCCATTCTTCTTCTTCTCTCCTCTTTCATTTGCCTTTTGAGCAAATTTTCCTCGCCTCAGCAAATACCATATACTTACGAAGAGAATAGAGGAGCTGCAACTTTTGTTCCGGGAAAAACTCAACTCAGTCAGTTATAATTTTATCAATTCTCTCCCGATGCTGACGCCGACGATGGAAATTAAGTCAGCTTGCGTGTTTCATTGATAAGATCGGGAGGAAACAGGCCAGAGAAAATCGACAAGAGATTCAGATTTTTATTTACCTAAGAAAAGGCAACAAAAGACTTCATTTCCACTTCGATTGCTGGAAGGTATCGCTTTGTTCGGCCCAAATCTGTGCCAAATGCGAGTGTTTTGCAGAGGATTGAGACGCTCTTTGTTAAGAGATTTTTATTGTTAGATTTCTAATTTCGGATTTTTCTCGTCAAGTAGAAACGAAGGTGTTCCTACCCCGTCAAATTGAGACAATGTTGCCCCGTTTTGTTTTCCCTTTTCCCTTTTCCTTCATTCCAACTTCTTCCGGTCTGCCCGTTATCCATGACTTTCGGCGCTAGAAACACACGCTCGCACCTCCATTCCCTCCCCCTCCAACATCCGGAAAATTAATAATATCGTCAGTGTATCGCAATCTGTCCAGAGAGCATGTTGGATTGTTTCGTTTTTTCACGTCCACTGAACTTTCATGTCGACCCCACTCACCTTTGGTAGTTCGGAGCGGAGGGTTAAACGGTTGCCCGCCTCGCACATATCAGACGAAGACGTCCTTGACTCATTTTCGGCCATAAGGGAACGTGCAATGTGGACTTACAGGTGAATGGGCTCTGTTCACGAAAATTCTGCTCCATCATCACTCTCAATCTTGCGAGCAATTTATGAATTATTAACGAAGGTGTTGTCCAATTAGCAAACCAATCTGCCTCAGCACCGCAGAGATCCTTTGTTGAGCTTGATGGAGCGTGGGAGGCTACGGGACCAGACACGCGATCAGAATTTAACCCTCTAATTCTCTCTCCCTCTAATTTCTTTGAAGAGTTCTCTTTTAAAGAGTTCTCTTAAATTAAAGAGAGATCCTCATAATTTTGGACTTCAGAGATCCTTCAATTAAGTTCAAGGCCTGCCAAAAGTGCCCTCACAAATTGCCAACGTCTCTGGTTATTTACTCATGACGCCTCAGGCCTTCCATATCGGCAGCCATAATTGGGCTCATCAATATTGGCTTTCTCAACTTTCAACCTAATATTCGACTTGCACACTGACTGTTCCAGAGTCCTGTTGCATGAGTGAAAACAGACGAGCACTTTGACGGTTTTTGCACACCACACGATCCTGAACCAAGATAAAAAGGTTGGCATGGACACATGTGTCTGTGTGTGGTGGGGATATGAAAAAGGCAGGGTTTGCGAGCGAATGACCTTGTTTCACTTTGTACGAGAACAGAAAACTTCCGCGCTAATGAAAGTCCCCGTGAAGAAGATGAAAAAGTGGTGTCATGGCACATTATCTCCAGCCACAATATTCCCCTCTGTGGGCTTCAGATGACAACAAAAGGGTACGCAACAATCTGAGTTGGCACCGCAACGCAGGTGGAAAGAGTGACATGGCGAGAGGTAAACAAGCCGACCTCGTTCCATATTTGCTGGGTCAGGAGGAAACGCGGGAGTCGGTCGATGCCGCCAAGTGTATCAGAACATAATTATAAGGAGATTAATTATGGCCTTTGGGACTTTCTTCCAACTTTCTTTGCATATCATTGGACGATGGCGTGTCGGGCGAAACGAATTTCGCCAACTTTTATTGAAAAAGTTTAGCGCTGAAGCCCCCACTTCCAATGAACTTTCATTAGCTAAGCGTTCCGTGATGTCTGAGCGGTCTTGGCACGTCCAGAAGCTCACCAGGAGCCCGCGTTCAAAAATAATTAGCGAGATTTTGTCTTCACTTTTAATTATTTTTAATTTCCTGCGTCAACTTTGGAGAATGTTAGAAGGCTTTGCATGTCAAAAGTGAATGTTTCAATTCCCCAGCCAGCCAAGTGGCCCTCACAAGTACCCCTCTCTTGCAGGTATCTGGTACAACAACAGCGAGCATAGGCATTGGGTGCGAGTTGCCGGGCGATAGTACCGATCTTACCCGGTAAGAGGGTTTCGTCCACGAATCAGACGTTCCAAATCAAAGTCAGAGTCGTCCTCATCGGCTGTCACGAGCCCTTCGACAGAGCATCATCAGCAGCAGCAGCAGCGCCGACGTTCTTCCTCATCGGCATCTCAATTTGCAACGACATCGGTCCAGATACCGGGCGGGACTTCATTGTCTGCAGAAAATTTGCATCAGATACATCACTTGCAGCAGCAGCAAGGCTTCATGGGGAAACACGAGATAAAGCGGGGAATCGGTGGCCGCTCCAATGACTCCTCTGGTGGTGGTGGTGAGTACGCAAACATGCTTTCATTATGTAAGCCCTCTCAATATGGCCAGTACATCTGCCAGACCATCATACCATTTGCTGTATTCAACCTTGAATGTGCGAGGAGCTCAACTCCGATGATAAACTCAACTCCCGGGTATATATGGTGTCGACGAGAGAATTGTAATAAAATACACTTGGCTACCGATTCGCTGGTGGGACTATTGCAAGCATTTTTGGACGAAACTAGGGTTTTTGAAATTTCTTGAGTAGAGTATTTTTGACAATTTTTGGTATTTAAATTTTAACTCCAGAACATTTTTGGAATTTTCTAAAATAGTCGTAAAAGCTTCAAAATAGCTTAATGCCCATTATGGCTGAAAATTTGCACTGGATATTTTTTATGAAATTTTATGAAGTCTTCTAATTTTTGGAGATTGCTTAAGATTTACGTAAAATTGCCCAAGAAGCCTAAAAATGGCTAATGAAATTAAAAATTGAAAGTTGGCCAAAGCCACCCTCGAATAGCCCCTCTAGTGATTGCCAATTCAGCAAAAGCGAGAAAATGAGCAACAAATGTTTAGCTCAAGCTGGTGCTGGCAGTGGCAGCCGCAGCCTAGAAGATATACCTCGCTTTGTTCCGTCTCTCGCTTCTCACTCACCGTACACTCGCTCCGGGTATGGAGACTGGTGCCAATGCCGCTGCGTACCATGATATTTGTCTTCTAAATTAAATTCTTTATTTGTATTGCTTGCGTCTTTCATTATGTGCCGCTTATACACTACGTGCGTGCCACTTTTCCGCTAGAAAACCGTTCATGCACTATCTTTATCAATTTCTCGCTCCGACTTTCTTCTTTTTTCTCTCTCCACCACCTCTCATCGCTGTGTGGAAATTTGTCTTTTCAATGATTTGCACAAACAAATGGTATGTTTTCGATTGTTCCGGTTGATCCACGACTCACGGGTGTCGCGAGAGGGAGCAAGTTGGAGCATGCGGGGAGCATCTGAGGGTGGAAAAAATGTCGCGGTTGCTCAATTTTCCGAGCAAACAAAACTTCCTTTCATCTGCTACGTCGTTGTTTGAAGGTTCATTTTCGTCACCATCCACATCCCTTAGGTCGGTCGAGAATAGGGTTTGACGTCGAGACTCAAGTCTCGAGACTGTCTCGAGTTTCAAAATTCTAGGTCTCGCTAGTTCAGTCTCGAGATTCCACAAGCGAATTTTGTACTATAGAGAAGCTTTACAAAACTGTGTTTTCTGATTTTCTGCTAGCGATCACTGAGTTCCTACAGACTAAAGAAATTTCTATAAAATAACGGGTGAGAGAATAAAGAATCTGCAGCCACAAGATGACTAAAGTGAGCATTTCTTTATGATATTATTCTTCTTACCCTCAAAAGAAACCTTATATTATTTTTTGATACCAAAAAAAATTTTTCAAACCTTAAATATGCACGAGTCTCGAGATAGTCTCGAGATTCTCGAGAC
Organism: Forcipomyia taiwana; assembly: GCA_963930915.1. Taxonomy (NCBI): domain Eukaryota; kingdom Metazoa; phylum Arthropoda; class Insecta; order Diptera; family Ceratopogonidae; genus Forcipomyia; species Forcipomyia taiwana. The sequence goes on from CAWVOI010000020.1 coordinate 1,219,765, forward strand.
GGTCTCGAAGACATGAAAAAGTTTCGAGACTTTTCAGCGAGAAAATTCAGCTGCCAAAAGGCATATCTCGCGGTTCGAATTTCGGCCTGTGATCTTTGGAGCCAGAGACACGCGCTCGCAAAAGATGTAATTTACACTTTTAATTGCTTTACTTTTAATGTATTTTTTTCTGCACAAAAATATGTTGTATGTATAAACTTTCTACAATATGTGGGTGTGTGTGGTGCTGGCGGAGGGAAGTGAGCCTATACATGGGCGAAATATCATAGTAATAAAACGCGAATCCGCCACCAGCATCACAAAGTTGCGGTCTCGCAGCGCAAAATTACAATCATAAAATCCATTCGGTTGGTGGTTGGGTGTTTTTACTTCTTCTTGCGAGCGCTATTTAAGAAATTCGCCGTCTTAATTGTGGCCCGGAGCACATTGTCGGGGGTGCAGGCGCGTTCAATGGGGGCGCTACATCGGAAAATCTGGAAGCATCGCTCGCGCTTTGACTGGCTGGCAGCGGGACAGCAATTGGTGGTTGCCCACGAGCACTTGTTGGGGTCCTTGACCTCCTCTCCTGCAAACACGCCGTCAAAATTTTCCCAACTTTCATGCCCCTTACTCACCAAACCGGCTCGTGAGAGGCTGCTCGTCGTCCAAGTCGTCCTCGTAGTCACTCGCCTGGAACACAGAGGGAGCCTCCGTGGTCTTGGGATTCAGTGGAACCACTGTGGTAGTTGGGAAGCCTCCGTCAAAGGAGGGTCGAGCTGGACGGATTGGTGGACTAGCGACGGGTCCGGGAATCACGTTGTTGGGGGATTCGGGGGCCGAAGCAGGAAGGAAGGCCTTTGGAGGGTTCCAGGGGCGTCTGGTGGTGGTGGTGAAACTCCTGTCGGGAGCAGGTCTCGGGAAGGTCCCGAAAATGGGTCGGGAGGGCATCGGGGGAGGAGCACCTGAAAAAATTAAGTTTAAAAAATTTTCCAGAACCTTTATTCAATGGGCTAACCACCCCCGTCGTTCTGGCCAACTTACCGAACCCCGTGGACTTGAGGGGGTCGTAGACGTAGTCGAAGATGAAGTTGTCCTGAAGGTCGAAGAATCCGCGATTTCCGATGTTGGGGTCGGGTCTCATGACGCGCGGGGGCAGGTAGGAGTTGTCAGGTCTGGCAGGAAGGTAGTAGCGGCTCGGGTCGTGGTCTGTGAAGAAGAAGTCTGTCAAAGGAAAATTAATTTCCCAGATAGCATGAGGAAAGTGTCATCAACTTACAATCGACCGTTTGGCGCTTGAGCCGCCGGTGGTTCTCTCTCTGCTTTAGTGCCTTTGGTGCCATTTCCACGCCATCATCGCCAGCCTGTTGCTTGGCCGACTCGTCGCTTGGCAAATAGTCAAAATACTTTTTGTCGTAAAACTCGTTGTCGACGTCGCTCTTCACTGGCTTGAACGCAATCTCGTCCAAAAAGTGCTTGAACTCGGTGTCAGAATGGGTGTCGCGGTAGCTCTGCATCCTCTTGAGGAACTTTTTGGCTTGTGCTTTGGTGATATACGAGTCCTTGTAGGCATCCAGCATCTCGGGGACGTCGGGATCTACGGACAGACAGGAGAGGTGCTTTTTATCGCTAAAACTGAACGGGTCTGAAAAAGTTCAGGAGCAGGGAGAAATCATTCAAGTCCCGACAGAGATGAATGGTCTGCTTCCGATGCATGTGAAAGATGAAGCACCTTTTATGTCAGAATCAATTGAAGCGATTTATGCTCCCGTTCTGCAGGAAGTATATTGATTTTGCGAAGGCTTGCAAGTTACATAATCCCGCTTTCCTTTGCCTCCGAGTCTCTGGCTCGGGAAACATCAGTTTTTACTTTAAACAGTCCTTTTATTTGCTTCACAAAAATCCAGAAAAATGGGAAAATAAATGGTAATGGATGCCTGTAATACCGTGAGATCTCCTCTCCCCCTGCCATTCATCCTCCTTTGGCTTAGCTAATGGATACAAGAAGTAATAAATTTAATTTATTGCTCCGGTAAAGAAGCATTTTGCTCGTGCTTCTGCGTTAGAAAGTCATATTTTGAGCGTTTTCCCTTTCCGCTCTCCGTAGTGGCCGAAGCCAGAGTCACCTGGGAATTCGCTGACCGCATGGTTGTCTTCTCGACTCTCGGGGGATGTGTCAGGGATAACGAAACAATGGCAACAACTTGCAAGAGTGCAGCAGCGCCAGGCGAATTTCCAAGTCTAATGATGAAAGTTTATGCATTCTTGAGTTTTAAATTCATCTGACGGTAGATACTCATGCGATAGCTCAGAACGATGGAATATTTTCCCTCTCACCGCGTTGAGTAAGCAGCTTCGGCCTCTTTTTGGAAACTTTGAATACATCGAAGGGGGAGGAAAATAAACACTTGAAAGGAAATTCCTCGCACGCCTCCTGGAAAGCACGAGCTTCACATACTTGTGCGTATTTTTTTTTCTAGAACTCGAGCTCCACGGGGAATGCGAGTCTTCCTTCACGGCTGGCAGCCCAATCGAGTTTCACCTCTTCACTTTCAATTTACCACTTCATGTGGCAATTTGATTAGATTTTCCTCCTTCATCCCCATTTCGATTCAAAGCGAAAAGGTCTCCGCTTTTCCGTTCGTCAGTCAAAGTGACAAATGAAAAACCACTTGAAAGCTCACCCGAGTCTCCATTTTCCCATGCCTCGGCTGCCGCAGCAAAACACAAAACCACCAGAACGCTCAGCCACTTGCAGTTCCTCCTTCTCCGCCCATGCATTTTGTCTACCTCCAGTCTATGCGGTGTTTTCCTGAAACAAACAACAACAAAAACCCCGTTGAGATGATGCCATTGCAGAAACAGAGCCTCGTTCGCTTCAATTTAACTTCCATACAATTTACAAGTCAATAGAACGACGCCGAACGAATAAAATAGGTTCTATATGGGTGCAAAGCCGATGCAGGTGTACGCCGGGAGACCTTGGGAAAATCCAATACGTACTTCATTGTTGGTTTCGCGCAATGTGATATAAAACGTGAGTAAAATTTGCAATAGAAAGACACTTGCGAGGGCAATTTCTCCATTTCTGCACCTTTGGGAGTCGCCAAGTCATTAAAAGCACATCAGGCAGCGCACATAAATGCCACAGAGTGTCTAAATTTACGCGCCAAAAATCGACCTCGCATTGTTCCGAAGTTTAGGGTCAATATTTGATGTTGTAATGATGATGAGAAGACATAAAGCGCCAGATTCAAGTGTGAGAACGGCAAATATGGAGGTTATGGTCATGTCTGAGTGTCCGGAAGGTGCCGAAATTCTGCGTGCGACCTAGAAATGAACGCGGAATACTAATGAGGCCCCGATTGATATGCATTAGGGCACACACGCGTCTGGCAATATGATCTCTAGCTCGCTATGTGCTCCAGATATCATCACTAGGGCGCGAGAAAGTCAATAAAGTCAACGTGCGTTTAAGAGGTAACTTTTTCCGTACCTAGATAGGGAACTTAAAGTTAATTTGGACAGGTAGGGCTAACTTTTGGTTTTAGATCCATTAAGACAACTTTTAGGGTCAAAATTTCAATTTTGGGGAACTTTTGACAAGCATAAATTTTTTAAAAAATTTGAAAAAATGTTTTAGCAAATTTCCTGGACTTTTTTCATCCGTTATTTTTTGAAGATTTAAATGTCCAACAAAAAAAATATCCGGTGAAAACTCATGGTTTTCTAGTCGAATCATATCATTTTCCAAAGAATTGATATTTTGAAAATTCTGGTAACTATTCAAGGTCAAAATTTTTTAGGTCAATTTTTCAAGTTATTTTTTGTTGTTTAGATCAATTTTAAAAAATCTAAGGTCAATTTGCAGGGTCTCAATTTTTTAGGTAAACTTATTCAATTTATATTTCAACTTTTTTGGAGCCCTAAACACCATTGTCGTTATCATAATTACTTTCTCGGCATCGGTATCTTCTTTCCGATCCGCATTGTCTCTCCATCGTCTTCGCCTCTCGATTGATATTCAGGACAAAAGTCGGAATGTGTGACAATTTAATTTGAAAACTATACAAGTACTCGCACAGCCTAAGTGGAGCAATCAAGATACAGAAGGAGAAGTCATTATAAATCAAGATAATAGTCCACCCGCCTACTCCAACAGGTGAATTGTTCGCATCTGGCACGCCGTGACTCGTGCCTCTAACTTTGGGGGGGGGAGGAAAGGCATACATAGGCTGAATTTTTAATCAAGATTCCCGTCAAAACTTGAATTCCAAAAATTTTCTCATTTTCGCTGCACCTCCATACTTTCGCGGATAATTTATTTGTTTCGCGTAGATAAAATTCTTATCTGGCACTTTATGAAGAGACTCGGGTGCTCAGAGTTCGGCGGAAATGGGAAACTATTTTTCATCTCTTGATGCGTTTTCTTGTCGCTCTCGAGTCTGTGCTCTGGCAGAGGCGACAACGACACTATTATTATCGAAATTTATGACCTTAAAGACGTTGATGTCGCGATATAAAACTCACATTAGCAACTTTTTGTTCAGCCAGGACGAGCCGATGTTTTCGCAGCTGCAAGGGATGCCGCAGAACGAAACTCGAGCGGGCGAGTGTGCCAATTCAATCAGTCAGAGGGTTTGGGTACCTGGAGCCGTAAAGTCGTAAAATGATTGCCTTTTTGGGATGGTCCGAGCGGGGCAATTTGGGGAATTTAAAAATAGAAACCCGCCAGTGGCTCTCAATAGGGCAGGCCGGGGTACGGAGCGACCTCGGAAACGAGTGTGTTTTCCCGGGAAATTGTCAAACCCTGCTTTATCACTCCGAGTACTCTGACATCAGTCACGTAGCACATTTGATTCGCTAACCTTTTTTTATTGTCTCGTCATCCGACTGCACACCTCCTCCGGGCGGAATCACATGCAAACTTGCCCATCTTGGGTCGAATATTTTACGACGGAATCAGGAATCAATTATCTCCCAGCTGCATTTAGGACGTTGTCTCCTTCTCCTCCTACAGTTTAAAGCTGCTTTAATTGAAGAGAATGCGACGCATATGGAAAGAGTCAAAGCAAATAGCAGAAAGAGAATGCCGTGTCACTCCCAGTACCGCAGACTCTCGAGCACACAAGAGCGTCTCTGGGCTGAAGTAAACAAAAAACAGAGACGGAGCTTGTCTCCACTGGTACTCCACTGGTAGGAGTCCTGAACAGGGACAAAGCCAAGCTACGCCACTGTCATTCACAGACTCACAGTGGGGTGGTATTTGCATCGCAACGTAAGTTTCCTTTGTGCATTCCTCTTAATTTTAATTACGGTGGGACTGAGCGGGAAGCGAGCTTTCCATTGATTTTTAAATATGTAGAAGTACAAACCCGAGGCAAAAAGTTCGCCGCAAGTAATGCCGCTTTAATGAGACCCATATTTTCACAACAAAGAGGATTAACTTCGTTATAATGTGCGGAATGCCTGCATACATGTGAGCTTGAAAGGAGCCGCGGCGTGTCACAAAAACTCCCGAAAAAAGAGGCAGCAAAAACGGGCTCACAAATTACTCAGAAATTTGTCATCAATGTGTCTAATGCCTAACTAAATAAATGATCTGTAATTTAGCAAAACAGCGGCAAACATGGGAATCGATGAAGCCGAACACGAACCGGAACGTCAGATTGTGTCTATTGTCGTGTCAGCACATCATGTATTGTAACAATTGTAACTCCTATCCAACGACAGCGCAAATCAACTGTGTGCGTTATCAATGGAATTGAAAATTAATTGAACCGATATGCTGGAGTATTGACAAGCAGGGTTTAATGACGTTCCGGAGAGAGGGAAGGATATGTGGGGTGGGAAGGATTTTGAGGGGGTTGACCGACCTTGACTTAGTGGGGATGGGGAAAATCGGTCCGACCAATTATTTTAAAATAACATACGTTTCCGATGCGACCTCACCCCGAATGATTGAAATGAATCACTGCTGAATTGAAATTTACGTTTTCACCGCCTACTGCAAAGTCTTTGTTCGAGCTTGGATATGCGCTCTGCGGAGTGTCAAGCAACATAGGACGGTGAAATGAGTGCACTCAGAGTCCATGGAACAAAGGATCGTTGTTTAATTTAGCATAAAATTAATTCACAAGCTAGAACATGAGACTGGAGGAGAAATGGTTGTGCGATTTGAACTCATGGTGGTGCGGCATGAAAGCAAGGAGGGAGCGTGAAAAGTTTTACGCAAACATGGAACTTTTTGTCACCTAACAGGGGCACAGGGAATCGCATACTAGAGGGTAGGTGAATTTTTTCTTCCCCCATTTCCCTTTTTTTGGCCCAAAAACTACAGAAATGTTTTTCTAAGGGCAAACTTAGGTGATTGAAGACCTCAGGGACCATTTTCGAGACAAAAAATTTTTTGACCGAAAATCCCGAAACCGAGTTCTCGTTAACGAGCGGAGGTTTGGCCATTTTATGAATTTCAGGTGAAAAATTTTTTTTCTCCAAAATCCACTTTTTCGACATAAAATCTTCGTGAACGTGTTTCAAGGAGTAAACTGAGTCGTTCTAAGGCTTTAGGGACCAATTTCGAGACAAAAAATTTTCGGCCAAAAATCCCGAAATCGAGTTTCCGTTAACCAGCGGAGGTTTGGCCATTTTATGAATTTCAGGTGAAAAATTTTTTTTCTCCAAAATCCACTTTTTCGACATAAAATCTTCGTGAACGTTTTTCAAGGAGTAAACTGAGTCGTTCTTAGGCTTCAAGGGCCGATTTCAAGACAAAAAATTTTTGGCCAAAAATCCCGAAATCGAGTTAAAAGTTAACCAAGTTAAAAATGAATATTCTCTATGATTCTCTATGGTTATCGAGGAATACTACTTTGTCTGAAGCGTTTGTCATTGAGTTAGGGTCACCGATGACAGCCCGCTGCATTTGATCTGTTGGTCGACTTTTGACTTGCGGGATGAAACATTCCCAGCTTCTATTTGCAAAGCTTTCAAAGAGAATTTATTGACGAATGGCTTAAAGTTCCAATTACCACAGCAAATAAAAAATGTATAAGTGCATGGAAAATGTTAGCGGAAGGGAAAACCAAGCGCGTAATTAATTCAAAATTTTCCTCTCAAATAAGCAGTATTTAACGTATCACGTATTTGCAGCCCGCGAGGCTTCAAATGATACACGAGTTTGTTCGTGGAAATTCTCTGTTTTGTTTCAAATACTCGTACCATAATTGTGTGATTGAAAACTGTCAGCACAACGATGAGGGTGTAATTATGCAGTTTAGAAGGGGAACATGCGGAATGAAACCTTTGCTGTAGCTCAAATAGCAGCAGTGTTTCAGATGCATTACAACGTGATGCAAATTTTCACGATGCATTGCAAAATAATTTCATTAAAATATTCCGACACTTGATGAAATTTTCCACATTATCATCTTTCCTTCAGGCACCGATGCAGTAATATGAGCAACGCTGGTCTGGATCCCGTAATTACATTAAATTTTGATATTAATGTTGTTGGAAATTGTTACTTTCCAACACTTTGAGCAGGAAACAAGTTGCCTGTTGCAACAAAGATGATTTCCACTGGTAATTTTATTTGAATTTCAATGACGGAAGAGAGCCCCTGCGAGGAAAACTTTCTCTGTTTACGCGTTTTCCCGGTCTCAAAATAACTCCCAGAGATCGCCTCTCTATTTTGGCGCTCGTCAGCTGTTCGGCTTATTTTTACCTGCTAGTTAGTTTTTCGCGATTAGATAAGGATGTCAGCACTGTGTATCGAAGATTTCCCGACCGAGGTATTCCGTGCACACTTTTCTGCCCTCCTCCCTGACCCCCGCTCGCTTCCAGGTGATAATTCAGATCTTCAGCTACCTGAACCCCGCCGATCGTCTCGAGGCCTCTCTGGTGTGCGTCAAATGGTTCGAGATCTTCGCCCTGTCCAAGTTCATAAACGACTTCTACCTGAACTTCAACAAATGCAACCTCTCCAAGTTCGAGTCCCCCGGAATAGTCTTCCAGAACAGCCTCCGGAACTACACCAGCCTCTATCTGAACGAAATCCACTCGATCGACGAGGACTTTGACGAGATCTGGGCCACATTCGGACAGTACATCACGAATCTGGCCGTCAAGAACTGCGCCTGCATCACAGGACCCAAGTTTCCGGTGGTTCTGAGGCACTTTCCCTCTCTAAGGACCCTCAAGCTCTACGGCCAGCTGAACCTTTTCGGTATTTCGCTGCGAAACGTCACGGAGCTCGACTTGACGGAGTGCAGTTTGGACAAGGAGGATGCCGAGGCCCTCCTCGACCACCTGCCGGCCCTCGAGAAGCTCAGACTGAACTGGGACACCGTCATCGACATCGAGAACGTCTCCCGAATGGCCGTCCAGCAGCTCACCATAAACTTCCTGCAGCTTCTCTCCTCAAAAAAAGACCTCCTGCGGCTCGATCTGTCGCTTCCCGTCCCCTTCTACGATGAGGAGATCCTCGTGGCTCTGGCTCGACTCGGCAACCTCCGTCTCCACCAGTTCGTCCTGAAGACTGTCGGAGACGTACCGAACGAAGTCTTCCGGGACTTTTTCGAGTCTCAATCCAGCATCGAGGAGCTAGAGCTCCACAACTCGCGAGCACTCACTCTCACGACTCTGAACCTGATCATCAAGAACCTCCAAAACCTCCGATGTCTTTCGCTTCCAAGTGGCACCCCCTACTTCGAGACCCCCTTGCAGGTCATCCAGGGCATTGGGTCGCTCCAGAGCCTGGCTATCAACGTTCACTTCGAGGTGGATGAGGACCGTCGGGCCAACCTGATAAAGTCGGCGATGGTGCAGCCTCTCATGACGTCTCTGAAGCTCCCGAACATCCATGTCAAGATCTGTATCGAGTCCCTCCGGAGGGTCGTCGAGAGCTTCCCGAACCTGCGGCACCTGGACCTCAGCTGCAGCAAGATCGAGGACTCCGGCTGCCACGTCATATTCCGGGGACTTCCGTACCTCCGGGAGCTGTTCCTAGACAAGTGCTCGGAAGTAAGAGGCCGGATTCCTTCAACTTTCCACTACATGCCCTTTTTCAGGTGACAGACGACGGCCTCACCGGACTCCGGGACCCCCGGTACAGTCTCAGCAACATGAGGGGCCTCCAGAAGCTGTCTCTGTCCACGTGCAAGCTGGTCACGGACCTGTCCCTCATCACCTGCTTCAAACTCCCGGAGCTAAGGTACCTCAACCTCAGGAACCTGGACGCCATCACAGAGCTCGGAATCGAGGTTCTGGCGACCCACTGTCGCTCCCTGGAGGACCTGAACCTCTCGTACTGCTTGCGTCTGAATGAGCGCGCCCTCCGGATCATCGACCAGAACCTCCTGCGTCTCAAGTGCCTGGACGTGTCCGGGTGCAAGGGTCTCCAGCTCAGCAAGAGCTTCGGCGACCGCAAGAGGAAGATCATGATTGTGTCATCGGGGTACTATTATCCGATCGGAGTAGACGAGTTCTGCTGAGATTATAACGAAATTGGCAAAAAATTAATTAAAATACACTTCAAGCGAGTTCTGTATGCTAATTTTATCGCATCCAAGGTCTCTGGGAAACCCAGCATTTGAGTTATTACGTTGCCTGGCTGCAAATTGACACGCACCGGAGCGACAATGGGCATGTGAGCGGGTGCCGGACATTGAACTGAGGTGGAAGAGCGCGTCAAAACAGAAACGAGACAAAATTGCACAATTCCAGGGATGGACCTGGTCGACTTGGAGGGGGTTTATTTGATTAAAATGTGAATCATTACGATTTGGATTAAAAAGTTTAGGGGCCTCTACCTTCAACCCTTTAGGTGATAGGGGTCACATGTTGTGGCATGATTTTCTAGATTTTGTACAGACTACAACATACTAAATTTTCAGATAAATTTTCATTCAAACATAAAACACCCCCCGTTGCCCCCTAGATAGGATTTGAAAGGATAAAAATGTTTTTGAGATTTTGAGAATTTTCCCCGAACCAAGGGTCCACCCCTGGAGCCTTGGGTGCGTCGCGTCGTCAATGTGGGCGTTTCAAGTACTCTCGCATTCGTTTGGCTCAAACGTGGCTCGAAATTAAGTGGGCCAGAGTCAAGGTATCGGGGTGCATGTCGTCGCTGGTCGATAAGTCACCTCTCGAGAGTCCTCCGTTACGCACGATGAAGGAGTTAGCACGTGTTTGCCTTAATTTAAGACGCTATTGAAGGAAATTACGCTGAATTTCATTTATTTAATTTGCTATTTGTGAGTCATGAATATGCAAATGAAGGTGGAAATGGGCGCTTTTTACGCTTCAGATGAGGTTAACGGGGAGCACAATTAAGCGTATTCGGAGTCGGAGCTTTAGAATAATCCATGGAAACGTAACAATCGAGCGAGCAGTTTGCGAATCTGGATGCGGGGTTTCGGCACATTCCCCAAAATTTATGGTAATTTTGATGTGGATTCATTAATCCCGCAATTGAAAATTATTCAAAGGCAGTAGCAAAGTTCCCTTTGCCGTTGCAAATTGTTCAAGTAAAGTTTGGCTTTTGGCGAAGAAAAACAATCAAACACACTCACTCACCCCGTCGAAGCTCTTTTGGGCTCGTCAAGGTCTGAAACTCGAGTCGCGAGTCGATGACAAATATTTTCCAGCGTGAAATCCAAGAAGTGAGACGAATTGAGATAAAGCACGTTTTGAATAATGTTTCAGTGAACTCCAGTCCCTCGGGAAAGCTACATTTTTGTTGACTTTTCTCCAGTGAGGAAATTTTATTCTGAATTTTATTACAATATTTCATTTTCCCTTGAAACCAGACGGACTATGGAGGTAACTGACAGCCAGACAAGGCCGACTCAAGGCTGTTTTTGCCGACCGGACGAATGCTGACCTGGAAACAGCTGCGACCAATAAGGACTTAATCAATCAATTTACCATTGGATCGACTTTCTCAAAACACGCGTAGGGATCCGATATCACGACTCACGAGAACGAGGATGCCATGTAATTGATTGCGTCGCGTCTTTCATAATTCCCTTTTTCCTCCCTTCAACAGCCTTCTGATTTTTTTTTTATCGCAAATTTGCAGACATTATCGTCGTTTCTAATACCTATCACGCGGAAGGTAGGAGCTGCTCGATTAATATATTTTCCACACCCGAGGGCAATTTTCTCTGAATGATTTACCTTGATTTTTCGCGCAAATACGGGCCAGAGTTGCCGGCGCCTAGGCTGCTGGAAGCGTTCAATGTCAAATTTGCCTCATATTTCGTGCGATTGTCACTTAAAGGAATCTCAATTGCCCCGAAATTGTCTCTCTTTTCTTCCTCTTCCTCCGCCCGGTTCCCCGCTCTCGCGCTAAAATTTATTCACTTTACACTGTCAGTCGAGATTTTATATTACACAAGCGGTGGCAACATCAAGGACGACTTTTTACAATAAATCTTTCAATCTACTTCCTTTCTGAATTTCACGACTTTCGCATCCCCGCATCCCCGCAAGAAAAAGTTATGAATTCCGTGTCTCTGCTGATGTTCGAGCCACAGTGCGGCTCAAAAGTAAGGGGAATAACAACAATAATGGTGGACGCCAAAAGCACATCTGACTATTTGCCAAGTGAATAATACAGGGAGAAAATGGAAAAACCGACATTTTTTCTGTAATTTGAAATTCAATAACACAGCAGTGGGCCCGTGTCGCAACAGGTTCATTCGGGCTTATTAAGTTGCCTCGTTATATTCAAATAAGCTTACTCGAGCAATTCTTCTCTTCCTGCGTGACATTTTTCGGTCCAAAGAGACCGCTAATGGTCTCGGGGCTCTCAAAGTCATCGCAACCTTTGAACTCGCTGGCTAATTTGAATACAGATAAAATGCAAAAACTAGACTAGCTTCTGTGGTAATTTGCTTTGGAATGTGCTTTCATTTGGCTTAATAAGTCAATCATATGCTCTCCAGAACCGCGTAATTCTATACTTTTGAGTGGTTTTGGCAGTGACGTAGCTAGAGTCTCATATTGAAAAGAGAGTAAAATGACTCCTTGATAGCAAAAGTAGTCAAGGTGATGACGCCCCCTTGTCTACGCCACTGGGGCTCGGACTAGTTACGAGGAAAAAATATAATCCAGTGGATCTGCAAGTTAAGGAAAACCCGTCGTTCGAGCTCGGACTTACGTCAGACGGTTTTTGCTCCACCACCAGTCTTGGCCCAAACCTAATTGATTTCCCAATGTCAATTCAATTAGACCCGATGGCCGACCAACTCACGAGACAGACGAAAGCCGGGTCGCCATCTGCTCTTCATTAAACTCTTTCGCTCTTATTCTCCTCAACTCATTTTCACTTTGAACAATTTTTTTCACGACTTAAACAAACGAACCATCAAACGAAAAATCGATTCTGGGGCCATCGGCGTAACGACCTTGAGGTTTATAATTTCACACAAGGCATATTGTTGCTCCAACAGTCGTCATGCTGTCAATACGGAAATTATAAAAAGACATTGCTCGTGTCGACGATTCGCACAGAGAGTTTTGCATTAATTGCCAACATGTGTGACTGAGACGCGAGAGCAATGACACGCGATGCGAGTATATTCTTTTTTGACATAAGCGACTATGATAATCGAGAACATTAAATCGGCACACCTTATAAGTTATAGCGACTCGAGCTCTTAGGCAACTTGAGTCGTGGCTTATTGACCCATTAACTCGTTGACATCATGATTCTTCGCGGCTCTTTGTCCATATTTCTCTCAGCGTGGCTCAAAGAAACCTCTGACCTTTCGAGTGCTCGCGGGGCATAGACGGACCCTCGCTCTGGGGACCACCAGAGTCAATTGAATTAAAGCGACTTTCGCACACACAAAAACGACCAAACCGCCGCCCGCATGGAAGATAAGCCAAAAACGAGATTTCAGCTGTCAACAGATTTTTCGCCCGACAAGTCATCGCTCAAGCTGTGACGTCACTCATAAATCTTCATTTCGATTTTTGTAATAATTTTTATCTCTTTTGTTGTAAATCCCGGCCACACGATTTATTTTTTCAAGAACACAAATAAACACGACAATATCACTATCCAAATATTGCTCCATCACTCAAGCTCATGTGCAACAGCGAGCTCGTGGGTTCGCATGAAATTTACCTCAAATTTTAATTATTTTCGGATGCCGATTGCTTTCCTTCAATTGATATGCTGGCGTGATAAATATAATGCAATTTTTGATGGATTCACTGATTCACTCGTGTGCTTTTCAATAACAAGCTCTGGACACTTGGTTTTTTAATTTAAAAAAAATTGCCCACTGCTGATAGTATTTACAAACTTTATTTTGCATAAATCAGCAAAACAGGTCGCTGTTCTCGAAAAACCCACTCTCACTGAACGCGCAAAAGCGACTGACTTAAATGTGCTTAAGCAATTTGTTAACAAGTCCGCACACACTGCAGACTTTTGCGGAATCCGTCGTTTCGCGTACACGCGTCTGTGGGGCAGCATAAACGGAGGGAACTGAGAACTCGCTCACACCGGCACATGCTTCATAGGTAGGCCATAAAGTAGTCATACTATGAGTAAACACCTCGAAAAGCCGGTCTTTAGCTCTTCAGTGATAATAAGGTGACGCTTACGTGAGAGGCACGATGAGTAAGTTGCTGATTCTCTGAGTGCTGAAGCGGTGTTTGCAGTTTATTCTGATAACCATATGCGTTTTAGCTCCTAAATCATCGCTTTGTGGCTTATGGCCTACGCTAACGAGGTGTCACTGAGTCACAAAATTGCACCTGTCGGTGTATTTTGTCTGTTTGGCATTGTTTCGGTGTATCATAGAGGATTACGTGCTAGATGAGTGAAGGCTCTCCTCCAAGGATTTTTAGAGGCGTTTTGGAGGTCTTTCGAGGAGTTGTTTGAGAACAGGACTCTACAAGGATCCTCCCAGTCATTCCAAATCTCATAAAAAAAGAAAAGACCATTTTCGTCCCACTTCTAGGATCCGTAAATCTCTATGGTCACATCGTACCTCACTTCTGGGAAGTTGAGAATATTAGTGCCCGAAGAATTCCAACAATTTTGTGAATCAGAGTGTTGTCAACTTCCGGCTTCCCCTGCAGAAACTCTGTCACTCCTTGTTTCTAAACTTTGATTGGCTTCTCGTCTCCATTCATGCCTTCGAGGAACTCGTAACTTGTGGGTGACGCAGCATGTGGGTGCGCCCGGTTATTTTGCATTTCTCGCAAACTCTAATTATGATGGAGTCTGGCACTGCAGAGCTACAAACTTCAATAACATTTAGTACCATATGAAATAAAATGGCAAATCCGATTTATCAATCAAGCTTAAGAGATCATGCATGATTCGGAGTGTATGGACGGGCGAAGGGACATGGATACGGATGTGTGGGAGAAATGGAGGGAGGGAAAGTGGAGAGCAATTTGCATAGACAGAGCTTTGATTCGGAATCATGATGTACAACTTTAATGCCGTTATGCCACAAGGACGATGTGCAGCACGCTTCCGTACAAAGTTGACGTTCAACGAGATTACAAGGGGATGTCTGGAAGCTGAGTAGCTGCAGAGTGGGCGAAATGGAGCGCCCAAGTGTAGTTGCGTACTCTCTTGATTAGCTAGGGGGTTGTTTAATTTCTTATTCATTCGCAAAGAGTCTCAGCTCCCGCATGGCTTGTGACAGAAAGATGTAGGACTCAAAGCATCTGCTTCTTATTCCTCAATCCAGCAGATCGTTACAGCATGGCCGGCAGACATGATCTTAGACACACCTCGTAAGCTATTCGATTCCATGATAGATTGCACGTTTCAAGGGAGCTCTTTGAATCGGATTGATTCAAAATGGCATCATCCCTTCCGGGCCTCGGCTTCGGAAGGTGCTAGGTCGCAATCTCTTCCTGCTCCGAACGGGCTAAACTGCATCAGAAAATATGGAATACAATTTGCTTTCCGTTTCCTGCGACCTGCATTCAATGGAAAATCAATAATTGCGCGCAAGGTGCTATCCTGCAGGTCTCACCTCGGTGCCATCAACGAGCCAATTTTCCGCACAGTGACGTCTAGGTCGCGCTTATCTCTCACATCTCTGCACTTTTTTCATGCCGCTTCACCCGAAGGTGTCCGACCCTGCCCCGGGCTCTTTCCATAATTGCCTCTTCATTGACTTAGCTGTTGCCACTTTTTGTTGCACCTCTCCATAGCACCAACCGGAAGATGCGAGAGAGACAAGTTCGGGTAACAATCGGAGGTGGTTTTAGAGATAGTGATTAGCATAAAATGTTTTAATTTGACAGAAGCAATTATTGCTGTTGATCACAAACACCTGCTAGCATAGCAAAAACGTACACGAGCACGCAAGTGGCGAGAAGCAGTGGTATCAACGCAGAGTACTGTTTGAGCTTCAAGAGTCTGGACTGGGTAATCAAATTGTGTACCTGGGCTGGTTGAAACCTTTTTTGTTAATTATCTAAATGACTGCACTTGATTGAAAATTAACTCGCGACGTGCTTTTGAAGCCAGCCAATAACAGGTGATTGATACCTCTTCAGAGACACGAGAGGTGGGTTCTGGTGAGTGATTGTGGCTTAGATCAGAGGCGTAGTTAGCTGTGATTTTTCGTCAACACTGAATTCGGCATAAAATTTAGTAAACTTGAATTCAGTATGGAACAAATGGAATGGGGGGGGGGTGTCTAAAATCTCGATTTTCACCTTGAGAACTGATAATGTTTTATTCTGTGGTTGAGCTTTATTGTTCTACTCTGTATTAACTATGGGTTACAATGGGATCTTCGGGACCCCAGATCTATTTTACTCCGAAGGAGTTAAGTAGGCACGCAACAAAAGTTGTTGGCGAAATATAATCAACATATGCATAAATGATTCAGATTGAAGTAAGCCAGTGTTCCGTGCGCGAGAGGAAAGAATGGACGATGCCGACACCCGTTGGCAGAGATAAGCGGCCAACGGTCTTGGTCTTAAACGAGCCCTGAGGAAGTCAGATTAGAAACTTTGACATTGCGCATGCGCAGAATGAAAGACAAAAGAGTTAACCCATCACGCAGATTCCTTGCTTCAGAGAGCTTTAGAGGGACGAATTTCTCCATCAGTGGCTCAGATGGGGTTTTAGCAGTTAATTCTTCCTTTGAGACCGGCTTTAAGGGCTTCACTTGGGTCCTTTTGTGACTCACAGCTAGTCGAGTTCAACAAATGAGAAGCAATCAAGTGTCACCGTGATGACAAATGCGATACCTCCGCCTAATTAATTAATTCGTGAATCAAGAGTTGCAGCCTGAATATGCAAAGCAGACAAATCATGGAACGTGCCGGTGCTTACTGGACTCATTTTGAGGTTCTATGGCATCGTCACAGATCACGACTCGACAATTATCATCAAAGTCGGAGATTAAGAGGAGATACATGTATATATTTCATAAATACATGAATCCCTCATTATTTTCGAATCTAGAAAAACGTTTCCGCTCCTAATCCACTTCTCGGGTGTCAATTAGACGAAAATCCAGATGATCATGGGGAGTCATGGCAGGCTGCCAAGGCCCGTGCATATTTTAATTTATTCAAATGCTAAAACAATGACCGAGAGCTGATTGTTTATGATCCATTGTCGCGCGTAGCACAGAGGAGATCTGGGACAAAGAATAAAGTGTAACTCGATGCACAATGCTGACTCATGTTGGAGCACATCAAGGAGATTATTAGATGAGATTAACTCGGGGTAGCTCCATGAACACAAGGGCGATACAGCCAATTAAGTCCTGCATGCTAATCTTGCACTTTCAGGTTCAACGAATCTGGTGGGGAAGTTCACCCAGAGCGTCCGCCGCATCGTGCAGGACGTGAAGGACGAGGGGGGCGCCAGTAAGTGGGTCACCTCCTATATTTTGCCCGACTAACGAGTTTCCTTGCAGGTGGCATGACGAGGGACGAGGTGATTGAGACCAACGAGCGACTCAGGGCGTGTCGGATTCGGTTAGAGGAGTCCTACGACATGGCAAAGAAGGCGCTGGTGAACCTCATGAACAAGTACGGGGACTCGAAGACGCAGAAGAACATTTTCAATCGCTACCCGCTGCTGAAGCTGATGATCAAGGACGTCATCCGGTTAGAGACGCAGTACTGGACCCTGGTGGAGATCCCGAAGCAGGAGAAGCAGGAAACGGTGCCGTCGTTCGTGATCCGGGCGTGTTCCATAATGGAGAAGACGCAGAAGTCCGGGGAGGGAGTGAAGACGACCGCCAAGCTCGCCGACGAGGCTGCTGAGAGACGCGAGCGGATGGACAGACTCGAGAGTAGGCGATTATCTGGGTTCTGACAAACATTTTTGCAAGATGCTCTCTCGTTTCAGCCATGACAGCCGCCCAAATTGAAGCCGAAAACACTCAGATGATTAATGACTTGTACCGACTGCTGAAAAAGTATTCAGGACTTAGGAATTTAATTCGAGAGCTGAAGGTAATTCACTTGATTATCCCCCAGTCACGTTCGTCGCTCCCTGCGTGTCTCTTAAGCCGGAGGCCACACTGGATCGGGGGATTAAAGAGTTCGAATCGGAGATTAGGCCAGATTTGTCGCTTGTTCTATCCCGTCGTCGCTTCTCCTGCAACCCCCGGACAATGAGAGGAGTAGGTTTTGAAACGATTTCCGTGTTTTGCTCTCTCACTCAATATCATGTCCAGCATCATCGTGTGGTTTATTTATTCTGGGTTCCGAGACAAGACTTCATAAACTCAATTTGTTTTGCCCTGGAAGAAAGAAGCTATTATAGACAAAATTCCTCCCTTTCAGTCTGAATATGCAAGTACCAAAATGTACCCCATCTTCCCGCGCTACTCGATGCTGAAAGGGATGATCAAGGACATCATGCACGATCCAGACTACATGGAGGTTTGTCACGAGGCCGATTGATTTTCGGCGAACCTTTAAGTTTCGATTTTCATATAATTTTGCCATTTTACGAGTAACCCCCTCTCTCCCATCTAATCGAATACCTCGAGAAATTTCTTGGAACAAATATTATATAAAAATAAAGCAGCATCCCATCGTCCATGGCATATCTATTTGAACCACAATACCTACCAATTTAACTGAAAAACTAAAGGAAAATGATAATCAAAAAGCTCATTATTATACCTACTGTAAAAGATGTAAGTGTTGAACAAATTTATACGTGCTTGACATGCTTTAGGTCGTCGTGGAAGATCCATAATTTTCATACTCTCACGAAATCTATTGTTATTAACTAATTAATATTATAAAACTATTATGTTGTTGAATAAATAAATAGCTAAATTTTTACACATTACTCAATCAACTGCATGAGATTTGCGATTCGTTGGAAGCTCGCTCGGACATCAACTTTACCGATATCATTGTTGAACCATTTAAAGCGTAACAGTAGATGTTATTAATGTATGTATTGCAGCTAATCGTATTAAAAGTTGAAATGTATGGAGCCGAATAAAACTGATAGAGTAATACATAACACAAATTTTCGATGATATAATTTTACGCTTCTAACAAATAGTTATTTGACATCAGCAGAGCCAATGAAGGTTTATAGGGTTTGTTCACATATTACGTCACGGTGAAAATCGAGATTTTAGATCCCCCCCCCCCCTCTGTCCCGGTTTGTCCTATATAACAGTACTTGAGTTTGTACTGACTGTAACGGAGCGGCCGACACCCCCCCCCCCCCCCCCCCCCCTTGGACCGTGACGTAATATGTGAACAGAGCCATAGTGTAAGAATAAATAACATGAAAGCTTAGTGAGATTATTTTCTGGAATTGCCAAATGTAGAGCAATCGGAAAACTAGATAGACATTTAACAAAATAGCGTGTGGTACTATTATAATTAGTCATTAATTAACAACCATTTGAGTTGTAGATTAGGAGCTGTTCACATATTACGTCACGGTCCAAGGGGGGGGGGGGGTGTTGGCCGCTCCGTGACAGTCAGTACAAACTCAAGTACTGTTGTATAGGACAAACCGTGACAGAGGGGGGGGGTGGGGGTCGAAAATCTCGATTTTCACCGTTACGTAATATGTGAACAAGCCCTTAGGTAGTTCGGTTCCCGTTATTGTTTGGCATCACACAGCGTAGAGAGTATTTACCACTAATAAGGAACATATAATAGAGAAATATTAAAAATCTAGTCGTATATTGAATGTTTGTAACTGCTTTAAATGATAATAAATTTGACGAAAAGCTCATCGTAGTTTTCTCGACAAACGGCCGGAAGATTTGAACCAGGTATTTGAAGGATTCGCGCAATGGGCGCAGTGCCGTAACCACGACACTGCGCGTGGCTAATCGGAAGCCGTGAAAATTGCGCGCAAAAAGTCGCGCAACCAATCAGAGGCCACGAAACTGCGCGCAAGAAATAATCATAACACGATTTCCGAAAGCTCCTGAACGTGCATTTGTACTAATAAACTAAAGAAAACCCGCAAGACAGAGATGAGCGACCTAGAAAGTAAGCAGTTCGTGAAGGCCTTCCTGCGGTTCATCAACCAGGAGATCCAGCAGGGCAAGTTTTCCGGGGATTCCATCGAAAGTCTCGAAGTCGCCGTTCAGTGCTTGGAAAATGTGTATGAATTGGGGCCGGAAAGTGGGTCGTCCGGCGCCGCCCCGACCAAAGCCAGCCCCCTCGACAACTTCGACCTCTACGAGCTCTACCGGAGCTCGCTGCTAGTCGTGAGTCCCGAGAGGAAAGAGCAGGCGGAGGCTCTGAAAAATGAAGGTGAGCAGATTTCGCAAGGTTCGTCTGGTTTGCTAAATTTTTTTGCAACTCTCCCAACAGGCAACCGGCTGATGAAGGAGGAGAAGTACCAAGAGGCCCTCAACACGTACAACCAGGCCATCAGCTTGGATGCCACGAATCCAGTCTTCTACTGTAACCGGGCGGCTGCCTTCAGTCGTCTCGGGGACTACAACAAGGCCGCCGAGGACTGCAAGATGTCCCTGAAGTACGATCCCAACTACAGCAAGGCCTACGGGCGTCTGGGGCTGGCTTTCTCGAAGATGAACAAGTTTGACCAGGCTCTGGATGCGTACAGGAAAGCCATTGCAATCGAGCCGGACAACGTGGACTACAAAAACAACATGCAGGTGGCCCAGGAGAAGCTGGCCCAGCAGACTGCTGGTCCTGGCGGCGCTGCCGAAGGAGGTCTTCCCGGGATGGGCGGCATTGACTTTGCTGCCGCTCTCAACAACCCCGCTCTGGTCAATATGGCGTCGAGGATGATGACAGATCCCAACATCCAGAACATGTACGTGGCCTCAGTTGACCTTTTGACCCCTTTCTTTTGCTCTTAAGGAGTTATTTTGAAATTCGCGAGATTCTAAAAAGGTCTCGTTCATTTATTACGTCACGGACTATGTACCTACTTAGAGCTTATTTGTTTGATAATTTTCATGATAGCGAGCTCTTCGTGACTTACTAAAGAATTTCCCTTCCCTTTCAGGTTATCGCAGCTGAGTGGCATGAATGACGTCAACGCTCTAGTTGAGGCAGGTCGGACTCTCGCCCAGCAAATCAGTAGTCAGAACCCTGAGCTGCTTGAAAACATCAGACGCCAAATGGGAGGTCCTGGAGGACCGGGAGACAACCTAGGAGGCGACCAGAACCCCCCTCCCGGAACCAACTGATGTGCTAACTAGACTATTTGTAATGAATGTGTAGGCTTTTGGACACAATTTGACACCAGGGGAAGTAATTTGGGAGGTCTAGCGAGACGCAAGACCTTGGATAATTAAAAATTTGATTTTATTTCAAAACGGTTAAGTCAATAAATGCTTTGAACCTACCTAGAAGCTCGACGCGCCTCAGTAAATAAGTCAATAGCCCATTATTCGCCTGATTAGCCGTGTCTCCGATAGCCAAAGACAGTCACCAAAAAACGCCAAGGTCTTTTCCGCAAGCGGCAATTATAAAGTTCCCGATATACTATGTGGCGGTGCAAAAAGTCCCTCGAAGTCATCCGTGGTGATTCACAATTATCTCGTCTTGGTCGCTAAGTCTCTTGCCCGGTCTCATTCCAGTCCACGCTCTTGACTCATCAACATCTAAATATTTGTCCAAGATCTCAGTCGCAATGCAGAAGCCCGTTTTAGCCCTGGTCGTCTTGAGCCTCGCGAGCTTCGTTCTCTCGGCCCCGGACTCGTCGCAGCTGGAGGACGACAACAGCGAAGTCGTCTCGGACGTCATCGAGTACAGCAAGATCGACATCCGGACCAACACGATCGATACTGTGGAGACGGCGATCAAGGTCGAGGGAGGCTCAGGAGAGGCTCCAAAATCGGTGGAGAACAGATTCTTGGGGGCCGACGATGGGATCAGACCAGGCCCGTCAGACAGTGGAGCGCCCACTTCGAATCTCACTCCTCCCAAGGAAGACCAGCCGAGCACTGGGAGCAACCCCTTTGGCCAAATCCATCAGATAATAGTAAGTCATGCACCTACTTGAGCCCCCTAGAACTCACTTTGGTTCTAATCTTATCTGAGGGCATCAAACGACGCAATAGAAAAGACACTCTAACAAAGGAAACGTTTTTTTCGCAGAAAGACATGCTCCAGGGCTTCCAGTCTATTTTCAGCAACGTCATCCAACTGCTGTTCTCCTCCTTGAACCACTCCAGCTCCAACTCGACGGCAATGTAAACACAAGTGCTGATTTTTCAAACAATACGTCTAATTAAATATCAATAAAGCCTCTACAATTACGAGCTAAGTAAACGTCTACCTAATATCAAACAGTACCGGGATTAACACTATCTAAAGACGCACCGATAAGAAATCAAAGGATTTCCCCAGTGGGAATTTCCTGGGTCTTATCGAGTGGCGTGGATTTTAGCGTCAAGGTTCTCCGCAGTCCGTTCCACCACCTGCCGGACCTGGTACCTCTTGAACTTGCCAGAGGTCGTCTTTGGGAGCTTCTCCACGAACACCACTCCCCCCTTGAGTCCCAGCTCCGGGGGCTGTCGCGCTGCCACAAAGTCAATGAGCTCGTTCTCCGTCACGCTGCTCCCCTTGGCCCGCACAATGGCAGCGAGAGGCACGAAATTCAGCTCGGGGTGGATCATGTCGATGATGCAGGCGTCAGAGACGTCGGGGTGCTCCGTGAGGATGCTCTCGAGGACGGAGGGGAACACGAACTTGTCGCCCATCACGATGGTGTCCTTCTTCCGGTCCACGATGAAGAGCTCCCCGTCGTTGTCGAAGAAGCCCACGTCACCCGTCTTGAAGAACCCATCGCTGTCCGTGCTGTCCTGCGTCAGCTTTTCGTTCTTGTAGTAGCCCAGGAACTTGAACTCGGTCTGGATGCAAATCTCCCCAACCTCCCCCGGACCAACTTTCTCGCCACGCTCGTTGAGAATCTTGGCCCGCGTGTTGTCCACCAGGATGCCCGTGCTGTTCTCCTTCCCCGTCGCGTACAGCGAGCTCGTGATGGTCCCGGCAGTCTCGGTCATGCCGTAGGTGGAGACGACGCCCCCCGAGATCAGGTACTCCTCAAACTTGTTCTTCATGTGGTGGCTCAGAGGCTTGCCGGTGACCATGAGGAGGTACAGGCTCTCGAAGTTGGTGTTCTTGATCTTCTCGGTCTTGAGGGTGGCGTTGAGGCGGTCGGGCTGGAGGATGAGCATGTTGACTCCGTGCGTCTCGATGATCTCCAGCAGAAGATCGGGGTCGAATTCGCGGTTCGTGTAGATTCTCCGGACGCCAGCGATGATGCAGGAGCCGATGGTCAGGGCGATGCCTGTGATCCAGTTGAGGGTGCTGAAGCTGAAGGTGACCTGGATGAGGCCGAAGTCAACGGAGCTGGGGAAGGGAAAATTTTGTTATTTCTAAATCACTGTTTTTTAAAAGCAAAATAGCAAATAGTGACTCACTAGTTATGCATCAGCATGGGGTGGCTCAGACTGCAGAGCTTGTAGACACCTTGGGTGGCGCTCGAGGAGACCACGGCAGCGACTTTGTTCTCCACATCCTCCACCACGAACGCCTCGAAGGTCTCAACGGGGCCCTGGTCCTCGAAGAGCTGTCTCACCGAGCTGGGATGGTGGTCATCGGCAGCAAAGAGCGGAACCCTGAAGTTCAGCTCATCCAGAACCGACTTTACCTGCTCGAACTCGTTCAGCTCGCAGATCACTAGTTTGGGCTCCAGCTGCTTCACGAGACTCCGCATGGTGGACCTGTCTAGTCCGAGTTCCAGGTCACAGAACACTGCCCCGATGTAGAGGGTTCCAATCATGCAGGCGGAGGAGTACTCGTGGTTCGCGAGAATCAGAAGTACAACGTCTTCGTCCTTGAGTCCCTGCCGCCGGATGGAGCGAGCAAAGTCGGTGGAGAATTTGTTGAGCTGCTTTCTGGTGATGGACTTTCCCGTGTCGTGATTGACCTCCACGACCTTTTCGGGGTCTCGGGACAAGGAGTCGTGCAGAACGACTCCGATGCACTTGTCCCCGAAGGCGTAGGGACGGCTCTTGGCGGTCCAGATCTTTGTCGTTGGGTTGTAGTATTGCTCGGCACTAGGCATTTTCACGCTTTTCCGACTTTTCACGAGCTAAAATTTTTCCTTTTGTTTTATGGTGTGGCTTACTTCGAACTGGCAGATTTTAGCAATCGTCCAGATTTTATATTTTCAATTAATCTTATCTGCTTCTCTCTTATCGATTCACGTTCCTACCACTTTAACTTAATAAATCGGCAACTGGAAATTCCCGTAATCTTATCATTTTCAAATCGGAGCCCTGACTTCTGCAAATAGGCATTCATTGATTTACTTTCACTTAGAGGTTCCGATTTGAATTCCTGCAGTCGAACATCATGAAGAGTAAGTTCATTACTCACATATGAGTCATATCTTAGGCTTTGGGGGCTGAGGTAACAGAGGCGAGAAAAACCTGAGCTTTCAAATTTAATCACAAGACAACGAGTTATTATTTATTGCTGAAAAGCTGCTTGAGGAAAAAACCCAACCTTGGAGATTGGATTTTGGTTCAAACATTCGTAAGCGTGTTCCAAATCAGTGATCGAACCTTGTACTTCGTGAACTCATTCAGCAACGTTGCTGTTTTGGGGAAAACCGTGTCTCAGCTACCTTTTGATTATCGCCAAAGTATTCCTCAGATTATCGAGAGACCAGGTATTTGATACGTCGGTTTTGCGTAGAATTCATAAGATTACAAAAATATTTGTGCCCCTTTTAGCAAGGCTATTTTTGATTAATTCGATTTGAATTACGGGGCGGATATCTGAAATCTGTGGCATTAATTTTCTGCTTGCTTGCAGATGATGCGACAAATCGGTGGAAATTAGAAAAATACAAAAGGATGAGAAAAAAATGCAACCCTTTCAATTTGAGATTAACCCTTGACGACGAAAAAAATGTGGGAAGTGCTTGTTTGGGGTTCAGACTTGTATGAGACCTTCCTTGTATATTTGAGAGCTTTTAGTGTCCGGCAGACATGGAGTTTGGAAGCTCGTGGTGAAATTCTGAAAGCTTTTTAAGGAGAAGACTGACAGAAAGTAAGTCACAAAAAATGCACACTAACCCCGTAAGCAGGACAAGGAAAGCAGAAACAAAGAGTTGTAATCAAATTAAAAGTCCTCTTCGGCATTCGGCTCCTTTGTCCTCTTCAGCATGACGCGATGCGATTTTTTATCCTTTTTAATATTCGTTTATTGTAATTCATCTAATTGGAGTTAATTAAAAGAAAAATACTATAAGAACAATGAAATCTGCACTTTCTCTGCGGCAATTACTCTCAGCCCTTTGTGAACAAGGGTTTTTTTCCTAAACAAGAGACAAAAAAGTACAATATTGATTACTTTTTAAATTACTGTAACCATTTAGTTTATTAGGCAAGTAATTTTTTTACTCCTCGCTCGTCCATAGAGCAGGGGATTATGTGGTGCCATAAAAGGGGTTAGGAGGAAATTAGAAACAGAAGGGTTAAGGAAAGTTTGACTCCTTTTCAGAGCCGAAGAAATATGACAGGCCCTTGCACGAAGGACGGATTTAAATTATGGAAAAATATTCAAGAGACGCTAACTTCGGAGTCGAGCAGGGTTCCGAGTAAGGGTTGTGCTGATTATGATTGAAGTTTTAATTAATGTCAGAGTCGGATTTCTCGAGCTGCAAATGTACAAATGTTCACGTCAAAATCTGTTTGCTCACACAATATTCCTCCTAGACTTGAAGCCATGATATGGGCGCCCAAGTTGCCGAGTAAATATTGTAATTGAATGAAACAAGATTACATAAATGCAAATTAGCTCGAACGGAAAGTTCATTGCATACTTTTGGGATACCTCGGAAACGCCAGCCGATCGGTGATTTACACATTCTGCTGCAGTCGCGGGGATTTTTTAATTGCCTCTTGTATTATCTCTTTCTTCGATTCTGCTCGTGATCTGGGGGTTTTCAGGAGTCCATTCCACGACTATAAATTTCGCAGCATCCAGGGGAGAAATTATCAGTCGAACTGCAAACTCCGTTCAAGCAAAACAAAGCTCCCATCATGCATCTAACAAAGTATTTCGCCTTCGTCCTCGTCGTCTTGGCTCTCTGCATGGGATTCAGCGAGGCTGCCCCCAAGTGGAAGGGATGGAGAAAAATCGTGAGTACCTCAAAGCTTCTTCGGACTTTCTAATTTTCTCAAATCCCCAAAAACGAAGGAGAAGGCCGGCCGCCGAGTCTTCGACGCCACAAAGGAGGCCCTTCCAGTAGTCGCCGGAGTCAAGGCCCTCGGCTAGCAAGCAGCACAGATTTATACTGAATAAATTAGGATTCCAAACGCAAGCTATTCATTATTAATTTGCCTCCACTTGAACTGCAATCGCGGAGAAATTACCAAACTCGTACTATTTTGACATCTTGCGGTCTACCAATTTATTTCACAGTCGTTTCCTCACTACACTATAGCTATAAATTATTGATTGGGCTTAATTAAAAGGAGGGTCTGGCGCGATTGTAAGCTACAAATTATCGTTTATCCAGTCCATGTAGTGTAAAATATTCGTATAAACACCTGGAACTCCCTGCGTCCCACACTCCCGCCACCCCAAGCTAACGATGCCGACTATCATCCACCGCTGCGTGTGGATGTCGAAGTGCATGAGGGGCGAACCGGAGTCTCCGAAGCACGAGTCCCGGGACTTTTCGCCTCCAGCGCAGATTTGTCCAGGGCCGATGGTGATGGCTTGGTTGTTGGAGTTGTAAATCTGCTGGCAGGTGTCTCGGTTCACGATCGGAAGGGCCAGCTTGAGTTTGATTGGACTCAGGATGTTCCCATGGGTTATTTGATCTACAGGAAGGTAACATAAACAACATTAGCTATGGAACTCCAGCGTCGACCAAGGGCCCTCTTGATTAGCTCTGATTATGGGGTCTCATGAACCCCTAACTTTGAACTAGAATCCCTCAAAATTTTTATTTAAATCCTACATACGCCCAACCCTTCTAATTTTGTCTCTAATTTTGTCTCAAATATTTTAAGACCTGCAGATCTGTTATGGCTCAAAAGGACGAAAAATAGACAGACGGACAGCCAAACTAATCGGCTAGAATCTCGCCTCACTCACATAAATCGGTTCTGCCCCAGCCCGCAACGTAGAAGAAGGGTTTTCGCTTGACGGGCCGCTTCAGGGACTTCAAGTCCGGGAGACAGATGGGCTGAACAAAGTCCGTGAAGTTGGCGGCGTTCTTCAGCCTCACGATGGCAATGTCGTGGTGCATGTGCCAGGAGTTGGTGGAGTAGTTCTCGTGAATGACGACCCTCTCTATCTCGATGTCCACGGGCGGTTCTGCGCAGTCCAGCCCCTCGTCCTCCTGTATGCAGTCTATGTCCGTCTCGATGTTGTACTCTCCCAACCGGACGTACTTTCTGAAATCAATTCAATTAGCAGCTCGTCACAAGGGCTCTCGACGCCCACTCACAGGTTCCCGAGCCTCGGAGAAACGCAGTGGGCTGCCGTCAAAACACTCTTTCCACCATCAATCAGAGCTCCCCCGCATCTCGGAACCAGCGTCCCGTCTCGAGGGTTCTCGTACATCAGCAGCACGAGCCACGGAAACTCGTCCAGCTCCGCCAGCTGGCCACCCTTTATCTTCGCCATGTACGTCTGTATTCCGCAGTTGTCATCCACTTCGATGGATTTGGCGGGATTCGGGACCAGGAGGGTGAGGAGAAGAGCGAGCACGAGAGACAAATACATGTTGATCGCGAGACTTGTCGTAGGCAACTGGAGTGGTCCGGTTGGTGCATGTCGCACAAAATTATGAAACTCTATTTTTTGCCGGCACACGGAGCAACTTGTGAAACGAAGTGAGTCACTTTGTGACGATGTGCATATTTAATTAAATAACTTCCAGTACGCTTTGCACTCTTCGCTCTCGGCCACCGCACTGAAAGCATGCATGAACCGAAGTGTTAAGAGGAATCTCCTCGACAGCGACGACTGAGCGGATCAACGCGTGGTTTATTGACCTAGAAACGCGATAACGAAGTGTGTCGAAACCTCCCAGAGCAGGTTTCGGCGAACTCGGAAGCGATATGTTTGAGTTGCGCAATTATTCTGGGAAATGTTTGCGAGCGAGAAAGTAGATTGGTGCTAAGGACAGGGGTAGAGAGGGGTCAAAGTCTACTGTCTGGGTGCTTTGGGTTTACCAAGAAAACTTTCCAAAAGGGATCCTTTTTGACCCTTCTCGATGGATCGAGGGTAAGGCAAAGAGTTCTGGAGGTTTTGAAGATCCTATTGTGACCCTTCTGAAATTCATGAAATTCGGGATAGAACGGAGGATTCCAAAGGAGCGATTTCGAGGGAACCTGTTTAGAATCACAAAGATCAAATGGGAACTTTTAAGGTACGAATGTGGCTAAACGAAAAAATGGCTAAAACAACCACAATAAAACCAACAAAAACAACAGGAAAAGAACAGTTTTTTAACAATCCAAGATGTCGGTTGTTATCGGGAAAATCTTGACCCGGGATCTCTCCCGGATCAACCAGTAGAGGGTTAAAGTATTCGGAGTCTAGGTACGAGTCCCTGTAGGCGCCTTCAAAACTGGAGAATTTCGTCCTCTGAAAACTCAATCACAATCAGATTTCTTCAAGTCCCTGGAATATTCCGTGCTCAGCCGATTCCCTCCGGCTTTACTCTTTCACTGCTCTTTTCCCCGATCCCTGTCCACCGCGCCGTATCGAACTCCTAAAGCCATAAATCTCAATTACACAATGATGCTGTTAATTTATGTGCTTTCCAGCGGTATTTTCGACTGACATCCAACAATAGAGTCGACTGTCGAAGAAAGCGGAGCAGCTAATCCGATATGATCTTCTTATTTGTTATGCATAATGTAGTTCTTCATTCCCGCGTCGCGCCGTGTAGTGCCGAAAGACGCGCGGAGACGAAGAATAATGACATTTTCCAACAATATCCAGGACAAGTTTACAATTTTGAAAGGATTAAATCTCCGTGTAGAACCCGCTCGCGCATCTGATTATCCTTTGTGTATCGCAATTCGAATGAAAATGTATGAGGGAAGTCCTGAGACCATGCGGAGCGAGGCGCAAGGAGCCGAGGTATACGCAAGTTCGATCCGCGAGCACAAAAGATGTGCATTCAATTGACAAAAATACGCCGGGGATCGTAAAAGTTATGGAAAAAAATGCACAAGAAGTAGTTCGACTTTTTTTTTCATTATTTCTGCCCATTCACGCGTTCTTTTGTCTGGAATTACAGTGAGAGAGGAACGCGGGAACGGGAAAGAGGGAAGGGAGGAGGCATCAAGTGAAAACTAGGGCAATGCACTAGTTGAGCGGCGCCTCACAAAAGAAAGTTGATCAACAACTTGCCGCCGTGTGTATTCAACACGGAGAAGCTCAAAATTCGAGGGGGAACTCATTTATTCCGACGCATTTTTGAATTTTATTCCGGCTCTTGCAACCTGTAATGAACGCAGATAAAGTCATTCTACCTGGTTTATTGCCTCGGTGTCTGTTTTCGTGTATTTTAGGGTTGTCCAGGTGGAAAGTTTCATCTTCTCGGCCCCAGAGAATTTCTAATGAGACACGAAATATGGTATGGTTTTTTTGCGCTTTTCATCAGAATTTTGTTATTAAACACCTCCCCTAAATTAAAGACCTCCCATTTACCCGTAGGTCCTCTAAGGGATTGTCTCCCGACTCCTCCATGTTGACTTTGATGATGCCAGTCTCAACACACCTCACCAGAATCTTAAAATTAAGTTACCTCTATGTCAAATTTACCTGTCAAACGTACCATTGTATTGACAGCGAGCTGTCAAATTTTTTGGAAAAAGAAAAACCATTTCTACAGGCAAATATTGTCCAAGTTTTCCCAGTCCTTCCGCGCGGAAGGACTTGCGAGAAGACTTACGAACTAACATTCTCGTCTCGCGGACACACTTCACCTCCAGCCACGGACAGACTTGAGTCCTTCTGCAGTCTGTTTGCCCCAAACTGGCCACGGACACGCTTGTCCACACTGGGTAGCCAGCCAGTCAAAAGTTTGATAGATACCTGACATTAGTACCCAATGAACGGATCGTTTCTCATTCTTTTCTACTGATCCCCGGATACTGGATTAAGTCTCCAAGAACCCTATATATCCAACTTAAATCAGAGAAGAAATGGTTAAAGCACAAGTAGCATTTTCCTCTGTTACATAGAAGACACCCTATTCCACTTCCCAAGAAACCTGGTGACAACTTCCTCTTACAGCATTCTTGTGTTCAACACAAAAATTTAATCAGCGCGCAACAAATTACACAGCATCCGTGTCTTCTTCCCCAATCCCGTCGTGTCTCTCTGTTCCTCCTTCAGCTCCTTTAGCGCCACGAATTAAGAAGATGTTATGAATAATTTGTGCCGAAATCACTTTAGCACTTTTATAGATTTACCATAAATTGAATGAATCTCGTGCGGAATGTCTTTTAATCTGGTGTCCTCTTGGAATGTTCCATGTATGGCGTAATAAAGATGTCACTGGCACGCAGATGGGGGAAGATCTGCGGCATCTCCCGGAGGCCTGTACGTGGAAGATTCATTTGTCTCGCCCCGCTCCTGGATGATTGAATGTGCTGGTTATAAATGAGAGAGATTGCAAAAAATCCAGCTCGTGAGCGAGGGCAAACAAAGGATTTAAATTGTGACAGTGGATTTTTCATTTTCCATCATCTGACTCGAAGGATAGGTGAGAGCAAATTTATTGTAAAATTTATAGATATTGGACACTTTGATCCCGACACGTAATAAAGCGCAATATAAATCAATATTGATTTATAGTGTTGCTGCTTATGAGACTGCATCACAAAGTCTATTCTGAATTTTAAAATCCCCTCATTTGGGAGAAAGCGAGCTCAAAAGGCCATTAATCTGATTGCAAGATTCGCAGACTGACCGAGCTCATTTTTTTCACTCCCGTTTCTTATTATAATCATCAAAAGTCATCAGACAGCTGCACAAAGGATTCATCATTTTTATGATATTTGAGATATTTCATTCAGCAAAAAACGACGATACAAATTTTCCTCATCACCGAATTTTATTTGCAGTCAACAAAAGATGAGTACCTCTCGAAACTTCCATTTAATTTAGAAAATTATTTCCACCCACCCCGCTCTCCCCGGTCACGGCCTCAATCGTAATTACGGTTATGAAAACCTGAGCAAACAAGGACCTTTCGAACCACCACGGCGTATGGCCGAATTTCACATCCAACTCGCCTGGGACTGGAGAAAAATTTCCAATTATATGCGAACACATTTGCTGATTACGTTCACGGGATGGTAAACAGATTTTGATGGATATCGGAGACGACATTCCCGGATTCCGCTGAAAAATCTTACCGGCTAATTATTTGCAGAATCCTCGAGTGAGTCAATTCCATCCCGCTCGAAATGTGTACAAATAGTACTTAAGTATCAACCATATGCAAATATTCTCTCTGCCGCATTGTTGGGAGCCGAGTTTCTTGTCGGGGCGGAGGGAAAAAAAGTGTGGGGACGCTATTTGCTTTTTTTATCAAATCAAATTATGCAGCGGATATGAAATATTAATACGCTTTTTATATCTCGTGAATGAAGGTAACATAATGCTGAACAAATAAACTTCGCGGAGCTTAGAGGGTTAGGGTGGCGACCCAGTTCTTGGACACTTGTTGTTGGGCTCAAAATTTTGCTTTTTGACCACAGTTTTTCATCTAACCTAATTTTTAGCTTTTGCTCTTTCTTGGGCTTGTTAGGCTCTTTTTCTTTTGTGTTTGTCCCATAAAAAATTCACAAAAAAAATTAACCTCTCATAAAGTTTTTAATTTTTTATCTTAAGTTCAAATTCAAAGTTTAAGTTAAAATTTAAAATTTATTTTAAAAAACCAAATTTCAAGGGTAACCCCCTTAAAATAGAAATAGGAAGAAGGAAATAATTTAACAGCCAATTAAATTTTCTAAAATCCTAACTGACAAAGTCGGTGGGTCAAAATCATGCAGGACACTGTTTCTCAAGGATGCACACCCCCTTGGACCTCAGGTACCCCTGCTTGCAGTCACATCCCTCGCGACACACGGCAGCACAGAGCAGACCCTTTCTCTCCGAGGGGCAGACCTGGTCATCACCACACCTCACGCAGGAACTCAGGATCTCGTTGGGACCCGAGCAGGGGCCAGTGGTGGGACAGTCGCCCTGGAAAACGCACGTGCCCGTGGCATTCCGGAAGTAGCTGGTAGCGCAGGTGCATTTTCTCACGCAGTTAGCAGTGCACACGAGGTCGCTGGGCTGCAGGGCGGGGCACAGTTCTGCAGCGTAGCAAGAGGGTCCGCACGTATTGAGGTACTCATTGGGTCCGGAGCAGGAGGGGGGGCACGTTTCAACTGGGATGCAGACACCCTCGGGACCGCGGGCGTACCCTTGCTTGCAGGCACACCCGGACCGGCAAACGGCGGTGCAGAAGATCCCCGGGTCCTGCAGAGACTGGCACTGGTCCGAGCACATTGGCATGCAGTCGGTGAACTCCTCGTAGAGCCCCGGACACTCAGTCGTGGGGGGACACTCGCTGTCCGGGATGCAGACTCCCTGCTCGTTCCTGGAGTAGCCGGAAGCGCAGGTGCACTTCTCGACGCAAACGTCGGCACACAGCAGGTCCGTGGGTATTCTGTTGGGGCAGTTTTCGAGCTCGGGACAGGCAGGACCGCAGGTGTTGAGGAACTCGTTCTTTCCAGAGCACGGGGCTGGACAGGAGCACTCGGGCACGCAGACACCCGACTGGTCTCGCTGGAAGCCAGGGGCGCAGAAGCACCCACTTCGGCACTCAAGAGTGCAGAGAACTCCGGGGTCCTTGAGAGCGGTGCATCTGTCGTCTCCACACGAGGGTCCACAGTCCGTGTACTGCTCGTTGGGCCCGGGACAGCTGGCAGAGGGGCACTCTGACTCCGGAATGCAGTGGCCCTGGTCGCTGCGGTAGTACCCGGAGGCGCAGGTGCACTTGAGATCGCATCTCTCGATGCAACCGAAGTCTTGGGGTCGCTGGGAGGGACAAAGCTCGAGCTCACAGCAAGCGGGACCGCAGGTGTTCAGGTACTCGCTGGTGCCGTTGCAGAGAGCCGGACACTGGCACTCTGGGACGCAGACCCCGTTGTAGTCCCTAGCGAAACCGGGGGCGCAGAAGCAGCCAGACCGACACTCCAGCGTGCAGGCTATCCCGGGGTCCTTGAAGGCCTGGCATCTGGAAACGAAATTCGTCAGTTGCTGGTGGAACGAGTAGTGCATACCTGTCGTCTCCACACGAGGGACCGCAGTCGGTGTAGGCCTCGTTCTCCCCCTGGCAGCGAGTCACGGGGCACTGCGACTCTGGAATGCACTCACCGTCGAAGCGGAAGTACCCCGGAGCACAGAAGCATCCCGGGACGCAGACTGCAGCGCATCCCCAGTCCGGAGCTCGCAATGCAGGACACCTCTCGGCGTCAGCACAGGCGGGTCCGCACTCGGTGTAGATCTCGTTCTTGTTACACTGGGCGATGGGGCACTCGGAGAGGGGAATGCAGAC
This sequence comes from Forcipomyia taiwana, assembly GCA_963930915.1. Taxonomy (NCBI): domain Eukaryota; kingdom Metazoa; phylum Arthropoda; class Insecta; order Diptera; family Ceratopogonidae; genus Forcipomyia; species Forcipomyia taiwana. The sequence goes on from CAWVOI010000020.1 coordinate 1,252,829, forward strand.
GCCCTCCTTGTTGCGGGCGAATCCTTTCTGGCAGAAGCAGCCCTCCTTGCACACCTCGATGCAGTCCGTGCCGATGGGGATGCCGGGAGAGGAGTCGGGGCAGTTGTCGGAGCCGCAGAAGGAGCCACACTCGTTCCAGAACTCGTTCTTCGGGCATCTCGGGAGACTGGAGCACCTGGGATCGGAGTTCGGGATACACAGCCCATCGAACCTGCTGTACCCGGAGACGCAATCACAGCCGTAGTTGCAGTTGGGAGGACACGCTCCTGCTGCTGGGTCCCTCTGGGAGGGACAGAGGGCGTCGTTGGAGCATCTGGCACACTCCGAGTAGGCCTCGTAGGGTCCGGAGCACTTGCCCTTTCGCAGGGGGTCTTCAGCTGTATGACATCAAACATCAGACAAAGTGAAGCTGGATAGGGAAAATTCACCTGATGTGGCTGCCAAGAGCCCGAAGAGCAGAAGGAGTACTGAGGCTTGTCTTCCACCCATCTCAAGCGATGAACTGAGGACTGAATGCTTGAGCTGAGAGGAGTATCTGTTTTTATATCGGGTATCAAAGTGAGTCAAGAACACGTACGGCATGTAGAGCAATGTTTTTATTACCTAAGTACATTCAAAATGAGATCGCGCGTAACATGTTGTTGATCTGTTCCCGAGAGCTGAGGCCAGGACGGGGATGGTATTTTCGGGCCTGTCACCTGTCCAAGTAAGTTATTTTCGTCTGTGTTTCTGGAACCTTGGGAAGAAGGCATACAGTGACCGAAATCGAAAAGTCACCCCATCTAAATACCCCGCCTCTTCCGTGCGGTGAAAGTACTTGTATTGAAATACTCTAAAAGTCGACTTAAATACCAATTTCTAATCATCAATATGCATCAACTCAGCATGCCGGGAGATGCGCGGAATGGCAATAATGGAACCAGGAAACGGGAGTCAAAAATGTTTTGATGAAAATCAATTTAGAGCGCAATATGAATATTTTATTGAAAATCAATTGATATGGAAATTAGGGCAGGAGATTAAAAGTAAATCTGTGTGATACCGACAATTTTCGCATTCGGGAAGGGAGGAGGGTGCACCTGAATTGCCTGCATCCTCCCCTGGGCAGAGAATGTCGGGGAAGGGGAACGGGAATTTCTGGCCCCGCTTAATTGACTCTCGACTCTCGTGCAAAAACAATGTCGAATCGGCGAAAAAACGAAAAATTGAATTATTTTCACTCGGTTACGCCGAAAAATGATGTATATTCTCTCAACTGATTAAGCATGACCGTATCATTATCTCAAATGGATCTCATTCATCTCCCTGTCCATTGGCTCAAAAGTGAAAAGTCCCCTCGTGAGTGCAAGACAAGTCATGTGAACGTAACGCTATCAGTCCGGCATCTCCTGCGATGTCCATAATCAAGTGAATTGAAATTTTTAAGTGCAGGCGAGACGGTGGTCATTTGGTGATTGACTCGGAAGCGGGGTAGAGCTGAGAAGAAAATGGGGGCGGGACAGGGGCGTGAGGCTGATTGAGGTACAAATTAAGTTGTCTAGCTTCTACGAGTTCTACTTGCAACAAAAAGACGATGCCAAAGAAAGTCCTCGAAGCAGAGGAAGTCGGTGACGCCGCTTGACAATGGGAAAGCGGGAGAAAGGACGAAATTTGAAAATTTCATGAATGCAAATTGAAATACAGAAATCGCACCTGCATCTAAATAGCCCTGTGTTGTTCCTTCTGCTCAAGTCTCTCAAATATGAAACGTGCTCAGAATCGCATAATCAAATTTTTATTTCCATTTTCTCAGCTTCTGTTGATCTTTTCATTATTATTGAACGCTTCAACTCCCTCCTTCCTCGTGGCTCTCCTCTTGTTTGCACGAAATTTAATTCCAAGTGCATCCATCCGTGTGCTTCACGCTCCAAGAGTCAGCCGTCCATCGCATCATTATTCATTATTATTCACAATTTTGCGTTACAAGACAACAAATCACAACAATAAACACTGTTCTTTTGCTCATAATTCAATTAACGGGATTACGCTCCTTCGATCATTTTTCGCGCGTGAAAAGATTAGCACAACAGTCGATGGGAACCTACAATTTGCTTCTTGGATTTTTTCTCAGCTCCCGAAGATTCCCCGGGAAATTGAATTTTTCGGGTAAAAAATGGACTTGGTGGTGTGACAAAGGGATATTATTGAATCAACTGCGAACATCACACAATTGCGATTTATCATCCAGCACGATGTCTCTGATGATGCCATTAAATCAGATATTGAGAGGGGTTGGATTGATACGATATTGGGAATTATGTTTTTGAGCATTGTTTCCCGCTCCTAATGTATTCACACGCAAAAAGACGTCGTCGGCGTGAATATCACAATCACGGCTCCAATCCCCATTATTTTCGCCATAAAAGGGCGCGAAACGCTTGAGTTAAGGGGATCTTGATCTCTGTTTTCTTCTGTGGGCCATTATCTGTGGGTATCAAGTTTTATTTTTCTCTCTGAAAAAGAGCCTAATTTTTTTCAAAGTGGAATAGACATTTAAGGGAATGGAAGACCTTCTTAACCTTTGGACAAAAAATTGCTACATCGCTCCAAAGTAAGATTGGGGTCATTTAAAGGACTAAAAACACGTTACAGCCCCCAAATCTGGCCCATTCAATTTTTTGACGACCGAAGAGGGGTGTGGTATCCTCTTAATATTAAACTTTTGCCACCAACGTGATAATACAAAGCAGTTATGTGTGCTTAGATGTACCTCCGATTATTTATGTGCGTATTCGGCCGACTTTTATGGGTCTTCTCTAATTTTTACTGCAAATTTATTCTGTTTTCCACTTAATTTTCAATCTTTGATAGCAATTTATCAATTTTTATTGGTTTCATGCGTGATATTGAAACACTAACTTTGTTTCACTCGGCTCGCCCGATTTTTTTTCCATTTCACGAAAAAGAATGAGAGAAATTCCACGCGTCGTGATTCCAGGGGAATCGTAGGGAACGAAAATAAATAGAGCGCGAGCGTACGCGATTATCCGTGATGATGTGCCGCTCCGTTCACATCGATGATGACATCATAAATAACATAAAGGGTAATATATAACTCAGTGCATCTTCTCTGGAAAAAAATGTATGTATCGGCTCTGACACATCAAATCTATCGGCGTGCTCCCCGCTGCGACTTGTGATTTTTGCACATTCACAAAAACGCGTAATCTCCTTTGCACGAATGAAAAATCGTCAAGACTTTAAAATGTAATTTAAATCCACGAGCGCTCTCCATTGTGAACGGGATTTGAGCGTTCCTATTTCAAATTACCCCAGCGCATCCTCATTCTTTTGTTAATAGGAAATCCAAAACTTTTTTCTCTCAGATCTACTCCATTGATCAAAGTCGAGCTCATCAGGTAATCACGCGAGGACTTCGGTGCCCGACGCTCTACTTCAAAGGACTCAGATCTCGTATGCAAATATTTTTGCAATTTTTTTTCGCTTCCGTGCCCTTCGATTACATTTCCATGGCCATTTCCACAGCAGCATTTCCATTCGTTCTTTTTTCCTTTTTGTCATTTGCCGCTGAAAAGGCAATTTTCCGCAACTTTGGGCTTGTTTACTCGCCGCTCGCAGGTGAACTGTGCTCGTGTTTTGATTTTGACCATGCGTGAATTTGCATGCGTCACTTTTTTTTCGAGGCCTGAGGGCGCATAAAAGGGGATGATTGATGATGCGTCGCGTGATTTGCTGCGAAAAAGTCGCATTTAAAAAAATTGGCCCGGATTTAAGCGTGACCAGTGATGTTGGATAATGGACCTGGCGCCACCAGTCCACCCTTCATGTGGAGACTTGAAAAACTGCTTTTCCAAAGTCGCACATGACAAATTGAAAACCCTCAAAGAGACGGGGGAATCAAAGGGACACTCGAGCAGATAATCGGCAATTCAAGTCGCGCAAATTAAAATACCGAATTTGAATAATTCGTTTAGGAAAATACCGTTCTGTGATGATTAATCATCTCATTCATTCTCATGCAGGTCCTGAGTGGAGCGAAAAAAGTAAGATACCGGGAGAGAAAGGAAGCAGCGTGAACACAATAATATAAATATAATTATTCCCGGATCACAAATCCCTAAGCGATAACGAAAAAAAACCCACCGCATGGTCGCTACGAGATAGAGAGTAATTACGTGCGTGCCTCGCTTTGATCTGATGATGAAAAATAATGAGCGAGGCCAAGGAAGCATGTGCCAAGTAGCCGAAAGTGGAGAAAAAGTGCACAAATTGGAATTGGATTAGGCGGGGAGAGAGACGTAAGTGGAAAGAAATGAAAAAGTCCGAATAAAGCACAATTAATAAGGAAATTTGTTTTTGAACTTTCTTGAGAACTTGCGCATGGAACAAATAAAGAAGACTTTTACGACTTTTCTTAGATTTGGAACTTGTTTCAGCAGACAACGAAGTGGACGAGAAGGAGGAAGTTCGAACTAACTTTTTGTCGGATCAGCCGTTTGGACTGCTCAAGTTTGCTGGAAGCTAGCTCAAGAAAAGCCTTTCTGAGAAGCTGTCTAAGAGCAGATTTCTAGTCTGGAGGCTCCCACAGTTCATTTAGAAGCCAGAAAGCCAAATAACCGAAATCAGAAAAATTTAGAGAAACTGTCAAAATGCTTTTGAAATTTTTGAAAATAGAGACTCACCAGATAGATAAGAGACTCACGTTAGACAGGTGAATCTAACATGGACCCTTATATAGAAGCTCAAGTCTTCTCAGCGACAAAAAATTGCTTCCCCAAAAGAAACTCTTTCCCAGCTAACAAACGGTGCCCCTTCATTTGCAGGAAAAGTTTCAATGGCGCAATTTTTTCCACCCAATTTAAAGCGACATTTAGACTTCATCATCATCGCCTCGTGCATATTCTCCTCCTGATAGTGTTCCATTACACATCATTTTTCACACGCCACACACGTGATTCGGTGTCACTCACACTTGCCTCTCTCCTTCTCGGGGGATTTGCGAAAAATATTCAAAAGCAGTCCCGCGAAATAGCAAAAAGAAATCTCATTTTCGCTTCCTTCCTCCCGCTTAATAAATGACGTGATGTCATTATGAAGTTGTCAGCTTGTGTATCGCATGATTATTGTTATTCCAGATTTACATTGTGTTACACTCTTTTGCTTTCGTCACCTTGCAATCGGCAATTTTGATCGCTCTCGCGAATTTCAATTTTGAAGCACTTTGTGTGTCATCAACTGCTGCTCTTGCAATTTTTTTCCACCATCTCTTCCATTTCTTTTTTTTCTCCTGGAGTGTTGAATGAAGAGCATCCGCAACAAATGAAGTGAACGTGTTGTGATTAAGTGACAAATTGATTTGCATGTGGCACCGTGCGTCGGTGATGAGAGAGAGAGAGCAACAAAAGGACTTGGAAATGAGGCGTAAAGTGATTCGGTGCTCTGAGAACAGTCGCGAACCGACGCGATATAAATTAAATATACAGGATATGATTAAATTTTGCATACAGAGCGGTTCGATTAGAGCTAGGGGAGGAGAAGGGGTGGTGGGAGTGTGTGGGAACGGAATTGCGGATGATTTCGAATACCATAGCTGCTCTAAATCACAACCGATGTCCGCCTTTTCGGATTCAGGAGCGGTCATGAAGCTTGGCTAGGGCTAACGCTGGACAGAATCTCCACTAAATCAAAGAGAAACCCAAAAAAGATTCGATTAAGCAAACAATGAGCCCCTCTCGTTTCTCTTTCCCGCGCAACAATGGCTTTTCATGTGTCCAATTGACCTGTGTCCAACGGTGCTCGTGGACAAAATAATTTATTGAGCTTCCATAAATCACGTATCCAATACATCACAAACGGATTCCCGCACTTTTGCCTCGTCCACTCCCCCCGTCTGCTCATCTCGCGGAAATTCACTAACAAAGGTGATGAAACCTTTGAAAGGCCGATTGAGTTTAATTGAAACGAGCTTGGCCACGTCATCCTCAGAAATCACTGTGTCCTTCCTCTGCTGGACGACAATAACGGGGAGGGCGTTCTGGAACCAGTGGGGAATGTCCATTGCTATCGCTCGCTCCACTTGTGGGAGCTCTTCCACCCAGCACTTGATGGTCCTCAAGCACAGCTCGGTGCCACTCGAGAGGATTTTGTGCGGATATTGGAGAGTCTGGACGATTTTGGCGTTGGGGACCTTCGATTGCAGGGCCGAGAGAGTTTCTTCATTCACTTTGAAGTCCGGGATGAGAACCAGGTTTACGGGGGTCAGCTCCTCGAAAAGAAGGTCCTCGTTCACGAGTTCGATGGCGTCTGCCGCCCTGAGATGGAGAACGTCGATGTGGTGCTGGTCCACGAGGTAGTTGAGGCTCTCGATGGTCATGGGCTGCTCGACGATCCTGGTGGTGGGGATCAAGAGACTTCTGAGAGCCAGGATGATGCTCTGGACGTCTCCGGGGTCGAAGGTGCTGAGAACGGTGCTGAGAAACAGGTCATTCTCGTCCCTGGAATACACTGAGAGGGTCATTTTGCGCTTCGGCGTCGGGTAGACTCACATTTGGAAACCAAGGATGTCCTCAGAAGTGAATTCTCTGAAAGAGAGGCTTTCCAGGGCCACAAAAACAGGATCACACGAGCTCACATCTGTGAAAGAGAGCTCTTCCAAGTCCTCTCCGTCACTGTCGTCGATTTTCAGGAGCCTGAACGTGGGATGATACTCCCAGTCCCGCCTTGACAGAACCAGCCGAGGACCCAAGCTTTCGACAAACTTGTCTGGGAAATCTGAAAGTCACCCGATAAGAAGGTGAGAGAAGAGAAAGCTGGCTCACCTTCTGCAAAGTTGGTAACGAAAAACTTGACACCGAGGGAGAGACAAGCTGCCATTGCCGCCACATTTCTCTCATCGATGTCGAGAACCACGCTGTCTCCCGCCCTGGCTCCGTTTTTCCTCAGCAGACTCGCTATTTTGCATGTTTCATTCTTCACCTTCTCACACACCACTATTTCGTCATTGTAGATCATCGCAATGTGGTCCGGGTTGCCGGAAATGAACTCGAAAATCCCCTTCGACAGCGCACTGGAAGCCTCAACGTCGCTCATTGTCTCTCACGCAACTGAATTCCATATCTTATCAAACGAATTTTAGACCAAATAAAAAGCTAGGTAATCCGTATCTTGTTTAATCAGTTGGGTGCAGTACTTTGAATTTTTCGTACGCGTCGCCTATTGCGCCCCGAGCCAGCGGGCACTCTCGGACGATATAAAATTGATTTACGATTATGGCGTATCCGGTCTCAAATGGACCCCGGACACCCGAAAATCGCATTAATATCTGTTTGCGGGTAACTAAAAATGAATGAGATACAACAACAATAATCGTAAATAGTGAGATAAAGAGTGAAAGTTCGGAACGACTCTCCCTCAAATATTCATGGTGGTCGAGGCGCCGCGTCGTCAGAAGGGTTCTCGATGATTTTATTATCATAAAAAGTCGATTACTTTGCACCTCTCGTGAGCACTAAGAGTGCTGAATCAATCCTTTCTAGGTTGAGTTATGTGTCAAAGCTCCCAGGAATTTTCAATTTTCCCCCTCCAACTGGTTTTGGGCACCCGAAAGAATCGCTGTTCCGCCCTGCGAAAGAGTGAGCAGCCCCAGATAGTGTCACATCCTCAGAAACAGATTACTGAAGGAGGAGGCCATAAAAACGTCCTAATCTCATAAAATATGAATATTTATATTTTCCATTTGGACTCTAGGAGCAATCTGCTCCATTGGAAATTTGCGCAAAACAGATTAAAAGACGAGCAGAGACACCCTCTCGCATTTTGATTTATGAAAATGGACCCGTCGGCCGCGTCGTGTCTCCCAGAAAGAAGGAAATCCAGGCTAATGGCTTTTATTCCCGACGCCACACACTGCCTCGACCACCGTCAGTCAATCATGGAGCATGTAGCAGGAAATAACACTCGTTTGTATTATTTCGCAGACATCCGAGTGGCAAATAAAGACGTGCATGCAGAAAGAAAGTATACGACTAACAATAATGGGCATTGATGCTAAACAATTACGTCGCGTCGTCGAGGGATATGATATGAAGATTTTATTATATTTGCTACTGGTTGCGGCCGAGAGTCGACAGTCGAGACCCCTTTTATTTGTTGACTGACCTGATTTCATCAAACTTCTGGTACTTCTGGGTGCCCTATTGCTCGACAAATTGCACGCGACGTGGCAAGAAATGCTTTTGATGTGCGGAATGCGTGTTCACATATGAGAGGAGATGAGATGGCACACGTGTCAAAGTACCATTTTGGCGAAATGGTCGGGAATGAAAATAAATAACCGTCATCAGCGGTGCTTTCGCTACAGTTTCCAGTGGTCCTGGGACCGGCGCTGAGGGGGCATCAAGTGGCTGAGTTACGATGATGATTGAGAGGAGGCCAGGCTACTCTCGAGGGCTCTTCACGTCGTCCGTCTGTCCAGTGTTTAGTCACTTAAGAATTTTGGCCATAGAAGATTCCACAAACATAAATCTCAATGGTTAGAGCTCACAGACTCTAGTCCATCGTTCTCTATGGATTACTGACCTTACTGACCTAGTAGAGAACGAATTCGGTTATAGAAGATAATTTCGAAAATTTTGATGAAGATTTTTCTAAGAGCTTTCCCGAGAATTTCCACGCATTTCCTAATCCACCACACATCTAATGCGATTAATATAAATAAATGACATCATCCAGCATATCGCAGAGAATATACGAACCCATAATGCTGGCAATTTGTGCTTCAATCAACCTGTCAACATTAATTACCGCGTAAAACATGGAATTTTCATTTGATGACTTTCGCCTGACATTACTCCGTCAAATTCTTTCCTCCTCGCCTCGCTTTTGGTGCGCGCTCGAAAATCAATTTCATTAATCGTGTGTCGTTTTAATGCTTTGTTTCCCCTAATTCAATTTCGGCTCGCTTTCTCTGTTCCTCCTTCCTGGCCCAATCCCGTTCCGTCCCGGGCCCCGATTCCTCCAAGACACGCATGCACTCAATTATCATTGTTACTGGCAACATCGTCTTCATGCATGCTTATAAATTAAATGTGTAAACAAAAATATCAATTATGTTAAGTATCTTGTTCTTGTGCTCGATTCTCGATTCCCGAGCCAAGATTGAGACCTACGGAAATTTTGCATTAATTCACTTGAAACGAAGATTTTAATTCTGATTTATTGCGATTCGAGAGTCCCTTAAATATTAATTAAATTCCTCGCTTTCGTGAAGTTTGCCGCTTGATCGGGGAGCGGGCACCATACATCGATTTTAATCACATGTTACACATGCTTCAATATTTCCACCGTCTTTTCCATCGACCATCGCCAAACCACCTTTCCACCCCTCTGTCTGTCGGTCCGCTAAGCCAAACTTTAAAGCACCCGACCCCGACGAGGCTCTTTCGCCCGCCCAGCCTTACCCCTTTTCAATATACATATGCAAAGTTCTATTAAATTGGCGGCATGCTGTTCGATGATTTAGGATTCGGAGGGAGGCGGGCGATGTATCTCGGAGCGGAGGTTTGGGAGTACTTACAGGGATATTCGCTTAACCTACTTAGATTTGTGGAAGTTCATGCTGCGGAAATGTCTGTGGACCATTAGGTTAATGGCGATTAGACGAGGTAATAAAAATGTACGGCTCAATGGAAAGCAAGGACGTTCCGAGGACGAATGGAGGTCGCTCATGTGGGGAAGGTGGGCCTCTGAAACTTTCCCAGACGCCGCTTGGCGCCACGTTGCCTCCGACTGCCGACCAGAACTAACGCTAATGGACCTGCGGAGATAAATAAATTCAATAGAGGCAGCAATTGTAGGATCGTAAAGTAATCAAAGCGTGAAATGTCATAAAAATGTTGACGATGTCAGATAGCGACACTTGAATGGAGTCTCTAACAATTGTTTTATGGCTCCGACTCATCTCTCAAGACGAGGAAAAATATTGGAGTTGTGTAAATGAGATATTTATTGCGAGCCAAATCGACCCTCCTGCGTGCTCGCTTCCCCAGAGAGAGAGAACGAGAGGCCACAAAGTGCCATTTGAAGTGTAATTATGATTATTCCTAATTCTTTTGAGTTCACATGTTTCATGGACGATTTAGCAAATGAACAAAAGAAAGTACTTGTGACACATTTTTATGTGGCGAAAAGCGGTGAAAGCACTCGTTACGTCATTTCAACACATATTTGATGTGTTATTGACGACTTTCCCTGCCGAAGCGGCGTGCCAAGGGAAGCTGCTTGAGTTTGCACAAATGAGGAGTAGAAGAGGCACTTGAGATGAACGCGCTTCGAGAGGGCGATTTTTATTGCGGCTCAGAAATTTGATTGAAGGTGAGGACTTGAGGGTTTGCTGGACCAGAGCTGAACATTTCAGTTGTCTACGATTTCAATCAAAATTTGAATGAAAGATTAATTTTTGGGCCAATGTTTTTCCTTCCTCAATTTAAGGACCTCTTCAGGAGTTTTCATTTTTTTTCAAGTTTTACCTTTAAATTTTAAGGCCTTTTGCTGTCATAAAAACAGATTTTTCAAGGACGAATTTTCGCTAGTTTTTATTAACTATAGCATCTTGAGGTACAACATCTATAGTTATTCAACATATCGGACTATAATGTGGAATAATTTTAGATGTTGGACCTGAAGATGCTAGTGAATAAAAACTAACGAAAATTCGTCCCTAAATATTGTTTTAATAAAAACAAAAGGCCTAAAAACTCAATGAGAACAGTAAGGTCTTTTACTGGAGCCATTGGCCTCAAAATCATTCTTGTATCATGTCCCTGCTAGTATCGAATTTCGCCCTTCAACACCAAGACATTATCAACCCTTTTCCCTCCCCATAAATCATGCTGCTAATTTCCTCCCAGCATAAATCTCATTAAAAATAACATCTTTTTTTTTGCCTTTCCACATTTTCTTTTCATTTTTCGAGTCGCTCAGTGCCTCCCAGCTATTTCCCTACATTATCACTTGAGCGTTATAGATTTTGCAGACGTCCACAATTATCTCCCGTGATGGGAGAGAGTCGAGAAGCTGCTCTAATTAAGAAAATTACGCACCGCATCGCGGAAAAGGGGCGTAATGGACTTTTCGCGGCAATAATTGCGTTCGATTGAGAATTATGAGCGCCCGCGATTAGATTTATGAACACCTCCGCAGACACAGAGCACACGCATGCAAGTGACACAATTGGAAAAGGGTTCAGAGTTGGCGGAAAATGCTTAAGGCAGTCTGTTTTCTTTTCTTCCAGCCCGCCATTCCCGAGTCGCGGCGTGACGCTGACACACAATGGGCGAGAGGAAAGGGTTCGGATGATACATTAATTATGTACCACGCGGCAGCTTTGGAACCGCAGAGCGCGTGTGTGGCGACGTCATAAATTGCAAGTTTGATTGCGTTACTTCGTTTTCGGGTTTAATTACACGAGCGTCTCGTGTGGGTGATGGGAAAGAAATCCAAGTCGCGGGATTGCGCTTGGATGCCTCCTTTGAGAGGAGGGAGAGACCTAGTTAGGGGTAACATATGAGGAACAAGTCATGTGTGAATTGTTTCACATGTCTTGGGGCCATTGCTAACATAATTAATTTTGGTGTCGCTTTGAGACTTTTTGTGTTCCGCGATTAAAACTAAATTAATTGCCGTTGTTTATCTTGTAAGACGGAGCCAAGTGACGGAGTTGCGAAGAATGAAAATTCACATGTCAGAGGAGGGTGGGAAGTTTTCATGTTCTCGGATCGGGTTTTCTAGTCTTCTTTAGTTTTTTACCAGTGTGGAAGACGACAGTGATGTACGAAGAGGGTTTTTTTGCATAGAGTCTAGACTCTATGGTTTTTTGCCACAAGAAGATTTCAGAGATTTTTAAAGTAAGCTCCCTAGTATGTGGTGAGATCAGCTGCCATTTTCGTTGTATATCAATTTCAGTCCAGGTTTTTTTTCACACACAAAAATGCTTCCATCGTTGGATTGACGTGTCCTTAGCATCATAAAAAAAAGAATTTATAAATTTTTCCGGATCTTAAGTATAGTGTTAAGGCGATATAATTGGGTAAGAGCCAAATTGCTCCTCTGAAAAAAAAAATTAATTCATTTGAAATGGTTTGTGTTTAAAAAGGCCAAGAAGAGGTCGAGGATCTTCCTACGCCTTCTAGAGTATTTCTAATAAAAGGCTATCTGGAAAGCCCATTTGAATTTTAAGGGGAAAGGGTGGGGAAAGCGAAAAGAAACACCCACAAACGTCCCCTGGCTGCGAAACAAAAACATCATAAATTCATATACAAAAACTATTGTCAGGCAAATTCAATCTAAATAACATCGGTCAGCAAATATAATTCCAATAAAATTTATGTGCGGTCGACTAGGCACTATTATGCGTAATCCCTCAGCAGAACAGCGTCCAACCCTTTTCCACATTCAATAAAACTTTTTGCACTTGATTTAGATTGAATGAGGAGCGAGCACCCGACATATCTTCTTTTTGAGTTTCAATTAAGTCTCCAACCATCTCTCAAATTTTCACTCATTAGTCTCCCTGGTGACCGCACACATGGAATTCCTCAAGTTGATGCCCAAAAATTTTAATTTGCCCAAGTTTATCTCTCCCCGTCGTCTCCGCACATGCGAGTGAGGGAGACCCGGAGCTCAAGAAACATTTTAATTGAATCGCAAGAGCAGAGACTCGACTCTGTGGGACTTTAAAAAGTCGATTATCTTAATGGTGATCCTCTGGGCTATTTTATTGGTTTACGGTCGGCTCAACTCCTTCCTTAATGCACTGGACAAACACATCCAGGAGGAGAGAGCAAGCATGTACGACGATACTCTAACCAACGCAACACTGGCAGATTTATGGTTATATAACAATTATGGGAATTGGAATTTGATTTATTTTCGATTCAATTTTGGGGTTTTTAGAGTGTGCTCGCAGATTTATGAGAGCGAAAAGGAGAGTTTTTATGGCGTTTCGTTTAGGGCGAAAGGGGTGCGCCTCGGTTGGTTCGGATATTCATTACTTTAATGTCTTTTTTGTTGCTTATTTTATTTGTATTATCATGTGGAAATACTGGTTTAGTGGAGAGATACTGCTGGGAGAAAGTTTACACATCTTTTGGCATATTTTATTAAGTGTTTACATACGTACGCACATGATTACGGTTCCTCCCGAGGGATCGAGATAATGTGAGAAAGTTTGGTGTGCACTGGACCGAATATTATCTGAAAATCCCAGGAACTGGTTTCTAGAAGTTTCCAGCAAAGCGCTGACTGACACTTGTGTCTTCAAATTGACATATTTTTAAGACTCATACTTGATCAAGGCTTAGTAAAAATTCTCCAAAAGAGGGTAAAGCCAAGTTTTTTGAAGATTCTGTCTTTTAAGTCGAATTTGTTATCAGAATAGAAAATTCACAAAATTTTCTCAGTGAATATTTAGGCAATTAAGGTCTATGATATTTCAGTTTTATTTTTTGAAGCTCATTTCATTTCAAGTCCAAGTAAAACGCTAGCACTTGCTAGCTGGGATGCACTCGCCAGATCCGTTTCTGAAGTAGTTATCCGAGCAGGTGCACTTTTCCTGGTAGACGTCCCTGCAGGTGACATTCTTCCTCAGGTTGGGGCAAAGTTCCTGGTCGTAGCACGAAGGTCCGTAGGGATTGAAGTACTCGTTGGCGTTTGGACATTTCTTGGGACACTCGCAAATCGGCACGCAATCTCCGCTCTGATTCCTCCGGAACCCTTCCTCGATGCAGAAGCACCCAAATGGACATCGCTTGTTCACGCAGGTGTAGTTCGGGTCTATGAGAGCTGGGCACCGGTCGTCTCCGCAGTTGGGGTAGAAAGTGTTGCAGTCGGAGTATTTCTCGTTCTCGGGACACGGGCACTCGGATTCCGGAACACACTCGCCATTGTAGCGGTAGTAGCCCTGTTTGCAGAAGCAGCCCTCGACGCACACAGTCAAGCAGTACTGGTAGGGTTCACGAAGAGCAGGACAGGCATCAGGGTCGGGACAGGCAGATCCACAAACGGTGTATTCTGCGTTGGGGTCGGCACAGGGATCTGGACACTGATCGAAGGGAATGCAAGTGCCGTTCGTGGCTCGCTTGTATCCGAACGTACACTCGCATCTGGGAACGCAGACGTCAGGACAGTTGATGACCTCGCTTTTGGCCTGGGTTTGAGAACTGGGGGTGGGACAGGCGTCGGTTTGGGTGCAGTCTCCGCAATCATTGAAGTTTTCGATGTCCGAGCAGTCATCGGCAGTTTGCTGGGCTACTGAGAGCCCTATCAAGAGGAGAATGATAAAATTGTGACTCATTTCGAGCAATTTTGAGTTCGTACTGAGCTCGATCTTGGGGTTTGCGTCTCAGTCACGTAGGCAGTGAGCTAAATTAGAACGTTCCCAAGTGTTCTTGCGAAATATATTTTATCAAGTGGAGTAGAGTTCCGGGAATCGAGTTAAAGGCGAGACAGCAACTGGGCTCTTTATTTAGCCGCAAGGTTTTCCTGCCACTTCTTAATTCAACAGAAGGTTTTAAACCAGAAGCACTTTTTCGGCCCGAAAACGACGGAGTAAATTTAGAGAGCGAGAGCCAAAGACTATTTAAGAGACGAAAAATTTTCAATAGAAAATACTAAAGTTGATGACCCCAAATCATAATTTTAGGTGAAAATTAGTTTTTCCTCGATATGACACTTTTTCGACTCAAATAGCCCTAAACGTATTTCTTTTAGTAAATTTTGATTTTTTCCTAGACTCATTTTACATGCTTTAACTGTTGTAAAAATTTAAATCTTGGTTTCTAAATCATGCTTTATTTCTTAACATCCGTGAAAATTGTACGATACCAAAGAAAATTCTGTATTCATAAAGTCAGTCACGTGCTTTGGTAAATTTAGTCTTTAAAGCGTAAAACATTTTTTTTACTAAAAATACGACACAAGAAGGAAGTAAAAAAATATTCCCCACAAAGCGTCAGAACGGGTGAAAATCCATTTTACATTCACCTCACGAATTGAATAGCAAGCAAAATTAACAGCAACAAAAAATGTTTGTGTAGCAACGAAACGAACCAACGCCCCAATCCTGCACCAGCTCGTCGATTCACACTAGTACCCAACGGAGCCTTTGGTCCTAATCAAGCATTGAAATCTCTTGATTTCCCAGCGAGCTCTCGTTGTTTTCCACGCACACACAAGGCACAACTTTTGCAAGCCGAAATCCGCTTTAAAGTTTGTCACGAGTCGCAAAACTTGACATTGCCCAATGTCATGCCAATCAAATGTACTTTCTATGCATGCTGTATATGTTGCATTATTGTAGGGATTATGTAATCAACGCATACAAGTAATGGTGCGGGAGAGAAGCGTCACAAATACACGGGACCATCCAAAAGGGTCGGTGCTGCGAGGTGAGGAAGAGGAGCAGAAGGAGCTGAAGTTGTGTTCATACAATGTGCAGCGGAGAGTGCGATGAGGCAGAGTTAGCAATGTGCATGCAAAATATGGAGTTGGGCGAAGTGAAGTGGTGTAGGTAAATCATTATTTTATATCGAGCAAGGGACATTCTAGGGTCTGTTCTGGACGCTTCTGTGGGCCGTCGTAGTCGTAGAACAGGTTCAAGTTCAAGGTTAAGGTTAATTTTTTCAAGTCTCAATTTTCGTAGATTACTCTGGAAAGACTCAAGGGGAAGGTCTCAGAAGCTCTCCCAAGTCTTAAAAGGTCCATAAACTTCTAGCGTCCAACCCAAATCGAGTTGAAACATCCTCATTCCTAATTCCGGTTCGGTGATCGCTCGAGCACCAGGAACTTCAGGGTGACAGACTCCAGCTCCTTCACCTCGCCTTTGACGCACTCAAGAGGAGGATCGACGATCCCTGGGCGCAGGAGAGACTTGAATTTCGCGCCGTGACCGCATACACACGTCTATAGAGTGGCCCACGGAGGCTGGAACTCCCACCGTGCTCCAGAAACTACGAGAACACCAGCCCTATAATGAGGAGTTTCAGGCTGTTCAACGAAAACGCCAATCTCTACTCTACTGTCCCTTTGAAGCTGTTTTGCCTATGATCCTTCTTACAGCCATCTTTATTTGATGAGAATAAACGTTTGAACCTAAAAGAACCCAAGCCACAAAATTCACGCGTCCATCCCGCGTTTTCTACGGAATGCCCCTCAACTAGACTCTCGATCTTTCCGGGGACGAGGAAGCGCGCGGGACGAGGCTACCTTATATACGCTAGCATTCCGCTCGCTGCCAAAAACACTCGTTCGAGGCGAGTACATGGTTCTGCTAACCTCCTCTGTGCCTGCTCCTTCATTCCGTGCCTCTGCCAGCACACACCAAGTACATACACCAGATACCTAATACATAAATCTCGGCATCTATGGCTATATGCTGTGCAACATTATTTATTGCAGTGAGCTCCTCTCCGCCACAAAGCAGCGGAGTAGCACATGGCAGCATAAACATACACGCACTCCGAAAACACTTTTCAAGGACAAAAATATACCTAGTCACATGGCATATTGCGTTATAGAATTTATGTTGTGTATGTTTGCCATGCCAACATGATTCTATGCTGCGCTGTTGTTTGAATTTTGAAAGTCAAGTAAAAGTCAGGCAGCCACACCAGCACTGCGTGCGTCGTGCGGGCCAGCGGGACGATCGGGAGGACAGGGAGGCGGAAAATCAATACGGGAAGCGAATCACGGGTTGGAACGGTGCCAGAGAGATCCGCATTGTTTTTGGAGGAGCCTCCAAATGTTACAAATTAACGTTCAATTTTTTTTCTCCCTCGCCCGCTTCTAGCTGAGTCGCAAAAGCTGTCTTCTGCGCATCATTCTGGCATTTTCCTTTCATTTTACGCAGCAGCAACGCAGCCTGGTGGGCGGTGGTGGGGCTGGGGAAGGAGAACCTGATTATGTAAGCGAACCAGGATATGGCGACGAATGAAAACGAAAGTGGGAAGGGCCGGCCCATACGCCAGCATGTTTTTTGCTAAATTTCGTTAGGCGCGCTTTCGTGCCCATTTTCCGGCCCATGTACTCCGAATGCCGTCTAACTCCGGAGAGCTACAAAACGATTGTTGGTGTGCTCATGTATATTCAATGTTCGAGACACACGTACTCTCGCCGCTGACACACACGATCATTGTTAATGTTGTTGTTCGTTTTCGGACAGCCATGCCTGACATTTTCACAATCCAATTCCGGGAATTTTTGTGTCGTACTTTTGCATGTTCCAATATTCTGCATTTGAATAAATTTGCGAATGCTTGTTGGTCTGGTAAATTGAGTTTTCGTGTACCTCTTTATTCTGATATTTTCGGGCTGTCTAGGGTCAACACAGTTCCTCAACTGCTCCCCAATTACCCGGCAGAAGTCACGGCAGCGTGACACTCGCCTTTCTTGCGTCTTTTGGGGCAACAACTGAAATCACATCACGGCCTTTCTGGATGAGAAAGTCAGCATAATTGCATGTATGCCCGTAAAACATGTCCATTGTTGCATTTTCGATGGCTCTTGCATTCACTTCACATAATTTTTGGCAGTTTTTCACCCGTGACGAACGTTCTAGTCAGCTGAGCGCGTGTGCATTAAAGTTTTTTGTGCCCCATCCCGGATTTCGTTATGCGCGAATCTCTCTTTGTTTTCAGCGTCTTCTATTGTCTCTCAAGCAACTTTTGGCAGAGCAAAAAATCAAAAAAGGTCAGCGTTATCAGCCAGCATATCTTGCGTGTGCAGTTTTATCGTCCCTAAAGTGGAATAATTTAGCTCGGATGATTATTAGCATTTATTACATTGTCACGAAATTTCGCGATTAACGCTGCAATTGGTGGTGCATATTTTACGAATGCATGCGTAAGTTTCTGAGAAGCAAAGACAGCCCCGCGATCGTATCTCATTCAATTAAGTTTATTACGTTCCTCGGACTTTTCAGGTCTTGCGAAAAAGGCAAAGTAATTTCGTTTTAATTGCACCAACATGCACAGCAAGGGGCCTCCTGCGTTTCGGCAGCTTCGGGACCGGAGAAATTACCATCAAGTTCAAGGTGCACAAACACCTTGCATCGAAAACGCGATAAAAAATTCTCCATTTTCCTCCTTTCCGAACCGAATTTGGCGGGCACCGGAGCTGTCGCTGCTACAAACTTGCGAAAAAAAACCAGTTTTGCACGTCTCTTTTGCTTCCCCCTTCGCCAAATGCGATTCAAATTCTGGTTCTCGCTTTCTGGAAGCATTGCATAATTAGTTGCATAACATTGCGTGCATGTTTGTTACGAAATCATGCCTTCTGTTGGTCTCTGCTCGCCTCATTTTGTGCAGCAAATCGCAATGTGTCCGTTGGTGTGGTGTTTAAAGGTCACCTACAAAGCTTCCTGGGAAATGGCGGAGACGCTGGAAGCAGGGCAGTCTCTCTTCTTCAACTCTTTCGCCCACCAGCCCAGGTTGAACGTTTCTTTCGTTAGTATTTTTTTACCAGAAATATTTTCAAGAACTTAAAATTTTAACGGTCAAAAAAATTCCCTGGAACCCCTTGAGCACATCTCTGCCTGATGATCGCTATCTACTTGCTCTGGAATTTGCGGAAAAAACAAAACACGGCACAAACAAAAAACGCCAAAACATCTTGAAGCGGAGAGCAATTTCGTTCGTCTGTTGCATAATTTGAATCCAGTCCATCAGCTGTTCTTCCTGTTCCATCTCCTGTTCTCGCGTCGATCGAGTGCGTCCTTGAGAGCGGATCTCAGTGGAAATTCTGCGGTGGGAAAATCGGCGGGCACACATGGCGGCACTAAACTTCTCATTCGGGCCCGCAAATGAATCGGAATTGGGAATTAACCTTTTTTAAACTCTTGAATATTGAAGTAGCTTAGCCCCGGGAACATGTGTGGGGCAATAAGAAAATTTATGGCCTCGAACTATGTGAAAATCGGCGCTCCAGCGAGAGACGAATGAAGAAGATCCATTTTTAAAAGGGCTGTCTAATTAGATTAATGTCCGAAGGCAAGAAAAATGTTTGTTTGCGCTTTGCGGTCGGTCGCCCAGATCAAATGTGAGAAACAAAGGTCTCTTTGTTGTGGCTGGCGCGCTTCGAGGCCCGAAAGACGCCGCGCCGCCGCGAACAAATTTTGTAAATTAATATCGTGGAGCGAGCTTCTTTCTTCGTTCTTCTGCCTGCCAAAAGAAGTATGTTAATGTGTTACATAATTGAATCGGACCGTCTTTGTCTCCATTTGCTCCATGCGACTGCTCACTGTGTTGTCATTGGTATTTTTAGCGAACTGGAGAAGCTCAACTGCACTGGGTTGGTCGATTGATGGCTTCCATTTTTAACCCTTCCAATTTGTCTGTGACAGTTTAATTAAAAATTATTCTGTGTTTGGATTAAGCTCTGAGAAATTTTTTGCGATGAAAAATGATCTCATTCAGCATCTTACTTTGTTGCATTTTAAACCTCAGACTACAACACCTAGAGGCGCACTGGGGTCCAAAACTACTCTCGGTCCCACACACTTCTCTGAGGACCTTCAGGCCTCCCAACACAACTGCAGTCTCGCAAATATTTACAGAAACCACGTGACAAGCCAAAGGACTCCTCTAAATCACTTTATCATTGCCATTTTGCGTCGCAGTTTGCCGCTGCCGCAGCTTGAAAAGGGTCTTGCGGAGGGCCCCTTTAATTTTTTACGCCATCGGACTCACGTGAAAGAAATAAAAATAGTAATAAAGCGACATTAAAAAAATTTATTCACGATCATAACAAAAGCAAAAGGGGTTCCGATCTTTTCTTATAAGGTCTTTAAATTTATTTTTTGCCGCTGGGAAGATCCTGTGTTTTGATGATACCCCTGCACCATGTTATTTGCCAATGTGTGTCATTGAGAAAAAGCGAGTTGCGTAATATTTTTCTCATATTCCACTTGGAACTTGGATGCCTAATACTCCATACTTCCTCTCGCAGCGCCGCGCCGCGCAACGCCTCGAGTATTTAGAGCACAAGGTCTTTCTTCTATGCGACTGTCCTATTGGATTGGACTACAAAACAAGAATTTCGTAGCAGATGTTTTTAATTTAAGCAGCAATTCATATATATATATTTTGGAAGTTTTGATGTTGTCGAGGAAATATGTTTACGCAAACATGCTTCGGAGAAAGAAGGCGATGAATGAACGAGTAGCGAACGCGAGGCGTAGTAAACGTGTCGCGATCTCGGGCCAGTCGGGTACAAATAAAAATATTAATGTTGTCAACAATTCATAACACATTTTTGTGGACTGGAGAATGCCTAAACAAAGAGGCACTGCTTGGCCGGGTTCGCGAATGCCAATTTTAATTAGATTTGGGTTGCGATCAAATTATTATGATGGGTCTCTCTCTCGTTCGGCGCTAGTAATTATTTCTCCGGTTGCCTCGCAATCTCGCATTCGAGATTAATGGATTTTATTGATGTGAATTGATGTCAAAATTCATGTTGGGATGTGGGATTTTGCGAGTCGGCTGGTTCCCGTTAGTGAAAGTGTTTCTTATTGGATTTTTTGTTGTTGAAAATTTTGTCAATGCTTAGGCCGCTTTAAACAAGTATGGAAGGGTCATAAAAGTCCTTTTCAGAGTTGGGTGGAGAACGAAAACTTCCCCAAAAAATGTTTTAAGCAAGTTCAGGGTACTTAAGCCTTACTATCTCAACCACTCAGCGAATTAACTCCCCGTGACGTCATACTGAGGCTCTTTCTGCGTTCCAGGCAGGTAAACAAGTCCCTCGCGGCGCGTTGTTTTGCCAAGCTGCAGAGAAAAACATAAAACTTATCCCTTCCAAACCCGTGCAAAAAACCTTGGAGGCAAAAAACGCGAAAGAAAGGGTTACCGTGCCTCTATTCATATGCAAATGCGCTCGGCGTCCAACTTTTCATTGCCAATCTTATGCTAATTTCGGCTCATATGCTGCTCTTGTATCAAGTAACACAAAAGTTAATGCATATATTTTGCGAAAATCTCCCTTCATGTGCCGCGAATCGGGAACAGAAATAGACTTGGTCTGAATTATTTCCACAAATGGGACACATCATTTTCCTTTCCGCTGAGACGCGAGATCTAAAAACACACTTTTGAGCCGAGCTGCGAAAGATGATGATGCAAAATGGATAAAAGCCACCAGACCAGATCTGCCCTTCCACTCTCCTTCAGCGTTACAATTCTACTTTTATTTTTATGTAACACTAAAGAACGCACGATCGCCGCTAACTTGCCAACTCGCCATCGTTGGAGTGCACAAAGAAGCGAAAAGAAGTGGAAGAATGTTGCAACTCTTCAAACTTGTTTCTGCACCGCTCCGCGTCCTATGTCGATTCTATATTTAGTCATACATGCTGATGCACACAGCTTTATGTATTATATTTGCAATTGCAGCCGCAGTGCGATTTTTTATTGCTTTCTTGATTGCTTTTTTTCTGCCTTTCGTCTTGCCTCGTCTCTCCTCGGCTCCTCTCTTCTGCCACATTACTGAACGAATTTCAAGCGTATGAGGTTCTTGAAGCGCGTTGTAGAGGTTCTTTGTAGGTCACAAACTGATGGAACGGAGTAAGTGGCAGGCAACAAGAGAATGATCGAAAGGCGAAATTGGAGTCAATTCTAGATTGACGCAGAATTATGCAATGGATTGCATCGGCTCGGGACGAAATTAGATCAGAATCCAGGGTGTTACTTAATAAAACTTCCATGGAAATGCTTTCTTTCTAAAAATTGTTTTTCTCAATAATATTTTTTTTAACTTGTTTGAAAATAGTTTTCCTCCACCCCATCTTGTTTGACTGCCCTTATTAGCGCCCTTAGAGAGCTCAACTCAGCCGCGATACAGAGGCTAAAAAGGCTGAAATTTTTGCTTCTTCTGTTTTAGGAAAAATCGCTGGAAAATTTTGTTAACAGAGCTCTCTTTTCAAAACTTGCTGGAGGAAAAGGAAAAACGCTACAGCAAAAACTGCCCTAGAATTTCCCGAAACCCCGAAAGTACCATCAGTATCATCGCTAATCAGATTATCGTCGCCGCTTTTACTTTCCATTTTCTCCCTCATTCGTCGGCCGAGCCCAGTAGCCCAACTTACTGCGCGTTTGGAAAAACGCAATGCTTAGCGTTTTCCGCAGCGTTTTGTGTACCAGCGTCGTGCTGTTCATGACCGTCAAAGTGAAATGAAAAGTGCCGTACACACACACTGTGAGCGGAGTCTTCTTCCCCTCCTTTTGCTGCCGCCGCTACGTACACGAAAAACTGCAGGCAGAGGGAAAATCGCTCCTTTTGCCTCGCTTCCTTGTTCCTGCTGCTGCCGCTGCCGCCACAGACTCACTCCGTACCTGCATGTACACTTGCTCCACGTGGTGCGGGCGGCGGTTTTGGGAGACATTCAAGGGGTTTGGGGCCAACAGACGAGCTTTGCTGCCAAAGCAACAACATATTAGCTGACTTTATTTAATGGGATTTGGGAATATAAAGATTACATGTTATGGCTCAGATGTGATGTCGCTGTCTCGTGTGTGTTTTTGCAGCAGCAGCTACGAAAGTGGGTACGAGAGTGTACGATTATTAAATTATAAACTCGACATTATACAGCCCATAGACACACTATTTGTATCAAAATTCGATGAATTAAATGTGACAAAATTTGCTCAATTCGCAGGTCGGAGTCGAGGTGCACATTTTACGTCAAGTGTCTCAATTGAATTACGGCTTTGACGTACTCGAAAGCTGATATTTTATTCATCTGCATTACTTAAGCGGCACACCCAACTCATTTTCTCCATCCCGCGAATCCCCCGATTCCCCGAGAAAACTATAAAAGCGCTAATTACAGTAGCTGGATTCCATTAGATCGATACTCCACGAAGCCAGACGATGACGTAATTTGCATACGAGCAGCTCCCCTCCCCGCTCACTCTTGTGTCGCATTTATGCTGCAACATACACAGTTGCAGACTGAATAATGCATGTGTGGTGCATAACGAGCGCTGCATCATGTTCAAGGCCAGGGACTAGAAGAAAACCCTCATGTACTGGCGCGTATGGGCAAAAAGTACTGTCGGCGAGCGAAGAAAAGCCAGGAATAGAATGTCTGCCACATAATGAATGCTTCCCATCAGGTATTATGTGGTGCAAGTTACAGTTTTTATGTGCGTGTTGTCTGCTTTTTGTCATGTCGCTCGCTGCGCCACTCTTGTTGGTTTTAGTGGAACGGAAATTGAATTTTCCACTTTCCTGTTTTTTCAATGGCGGTGGAGCGGCGAATTTATGATACTTTTTCGCCTCTTTGGACGCCGCTCTTTTCAATTAGCTCGCTCTTGTGGCGCATAAATTGAATTTGGGCTCTGGAAAATGTTGATAGTTTTTGAGAAAATATTTTTGATTTTGGAGTGCTAGCTTTAAAAGTTGGATTCACAGACTTTAAAAAATTAAATTTTAATTAAGGAGACCGAAATTCAAAGTTTTTGGCCCATTTTTGGTTCATAACTTCCCTCCAGGAGACGCTAAAAATTAATCCTTTCACAGTCCTTCTCAATTTGAGTCAAAAAAGATGTGTGCAAGTTTTCAGGGCTCTACGTCAATTGGTTTAGAAATGAGAGTCGATACTAATTTAATACTATGATTTAAAACAAAAATTTAACCCTCTTTTGTCTAAAGAAAAGTAAGTGTAAAAATTTTCCCAGCCCACTTTCGAAGCCCCAAATCCCAATTTAAGCCTCGCTTCTCCACCCACAGGAAGCTGAATAGCGCCGGCATTGTTTCTCCAATTAGGGCGTGGTGCTGGCAGTTGTCTCCATGTCGAAGGAAATCCAACACCGATTAGCAAAGTGAATCAAGGTTAGGGCAAGTTAAAACTGCACTAATTCAATTAGAGTCCGTCTGTGGGCAGCGAGGCACACAAGAACGAAGTGAAAATTATTGACATTGCAACTCCAACTCTTTTTCATAAAATATAGAGTACTGCTCGCACGGAGCGGTGCAGAGAAATGCGAATTGCATTATGTGCGAGCGCAATCGCAATACATAAGGGCGCGTCTTTGTTGGGAACATATTCGACCATGAAACTACTGCATAGTGCGGCTCTCTACGCTGTACCCCGGAGTCCGGGCCGAGGAGAGATAGTTGATAGAGCCGAAATGATAGTGAAAACCGGCGTTTGGCATTGGTAATGGTACGGAGTGTGGTGCATTTGCACATGCGTGTTATTTATGTACGAGACGCGAGCGATGCATCCGACACAGCCAGACACAGGCGAGCTAAAAATAGCGCTTTTATTTTTCCTCTTTTTCGGCTAAAAATACCCGCGTCGAGTCGCCGTACGGCTACGGGCGTACACGTCGAAAGTGAAAATCGAAGAAAAAGTTCTCCAGCTTTCCGCGGAGAATTTCCCGACCGCCATCCCCACCCGAATTCGATGTTGTGCACAAAGTCAAGAGCATCGTAGGCCTGTACGTGAGCGCGAGCCTTTCGATTTCATCCAATCCAAGTCACTTTCATGGACACTTTCCCCTTCTAGAACCTTAGAGCCGTAGCGTGCTGCGATGTTATTTTGCCGGCTATACGGCTACACGCTCGCGCTCACCGCGCGTCCCACAGTCGCGTGCAAATAAACTTTATAGCGACGAGACTCATTCAAAATACACAACTATTAATGTTGCGTTGTGTTGCGGCTCTCATTCAGTTTCGTTTTCGCTTTCAACAGAAACAGACTACCCTATAACGAGAGCCATACGTGCGTTCGTAGTGCGCTATTCAATGTGAATTTTTCAGTACATTTATATTAATTCCACATGAAATTTAATAAGAAATGAAATAAATTCACTTTTTGCCCACATCAGAGAGACTCCTTCTGATAACGAAATAAACATTTTTACAACTTCTCTGCCACATTTTTGTACCGCATCTCATTCGAATTCGCGAAATGTGAACATTCGACTTTCCTGGACATTGAAAATTTTCGCCAAGCTCAGGAAAATTCGAACATCTCACAGGTAGTGAAAAAAAACTTGGAAAAGAGACCGGAGAGAACTCAGTGCTTATATGTAAATTTTTTCGATAAATGGAAGAAACGAAATTGATGGTTTACAACAAACGGAAACTCAGGAAATTCAAAAAAGACTTGGAAAAACAACTCAGGAAAACTTCAACGTGTCAAAAATTCTAAAACAAAAAACATCAGTGTCGTGTGAAACCTCTATTGCAAAAATTGCGAAAAAAAAATTCCAGAGTCATGAAAAAACACCACAAGTACTGAAAACGTGCCAGAAAAATTTGTGTGAAAAACTTTGAAAACTTTAAGCTTTCCGGCCCCCGAGTATGGGAAAGTAGAACCCGAGCACTGTCCCAGGAAGCAAGTAAGTGAGTGTGTGCAGAACACAGGCCCCTTGAAGTCTCAGAAAACCACGGAAAAGAGAAAAGTATCCAAACTGGCAGCGCTACACCCACTCCTAATGGTGCCCCACCGCCGAAACCCAGCCACCGCGCCCCCATCGGCCGCCCTGGACGTCCAGAACCTCTTTGGGCTCGACCACGAGTCCTTCGACCTCAACGTCCACGACGAGCCCAACATGGTACGGTGCTGCGTCCCCAACACCGAGTGTCTCCGGACCTCGGATTTCGGGCTCATCAACTTGGACGACCTCAGTGAGTGCGTTCGGGTCACTTGCTCCAATGAGGCTTGCTGTGCCGGAAACTACATGCATCGCGAGTGCTTCGAAGCGTGGGAGCAAACGGTCCTGGTGTACTTGAAGAGCACCGGACGGGCCCGCTCGTGGAGCGAGAAGCAGCGTCAGCAGAACCTGTGGACCAAGAAAGGGTACGACCTCGTCTTCAAGGCGTGCAGCTGCAAGTGCGCTCGGGGTCACCTGAAGAAGGACCTTGACTGGGCCCCGCCGCAGACGCAGTCCATGTTCGGAGACGTGCTGGAGGACATGGCATCCAAGGGAGGTCCGAAGAAGTCCAAGAAACGCAACCGGAGCAAGCTTTCGCTTGTTGTGGGCGGCCCCGGGGCCCAGATGGGACCCGTGAGCAAGAACGTGCTGGACCTCAGTAGCCTCCTGGAGGCCTCGTCCATCAGACCGAGGGCCAACAGTCTCTCGAGCAGCAACGGATCCTCGTCGCCTCCCGCTTCCAGCTCCGAGCAGAGCATCTCGCCCGTTCACTCGACCAACAACGGCAACGTCCTGAATGGCGGCAACTTGGGAGGCAAGAACCCCCCGAGGCCCCTCACCCCCAAGACCATGGTGGAGCTGTATTCCGAGCGAGTGCGGTAAGTGCGAATTATTTCTTCAATTGAGTTTTGGATTTAAAAAAAAAATTTTGCGACTTTTTACGAAAACCAAATTTTTATCACCCCACCAACGCACTCCACAATTAGTGCCCAGCATTATACAACGTCTTTTTCGTCGCGCAACTCAGTGAGGCATAATATATAAAATGCATAATAAATTGCAATTTATCATAATGTTTAACATGTACGAGCTCTGAACAAATAATGTTCGCAGAGTTTTTGGACATGCAAAAATAAAAACTTTATAAACATGTTTTTTCCTTGGGTTCCATTTCGGCGTCGCGGCGCACTGCAGCCAGTCCAACATATGTGCATTGCATTGTTTAATAATTTCAATATATTTATACTGTAATAATACTCCCTTGTTGTGATCGCACAATGAGATGCTTATACTCGGGTTTTATGTGAGCACGTAGATTGGTGCAATAAATAAACTGCCAAATTTATGTCACTCATTAAAGGTACATTGTGAATTTTTTCGTATCCCGTATTGTAATGTGCGGTGGTGTATGCAATAATGATAATGGGTAAAAAATTAAAGGTTTTTTGAGTTGGGGAAAAAAGCAGGGTGATTGACCGCATAAAGACCGCTCAAACGGATTTAATGACATTTTTATTTTTGGCGAAATTATCATTTTTTTAATTCCGCTCATCAGGCTCCGGCTCAAGCTGCAGCTTCGGCAAAAGAGCGCAGTCTAGTCGGCCGCAAAATATAATCCATTTACTCTCATTTCTCATTTTAATCTGGTTTAGTATGTCTGCCATCGTCATCATAAACATGCACAGTCCGCACATTGTACACACATTTTATTAAATTGTTTATAAAGACATACTCGAGAGAACAGCAACAACTAATAATAATGACCTTTTATTACAAAGCTCTCCACTCGACTCGGCTTGATTCATTTTGCGCTTGCAATTTATATTCTATTTGCTCACTCTTGACAAGCTCCAAGCTCGGCAATTGATATACAAAAAGTGCGTGGTGTGCTCCATGTACGTGGGCTCATTGTCAATGCATTGAAAAAGTTCATGATCAAGGTGCGATTAGATGAATATGCTGCACGTCAAGTCGCGACAGTCTCGAGCTTGAGAAAATTGCGGGGGCGTGAAGAGTCCCTTTAATTACTCTGCCTCTCGAGTCTCGATGGGAAATCGAAATGGCTCGGGGCAAGACAAAAACTTTATCAGTGACATTGATTGTGTCAAATACGGGAGCGGAGCTACAAGACGCGACACAGGTGACTTACAAGGTGTGTACGTGGCCCGAGACGAGGTGTGTAAGGCGGAAGAGAAAAACGTGTTTGTGATATGTGCCAAAATGAACATAAAAAGCGTGTAGGTCAAGGTGATCTGGATTTCCTGATGTAATTACAATGTGATTTTTGTGGAGGACCGTGAGTCATCAGAATATCGGAACAAAGGCACACGCATAAAATTCTGATACTCTAGTGCGTGAATGTTCGCAGGGGCACTCATTCATGACGTTGCTGGTCGGAAATACTTCAAAGCTCGATGGGGAGCCTCTTCTTGACTGATGGCAGATTGTGAGCACCTGTTGGACTAAGTAGTTTTTTTTTTGCTCTTTGGGATCTACTCCCCAAGCGTAGAAACCCCCTCAAAAGGAGTCTCGCAAGTTCCCCTCACCCGAGGGTCAGGTCAAGAAACCAATAATAGGCCTCTCGTGGTTTAATAAATAAATTGATTACCACGATCTGAAGAGTACATGCATGAGCTGGAGCCAGAGATATGATTACTCAACACCTACGCTTTCGATAAATACGTTTATATCATTACAACCGCGGCTGTGTGTAGATTCGTACAATTTTGCTCACTCTTAATGTATTTAATAAATAAATACGATGAGCAAGCCCGGCCAACGCAATGCTTCTATCAATGAGTCGACGTTGTATCAATCTGCACGTTTGTATTTATTTACTTTGCGCTCGCCAATTCGCCTTCCTTCTCGTCGGTAATCGCTGCCCTGAACTCGCACAATGAGCTCCTTATCTCGCGTTTCTTTTGCGTCCTTGATCGCGCTTCCCTCGAGACTCTGAACCGAGCTCCAAACCTCGGGGTTTGTTTATGAATTCCAATGTCGTACTAAAAAGTTTCTTAATTGCTCATAATTAAGAGACAGCCGGAGCAGAAAAACGGCCTTTTAGTCATTTAATCACTTTCCCGCCGACTTTTTTGTCGCTCTTCGCCCGCCGCAAAAATCAAGAGTTGAACGCAGGCACAACGAAGCCTGAATATTAATCGAGTCGCGTATCTCTCTCGCTGTTTTCCTAACGAAGGCAAATCCCAAAAACAAAAACACCAGAGGAGCATTTTCCCGAGACATGTGAGAGATGAAAAACAGGTTCAGCGACCCGAAATCGAAATAAAACTGCGCCTGGCTCTGCGATACAAAGTTTCATTTGCACGGATCGGAGGAGTAGCAAGACATTTTGCTTGCAGCGATATTAATCCTGAACGTGACAGTCTCCTGAATTGTGTGCTTGTTGCTGCGGTAGCTTGTGCTGCTGCGACGCATAATTTTTGATACTCTTCAGGGGTTGGGGTGTCTCGTGCGGAGGGGCAATTTGAGCTCCTTAACCCATTGACCACCGAAAATTTTCTCTAGCTGTTTCCTGGGCTTGTTAGGCTCTGTTTAGTGAGTTCACAATTTCACAATTTTTTTTTCTATATTTTTGAATTTTAATTTGAATTTAAATCAAAAATTTCTTAAAATGGGAATAAGGGAGTGGGAAAAAATTTCATGTAGATAATTTAAAAACCATTTAAATGTCTTAAGTTTTAAAAATTACTGATGTCGGTGGGTCAAAAATTTAAGGTTTCGAAAACAAAATTTTCAGCCACG
Organism: Forcipomyia taiwana; assembly: GCA_963930915.1. Taxonomy (NCBI): domain Eukaryota; kingdom Metazoa; phylum Arthropoda; class Insecta; order Diptera; family Ceratopogonidae; genus Forcipomyia; species Forcipomyia taiwana. Next base: position 1,282,024 of record CAWVOI010000020.1, read on the forward strand.
AAAAAAAGCAGCTTTAGAATGCTGCCTGCAAAGACCCAGCAAGCGATCGCGTTCGGGCCCATTTGAGCTTCAGATATGGACCGATAAACAGCCACTGCCGCGGTGGAATAACAAAAAGAGCAGCAAATACTTGAAAAACAAGAATCCAGAATTTCAGTATGTTTATGGGGAACAAGAACAAGTTGGAGTTGCGACCGAGGTTGTTTTGAAAGTAGGTAGAAAATGCGCGATTGTATAATCGCGAGGCGTGCAAACGCAAGAACGCAGAAAAAAGATGCTGTTTGCGAGTTACGAGGACTGCAGTAGCGAGCGAGCGTCGAAAAGCGCGATAAAGAAGAAGCAGAGTGCAAAGAAAACACGCCAACGTGTCCTTGAAATGATTGCATCCAGCAACCAGTTTGTGCGTGCATGTTTATTTTTACATTTCATTAAAAACTCGGATGCCTTTATACTTCTCTTTTCGTCGTTTTATTTGCTTATTTTTGCATCCATTAGCAGAGAGTGCAGGAGAACGAATGCATGCTAGATATGATGATGATGGCTGACTATGTGGGGGAAAGGAAGGATGGAGAAGAAAACAAATAGCACTCGAGTGTGTCTCAAGGTCCGATCGGTGCATGGGCCTTGAAAGAGAATCTCGCGTTCTCTCTCTCTTGTTCTACCCCAAACCTCGCTCGTCTACCCATCATCGTGAGCAAGTAGGTCAACCGTTTCAATTAATATTAATAGAGAACAATAAAAAGGTGCTTGATTGCTATAAAGCCGGAATGGAGAGAATAAAAAGTGTCTGGACTCAGCGAAATGGAACATTTTATTTTTGGTCTCTCACGCGTAGAAAGCTACTGCCTACTAATTACCCTGATTATACGATTTCATTGCATCACGAGAATTTCTAAATGTTCTACCCGGACACTAAATACTCGGGCGAAGACAGATTTTGTGATAAATGGGCTTCTTGATTTACCTTCAGTCCCTCAGCCTTCGTCCCTGCTTTAGAGCTTTTTAGTCAGTGCTTACCTACTAAAAGTACTCCTCATTATCTTTTTAGGGGTTTTTAAGGTATTCCAATGTCTCGTAATAAACTAAGGTTACTAAGGTGAAGTAGGGAAAGAACTTGCTTAATTTATTTCCCTGATGAAGATGCCAACAATAGAACCAAAGAACCTTCTGTTGGACCCTATTTTGCAAGTTCCCCCAGTCACACCTCTGCTCATGAGCTCTCTGAAAATGCCAAGCACCGAAGTGAGACGCACATTGAAAGTGTTTCGACAAAAAAAAAACGCCAAGAACTATTACGTGATACCACCATTAACCTTGAGACGCAATGCCCAAAACGAAGAACAATAATTTCACACACCGAACACGCAGTCATAAAAGTCTCGCGCAACTTATTCACCTAATTTGATGATTTTATGTCTCTCCACGATTTCCCGCGCCGTCGTCCGAAACCCCATTGTCGCGTCGCGACTAGGAACGTTTTGCATGGCGATTTTTGGAGGAAAATGTGACTCTTTCAAACTGCCTTATTATGTTAATTAATCTTTTGTTCGCCATTTTTTATCGCAAGCTCATGTTGCCGTACTCGCTTTAATTGAAAAGTAGAACCAAGGACAGAAAATGTTAATTATTTGTCAACCGCTTGTGCGTCTGGGGTCGCTGCCAAAGTGATTGTTTTTGCCTCAAGTTCGAGGTCGCGGGTGGTTTATCGACCGGCAGTATGTAGGCCAACCATTGATTGAAAGGTCGCGGTAATTTTCTCGGAAACGCTTTGTTACTCCGCTCACGTCCCCAATGGCTCTTCTGTGAGACATTGCATCATAAATCTCCGCTGCAGAGAGCCAGCTAGAAGCTAGAGCCTGATACCTGCCTCGGAACACGATCCACTTAATTGCCTAGATCTCAGAAACCCTAATTAGATTATTTATGTGCGGGTTGGCAAAATAGGACCGGCAACAGGTAGAAACGAGCCGGAGTGAGGGGATCAAAGCGCCGATTTCCGGGTCTTTATTGCGCAAAATGGGCAATCAAGGGTTCTCTGGGTTCCTTTGTCCGAGCTCGCTGTTTTTAATTGGGTCTGCTGGCTGGTGGGAACCTAGGATAGGTTGAAGGTGCAATTTATTCGCGCGAGATGACATCATGTGGCGGTTATTGACTTTAATTTGACATTAAAACCCATTTAATTGGCTCGGATTGAGCGCTCCAGCAGATGTTGCCAACTCTTTCTCCCCGCTCTCTTCGCCATTCCTCAATATCTCGGCAAGGTCACGCGATGGCTGGCAACGAGTCTCAGGTTATGTCTCTCGAGAGAAAGTTCAAGCAGTTGCCGGCTCGATTAAGCCGTCATATAAAATGCTTAAAAAGCCATTTGCCTCTGACAATAAATATGACAAATATGCTCATTATTTTCACATACAACCACTGCAAAGTAGTTTCGACTCTCTTGAACCAATAAACAGATATAAATTTTGTCGCAAAGTGAATAGATAGTTTTCGGGCGACTTACTGCTTTAATCTAATCTTGCGACGTGCTCTCTGATTTATGCCAAAATCCACTTAATGTAGTCACATTTGTCATACAGCTTGACCCAGGCAACCTCCAAACTTGTCTGCCTCTCTCTCGCGCTCACGAATTCCTCAAGGCACCAGACAGCGAGCGCCGTGAAAGGAGCCAATTTCCTTATCGCCGCCACTTCCTGAACCTACGCCAACAATAAGGTAAAAATGACCGCGCTTACGTGACATTTTCGCCGCATGTTTTCAAAATATGACTCAATCGGCGTTATCACAGCTTGCTAATTATCAGCTGCCGCGAGTTTCAGTGCAGTAAAAAGCGCTGTTTTCGAGTCGAAATGGAGCGGATGATAAACGGGGCCTCGCGGGGTCTCAGCGATAAGGGCGTTTGCGGGAAAGTCTCAGAGACTTCTCGGGAACCCAACTGGTTACCAGCTGCACGGAGTCCTGGGAACCGGAGCTCCTTCAAACTAACTGCCCGCTCGTATCGCTATGTAATCGCTCTAAATTACTGCTCGGGCACAAGGCAAACATCTTGTCTTTAATACAAATCGAGCAGCTACGCGCTCATTGTGGGTAAGGACACATCATTAATTTTCAGTAGTCGTCGCCGCTCCGGTGACGGTTCAACTTTCGATAATCTGCGATTCTCATCAGCAAGTTGAATAAAGTGAAGGTCTCGAACGACGAATCGAGTCACGAAAACCTCATAATCCCCTCTGAGCCCAACCCAATTCCTGGGATCTCACCAGCTCATGACCTTGAAGACAAACAAAAACACGAATCGAGATTACGAGAACGATTCTTAACCCATTTCCACCCATGAAGATGATTTTTTTCTTCATCTAAGAGTTTGAGATCGAGTTTTCAGGCCCTTCTTGGGACGAAAAAAACGGCCTGCATTTTTTAAAAAATATATAAAAAGCCTAAGGGTGCATTTTCGAAGATTTCTTGAAGACCAAATTCTTAGGGCCTCTAGCTGCGTCCCTGTACATGGTAGGGGTCACATGTGGTAGAATGATTTGCTGGATTTAGCACAGACTACAACATACTAAAATTTCAGCTCAATCGGATGTAAATTAAGGAGTTTTCATACAAACGTAAAACACCCCTCATTCCACTCCATGGTCTAAAATTGTTAGCTTGCACCCCTACAGACCGTGTTCTACACGATGCAAGAAACCGCAGCTCTCTAGCTCATCTCATTCTCGAGTTATAAAATTTCAGACAGACAGACAGCATTTTTGACTAAAAATTGACTTTTGAATTCTTTTTTCAAAAACAAAGCTTAAAATCCCACCGATAGAAAATGGGTTAAGTACGTGCTGAATTTCGCCAGTCCGGCGTGGTCTCTGGACAAAGAAGAGGGCACGCCGAAATTAAAAATAATGGAGGTTACATAATTCTAGCTGCCTCTCAAAATTTATATCACGCGTCGCGTCGTGGTGTGCGTGAGCCTGCATAACTACGGACGGCCTGGCTCCTCGGATGATGAAAGAGATGGGCGTGAAATCAAGAATTTCGCGAACCCAAAACCGGCTCAACAAATTTCTTGTGTGTCGAAATGTTGTTTTGGTTTTATTTTTGGCTCCGTTTATACTCACTTTGTTGTGAACTGCCTCGTTATGGGGCTTTCGGGAGCCAAGTGGCAAAGTGTATGACGTGTGAAAGTGTCACTTGGAAAATTTCCTCTAGGGAAGTATGCTCAAAGATGAGATTTTCCACTTCTTTATTCACGACGACAGAGCTGGGGCGAGGAGAAAAATGAGTGGAGGAAAGAAAAATAAAGCTTTGTGCGCTGAGATTTTATGTGTTCACGAGACCATAAAATTACCATTACATGCAACAAAGTGGCAGGCTGGCAGACAAAGCCGTGCCGCAGCTATTCTGGGGCTCAACTCTAGCTTGCTGTTGAGTGCTTTTATGAACTTTTCATTGTTTCGAGTGCTCGAGAAGAGCCACGAAAAAAAAGAAGAAAGCTCCAAGAGCCATTTTGGGCATCAAAGGATTGTCGTTCCGCTTGAGGGGATGGCCGCACCAGAACACGGACGGGGCTCACGGAATTTCGCAATCAACTGGGCAATTATGACCACGAAGTGACCGCAATTAGAGCGTGAAATTCTTCTTTGCATGCGTTCCTGCCTGCTGATTAATTTCACGTGAGATTCTCGTTCTCGGTGTCGACGAAAAATTTTTTCCCCAGTGTCCCTGTCCCGCACTTTCTAGCGCTGTCACGTGTTCGATCAATTTGATTCATTGGCGCAAATTAAATAAACTCAAATGGCAATGCGAACTGGCAAGAAGGCGAAGTCGACATCAAAAAAAGGAAGCAGCCACCAGTAATTAAAATTCATCGCCTTCGGGCCCCATTAAATACAAATTACAGATAAAAAACGGAAAAAACACCAGTGTTACACAAAGCGCGACCGGGCCAGGGCTCTCGAAAACGTCATTGCCAGTCTTCTCGTATTGCACCCTAATTACAGCACTCCGCTTGAACTTGCACCAAATTTTATTCAATTAAAATGCAAATGAGAGGTGAACTCCCGGAGTTTCTTTTTTTCCTCCCGACTGCCGAATCACTCGGATCTGCCCGAGGCCACATAAATGGGTGTCAATTTGGGTGTTCGGGAAAAAATTAAAATTGAATAACAACAAAAGAAATTAATCGCAGGGAAGACTTTTCCCGTTTGACCCCCTCGCGTTAATTGCCCAAAGTCCTCAACCTAGTGCAGTGCGGCAGGCAGCCAAGAGTCTCGGTGAACCGAGACAATAAAGTCCCCAATAAAAAGCAATTAAAATTCAATTTTATTAGCATATTAATGGATCGCAAATTGCGAGTTCGGGCTGCAAATAAAAATCAAGAACTCGAAACGCTTCTATAAATAACTCGGACTGCCTTAAAATTATATAATTTATACCCATAAAATAAAATCGTGGATTCGTGGCAGAGGCAACACAATTATGACTTGTTTTTGTTTCGTACACACAAACTTCTGCGGCTCGCTTAGCTCCAATGCCAAGGTCAAGCTCGTATTCGGCGCGGCAATTAAGTTTACTCAGCCGATCGCGTATCGAAACTCACTCCCCCACCTCGATTCGGGCCTTTTTGGCAGACAGACATGAGGAAAAGGTAGTAAATCTCGTAAAAATGGTCCGGAGAGGGGGCGTGGGTGGGCACCGAGTTGGCAGACAGCGCTGATAAAAAGTTTCCTTTGAGTCTTTGGGGAAAAAAAATCACTCCAAGAGAGGGTCATTCACTTGCACTCGCTTGTGATCAAAATATGCAATATAAGAGGAATCAAAAGGAGCCATCTCGGCTTTTGTCGCGCGCTCGGCAAAATATTTATGTAATATTGTGTCTCTCCTCCTCCCCGTTCCTTCTCGAAAACATTGTTGGGAAGCCATAAGCAGGCACATATGGCTCATTGTTTGATACGGCTGTTTTCCCCATTTTCCATGCACATCAGCCGCACCGAGAGACACATCAATGTGACTTTGGCTGGCTCTAAACGCAATTTACAGTATGATTTTCCTCCCGAAACAATGGGGACTCGTCACAAAGGAGCCAAGTAGGAGCCTTTTCGGGCTCCATTTTCCGGAATGGCCCGGAGTTGTTTGTGCACAAGCTCATAGAAGTCATCATATCTGCATTCACACATGAAGAGCTTCGCGCGGTGTTGTTATTATTTTTCAAATATCACGATCCTGCGAGATGGCAAAAAAAGGATACGCCAACGAGCGAATATGCTTGTCTGTGAATACCTAATATGGAAAATGTTTTTGGTGGTTGGCGGTGGCTGTGCACTGGCGTAACTTGGGGGATGAAATTTTCCAGCCACAAAAAAAAAAATTTTTTAGCTGTCTAAAATAATTTTTGGAGAAAATGGAAATTGGGAAATTTTTTAGCTCGCTTAAAAGTGCCTAAAAATATTCAAAAGTCGCCAAAAATTCTCAAAAGTCAGAGAGAAAAATTCGTACGCACTCGATTCGTCTCTGAGCCGCCAAGTCATACAAAATTCAGCCCCAGACAATTTATCTGTGCTGTATTTTTCCTTTATGTGATATAACCCGAGTCGCACAACACCGCAGTCCGGAGTCATAACGTCACGGAGTGATGAAAAATGCAATAAATGGAACGCATTGTCTCATCCCATTCCGCGTTAGCGTCACCGTCACTCTGAATTTTAATTGAGCCTCTCATTTCCATTTCCGAGCAGCAGAGACGACGGAACACGAGAAATATGTTTACAAATAGGCAAAGAGTAAACACCAGCTGATACGAAAAGCTGATAAAAAGTTGCTACGATTGTGTAGGTGCCTCATAAGTGTCCAAAAATAGCCCGTACACTCGCGTTCCCGCGCCACACGTGCGTGCCCGGCGTTTTTCAAGGTTACACAAACAACAACACCAACTCGACGATTACAATTTTTCAATTTTTGTGTATTCGAACATTTATCGCATTATTCATCACTTTTTCGCCCATGCCCAAGCCCGATCGCTAAGTAAATGTTGTGTTTATCGACTTTGGATTCTCCGCTCTTCTCATACAATCGACACATTGTTATTCAAATTCTATTCAGCTGTGTGACTTGTAGCAGAGTCGAAAAAGTCTCTCAACTGCGCGCAAATATTTGTCCTGAGATCGCGGGCTGGCGGAGACTCGCAGAGAGACAGACAAGCTCGACTCTCGGCGCGATTATGCGCTGAAAAACAAAGTTTGCAAGGTAAATAATACCCACAGCCGCAGCACTTATTTGAGTTTGTAATTCTAAGCAAGCAACTGCGAGAGAGTCGCCCGGAAAAGCCCGGTATTGTTTTCCCCCGATCCAGATCTCGCCCGCAATTTGTAGTCGGCCATTAAGCAACCTCAAGCCACCGGACTTGATTCATTTGTCTCGCAGCTCACTCAAAAGAGAGTCGGGCAAAAGAAGTAAAAACAAAAATATCCCCATAAAATATCAACAACATGCTCGGAAATATTCTCTCCACAGACCGCATCAATCTCAGAAATAGGTATCATGATTGCCGGAGCTGTTGGAATGATAAAATAAATAATAAAAAGCAAGTGAAGCAACATTCATGGAATTTCCGAGCGCTCGTCAGGAGTAAATACATACTCCGAGAGACTCGACTGAGTCAAGACTCGAGAACGAGAGAGTGATTTATTAGATTAACACTACTTTTCCACCGTTTGATTAATGGATTGCAAGTGAATTTGGTATTCCGAGCGGAGGATCGAGGACTAAAGAGGCACCCACGGAGCTGCCACGAGCCCATGACCGGAGGTACGTGAGCCAGTGGTCGAGGTGGAGACGCTTTTTTTAGCAGAGCGTAAAATCGGCGCTAGTCCTAATAATCACGGGCGTCATCGTTTTCGTGTTCGAATTGGATTTTCTGCTAAGCACGTCTCGTTCCATCAGTGCTGGAATCCGTCATGGAGGTGCGGGGATTGTTTTTCCCAACAATTTTCCTCTCCTTTTCGAGGTTTAAAAATGTTTTCCCTAAAAAGTATTTTTTGGCTCGAGCCATCCCTGGACCCCAACAGAACCGCCGTTTACGATATCAGCGAGGACGTGAGGTTGTTAAGCATCACTGATTATTATTTCATTTTCCCCTCCACCACCCATCTCCCACCTCCCACACCCAAACTTGCTAGATAGAATGGCAAAAGTTTCAGTTTATGGGTGACAGGACACATTGATATTAGCTCCAACAACGATATGAACTCTTTCAATTACCTCTGCATGCATGCTTGTGTAGCTCGTGGAAATGGGAAAACTTGGAAAATTTTTATCAATTCAAACAATCGTCCAACTATTCATTCTGATGTATCTTTTGTCCGAAGGCGGACACTCTCCTCTCCCTCCCCCCCGGCGCCCCGTCTGCTGAGTACATTTTCCGTTTTGACGCCGGTCGAGCATATCATTTCGTGTTTGAATAATGCACTGGGTGTATTACTTTTAGTGATATTGCTATACATGAACTTCCTTTCTGCTGATTAGAGACGTCTCTTCCGCCATACTTTCGGAATCGGGCCCCAAGCTCTGCCATAAATCGCGGGACAAAGAAAGACAGTGACAATCCAGCCCTAATGAATTATGACATTTAAAAAGCACGTCCGAAATCGGGTCAGGCCAGGTGATATATCAAGTCATGTTCTCTTCTCGCGATCTCCAACTCCACACGAGCACCAACTTCTCAAATAGACGTCGTAAATTTGCCCAAAGTGGGTCACTACGAAATTATTTTAGCATTTACTCGGATAAAGATATACATTTTATTGCGCCATGTAGCGATATGCAAATGCGTCATAATAATGCGTTCTGGGTCTAGAACTGCTGGGCATGTGCGAAGGAATTTGATTGTCTAATACACTTAATAAAAAAGTTGTGTGTGGGGAAACTTTCGGAGCGGTATCGAAAAAATGAGAAACACAGAAAATAAATAACAATCACCATAATTTAAATCAAAACAAAATTGGGTGTGAAAATGGAAATGCGAGGAGAGTGCGATGGGGTGAAGTCGGTCGGGAAAATTTCTTGTTGATAGAATAATAAAATTATGCAAAATGTCATTCAATTTTTCGCTCTCATTTGCTTCTCGATTGCCTCCAACGATAGTTTCGTGCCGGAATGGTGCCTCTCAAGTGATTTACGGGCGTTTATTTCATCATTCTGGATATTTTCATAGCTACGCGGGACCATAAATCTCCGTGGAAAGTAGGTGGAAACACATTTTCGTGGCGGCAGAAGGAATTCCAAAGACAAAACGGGCTCTGCTAATTAATGGCCGAGAGGTCGCCCGTTGGGTCCGAAATGGCTAGAAGGAAGTGAAACGGCTTACATAACCCGCGACTTGGGCTGTTCAAAATTCAAAAATATTCAAATGAGCCCGGTCAGCTGAAGTCCCATTTGGAGAAGGAAACACACCGTGATGGCAATAAATAACAAAATTCTGGGTGATATGGTAATTACGGGTTCCACGTCTAGCTCCCATACCATCATCAAGCTTTATCTATCATCCGATTCCATTTTATCATCATCATTTGTGTGTTTTGTTGTCTGGTCTCTCAACATATCAATTGTGCATATATCGGGTTGGGAAGTCGGGAACAAAGGCGGTTACAAGCAAAAAGTTGCCACCAAAGTCCAGCTAATTTATGTAAATTTGGTCCACTTTAGTACCGCGATACGATTACTAATTAAGATTGATACAGTGTGTGCTCGGTATGAAAAATTGCCCAACATTAATAATGTGACTTGGTACTCCCGAAAGTCGAAACAAAGAAGTCGTGAGCCACTGCTAGTTCCTAGCTGCAGATGTTTGTCGTAGTTTCTGTTAATTAAAATTCTTCTCACCCTTGTGGCCGCAACAAAGAGAGAGAGCCCAGGAATCTCCGAAACACAGCAAGTCAATTAAAAGTATGCGGGACTAAATTGATTAGAGTTGTGAGTTGCAGTGGCCAAAAATAGCCCCTCCTAATTAATATTCTGGTCACTCGGAATGTGGTTTTGGTTCGCTCGGTGTTTTATTTCTTTGTCACTTTGCTGCACCCGCCACTCTGTCCTCCACGTCGTCGTAACTCAGACACAAAAAACATTATTGTACCTGCATGAGGTGGAGGTGAGCGTGTTCTGATAAAAAGACCTACTGGCGGAAGTGATTATTATTATGAAACTTGGACATGCTGAGGCGATTTCAAGAGACCTGCCCATCTGTCAGCAAGAGTCGCAGTCTCGCGGCGAAAAAAATAAATAAATTTTCTCGGGTTTCACGGTCACTCACGAGTGACACATTAAAAGTCATAATTTTAAAATGATCGCGCAATCAAAAGCTAAATGAATACGAAATTAAATCAAGGCAGCAGAAAAGAAAATGCTGCCGAGAACGTGTCTTGCTTACTGACTAGCGACTCAGTGGATTCCCCAGAACACCGAGACAATCGCTCCGAACCATCAATTACCGCATTTACCACGCAAAGCACTGCCGGAAATATCCAAAATTGGCCCAACTCATCGATCCCACAAATCTCAGTGAGAAACAATACGAAGATTGCCAAAACGCTCCGAGATCCGTACTTAACACATTCCTCAAGGTTACGGTCATAAAACAATGCTAGCAACAATCATACCTGCTGTTTTCGCGCTCCGGTGCCGCGTCGAGCCACCTTTTTACGTGCCTTACTCATTACAGTATTGACAAACGCACGAATCCCGCGACGCTGTGAAAAAATTTTAAAAACAATTGGTCAATGAAGTCACTCTCGAAGGTGTTGAATACAAAACAAAAAAAAAATTGCGATAAATTCACGACCACTAGCAAAGCCGCGGTATCACACAGCCGTAAAATTTGACTTTAAATTACATAAGAATTGACCTTCAAAAGATCGCACACTCTGACGCGGACTTTGAGTGTGTGAGGCGTTCACAAATTTGCCAAAACATTCGAATGTAAACAATCTGTGTACGCGCGCGGTGAAACTCGCGACGCACGACTACAAAGAAGTATCTGGCTCGGAATCCGGCGCAAAAACAACGCCGCTTAAGTAATTTTACGATCGGATGGCCTGAAACTGTGTCTCTTGATAGCACGGTTAAAGTCCTGGGAATATCGTCCCTTTTGAAGAGCTTCAGGAGCTACTGAGTTTCATTTGATTTCTTTAACGAAAAACAGGTTCTTAGAAGGTCTTATTTTACCGCTTAAATTAATTTTTTAGGCGGGAATAACCCACCGACTTTTGTGATTTTTAAAACATAATTATTGCACTTAAACTATTAAGTATTATACATGGTTCGATAGGAAATTTGATTGCCATGAAAATTTTTTCCTTCCCTCTTTTTCCACTTTAAAGGAGGTTTTCTTAGATTAACCCTTAAAAACAGTCATTTTAAATTTTTTTCGAGCTTAAATATATTTTTTACTTGACTACTATAAATTAAACTTCAAATAAAAAATTAAAAACTTTGAAAAGGAATTTTTCATGTTACCTATACATACAAAAATGAGCTTAGGAATGAGCTAGGAAGCTGGTTTTTGAGCATTGCAAGTTCAGAATTCCTTTGAATTTATTTTTTGAAATTTCAGTGGATTCAAAGCTGGTCAAAACGATGTTCAAAAAAATAGGAGAGCTCATAAGAGCTTTATTTTAGAGCTAAAGGGTCATAAGAGCTAAAGGGTCATTCTCTTCAACTGAGCCAAAAACCCAGACAGACAGACAGACAGACAAAACGCACTAGCAAAAAGCTCCGCATGAGAGTCCCATTCCAACGCTGCCTTGAATTACTTGATTCTGTTTGTTGCAATCTTGTTTACAATGGACCATTCTTTTCCTTGCAGAGCAACGTCTGGCGCGAATGGCATTTTTTCGCGACGCCTCGACTTTTCATCATTCAACATTCTCCCGAAGCAGCGGATCAACTCGTATGCCGTCAAGGTGAGTAGATATTTTATATATCTCTGCTAGTCGATCTTAATGAGCACTCACAATCTCAGACACGATCTGATGAGGTGTGGGAGTCGGCGCTGTGATGTATGAATATGATTGCAAATTAATTAATTCCGAATGGCACGTTGCCTCGCTCTGATTAGAGGAGAAATCGGAAGCTTCAGAATTAGCCAGCCCACAGTCTCGCTGGGGCCCCTGAGGGACCTCTCGCAAGCCACGTCCTCAAATTGCAAATTGACGCATGAGCCGGGTGGGCGTCCGACCGACCTCCTTCTCGACATTAACGACACAATAAAGGCATTAATGCACAAAATCAGCCGTAGCTACTGTCATTAACTATAATCTTTTAATCACTTTTAAAGTATTTATGCTCCACTAATTAGATTTATTTGCTGCGCGCGGGAACACTTTAGATTGCCCACAGCGATTTGTCTGGCTATTTGCGAGCATTTTTGTTCCAGCCACGCTTGCCTCGCTGGTGATATCATGCAAAGTGCTGCTGCACCTTAATCGGGACTTTATGGCTTGTTGTACATTTTATAAACAAACAATTACACATTTATCTCCCCCGTTTGCCTACAAGACCCGCGTCTATATGTTTGCAGACACCACATACACACCTGTGCTGACCTCTCGCGTTCCCGAGAAGCTAGTCGAGAGTTCTTTGACCATTTAAGGTTATCCGGCCCGGCTCTCCGCTAAGTTCTGAACAGCTATGACCTCATTTCTAGCTGCATCAGAATGAAACGACAATACGCGCGATTACATCAATTATATGCACTCTGAAAGCTGAATGCCGGCTTCACATATTGCTGCAGAGATGTGTGGAAAGATTATCAATTTATTTTATGTGCCTTGTCGTTGATTTGCATTTTAAGTGCACATAAAGTAGACTCAAATGGCTCGCTAGTGCAAGTTGAACGAACTCGTAACTTATCGATTAACACTCGCGCGATTAATTTGCTCAATTTCGTGGCCAAAAAAGGCAATCACGCGGATTCTCATTGCCTGCATGCTCGTCGGTCATAAGGTGCTTGGTTCAATTCGTGTTTTCTTCCAAACCCCCTTTTCATTTTCATTGGGGAAATTTTAACGTAGCTGCAGGAAATGTGGTAAAAATATTTGAGTATGCAGTTTGGTTGATCTGAGGAATACAAACATTTTTTTACTCTCATATTGGAGTAGGTGAAGAGCGGGATCAGTCCGTAAGGAGCTTTATTTAAGAATCGCCTGTATACGCGAATCTGATCAATAATATTCGTTGCCGGTTTCGAAAAATTCGACTCCCGGGGCGTGAAAACAGTCTTAAACGCTTTAGATTTAGGCCCCAAAACTCATCCCCACAATTTTTTTCCCGAACTCTCTTTTGTCAGAATTTTAGTAAATTTTGTTAGCTCTCTGAAAAGTGCTCATTTGTATTTGTTTGACTCTTTTCTGAGGAGAAATATGGATTTTAGTTCAAAAGGGCGTCCTGAAGTATCGTATTTGGCCCCAAATCTCAGCCCAAAGATTTTTTCCTGAAACTTTTTTCTGTCAAAGTTTTAGACAATTTAATTATCTTTCTGAAAAGTGCTCATTTATATTTGTTTGACTCTTTTCTGAGGAGTAGTAAGGATTTTAGTGTGCCAGAAACCGGTTTTCGACTTAAATATAATAAAAGGAAATTCGCCTCTGATTTTGTAGCAACAAGTTTCGCGAATCCTGACTCACCTCCCAGGAATGTCGAAGCTTATCGCCTCCGCAATCACTGTTTTGTCACACATCACGAACAACTAGATCTTGCAGCGCCATTTCCTGCCATTTCTCCTCTCGCGTGTTCCAATCCACTTAGGCTGGCTCATTTGATACTTTCCAAAGCTCTCGGAGATTGCCTCGGTGCACCTCCAAAGTCCCCAAAGCAATTTTGGGGCCGAAAACAGACGAAAAAGTTTCTAATGGAAATTAATAACGTTTTGCTTCGCCTGCACTAGACTGGAAAATCAAATGTAGAGAAATCAAATCCCATATAATTGATTATGTATCGATCAAGGCGCTCTCTCAGTATTCCTTTTTCATTATTCGGCATTATGCGGACTTGCAAGAGTCTCGCCCGTCCTGCGACTTGAGCCGAGTCAAGTACATAACACCAAACTTGTATCAAAGTGTAATAAATCACTTGAGTTAACGATATATTGAGAGTCGAGCCGAGTCGAGTCTTTGCCGGGCGGCGCTGAGACGCTATCATGTGTGATGTATTCAAGATTTTCCTCTCACTGGCGCTTTTTTCTTTCCCTTCTCTGTTCTCCGGCCGCTTGGCTGTTGAGCTCATCTCGTACCCTTTGAGAGCAGAGTTTTGGGCTCTCGTAGAAAAAATTTGAGTTTTTGTTTTCATGACAACTTGGGACTTTATACTTTAAGACCCCTAATGAGGCCCTTTTTAATATTTCAGGACCTCCTTCGAAATTTCCCCTTTGTCTTCCAATCAGCAACTTTTTCGAATATCGAAGGACTCTTTGTCCTGCCAAAGTGGAGGCAGCAAACAAACTTTTCTGTATTTCGTTCACCTACTGAAACAAGTTGGTTAGAATTTGAAACCCTTTCGGGACTCCAATTTGCCTCCATTTTTTTTAATATCCTAAGGACCCCCTTTAAAGCCCTCTAATATGTGAAAACCCCTTGAAAAACCTCTCTGAAGCTAAATAAAACGAACAGTCCCGAAACTCAGAGCTGCACGAGTATGTTTTACGAGATGATAAAAAAATTATTATTTTTCTCGAGTTGATGAAGAAAAAGTAAGCCTCAGTAAGCAATAATGCTCAGCTTTATGCTCCAACGAGGCTCCGCTCTCCCAAATTTTTATGGCTGCCACTTTGCATGATCTATGAAGAGACTTTTATCTCGTTTCATCGGTGGAATGCTGGTGTTATTATTGATAAGGAAAACGGAAAAGTTGCTAATGAAGACGGAAAAAGTTATTTTTGCGTGTGCCGGCCCGAGTTCATGACTTCATTTCAAGGTTAATGTATGCTCGCCGGGGGTAGATTTTATCACGCACAAGGTAAATGAAGGACAAAAACGGTATCAATTTAGTTGCGGTAGGTTTCGGTACCCAAGTTCCTCTCGGGTTTCCTTCCTGTCTGTCCCCCGGCCCCCTCCAGAGGAGCGCAAAATTGAATAAGTTTGCGAGAGAGCGGTGGGCCGCGGGAAAGCGGGAGATACGGGCGAAGATGGGGTGAAGATAATTAGGAAAAATTACTATAAGTGCCCCATTATGATCTCATGCCATAATGTCGACAAAGTTTGGCTTTGGAGTCCCCGCAAAAACGCTCTCAAGTAGTGCTTGACAGTTCCATTGTTGGAAGACGGAGGAATCCGGAGGAAACTTTAATTGAATTTCTTGAATTGAATGTCGTTGACCACACGAACGAATTTTCCTTTTCCTCCGACTTTTTCCTCTTCGTCGAGATAAACTTTGTCTCTCTTATACGTGCGTTTTTGTCCCGAAACGTCTCGCAAAACATTCATGTGACATGACTTTGCATCTTTTAGGAACTCGAGTGACAAACTGGCAATCGAGAGGTTGACCTACGGCAGGTCACAGCCCGTTGCTTCCACGAACCTGGAGCTTGAAACTCCATCCAAAGCCGGATTTGTCTCGCCAACATGCTTATTCCATTAATAACAAGCTCGATACCCGAAATGAGCTGCACATGTGATTCCTCCACTCGAAGACATGTAAGTCCTTCCTCTCCCCCGATTCGAGCTGCTCCGTAGTCACGGCGTCGCGTCGTACATTATCATTTTCATTGAGCAGTTGAACACCCAAGCAAGTATCTCAAGTACTTGTTATTTCTTAAGTTGATAAAAAAGTACATGTAAGCATGTCTTCTTGCCTCAGCCCCGTACGAGTCGCAGATGTGTGAATTCCCACACTTTGAACATTCTCCTCATTTTTGGCATCCACATGCGCGTGATTTCTTAAATTTTTAATCCACCTAATGAAGGCATGGGGAGAACTCGAGACTCGACGCTCGTCGCGCGACTCGGGAGAGTCAAAGGGAAGCGGTATCGCGACGTCCATTACGAATAATGAGATTCGTCCGATGAAACCTGTTCAAAGCTTGGTTGGGGAAACTCTTCTTGGTTGTGGAAATTCTTCAGACAGACAGACAGGCTTTAAAAATTGAATCTTGGCTTCTCGGGGAGACAGGGACATAAAAGCTCATCTGTTGAAAGGGCCATCATCATAATGACGTCCACTGCGTCTCACCATCCAGTAAACAAGTGGAGATATCAAGTCTATAAAATAAATGTAATTGAATAGAAAAATTGCATGTAGATACGCTGACTCTATTTTCGTCCAAGCTGGCTGGACCTAGTGAATTTTTTTCGTCCGCTTTCCTCTTCGCTTTCGTGCTTTGGTGGAGAGAAAGACGAGTCGTCTAACATATGTCCATGATAGGTCGAATGAATTACCACATTACGAGAAAATAAATTCATCCGATGGGAGTCCTAAGTGTGCAATTTTACGTTTACTCCGAAGACGGTTCGGCAGGCGCTGAGCACCTTTTAATTGAATGAGTTCCAGATGAGGCCACATGGGTTCTGGGGAAGAAAAAAATTGTCCGTCTGTGAGGAGCAGTCGCGAAGGGTTTTTCCGACACGCCGCGTTCACGTTCCATCGCAAGTCACAGCCAAGATGCCATAAATAATAAATTTCCCAAAATTATCGAGCCAGCACACAGTTCAATGCATGCGAGAAGCGACAGACCGTGTACCAGGATCTTACATTATTTATCAGACAACCAATTGTAGTAGTCAAGAGAAATATGTCAAATTTTGCTTTCTCGCTTCTGCCTCCGCCGTGGCGTCTCCTCCCCGGCCCTGGCCCATTGCGCCAGACAATTTTTTGTGCTCTTTTAAGTTAAACCTGACCTTTTGTACGTCGAACCCAAACCATCAACTATATATCTATGAATGAAAAATTTCCATTATAAATTATGTATGCGAGTGGAGCGTGGAAATGCTGGAAAACTCGTGTACGAATGTGTGGTAGATGCGTCTCTAATGTACTTATGAAAGAAAAATATTTTTCGACGTCTTCTGCCGTGCTCCGACTTGAGCCAAAATCAATAATTTTCAATTTGAACCATAATCCCATACACATTCATCATCTCCGCTCTCTGCGTGTTTACATTTAATTTCCACTATTTTTCTCGCTCTTTCCCAACCATCGAGAGGCCAGACGCCTGATAAATCTGCTTAATATCAAAACTGCCCAGGCTCCGGACCTTGAAATGCATGCATGCCAATTAAGGCAACCGGGCACGAGAGCCCAGACGACTTGCTGCCTGATGAGTTATGACCGATCTCTTGGTATTCTTGCAAACAACAATGTCGTCTCGATACTCTTACGACTCCTATACATCCGACTATCCGAGGCAGAAAACAGCACGTAACATTCTCTTGCCTCATTAATCATCTGCTGGATGATGTGTGATTATTGCTCTGGTACAGCTTGGAGAGCTGCACCACAAAAACTTGATGCTTTGTCCAACTCGTAATTACGTTTGTTACACAAAATGACGAGATGTCTCGTTGTGCGTTATTGATATTGGACAATTTTTTGCGAATTGGGATGTTGACCCGGGGAAAACTTTTGCTCGCTAACCCATTTTCAGTCGAGTTTCTAGGCATTTTCCCTTAGATAGAGAAAAAATGCACTATTGCATGTGCTATGTCCATATGTCCGTACGTCAGTCCGCCCGTCCGAAACATTATGACTCAAGAACCAAAAGAGATAGAGACCTGCGGATTTTTGCATCATGTAGGGCATGGTTTTAGGGTGGAAGGTTAGACATCTTAGACCCCCATTACTCCCAGAGAGGGAGGGGAGTGTGGGATGTAAACCCGTTGCATGAAAGTTCCTTGATCTTTGATTTTGTATTTTGATTTTATTTTTTTCAATTGGGAAAAACATGATTTAAGCTAGTCAGGGACGAGCGTATTTGGGTGAAGTGAAAATCTTTTCACTAAAAATCCTTTTCGGTAGAAACTTCCTGGGTACTGTATAACAATAATTTTCTATGTTTTACAAGACTAACAACAAACTAAACTCCCAGCTCAATCGGATTAAATAAAGTTTTCCCCCGTACGAACTTTTAGGGCTTCTTCCCTGTAAGTGATAGGGGTGACATGTTTTTTGCCCGAACTGCAAAATATTTAAATTTGAGCTCAATCAGGTTCAAGAGTAAGAAAAATATTTCAAAATATTAAAACCTAGGAGAAAATGGGTTAATGCCCTTCCTTGAAGCCCAGGGACCGAGAATCAGGCGCTGAAACAGTCGACTCAATTTCACACAACATTAGCGCCTCTTGACTGCGAAATTCGGATTAACGTCTTCATTAGGCATTTAGGTATCCCCGAAACGGCGTGGAGCAGTTTCACCGCCCTCAAGGTGCCCATTAAGCGCAGAACGAGCAGCGAGATAATTAGAAAAATGAAATGGAACTTCGCAAGTCGAGAGCGAAAAAAGAAGAGTCTGTCTGGTTCTTAATTGGACTCTGGTCATGCGGGACCTCGCCTGGATATGTGCAATTTTCCAGGGGTCGTCGACTTTCCTTCCGTCTTTCTTCTCTGAGACAAAGACTTGCACGCACCAAAAACATCGCAAACTCGGTGCGTGAGAGTCCCACGAGAGAAAGAGCGAGCTCGTTTTCCCGATAACAAACCGCACACGCAAATTCACAGCTGTTGTGCAGCCTTGACATTGCCGACGGAGCCGAAATTAGTAACGAGACGAGCCCAAAAACGTCTCTCTCGCCGTTATTCTCTCCTTCGTACGCGCTCTTATCACGCACAGACGCACTCCACGCACAATTTTATCACCGCACGCACTGCGTGACTCGTACATTTCGTGTGGGAGGTACGGGCAGACTGGAGCTAGACAAAGACAAGGCAGTTTCCTTGACCTTGTCCTTGCCGGGTTGCGACTCGAGAGTCGAGGTAGAATACGGCGGGCACAAAGAACGCGGAAACGAGAGTCTCTCGCACGCACACACAAAGGAAATCGAGTGGAAATGTGTAGGTACGGGAATATTGCTTATGGGTCACGGCCGGTCATTTTTGCGCGCGCGAGGTTCTTTCGCTTCCGACCCATTTCAACGTCAAGTGTCTGCCAGACTTGAAGTTTAAGCCCCCCACCCTTTTCCTCGTCCCAAATGCGACTTTAATGGCTAACGAGCCATCGGGGAGGGATTATAGCCGTTCCGATTGAACTCCAAGTCATTTAGTGGCGCGATGTGCCACAAAAATTTAACACAATAACCATTTTCGGAGGGACATTAGGAGAAGGTGATTGGTGGAGAACACGAAAGAGGAACGAATGCACAAAAATAAATCAAGCAATAACATTTAATGACCACTATTTTCCCATGAAACCCATCACTCGACCGTGTTGATGATGAAAGAAGCACATGCAATTTGTGAAAATTGATTTAGTGAAGCTATTGGAGAATTCCAAAGCGATTTCCTTCACACGAACGTTTCGTTTTCCTCGCCTTTTTCCGAATCTCTGACGACCTAGACGACGCCGAGAGTTGTTCAAACAAAAAGGAAGACATTCAGGAATCTGTTTCTGTGGAAATATCTGAATTGAATAAAATAAATTGCGAAACGGTTATTGCTCTTTGTTCTCCCCAGAGTCGTAGCCCGGGCTCCCTCAACTTCCTCCCAACCGCCCCGCCCGTCTCGCTCCCGGCTCCGCCTCTGTCCGCCGCACCACAGGCGCACCACCATAGCCGTGTAAACGGGTGAAAATTGTCACTTTTCCAGGGAAAATGACGTGAAAATCCCCCGCCTTTCTTGTGTTCGTGCAGCAGCTCTGGTACTCTATGGGGTAATAAAATGTCGAAAATAACACCGACAACTGTCACAACAGTCTGCTTCAACTATGACTTGATGCCTCAATGGTCTTTTAACAACTTTATGGGACGCTCACGTGCATTGTAGTTGTGCGCTTTGACAGCCGATTGACGACGGCAGTTTGGGATGTTTGCACAAAACTTTCATCTCCTCCATAACGTGCCCGATACGAGTAAATAAGTGCTCAAGATTCATTCACCTCTGCTTCAATTAACGAGGAGTACCGTCTCTGGCTGTTCCAGGAGATGCTCGGCACTCCTCGAGCATGTCTGGCAGTGAAAAGTTTTGTTTCGCTCAACTCCTTGACACTACGAAAGCGCACGAAACCGTCTGGATGCCAGCCCGTTTTCTGCCTCCGAGGCACTTCTTGTCATGGAAATTTTGATGATGTTGTACTAATTGAATTTCGTATAAATTTTGCAACAATTTTATTCGACATTATTTAATTTTTATTCCTTTTGTGTACTTTCAGGTATGTACCAGTTTGTGCTAGCAAGTTTCTGAGCCGGTGCCGGTGCTGAGTGAGTTTTTGCTTAACCCTCAAGTATCTCTCAAAATAAAGTTTTGAAGGAGTTGAATTCCAACTAGCTCTCCGACTCCTTCGAAGGAGATTTTATTGGATACCGTAGTTTTTTGGTTCAATAAGTCATATGAGAGCTTCTGATATTTAGCAAAAATTCTTAAATCGAGCCCAGGTTTGGCCAAAATTCAAATTTTAGCTGAAAAGTTTCGACAGCAAAAATTACACCAGAAATCTCCAAATAGAGCAAATGAAAAGCGTTTTTCCTCATTTCTCATTAAAGGGTTAAGTCCCAACGTCAGTTCGAAGCAAACATCCAATTAAAATGCGCCACATCTGCTGAACATTCAGCCAGCTAGCTCGAGCGAGAGCGACATATTTGGGCGCACTTCGACACTGCCACCATGAATTTTGATTGAATTGATCCGACATGTGGCGGCAAACATACGGGAACGGGATTTTCTCAGGCTCCATCCGCCACCAAATAAATTTTCATTAAGTATTCCAACAATGTCAGGCTGGCAAGAGAGACATGCTACAAACTGATGAATATCAAGCAAAACGCTTTGTTGTAGCACAAGACGTAAAAATCTTGCCTTTGCACATAATAATCATTAGATAAGATCTACTGGAGCAGCATTCACTACATTTTCACTGCATTATCGTTGATTTTCCTTTGTGGCGGTGCGCGACTCGGCACACGCCCGAACTTTTCCTCCTCGAAGACAAAGTCCTTGTAACTTCTCAACCTGTCATTGTCATCCTTCTTCGTCTGCCGGTACATTTTTTTTTCAAACGACCCGAAGGTGGTGGCAGTGACCATAAAAGAAACGACCAACCGACGAGGGTGTATGCAAAGTATGTGAACCTAACAAAATATTTTCATTTTCACTAACCGTAGCCGAGCTCGGCTCTTATCTGGCTCACTCAATCTCTCCCAAACACCTCTGCGCTATGGAAGTGAAAGTTAAGGGTTGGGGGAAGGGGAAAAGAGACGTTTGTCAGGTAAGAGATAAGTGTCATAAATCACTGCAGAATGATGTCATGAAGGAACGTTTATATGCGAATCTGTGCTCATCCGAATTAGCAATCTCCCAGTCTAGGTAGTGTGAGGTGGAATAATTAACATTACATCATTATCATGGGAGTAGATTGGCCGAAGCAGATTTTTCCTTAGCCCAGAAAATTCCCAGATTGACTGATTTATTCTCCGAAAAATCACGATTCCCATACTTCCATCCCATTCACGAACTTTTTTGCCCCGTGATTTATGGAACCGGTTCGCCCCTGCTAAGCTCTTCAGCGTTTTTGTCCGATCTCAAAAACATTAATTATTGCTTTGTAATTTCATCACATAAATAATTTGTGGGAAGTTCCAGGCAGATTCAATAGAATTTCTTCTCAAACCCCTTCCCGAACCGCGTCCCCGAGATAGCATTTCTTCATTTCCGGTTCCATTTCTTTTGTCTTCTTTGTCCGCTCCTCAGACAGCAGCACTTCTTTGTTGTTTTTGTCTATTTTAATTCCCTTTTATTGCCAACACCGAGCGCACAAAAAAAATTTAATAATCACCTCAAAGCGCATGTAATTTGTTTACTTTACGATGATGATGTGATTTGCATGTTGTTCAATCTGAGCCCGAACACTTTCAATTTTATTACGGTTGTAACCATTACGAGCGAGCAGACGAGCGCCACGGCGGGCGATGTCGAGACGCCGAACAGAAAATAATGAGGCCGAGTCACGCGAAATGTTGGTGTCCAGGGAAAGTGCATTTTCGGAAGAACTGAACCGCGTAAATCATGTAATTTTGGTTGGTCGGTTCGGGTGTGGTGGCGCCAAACAATTGACCGGAAATTGCGAAAGTTAATAAATTACGGCATCTGCTGGGAGGTGCGATGCGGAGTGAAAGTGGAAAATGGGAAAAAGGATGTGAATAATCCGACTTCCGGGCAGCTGGAGGGTGGCGGGACGGGATAAAAAAGCTCGAGAGGCGCTCCTATGCAATCTGACATGTTTTATTTATCGAAAATGATATAATGGGAAAACTTTGCGTTGAGCACAAAGGAAAATTATTTTTCACTTCCGAAATGCGTAAAAATGCGATAATTTTCGTCGTTTTGTATCTCCATTTATGGCGTCACATAAATAACGAGTCGTCAACGAGTCAAGAAGTCGACTTGCGATTCAGTGGCGGACCTTGAGGGGGTCTACTTTCTAGAGAGCTCCTGAAATGTTCGAGAGGTCCAACCATCCCTGCTTCTGCCATTCTGGTATGTGTGCCACCAAATGATCCAATGATGATGTTGTTTCTGTATATTGAAAAGATGATGTTGATGACAGGGAGACACGCATTCGCATAAATTTCGTGTTTATTCTTTCTGTTTCATTGACTCGGCGACAATAAAGGAAGCAATTCAAATGTATGTGAATGGATACTTTGATTGACTTTCTCGCTCCAGAAAAAATGGTCCAAAAATCGCTTCCCTTTGCAGTAAAGGGCGCGTCTGTGCTGCAACTCTTTTAGTGGACA
This sequence comes from Forcipomyia taiwana, assembly GCA_963930915.1. Classification (NCBI taxonomy): domain Eukaryota; kingdom Metazoa; phylum Arthropoda; class Insecta; order Diptera; family Ceratopogonidae; genus Forcipomyia; species Forcipomyia taiwana. Next base: position 1,304,940 of record CAWVOI010000020.1, read on the forward strand.
CGCGCTTCCTGCAACCCCTTCCGACACGAGACTGACCACTGTAATAAATCATGACGCGAGTATCGCTTTCGGTGTCTCGTGGAGATGGATAAATATTGACGAAAATAGTTTGTGACTCACCCATGAGCACGAGAGATGAGCGCTATCTTGGGACGACCGTGCTTGGCAAATATATGGATTTCTTGTTAGCAAGACGTCTAATGGCCTTGACACCTACGACATGTGCTTAATTAATTCGATTCAGTCCGTAAACCGATACTCTGGCAAGCCACTTCCTATCTTCCACTGTTCAACAAAACCAGGCCCAAAAAATTTCACGAGAAAATAATTCTCTTCTTTGTTTGCAACTGCAGCAATATCAGTTTCCATATTTGTCTTCTCATGGATGGATTAACAATATCCTCGCATATTGCTCCGAGTCCCGAGAGCACACACAAAGGCACATTTCAGATGTGAGACTCGATGGAGTGCTATCTAGTTAAAAGAAAATTGTGGAAATATTTATGAAATTGGAGGAGTCTCGGTCTCTTCGTTCGGAATGGCGAAAAGAGTCACCGCTACACTATTTGCCAAGAGCAGACGCGTGAAGAGGGAGAAGGGAAAACAAACAAAAGCAAATTAGATTTTGAATGAGTCTACTGCAGGATCTTGACACAACAACAACAACAATGGCTGTTATCATAATCAGGTATGCGGGATAAAATGGCTGGAACTGTATCCTTTGTATTTAATTGGAAAAGTTTCGTATTCGAACGCCTCTGAGCTGCGTGAAATCAGATAATCGGCGCACCGAAGCCCCAGAAGTGCCAAAAGGGGCCCTGCCGTCGCTACCCACCCGCATCCACTCCTTCTGTATCGCAATATCTCGCAATCAGTGAAGCGTTGGGGATCAATAAAGCGAGTTTGTACCTTTGCTTTGATCTCCAAATTGAAGTCTCGCCGGCATTGCATTTTCCCCCGACTGGCGAAAGTGCAGAGAGAAAAATGGAAAATGCCTCAAGTTCAAAGCTCCTGCGTGACAATCACCTTTGCCCCTAATACGCTCTCAAGCATCTTTCGGCCCGTCATTAAAGCCGCCTTAATTCTCCTCTAAAAGCTTTTAAACGCGCCACTTAAATGTTGAATTGCACTTTGTTCCTCTTGTACACAAGAAGCTATTTTGCTCAAATTAATTTGTACCTTGTCGAGCCACGGCACCTCAGATTTGCTCGCTCACAACCCTTCTTCTCCTCCGTACTTTTATAATTACTAACATTTTACAGCCGAATTTACGAGGTGTTGCGCTTTGCAGCAAAATAAACTTCCCTCGAGGAGGATGAGTCGAGTTAAAAGTTTTTGTTGTGTTGTTCTTCTTGCAGCTCCGGAGCCCAATCTCGAGTCTATTTTACGGTGCTTGAGCAGAAGGACGTAGAGAGGGGTGAGGGGCGAAAAGAAGGAAAATTTTAATTATTTTAGCCACTTGTGCCATCTCCGAATGTTTCTTCTCATGAGCTTGTATTTTTGTGCAATTCAAAAGCGATCCCCGGAGAGGCTCGAGACGGAGCGAAAGCAACTTATTACTTTGCAACTCAATTATCTCGAGAGATGCATATAAGAGAAATTAAATTTGGCTTTCGGCAGTCTGCTGCTATTCAAATAACTTCGTGGTCATTGGAGATTGTTGCTCCATCCTGAGAAGCTTTTTCCAAACATGAAGGAATTTCCGTAAAGGCCACCAAAAAGCAGGCAGCCAAACTTTTAATCCCGAGTTAAGCCATAAAGCTGCTGATAAAAACTGTTAATCTTCCCCAGCCCATCGACCGCCAGTTAGTTGGTCTAATAACCATTAAACAAAGTGGTAACATGACCATAAAGCATTATATATAAACAGACAACTTTGCCACTCTCTCGCAATACCCGTAACCTCCTCAAATAATTCACTGTTTTGCTTGCTTTGGATACCATCCACCACTAAACACACTTCAACCTCGAGATAAACTGAGATGAGACTCCTTAATGCCTCAACACTTTTGAGTAAATGCTTCTTATTCCTCTCCTTCTCCTCGCCCACATTATATCTCCGATCTCTGATCCCTGCTGCCGAAAGAAGAACTTGCACATCCACTTGTAGTCGAGTGCCTTGAGAATTAAGCGAGTGCGAGGCTGCCTGGAGTTGAGTGAAAGCGTCAAACCACACCCAAGGGTAAAATATCCAGTAAGAGTCTCGCAAATGTTTTCGTATTAGCCACAAATGGTCTCCCACTCTGTCAAATGTGACCTTGCTGCCCATCCGCACCACCCCCACGGTGATGGAAAATTTATTCCAATAATTTAATTTCAATAATCGTAAATTTGCTCTGAAGCTCACGATGATTTCTCTCCGAGCTCGTTGACAATCAATTTCAATCTGGTGAGGCGCGACGTCGTGCTCCCCAACATTGTCTTCCACGCGAGCCCGACGCCTTTTAACTATCATTTTTACATCTCATAACATTTTATGCGCGCAATTTTCCTCCATTCATTTCTTTTTTCGCCTCTCCTCTCCGGCTCTCCGTCCGTCCCGCCGTCGAGTCGTTAGCCACCTTCGAAGTGCACACACAACGAGTGCAAAATATTGCGTTAAATTTAAGAGCCAAACGAGCTATCCGAGGCGCAATATAGCTCAATGGCAGTGTCTGTGCTAGACATGCGAGAAGAGGAAATTTACAACGTATATCTTTATTATAATGTCCGAAATTGCAAATTTAATGTTTCTTTGAGGTCGTTTTCATGTAAATTTGAGAATATTTCACCATAGTTTATGTCATTGGAGCGGCATAAACGAAGAGATAGCGCTCAGAGACACGCCGGCTGGGAGGATTAGGGACAACTTTGTAAACGTGCCTTGATTGAGAGGGCTAAAAATTTGAGTTTCCCCCCACGCCCGCCCGGGCGTTTCAATTTGTTTCCAGGACGCCGAGGAGAGTCCATTTGTTTGTGCCAAAATGGCCGAACAAAGGATTAAATTTGATTATTTATCTTCCACATGTGCATCTTCCCCTCTCAAATGGTGTATATAAGCAGGACACAGAACAGGACACCCATCTCCTCTTTCACCTAATTTACAAATCAAAACTCTATTCCGCAACCATGGCAACACTCCACTGCCACGCATTTCAGGTTCTTCTGGTGCCTTCTGCTGCCTCGTCATGCCAGTGCAAGGGTTATAATTGAAACATTGCGAAACTCAACTCCCTCCGGTTCGAACGAAATTCGCAATTTTGCAGAGCATCTTTATATAGTTCGTCATCATCTCCTGCGTATTTAGTATTTACTTTCTGCGCCGCAAACTTGGTGCCAGGAGCGGAGGAATAAATAAAAATCGGGAAGAAAGAACTCCACCCCATGAGCTCACCAACACAGACAGGGAATGGTATAAACTGGGGGAGAAGCAGGAACACGCCGAGATTCCCTCTTTATACCAACTGAGCGTGCGTGTGTGCAATACGCAGGAAATTAATGTTTTGTAAGGGACGGGAGGAAGACGGATTACGTAATCGTAAAAATTTAGGGTAGATTTCGAGGTCATTGGGTATTGCGACGACAGAGGGGAGGGGCTTAGGTGCCGAAATTCGGGATGAAGCGACGCTTCGGTCGACAAGATGGCAACTCGGTCGAGATCGAGACAGAATCCCAGATAATTCGGCTTCAGTGGAGATAATTTGGTGAATTACACTCCTAAAACGGAAAGTAATCTCTCCGGAATCCGCCTTTTATTTCGTGTTTAAAAGAAGAGAACAAAGGCGGTGCAAATCCTAAAACAACAGACAATCATTATCATTTGTGTACTGCGAGTGATTTACTAAAGCCTTTCTTGTCTTTTATGTTGTGCTCTTCGTTCTGAGCGCCAATTTGCGCTGCGGGGGTGGGTTGGGGGGACTTTAAGCTGAGGCATTTCACGGTCTTCGGTTTGTTTATTTAATTTCAAAAATTTTTTACTATTCCTAAAAATTAACTAACTAGCTCTTTTTTAGGCTCGATTTTTTTTCATCCAAGGTTTGGCCTATTGTGGTTGAAGTTAAAATATTTTGAACGTTGACATTAAAAATAAAAATTAACTAATATGAAAGGGCTCTAGAAAAATTTCTTTAAATGGGAAAAGGAGAGAGGGAAAAATTTTATAACAGATAATTTAAAAGCTGATAGTTAAAACGCAAAAACTAAGCTTCAAAAATTCCCCAAAGTTGAAAATAAAGAGACTCTCGTCCAAAGTTATATCTTAGCCCTTCATACCGCCTTGAAGCTGCTTTGAAAGCTACAATCGCTGTTCTAGAGCTCTGAATCGCCTTGATCTTGTCAGTTATGACGCCGCTGACCTTAATATCAGCTGCCTCTACCACCGCAACATTAAGCAAAAGGTAATTTGCGTGTTCCAAGCGTCTCAATTAACCATATTTCAACTCGGCACTCAGATCTACAAAGGATATGTGACACAGATACGACTTCATTTAAGAATTATTGCATGTCATTTGATATATCTTTTTATTGTTTTCACGACAACGATGGTGATGGCGATAAAATATAATTGCGAGTAGATTTTCAAAAAATGAGGCACAATAAAAGCTACTACACGAATGCTCGCACTTACTACAAGCAGTCCGCTGTCGACTTAATTCAATTCCAATGTCATTGATTGTATAACAACTAGCCTACAGACATATTTAGCGAAAAATGTAGTTTTAAATTCTACTTAGCACACTAACGACAAACATGACTGTATTTGCACGCTGCATTATTATGCGCTATAAATGTAAATATAGTAAAAGTTGAACGAACTGCCTCAAGAACGAGCGCGTCGTTGACGTGAATGACAAGTGAATGATGACTCAAACATGATAATCAATTTGCACCTCGAGAGTGCGAGCTCGAGCGAGATAAGCGGGCGTCCAGATGCAACAATGTAGCAAGCTTCTAGAGCCCCCCTCCCCCTCCCACGTCTCACGCCATCCATCACGGTCCTTTGTCAATAGGCAGACCCGTGCACTCGTTTAAATCAAGATTAATTGCAGTGCCTCACAATAACTAATCATTATGAGTATTCGGAGTCATGTTCTGACTCATTTCATGCAAAATTTTATGGCGGCCAATGAAATCGAAAGCAATTGTGGGATGGCAATTAAAATGTCGCCAGAAGCCGGGGTATAGACGAAACAAGCAGTAAAATGTGCCGTTTGGGTTTCGGGGAGAGGGTACAGGGGTCAGTCAACTCCGGAGGCCGGAGCCCGCGATGGCCTCAGAACGCGTTTTAATTGTTCAAGAATGGGGACAGAGCAGCCGTAAATTAAGCGAGTCGTTCGAAAATTAATAATCTTGCACTTCAAAGTTGCATTGTGCGCTCGACTGCCTGCATCATAAACCTACTTCTGGCCCACTGCAACATTTTAGCTAGTAACGAGTAGCCTCTGAAAATTGAAATCTCCGCTTATAAATTACTCGAAAACGACATGCACGCGGGGTAATTTGGGTCATTGAGCGGAGTAAATATTTCGCATGGAAGGAAAGGCCGGCTGCCGATGGGTAATTAAGCGACATACACGAGGTGACGGAGACGCAGCAGACTTTTACCGATAATCGCCGTGGAGGAAAATGTCTCTGCACTATTCGCGCAGCAATGAATATTTTATGAAGTCTCGGCCGATGATTGTCATAAAATATCGTCTGGGCGCTGACTGAATGTGTGTGTGTGTGCCGGGTGTCTGTGCAGGCGACTGAGCTAACGCAAAGTAATTTATGTCTCGTCTAACAAATCTATTACAATATTGTAACATATTCAATAATAATGGAAGAGCGAAGCAGCGCAATGTGAATGACCGCCGGCAAGGTGATGGAACTAGCTTATGTAAGACTATGTACTGCAATTTAATTCGCATCATTATCTGATTGTGTGAGTGCGATCGTTTTTGTGTCAGCTCCGATAAAAGTCTGCGGCTGGTCACAGAGCTGATAGACCGCAAAAAGGTGCCGGTTTCAGATTGGAGGTCGGAAACTTCATTTTCCAACCAAAATTGGCTGAGTGGAAAGTCCTTTCTTTTGAGCTCAAATTTTAAACAAATATTAATCAAATTGCTTGATATTTCAAATATTTGATAATTATTAACAAATGATTATCAAATATTTTTAGATAAAAGTTACGAAGGATCAAAGTACTTTCTTCAAATAAATTTCATAAAATTTTTAAGAATTTTAAAATGAGCTAGACAAATCAAATGAAGCTCCTGGATACTCCAACCAATCAATATTTATTCGATAACTATCAAATATTCAATAAGTGGTTGATTACAAGCTGATTATTCAAACAAATATGATTTTTTTTTGTGACGGAAAAGCAGCTCTAAAATTCCATTTTTTATGAAAATAAGAACATACAAGAAATATTTTATTCCTTCCGGAAAAAAGGACTCTCTAAAAAAGCTCTCAAAAATCCATTCGGAGGCGGAAACTGCGGTCAAAGCGGAATGAATCACGAAACCCCAAACGAGCTGCCGAGTCGAATTTCACCAATCATTCACGGCTCCGAAGCTGCTACTTTGTAGCTGTTGCACATTCGCAGAAAAGGGCAAAACCTCTCCATAAACTTTCACTTCAAATTGAAGGCGTTGGTTGTGCCAACTCTTTTATTGCTTTTTGCACATTTAAGAGACAATAAAATTGCCCTGCAAATGATGGTGCGTCGCGTCTCTAAAAGATGTGGGTCGCAGCCTGCCTGCCATTCTTCTCATCAGCACCATTAATTTTTAACGACGACCGACACCTTAGACTCCTTTGTGCTCCGCTCCCCACATTCGCCCTTAAACTATCTCATCCGTCCGCCAAAAAATTTCGTTGACGCATTTGCATAAAACAACAATCCGGGATGCATGCATATTTTTATGATGCGAATTTTGAGTGATTCCACAACGCATCTGTCACACACTCACGTCCTCATTTAATGACATTTGCATGTTTATTTTTAATATTTTTATATCACATTGTTCCGAACTCGACTTGTTATTTTTGCTCGTATTCGCGTTCACGACTGCCGCTGAACAGTGGTGTAGCTAAGAGACTGAAATTGAGGCCTCTAGAACTGAGGTGAGGGCTTTAGAGGCGTCGAGAAGATACCTGGATGTCTCTAGAACCACTTAGAGTACCCTCAGAGCTACTTTGGACCTCTTAGACCTGAAGTGTATGCCCCCAGAGCCGAAGAAGGGTCATCTAGTCCAAGGCTGAGAGCCAAGTTTGGCAGCCCCCTTTCGTCTACGTCACTGCTGCTGAATCATGTGGAAGTCGCCGGTATGCATAATGTGTGCATGCTTTCAGGAACGGTCTGAGAGAGACGTAGCGTCATAAAATGAAAACGCATGCACAAATGTGTTTGCAATGATGACTATAAATTGGTGTTTGAGAATGTACACTTATTGGAAGTGGCGGGTTTGGCGGCTCCGGAGAGGCCGTCGAACTGGTGATTTTGAGAGAGCCTCGAAACGCCGAAAAATTATCCCCGCAGACAGTGTTAAGTATCTTAATGTATCGCACTTAATTAGTCCCATGAAATGAGCAAGCTCGCTCAGCTCCACCGAGCAAATTTAATATCTTTATCAGCTGATTTATGCATGAGTAATTTAATACGTTTAATTATTGCAAAAATGCTCCTTCTTAATCTTCCCTCGGCGTTCGGCAGGGGCGCACTTCGGGGCCCCCTCCCACTCCCTCTTCCAAGAACGGAGGCAGGAGGCAGGACGGATCCAAAAATATTTCCCGGGTTCATGTCAACGATCGACCCTGACGTCTCCTCTCGCTTTCCTTCCACTCTTCGCCGTTTCCTCATCGACAAATTCTGCAGAGTAAAAAAGGAATCTGCGACGGCACGTAGCTCCCACACGCAGTCACACAGACACCCGGCAGAGGAGCGGAGAGAGAGAACAAAAGCCTGATGGGAGGGGAGGATGGTGGCTGCTCAACCACCACGATTATGTTTATAGCCGCATCAGTCGTGAGCCGCCACACCACCCACACATTTTATTTTTACGAGCGTACGGCTGCCACCTACCCTCACTTTGCATACACACGCCACGCGCTCCCAGACACAATACGGGACATGCGGTAGTGATATTTATAACGAGTAAACCCTTGGCATAGGCCTCGACAATGAACATTTAGCTGCGCGCCGTCGATCGATATATTAAAGAGGAAGTGGAGTTGTGTTGTCCCGAGCTGCACGTCGGTGTGATAATGGTAAAAATAACGCAGCATCCATGAAAATTTTCATTTCATCATCGCTGTATGGCTTTTGATTACGTAGTGGGGGGACTGGGGGCATTGTGCGTGCGTGCTTGCGAGAGGTGAGTGACAATTTTAATTAAAAGCTCAATGATGGAGCGCTTCAGATCGTTATCGGAGCCAGTGTGTGCTGAATTAAATGCTTAAAAGGCTCGTTGGAGCGCGAATGGAGGCATGTTGGAGCATTTAGAACTGTATTTTGTTCGGATTCCGACGCAAATTGGGTAAATTGATGGCTTCAAATTGGCAGATATTGGAGTGATTTATTAATTATTTGACGCGCTATGGGAACGAGTGCGACTGAGATGGATTATCGTGAGATAATTAGTCTCGTTGGGTTGGTAACGTGGTTTTAGAATTTTTGAGGGACTCATCATTAGAGTTACGGTTTTCTGGGGCTAAATTAAAATTATTTTTATTTTAGCTTAAAAATGGGTAAATTGAAATTTAAAATTCAAATCCTTAGACAATTTAAGAATTTTGAAAATTTTTTTTCGATTGCAGAAAATGTCAAAATTTAAAAACATTGAAGTACTAATTTAAAAAATAATTTGAAACATTTTGAGGAGCTCTACTCACCACAGAAGCTTTAAAATAATTAAAGAAAACTCGAGAGTGCCGAAAAGCTAATATCCAGTCCAAAGCACGTCGCTTATCCGCAATTTATCACCTCGAAAAAAGTTGCCGGGGAGCCACAACAGCTTGCCGGTTCCACTTTTTCCTCATCCGAGTCACCGAATGTGTTTTAAAAATTCGGTGCGACGCGCCAAGTCGAGCTCTCGCATGACTCCAGGGGTTGTGTCACATCACATGTCGCACAACAACTCTCATATTATTCCAGCCGAGCGTGGTTTCATAATGTTTTGAAAACGTCTAAAGGACGATTACGTGCGACATTCTGGCACTGGCGGCTCCACACCGTGCTTTTTTGATTTATAACATGACTTTTCACAGCTTTTTATTCATACTAACGTCTTCTTTTCCCCTTCTCTGTATCATTGCAGGTGAGTTCGCGAACATTTGGTTAACATTTCGAGACAATGCGAAGGACTTTGACTTTCAGTATCGGAGCAAAGCTCTCAAAGGAATCAATGAGACGCACGGCTGAAAAGTAAATTACAAATTCTTAAAAGTTTCTCGTTTCCTTTGATGTGAAGGAGGCAGAAGCAAAAAGATTCGTATCATCGTGACTCTCGGAGCAGATAAATGAATATTCAACGTTTTCATTTTAAGAGCATTTGAGACTCAACCAAATCAGCTTAGTGCGATGCCACGCCGATGAAATAACACAAATTTGAATATTCGGTCGGAAGGAAAACATTCCGACATTGAGACTGAGAGACAACAGAAGCGATCTCGCAATTAAGAGCGGGAAAGATGGATTTTTCAAGTTCAAGGACTGCCATGGCGTTCGGGCAGACGAACGTCGTCATATTTCCTCCCATTTCACGATCTCTTCTGCTCGCTTCAGATGAGCAATAATTAATGATTTATTGCTAATTTCTCCCGATAAATCTAGTAATTGCGAAGTCGGAGGTAAATAAAGACCACACAAATTTCTCGTTTATCGCGAAATACCGTAAATCAATGGAGCAGACGGTGATTATGGACTCGTGCGAGGGAGGGTGGTTTCGAGGCGTCGAGAAATGCAACATAATTAGCTGATTCGACGGTCGTAAATCAGCCTCACGCTGCATCTCGTGTTTGGCTTTCATTGTTCCTCGTCCCCAGCCAGACCCGTTTCATGTTTGCATAACATTGCTCATTTCGAAAGCCAGCTTGAGACAACAGTCGAGGCTCTGTGCGAGGAAAGGGGGTCAATATTCTTTGCCCACAAACGACCGATTTTTAACCGTCAAAAAGTTAATTGCTGGTTCTTCAGCGCCGAACGTCTACGCAAACAAAAAATTATCGTCTCGTCGTGATTGATGACACGAACTGCATCATTTGGGGCTCAATTCCCATCTTGGTAATGGTTCTCTTGGGTGTAATCACATGCAGAGCGAGAGTTGGGCGGACACACAGTGTTGTCTACATTTGCATGATTTAAATCCTTCTTCTGCCACGAGCCCAGAGACGGCTCCTCGTTCACCGTTCCGTCCAATGCCTGCTTCTGTCCCATCCCTGTCCGTCTGCCCCACACTGATGGAGCCATCTAGAGAGGTAAACGAACGAGTCTCTGGGTTTCATGCATGTTTAAAAGCCGAACTCGACATTGAGTGTATTGTTGGAAGAGGAACACAGGCAAATATTCGCATAGGCCTACACTCGCAAAAATGAAATAAAATGATAAGATACATCAAATCCATTTTATGGTATTCCTTTGCCAATTTCGTGTGTAAATAAAATATTTATATACGGCAGACTGGATCTAGTCACATACACCTAGTTTGGGCTCTAAATGGATCAAGTCATGCAAACAAATGGCTGCTCTGCAACTCGTTGCTAATAAGGTTTAGCGGGATGAGCAGGTGGGGCGCAGAGCAACTTTCAAAATTACATTAACTCCACGTTAGGCGTCGAATTTCGCCCCATTTGGGAGCCTGCTTACGTGACATGAAACAAAGAAGCAGCTCCCACCATCAAAACGCCATCAAACTACTAAAAATTCAAATTCAATTTTATTCTCGCTTACACTCAAATTAGTATCTCATAAAAATCAATTGCAGAGCAATCACGATAATGATAATATCCGAGCGAGCAATATGCCCCGTCTTCCTCCGCTCGTGCACGTCAAGAGGCGGCGAATCGCAAAAGAGTAACCGAAAATTTGTACGAGTGACTCACATATTAAGATAATCCAGCCCATAATGAAACTATATCACATCATCATTGTCACTCGTAACGACCCCGACGTTTTGACACTTCCATCATTCCATCTCCCCGCACCTCCGTCTAGTCTTGATTCTCAAACCTCCCCCCTTTTCCTCAAAGACGCTTTTCTTCTTTTCCACGACGTCGACGCGCGGCTTAAAAACGACTACGAACAGCAATGCAAAGGGCTTAAACGCAAAAATAAATGAGATGGGATAAATGCGGAGTCGAGGCAGGCAGGCAAGAGACACACGCACAGATTTAGCGATTCGATGGCATTGTGGAGAGGCTGCAGGCAGGCAAGAGAGTCAAATAAGTATCTTTCGTACGATTATGTGATCATTGTGAAAATCGTTTGTAAGATACTTGAGTGAATTGGCAATTTTCGTGCGATATTACAAAAATAAAATGAAATCAACGACATATGAACAATAAATTTCTCCCTACGAGCTGGCTCATGTGTCTCCTGCCTCTTGAAGATCGCTTGCGAGGTTACCTGCTCCTCAAGGTCGTTCCTGGCTTCTCAGAAAACTCGTTTACAGCCTTATGGTCTTCAAAACGTGCTTTTTTTCACCTCAAGGACGTTCCTAGTTTCTCAAAAAAAATTTCTTACAGCCTAAAAGTCTCCAAGACGTAGCTCTTCTTCATCTCAAGGACGTTTCTTGGTCTTAAGAAAACTCTCTGATGGACGGTTCATTTGTCTCAGGGACGTTTCCTGGTCCGTAGAAAGCTCTCCAGTCGACCTCCCGTGCGAGACTCCCCCAAACTCAGAACTCATTTATATTCATCGAAGTAAAAGTAATTACAGTAATTAAAAATATTTTCGCGGCAGTAAATTCGTGGAGTGTCAAAACAAGATTACAGCAGTTCTTCGTCGTCTCGTTTTCGTGCCGCTAAATACGTGAAGACAATCGCGAGCGAGGTGGAAACTTGTTCTTCTCTCTTATCCCGCCACTTAAGCGCAAAACCATTGTTTCGCAGCAAATAAATCTGCTACGCGACCACCTACATTTCAAATCCAATCCATGAGATTCCATTTGAGATTAAAATCGTAATTAATAGCCTCCAGAAGTGTAGTGCACTCGCTTTCTAGCTGCCATTAAAATATGTATTTTTGTGTAATTAATTTTTTTCAATTCCAAATTGTGTTATTCTGCGGCTGGAATTTCGGTTGACGCGAAATAAAAACATAGCGGGCGCGCACATCAGAAGGAAATTAATTATTTCTGCTGGGAACTCGCGCTGAAGCGGGAGGCGAGTAATTTATGGCGGGCATGGGAGGAGGAAGAGCCGATGGTAGACAATAGACCACACAGAGCAGTGGATATTGATTACTTCTGAAGGCTATGTTTTGTCTAAAATCGCTGATCCGCCGATTCTGGATACAGAACCATTGAAATCGGAGGTCTGGGGGACCGGAAATCCACTCCCCCAGAGCTCGTCATTGTTCGCGCCAAATTAAAAATAATCTTCCCCGTCTTGTCGACGATAAATCATGCACTCATTCACGGATAAAAAATTAAAATGCAAATTCATCAAGTGTCTGGGGATTTCGGCGTGCCAGCGCAGGTATGTGTTGCGGCGTGCCCGTGAATTATGTTATTTATGAGTATGTTTATGAGGCTAATGATTGTGGATTTTGGAGCCGCAGAGGGATTCGCTCGGAAATCGGGAGGGGAGGGAAAAAATTCACTTATTGGGAAAGTTGTAGCAACTTGTAGCCATCACCATATCCATAAACCTTGATTAAACACAACTCCCGTCCCCCTTGTTGTCATTCTCCGTCTCAAGTGGCCCGATGTACCTCTCGAGATTCTCTCGTACTTCAGCACTTATTTAAAATTCCCGGCATAGCTTCACTCAGTCAGCAGAAAAATCACATCAAATGGGACAACAACTTCATAAAATATCTATGGCATTATTTTATTTTCCTTGTCTGTGCCCGAATCCGTACCGTGTTGTCTCTGCCGGAGCCCGTCGCATGCGTCGTTAAATTAAAAAACTTTCTCATTCATTGCCTTGCTTTGTGCCAGCGATGTGCTGACCTTTTCGAATGCATCCTTGAAAAGTTGGGAGACACTGAATGGGAGGAAAATTGGAGCCACCTCGCAGAGTCGTAGCCCACCAACGCACGTGACTGCCGCTGACGAGGGTGCAGAAATTAAATTTTCTGCTTCAGTTTCCCATTAAAGTAATTGGCGTGTGAATGTCAACGAACTCGGTGTGAGCGGGCGCAAAAAAATAAATTGAGCCCACTTGCAAACAAACAAAGTTTTAAATAAACTGCTACATCGGTATTTAAATGTGCTTAATTAGAAAGAATTACTTCAATTAGCTAGACAGAAGCGGCGTGGGAGGAAAAAAAGGGACAGCAAAAATGTTTCCAAACAAGAAGCAAAAGTTAAGATTATCTAAAGTTTCGCTCCCGTCTACCTGTGTTTTGCCGGCACGGTATCCCTTTCATCAGGAACGGCAAACACAAAAATGTAATATAAAATGGATACACGAGAAGCCGTCTTGAGAGGAGAGGAAAAAGATGAAAATTGCTGGAGACAAGTTTTTCTACCTTTTCATGTGCTTCAGGGGAGGGAAACGTGACTTTCAGTTAGGGTTTAGCTTCGGGAGTCCGGGATTCGGTGGAAAAAATACTCCTGAAAATTTCCAATCATTCAACGTAATTGAGGTTAAAAAATGGAACCAAAAATTCTCTAGAATCCACAATAAAGAGAGAAATTGAATAATCTTCATAAGCTTTAGGATACACATGGGTCTTTATGCTTTTAAATAATGAAACATTTTGACTTTCTTCCATTCAAAAGAAATGAAATTTTCTGCAGTAAAAAGTTCTGGACCTTAAATCTAAAAATAAAATTACATTTGTAAGAAAATGAATTTGAAAATTTAAAGTAAGCTCTCATAAAATTATTTCAACTGAGTTGAAAAAATTCCCGATTTTTCGGGAAGAAGAAAAGGTAGGGAAAAACCCTACTTTCAGTCTAAATTTTAAAATTTTCCATTGGCTCGGAAGCTGAAAGTTTTTAGTTGCCCTCCCATCCCTGAATTTTCCTCGAGTCTGCCGGCAAATAAAAGCCAGTTAGCAGTTGTTCACAAGGATCATATTTTATGATACATGAAGGTATCGCATTGCCGGCTCACGACTCTCCCACGGAACATAACTTCATTGCCGGGGTGCTTGACCCGGAGCAGTCGAGTCTGCAAGGACCTCCTCAAAGCTGCCTGCTCACCCAGCCGAATGATTTCATTACCATTTTCACATTATTCCTGACATCGTCTGCGATTTCTTTCCAAAGTTTTCCATCTTCGTTCATTTTATTGCACTTCTGTGACAGTCGTTAGTGCGGAACATTATCCTCCATCCGTTGACTCATCCAACTCTGAAATGATAAATTCTGCACCGAGACACGCTCGAGTGGCCGCCGCAAACTGTTTACATTCAATTTGAATACACGCGAATAAAAGGATTAAAAACGAGGCGCGAAAGAAAATGTTGTGAAATGTAAATCCTTCCACTACGTTTCCAATTGATGTGCTCTTCGTGGCCCAAACTTTGAGCAGCCATAAGCGGCTTTGTGCGTTCATTGCACCCCATTCAGCGGCGGAAGACGAGGAGACTGCGAGAATTACCATTTTCCACGGCAATTGCAGCTAATATCGTACCTTTGTCTCCCCATCCTAGCTTTTATGAGAATTGCATCTCGACTGCTGGGCATCGCATTGTCTCTGGCAAATATTTTATTATTATTTTTAGCTCCAGATTAAACAGAAACAGCCTCGTTTCCCGCCAGAGGTGCGAGCTTGAAAGCGTATCTCCCACGAGATTGGCCCCCTCGCGCCCATCCCTGATTCCCCAACAACATCCATAAAGCCTTAATGTTTCGCCGAGCCATCAGAATAATGGCATTGTCTGTGACGATGATGTATGAATAAAAATGACAAAATTTAATTAAAAACCTTTTCCACTCGGTGTCTAGCTGCCAGGCTTAATTTCATACCGCCACTGCCTTGTCGACTGAAATATTATTAACTCTGCAGGCTGTATTTTGGCACTCCTTTGTGATTCAGAGACCCAGCTGGGTCCGCCACGCTGCATCGGTTTCGGCACGCCAGATCAAAGGATCAGACAGTTATTAAGTAACGGATTAGCTCATGGGATCCATAAAAGTGTCGTATCTTCTCGGAGTCCATCATACCCGTGCGCTTTCGGCAAGAGACGGCTCAGATGGGGATGTTATTGATTCCAAATCTACTTAATGCCGGAGATACACTCGCATATTTTGTCTCAGGTGTCTGATAAATTCATATAAAATCCAAACATTTTCCATATTTGCTCGGGCGAATAGGATACCGGGTTGTTTTGCTCCGTCTCTTGATTACCAATCTCTTCATTTTTATCCGACCCACACCAACCCGGGTTGTTGACTGAGATATTGGCCCACAGCGGCTCCTTTCAAGGACTCTCAAGTTCGCGGAACGGCTAGGGAAGGGGGGGGGGGGCCCATCCCCGCATGCTACAAATGCTTCTGTCAAAATCAACGACACTTGCCATTTTTCCGATGTCTGATTACAATTCGCGTGACACCGTATTTTTTCCACGGCAATCCGTAGTTAGCGAAATCGCAGTAATAAAGATGTCACGCGATGACGTATATCGACCCCCCTCGTCTCCCCAGCCCCCGCATGATGGCTCAGCAGAATTTGATTGTCTGCGAACAGAAACCAACAATTCGTTATCAGTTTCTTCCATCAAATGATTCTGCTAACGATGATTTTCGCGATTTTCTTATCGCCTGCTCAATCTCGTGTCGCTTGCTTGGTACGGAAAATGCGTGGATTGATATGGATGCGAAAATGTACATAAAATTAGATGGAAATTAGCATTTTTATTGTTCCATGGATCGGTGGTTCCTCTGCCGACTTCTCTCCGTGTTGATTAGGGAACGCACAATTTTTTAATCTCGGCGGCTTAGCACCAGCACCAGCGCGGAGACTTGGCATAAATTTGCATCCCTAATTCGCAAGCGCCGGACAAACAGACAGAATGTGGCTCAGGGGCGGTTCTAGGTTTAAAATCAGGGATGGATAAAAAAATTTAAATGCCCAATTTTTACGTGAAATGGGTTAAAACCGTTTTAAAATTTTGAGAGGACAAAGAACTGCCCTTCTTGAAGCCCTTAAAGTCTTAGTGAAACTACTTAAATTATTCCCCCCCCCCATAATTTTGAGAGAGTAAAAAGTTACCCTTCTTGGACTTTTTGAAAGAGTAGTCTTTGAAGTGTTAAAATAACGTCCTTTCATCCCTTCTATGTAGTTTTAATTTTTTTCGTAAATCGTCAAATTTCAAGAAAAATTTCAGACATGGCCAGCCATCCCCTAGAACCACCACTGATCTAGCTGCGCAGCGTATGTAAATTGCCAGAGCGTGTGTTGACCTCGGGAGTGCTGGAATCGGCGCAATTGTTCGACTGATTTGTGGCACTATTGCCGCTAGACTGGTAGACAATTTTCCACGAAACGTGACTGGGTTACACGCGATTCCATGTTCGAGGGGTGCACTTTCGGGGCCGAAACTCCTTTTCATAATTATTTGATGGTATTGCTGATAAATCTCTGGCACAAAGCGGAATTTATGGCTGAATCACATGAACTGGCTCATTGTTGGTTTTCCAACTTTCCGTTCCGAGAATCGGTCGTCAGCGACCGGGAATCCGGCCAAAGTCCTTGAATCACAGATAAAATTAGGGAGATTACTGAGCCGGAGAGGAGCTTAGCGTCAATCAAATTTTCCGTTGTGGTTTCCCTGCCCATTTTTCCTCATCTCCCAGCCGATGAAAGGAGATTAAAAGGTCAATTATCTTCGCCTTTCCCAAATTGTTTCCATTTTTTCGGCAAAAAAGGAGGAAGTAACAATATGAGGGACGAATACGTCATGCTCTTGCATCATATCGGACTTCGGATTCGCAAAAATGTCAATGACAGACGTCGTTATGCACGCCATCGGATCAACAATAGGCAATTCCTTTATCAATTAATTAAATCGGGACGTTTTTTGCGAGCTTGCGCTGCCGAGAGGATCAATCAGTCATTCTAATTTCGGGTTATTTACATACTTTTGAATAGTGCCAACTGAATGGGATGGGCGGGCACATGCGATTCAAGAGCAGCGTATCTCGATCGAGATAAAGAGCCATTGTGTGCGAATTTCAAGAGCGCACTCAATCATCTAAGTCAATGCGAGTAATTTCGCACATGTTCGGCGGAGGTCTGGCTTTTCTTCTCGAGGCAGGTTCTTGGGGCTTCTTCTAAGGGCATTTTAGCCACAATTTTAATGTTTTTTGACTATATTCGTCGATTCTAGAACAATCCCCCGCCTCTAATGTAACTAATTCAGCTCAATAAAGTGTTGATAATGCGCACACAATTTATCGCAGACTCTGTTGTGTTGTGAAAAAGGGAAATTTACCTTCGCTCCGTCCTGTCGGCATTTTTATTACTCGTATCCCTCGTACGTAATCCCCCGTCTGGTCTCCGGATCCTCCGCCAGACCAATCTACCGAGTTGCACATTGTTACATTGGGAGAAGGTAAATTAAAAGATCTCTTAATTATCCCCAGTTTATTATTATTGGAAGCACTATCATCAATTACGTTCCTACCTTTGCGTGGTGGCAGTAATTCTGCAGTTGAGAGTGAAATGACCCTTTTGATGACTTAATTTTTATTTCGAGTCATTTGTGGACGAGTCGAAAGACTTGCGTGGCGATGGAGAAAAAGTTTGCAAATTTGATTACCCAAATCAAATTGATGCTGGTGGCCCCAAGTTGTGTGAGTCTGTTTGCATCACGTTCATGCGAGAAGCAAAAGTTGGTGAATCACTTTCCGGCGACTTACGGGATTAGCACTTATTAATTTGGAAAATCTCTTTATAAATCACTGCCTGGGCAGTTTCACGGGCTTTTGAGCAAATAGCCTAGACTTGACCTTGGGCAAGTCTGAAGCAAGCATTCCAAGAAAGGAAAGGTCCCTTTTCAACCGCCTCGCTCATAATTAATGGCCCCTAAATGCTCCATCGTGGCATCGCCGGCACACAAACATATCAAAATCTTGTATCTCGACACTAATTTCTCGTTTTACATCGTCGCTGCACCTCACACCCACGCTCTCTTTCTCTCCGAGGCTGGATGAAAAATTTACGAAACGTTTAAACTCCCATTATTCTGAGCACACTGCATTTTTGATACAATAATAAAGACATTTTTCACTTTCTTTGCCCCAACGACTCGCTTGCCGTGCCACGCCGTCAGGCAGTTTCCATCAGAAGAGAACCAGCCACAACACAAACAATGGTTTGTGCGCGTTTTGTTTTCCATTCCTCTTCGTATCAACACGAACGAAGTTAAGCCCAAGCTTGGACGTTAGGCAGACGAGGCTCGAGCTTGTATCGTACATATTTTATTTTATTCCAGGCAATTTATGTTTTACATAAAGAAGAATTTGAATAAATCTTGCAACACCATTGATGATGGTGGTGTCTCGCTGATTTATTCGCACATACCTCAATTAAGCTGCAATGTCTGTCTACGTCTCTCTCTCTCTCCCTTCCTCCCCTGCCCGCCTCTCAGAAGTGCTCTAATCCAGAAGGGATGAAAGGATTCGGAGGCAGGTTTGTTTATTAGCCGGGAAAGTGTTGGATAAATATTTTATTTCAACATTCTTCTTGGATATGCGATAACGAACGACATCTTTTTGCTGATTTGGGGCGAAAAAAGGATGGAGAAGCGTGAAGAGGCAAATTTACGTCAAGCACCCTTATCTCCATGACAAAATTATCCTGCCAAAGTGCACAAAATTATCGTCTTTTGAGAGTCCTCACCGTGATTACGACTTTCTGGGGTCCTGAAGAGGAGCAAAACGGCCCTCCATGGGGGTCCATTTAGTCCAAGAGGTCGTAAAGTGCCGCCTTCCCAAATCTCGAGCCGCAAATCTTTTATAACTCGTTAAGTTTTTGCAGCTCCGAGACACATTACAGCTCCGTCCCTCATGCGGTGAGCTATGGCAGGCGCTGCAGACAAGAAAGCCCCAAAAAAGAGATAAAACATGCGGTGTCGTGGCGGGAAATAAAAGTTATGGCGGCGCAGAACCTTCAGAAGTGTGCAAACATAAGGAGGCACTGGCATAAAACACGAAACTATGTGAAAATTATTGCTCATATCCATGACACGTAGATAATGTGGTTATTTAAGGGCAACATTACTTAGTTTAATTCTGAGGTCGTCTTATCATGCACACTCCTCCCATCCTCGCCGCACCGCGCCGCCGAGATTATAATGGCTCGTCGCATTCGGGGGGGTTGGGAGGCAACAACTTCGGCCGGCCGTTTAGAGATATTTTCTTCAGATTCCGAAGCCATGAAACTTGAATAGAAAATAACCATAACAGTAACAGTAACATTGTTTCTATCTGCATTTTTGTACTGCAAATGGCCGAAATTAGAAACAAAGAATCGCCAAGACATGGAAATTCAGCATCACGTTGGAGATTAGCTCCCAGATTAATTTCCTGACATGTCACCCATTCACTCGACGAAAAAAAAAATTAAGTGACATGTTGATAGGCGCAATAACCATTCAATTTCCCCCTGCTCGAGTTTGAGTGCCAATTGGTTTATTTGACTTGTAAATGGAGCAGCAAGAGACGTCAGAATCACTCGCTTTCGAGGGCACTCGAGACACTTTTTAGCCTCTTTCAGTTCGCTCCCGTCCGAGCCTCGAGTCCCGAGAAGCGATTAAAAGGTCGTAAAGATATTTCTCACGTCTGGATTCCCTCTCACACTCGCTGCAGCACTGCAATTCCGTTTATGATTATTGCCTTGCCAGAGTTAATCTGTAATTGGAGAGTTTTGTTCCTCCGACCAAAATACGTCTACGTGCACGAGATATTGCGCCGGGAAAATCGCTCGGAAAATCTCTCCGCGCGCCTGAAAGTTATAATTTCAGCTGAACGTGTTCGACGATAGCCTAATAGGTTCCTTCGCATTGATATGGAGCAGTTAGTAGTCGATTTGCCGTGATTGGAACAAATTCGAGACTCTGTCTGACGAGGCGGTGACTTTGGCAGCGTTTCAATTTCCCAGTGAATTTTTAATTTTCTTACTCGTGGTGGAGAAAAAAAATTCCACTTTCATTGCCAACTTGTACGGCAGAAGAATTTCCATTTTAACCATTAGAAAATGAAAATTTGTACAAAAGAAAAGCAACAGACAAAAAGTCTGCCCGCCAGAGGCGAAATCATCATCGTGCAAGTGCATGCGAGAGATAATCCACACATAATGTAATGAAGTTCCTTTTTGCCCGCACACTCACGCAAAACGGGGATCCTTTAAAAGCTAAAGCGTTCTTGTTTATTAATGTTTAGTCTGCCGCGTCCTCTCTGCCTCCTGCACGACGCACCGCCGTCTGAAATGTGGGAAAGTACATTAAGGTATACGTGGAGGTTAACCGCACCTCTCACTGTCGAGCCTGGCGCGCGGCTTTGGATGTGCGGCAGCCTCATATCCTGTTTGTATCCGTGTTGTGAAAGCGAAAACGAAAGCATTTCTAAAGGCGAGGTGTGGAAGCTGGAACCAAATGAGCAAGGATGTGGGAAATTTTTAATGGACTCTTTTGCGCTTTCATTTGTTTTCTGACTGAATGAAAAGTCTCCTCAGAAGCCCTTAGAATCCCTGCTGCCACGATCTAACAGATTATGCTCAAGTTATGTGACATCAACTTTCGCATCAATCAAAACCCGAAACTTTGTCATGTCTCCGTCGAGGCGCAATATTGCCTCCATTTTTGCGCTGGAAACCGCAAAAAATGGCAAATTTATTCATCCCATATGATCAAAAGTTGATTCTCGTTCTCGACGACGGCGAGAGAGAGCCTCCAAGTAGTTATAAAAAATTCATAAAATAATAATAATATTAGAGAAAACCCGCGTGCTGCATAACTACCAATAAAAGTCTGAGCGAGTGAGTTGGGAAATAATGAGATATAAAAAATGCAATTTCCTTTCAAATGAGCAAACTTTATCCTCACTTCACAGCCATATCCTTGCAACAATATGCACGAGCCACGATCTCGGCTTCTTCATTTGCCTTGTTCGTTTTCTCAACTTTTTCTCAAGTCTCGGGACGGGAGTTTGAGAGTCTCAGGGCCATGAATGCGGGCATCATTAAGCGTGCACCTGAATCGAAATGACTTTGCTTGTTTAGGCTAACGCACCCGAAAAATACGTGAGCCTGGCTCAAGTGCAGTGGAGAGGAAAAAATTTATTGTGGGTAATAAAATTGCGCCCTTTCGTTCCGTCTGTACTCGCCTGTATTTAGATTTGAAATCTCACATTCTTACAAAGGATCTCCATTTCGCTTCGTATTCAAATTCCACCCGCTTACACAATAAATTTCGAATTGCTCGCTCAGCCATGGAGGAGAAATAAAATCCTGCAAACGAATAAAAATTTAAGATTCGAGGATCTGTCTGCGCACTTTTATAGCTCATTGATTTATCGTTTTCATTTCGGCTTGCATTGTCCCGAAAGGTCCTCATTATGGTGCTCCTTCGGATTAATTGCGGCTCTTAAAGCAACGTAATTTCCTTATGCGAATTCCCAGACTTTCTTGCGCTCCTTCGTTTTCAATTTCTCTGCCAAGCTGCCGAGTTGCCAGAGAAAAGGAACCGAAAATTTCCCAGACACATAAAATACACCTCAAACTCCCACGTTAGTGGGTATAATGACGGTTTTCTCGGAACAGCCACGACCACACATGCACGGATGGGGAATTACAACACATTTCTTTGACTGCAAGGAGCCGACTACCGAGATGGAAATAAAGGAAAATTACGTGTCAGAATTAATCATTTTTATTGCTCCGCTACAACGTGAGGCTGCATTTTAGAGCCTTCCCGGGACTCCATTTTTGAGGGCTGTGCGAAACTTTGTTATTGATTGCCAGCCCCAACTTATTTACTCAAAATCGCAAACACAATTTTGCCGCAATGATTATAATAGCGTGCCTCTGCCTGCCTGCACTAGACGAGCCACACAATGGAAGCGTAATTTTAGTCCATTGCCATATAGAGCTTAGCTACTAGAGGGAAATTTTCCTTGGAAAAATTTGCATCGTTGAGTTTTTCTAAAGTCAAAGATGAGCAATTTGAAAATTCGTAATTTTTTCCCTCTAGGAAATTGGCTCTATGGCGCTTACACACGCATTCACATGAACCGGGCGAGTCCTTTATTAACCATATTGATTTTATGGCAAATTGATAAAACATCGACTCGACTGGCGTGTGTGTTTTAGTGAATGAAAATTTAAATTTGCTGTGGGTTGGAGTATTGCCACCATTATTTTTGGGTGAATTGCATTATTTATAAATTGCTGTATTGGCTCACACGTGATGAAGCAGTTGAGCATCTCCGACAAGGCAGACGAGTGGCTGTCACTCAGGTGATTGACCGGTTCATCTGCAAACAATGCGAGGAGAGAAAAACGAAACTGCCGATGCAGTTCAAACAAGCGACCTTCAATGAATAATTGACTATTCCGAGACGATACATGCGAGAGAGAGAACCCTTTTCAAACAAGCACTTGTCCCCGTCGCCGGTCTAACAAGCCATCAGGGCTCCGGCAAGGCGTGCGGGGGAGGGGCACGCGCAGAAACAAACATGACCAGACAAAATTAAATTTATTTTCGGTCCTTTCGTCTCTGCTGCCTGCTCAAGAATTTCCAATAACAACGTATCTCACCTGCCTCTTTCAATTTCTTTCTTCCAGATTGAAGACGAAGGTAATCATGGAAATGACGAAACGCGATTGTTCATACTGTCATCCTTGGCGGCCCAGCACAAGAGCAAGGTGGCGTGTGTGCTATGCGAGGAGCCGATGCTGGTCTTTGATCGCTACCCTCTCGTCGATGGAACATTCTTCCTCAGCCCGAGGAAGCATGCCAGTGGTTGTATTGAGGTAGGTGCATGCATGCCTCCTTTTGTCCCTCATCGCCGCCCCGGGGTACGGGTGGGCTTTTGTTTAGCTAAATTCTGCAGACAAGTGGAAATTCTACTTCAACACTCCTTCAATCAAAATTCATTGACCTGAAAGCAGAGACGCCACTCGGGTTTCGGGTGCAAGGAAGTCAAAAATCACAAAACAAACCCCAATTTCATGTTTACCCAACAAATTATTACCGCCCAATAAATATTTGATTGCTCGCGAACCCACTCCCCGACGCCGAGGGCAATGTGGTGAGCAAACACGGGCTGCTCCGCGTCCGAAAAAAATAAGCAAGGGGGAATCAGATAAGAAGTGGAAGTCCTAAATTATTAATGTGCCAAATTAATTAGCAGTTCTTGTCGATGAAAGGCGACTTTCGTTTCATTGTTCTGCTTGGTTTTCATTCCAGGTGAAATACGAGAACCGCATTCAATACTTGAGTTCCGTCTGTATGGCATGCTTGGAGGGAGTTTCGCCAGACCGCGTAGTTCGATGCAGGTAACTCGCCGACGCTTTTGTCTGAAATGGAGATTTTAATTGTTGTTGCTTTCTTGCCTCAGATTCTGCGCCCACAAGTGGGACGGTTCCTCGCTGGTGCTCGGGACCATGTACTCGTACGACATCTTCGCTGCGACGCCGTGTTGCACGGAGAGGCTCAAGGTGAGTTATACCTCGGAGTCTTAATTTTTAAGTTGATTTTAAAATTTAAATTTTTACTGCAATGAGTAATTAGAAGACCTTTAAACACTTTAAAAAAATTGTTTAGTTCAAAAAATACTAACCTTTCCCCTTAATTCCAGTGCAACAACTGCTTCAAGCTGCTCCTGCACCCGCACCAGCGGCTGAGCTTCTTCAGCGACTACAGCCACTCCGTCTCCTGCCCCTACTGCACCTCCCAGGACACGCACTTCGTGAAGCCCCTCTCGTACTGCTACACCAAGCAGCCCCTGCAGTGCTACCAGCAGTGGCCATAACATGAGGCCACGTTGGAGTCTCCCATCCCCGCTTCCGCATCCGCCACGCAACGCAACTCCAGCTTCAGCTCAGCTTACACCCGATCTACCTCCTCGCCATCCTCCATCGGCGACCCCATCGTAAGCTCACTCATGCAGGAACTGCGAAACAGCTCGGCAAAGGTCCAGAGCACCGGAAGCGGCAGCGACTCGGGATTCCTGTCATCCGGAGACTCCAGCGTGAATGGCGACATCTACCAGTCCAACGGTAAGTTCGTGCCCCCCACATCATCGACGACGGCAACGTGGGGCGACAAGTCCATCTGGGGAGCTCCTCTGAGCCCGACCCCCAACGGCAGTAGTAACATAAGTATTAGCAGTAAGGAAATTTGGTCAGAAGCTAGTAGTTTGTGGGAAACGAATACAAGTAGTAGTAATAAGAGCGCGAGTCAGGAGTGGCTCGGATCGATCTGGATGATCCCGCAGACGCCCCAGAAGGCGACCGCGGCGACGGTGGCTGAGGCCCCCAACTCGTACCAGACCTTCAAGAGTGAGCTGTCGGAGTTCCAGCTGCTCCGTCCGCACGACATTGGCAACAACATGTGGAACAACAGCGCGGCGGCGGCCTCCATGAGCGGCATCAAGGTGCCCCCCCAGACGTCCTCGTCCAGCCAGAACTTCCGGCAGAAGGCCATGAGAATCAACTCTCTCGCGTACGGCGGCCAGCAGTATCAGAACGCCCAGCGCCAGGCCCCGCCCCCGCCTCCGCCGCCCGCCAAGTTCGACCTGGCGGCCCAGAACGCCTGTCTCCAGCTGTTCTCAGACGACTTTCTAAATTATTTTAACACAATTCAGTAGACAAATTTTTAGTTGAATGACAATCTTCGTTTAATTTGGTTTTTCGTTCGTTTATTGTTTGTTATTTAGTTTATTTTTGATGATTATATGAAATATTTACACATACATTTATCATTATCATTCTTCTTGTCTTTCGTCACAGTCGAGCCCCGGCCCGACCCCATATTAGATTGATTTTATTTGTCACTACCTACTAAGTAAATATGTTGTTGTGTGAAAAGTATAGCGTAAGATTTGGGAGCCTCAGAACTTGGGCGGAATCCAGTAACTATTTTGATAAAAACGTAGCGTTAGAACTTTGTACATTTTGTAAAGCTGAGTAAAGTAAACAATAATAAGCGGAAAGTCTAAATGTGTTAATGACATTCAGGTGAATTTTCCAGAGTTCACCGAAGAAAATGTTTTAAGGATCGAAAATGTGGGATACGATTTGGCTACTGCTCGGATTATAGGTGAAGGAACCTTTTTGAAATTTGCCAAAGAAAATGGAAGCGTGGGAGGAAGCAAAACGTGATATTAAATTTAGTTTTCACTTGTCTCGTCGACTTTGTAAAATTGAAAATTTGAAATTTTCGAGATTGTTTCAAAAGCAACGCTTGAGTGATACGAAAATATGGAACATATTTTGTAGAAGTTAACTCACACATCAGGATTATTGAGTAAGCTATCATTTTCCGTACTTTAACTATACTTAACATTGGAGCCCATGATCCGAGCATCAAAATTGCGTGTGCGTGAGTCTGGCAGCGAGAACGAGCGAGAGAAAGTCCCCTATAGTAGAATTAAGCATGTACCTTACTCTATGCACCACATACATATATTGACCAGCGGTCATCCCAGCAAGGCCCCCCATCACCACCCTCTTTTGAATTTTGTGTTTGAATGTGTATGATAAAATATATCCAGTTTTAGTTCCAAGGTGTTATATGCTAGCATGCGCATATGGATAAGTGTATGAATTAAATAATTATTATATTATGAACAAAGCTATTCTCAGATCATCTGATGAAGGAAACGTACAAATAGGTGATGGGAATCCTTGCGGGCTGGCCCCTGAGGAGAACTCCTACTTTATTTCGATCCAAATTTTAGTACCTCTTATCTGGAGGGAAATGCCCTCTAGATACTTGGTTTATTACTCATATCTAGAACACTTTCTTCCTTCCCGAAACGTGCAATTTTCCCCCTTTCCTTCATTTACATACGACGATAATTTCGCGACTGTACGTAGCGGCGGAACTCCGTTCCTGCTTGTATCTCATCGTAAGAATAAACAACAAGATTTTCTAGTAGCATTATAAATTCATAATGATATGATTAACGTGCTTCAAGTAGTTCTTTGCCGCAAAATACCTCATATACTATATCAATATTATATCTAACGTGACAAATTTTTGCTCCGAAACAAAGTAAAAGTCAACTGTTGTGCATTTTGAAAACATAACTATAGCAATAGATTATATGTCATCTTTAACTCAGGAAAAAGTATATTAGGCGAGGCCAGCTCCATCGGCAGCGCAGCATTTAGTACTCAGGAGAGCAGTTTGTTAGACATCCCATCAGTTCAGTCACTTATCCTGCCTGTTTATTACTTCTCTAGAAGATTATTGTTGAGACGCGCCAAAAGAACTTTTAACATCGTCACTATTAGTTTCTTTGAATTTTGAATTTTTGTTTGTTTGGAACTGTTTGAATTTTTATTATTATCATATTCTATTCTATATCTACTGCTAAACTGCAATTATTATAATGAAAAAGATATTGAAGAAATTTAATGAGAAACATCTTTATTATCTAAATAAATTGCTTGGAGTACAAATTTAAATGAAATGAGAAAAATGAAACAATAAAGCTGTTAATTACCAGAAGTTTTAGCGAAAACACACACAAAATAGAACATCTAAATAAGTATCTAAATCATTTCCTTGCTTTCTAAGTAGGCAATTTGAGTTTTCGCTCTTTCCTCCTAACGTCAGAGACTAGCTTAAGGTAGACTTAGGAATCAGTAGATGTGTTTTCCGTAAGTGTGTGAACAGGGCAAGTACCACATTTTTGTATATCAGTGTTCGGTTGCATGGACCCTCAGGTTAATTTTAAACGCATTAAGTAGAAGCTAAATAATTTAAGGTCGCGAGTGAGTGAGAGTGAGAAGAGTGATGTTTGGTCGAATCGGGCTCGTATACATATTTTCCAAATTTTCCATAGCGTTTGGACGCCAGTCTTTCAAAAAAAATTTTTCAAACCAATTGGCATTGTGATGGCCTATACTCACTCTTAACTTTTTAAGGATACATACATGTAGCTATATATACATATATATTTAAGATAGATCCTGGATGTGGTTTTCATTGGTGTGAGAAGAGGTATCGAGGTGGAGGCGATTGGAAAGTGCCATATAAGAGTAATTTTGTATACAGAAACCGAAAGCACTGATGATGATATTGTAAACCGCGATTCTAAAGGACACACACTCAAATTTGATACGATGAACGTAAGTTTGTGATGATGATGCACCGGAATATAGTATAGTAAAGCAATATTCTTTTGATGCACAATCTCCGATGTTTAACATTTAAATATTTTTCCAATTCGAGGTCATCACTAATAATCATTACAAGACTGGTTGGGCTTTACACCAAGAAGCAAAATGTGACATGAATGGTTCAGAATCAGGAATTTTTAACACGTAACGGTAACTCTTAGTGGTAATTTTAGTGTTCAGTGGTACATTTCTTCCCAATAACTAACTTTAGAGATAACATTCTCGTGAACTTTAGAACTGCCTCAAGTAACATTTTTGAAACATAGTCGTTACGTAATAGTCGGTGTGCGCACATGTGGGTCGCTCCGCTCAGGAACTCAAGAACGGATAATAGGACTGATTTATGACCGCAAAACAACGTAGGATAATGTAGCAAAATATTATTTTTGCATGTTTCAAGATATCTCTCAGTGTACTTTGGTAGACAAACCGAACCAGCCAGATCTTATAACTAGCTACGAGGATATTTAAAAGGCTCATCATCATCATCACCCCCCTCATATGTGCATGAATGTGTTTCGATTTTAAGCTCCCGCTTTTTGTCTCTCTTCGTTTTGTATTTTTGTACGACATCCGCACGTTTGCCCAAAATTCTTTCAATCATTACGCATTAGTCTCACACGTCATCATTGTCGTTTAGGTATGTAAGGACATATTTGCTAATTAAGAGTTTTATACATAAACAGCACGATATATTCCTAGTTGTACATCTATATACTACATTATTATGTATATGCATAAATATATATATATATATATTTGAATACTTACGTCTCGTCTCGGCCACCCTCCACAGCATTCCGGTCCGACCTTGCGTTATTTAACTTTGTAAAAGCAACTCGATATAAATGAGAGGACACGAGAAGCCACCAAAATCGAAGATTTTGAAAACCCATTTGAATTAGCGTTTGATGCCTATTTTGGGTGATTTACGTCTCTGTGTAAAAATGTTTGTAAAAGGCAGGTTCCAAGGTTTTCAGAAGCAACGTAGAGAAACCCCTATCCCAGTATACGACTACTTCAGAGTTTCGACAAGCTGTAAATACATCCAAGTATTTTGTACTCGATAATCAGAATAATATTTTGAAAGCGTCTCTAGGACCGGCGATTTGAATTACTACTTTAGTCGTAGAGGGCCCACACCCTACCCTGTAGCTCGTAAGCGTATAATTCGTCTGTGACATGTTCAATTGAAAATTGAATCAACCCGTACTTGCGTTCAAAATTAAAACTTCACTTCACAACTTTACAACTTCTACTTTTTCTGTCGAAGGGCTCACAATATCATGTGATATATTTAAAATTTTGAAGATGAAAAATTTCTAAATTGTAAAAAGGAAAAGCATAGTATTCGTTGAATGAACGAGGAACAATTTAATTGTTACGCACAATAAATTCCCCAATGCACTTCGCGAACAGCACGCAGAAACTTTCCCATTAATTTTTAACAACCTTCCGTTTTGCATAAATCCAAATATTCACGAACAATAGAAGGGATTCCAGCTAATCAATTTCTCCCATTGTGTCGCCTTCCTCCAAGATGTTTGCCTCCTTCTTTTCCTCAACAAACACGCGAATTAAATTTAAATATTGTTGTACATACTTTCGTCCACGAATCTGGCCCCTGAGGCATTAAAAAGAGGGTTGGTGTACCAGGTATTGCATTTTTATTTAGTTGTTTACCGGCCCAGGCCCGCCATTGGCAAAAAAACAAGTAATGTAATAACGAAAAACGTGTATCAAAATGCAATTTTTCATCATGAGAATGTTCAAGCGCATTTTCGTTGGCGAAAATTCTGTAAAATAATCTTGTCCCCGTTACTCAAGCACATTCCTTGATTTTCCGAGATCATTTGCTTTCCCCCCCAAAAGTCCCTCTTATCGGCAGAGGCTTACCCCTGCTTATCGGTTCAAAGGTAACTCGAGTCTGTGAATAACGACGAAGTATTTAAGTCCCATGAATTTATCTATCGAATATCGTCCTTATTATTCTACCCCTAGTTGTAGCAGCATAGGTTTAGGTTCTCGCTAGATCCTTTCAAAATTCCAAATCTCAAGGAAACGAATCTTACGATCTTTTGGCCCAACATCAAAATTTACATAAATTTTAAGGAGATTTTCAGTGTTTTTCAATACATGTACGTTTTGCAACTTCAATCAATCATTATGGTTGTATTTAAGGATAGTTTGAGTGTCGACGTGTCACCGTTTGTGGTTTGTGTACATTTTCGTTGGTCGTGATTTGGAGAGAAGTGACGTATGTATTTTTCTACTATCATATTTTTAAGCAGCCCCCTTGCATCGCCTATGAGTAGCTCTCACAAAACGCAATATTTACGTGATAATGATATACAGCAGCAGGAGTGCTGTGGTGTGCGCGGCCGAGACTTCGCTTCGAGTTCCATCGCTAAAACTACTACTAATCTTAACTACACTATATCATCCTTTGATTCAGAGTACAAATTGTTTTATCTTAAGTTTCATACTTTCATCACTATAACGATACGGTTAAGCATAATCTTAGTTGATCTTAGTCTATGTGTTACACCCCTACCTTTAATCCTATACCTAACAATGTCTTTAGAGTAACGATAAATTAGCCAGTTCATTGTGTTTTTCATAGTATAAATGTTTAATTACTAATTAATAATGTTTGTGTTAACGTACCATTTTTATTGTCATTATTAACATAGCTAATATTCAGTGAGTAAGCAGCGTGATAGTCAAATTTTAGGTTTTATCGGTTCCCGCAGTCTCCCCTTATTTCGATTACTCGTATCAAGAAGTATGAAAACGTCCCAATTTGCGTTGGTCAAGATAGAGGTCATTTTAGCCTAAATATTAACCTATTAATTATACAAATATTATATCCTCACACATACACACATAATAGGAATAATGAATACTTTGTACCTTTGTTTAATTCAATTCTATTCACAACAAATTGATAAATTTATATTATATGATTACATACATTACCCAAGTAGCTATCATTATATTACTAAAACAATGAAGTGATTATTGTATTGAAGCAAATGGAAAAGGATATCCTCACATCGTACTATTGCAACTACTTACTACTACATACTACAAAGGCAACAAAATATACAAAGAAAACTACACAAATAAAGAAGAAGAACTATAATGAGAGGAGGAAAACTATGATGATGAAAGTTTACGGAATGTTACTATTAAGAAGACAAAAAATGGAGAGTTTAACGTATTTGAATTTTGAAATTTTACCTTTCATTTCCCCATTATGAGTTCCCTCAAATTCTACGACTTACGGAAAGAAAATGGAACAAATATATACTTATTATCATCAATACAAATCCCACAAAAGTTTCTGACAAACACCTACAAACAAGTTGATTATTGTTGCTTTCATAATGAAATGGAAAAGTTTATTTATTATACAGAAGACAAAAAGAGTATGCAAAACACAAAAAGAGAGAAAGAAAGATGATCACTAACATGGTTAATGAGAGAAACTAAAATAACAATGATACAAAATCATGTTAGCTTTATTTAAACCAATTTTTTAGACCAATTTTTGTATCTCCAAAGTAGCGAAGCTTGATTTTCTTTCATAATTCACATCATTGAATACATAAATATATATAGTATATCTATATGAATATTAGTACCGCCACTCACTAAACTATATGGTCATTTTAGGATCACATAATACATTATATGCAGATAAGCTCATATTCATCACGTTATTAAGTAATCAACCAAAACCTTTTAAATATCCCACAAACTACTAACAGAACAATTTTAAGCAGATACATAAATATAATAATGACTATGAACAAATTATTGAGAGAGAGAAAAGTCATCCAACGATACACAAAACAAAAACTTCTTATACCTCATAATTTTTAAGGGAAACACAAAAAAGTCAGGAAACCTTTTAATTATTGTCTCCAAATTTCCAACCTCAGCAACCTTTGTTTATCAATTGAAATTTAATAATGAATAAAATATGTATTAATATTATAGAAATTGCGCGAAAAAATACAATCTGGTTGGGCCAAAAGACCATTGTATTTTTTCACATAAATATGGATTAATAATAAAATAAAAATAATATTGAAAAATCTTTTATTTCTCTTCAAAATGGCGACTCAGCAGCTGATCTGCGAGCTCACTGACTTTCTCGTAGAAAAAGGTCAAGGCGTTGTCCTCGCAGTGGAAGCTGGAGGTCCCGAAACCCACGAGGTAGGGGACTACAAGGTTGGACTCGTTGCGGAAGGTCTGGAGAGCCTCGAAGACAGTGGGTTTGCAGTCTTTAACGTATTGAGCGTAGCCACATCCCATTTGGGGGGCATCAATTGCGTCTTTCACCTCCGTCCTGCACTTTTCCTGTCTGTAGGCCACCACTTCTGCGACGGAGGGTGAGCTAGAGAGCTCAAAAGGTGTCTTTTCTCGGTCCGTCCACAAGCAAATGGGCACGACACACTGCGAGAGCTCGACGTCACTCTCAAGGACCACCACGGAAATGTGCTGGGAGAGGTTCTTGACCTCCTTGACGACCATCACCAGCTGATCACACTCGGGGCTACCAACTTGGGCTACCAGGGGAAGGGGAGTTCTGAAAAGAGATACTAATTTGAGAAAATGTCACAAGCAAAATTCTTTCAGGTTATTTAGCCATAGATAAAATAAAGTTAAGTTCCAGATCACGTTAACGAAGATTTTTGGTTGAAAAAGTGGACTTTGGCGAAAAAAAATTTTTCACCTGAAATTCACAAATTGGCCAAACCTCGGCTCGTTAACGGAAACTCGATTTCGGGATTTTCGGCCAAAAATTTTTTGTCTCGAAATCGGTCCCTGAAGCCTTAAAACGACTTATTTTACCTCTAGAAACACGTGCATGAAGATTGTTGGTCGAAAAAGTGGATTTTGGAGAAAAAAGTTTTTTCACCTGAAATTCATAAATTGGCCAAACCTCCGCTCGTTAACGAAAACTCGATTTCGGGATTTTTGGCCAAAAATTTTTTGTCTCGAAATCGGTCCCTGAAGCCTTAAAACGACTTATTTTACCTCTAGAAACACGTGCATGAAGATTGTTGGTCGAAAAAGTGGATTTTGGAGAAAAAAGTTTTTTCACCTGAAATTCATAAATTGGCCAAACCTCCGCTCGTTAACGGAAACTCGATTTCGGGATTTTTGGCCAAAAATTTTTTGTCTCGAAATCGGTCCCTGAAGCCTTAAAACGACTTATTTTACCTCTAGAAACACGTTTATGAAGTTTTTTGGTCGAAAAAGTGGATTTTGGAGAAAAAAAATTTTTCACCTGAAATTCATAAAATGGGCAAACTCGATTTTGGAATTTTGGCCTGAAACTTAATGAGTCAAAAATGGTCCCTGAAGACCCAAAGCAGCAAATATGTTTGTTTAAGAGCTCAAAGAGTGCTTAAGACTTCAGAAAACTCACGTAGAGTTCACGCAGTGACTGGATGTGAGCACGAGGTTTTTACTGACGAGAACGCCAGGACAGGGCTCAAATTCCCCGGCAATCATGACGCTGTGTGCCTTGCTCTCCTCCTTGTGTTTCCAAGTCATCTCTGGGAAGGGTTTCCGGAACTTCTTGTACAGGGAAGAGCACTCTGAAACGAAAACTCTTCTTTAAATAGGGCCTCAAGAGCAGACTCGGGCGTGTAACCTTCAAGCTTGGTGCGTTTCTTGGGGCAACACACCATGGGGTTGCCAGGGTCGTCAAAGTCGCACACAAAGTCAGTTAGAGAGGCCCCGCTCTTCACTGCGAGAACGACTTCCGGGCACTCACTGGCCAGCACGCACTTTCCTCTGCCGCTTCTGGAGTCGCAGTCTTTCGGTCGCACCTTCCCGAACACCACAGAGTCGATCCAGTCGATGTAGTTGGCGACTTTCGTGGCCACAACGGGGAATCCGAAGCCGCAGTCGTTTCCATGCGAGTTGATTCCCATCACAAAAGCGTGGAACCTGGCTCCACCCCCGAAGTACTTCCTCCCCAGCGGGCCTCCGTTGTCGAGATGACAGGTGTTGGGAACCAGGTAGAACGAGAAGTTGCCGAAGCAGACGCTGTTGCGGGTCAGAGGTTGGCCCTGCTTCTCGTAGAAGGCGTTGCACTCGGAATACGGGACCTGGACCGGGCTGCCAGGTACTCCTCCTCGTTGAAGAGCTGGTCCATCGCCTGCGGAGACGAGGGGATGTACAGGTTCTGAGCCCCTGTTGGACCCCAACCGGTGACTTCGAGC
Organism: Forcipomyia taiwana; assembly: GCA_963930915.1. Lineage (NCBI taxonomy): Eukaryota > Metazoa > Arthropoda > Insecta > Diptera > Ceratopogonidae > Forcipomyia > Forcipomyia taiwana. Next base: position 1,338,677 of record CAWVOI010000020.1, read on the forward strand.
TCAATCTCCGGGAGGTCGTGGTCGGCAAAGAGACATCCCGGGACGAGCTCGTCCTCGATGAACCTGCAAGAGAGAGAGATGTCAGCATGGAGATGGATTCTCGTAGCACTTACGTGATGGGCTTGAGGAGCTGCACGAGGGCAATGTCGCTGTCGGACGAGCCAGGCCGGTACTTGGGGTGAATGAAGGTCTGGTTGGCCTCGAAGAACTGTCCCTCGCCCTTCCCAAACACGAACTCGGGCTTGAAGCGAGACACGCACGAGGCAGAGGTCACCACAAATTGCTCGTGGATGAAGGTCCCGCCGCAGTATCCCGGCTCAATGGTCGCTCGGTGGCCGAACCGTCTGGGACTGGGGTCAAAGTGGGTCCTTGTGGCGTCAATGTACTGGAGAGTCCCGTCTTTGCTTGTGCCAGTGATGACATCAGGCTCGTACTCGCGGTACTGGGCGTACCGATGACTGCAAGCTACGGGCTCAAAAGTCTCGTTCGTGACCCTCTCGATCCAGTCAATGTACGACGACACTCTCGTGTAGACACCGGGTGTCTCGGTTCCGCAGGACTTGCCGAAGCTCGTGACGCCGATGAGGAAGGGGTGGATGCGGGCGAACCCTAGCACCTTGATCTGAAGCGGCCCTCCGGAGTCTCCTCTGAAAAATCACTTTATTAGAAGGAACTCTGTTAGGTGAAGAAAACTCACAGGCAGGTGTCTTGCTTGAAAGAGGGGTCCAACGCGCATATCTGGTCCTTTGTCAGCCCGTTCGTAAGCTTGCGGTCCGGAGGGTAGTACTCAGAGCAGGCTGAGTTGTTCACGGGGGCCAGCGTGACCTTCAGGAGTCTCGGGGTCTTCTCGTCAACTGAAAGAAACTTTGATTTTTACCCACGAGAGGAAGTTGCGGGAACTTGCCCTTTTGAAATTTTTTAACTGCTCAGGGGAGGCCAAAAGTCACTTTTTCACAACAGGCAAAGTCAGAAGCTTTCAATACAAAATGCAACCTGTTGTTTTTCTGGTAGCTTTTACTACATTGAGGTCTTCCAAAAAAGAAAAACACTTACATATTCCCGTCTGGCCGTACCCACAAGCCTCGAGAGACCTGAATGGGACCGTGGAGTTGTCCCACAGACACGCCGGACAGACAGTGTCGTGCAGCTCCACCGACTGATTGAGTCTCAAAAGCGCCACATCATGGTATCTGAAGCGGCCCTTGTACTCCGGATGCAAGATGACTTCGGAGATTCTGATCTGCTGGGCGTACTTGTTGTCGTCATCCCTCGACAAGTCCAAATCCCCCATTCTCACGACGTCTGGCTGCTTGCTGCATGCGAAATCCTCATGTCAGGTCGACTTGACGGACCGAAAGCTCCTACTCACCCTTTCCAGAAACCACAGTGGGCGGCAGTCAGCACGAAATTCGGAGTGACGAGGCTTCCCCCGCAGTTCCAGACTATCGAGCCATCATCTGCGGTCCATCCAATGGCAGCCATGTGGGCGAATTCCCTCTCGTACGCTGGGACTCCCGCAGTTGGGGCCACCTGGTACGAGTACCCGAGGTCGTAGTACCTCATGGGACAGTCTGCGACGGAGCCCCACTCGTTCGGAAGGTTAATGTCCCTCACCTGAGTCCCTCCATGGGCAAACAGCTCTCCTGAACCTGGAAAGTGCAAGTTTGTGTGGATATTGAGGGTCAGAGCTACTCACAGAACTGCAGAGAGCTGAAAAGTAGCAACGCTGAAAGCAGGTGATTCATCTCTGGAGCAATTAAGGTTTGCGTGCGAACTTCACCGAGGCTTGCTCCGATCTGCGGTGCGGCCGAGGCAGTGTTATTGTTGCGTAAAGTTATTAAAATCACAAGTACAAATAAACGGCCGAAGACGAGTAGAACGGGTTTCTAAAACTTGTTAAACTCTTCAAAACAAACAATTCGGAAGCCGAAACGGGTTTAAGCTTTCCGAGTAAAACGACGTAGTTCGAAGACCACACTGTCCCTTCAAGTGTGTTTTAATCAAGCTTGCGAATTCAAGAAAAGCTACGTTCCCTGGAAATAAAAGACTGATTCGTTAAAGTACTTGGAAAAAATTATAATAATTCCTGGAAATTCAGGTCACCATTTTTCTTTCGCGCCATAGAAGTCTTTGTCATACAGACAGGAGAAAAGACGTTCCTCGGATGGTCGAAACGTGAGTGATTCCTAGAAAGTTTCCGGTCTGGTATTCAGATGAACTAGATTAGCGCAGGAAAGCAAAAAATCAACTCCACGTGTTGTACTTCTAGTAGCAATATCTATGGTCCGCCCTTTTGAAGAACACAGGAAAGGAAACTACAAACTAATCCGGAGTACCTATGCCCTAATTGGAACTGTACGTGTTGCTTGAGCGTGTTCGACGAGTGAAAGCAGTAGTAATGAATAGTAGAGAGCAGTCTTCACGGAACATTTGCCCAAGAAGCACCCAAAAATGCATTGAATTCGCGCAAACGACAAGGTCCAGACTGCATATTAATCAGCGGCCAGATTAGGGAGTCCGAAATCAGGTCCAGTCACTAATCAAGTCTCCCGTGATAACTCGCAGTATCGCGAAATTCCGAATCGACTCAGTCTGATTTCAACTCTCAAGATGCTCGCACTCGTTCTCGCTCTGTCCGCTCTCCTGGCTTTCGTATTGTGGATCAAAAGAAAGCAGGGCTTCTGGCAGAAACTGGGGTTCCCGGTCGTCAAGCCGGAGCTGATGTTCGGGAACATCCGGGGCATGGGGATCACGGAGTTCTCAGCTGTGACTCTCCAGCGTCTCTATCACGCCCTCAAAGGTCGTGGACCGATCGGGGGTATGTACTTTTTCGTGAAGCCCACAGCCCTGGTCCTGGAGCCCGAAATCCTCAAGAACATCCTCGTGAAGGACTTTGGAAACTTCCATGATCGCGGTCTGTACGTCAACGAGAGCATTGACCCCCTCTCTGGGACCCTCTTCGGCCTCGAAGGAGAGCGCTGGCGGCAGCTGCGGTCCAAGGTCACGCCGTCCTTCACCTCTGGCAGACTCAAGCTGATGTTCGGGATCATGATGGAGCTCGTGCAGAACCTCACAAACTACCTGGACGAGCTGACGGAGAAGGGGGAGGAGCTGGAGCTGAAGGAGATCCTCGCGAGATTCTCCACCGACGTCATCTCGTTTTGCGCCTACGGTCTCGAGACTAACACCCTGAAGGACGAGAAGTCACGTCTCCGAGACATGGGGGCCTTCTTCTTCCAGACCCACTTTTTCCGAAACCTGTATCTCATGACTTTGAACCTCTTCAGGAACCAGGCGAAGAGGTTTAATCTCCGCTTCGTCGAGCGTCACATCACAGATTACTTTTTATCCGTAATCAGACAGACTGTGGAGCACCGCGAGCGCACTGGGTACCAGAGGAACGACTTTATCCAGCTCCTGATCCAGCTGAAGAACAAGGGCCAGATCGACGGCGACAATGTGGGTCATATTACGTTCAACGAGGTCGCTGCTATGTGCTTCACTATTTTCCTCGCAGGTGAGTCTCGTCCATAGAGATCAAATCTAGAGAGAAAATCTCTTTTTGGTCCGTAGCCGAAATCACGATTTTTATACTCCTCTAGAGGCTATCTCTGTGGTCTTATCTCATATCTAATCTCCTACCTGAACCTCAATTGATTAATTTAATCTTTGTTTTGGTGGCCAGGCTTCGAGACGAGCTCCAACGTCCTCACGTTCTGCCTGTACGAGCTGTGCCAGCAGCAGGATATCCAGGAGAAGCTGCGTCGGGAGTGCATCAAGGGGCTTCAGAAGCACGGGAACAAGCTGACGTATGAGTGCGCTGGAGACATCCCCTATCTGGACCAGGTCATCAAGGAGACGCTCCGGAAGTGGCCCTCCATCACGATGCTGCTCCGGATGACGAAGAACGACTACCCCGTGCCCGACTCGAGCCTCGTCCTGCCCAAGAACACGTGGCTCATGGTCCCCATCTTCGCCTACCACCACGACCCCGCGTTCTTCCCGGACCCCGAGCGCTTCGACCCAGACCGCTTCACGCCCGAAAACGAGGCCAAGATTCCCCCTTTCCACTACCTGCCCTTCGGAGAGGGTCCTCGCATCTGCCTGGGCATTCGGTTCGGGTACATGGAGATCCGCCTGACCCTCATCTCGCTACTCATGAAATACCGGTTCAGGCTGAGCAGCAAGACGGAGTCACCCATGAAGCTCATGCCGCAGATCATGGGGGTCCTGGTGCCCAAGGGGGGCGTCTGGATGCACATCGAGAAGCTGGAGAAGCCCTACGAGTATGAGAGATGATTAGCTAGTTTTCAATAAATTTTCTCCATTTTTGTGTTTAAAGAAAGTTTGTGCTTTTTATCAATTTTGAAAAAACGAACTTAAGTGTCCGGTATGTCCGTTCGTCTGTCCGTCCGAGTCGCAAAGGCTTCGAAACTACAAGAGATAGAGACATGCGGTTTTTTGCATGTTGTCATGTATGGTCTGGAGAGTGGGAGAAACACTTTGGTTTTTCCGGAAAACTGCCTGGGGGGTAACTAGGGGGGTTTTTCAGTTTCATATACTTCGTCCGATTGAGCTGAATTTTAGATCATAGAAGACATGTTTGCTTCCATCACTTAAGGGTGTGGGGTGAGAGGCAACCGAATGAAATAAAATGAGACCCCTTAAGTTTCTACAGCAACGGATTTTTGGACAAAAGATGTTCACTATCCAAAGTTTCCCCAGTTTCTTGGTTATCGAAGTACTTCATGCTCGAACGTTCATTCTCGCTCAAATGAACCCCATCATGTTAATTAAGTTAGGCAAATCAAATTAGCTCTCGTCGCTTGTTTTTGCAAAGTTTTTACGGCCAAGAGTCAAAACAACTCCTTCAGAACGGCCATTATCGCGCCAAAATTCGGTAGCACTTGATGATAAGAGCACAAACGGGTGCCGAACTTGACCTGCTGGGAACTTTCCCCATAGCAGCCAGAGTGAACTCCACTTCCGTGTTTTGAAAACGTGCCAACGACCCCATGCACCTGCAATAATTTATGACTAATCGGTCAATGGCGCAAACTTACATCAATCAATACACGCTGCTCCGTATCTCTCTGTGTCGAGTGAGTGGGAAAGAGAGAGAGACTAGATAGTGATAACATTCCTCGCCATTCACAAAGCCGGTCAGTTGTTACGCGATCGCTGTCGTGAGTGAATCATGTTGACACCTTCGCTGTGGATTTTAGCGACCGTTCTGCTGGTTTGCTTCATAAAGTGGAAACACCGGTACTGGCAGCGCATGGGCTTCCCCGTGGCCCCTCCGGAGCTCGTCTTCGGCAACATCCGACGCATGGGTATCACGGAGTTCCAGGTAAAGCGTTGACGTTCTGGCTTCACTGGGGTCCTTCTGAAGTCTCGAACCAAAACCACAAAATTATTCCAGGCCATCACCATGGACAGGATCTACAAGCAGGTCAAGGGCTCGGGGCCCATCGCAGGCATGTACTTTATCGTGAGACCGACGGCCCTCGTGGTGGAGCCGGAGGTGCTCCGGAGCATCCTCGTCAAGGACTTCCAGTACTTCCACGACCGAGGACTGTACGTAAACGAGGCCGTGGACCCGCTGTCGGGGCACCTGTTTGCTCTGGAGGGTGAGAGATGGCGGCAGATCCGGCACAAGGTGACCCCTACCTTCACGAGCGGGAAACTCAAGGCCATGCTGCCCATCATGGTGGAGGTGTCCCACAACCTCGTGGACTACCTCGGCGAGCTGACGGAGAAGAACCGAGACCTCGAGATCAAGGACATTTTTTGCCGCTTCTCCACCGACGTCATCGCGTCCTGCGCCTACGGTCTCGAAACCAACACGCTCCGGGACGAGAAGTCACGACTCCGCGAGCTAGGGGCCCACCTTTTCCACAGCAACTTTCTCCGCAACGTCTACATAATGCTTCTTAATCTGTATCGACATACTGCGCGCAAGCTCGACCTGCGTTTCGTGGAAAAGCGGAACGAGGACTTCTTCGTGTCGATAATTCGAGACACGGTCGAGTTCCGGGAACGCACCGGATACCAGCGTAATGACTTCATTAATCTCCTCATCGAGCTCAAGACAAAGGGCATGATTGACGGCGATAATGTGGGTCACCTATCCTTCAATGAGGTGGCTGCGATGTGCTTCACCTTCTTTCTGGCCGGTGAGTCACTAATCTTATCGGGTTATCGGCGTTGCGTAAATTTGGGGGACCTTGCAGGTTTCGAGACGAGCTCCAACGTCTTGACTTTCTGCCTCTACGAGCTCTGTCGGCATCCGGATATCCAGCAGCGGCTGCGGGAGGAGTGCGTGAAAGGACTCGAGAGGAACGGGAACAGGTTGAACTACGAGTGCGCGACGGGCATTCCGTACCTCGATCAAGTCATTAAAGGTAAGATTACGAACCTTCCAAGAGCATCTGAGATGAAAATAGATGTTAGTGCCTTTTTGAAGTGAATACGGCCTCCAGGGGTCGAAAAATGGACTCCAACAGGGTCCTAGAAATTTCATTCACATTCCTCCTGACCTGGTAATTTTGGCCAATGGGAATTTCTCCGGAAAACATTAACGGGGGTCAGGGTTACTTTCAGATTCACACAACTGATTGTACAAAATTATCATGCGAGAATTAAACAATGCCTTATCTGTCAAAGAGGTGAAATACGTCTCTTCTCCATACGTTCCAGAAACCCTCCGGAAATGGCCCAGCGTTAGCAACCTCATGCGGATGACGAAACACGACTACAAAGTGCCCAACACGAAGCTCGTCCTGCCCAAGGACACGTGGCTCATCGTCCCCGTTTACTCCTTCCACCGAGACCCAGAGTACTTCCCGAACCCCGATCTCTTCGACCCCGAGCGGTTCACTCCCGAAAACGAGGCCAAAATCCCCCCCTTTGTGTACCTGCCGTTCGGAGAGGGACCCAGGATATGCCTCGGAATCCGGTTTGGCTTCATGGAGGTGCGACTGACGCTCATTGCGCTACTCACAAAGTTCCGATTCAGTCTCAGTGACAGAACCAGCACGCCCATCAGACTACTGCCACAAGTATTTGCCGTCCTGGCGCCAAAGGGCGGTGTCTGGATGCAAATTGAGAAGCTCGAAAAACCTCACGAGTACGATTCGTAGCTTGTTCTAGTTTTTAATTTTGCAAATTCACGAATAAATTGAAAGTGAAAACTCGCCACCACCCTTGCAAAATTCCCTTCTAATCCGTAAGACAAACACGCCGTCCCGCATGTCAATCATCTTGGGAGGAGAGGACCAATAATCTGGATTCCCGTCACGGTCATCATGCAAAGTAACCACTAAAAGGATTTAAAATAAAAAGTTTCGCCGTAAAAATGCCGCAAAAATTATCATACTTGATGGGAGGACATGCAACACAATAAAAAGTTGGCACAACATCACTCATCCTGCCTTTCAGCGGGACAAAAAACGTGCTGCCAATTTTAAATGTTGTCGCCACATCGCATCTGGTGCCACTTTGATAGACATGTTACATTTCTCTCTGTGTTGACGGGATGATTTAAATCCATTATGCAGATTGTTTGACCGAGAGAGAGCCCGACCTTCCGTAGCCCCAACACGACTTCTGCTCCTCTGCTGAACGCATTTAAGCGTCTCTTCCGTCTCTATATTACTTCTCTTTTCCTTTCTCTTCCTCTTTTATAATTTTCTCCTGTATTTTCAAACCCTTAACTCATTTTTACTCCTAAGCCCCTCTCTAATTTTTTCTTTCTCTCTCTCTCTCTCTCATGCTCTCTATTTCTCTCTTTCTTTCTATCTCTACCCCTTCTATCTCGCTTTCGCTTTCTGTCCCTACAACGATCTCCTGAGCCGATTGAGAGCCTTCAAAGACTATTCACTTATGTTTTACTTCCAAGTTCCTCTCTCTCTCTGTTTTCCTCAGTCTCTCCCCCTTTCTCTCTTCCTTCTAATCTCTCTCTCTCTCTCTCTCTCTCTCTACCCCTTTTCTCTCCCTCTCTCTCTTCTTATCCATACAAGGATCTCCTGAGTCCATTCAGAGCCTCCAAGGACTACTCTCAAATCGTTGAGCCAAAAACCACTTGCAGCCATTTAGTTACGCCACTGATTTGAGGTGAAGGCTACCAATTCAATCATACTTTCAATGCTATAATAGCCACGCAAACGCGCCACAAAAACTCGACAATCAACCGGCAAACGAGGCACAAAAACTTGGTCAAAACAGCACCATTTCTAGGCTGCTGCGAATGCGAAAGCCTCGGTTTTCACGCAAAAGTTTCAAAGTAACCATGCCAAGATGCTCTTTGAAAAATACCTCAAGCCAGCAGGTAAACTTCTGTTCTGACTTCTGCTGCAGCAAAAAACTCCGCGGTCTCTGATTCAAAGCCGTGTCCAACTCACTCGTTCGGCACTGGAGTCTCGCCTCGCCTAATTGATTACCGAGCTTTATTATACACACTCCTGTGTCGGTAGCAGCATGTCTAGACAACAGGTTACAGGTACATACGTTCTGTCGCGAAACACCTGATCGAGCCAGTCGAGATTGTGTCTTTGGAGCAAAATGTTCCTGCTCGCGTTTGTAAGCATCTTGGCGATCGCTCGAGCCAAGCCCCTTGAGGAGAAGGGCTCCTTCGTGCTGTCTCTCGTCCACATCAACGACTTCCACGCGCGCTACGAAGAGACCAACGAAGCCTCGGGACCCTGCAGGAAGGGCGAAACTTGCATCGGGGGCTACGCTCGCCAGACCACCATCATCAAGCACCTCCTCAGCATGTACAAGAACGAGAACCCGGTGTACTTGAATGCGGCTGACAACTACCAGGGGACTCCCTGGTACACAAAGTGGACGTGGAACGTCACGAGTGCCTTCCTCAACATGCTTCCAGCGGACGCCATGACGATCGGCAACCACGAGTTCGATCACGGAGTCGAGGGCTACGTGCCCTTCTTGTGCCACGTGTGGTCTCCGGTGGTTGTGGCGAACATCGAGGAAGAGAGCAGAAGGCGGGTTTTCGGCAACATGACCAAACCATACGTCGTTCTCGAGAGAAACGGCGTGAAGATAGGAGTCATCGGGCTCATTCTGGAGAAAGTGAATGTAGGTGGCTTTTGAGAAGTCTCAAGTGGCTCTTCATGAAGCTCATTTCAGGAAATCTCAAACACCGGGGACCTCAAGTTCCTCAACGAAGTCCCGGTTGCA